>CM053788.1:699515655-701915655 GCA_028749045.1 Cupressus sempervirens | reverse complement strand
TAAAGGGTTTATGAAATAAGTTACTCACTAAATTTCAAGGGTTTTTTAAATTTTCTGATTCATGGCCGATTCGATTCCGATTCATGGCCGATTCACAATTTGATTCGGCCTTGCCGATTTTGATCCGATTCCGATTCTTGTTACTTTGATACTAACCTTGATTAACTATGATACTGTCAAAATTCTACCATACTTCCAGTCCTAGGAAGTAATAAAGGAGTCCCAAGTGTTTCATCTCGAATTCTCTAATTAGATCTTTCTTGCATTGATCTATGAAATGATCATCACCTGTTATTAGTAAATCATCAACATACAGTATCAGAATTACCATATCATCTTTATCTCTTTTATAATATAAATTTGGATCGGCTTCACTTGTGGAAAATCATAAGCCAGTGAGATACTTATCAATTCTTTCATACCAAACCCTTGGAGCCTACTTAAGTCCATAGAGAGTTTTCTTGAGCCTACAAACAAAACTGTTAGGATCATGAGTTTCAAATCCTTCAGGTTGCTCCAAATATACTTCTTCTGTAATCTTTCCATTTAGGAATGTTGTTTTTACATCAATCTAATGTACTTTCCATCCCTTCGATGTTGCAATTGCTATGACTATTCTTACAGAGTATATCTGGCAACAGGAGCAAAAGTTTCTTCATAATCAATCCCTTTTTTCTGAGAGGATCCCCTAGCTACAAATCTAGCTTTATATTTCTCATTGCTACCATCAACAGCATGCTTTATTTTAAATATCCACTCGAAAGAAACAAAAGATTTTCCTTCATGTCTTGGAACATTTCCCAAACATCATTCTTCATAATAGATTGGTATTCTTTTGTCATAGTTTCTTTCCAAGTTGTATGTTTAATAGCATCTGAAGGATTGGTTGGTTTTGTTTTGGACAAATCATTCATGTTTGTTGTATAACTAGAAAATCTTTTAGGTCTTTTGCTTTCTCTGACTGTTCCAGAAGGTGCAGCAAAGTCTTGTGCTTTCTTGACTATTTTAATGGCCCAAAGTGGTCTTTTCTTTGAATTTTGAGTTTCTCCAAGATTTAGATTTTGAATGTCATCTTCAATTTTTTCTATGTTCTCCCTCTGAGACTCAGACTCAGTGTTTCTTTCAAAACTATGTAAAGGAGAAGGTTTTTCAGAACTTGGGGCTCTTTTGAATGCTAGATCTTCTTCAAAAATTACATCCCTACTAAGTTGAATACTTTTCTCTCCAAGTATGAAAATCCTATATGCTTTAGATGTTTTAGTATACTCTACAAAAATACCTTTCCTCCCAAAGGGTTCTAACTTAGTTCTCTTTTCTTTTGGAACATGGATATATACGGGGCACCCAAAAATCCTAAAATGACTTATATTGGGTTTAACCTTAGTAAATACTTCTTCAGGAGTTTTAGCTCTAAGGTAAGAGTGAGGGCTTCTGTTTTGAATATAGACAATACTACAAGAGTCTTTTGCCCAAAGATAATATTCTATATTTTGATCAAATATCATAGCTCTAGCAACTTCTACAATTGTTCTATTCTTTCTTTCTATTGCTTTAGATGTTTTAGTATACCCTACAAAAATACCTTTCCTCCTAGAGGGTTCTAATTTAGTTCTCTATTCTTTTGGAACATGGATATATACGGGGCACCCAAAAATCCTAAGATGACTTATGTTGGGTTTAATCTTAGTAAACACTTCTTCAGAAGTTTTAGCTCTAAGGTAAGGGTGAGGTCTTTTGTTTTGAATATAGACAACAGTACAAGAGGCTTCTGCCCAAAGATAATATTCTATATTTTGATAAAATATCATAGCTCTAACAGCTTCTATAATTGTTCTATTCTTTCTTTCTTCTACCCTATTTTGTTCTAGATTATAAGGAATGGTGTACTCTCTCTTAATTCCTGTTTCTTCACAAAACCTTTTAAACAAATCTGAGGTGTATTCCCCTCCATTATCAGTTCTAAGAGTTTTAATTTTATGTCCTGATAAGTTTGTAGTTAATGTTTTGAATTTTTTAAATCTCTTTAGGATTTCTTCTGATTCTTTGCATTTTAAGAAGTAAATCCATGTTTTCCTAGATAAGTCATCTATGAACAAAATATAGTACTAGAATCCTCCAAGAGAAGGAACATACATAGGTCCACATAAATCTGAATGAATTAATTCCAAAACATTATTTGTTTTTCTAGTGCTATCATGAAATGGATGTTTGGTGTTCTTACCCAGAGCGCACCCTTTGCATATGCGTGAGTAGTCTTTATTCAGTTTAGGTAAACCAGTAACTATCTTCTCCATAGTTGATAAGGTTTTGAAATTTAGATGCCCTAATCTTTTGTGCCATATTTCATTTATGTCTACAACTTCATGAATTAAGGCTTGAATAGGTCGACTAGATTCTGAATTTAATTCATACAAATATCCTTTTCTCTAACCAATCAACTTTGCTTTCTTAATTAAGTAGTTCTTTGCCCAAGTTATTACTTTACTGCCCATAAATGCAACATTATGCCCATCATCTTCAAGTGTTGTAACCGAGATTAGATTTCTTTTTATTCTTGATACGTAGAGTACTCCTTTGAGGAGAAGAGAATTTCTTGATTTAAGTTTCAAGGTGCAATTTTCAATTCCTTCGACGGAATGTGTTGAATTATCACCAATGGTAACTTCGCTACCCTTTTCTGATATTGACTCTAGTGCTTCTTTGTAACCTATTATATGTCTAGAAGATCCACTATCAATTACCCATACTCTACTTGAGATTTCATTTGGTAGTGATGAATACAATACACGATTCTCAGGATCATAGTTATATTTTTCCCTAGTAACATTTGTACAGTTCACTTGTTGTTTAGAATTCTCAGGACAATTAGATCTGTAGTGTCCAAACTTTTCACATCTGAAACACTTTATTTTGAATAGATCTTTCTTGGGTTTGCCATTCTTTTAATTTCCCCTTTTCTTCTTGAAATGCTTCTTCTTGCCCTTATAGGAGTTTGTATTAAGAACATGAAGTTCTTCATCTTTTGTTTTCAGTTTCCCTCCTTTCTTTAATTTTTTGGATTCTTCTTGAAGACAATCTCCCTTAAGTCTGTTTAATTCAGGAAGTTTATCTCTGGCACTTATTCCTTGTGCAAAAGTTTCCCACGAATCTGGAAATCCATCTATAGCTATCAGCGTTAGTTCCATGTAACTAATAATGGTTCCTATACTTGACAGATCATCTCTTATGCCAGCAACCCTTAGGAAGTAAGAATTCATTGATTCTCCTTTCTTTATTTGTATGTGATTTAGTTGCCTTTTCAGTGGGAGAACTCTAGTTGCATTGTTGACCTCATATACATTTAGTAATGCACTCATTATATCAAATGTTGTATAATGTTTTGTTAGCATAGGTAGAATATCATTCTTTACTCCATCTAATATGATCTGAATGACTTTTCTTTTTCCTTTACTTCATATAGTTTTATGAGATTCAATATTAGGCTGTTTGGATGCTCTATCAACAAATTGTTTTACATCATTTTCTTCAAGAATCATCATGATTCTGAATTTCCAAGCATCAAAGTGTTCTTTCCCATCAAACATGTTCTCAAGTTTGATTGTGTATGCCATTGAAGATAGCAGATAGATGCTAGATATATGAAGTCTGATTATTGAATTTTTCATAGCCTAGGTTCGACTACCAGAGCTCTGATACCATGTAAAGTTTCTAAAAATTCTATGACTGAATCAAAGATTAGATTCAACATTCTTTATCTCCTTCTAGCTTGCTGTAAATAACTTCAAAGTATTGTCTTGAATTCAATTAGGAATATAATTTTGAAACTGTCTTTTGTTCTGCAACTTGTATATGGGTAGAATTGACTAATGGGAAGACTTTTTGTGTTCTTGTGTGCTCTTAGACTTCAACCATACCCATTATAAATAGAGACCTAGGGACATGTCCTTACAAGTGACATGTCCCTTCCAAAACATTCTTTAACTCATCTTAGAAGTCGGTGACTTTTCCAAGAGACAACAAGTTTAGTTATAACTTAACAAAAAAGAGTTTTAGTTAAATCCAAACTAGTTCTAAGGATAGACGCCGATATCCTTAAGAGGATAATATAAAGATTTTGGATCAATCTATATCATGTAAGAACAGATCAGACCAATTTGTTATCAAATCAATAGGATTACAAGTTACAAAATTAATAGACAAAGACATCGTTATGCTTGCATTAAATGGTCTTCCTCACTCTTGGGAGCCCATTATTCAAGCAATAAGCAGGAGAGTTAAATTCCCCACTATTGATTGTCTTTGACATGGCTGCATTCAAAAGGAATCACAGCTAGCTGCAAGAGAAATGATTAAGAGTTCCCATGGAGAAGAAAATCATGTCCTTGCTACCCATTAGTCAAGAAGAAAGGTGGCTATTGGGAAAAGAACAACTTCAAGAGGCATAGTGATTTCAGACCCCCTGCTGCTCTTGATTCAAGAAAGAAATCAAAGGATCTGTCTCATATTCAATGTTTCAGATGTAACAAGTTTGGTCACTATGCCGAGGAATGCCAATCATAGTACAAGAAGCATGGGGCATGTTAGAGTGGGGTTATCGTTGCACCAAAAGACTGATCTGTCAATGCTCGATAGATTCATTCAACTTATAGTGCATAGGAGGCAGTTAAGCCCTTGTCACGAATCCCGAGAGGAGCATTGAACAAATTTCTAAAAATTTCCCCCTTAGCGTTACTCGACGGTCTGAGTATTTGAACATGTGACCAAGCTTTGATACCAATTGTTAAAGTGGGGTTGTCATTGCACCAAAAGACTGCTCTGTCAATGCTCAATACAACCACTCAATGTTAGCCGACTGGATGGTTCCGGCGGTATTTTCTATTCTGTAGCCGACGCTCCGGCGGTGTTTCGGTATTCTGTGCCGACGGTCCGGCGGTGTTTCTGTATTCTGTAGCTGACGTCGTCGGTAAATAATTTGTAGCGGGTAGAATAATTGTGGCCGATGGACCCCTTCAGGAAGGTTCGGCGGTAGTATTTATATCCTGTCTGGGATCTTTGTAAATCATCATATCATCTACTATTGCGAATATTATGAAGCCTAATGTATATTCTGGCATATGCGAATATCATTCTGCTATTATGGTCTGTATGCGTTGATTTCTTTACCAGTACGGTAAACATTTGGCGCCGTTGCTTTATGAATCTGGAAGGTGGGAGGAATGAAGATTAATGCCAAATCAGCTTAACAAGGATCGGATTAAGGCAAAGGGAAAAGATGTAATCCGTATTGCGCAAGAGTATTTAATTCTGGCACAGCAAGCCGAACGCCGACGAAGATTCCAAAAGATTGCCGACGGAAACCGAAGTGCGGAGGAATTGTTGGAGACTCAGCAGGGGGTGGAATTGGTGGAAGAAGCACGAGAGGAGTTCTTGAATTTGTGTTCGCCGAGGGAAGAAAATTCAAACGGAAGAGCATCAACTCGCACGGCTCGCAGTGCCGACGGAGCACGAGTGTGGAGTGACCTCTTCGTCCAGGATAGACTTCTGCAGGAAACAATTTCGAAGGATCCCTCGTCTTCACCAAGGTTCACAACTGTCGACACCTCCAGTGTGGGAGTTCAGACTACTGGTGTGGGAGTGCCGACCGCCGGCGTGGGAGTGCCGACCAGTGTAGGAGTGCAGACCTCCAGTGTTATGGCGGGACCCAAAGAAAAGCTACCGAAATTTGAAGGCGATGGTACAGCCGACCCCCTCTGACATTGTAAGACATGTGAGATGATCTGGCGGGCAAATGGAATCACAGATGTCGACGAATGGGTCAGGCAATTTCCGACAACCCTACGGGGTGTCGCGATTGATTTGTTTTCGGATATGGATCCGCAGAAGCTGGATACATGGGATAACATTAAAAAGGAGTTCTTGGCGGAATTTAAACTCTTGCGGGATGATAATGAAATTGTAGTGGAAATTTTCAATACCAAGGAAGGGAAGCACGAAACTGTCCATGTCTACGCTAGGAGATTAAAAGACTTAATAAACAAAATGGAAAGCAAGCCAGCGGACGGATTGCAAAAAAGGTGGTTTGTGGACGACCTACGCTCACAGTTGCGGAGGAAAATGAAAATTGTACCACCATCGTCATATGTGGATGCTTATAACAGAGCACTGGACCTTGAAAGTGCACAGAAGACAAAAAAGAAGAAAACTAGTTCCTCTGACTTTGATGACAACGAATCTGCTGGAGATGATAGCAGCGACGACGAAGGAAGTAGCCAAAAGGTTCGTGCCTTACAGAAGGATATGGTTCGAATGATGAAGGAGTTTAAAAATATGCAGAAAGAGCCAAAAGGTAGTGAATTGTGATGCACGGAATGTAAGATCGACGGTCATACTAAAGGATCGTGTCCGAAGAGCCAATTCTGTGCCATCTGTCAGATCATGGGACATTCGACAAAAGACTGCCCCTTTAACATGAAAACAAGAGGATCTCCGCAGATGCTTCTCACACAAGAGGCTTCCCCGTTAGGTGGTAAGGGAAACATGAATGCCACCGGCGCTACATCTGGAGGATACAGGAATAATCGGCGTGGACAAAATAACAACAATAACAATACCAATACGAGCAGAAGCCGGATTCAGTATGATGCAAACGGACGACCAATTATTCAGTGTCGAGCATGTAACTTGTGGGGGCATTTTGCACGGGAATGTCCAACAGCAAATACACCTCAACTATTGTGCTGATGGTGCGGACCCGGCGATCATGACGACTCAAAATGTCCAAAATCCGGAGAGAACTTGATCACTGTTGGAGCGGATGAAGAAGAAGTTCTGGCGATTACGCAACAACAAGCAAAAGAATACCCGGACCCCGCCGAAGAAAAGAAGAAATTTGCGACAGCGCGGGCGGAGGTTGGAAAAGCATCTCAAGCAGTAACACCTCCGGACACCGCCGGCACTTCAGCAAGGACTTCCGCAGAACAAAACATAGTACGACAAATTTTGCAAACGGAGGTGCAAGTAAAGGTAAGTGATTTGCTTCTCACCATGCACCAACTTCAATCTACTCTTTCAAATATGGCAGGAGAATCAAGCCTTGAGAAGGAAAAGTCACCGGGAGAACCAAGTCGACGAAAAGACAAGGAAATTGTTACGAGAGGAGAAGATCAGATGTTGCTGGCGCTGACATCCGGACGACACCCTGCAGTTGTCGAGATGGGGATACTTGGACATGTTCTCACAGACACCATAGTGGACGGAGGGTCTGGCGTAAATGTATTGCCAAAAGAAACTTGGAGAAAACTTGGACAGCCGACATTGTGGCCTCCAAGGTTTCAGCTACTGACCGCCGATCAACATGGTATTAAACCACTGGGTATTCTCATGGCACAACCGGTAACCATTGGCACCCAGCCGTTCCTAATGGATTTCGTGGTGATTCCATTGAAAAGGAAAGGCTATGACGCCATCCTGGGCCGCGGGTGGCTTATCGAAGCAAGAGCTCGACACGATTGGAAGAAGAACACTTTATCCCTCAAAAGTAAAGGCCACCGATTCATCATTGATCTGCATACCCAAATGGTAGGGGAAGAGGCCCTGTCATCAGATTCTGAGGGAGAGGAGGACGAATGTAGACAACGGATGGAACCGGATCAGGAGGGCGTCCTCCGATTGGACGGGGGAACAACGGATGATGACTTGGATTCCGTCAACGGTCTCTACCACTGGCAAATGGGGGACTACGAATCATTTCATAGCTATAATGTTCTGTCAATTGAGAATGACTATTCGAAGGAGTTTACTGAAGTAAAGGAGGGGGAGGCACCGTTGGATGTTACACCCGCCCATGCATTCAATAAAAGAGAGACAATAAAGTACAACGAAGCCCCGCTGCAAACAATGAATTTGAGGGACGAGGCAAAGCCGAAGAACATACTAGTCGAAGATAATTGGGATCTAGTACTCAAGGCTGCGGCATTCAAGATATTTATGGACTACAAGGATGTGTTTGCATGGACATACAAGGACCTCAAAGGAGTACCGCCGGAATTGTGTGTGCACCGCATCCCGCTGGTGGACGGAGCTGTACCTGTACGAAAGCAACCCTATAGGATGAATAAGAACTATGCCGCGCAGGTTACGGAGGAAATCAACCAGATGCTGGAAGCTGGCATTATCTTCAAGGTACAGACCAGCGAATGGGTGTCACCGATAGTCATTTCATTGAAGAAGGATACTATTCAGATCCGGATATGCGTTGATTTTAGATGCCTAAATACAGTGACGATCAAAGATCCTTTTCCAATTCCGTTCACAGATAGCATTCTGGAGGAGGTGGCAGGACATGAAATCTACTCTTTTATGGACGGGTTCTCCAGCTACAATCAGATTTCTATAGCGGAGGAGGATAAGTTGAAGACAACGTTTGTTGTCGAAGATGGGGTCTACGTGTATAACCGGATGCCTTTTGGGTTGTGTAATGCATCGGCCACATTCCAGCGGATTATACTGCATATCTTCGACAAGATGTCTGTGGAAAATTTCAAAGCCTTCTTGGATGATTGGTCAATATTTAGCACGGAGGACGGACACCTGGCAGCACTTGGTGAGTGTATGGAGAGATGTCGCAAGGCCCGGCTAGCATTGAATCCCAAGAAGTGCAGATTCATGGTTCCGCACGGCAGACTGCTCGGACACATTGTTTGTAAGGAAGGATTAAAGACGGATCCCGACAAGGTGAGAGTCATTCTGGAAATGCAGCCATCTACTAATGTGACGGAGGTAAAATCTTTTCTCGGGCATATAGGTTATTATCGGAGATTTATTAAAAATTTTGCCAAGGTGTCCCAACCGTTAGATAAGCTAACCTGCAAGGAAGAATCATTTAGATGGGAGAAAGAGCAGGATGAGGCATTTGAAGGGCTGAAGGTACAACTGGCTACGGCACCCATCCTAGCATATCCGGATTGGAATAAAGAATTTCATGTTCATGTGGATGCCTCCAACTATGCAATCAGCGCAACCCTGGCACAGACTGGTAATCACGGACTGGATCATCCAATATACTTTGCCAGCCGGTTGCTCTCAAAGGCCGAGCAGAACTACAGCACGACTGAAAGAGAAGCCTTGGGAATGGTTTATGCTGTGCAAAAATTCCGTCATTATTTGCTTGCTGCACCGTTTGTGTTTTATGTTGATCACCAGGCTCTGTTGTACGTGATTAACAAACCGGTCATCCAAGGGAGGATTAGCAGATGGTTGCTAGTGTTGCAAGAATTTACTTTCAAAATCATTGTCCGGCCAGGAAAGAAACACGTCAGTGCCGACCATCTATCGCGGATCAAAACAGGGGAGCCAGCGGATGGTGTGAATGACGACTTCCCTGACGCACAGCTGTTTCAGATTGGGGTACTGCTGGAATGGTACAGGAGTATTGGCGAGTACCTGTCAATAGGACAACTTCCCACGAGGATGTCACCAAATGATAGGCGCAAGTTGATAATTAGGAGTCGTACATTTTAATTAATCAATGGGTTGCTCTACAAAATGGGGCCGGATCATATTCTTTGGCAATGCGTATTGGAAGAAGAGATCCCGCAAGTGTTAAAAGAAGCACATGAGGGTCCCGCGGGAGGACACATGGGACCCGACACCACTACACGAAAGATATTACTCGCAGGACTCTGGTGGTCGATGGTGTACAATGATGCACGAGAATGGGTCGTCGGATGTGACACTTGCCAACGGGCCGAGAAGCCGCTGAAGAGAGATTTCATGCCCCTTCAACCCTCTCATGCGCAGGAACTTTTTGAGAGATGGGGACTAGATTTCATTGGACCACTGAGGGTGAGCAAGACTCGAAGGTGCCGCTACATCATTGTTGCAACGGAGTACTTGACCAAGTGGGTAGAGGCCCTTGCGCTACCAAAGAACTCGGCCGTCAATACCGCAAAATTTATCTATGAACAGATCATCACAAGGTATGGAATCCCGTTACAATTAACAAGTGATAGGGGAGGTCATTTTGTTAATCATGTTATTCGATTGCTCACCACTCAATTCAAGATTTATCATTCACTGTCGAGTCCGTACTATCCAAGAGCAAACGGGCAGGCAGAGGCCACCAATAAAATTCTAGTATCCATCATCTACAAATCTTGCATGGTGGAAGGTGCCGATTGGGAGAACTTACCCGCTGCCCTGTGGGCTTACCGCATGGCGTACAAGGTGACGACAGGGCACACACCATTCCAGTTAATGTTTGGACAGGAAGCAGTGATCCCAACAGAATTCATGATTCCGAGTCTCCGAATAGCATTGGAAAACAAATTGGATGATGACGGAAGCTTACAAGAGCGATTGAATAATTTGAATAAATTGGAGGAGAAATGGATGTTGGCACAGTGGGCGATGGAAGTGGCGCAGAACAGACGCAAGCTCTGGCATGATAAACATCTGAAACGTAGCAGATTCCAGCCGGGACAGTTACTACTGAAGTATGATGGCCGTAATGAAATCAAGCCGGGCAAATTCAAAGTGCGATGGGTTGGACCATATCAGATCCGAGAAATTGGCGACACTGGGGCAATCAAACTGGCAACCTTGGATGGACAGGAGATAGCTCAGTCAATTAACGGATCCAAGCTAAAACCATATCGTGCAAGAAAGTTCTCGCCGTCATTACAGCACTCCCTGGCGGCGACGTCGTCTGAAGGTACCCCTGTTATTTGATGTATTCGAATTTAAAATTTAAAAAAAAAAATAAAAAACATTTCAAAAATTCAAAAAAAAAGAAAAAAAAAGGGCCCGCAGACAGAAAGGCTCGCGGGCTGAAAAGTCCGCGGGCAGAAGACCCTGCGGGAGTGTAGCGGAAAGTCCCGCGGGAAGTGAAAGTCCTGCGGGCAGAAGACCCCACGGCGGGAGTTTAACGGAAGGTCCCGCAAACGGTCTATTCGCGGGCTGTTAAAAGCCCTGCGGGCAGATGTCCGCGGGCATAAAAAATTTGGCTGCCGAAACTATAAGCCCCACCGAACATGCAATGCAAAATAGATTCCTTCCTCTGGGCGTAGCTGTGCCATCCGATATAGAACAGAAAGATGTTACTCTGATACATTCAATAAACAAAAAGGAATTGCTGTTGAGGAGCATAAGTGAAGGTTGTTTATGTGCCTCCAAACCCCTGCTGAATCAGAAGCTTTGTCACCAGTTGGGCCGTCATTGGACAATGAAAATCAGGTTGGTATTAGTTATAGTAAAGATTGTGCTACGGCTGGTATTACATTAACAATGCAAGCACAACTTGAAGGCCCCAACATGGAATTATATATAGTTTTATTAAAGCTCTGCAATATATGTAGGGACTTATTAGTTCACGATTAGAGAAAATTGCCATCTGCAACATTTTGATATAGTTGTCTAATGCGAAGTCGGCGATAACGGCATCAAGATTGTACACTAGGCTGTGTAAGGTTGGGTTGTTTCTCGTGCAGGCGGTTTTGTGACAACGCAGGGAGATTTTTGTGCATTCATCGCAACAGCAATAACATTGTGGAGTCCACGTTCTCCTCCAGACGGGATTCCTTACCGGATACTCTAAATGCACTTTTGCACATATTTCTCTTCTTCTCGGCCTGCGGGGTTTGGACAAGTCTTCCGTAAAATTTCATTGGGTTGCCGCGAGGGTAAATGGAACTATATAAGAAATAGCAAATAAGAGGCCACCTTCATATGGAATCAGTAGGCAAGCGGAAGCCATGGAAGAGTCAGTTGGCAACTAGCATGGAGAAGAATTCAAGAGTTTTGGCATCGGGAATTCGAGTTGCAGGCCCTTCCGGTTCCAGTAGCAAGAAACAGAAGACCAAGGAGGAACTCACTTATCTCACCGTCCAGTTTGAGAGTCTTAGTGGAAGCGAATGCCGGAAGTGGTGGCAGGAGACCCCTGAGGCAGACCAAGTTAAACAAATTTTGGTGCTGGCACAGGTACATTGGGCTATTTAGCTTCCCATTTTTTCTATCCGGTTGTTCGAATCAGTTTTGCGCACCATGATAAAGACATATAGCGCTCCGAGCAGAACGAGTACATTCTTGTACAAGCAGCATCAGATGACAGTATCTTTTAAACCGAGGGATTTCACTAGGGTTTTCGGCATCCCTGGCCCCGATGGGAGGAAAGTGGAAATCAAGAATCATAAACTGTCACGGGAATGGAAGGAGCATTGGATAGCTCTAGTGTGTAGGGACCTTACACCCGCGGAAAGGGAGACAGCGGTTCAGGGGACAAAGTGCAGAGGGCTTTGCCGAGACTTTATTCGGGAGGGTCATTGGCATTGTATCATGGACGTCATCAAGAGCAGGTTGACAGGTGCCACCCGAGCTTCAAATATTGCATTGCCACAGATTGTGTTTATGAATGGTATCATGCAGGGAGTGGTATATGATTGGGCCTCAATACTTGCCGACAGGATGGAGGAATTCATGACGCTTCAGCATCGAACATTTTTCATGCCGCACCATGCCATCGGGTTGTTTCTAGAGGCTGCAGTGAGCCAGATTCCAATAGATGGCTTTGAGGCTCCTCCAAGGGGCAAGTTGGCAGACGGGGAGCCTCCCATATTCTACTGGCGACACTTAGATACTGGAGGGTCAGTAGCAGGTCACAAGAAAGTATTCCGCGAATTGGCCCCTTCAGGGGAGACAAATAGCGGACGGCAGGGCACTTCGATGAGTGACGGGGCTGAGTCCGTGGAAGAAGAGGAGAGCACATCGGTTGAAGTTGACGGTGAGATAGCGGGTAGTGGGCCCACATTCTTTACCCCTCCTCAGCTATCAAATTCAGCACACTTGACTTATTTTTCGACAGTCATTCCGGCGTTTGGTCAGCGCCGTGCCCCGGTTCTTATGACTCCTCCAGCGGAGGCAGATGTCCCACGGACAGTGATGGAGGTGGTTCCACAAAAAGTGATGGATGCCATCCCACGGATAGTCGCCGAGTCATTGCCGACGGCTGTAGCGGAGGTGATTCCAGTTGTACCAGCAGATGTCACCGTCGCAGTCACACGAAGAACACAGTCGCCACCGCCACAGTCTGAGCCGCAGGTTCGGTTGGAGGTCATTGATTGTGATGCAGTGGTCACCGTCTCATCATCCTTTTCAGCAAAGGCCGAGTTAGCCCGGCCAGTACCGGAGGCGAACATGGAGCTTGTGCAGTTTGACCAACCAGAGCTGATGGATAGAGCTAGTGAGTTTCTGAGGCAGCGTTCCGACTCACTCCGGCGAAGCGGGGTCCGTCCATTCAAACTCCTAGGCGTTCAGGAACATGGCCAGCAGTACCAAAGCCTCAGCTTCAGGAGGAGGGAATGCCACATGCCGTGGTTGCGCCAACAACAGAGAAGGCGGCACCGGATGTGGGCATGGCTCCCGTTGATGAGGAAAACAATGATGCGGAATGGTCATTGGAGGCCTTTGCCAAGGAGGACTATGGGTCAGATGAGGACAGGTGTCGGGATTACCTCAGGACTATGAAGTCTGCATTGAAGAAGGGCCACGATGTGGCAATTCAGGCCCTGACTCGGCGGAGGGAGTGGCACTTGATCAGAGCGTATATCCGTGGGATTTGTCCTCGGCGATTTCAAACTTGCTTTATAGACAGGGGCTGGCCGGCAACGGAGACAGCTGAGATGTTGGCAGATTGGGCCACTGAGCCGGAGTTGGGACCCAGTGACACCCCTATGATGAAGTTGGCACATGAGATTGTGGGACTGTACAAAGATGTTTACTACGGTCGTCAGCGTGCAGAGGCGAACAAGGCTGCAGCAGAGAAATCATTGGCAGCTGAGACTGAGGCTAGACAGAAGCTAGCCGCCGACTTGGCCGACCAACAGGCAGCATGGGCCACAGAGCGGGCAGCACTATTGGCAGATTTGGTAGCAACGGTGCAGGAGAGAGATGCAGCTAAGCAAGGTATGGAGGCAGCGGTTCGAGATAAGGATGCGGCTGAGCACGGGATGCAGTCAGCTAGGACGCAGGCCATGGATGCGGCGCTTCTTTTAAAGGAGGCCATCGAAGTTAATTCTCAGATTCAGATAGATCTCTGCATCCGGACTGAGCAAGTGTACGAGTTACCTCGCCAGCAGCACACTTCTGGGACACCCCCTTCTCTCTAATTTCTCCTGTGGTCTGTAAGTTGTCTCCTAATTTTGTTAGTCGTCAAGGGACGACTGTTTTTTGGGGGGGGACGGTGTTAGCCGACTGGATGGTTCCGGCGGTATTTTCTATTTTGTAGCCGACGGTCCGGCGGTGTTTCGGTAGTCTGTGTCGACAGTCCGACGGTGTTTCTGTATTCTGTAGCCGACGTCGTCGGTAAATAATTTGTAGCGGAAAGAATAATTGTGGCTGACGGTCCCCTTCGGGAAGGTTCGGCGGTAGTATTTATATCCCGTCTGGGATCTTTGTAAATCATCATATCATCTACTATTGGGAATATTATGAAGCCTAATGTATGTTCTAGCATATGCGAATATCATTCTGCTATTATGGTCTGTATGCATTGATTTCTTTACCAGTACGGTAAACACTCGACTTATAGTGCAAAGGAGGTGGTTAAGCCCTTGTCACGAATCCTGAGGGGAGTGCTGAACAAATTTCTAACAAGGCAAACCTAATTGAAGTTTCAAATCAAAAAGATATTGAAGACTTTCTCTTCATTTCTTCCTCATCAAGAAACATTCCTACAGATAGTGACACTCAGTTGATCAATGGTGGAGCATCTAGGCACATCACGAGTTACCAAGGTAACTTTCAGATTTGGTAGAGTCCAACCTTTATATTGTTATTGATGATGATGCTTGATATTATGTAAGAGGTTTTGGTGTTACTTCTCTTAACTCAGATTTTGGAATTTCCCTTCAGCTGAGTGATGTTTTGTTTCTGCCAGGAATTAAAAGGAATATAATCTCAATATCTGCCCTCGAAGCTAAAAGTTATTGAATTGTATTTTCTGAAGGAAGAGTTCTTGCGTGGCCCAACAAATCTAGCATCAAATCAGCTCATCTCATCGCAAATAGATTTAAGAGCCTTTACAAGCTTTCAGGTTATCCTATTCAAACTCTCATCCATGAAGCACCTGAATCTAGCAACCTATAGCATAGAAAACTTGGATATCTTCACTTTCTTGATCTTCCCTGTAATGTCCCCTTTTTTTGGGACATTATAATTTAGTGTTGCTGGCTCACTTTGCCTAGGTTTTGGGGTGAGAAGGTTCTTTATGGGGTTTAGTTCGAGATTTGGCCTAGACATTTCCAGTTACGGAACCATCAGAGCAGTTATGGCAAGTTGTTTGGATGCTTACTATTTTTAGCAAGTAAACAGAGCTCAATATTCATGATATCTCAATGTTGGGTTGGAAGCGTCTCGCCGAGAGCTTTCCAATGAGCTATTGCATGTGCTTATCTGAGTTCGTTTGGTCAGTTATTTTAATGCGTAACGATTATATGGTTTACTGGCTAAGTGACTTTAAAAGTTAATTTAACTTGTCACTTTATTTAAAAAGTACTATGTTCATTTAAGTGACTAAAGGACAAAAAAGGTGCTTTATCCCACATTGCTTAAAGATGCGTGCATCACATTGGGAAAAGTGATAAAGGTACAACAAACTCTACATGGGAGGATATATGAAGATATAATATTCAAAACAACTATTAATTTGGGAGCTGGAAACAGTTGCTGGTTATTTCTTCTAGGACGCAAACCCTTGAAGAAGCATTTGAAGGTTGGACGCACACCTAGCCTTCTTATAGGTTTTATCTACATTTGCCAATCTGACTGTTTTTATTGTTTGTAAGATTGGATCATTTGATATTTGCATGTTATTGTATTGTTGTTGTAAAATACAGTAAGCATTTGATGGTTATCTGAGTTAACTTCTGGTTTATATATGCACTTTTTGAACATTGGAGGAATAAATAAAGTTTTTCCTTAGTTTCATTGTATGTAAATCTGCTGATTAGAAATCGATTTAAATTCTGAAATTTATATTGGGTATTGGTTTACTGTTCGGATCTAAATCTGCGAGTATATATTTTGGGGTTTTCGTAAAATATCTGGAAAGGTATATTACATTCTCATACTTGAGAAGATGGTTAAAGGTATGTCTAAACTCAGTCATGTTCATGATGATACATGTTAAGGTTGTGCTATGGGTAAAAACACTAAAAGTTTGTTCAACCCGTAGGTGAACAGGAAAGAAACATAACTTAACAAAGTAAAATTTCATCAAATGTTTTCGTACATAACAATAATGTTCAATACCCACATGATGCCAATTACACAAGTATATGCCACATTTATAATATCTGACATGGTGCCAATGAAGCAACACAACCATGTCGTACCCGTAACTGTCTAACTACCTAGTTTGCCGAACATCCTCCACCCCAAAAAAGAAAAGTCGTCTCTTGGTGACTCAAAACTGACAAAATTAGGAGATAACATACAAACATAGAATAGGGAAGAGGTTGTGTCCTTGAAATGTTCAGTAGTAGGCGCAACTAGTAAACCTGATCAGTGCATATATGTAAGTCCTCCTACGTCAGTGTGTTAACTTATACCACCTCCTTTGGGAGAAGTGTTGCCTCTATGGCCCTAGTATGGTCGCCTATAATCCTTTTTCGCCTATAATCCCTTTTCAGCCTTTTCCTTATCTTGCAAGAGTACTACTCACTTGGCGCCCATGCTACTTGTTGACTAGCCAATTCAACAGCTAGCTTCCCTCGAGCTTCTGCCTCGACTACCCTAGACCTCGCAGCCGCAACCCTCTTTGCTTCCCTATCTGCTTCTGCACACCAATAAGCATAGTACACGTCTTTATATGCCCCTACATCTCATGTGCAAGCTTCTTCATAGCAATATTGCATGGGCCCAATTCGGGCTCTGTAGTCCAATCAGCCAACACCTCTGGTGTTTCCACGGCTAGCCATCCTGTGGCCTTAAAGCAAGAGCCAAAACGCTCCACGCAACCCCTCTGGATATATGCTCGGACCAACTGCAACTCCCTTCTATGGGTCAAAGCATGTTGCCCAATAATTTAGTATCTCTAGCACAACTTCCATGGCTCTAATGTATGCCATGGATCTCTCCTCATCTGACCCATAATTCAGTCTGTCCTCAGTGTCGGCACCCTGCTCCATCTCTGTATCCATATTTGCCCCTTCTATGGTAGCCACATCCACCTCCGGTGTGGCCTTCTCATCTCTGAGCGCATACTCGGATTGTGGTACTCTTGACTCTTGTGTCGCTAGAATGGTAGCTACTCCTGTGAAGACCTCTTCCCGCCTCGGGTACTGAATGGAGGAATCGACATCTGCAGAAATGAGTCGGAACTACTGTCTCAAGAATGCACCGACTCAGTCCATCACCTCAACACCCTTGTCCTTTGGTTGTGCTGGTTGGGCCACACTCATGGGTTCAGCCAACAGGGATGAAGCTATGGTGACAACAGCCTCTAAGCCAATTATGTCTAGTCTAACTTGAGGCTTAGGCTCTGGTGCCTGCATGTCCACAAACCCTGTCGTTGGCACTACTACTACTAGATCTGGGGCAATTGAATCTACTAAGAACCGAGTTGATACTTTTGTGCTCTCCACCATGGTTGTGGGTGGGGTCATTACAATAGGCACATGCCTCTAACTAAAAGGAGGAATAAACGGTATGGGATTGGCTATCAAGTGTGCCAAAGTCGACAACTGAGGAGAGAAAAGTGTGGACCCTCCAAATGCCTCATCGTTCCTAGCCTCTACCAAGGTACTCTCTCCCTCTGAATTGGTCCCACTACTGTCTGTGGTATCCTCCTGTCTGCTATTAGTGTCACCGTACGCATCTAAGCCCTACAATACCCTCTTTTTGCTAGCCACCGTGCCACTCGTGTCAAAATGCCTCCAGTAGAATACTGGGGTTCTCTTGGCACTAATCTTCCTCTCAGTGGGACTTCAAACTCATCCGCTAGAATTTGATGGAGTGTTGCTTCGAGAAACAACCTGATGGCATGGTGCAGCATATAGAATGTGCGATGCTGCAATGTCATGAATTCCTCCATTCTATCAGCAAGGATGGTCGCCCAATCATACACCGTACCATTCATAATGCCATTGATGAATGTAATCTACGATAGGGCGATATCTAAAGCCCTACTTGCCCCCGTTAACCTGCTCTTTATCACATACATAATACATCGCTAATGGTCTTCCCGGATGAAGTCTCGCCGCAATCCTCAACTCTTACTACCTAATGTAAATAGAATCACAAGGAGTGCCCCAAATGTTGGGATACATGAGTATGCCTTAAAAAACCATGAAATAAGTTTCTTTTTTAGACATCTCATGAGGCAAAACAAAACTCTTTCCAACACTGGTTTACAATACTTTATCGTTTACATGGTCTAACTACTATACCCGAGTACATTAGTCATAACTTTCAATCCTGACATTTTTCTTTAAGAAACTTTGGAGGATTTGTTCCAAATTAGGAATATTAAAACATATAAAAAGCTGAGCCAAAAACAATCAATCCATTAGACTTTATAGTCTCTGCATGTAGACCCATTCTCTCTGTCATAAATCAGAAGTATAACTAGTAACCCTTCCTTGGTCATCTAATAACTTTCTCAAAACGACACCTTTTAAACCAACCCAATACATTCTTTTAACCCTTGTACATTTTTCAATGCTTCTTTAAGCACTCCCATTACAATGCAAATGTATTTTTTTCTAGTTTTTAATACATCACAATGCAAAGTTAAGCATTTTAACCATTTCTTCAACATAGTTATAGGAAAATCTAAATGACTTAAATATTACAATATTATAAAATTCATCATAATGTATGAAGGGTCAAGATGCTCCCGCATCACTACCCTTTATGACAGACTCAAATTCCTCTGGCGTGAGGTTACGTCCCACCAACTTCACCCAGTACTCCTTACATTCTTGCGGCAGTTTGTGGTTCGTGGTCACCACTTTGCGGCCTCCTTGGCAAAGAATGCCAAGAACCCTACCGAAATCTCGAGCTTTCAAAATTGAAAAAGACCATGAGACGATGCTTCTTGTATACAAATGTACTTGTTCTGTTGTGCCTATTATATGTTTTGCTCATAGTTCTTAATATTGTCTCAAATAGTCATATGGAAAACACCGAAAGTTCTATCGCCCAATGTACTTCCACACGGATCAGAATTCATTTGATGAGGTTTGCGCCAGTCATTTCCTGCCAACATTTGCGGCACTCATTGCCATTGAGCCATTCAAACTGTACTGTGAGATGAGAAAGGTCAGCTTTCTATGTGGATGGTTGCAATTTAAGACACACCTTTTGCTTCTTGCTACTCGATGCTCCCGACCCTGCAACATGGACTCCTGAGGCGAACATTCTCGCATTCTTATCCATCTCGGCACTATTCTCCTTCGGCTGATCTTTCCACTATCTCCTTTTCCTTGCAGACTACATACTCGAACTAATTAACAGTCACTAATTTTATATTTATTGCAATGACAACAGTTAGGGTTGCTTTGTTTTCACTTCTTTACAAAACGTCTTACTTCAACCTCCCAGAATTATCTATCCCTCCTGCGGCGTATATTTCCTTCTTCCTTTGTGGCACTTGTTTTTCTTCTCCTGCAGTGCCCATGAAATGCTTCCTTCTATTCTTTCTCTGCTTCTCCGAACAACAATGGCTTCCCCATATTACTTTCGTCTTTCTCGCGGCTAACCCTTATTGGCCAAACATTTTCCTTCTCTTTGTTTCTTTACTCTTCCTCTGCAAAATGCCCTCTTATGTTTTTCCTTTCCACTGGATGCTGTTTTCCCTCTCTGTAGGACATTGTTTTCCTCTCCACGGACACTCCCTTGCATGCTTCACCGCGAGCATTCCTTTTGTCACTTCACGTGGAACAGTAGAGTAGATCCGATAATAGTTATGTCTCCTTTATTCCTTGCAATACATTGCTATGCCACTTTGTTCCTCCCAATTGATGAGATGGCATGATACTCGCCTTAGGTAGGAAGTTTGTACCCTTTCAATGCTAAGTCCCTTCCAACTATTACTTTGTTGATCATCAGATGTGCAACATGCATGGCATGTAATAATATATTGTGTGATGATATTTGTCAATTATAAACTCCCCAATGGCAAGTTTCCCTTTCTGCGAACTCATACTTTTGTACTTTGTTTCTCGAGGCCGCTTGTTTTTCACTTCACGCGGGACAGGGTGTCTGTGGAGCAGAGAGTTTTCGGGATAGGGTGTCCGCAGGGCAAAGAGTCAACAGGACAACCTATCTACGGCAACCTGTTCGCAACCACCTGATTCATGGCACACTTTCCATGGGACCATAGCCACCTGTCCATGAGACCTGTCATGGTACACTTTCCGCAAAAGACATTCTTTTTTTAAATTAATTTTTCTTTTTTTGTATAATTTAAAAGAAATAAAAATTTATTAACTTTCTAAGTCTAATTTTCAGCTACTATCACTCCTTGCCTTGCCTTCTTGTCGTTCATGATAGATCTTCAACTTAGATCCATTAATGGCTTCAAGAATTTCTTGCCCATCCAAGGTCCATAATTTTCCACCAACTTCTCTGATTTCATATGATCCAAGCCGTTTGACCTTGGATTTCCCTGGTTTCATATCATTGCGGCCATTGTATCGAAGCACTAGTTGGCCTAGCTGAAACCTCGTCCTTTTCAAGTTTTTATCGTGTCATGCCTTGCGACAAGTTTGTACCACCTCCATCGCCCATTGCACCATTAATCTTCGTTCATCCAATTTGTTTAGTCGATATAAGGGCTCTCCTAGACTTTCCATATCTCCAAATTCTATTTTCAATTGCAATCCGGAGGCTCGGGACTATGAATTCAGCTAGTACCACGACCTCTTGCCAAAACATTAACTAGAATGGTGTCTATCCAATTGTGACTTTGAACGTTGTGCGGTAGGTCCATAGCGCCGAAGGTAACTTTTCCTCGCAGCCTGCTTGTTCTACTCTGCATGATTTATATATGATAGCCACGAGAATTTTGTTTGTTGCTTCTACCTAGCCATGGGCTCCAGGCACCCAAGATATGCAGTGAACGCACACCTCTAGTGGGACCCCTTTTAAATCCTTACAAGTCAAGGCAAATACATCTTTATACTCCGTGAAGACTTTAATTGGAATGGATTTCTGATCTTCCTAGATTTGTGAATCTCCTCACATAGCAAACAAAGTGTGATTCACTATGCCAAATACCAAATGCTAGATTTCATGCTCTAAGATACAATTAACTTGCCAAACTAGATATTTCATATTATAATGAACCTAGAAGTGGATTTCTAAAAATGTTTCCAAATTGTGAGACCATATCCTCTTATTTTAAGTAGTCACTTTGCACCCCAAGATGGCGCAATGTCTGTCCAATATGATGCATGGATGCAGCTACCATGAAACTCAACACTACAAATATTCAATGCATATAAAATATCATCTCAAATACAATAACTCCGAGCACATGAAATCGGGAGACGTATCCTCAAGTTGCTTCTTTCACAGGAAACTCTAATTGCTATCACCTTACTTGGCTCTGATAACATGTTAATGTTCTGCCCAAAAAATAATGATAAACAGAACAATGGTCACAAGAGATTATCTTGGGTAAACTCTTCAACTTGAAGGGAAAAAACCAGCCACACCAGAAAAATACATATTTTTTCTATAATAAAATGTTCCAGTACAATGCTTTTAATTGATGCGATACATCATTACACTAAGCAATCACATATATAAATTGAAATAAGAGACTTCATATTATACCAGAAGGTCTCTTCAATTTGCAAATACAAGACTCTTCACATTTCCAAACATGACTCTTTGCAATAACAACTCTCCAAATCACATTATCTCAAATATTATCATAAATATATTCTCCAGCTATTGACTCGGTATTATCTCTATTCCAGCATATCACAAAATCAGAGATAAAGATCTCTCCAACTATTGACACAGTATTATCTATATTTCAGCGTATGACAAAATCAGAGATAAAGATACTCTATCGCAGCTACAATCTGCAACAATTTTAAGTTAGTGACATTAGAAAATATTAAAGGAAAAGCATTTGCAGAGAAATAGGGGGAAGAAAGCAAGCAAGAGAAAATAGGAGAAAAAAGCAATACCCAAAACAAAATAGGAAAAGGAAAAAGTGATCACAAAAATGTGATTTTGTTTATCCCATGTTGATAGAATGAGTGAACGAGAACTTAAGAGAGCATTAGAAAAGATTTCCAAGAACTCACTCTCAAGCGTGCTAGATGAAATAAGGAATTTATGAATTATTGGAGAGTTCTTCAAGGGTTTTTGTTGCACGAAATCCATCATGAATTTTATTCGCTTCGCTGTTGAAAGACACAATCAGGAGGATCTTTAAGTATTCATTTCAAGGTAAAATCTGATTACATTTTTGAAGATGTTAATTTCCTTCAAAGAAGTTTCAGACATTCAAGGTGACCAATTTGAGCTATTAGAGGTCATGCTTGAATTGCTAGTGTTGCATATCAGCTACTATATCCTAGCTGAACATATTGAGGTGTTATAACCAGAGTATGCTTGCTATACAAGTCTGGTAGGGAGCCATACAAGCTGATAATTATGTGCCCGAAGGTCATGCAGGTACACAAACTCTTGGAGGGACCGAACAGGTCTGAGACAGCTGCAAGGGGACAGTACAGGACTGAGGCTAACAGCAAGAAGGTCGTACATGCCTGCAATCATTTGAGAATCATCTAAGGAGTTGAGTCAAGAGTTTGTCATTCCTGTTGTCTGCTTAGTGGAAAATTTATAACAGGAGCAACAATTTGGTATGCATGTTACTTTAGCTTGTTGATAATTATTGAGGAAACATTGTCATGATCTGCTGTTAATGTACATCAGAGTTACTGTATTTGGAAACAAGAGCATATGTATTTGAGTTGTGAGTGGATTCCAAACTTCTTAAATGATATATTGGAAACACTAGCAGAACGCAGAACTTATCGAAACACTAGCAGAAGGTAGAACTCTGAGTGCAATTTAAAATTTCTGCTTAGTTGAATGTGAATTCCAAACTTCTTAAATGATATGTAATTAAAGTTTGAAAGAATAATAACAGTCTACAACAATTGCAAGATGATACCCAACTTTGTATGAGTTTGTTACATAGGGCAGACAGAAAGCGTAACTTGGAGAACCATTTGTTTCCAAGTATTTTTACAAAACAAGAAGGGAGGATGTGCTCAGGGTCTTATAAGGCATGAATGATGTGTTTTCATTTTTGCCTAGTAGCATCTCTAAATGTATTCATGTTTTCCTCCCCATTTTAAAGCATTTTATTTCTATAATTTGAGTTGAGTATTATCAATTAATTCTTACTATATATGGTTATCAAATTCTTCAGCATAAATAACATTTATAATTATAACTTTTCTTTTTCATTTTCTTTTGGTATTGAAGAAATTCTCAAATTCTTATTCAGCAAAGTAAAATCATTACCTTGCTACTAAACCTTCCCCTTTGTACCACTCCAAAGCGATGTTGTTCGTCTATGACAGCAAAGCGAAGAGAGGAAAATTTAACTTTTTCTTGAATCAAGCTGTGTGTGCCAACTATCAATGCAATACCTCCTGTTTCTAATTCCTGGATAAAAAGCATGAGGATAGTCAAACAATATCATTACATTTCCGCACATCTGAGGTGTCAAGCTTTAGACAGATTATGTACTGCAATAGATTTCTCCGCATTAGGCAAGAAGAAAAGGAATTACCTCACAAATTGAAGAAGCTTTCTTCAAGGGCGTGGAGCCTGTTAAAAGTGCTACCAAAGGCCTTTCAGCTTCATCTATTCTCTCAAGGATAGACACAATATTCTCATAATGTTGCATTGCTAATAGTTCTGTTGGCACCATAAATGCTGCCTGCATTGGTTATTAGGCAGAGGTGCAAATAATATTTAGATATGAACCTTATGACACAAAGCTGCATTAACAAAAATAAAGTTGCAATCAAACTAGCACAGTCTATGTTGACTTGCTATTCACCATTTTCTTAAATGCAAAACATGAAAAGAAAAATATTGTATTAGACTGTAAACATGTTCATCAGAACAGAAAATATGAATGTGAAACTCAGAACCATAGATGGAATACTTGTGAAGGCCTGGAAAAAAAATAGGCGAAAACTCGACCAATTCTCAGCAAAAACTCAGGAACTTGAAAATTGCTTAAATTTAACTAAAAATGCATTTTGTTTTGCTCAATTAAATGAGAAGATGCATCCAATGAGTCAATATACGAGAACCAGAAGAAACAAGCTGAGTCTAGATATATTTAAATACAAAGTGGGTACAAAATCGAATTCTCATATTCATGAGAAATGTTCATGGCTGGAAGTAGAATAGCAAATAGTTTCTGTAAAACTAAAAAGTAAATATAATAGCAAATAGTTTCTGTAAAACTAAAAAGTAAATATATCATTAGAATTACATTTTCCTCTTCCAAGCTCTAGTAAAAATTAAGGGAGAGGTGCAACTTGAGGGTCTAGTCCTAGAAGTCTGCATTGGGTGCGACTATGTTGTTACATGGAGCAATCAAACTCGGAGGTTAATTATACCCACTTGTATTGGTGTGGTTCCCTAGATTTTTTTAACACAAGTTTGGGGGGAATGCCGCGAAGATGGGGTCAAGGGGAAGCACTCTTTGCAAAATCCAAAAACATATTATTTTTCCCTCTCTCAGCAAAATACAAGTGAAGAAATCAGAAATGAAATTTATTGGGGCCATTTTTTTTTCCTTTAAACTTTTTTTTGCCTTTAAACGCTGAGTATGGACTTTGGTTGAGTTTTAATGTTAAACTTGCCAAGTTTTTGGATAAAACTAGGTGAGCAATCAGTGAGCTTTTGCCAAAAAAGTAGGCGAGTTTTTGGTGCAAGGAAAAATCATAAGATATCACTAGAGAAAAACTCAGCAAGTTTTTGCAACTCTGGGAGTGTGCCATCCATGTTAGGAACCACTCAATCAATTAAATAAAGGGCCTCAGATATAAATTCTAAAATTGAATAAAATTTAGTTAATACCTTTATATGGTACAAAACTAGTAAAGCTCTAGCCTTGAGACATCAACTTCTTCATGTTAAAATGGCTAAAAGAGAAATGGTTGTTTCTTTATTTACAAAATTTACAAAGTCAACGGATTAGCTCACTGCCATTGGAGAACCCTTCAAAGATTAAGATTTGGTTATGTCAGCTGTAAATGGCCTTCCCCACTCTTGGGATCCTTCATTCAAGGAATTAGTAGAAGAGATCAACTTCAAAAGTTTGATTAATTAAGAGCTGATTATACTTGAGAAGAACACAGGATAGATACCAGAAGTGTTGGACATAAAACTCATCATGAAGATGACTGTTGTCAGGAAACTTCGGTAGTTAGGCAGTTTGGCATAACTAAGGGAGTTATGCAGGTGCAATGGTCCACCTCCCACCCCCTCAAACACTATATGTATGAACCTTCTTCATAAGAAAAGATGTGTATTGTGAATATAACCTCGTGTTAAGTGATATATAAATTACTTCTAAGTTCTCTATATTTCCAGTATTGAATACCTTGATTCTGTATCTACGCATTAGTTCGTATTACCCCATGACGACAAACATTTGGCACTGCTACCGAGGTGTATCTAAGAAGGGAGGTAATGGAATAGATGGGACTACCTGTGAACGACAATAGGACAACCAATGTAGAAGAAATTCCAGAACTATTTGAAGGGGAGCACACTTTGACAACTAACTTCTATATTTTCTAACGGGCTACCATTGAGACATTCATACGAAGTAAGGCCAGACAAGAGGAATATACAGAGGACTCTGTGGGATGCACTGAATGTCGGTCCTGCAGTGGATAGGCTTTTTCTTTAACTCCCTTGTCTATTGGCGCAAGCATCCCTCGTAGAATGAAACCGAAGGGAAGAAGTCAAGCGAGAACAACATCAACAACACATCCTTCGGAACTTTGTTGAAAGTAACCGTAGTTATCCGCAAAAGTATAACAAAGCCGACGGGACTAGTTAGTACACAAAAGGTTGTGCAACGGTTGAGTCACCCTTTTGGAATATATATGTATATCATCCTGTTGAACCATGGATCATCATTATGGTTGTAATCGTTACTATGTGTTCAACTTATATGTATAATATACTATCTTATGCTATGTCATATTTAGTCTCTGAATGCAATACATCTCCATTTACGTTGTGTGGTAAACATTTGTGTTGTTGCCTATCGAACCTAGTATAAAAGATGTGTTTTGAAGATTGATGTCGAACTTACTTAATAAGGATCAAAATAAAAGAAAAGAAAATGATGATATATGCACAACACATGAAGCATTAATTCACACACAACAAGCAGAACAAAGGTATAGACTTACAACAATTCGCTAACAAGTACCGAGGGGGTATCACTGAAGGTGACCACAGTGCCAAGGGAGCATTGATTGACGGAGTGCATTCACCTAACCGTCCACAAGAGAACTTGATAGAAGAACAGAGGAAGAGTTACAAAGACTTAAGGTTGATAAAAGAATCAAGGGAGGAATTTTTGAACTTGTATACGCCAAGGGTGAAGAATCCAGACGGAAGGAACCAACACGGCTCGAGATGCCAAAGGAGCAGGAGCGTGGGGTTAACTCTTCATGTAAATGAATTAAACTTCTATCAGACAATGTGTTTCTTTTAATTTTAATCAGGGGTTGCTAATAACTTTGCACTCTTAATTGTAGGTATAAGAGCAAATGTACCTTTATCAATGCTGAATAATGTGTCCAATCTCTAATACCTCCAGTATATGTAACTTTCCCTATATGTAAGAGCTGATCTGCAATAATGTTAATCTCTGATTCAGAGTCTCGATCTGCAAGAAGACAGTGGTATGTAGACTGCAAATGCAATATAGATAAGATATAAATCAGATGGTATACAAATAATTATGAGCAATATGATTTATGTCGATCTGCTGAAGGTATTGATCATTTATTAATTTCGTTGTCAATACTACAATCATTGGTGCACATATATATTGATTCCAATAGATGCCTTTCAAGATAGGTCACGATCCTTCAATATCAAGAGTCACAATTTTCCAATATGATTAGTTAGTATTAACTAATTAATCTGATCTTCTACAGGATCAGATTAGTTAGTTAGTACTAACTAATTGTGACTGATATGTATTCATATAAAGAGGCATATGGGATCGATCTACAAGACCATCATGTTTTGGTATCGAATGTATATATATGTACAGAATTTCATCTTAGTTTGATAGTAAATGCTTGATCATATATAAGATATATTATCATACCGATTATGTATATGTATGTGAGTGTATGTAAAACATACACACATACATATACAATCTACAGTCTCTAACTGACGCTATTCAATAACACTTCGTCCCCAATACACTAGACGAACAGATACAATTCAATAATTGAACAACTCTTCCTTTAGGACCCATCACTCCAGCGCAGATCAATGTTGAATAATGTGATTCTTGTTATTTTTTCCAGCAATATCTCTGATGTTTAGGTTGATGCGAACTCATTTTGAACGATACAAATCTGAAACTTATATTTTTGGAAAGATACATAAGTCATCTTTCATTTGGTTTAGGTATGGCTTATTTTCATTATGTTTGGAAGAAGTTATGGCCATTTTAGTGAAGACTGGTCAGATTCTGTCACAATATGAATAGTTTTGAGCAAATTGCAATAACTTTTATTTCTTTTCTTAGATTTGGCTATAACTTGACGAAAATATTGGTAACTCATTGTTATTGAGTCTCACAAAAATGATTGGTTTCATTCTTTCATTTATGTTTGTTATTAATGATTGATTAAGGGGTTTAAATTCTGCCCTAGTTGAGAAATTGTTCTTAAAAGATGCAACATTCTTGCATTCGTTTGAATGGTTGAGAAAGATTATAAATGTGAATCCATACCTATAATTTCAAAGCTTTGTGGAAGGCCCATATGGCACACTTCTATTGTGTTATTTGCATCAAGTGGTATCAGAGCCCAAAAGGTCTTGGCAAAAGATATTTTATGGTTGTTTATTTGTCTTTTATAGGTTGAAGAGAGAGAACCTGGATATTGAGAGACTAGGCCAAGGGAGAAAAGAGGAGAAAGACCTAAGGAAAGGTATCAAAGACAAGAGGAAGAAGGTAAAAGAGACTTTCTTGAAAATGGATTTATTTATGAAATTGATGCATGGTAAATTTCAAGGTATGGATTCACAAAAGAACAAGAAGGAAGAAAAAAAGAAAAAACAAGAGGAGATTAAAAGATTGGAAAAAGAAGTAAAGGAGCATACAAAGAAGTTGGAGGCACTTTTTAAAATCCTAGAGCAGTGAATTGAAAATGGTGAAGGAGATGAAAATTTTAATTTTTCAGAGGTTCAAGAAGTTGAAAAAGATGTGGGAAAAGAGAATGAACTTAAGGAAGAGCAACGAGAAATAATTATAGAAGAAACAAAAGAGGAAGAGTTGATTGAATCATATGGAAGTTGAACCAATCGAAGACTCCATGAAGATGGACATTGCTGAAAATGAGTATGTTGAAGTATTTGCAGATATAAAGGATAATAATGAACAAATATTAGAGAGTGATCAGATTTATGATGAGAATGATGGTATAAGGGAAGAGTTCTCAAGAAGATGCAAATTTTGGGATTGATTTTGATACTAATCAATTGATTTTTGCCCATGATTTTTTTGTTCTACTTATTTCAATGCAGGTGATGAAGAAATCCGATTGTAGAGGACATAAATTTGTTTTTAACAAGTTAATATTCTCAAGCAAAAGGATTGAAAGACTAAAAGTGAAGATGAAGAGATCTTTTCAGACCCCATTTCAAAGAGGACTTGAAAAAATTTCAAAGTTGGGGAGTATGGTGTAGGGGCACCTATTCAAACGTGGTAAAACCACTCAAATGTATAAAAATAGAGTGGAACTGATATAATTTAAGTCCTAAAGTCATTTTAATCATATTTCAAGGTTTTATGAGAAGTTTGAAGTCAATTGGGTAATCACTGTAAAAGTTGTTTAGAAGTTGCCAAAATTGTAATGACAATTTTTACAACTTGATGACAACTTTTTAAAAGTTGATTTAAATATGTTAATGGGTAGTTGTAGATTGATTGGAGAGTTTAATGTGATTCCAAATTATATATATTTGGTCTCCAAAACACGAAATGGTAAGTTGGAATAGTTGGAGGAAGTATTTGGAATGAAAGAAAACTTATTTTGATGTTGTATATTCAATTTTGTGATTTTTTTTCCTGCAATTTCTCTGCTGTTTTGGTTGATGCGAACTCATTTTGAATGATACAGATCTGAAACTTATATTTTTGGAAAGGTATATGAGTTATCTTTTATTTGGTTTTGGTTTGGCTTATTTTCATTATGTTTGGAAGAAGTTATGGCCGTTTTAGTGAAGACTGGTTAGATTTTGTCACAATATGAATAGTTTTGAACAAATTGCAATAACTTTTATTTCCTTTCTTGGATTTGGCTATAACTTAAAGAAAATATTGATAACTCATTGTTATTGAGTCTCACAAAAATGATTGGTTTCATTCATTCATTTATGGAAGTTATTAATGATTGATTAAGGGTTTTAAATTCTGCTCTAGTTGAGAAATTGTTCTTAAAAAATGCAACATTCTTGCATTCGTTTGAATGGTTGAAAAAGATTATAAATGTGAATCCATACCTATAATTTCAAAATTTTGTGGAAGGCCCATATAGCACACTTCTATTGTGTTCTTTGCATCAATGCATATGGTTAAGTTCTGAAATATATAATTGGTGTAAAAGCGTTGCAATTCTGATTCACACACCCCACCCCCATTATTGTATATTTCTAACAATTGGTATCAAAGCCTAGTTACACAAAAAAAAGCTTTGCAGCTTGAGAAGAATCCTGATGGATACAAATAATATGAAAGGTAACTTTGAAGCGACATTTGAAGCTCTAGATAGAGCTAATGAGTAAAAGGAAAGATTAAAGATGAAGCTCGAAGATGCACTAGACTACATTAAGAAACTCAAGGATTAGATTGATATTTCAAAGATAAAACGAGAAGAGCTGGATGAATAGAACAAGGAGCCAAAATCAAGCAATGAATCAGATTTAATTGCAAAACTCAAGAAGGAAAATCAGACACTCAACCATTAACTTGAAATCACATCACTTCACAAGGCTAAGAAAATTCATGATAGCAAATCTCAAAATCAGAAACTTGAAAAAGAACTAGAAGGTAAAATTGATGAATGTAAAGATTTAAATGCTCAGCTTGAGAAGGTAAGGTTGGAACTTAAAAATTCAAAAGATTTGAAAAATAAAATAATTAAGGGTGAGCTTGTAGAAACAAAATTACATCTTGAGAAGTTATATTCATGTACTGATAAACTTGATGAGCAGCTAATGCAATAAAAGGCTAAAGGAGACATGACAAGAATTGCATATGTTGAAGATGTATGTTCTAAGGAATCAAAAAACAAAACCACACAACTAGCAAGATCCTAATCAGACAAAAATTCAGATTGAGGAACCTAAAGAACAAAACAAGCAATTCAAGGGAGCATGTTATGCATGCAACAAATATGGACCCATGTCGAGAAATTGCAAAGGTAATACAAATGTTAAACCATTTACTGAATATTGTTTCGATTGTTGGCTTTATGGACATAAATCACATGAATGCAAAAGACCTAATCAGTGAACTAATGGAAGAACAAGTGAAAGATCAAACATGATTGCAAGACGATCTTTGGAAATCAACAATGTTATATCTAGTGGTGTCGCATGCTACAAATGTAAAAACATTTGGACACAGCCAGAGATTGCAGGTTGTAAGTGAATCGGAATGGACCAAGGTATGGAAACTCTGTTGCTACATGTTACATGCGATAATTTGGGGCATACAACTAGATATTGCAGATTGAATGGATTTGTAAATAATATGAGAACTGCTAATGTTAGAAGAAGCAACAATAATAGAGGGAGAAACAACATTGTTAATCAAACCAGTTATAAGAGCACAAATGAAACATTTGTAAGAGAAAGAAATGGTGGTAATGGTAAGGTATGTAAAGAAAAAAGGCAGATAAGTGCTAAAAACAAAGGAGAAACAGTGCCAAGCACTAAACCTTCATCATCAACCTAAATTTCTATCATGGCCTTGGGGATGCATTTCACTAGTAAGTCATCGAACACCAAAATCACAATATTAAAGTATGTGAGCTTAATATGAGGTGTGAGATATTTTGTTGCTAATGTATCTATATTCGCAGATGTTTATATGGTTATTTGGATGATCATGGTATATTTGGGCATGTACTATTAGAGATATTACTTTCTCTATTATGTGTCCTAATAGATTTATGATATAAAGGATTGTACAAGATGTAATGGGAAAATTGAGTTTAATCTTCACCATTTGAGTAGGCAGAGACATCAAAGAGCTCGAGGAAGAAGATCACAAATATTGAGGAAGGATTTCATATTAATTTGTGTGAGCAAGGATTTCATATTAAAGCATTAGAGAGAAAACTCTATGCAATATGTCTACCTCAGTTGTTGTCGATAAAATCTATAGTGTAGCCGACAAGTAGAATTGTATCCGAAAGGGCACATGACGGTTGAGTCAGCCCTTCGGGAAACTATATGTACATCGACCAAAAGGACTATTGGATCATCATTATTTGTAAACGTTGTACTTGGAGTTGCATATATGAATAAAGTCTTTGTTCTATGTTACATCTTAATCTACTGAATGCAATAAGTATCCTTTTACCCTGTACGGTAAACATTTGGCACTATTGCCAGTCAAACCTGGTATATAAGAGATGTTATGTGAAATGTCCTTCTTTATTAAAGATCAATTAAACTCCCAAATACTGAACTGTGACAAATTGTCGAACACTTGGCATGCAATAAATTAATGTTCAACAAGGAATGAGCTCTTGATTTCTTTTTTATGAATTTCAGTAGTTACGGTGTGTTCAAAACATAATACAATTCATCACATGCAATTCAAAAAGGGAGTAAAAATATATAGATATTTGCAATTGAACCAAAAAAAAATCAACAGTGGAACCTGATTTATTTGGCAGTACCATGTGCTGCTGGTTTAAACAAAGAAGTCCATGCGATGAAACAGGAACCATTCGTTGCAATTAAATCCTTGGAAAGGATTAACACCAGACAGGGATGTTAATAGTCCCGACTGACAGTTCTGTGCGTGCAACAATTTGCGTTTCAGCGGATGATGAGTTGGGAAGTTCAGGAGCCAGTTATTGTTTTTCCGGCTTGAACACTTTGCAACCCGATCACCTCCATGGATGTTTGGTCGATAGTTATTCAATCCTCTCACTAGTAATAATGGGACCCCCAAACCTTCATAACACCTGCGGATAAGATGGCGACCTCAGATTTGCGATTCTTTGTAATTTTTCTCCCCCAAAATAAGTGACGAGAATACCCTGAAAACCGGCGCCTTGATTCAGCAACGGCAGCACTCAAGTTGTGAAGGATAAATACCGCCTAAACAATGAATTTCGATTTAATCTCTGGAGTCTTGCTTATCATTTTGAAAATCCCAATTAAATGTTGCAGACCTTGCTCGGATTAGCTTGTTCGAATATGTAGAATGCTGAATGAGTCTTCTAACTTCTTTGTCAGTCTGATCTCTTAAAACAAATCAATTTTCAAATTTATCCACCATGAAATGGCTGAACACCATCTCCAATGAGCAACCCTTCGGAAGGTATCCCACTTCCTCAGTTATGCAGATCTAAGGGAGTTTTTGTTCCCAAAGACCCAATGGAAATTTGCAGACCAAACACTGCAACTTGCTCCAAAATGAATAGAATATGAATTCACAAAATCGCCCGTCCAAATGGGTGCCTCCTGCCCTCTATTTATTCACTTTTTTAAGAAGTCACTGGGAGCTTCTAGAAACATCTTTTATAAAATCTTATTATAATGCACTTTATTATTAAATAACTTTATAAAATTAGATAAATAACTTTATTAAATTAAAAGTGCAATCTCAATTCAACATTAGAACATGTAGGCCCCACTTACTGGATGTAGGATTAATTATAACTCTTCGAGAGCAAAATGCAATCATCTGGCAACAGGATGACTCTCTCTCCAAAATCATTTGCCTACGAGAGTCAATGATAGGCAAATCTACTGTAGGAGTCATGTCGCTCGAAAGGGGACATGACAGTCCGCCCTTCCTGAAATTGCTTGTCCTCAAGCAATCTAAAGCTAGATGCTGCAAAATTGTTTCATTTTCCCAAGTGGCATCTTCAACTGGTAGATCTCTCCATTTAACCAAATATTCTCTGATCACCCTTCTGCGGAGCTGCTTTTCCTTGCTATCCAAAATGAATTCTGGCACCAAGATCAATTTCCCTTCATCATCCAAGGGAGGTAATACCACAAAAGGTACCACATTCTGTCCCAATGCCTTTTTGAGGCGCGACACATGGAACACATTGTACACTTTGCTATCTGCTGGAAACTCAAGCTCATAAGCCAATTCCCCTATTCGCCTGGTGATCTTGAAAGGCCCATAATACCTAGGCTTAAGCTTCTCTAACCCACTCTTTTTGAGAGTAGATTGTCGAAATGGCTGAAGCATGAGATAAACCATGTCACCAACCTCAAAGCTCCTCTCTGTCCTCTTTTGATCTGCATACTACTTATACTGATTTTGTGCCCAAGCTATGTTATCCCGGAGAGCATTAATAATGTCCTTACTCTCTTGAATCAAACCCCCAGCACGTGGAAGCCGAACATCACCCATCAACAAGTCAATAAAGCTCGGTGCATCATACCCATATAACGCTTGGAAAGGTGTCATTTGAATAGACATGTGAAAGGTGGTATTATAACAATATTCACATAAATAAATCCATCTCACCCATGCCTTCTACTGATCAGCCACGTAATTCCTCAAGTAGCCTTCCACCCATTTGTTCACTATTCCCGTTTGTCCATTAGTCTGTGGGTGATAACTAGTACTGGGTGTGAGCTCAGTGCCACATAATCGAAACACCTCCTGCCAAAAATGACTCAAGAATCTACTATCTCTATTGCTTACAACACTTCGGGGTATCCCATGTAACCTGAAAATTACTCTGAAGAATACCTCAGCTACCTGTATTGCTGTGTAAGTAGTGGTGATGGGAAAGAAGTGAGCATACTTCATCAGTATATCCACCACCACATAAATGCAATCACGTCCCTAAGCCTTGGGCAAGCCTGTAATGAAATCCATGGATATGCATTCCCACTTTTGATCCGGAATAGGAAGTGGCTGTAGGAGTCCTGCTGGAAAGGCGTGCTCTTGTTTATTCTGCTGACAAACAGGACACTCACAAACATACTATAAAACATCTGTCTTGAGTCCTTTCCATGTAAACCATTCTCGCACCTGTCTATATGTTTTAAAGTACCCGGGATGACCAGCTATAGGTGAATCATGAAGAGCCCTCATAATAGCCCACTTCACCTTGGATCCTGGGACTAAAAATATCCTGTTCTTGTAAATAATCAATTCATCCACAAGTGTATACCTAGTATCAACAATTGTCCCATCAACTATCCCAGATGCCCAAGAATCTCTAGCATACTCTGCAACAATCAAATGCTTCCAATCCTCAGAGATCTCAAACATCGCACTGAGATGTGGCCTGCGTGACAAGGCGTTTACTACCAGATTCTAAGTCCCTCTCACGTATGATATATCAAAGTCGTAAGCTTGCAGCTTACTCACCCATTTCTGCTATCTATCATTGAGATCTCTCTGACCAAGGAAATGTCTCAAACTGTTGTGGTCAATTTTAATACAAAACTTACCACCTACTAGATACTGCCTGAATTTAGCCAATGCGTGCATGATAGCTAGCATCTCCTTATTGTAAATGCTAAATGATCTCTCTGGCCCACGGAGTTTCCTGCTCTCATATGCAATAGGGTGTTTGTCCTGCATCAAAACCGCCCCAATACCATCTCCTGAGGCGTCACACTGGAGTTCAAATGGCTTCGAGAAATCGGGCAATGCTAATATTGGACATGAAGTCATGATCTCCTTAAATCTGTCAAAACAAGCCTGTGCCTTTGATGTCCAAACAAAGGCTCCCTTTTTAAGCAAATCTGTCATAGGAGCCGCATGTCGTGAATATCCGCAAACAAATCTGTGATAGAAGCCACATAAACCAAGGAATTCTCTCAGCTGGGTCAGGTTCTCAAGAATAGGCCACTCCACTATAGCACGGATCTTATCAGGATCCATCCGTACTCCTCTACTGATAATATGACCTAAGTATAATAACTCGGTCATAGCCAAATCACATTTGGACTCTTTGGCATACAAGGACTCTACCTGCAAGGTATTCAATACTGTCTCTAAATGCTCCATATGCTCACGCCATGTCCGACTGTATACCAAGATATCATCAAAGAAAAGCAACACAAACTTCCTCAGCTGATGATGGAAGACCTTATTCATGGTGGATTGGAAAGTAGCTGGTGCATTGGTCAAACCGAATGGCATAACTACAAACTCAAAGTGCCCACAATGACATCTGAATGCAGTCTTCTCTATGTCCTGTTCTCTAACTCTAATCTGGTGGTAACCGGATCTCAAAGCAATCTTACTAAAGTAGCATGCCCCATGTAGTTCATCTATCAGCTCATCAATCCGCGGAATGGGATATCTATTCTTAATGGTTTTCTTATTCAGCACCCTGTAATCTATGCACATTCGTAGTGAACCATCTTTCCTCTTTACCGAAACAACTGAAGAAGCAAAAGGAGACTTGCTAGGTCTAATGTGTCCCATTGCAAGAAGCTCCTTGATAGTTTTCTCTATTTCATCTTTGAGCCTCTTTGGATACCTGTATGGAGTAATCATAACTGGTTTAGCACCCTCTTCTAATTCAATGATATGCTCAATCCCTCTATTAGGTGGTGTACCAGGTGAAATATCGCTGAATACCTTGTTATACTTCTTTCTCAATATCTGGATGTCTGGGTGATATTCTGTCTTTTGTTGTTCCTCCTTTGTGGGCATGAGAGTACACATGGCTGCCCATTCAATATCATTATGCCTCACCAATCTTTCCAATCGCCTGAAAGAAATGGTTTGGATGTCACTATTCCTGATAGCTCTCAACACATGCTGCTTCCCATCTACCTCAAACTTGATCTCCATGTCCTTGAGTCTGAAAGTGACCTCACCCAATAAACGTAACCATGTCATACCCAGGACGATATCCAAGTCACCCATATTGACCACATGGTAATTTTCTTTGAACTCATAATTATTCAGGCGTAAAGGCATGTCTCTAACCATCCTGTTACACTTAAGAGTGTATCCATCAGCAACCTGAACTCGGAGACCCTCAAACTCCTCTGTCTTAATACCACGGCGATCAACCAGACGTGCATCAATGAAGTTGTGCGTAGCACCTGTATCAACCAATGTGATCACCTTCTGTCCTGCTAGAACACCACGTAACCTAAAGGATCCCTCCTGCTGAATACTAGACAAACGCCCCTGCTATAAATGTAACTCAGGTTCCTCTTTTTGCTTTGAATCCCCTGTCTCTCCCTTAGGCTCTGTATCACTGTGATCATCCTCATGTGTTGTACTGTTAGAGTCTGATCCTTCGTAATATGCCCACATAACTCTATTGGCCTTTCCCTTAGGTCTCAAAGGACAATCATGGTCCCTATCATATGAGCCTTTGCAATAGAAGCATAGCTTCTTCCTACGCAAGTCGTTTAGTGCTTCTACATCTAAGGGTGTAGTGGATTTTCCTTTGGTATCAACACTCTTCCCTTTATTCTTATCAAACTTCTTATTATCTCTGAAAGAAGTAGTACTCCTGGAAGTGAACCTGCTAGAAGGTGTTGTAAGCTCCATACTCCGTGCTTTCCTCATAGCATCCTGAAGTGTTGGTGGGTCAAATGCCTTAATCCAACCCTTGAGGGGTTCAGACAATCCCTCTGTGAACAAGATAACCAACCGTCTCTCAGACACATCCTGCACCATAACTGACAACCTCTGAAATTCACTAATATAAACCTCCAAACTGCCTGAATATCTCAACTGTGCGAGGTCACGAAAATAGATCTTTGGATCCTTCCTATCAAAACGCTCAACCAATCTATCCACAAAGTCCTGGTAAGATGTCACCTAGTTGTGTTGCAACGTAACCATCCCGTGTGACCACCAATCATGAGCTACGCCTTCCAAATGCAAGGTGGCATATCTGATGGCATCTATCTCTGACATAGGCCTCAATGCTAAGAAAGTATCCAACTTATGAATCCATGCCTGCGCTGTCATCTGTCCACTACCATCAAAAGATGGTAAAGTGAGTTTACTAGCAGCTCGCTGCAACTCATTATCTTGACTTCCTCTAGGCCTCCTGTTCTGACAGCTACTCCACATATGCTCTCTCCTCTGGTTCAGGTAACGATCAAAGTTCAGTAGCTCATGCACATGGGGTGGTAATGCCTGCCATTCTACAGTAGCAGCTCTGAGATCATCCTGAAAATCCTCCGGCAAGTTATCTTCTTCTATCTCCTGAGCCTCCTCCCTAAGGAAAGTGGGACAAGTAGGCCTATTTGCTGTCCATGATCTGCGCCTAGGAGCACCCTATGAGCCTGCCACACTTCTATTATCATGATCAGGCGTACCTCTACCATGTTCCTGAATCCTGAGCGGAACAACTCTCTCCATTATGGTAGTCAATGCTTGTAATGACTGAGCTATTTCTTGTTGTCTGGTAGTCATGATTCTATAGAACTCTCTGGTCTAATCGTCATCAATTCTAGGTGGACTCCGTGACTGTCTTTCACCCATATCTCTGAATTTCTATTCGCCCTTAAGTGTTGCTCTTCTGCGTATATAATACCTGGGATAAGGTTGCATAAGATATTTTACCCAACAAGATGGCAAGAACACCGCTCTGATACCACTGAAATGTCCCTCTTTATTAAAGATCAATTAAACTCCCAAGTACTGAACTGTGACAAATTGTCGAACACTTGGCATGCAATAAATTAATGTTCAACAAGGAATGAGTTCTTGATTTCTTTTTTATGAATTTCAGTAGTTACGGTGTGTTCAAAACATAATTACATGAAGATGCAAGAATGTTATTATTGATAATAGACTTGATTGACATCCAATGTATTGATTTAAAATGTACATAATAGGCCTCCTTATATAGGAGAGGCAATAAGAGACAATGATAAGGAGAAGATAAGTTATCACCCACACAAGGTGAAATCACATGTCCACAAACAGTGGATCATCCTCCATTATGCAATGAAGTATGTGCGATGATGAGGATGATAATGTGATATGTGCACTAAAGATGAAATGAGATAACAACTATGACCACCTAGAGTGGAATTCTCCTACACCATGTGTTCAATTGAGGTGCAAACTCCTAAGTGTCTCAATCACAAACTATTGTGCAATGCATTATCCTAAGTAAGCTTGCATAAGTGTAATTAGTGAATATTTAATTACACCAACACCCCCCCTTAAGTGCAACTTAGGGGAATGCACTTAATCTCACAATGCAAGATAGGTCCTGACTACTAGGCCATTTTAGGTACCCATGTACCATACGCAATGCAATACATGAATTATAATCTCTCATAAAGTGGAGAAAGAGAGAAAACCTCATGGGAAAAACCCTCCTCCAAAAAGAGAGATGAAAACAAGATGCATGGATGGATGGAGAACTAAAGACCCCCCAAAAATTGCATACATCATGTATATACAAATAATGATCCCCCCATAGGAAGGAAATAAGTAGACATGATATCCCCCCCATAATGAAGAAGCTCCAATATAGATGAAGAGTACTTGCAAGCAAAATATAATCCAATGCCTACAAGAAACATGTCTCCCCTTAGGAAGAGATAATTACATCAAATGATTACGAAACCGCTCCATGTAAAAAGTGAGGAAGGAGGAAGAAGGTCTCCATGTAAGCATCTTTGAAGACTGAATAGGTGTCTCCAAGCTCAAAGATTTTGTCACACCATCAAGCTGACCTATGAGATGTGAAAAAACAAGAGAACATGAAGAGTTGGGAAATCCAATCCCCAAAGAAGGTGAAGAAGTATCTCGAAGAGAAACCCCCTTAGATGTATTAACCAAATCTGCATTATGAAACTCATCTGAAAGAGCATCTAGGAATTCATCCCACATTGCAAGATCTGAAGCATAAAGATCATCCTGTTGAATGGTAGAGCTCATGTCTAAAGAAGCAGGAGGTGGAGTAGGAAGTTCCACACTTGAAGTTCCACACTTGTCTTAAGAACAAAATGTTTCAAGTGTCCAATGTTCTCCTCACATGAATTTTTCACCCTTGATAAAGGGTTAAGTATATCATGAATATCATCATCATTATCAACAACATGTGCAAAAGAATACAAGCGTGATGTATGATCAACAACTCCCATAGCTATGACATCTCTAGTCTCCATGTCCCTAATATAGACATAATCAGGAGTGAACTCAACAGTTTTACCTTGTGCCCCATGAGTAATTTGGTAAATGGAAAGGAGATTAGTGGTCAAGGATGGTACACAAAGAACATCATTAAATGTACCCTCTCCCATAGGAATAGAACCTTTCTCACAAACCTTCATGTATGTATTATTACCCATCAATATATATAGAGAAGTACAAGGCTCAATAGAAGAAAATATATCCATAGAAGATGCCATGTGATGTGATGCACCTGAATCAAGAAGCCATTTACCTTGCTTAGGATGTGTGGAAGAAATGAGTGCTTGTCCTTTACCTTTGGATGATGATGTTGATGTAGAAGTTGCTTGATGTTGAGAAGGAGAAGACACTGATGAGGGCAACTGGTTATTCTTCTTTTGAAGAATGTGATTGAGCTCATCAATCTTCTTATGGAAACATTTATGCTCCTCATGTCCTAGCTTTTTGCAATATGCACATTTATCTCTCTTTCTTTTAGATGTTTCCTCTCTTGAAGAGGACTTGGATTCAATATTATGTTGTGAAGGAGAGTCATCACCTTTGTCATGTTGCTTACGATCCTTGTGTTATTTGTTTCTCCTTCCTTTGGGAGCCTTTGAAGAGGAGTCATTTGTAACCAACGCTTGATACTTGGAAGGCTTCAATTGACCCATGTGTGCTAACTTTGCTTGTTTCCTTGTGAGCTGAGCTGCAAATTCATGAAGAGAAGGCATTTTCTATGCACTACCAAGAGCATCCATAGTAGCATAGAATGTGGAAATAAAGATTGAATATTCTGGACCTACCTTGGAAAAAATAGATAATATCAATTGCTCATCTTTAGTAATACCACAATTAGAAAGCTCCAATCTAATGGAATTGAACTCAGAGGAGAAGTCTTGAATATTGTCAAAATCATATGGACTTAGACCTATAAGCTCATTCTCCAATTTGAATTTTCTTATTCTATCAAGTATACCAAAGATACCTTCCAATGTAGTCCAGGCATCATGAAGATGTGTGCAGGATGTAATATGATATAGCAAATCATCAGATATTGTGCATCTAAGAGAGCCAAGTGCTTTATCCCTTTGATCAAGCCATTTCCTTCTTTCTGCAACACCTACAGTAGGTTCTAGATCCTGTCGAAGAATCATTCTAAGCAATCCAATACTCATCAACTGATTAGAAACTGCTTATTTCCATTCATGGTAGTTATATGGAGTGAGCAATGGAACTTTCGAAAAATCCATAATGAAATCAAATGATAATTAAAATCAACCGATAACTCCTTCATAGCAAAGTTCTGACTACTAAGGGATGATAAAGAAATAGAAGTGGAAATGTACAGTACGAAACAAGGAAAGAACGAAACAATCTAGGTATATGTGTTAGAGTATTAGGTGACTCTACAACACCCCCAAGATCAAATGAAAGACCAAGACAACTTCCACAAGAGATTGGCAGGACAATTACACGTAGATGCAAGAATGCTATTATTGATAATGGACTTGATTAACATCTAATGGATTGATTTGAAATTTACATAATAGGCCTCCTTATATAGGAGAGGTGATAAGAGACAATGATAAGGAGAAGATAAGCTATCATTCGCACAAGGTGAAATTACATGTCCACCAACGGTGGATCATCCTCCATTATGTAATGAAGTATGTGCGATGATGAGGATGATAATGTGATATGTGCACTAAAGGTGGAATGAGATAACAACTATGACCACCTAGAGTGGAATTCTCCTACACCATGTGTTTTATTGAGGTGCAAACTCCTAAGTGTCTCATCACAAACTATTGTGCAATGCATTATCCTAAGTAAACTTAAGTAACTATAATTAGTAAATATTTAATTACACCAACAATATGCAAGAAGGCTGAAGCAGCTGGTGGGGAAAATGGAAAGCCAACCAGTTGACGGATGAAAGAAAAGATGGTTTGTTAAAGGGCTACGGCCGACACTTAAGAAAAAGATGAAAATTGTACCTCCAGTGTTGTACATAGATGCGTATAATCGGGCGATGGATCTGGAGAGGAAGCAAAAAACGAGCAAAAAGAAGAAACACAAATCGTCAGACTCAGACCATTCATCTTCCCAAAGCAGAAGTAGCAACAAAAAGAATCCAAACTCGGTAAAAGGGGCACTGTGGAGTACGAACTGTAAGGAGGGTCACACAGAGGGCTCCTACCTGAAGAAACAATCTTGTGATATCTGCCAAATTGCAGGACATTCCACCAAGTAATGTCTGTTCAGCATGAAGACAAAGGGACATTAGGCAAGTGTTACTAGTGTAGGAAGTGTCCACCGCAGGAGTAGGAACGAATACGAACAATAACACAACCTTAGGAGGGTGTCGGTACAATAACCGGCGCGAACAACGAAAACAATAATAATAACAACAATAATGGAGATCAAAGTCAAACACAGCATAGCTCGAGTGGACGGTCGATGATACAATGTCATGCGTGCAACCTCTGGGGACACTTCACCAGAGACTGTATTACGAAGGAAACACCATAGCAGTTGTGAAGATGGTGTGTTCCAGGAGACTACGAGAATTCAAAATGCCCTAAGCAAGGGGTGAACTTGTTAAGCATTGAAACATGTGAGGAGGAGACATTAGCCATCACTCGTGAACAAGCAAAGAAGGCAACATATCCAGATGCAGAAGAGGAAAAGAAAAGGTTGCAATAAGCACGAGCGGAATTGCAAAAACAAATGGAAGCCGAGAAATCACAAACAAAAGACACTGCCAGCACCTCAAGGAGGAACCTAGTAGAACAAAATTTTATACGGCAAGTAATGCAAATGGAAGTTCCTATGAAATTGAATGACCTCCTTACAACGCCTCAGCTACGAACTGCAATACTGAACATGACACCACTCATGAAAGCAACAGAAGAGACAGGAAAAGATGGCAGCAGAATGACTACGACAAACCCAATGCTACTAGCACTCACTACGGGAAGACATCCTGCAATAGTAGAGGTGGGTATCCTTGGAACCATACTCACAGACACAATCACTGATGGAGGGTCAGCAGTGAATGTATTACCGGAAGATGTCTGGAAGAAGTTGGGACAACCTAAGTTGTGGCCACCTACATTTCAACTACTCACTGTCAATCAACACGGGATCAAGCCTTTAGGGACCCTGATGGCACATCTTGTACCATCGAGACACAACCATTCTTATTGGATTTCGTGGTCATACTGTTAAAAAGAAAAGGGTATGACACCATCCTCAGACAGGGCTGGCTAGTACAGGCGAAGGTGAAACATGATTGGAAACGGAATACCCTGTCCATGGAAAGTGGAGGCCGAAGATTTGTATCGGCTTACACACATATGGTAGGAGAGGAGGCAGCATCACTAGATTCCGAAGGCGAAGGCAAAGATGAGGAGAAGAAAAGAATAGAACTTGATGAAGAGGGGATATTGAGATTGGAAGGAGGGTTTGACAATGATGACCTGGACTCGTGAATGACCTACTCCATTGATAGATGGAGGACTACGAGCTCTTTCCGAGCTGTAACATGTTAGGGGTCGAAGATGGAAAAGAAGAGAATGAATTTTCGAAGGAGTATAAAGAAGTGAAGGAGCGAGAAGCACAGATCGATGAAACACCTGTGCATAAGTTTAGTGAAGACAAACCAATCAAGTACAAAGAGCCTATCGTAAAAACAATGAATTTAGGAGATGAAGCCAATCCAAAAATTGTTTGTGAAAGATGACTAGAATCTAGTCCTGAAGGCAGTAGCATTCAAAATATGCATGGAATATAAGGACGTATTCGTGTGGACGTGTAAGGACCTAAAAGGGGTACCGTCGGAGTTACGTGTCCATTGGATACCACTGATAGAAGGTGCAGTACCTATACAGAAGCGACCATACCAGATGAACAAAAATTATGCCACACGGGTCATTGATGAGATCGATTGAATGCTGGAAGCAAGAATTATTTTTAGGGTGCAGATGAGTGAGTGGGTATCATCGATTGTGATATCTCTGAAGGACACCGCTTAAATAAAAATATACGTGGACTTTCGATGCTTAAATGCAGTAACGAATAAAGATCCATTTTCAATACCATTCACCGATGGCAGTATGCAAGAAGTTGCGGGGCACAAAATTTATTCATTTATGGATGGATTCTCTGGATACAACCAGATATCCATTGTCGAAGAAGATAGGCTTAAAACAACGTGCATCGTTGAAGATGGAGTATATGCCTAAAATAGGATGTTGTTTGGAGTGTGTAATGCGTCGGCAACATTCCAGAGAATTATCTTGCACATATTTGATAAAATGTTAGTTGGTAATTTTAAGGCATTTTTGGACGATTGGTTCATTTTTAGTGCAAAGGACAAACATATAACTACACTCAGAGAATGCATGGAAAGATGCAGATGGGCGAGGCTGACACTGAATCCGAAGAAGTGCAGATTCATGGTACCGCAGGGGAAGCTATTAGGGCACATAGTATGCAAAGTAGGATTAAAGATGGACCTAAAAAAGTTTGGGTAATCTTGGAAATGCCACCGTCAACCGATGTAACAGAGGTAAAATCGTTCCTTAGACATATTGGATATTACCCAAGGTTTCATTAAAGGCTATGCGAAAATATCCTACCTACTAGACAAACTAACTTGCAAAGGAGAAACCTAGAAGTGGGATACAGAGCAGAATGAAGCCTTCGAAGGACTGAAAACAAGACTAGCTACAGCACCTATCCTGGCTTATCCAAACTAGGATAAAGAGTTTCATGTTCATGTTGGTGCATCAAACTCGCGACCAGAGCAACATTGGCACAGACATGTGACACAAATTAGATCATCTAGTATACTTTGCGAGTAGACTATTATATAAAGCAAATAAAAATTACAGTACAACAAAGTGACAGGCACTCGGAATGGTGTACACAGTACAAAAATTTAGACATTATCTACTGGTGACACCATTTGTATTTTATGTAGATCATCAAGCACTATTATACCTTGTGAACAAGCCTATAATCCAGGAAAGGATAAGTCAGTGGCTATTACTATTACAAGAGTTTACATTCAAGATTGTGGTAAGGCCGAGGAGTCATGTAAACACGGATCACTTATCAAGGATAAAATCAAAAGAGCCATCGGAGGGGGTCAACGACGATTTTTCTAACGCACAACTATTTCAAACTGTCGTACTGCCATCTTGGTACACGCATATCGGAAAATCTATTTCAATGAAACAATTTCCTAGAGAAATGTTGCCAAACGAGTGAAAGAAACTAGTGCTAAGGAGTAGAATGTTTTAGTTGATTAACGGGTTACTGTATAAGATAAGACCCGACCAGATTTTAAGATGGTGTGTTCTAGAAGAGGAAATCCCAAAAGTGTTGAAGGAAGCACATGAAGGACCTGCACGAGGACACATGGGGCCGAATACAACTGTGCAAAAGATACTTCTGCAAGGGTTATGGTGGTCAACTATGCACGACACCGAGGAGTGGGTTGTTGCGTGCGCTACATGTCAGAGAGATAGAAAATCACTAAAGAGGGACTACATGCCTTTGAATCCTTCACACGCATAGGAGTTATTTGAAAGATAGGGGTTGGACTTTGTTGGACCCCTCAAGGTAAGTAAAACTACAAGACACAAGTACATCGTGGTAGTGACATAGTACCTTACCAAGTGGGTAGAGGCGTAGGCCCTACCAAACAACTCTGTAGCAAGCATGGCAAAATTTATTCATGAGCAAATTATCACAAGGTACGGCATCCCACTACAGTTGACAAGCGATTGTGGGGGACACTTCATCAATCACGTCATCCGCTTCCTAACCACAAAGTTCAAGATATACCATTCGCTATTGATCCCGTACAATCCGCAAAGCCAACGGACAAGCAGAAGCTACAAATAAGATCTTAGTCAGAGTGATTTATAAATCTTGCGCAGTCGAAGGAGAGGACTAGGAAGAAAAGCTACCATCAACATTATGAGTGTATCATACTTCATACAAGGTAACTACAGGACAGTATTTCAGTTGATGTATGGGCAGGACGTAGTGGTACCAATGGAATTCATGGTACCAAGTTTAAGAATTGCGATCGAAAACAAGCTAGGTGATATGGAAAGCTTGAGGGAAAGACTGTATAATTTAAATAAACGAGATGAACAATGACTGCAGGCACAATGGGCCATGGAAGTTACACAAAACAGGCGTAAGCCATGGCATGACAAGCACTTGAAGTTGAACAAATCCCAACCAAGCCAATTAGTTTTGAAGTATAATGGGCGCAATGAGATCAGACCAAGCAAAATCAAGGTGAAATGGGTAGGACCATACAAGATCCATGAAGTTGGCGATAATGGAGCAATAAAACTATGGACGCTCGACAAGAATGAAGTTTCTGATGCAATGAACGAGTCGAAGGTGAAAATCTATCATGAAAGAAGTAATGTGCCTCCTCAAATGAACAACTCAAAGAGAGAATAAAAAATAATAATAAATAATGTATACATGTAAAATAAATAAGTGTAAATAATGTATAAGTAAAACACATAAAAAATTTCAAAGTACGGCCATAGACAAATAAGTAAATATAAAAGAGAAAATTATGAGCGATGACAAAATAAAGCTAAACTAAAAGATATATAACAACTGTACGGCCACCAATGGAGAAAAAAATAGAGGATACCATACAGTCATTACTCAAAGGAAAAAGGCATCATTACAGGTCCGTTTGGTTCCAGGAAGATGACAGGTATTGGCTTTTTCAAAATCCGGATTTGAAATTTTATGTGTTTGTTGCAAAATTAGAAAAATGGAATTAGCGTACCGGACTTCCAATTTTGCCTCAAAACCAGGTTTTCCAACTTCCTACTAGCAAATAGGAATTGAAAATCAAAACCTGGTTATGTTTTTTAAGGAGTGTAAAAACAATAGATTGGACTACTTTTTGAAATTTTCCTTCAACTCTAAGCTTAAGCATAAAAATGTGTCTTCACATGCATCTTTTGAGTGAAACAAATGGTTCAAGTAAAATCCCCAAAATCAGAATGAAGATTTGCAAAACCTTGATTTGGTTAAACCAAGGTTTGTAGAAATCCCAATTTTTTAAATTCCATGAACCAAATGGACCCTAAGGGTACTATACGATCTCATTACACTTAGAAGTTAAAAAGAGAATAAGAAATCAAAGAGAAAATCTGAATAGAGAAACAATGTTGAAGGATACAAAGTTATTGTATAGATACCGTATGACCATCATAAGAAGAAGATACCATACGACACTAGTACAGGAAAAGTACATCGTACGACAAGGAAGACAAGCATAAAAAGGTTACCAAATGCACCGTACGATCAAGGAACAGATAGAGAAGTGTTGGTACCATACGGTCAATAGATAGAAGAGTAAATGTAAGGACTCTATGAGAGACAAAATACTGTACGGCTTGAGAAGAGGGTGTCATATAGTCAAGGAAGAAGAAAGGAGATTTCTTGCAATCGGCATAGGAGGAGGTGATACAACCATACGATATGACAAACTCCAAATGGAAGTGTACCATACGAAATTAAGGAGAACTCGGAGGTCATATGGCCCTACATCAATTCGGAAACCACCTCTCACAACCATGTACTCAAACCATCTCTCACAACATACTAAAACTTTTATCTCTCTGCGTACTAAAATTTACTCTCTTTCTATCAACCTTAACTTTTCGAGAGTTAAGGTTAGAAAGTTAGATGTTGAGAGTTCAAAAAGTTTGAGTTGGTTACGAACTATCTTCAAAGTAGTCCAAACTCTAACTTTTTGAGTGGTTGTGAACTCAAAAATTTGGTTATGCTAGAATAGATTATAAATTCATGCACAAGGCATGTAATGGGTACTTTTTTGGAGACTTCAGAATAAGGGACCACTTAGGCTAAAATTTTGATGAGAAGACAATTTTTGAAAACTATGTAGAGATTTTGTCTTTGAAATAAAAAATCTCTCATATGTTCTTGCTGCAAGAAAATAAAATGGAAAATGTGTTTTGGGTTTTTTTTCTAAAATCTGGATTATCACGGCATAAAATTGTTGATTCTTTTGTATTGAATATTTTCACGATACTGTGTGAACATTTATGAATCCTGAATCAGAATGATAATAATGTTTATCTCCAAGTGTAGTTCTGGGTTATCTTTATTATCAAATTATGTTAATTCAAGGAAGTTGTGAAGTCATTTCATGCATTTGGTGTAAGTAGCTTTCTCCTTAACCTTCAAGTTTTATTACATTTTATTGAAAATTACAAATACCCATATCTTACAAGGGAATTGCCCCTCTAAAATGTAGAGGAAGATTATAATATGATATTGATTAGTTGCGATCTCCCCAACTATTGGCACACTTGTCACTGTTCACAGGGCAGACAAGGTCATTTTCAGAAGTAATTTCACATTGATTTTTGGCGACTCTACTGGGGAATTGAATGAGAAAGACTAATTAGTCGCATGTAATAAAGCAAGATGGTATTGCCGCATGAGAATGTGTTTCCAATTCTACAACCGAATCTTGGCTTCCAGGACACACAAAGATATTATTTTAGATTTGAACACTCTAGCCTGGAGGTGTAGAGAAAGTGGTCAACAATACCATCAGGGGAATCGAGTTCTAGAAGAAGAGGAAGAATTCGAGGAGATCTTTCGAAGAGCTCATATTGGTTAAAACTAATGTAACTCGGAGACTTGTACCCCCTTCTCAAACCTTGAAGTACTCGTCCCCGAGACATCCCCGCACCGAGTACTTGAGTACCCAAGCACCCCAGCTCTGCCATTCCACAACCATGTCGCCACTAGGATGTGTACTTGAATTTCTATTTGATTTTTGATTTTTTAATGTTACTATAAGGTATATAATATGTTACTATGTTGAATGTCAATGGTTCTAATTCATGTTGCAATTTTGCTATGTTCAAGTACTTTAATTTGGTATGCTCTAGTGAACTATAGAAATATCATTTCATAACTAGCATTTCAAGTTTTATATGTATACTATACAACACCCGTCTCTAACCCGTCCTCCCCTGGCTATCCCCCCACCATCCCGAAAATGAGGCCCATTTTCCCCGTGTCTCGAAAACACACCCCAACGTCCCACCGTCCCGAAGTACCCCCGTATTGGTGTAACAATGGTTAAAACGTTGTGATTGTTGAAAGAACAGTTGCTATTCCAAGAAGAGATAAGTAAAATCTTGCTCACATCCAAGACCAAGTGAACAATAATCAGTATCATGGTTGATAAAAGGTACCTTCCCTGGAATGAAAGTTGGCGACTCTATTGGAATGTGGCAATTTGGAATCATGGTTTGGTATAAGGGAAAAGTTGAAAGTGATAGTGACAGTGACAATGATGAGGAATACTTTTCATATCCAAAGAAACAAATTCCTGATGAGCCTCTACAAGTTGAATTCTTGAAGAATTTCTATGACGGCAAGAGGCTAGATCCTAGAATAGTTCATCCCTACTTGCTGCAAATTTTTTTAAAGATCGAAGAAGATAATGGAAAAGATTATGGGTTTCTTTCTCATGATCATGAGTCTTTATTTGAAAAAGGTTCAACATATATAGATAAAGGTGGTCTTTTCGAAAAATGTCTTTCATCTAAATCAGCGACGAAGAATAATAAAAGTATCTCTCATGCACCTGTGTCTCAACAAAATCAGATTTTCATTGATCCTGTGCAAGCTAGCTTCTTGAAGAGTTTCTATGGTGGATGGAAACTAGATCCAAAAAAGATTCATCCATCTTTGCTCCGAACTTTGCAAAAGATAGATGAAGAAAATGGTAAAGATAATCAATTTGTCTCTCACAAGCCAAAATCATTTTCAGAAATAAGTTTCACATGCCATTATTAGGAAGAATTTGATCAGAAAAATGATTCATGTGAACCGAGGATGGATAATGGTGGTCAAAAAAGTGTCCCAACTCTTGTACCTATTTCTCACCAAAATCATACTTCCATTGATCCCAATCAAGTTGTCTTTAACAAGCTTCTATGGCACTGTACACCTGGATCCTGACAAAGTACATCCTTCTTTTCTTCAAACACTGCAAGAACTTGAGAAAGAAGGCCCATGCAAGAATTACAAGACATCTCCCGATCCAAATGTTAGAAAGGACTCATCTAAATCTTCATGCATGAAAGAAGACAGGGATTCTGTGTCTAACCAAGGAAATGGTCAAGAAATGGTGCCTACAGAAGAAGAAGGGTCTGGTAATCTATCAAGGCATCACTGTGAAAACTTCAAAACCCAGAAGAAAGTATTCAATCATCTCAATCCTAATGAGAAAGAAAAAGAAATATCAAAATCTCAAGAAACTACACAACATATGATCGAAGATAAGGGAAATGTGGATCAAGGTGAATTTCATACTGCTTTTATTCCAACTCGGTGCCTCAATGCTTCAGATGATCACTTCCTATGTGAAGAAGATCTTCCTGTTCATCCTTCTATGATCATTCAAGGTGATGAATCTATTGACGCCATCAATACTTCAGATGTTATGGCCCAATCTGAAACCACTTCCATTGCCAGAGATAAAAGCACCAATGAACCTCTACAAATATGTACTTTCCCTATGAAAATGGAGACCTATACATTTGATGACATTGATGAACTTGTGATTAAAAGATCGGTTGATGAAAAAGCTAAAAATCAGCTTCAAAGAGAAGAAGATGAATCATCTAGGCTTCATTTTTTATCATGCATGCTACAAGAATATCAACCTTTCACATTTCGTGAAAATTGTCTTGGAGAAGAACCAACGATTCAAAAAGACATACATATCATTGAACATATTGAAAATGAAAGCTACATGGATATGACGACAAGTTCCTCTTATCCAATAGAAGTGCAATTAAAATCCTATGGATCATTCAAAGGTCAAAGAAATCCTCTTTTCGAGCTTTCTCATCAAATAGGAAATCCTATGTCAAAGAGCTTCTATGAGAAGAATAACCATGATAAAAGAAGTAATGATTTAACAGGGGATCTCATGGAGGAGTTTAATGAAGGACTCTGTTCTAATGTTTTTATCCCATGTTTGTGCTTAAAAGCTTTGGATGGTAATTTCCTCTATGGAGAAAGTGTTTACTTTAATCTTTGTTTTTAAATGAAGGCATTTGTATTGATGCTTCTCAAATAGGTATGCAAAGAACGGGTTCAATGGCTATGGCTCCACATGTTGCTTCACGTCATAGATTGTATGAAGGCAATCCAATACAAAGTTTGGTATCTTCTAGTCTTAACCATTAGAAGGCCCTTTAGATAGAGAATTTTGATATTAATGGGATGAAAATTGAAGTTATGGCCTGCAATGTTGAAGATGGTATCAATGTAACTCAGAAGTGCCTAAAAATTCATGATAATCTTTTGGAAGATGAGGAAGAAGAAATGGATCATACGAAGATTCAATCTAGCACAGATATGCATCTAGGTTGGAATAATTTTACAAAAGATTCAACCATAATCATGCCTATGGAAAAGAAAGAGTGTCTAGTGCGGGAAATGAGTTCAGGACTTCATGATGACCAATCACTAGAAATTCAAGTAGAGGGCTTGCCAAGTAGAGGAGAAGATTAGAGATGCATTCAAAAACTTGAGAACCTAATTCTACAATTCTTTCAAGATGAAATCATTGATGACATGCGATAGGAAGAAGGTTGGATCCTAAAGTCAGAGATTTTTAATGAGGCATGGTTATTTGGATATATTCCCTTTGTCCAAAGCAATGGAGCTTGTTAGGAATCTAAAATTCGGAATCCAAGGAGCAAGCCTACATTTGAGTTTGTTGGAACTTGGGAGTTGCCACCTACTAAGTCACCATGGCATTTATTTTCTTCATCTTGTGAATGGATTTGCATGATTCATCTAGAGCTAAAGCTATCAGAGGTAGGGGTTTCCTATCACGTACATATGTTAGTTAGGAGTTTTTGTTGTGTCTTTCCCTCCCTTTTGTTTGGCTTGTGTTCCCAATTTTGACGTGCTCAATAACTTTTCATGTATTTATCTCCTTTTTCGAGTGACACTATGGCCCTTGTGATAAAGGACTGCTCTTGTTTAAGTCCAGGTTCACTCAGTGTCTTGCACAATCCTTGTTCCCAGTTAGAGCCAGCCATTACCCTGATAATTCACCCAAGAAGTTAAAACAAATTTGAGTTTGAGAATGACAGTAAATTTAAAATGCAAAAACCTTCTCTCTCCCCGTACTAAAACCTTCTCTCTCTACATACTAAAAGTTTTCTCTCACCACGTACTCAAACCATCTCTCTCTCTACATACTAAAAATTTCTCTCTCCATGTACTCAAACCATCTCTCACAACATACTAAAACTTTTATCTCTCTCCATACTAAAATTTACTCTCTTTCTATCAACCTTAACTTTTCAAGAGTTAAGGTTAGAAAGTTAGAGTTTGAGTTGGTTACGAACTATCTTCAGAGTAGTCCAAACTCTAACTTTTCGAGTGGTTGTGAACTCGAAAAGTTGGTTATGCTAGAATAGATTATAAATTCATGCACAAGGCATGTAATGGGTACTTTTTTGGAGACTTTGGAATAAGGGAACACTTAGGCTAAAATTTTGATGAGAAGACAATTTTTGAAAGGTATGTACAGATTTTGTCTTTGAAATAAAAAATCTCTTTTATGTTCTCAGTGCAAGAAAATAAAATGGGAAATGTGTTTGGGTTCCTTTTCTAAAATCTAGATTATCACGGCATAAAATTGTTGATTCTTTTTGTATTGAATATTTTCACGGTATTGTGTGAATGTTTATGAATCTTGAATCAGCATGGTAATAATGATTATCTCCAAGTGTAGTTATGGGTTATCTTTACTATCAATTTATGTTAATTCAAGAAAGTTGTGAAGTCATTTGGTGCATTTGGCATGAGTAGCTTTCTCCCACTATTGGCACACTTATCACTATTCATAGGGCGAACAGGGTCATGTTTAGAAGTAATTTCACAGTGACAAATCTGTTTACCAACACTCTTAATTTTTAGTTACCTTTGACCACTCAACATGCATTTCATATGTTTCTGATTTGTCTCCATTCAAACATGTTGGTTCCCCAATATTGCATGGCACTTTAAAACTCTAAAAGTGCAATCTGTATCATGCCTTCATATGTGCTTACATAGTGATTTCCATCTTCTTCATGACGGTATAGGTAACATGTGCTTCATATTTGTAGTTGTTGTTGACTATAATTTCAATCTCCTTCAAGTCTGTTGTTGCCGTTTGACTTAAGTTTCATTTATCGAGCCCCATCGCTCTATATATTATTTGATTATGTGTTATTTGCGTGATTTTTATATGCTGACAAATTGAATTCCATTTTATTTCAACCACACCTCATACTTGTATATCACACCCTCTATGGCTTATTCTGATGTTATCATAGATAATCTTCATAGTGTCTTTCGTTCTCTATCCACCACTCTTGGTCTTATTGTTAGCAAACTCCCATCTATTATCATGACAATACATGGTCTTCTATTTCTGCGTTGGCTCTGGCAACAGGCCTCACACGACAACTCCAATATCACTATATTTGTCTGATATTAAATATGAAACAAATTGTTTTGACCTTCCTCATACAACTACTGAGCTGTCTATCCCATCCTAAATTACTCTCATTTGTTCGATGGTGCTTGCTACTGTCAAAGCTTAGATCGATGTTCCATCGTTGTTTTGTTCATTACTGTTGCTTCCTATATAATATTTGTTCTTGCGGATAGTTTTCCATTTCCTTTCAATCCAAACAGATAAACCTTCCAAGGTACCTCCATTGGTCGATGCCACTAACCCATCACCGCTGTAGATTTACTCTAATCACTTCTTATTTGATTCTGCATATGCTGACAGGGAATCCGCGATGGTGTGATATATGAATTTTAAGATACTTTCCATTTTCATTATTCTACACTTCTCTCCAACACCATTTTTCCCTGTTCATTCTCAATCCTAGTCTTGACCATAGACATTATCACAGTTGTGGGATGTTTTTAATAACTTCTAGAGATATTTTTTTTGAACCTCAACGCTGATATACAACCACCAAGTTGATTTCCGCTATATGCCATTGTATATAACATTCAAATGTAATTGATATATCTTCAAATCTTTGAATGCAGTAAATTACAGTCACTGCTTTAATTGGATTTGCCACTGTTATTTGTTTCTAAGCCTATTCCAACATTGTGTATATTATAGAGAGGACTTTAGAATGTTTGCAGTGATTATATTCTTCTTGGATCGTCTTTGGAAAAATAGCATGACAAATATGTCTCTGTATTCTGCACACTCCATATTTCATACTCTTCTCTTGTGATAGTCAAATAAAGCTGCCGTCTCTGCTGGGTGATAGAACCATATGTATATCCAAGCAAGTATTGCTGCATTCAAATCTTATAAGTCTTTTGCTATTAATATATATAAATCTGATTTGATATGATAGTGAACCTCTTACTTTGTTGTCTTGTTCATCACATGGTTGACTTGAACATTATATGGAGAGGCTATTGTTTTTGCAAATATTGACACAAATATCTAATAATAAAATCCTTATTCTTTTTGGCAACTACACCACTTTCTCATGGCTTGTAAAATCTCTTCTTAAAAAGTCAATGCTAACAATTACTGATATTATTTATTACTTGCAATGTTCCGACATCAAATAAGGCAACTAGATCATAACTTGTTCACACATCAAAGATCCTCCCAAACAAGACTTTTTGCTTCTCACATGTTAGATAGTAATGACAATATCTCACACTCTTCCACACTCTTCCAAGTACCTTTGACATTGATTATACTTATAGTTTCATTTATTCAACCCTTTGACATCATTGACAATATTTCTATCATATTATACTAGCAATTGCACCTTAGTGTGCAATGGGTACGTCAAAGAGATATGGGAAAAATCAATTACGAAATATTTGTTTTTTGAAATGTACAATTGATGTATCAATTAGAAAATAATGTTAGAGAGAAAAAATTCAGTAATTTGTCTAGTTCTGCAACTTTATTAGTACCAAAAGTATATGATTAATGGGGCATTCATATATATTGGAATGTAGATTGTGTAAAATGAATCTTATCATATTTGTTATAACTATCTAGACGCCAAAATAATTGTTATAAACACTTAAGCCACATACAAAGAAGGCAATGAAATCTACAAACAAGAGCTCCTCAAACCCTTCCCCTAATTTAATTTATATTATTGTTATATCTCATCTTTTATATATAATGTAAGTTCATCTTTTAAAAGTACTATAATTTATGTTTATAATTATATTTTATACTTAAAATAGAAATCATTAGATGTGAACTAAATATAATATATAATTATTACTAAGTCAGAACCCTAAAAATTGCATTCACTATATTTATTTCTTGGGAATATACTGCTGATTTTTATATTGGGTGCCAGTGACGACAGTGCTTCCTCTGACTGTCATAATTATTTTGAAGATGTGAGAGAGCATTTGAGCCGTGAAAAAAAACATCATCAACTACATATTTTTAACATGACTAAAAAGAAAAGTAGTCCAATCACATGTCTAAAATATCAATTTGACATATCTATAAAAGCTAAACATAATGACTTGGGTCAACACACCCAACCAAGTCAACATGTCCAAAAAAGTCACTACCGAATTATAGGAGTTGACAAAGTGGGTTATGACACATGAACACGGTAATCAAATTGCTTTGGCTTCTTCTACTACTAATGATGAAATTTGATCTTACAATTTCTGAGACAACAAAATTATCAGTCTAAATCAATTGACAGATTATGATAAATACAAATACAATAGATAACACTAATAATAATAATTCTATAAGAATAAGTTTTAGGTTTGAATAAAATTCATAGTTATTCAATTGCTTTTTGTGATGGGTTATCACATATCCATAGATTACATTTAAACAAACTTTTTAAGTTTTAGCAAATTTGTAATGATTTAGTCACTTCTGAAACAACCATTTTATGTTGAGTATAAGGGAGAGACACTGTTCAATCCATTAATGATAGTGTCAAAGTACAGGGATTCAAATCTATGACTTCCACATAGCAAATTTGCAAGTGCTTACAATTGCTATTATAGGCTCATTCTGTGTGCCTCTTATGTTGATGTGAGATCATTAAGAGTTAGTCTTCAGTACAACTGTTCGATACTTGCCAAGTGCATTCTAATTCCTATTTGTGACTAATTGTTGCCTTCTGACTTGGAGCTTTTGGAGAAATTACCATATCCCACAAACTCTGCTAGCTTGCAATGGAGCATAAAGCAAAACTATGAAGAAACACATGCCACTCTTGAAAGTGTTTTGCTATCCACACGACCTAAGACCTCTGTGAGAACATCATCCTGCAGCGACATGCTTCTTTCTTCTCTATGTCTTAACCGTAAATTTGTTTCTGAATTTTTTGTCATGAGATTTGTGTCTCTATATAATTTTTTCTCAGAAACATTAGAGACCATTGACCCCAATGTTTAGTTTACATAATTAAGTATTGTTTATATAAATAAAAAATGAAATAGAAGGGTAAAATTGGAAATTGCTTAAGCAAAGAAAAAGCCCCAAGCGATGCTCTCACCCATATCATTTGACTTTTCTCCGCTCCATTCATTTATGTGATGCCTGTTCCACATGTGTTTGGCTTTTCACTTTTTCTTGACCATGCAATTCATTAATTTTATAGACAATATCATTGATGGGATGGTTTGAAAAGAAGGGCATCGGTTTCAACGTTTGTTAAAACAGCTCTCTAGGAACTGCAATTACACATCATGGACAATTCCAAGGCACAACAAAATAAATTGACTTCGGATGAGATTGGCTGCTACATAAAGAGCGGAGAGATCAACTATGGAGGATCCCAAGCATCAGCCCCAGCCAGTGAAAATTAAAGCAGATGTATTGGCTGAGATTCTTTTCATCTTCTTGCATCTCATTTCCAATTGTTTCTACTGTTGATGCTTAAACTGAGCTTCTCCATTTCATTTATGAAACGCCTTCAACGTAATTACATCAATAAATGTATTCTTCTCTACTATATGAATGATAGAGTTAATTTTATTAAATCAATATTATATAATTATATATATATATATATATATATATATATATATATATATAATTTTATTTGTTCATTTATTTATTTATTAATACTTATTAAATCTTATTTCAAATATGGGGACATTAAATTGCTTTATAAGTCTACAATCCATGTGTTCAACTCTAATTTTATTTGCTCTCTATATCCCTGTGCTATTAAATGCCTTATAAATGTTTAAAATTTAAAAGCAACAAATGTTCCTCATTATTTTTGCATTTTCTACATTTTTAAAAATGTAATTTCATCACAATTTTTTACTAATTAAATCCTTATTAATATAAAAACATTGATCTTTTGGCTTGCCATTTTTCCTCAACAAGTTTTTTACTGCTATGCATAAAACCCTAAAAAATGCAAAACAAGCCACAAAACAACAGCCAAAGCATCTAAGACTTATATGGGCAACACGAACTATTAAAATATCAGGGCAACATATCTACAATATTATACACAGTTAAAATATATCTTACCTGATAACCGGAATCGATAACCTCTAGTGCAGCCAATAAAGCAACAATAGTTTTTCCACAGCCAACATCACCCTGTAATTCAAATTACCTATTACTGTCCCCAGCTATTTTAATGTTATTATACAACAAAGCATTTTCAATCCAGAAAACAAATCCAAAACCAAAGGATGATCAATAGATCAGACTTGAGTTTCTCACTGAAGAATAGAGAGGTGTGCCTTCAATAATCACTAAAAATACTGGTTCAAAAAGATAATGATCAACTGAAGAAGAGAGATAATTGTTGTTTTCGAAATCTAATCATCCCTAGCTTGATGAGCATAATGAGCTACATTACAAAGAATTACTCCATTATTGACTGTCCATATTGCCTGAAAACTATCAGAAGATGAAATATCCACAAATAACTAAGAAATTAGGTAAATTCCAATTATTTATTAGTCACCAAGCCATTTATCCACAATTTAATATGATGGAATTTGCATAGCAAAGTTTCACATTTACTTTGAGAAAAAAAATACTAAATTTCACATATACTCAAATGCAATTTTACTTATGTCCAAGCTTTAACATCTTTTATATAGATATCACCTTGTTTAAAATGGATGCTCAATTATGGCCTTTCTCTGTAATGTTATAAATAGCTTTCTTTCATGACTTAATATTAAAATTTGAACACCACTCAGAAATAGGGATTAATATTCCACCCTTAATGTTGTATACTTTATCCCAGGAATCCTGAAGTATTCCAAACTTAAATTACTAAACGTAGCCATGTTTGCATTCTGCCACTTAAAAAACTTCAAACTATGATGTCACTCATCTTGTTGTCTCTGTAATTTTATTATGATACGTTTCCCAAGAATGAAAACGATTTTAAGATAGTTGACTTTCCATTGTACATCGACCTACTCAACTCCCCATAGTACATCTAGGGATTTTCTAGCATATGGTAACAATGTACCTTATGATTTGGAGTTCATATAATTTATGCTAGATTTCCTCACTAACAGATTTGTTCTATTTGCACCATTATGACTTTATGTTCCTTGAGGACCCAAGCTATGCATGTAATTACCTTCACAAACTGGTGATAAAACAATTTATCACAATAAGTTTTAGCAAGCAAGAAAGTGCAACACTTTATTGCAAAAATATATCATCGATAAGTGGTTTAAATATTGTCCATGGCTGCATACTAGTTTCCAGCATCAAAACAAATGACATTTTGCATTTTGTAACTTGTGTTTTGCTAACTGGGCCAAGGTTTTCAAAGGTGATTTGCAAGGATTTGGATTGATTTTTAGTGAATTCAAAGAGGTTTTTGAAGCAAAATCAGATTCATTGGTAAGTTTTCAAGAAAATAATTCAATATTTTTAAACTATTATCTTCTCTTCTCTTTTTTGCATCTAGATTATAGAAACTCTCCAATAGCATTTCCTAGCACTCTGAATTGTTTTAGAGTGTAATGGACAAGATTTAAAACCAATTATTTTATCTTATTTTTAAATTTCATTGTTTTCTCAAGAATCGCATCTTTTCCTGAATATTTAAGATTTTCAACACTTTCTCCCATTTTTTCATGTTTCAACTATGTTTAAAATTATTTAAATTAATTTAATTTCTTTGCTAATTTTCTTCATTAAAATATAATATATTAATTTGTGGTTTCAATTTGTATGTGTAGGTTGAAATTTGATTCAATGGCAAGTAGAGATTTTTCCAAAATCAGGATAGCTTCAAGGTCTCCAAGTGCCTCGGTTGTGTAACATCCCCCCTCTAACATCAAATTCGACATTAAATCAAAATAGTCAATATCCATATTTCAAAAAATTAAATAATTAATTAAAGAAAGGAACGATTATTTTATATCTACGTAAGTTGTGATATCCTCCATTTATAATAAATTATTTGATAAATAGATAGACTATTTAGTAACTAACAGTTAATTAAATATTTTAATCAAATTGGCTATTCAATTAACAACTATAAATCAATAAACAAATAATCATCCATTTATTAATAAATAAATCTATAAATAGATAATTATCGAATAAACTATTAAATAAACAATTGCAATTATAATGGTTGACTATCATCTTAGAGCGAGCCGCGTAATGCATAACTAACACTAATCCATGTTCCTCAAATTACTGGCACCCCTTTCGACAATACACAAATCCTTTTGAGCATATGCTTAACCCATGTCATAGAAGATAGTACAGGGTGTGACAAGTAAATATGCATGCAGCATAAGCGGTGGAGAAAGGAAGTAAAAGATTTGTACCCAAAGCAGCGAATAAAAACCATTGAATAATTTGAATTCCAAGGTGGCCCACGTGAAAAGTCGCATAGAAAAAACAAAGGACAAATCAAGTAGGAATAGGAAACATATAATACATTCATGACTTGAATGGAATTTGAAAATATTTAATCGAATACGCTCCATGGACAAAGGGGGAGAATCTAGATTTATAAGGAGATGACATATGTAAGGTAAGGACCTCCACATAAGATTAAAAGAGCAATAAGGCCCGAAATTGTAAGAGTTGAAGCATGTAAGGAATGTGATTTTAATTTAAAGATGTTTTCTCAATAAGAAAAGCTATTTTTTCAGTTAAAAAGTTTATTACAGAATTTTCCTTACACATTATTAAGGATATATATATATGGACATACACATATATAGAAATTTATAGAAGATATTTAAGTTTTGATATTATTAAGTTTAAAAGAATGATATTATATTTATTAAAAGGTAACTAGAGTTAATTGATATATGTTATAAGTAATTAATATAATTCCTATTGGAAGTAATCAATCGACTCCAATAGTATCTGTGTAGATTTTGCGCCCTTCTCTATATAAATGGCTCTGTGCCAATGTGGGGTTAACGTTCATATTTATATAAATGGCTGAGATGAGATTCATTAAACCTAATAGATCTAATGTCAAAAGATAGTACAATCTTTGTATAAATGGCTATCATGCCAATCCAAAGATTGGAGTAACTCCAATATAAATGGTTAGATGAGAAAATTTCTTAATAGTGTCAGTGTGTGAGGTTGTTCCCTCCTACAAATGGCTTAATAGTGCAAGTGCGAGAGGTCACTACAACCCATGTATAAATGGCGAGATGAAAACAATAACTCATAGTGTCAGTGCAAGAGGTTAGTTCAACCCTCATATAAATCACTTGGCGTGCCAGTGCCAATGTCAGAGGTCAATAGAACCCTTGTATAAATGGCTAGATGAGAATTAGATAATTGTCTGATAATGTCAACATATGCATATGTGATTGGCCTTGGATAGAGGATGTCCCGATCAAGAACCTTAAGGGGTGCACTCCATAGAAGACGGTGGAATAACTGAGGGTTAGGAAACCAGATTTGGAGACGTCTTTAAGGTTGGGGTTGAGTTAGAGTATAGATTAGTATGTTTAGACTTGCTATTGTTGAATTTCGAAATTTATTTTGTAAGTATTACTTGTCCCAAGCTAATCCTAATAGTGGGGACATTACAAGTAAATGCATGCCCATCTGGATATGTACGCACATTTCCTAAAGAGGCTAGAAATTAAGTAGTAGAGGCAAACCAAATTATTATTTTTTAAGATACATTTCATTGTTTCCTTGAGAATTACATCGGTTCCTAAATATTTAAAACTCTTAACAATTTTTTCCCTGTTTTTTCAAGTTTCAACTATGTTTAAAATTATGTAAACTAATTTAATTCGTTTGCCAATTTTCTTTATTAAAATACAATATATTAATTTGTGGTATCAATTTGTATGTGTTGGTTGAAATTTGATTCAAATAGCAGGTAGAGATTCTTCCAAAACCGGTCTAGCTTCAAGGTCTAGTATGTCCATCTAGATATGTGGGCACGTGTCCTAAAGGGGCTACAAATTAATTAGTGAAGGCATATACCTCTTTAAATACCAACCTTGCAAGCATCAAAAACAGTGATAAGAGGGTATGTGAAAAGACTAAAATATAAATGAAAAGAGAAATAAATGGCTTTGCTCGCTGCCCAAGAATAGAAAAAATTGCAAAGGGAAATGGTAGAATTATTTATGGTGGCAGCCATTGCTGAATCTTAAGGTGTTTCACTTAACCATGACAAAGAAAAAGAAACACTTGAGGGCATAATGGGTTCTCTTCGCGGCCCATGTATCCCTAAATTTCGCATCACCTTGGTCATCACTTCTGCTACTTCTAGTAGACCACCTCTATCAGTGTCGTAGTTCTCTTCTATAGAAAGAATTTTTTAGCACAAAAAAAGACCTAGAGAAAAGCCATCATTGGAGGGAATTGGGTGGAATAGAGCTCTCCATCGACACATAGATATTGCTTGTGCTAATTTTTGGTACTTGAACAACATCCCTTTACATATTGCAGAGAATCCATATTGGTTGAATTTGGTTAGCTGAATGACTATGGCAGGAAATGGCATCTCGTGCAGACTTGAGTGAGAAATTAGACTACTTGTTTTAGTTTTTAAATGTTTAAAGTTAGTTTTGAAGCTTGATAGGTTATGCTAAATTTTGATCTTTAGAGTGTAAAGCAAATTTATGTTCTTTTTTGTATTGCTAGTAACTTATTTTTGTTGAATGTAAGTCATTTTTTAATCAAGAATGTGTACTTAAAACTAACATTAATTTTATTGTGTGCTTGTAGATTTCTCATAGACGAGGTTTATAGTGCAAAAGATGTGCTAGAGGAACAAAAACTACAATGGAAACAATGAGGCTGGATCTGTTTTCTGCCTATGAATGTATTGTTCCATACAATGCAAACAGTAACATTCAAATAGACATGAATAGAGGTACCACAGAGATAATATGGTGCATGATATGGCTGAAGGATAGATCTTTTCATAGCATCATATCTTCCTTCCTACCATCAAAGACAACTTAACTTGTTCTGACATCAATAAAAATAGTGCTCGATAGTTGGTTAAGTCTGCCAACTGTCATCGACAAACACCTTTTCCAAATGAATATTTTTGTTACACCACCAAGTTTACTAACAAAAGTACTATTTAAATACTAGCAGCGTAATTGTCGTCTGCATCATCCACCCAAAAAAAAACCTATCTTCTAGACAGCATTAAAAAAATGGGCAAAATCATAAAACTTCTATATCTACTAGAACAGAAGGTAAGAGGAAGTCCCTAGAGTGGCAGAGGACATGGCACATGGAAGTTGTTGGCAGAGTAGCCAAAGGTTCCAATCTTCTACCATTTACTTTTCTCGCATTGCCTTTAGTTACCTAAAGGTGTCAATCAAATCATTCTAAAAGGCTGCTAGTTGCTGATCCTTTCTTAAGTGAGCTATATTTTCTTATGTCATCTCGTTCTCCAACTCCCCCACTCTCACCTGTAGCGATGTCTCTCACTCTAATGTCATAGTTTGTCCCTCTTCTGTCCTCTAATCGGCCCATGCAATCCATTGAAGCTGTAGGAATGCTACTGCGAAAGTTTGCTCTACCCTGGAAAGAGTGCTCATCATCAGCGTTGCCCTGTGAAATTGAGTGGCATGCTTCATGCCTCTACAATCTCTAATGTGTCAGTCTCTAGCCATCCTTAGGTTGTAAGGTGTTCCATTAGTTCCATTTCACACTCATCTACCATGAATTTGAGGAGTGTCTTTGCTGCCATGGTAACTAGCCCCATGTCAAGAGGTATGTCATACTTGTGTGGCTACTATCATGGCCCCCAACTCTACTTGGAACCAACGCTCCAAATCCAGAGGTGGAGCTGTCCAGTACACCCCCAGCACAAATTTTCCCAATAAGCCCGCCTATAAAATGACCCCATCACAGAATGATTTGATATCCAAAAATGTCTAGAATCTACTTGATAAAGGTCTGATTAGGAAGAGTCTCAATCCATGTGCAGTGCCTACTGTCCTTGCTCCTAAGAAGGATCATAAGTGGAAATTGTATACAAACTCAAGGGCAATCAATAAGATCATAAGGCATAGGTTTCCAATACCAAGGATAAAAGACCTAATGGACTATCTTGGGGGATTATGCTACTTCTCAAAAATAGACTTGAAATCAGGTTATCACTAGATAAGGATCAGGCAAGGGGATAAGTGGAAGACTGCCTTTAAAACCAATGAGGGTTTATATGAATGGTTTGTAATGCCATTTGGCTTGAGCAATGATCCAAGCACTTTTGTGAGACTAATGACGGAGGTGATGGTTGAATTCATTGGTAAGTTTTTTTTAGTGTATCTTGATGGCATTCTTGTCTTTAGCAGGACCAAGGAAGACCATTTGAAGCACCTTGAACAGGTATTGGGTAAGTTGCATAAGGAGAAATTCATGCTTGACTTGAAAAAGTGTGAGATCATGAAAACTAGATTAGTATAACTAGGTTTTTCCATTTCACAGGGTTGTTTGAAAATGGATCCTAAAGTTGAAGCAATATTCAATTGGCCAACTCTAAAATCCGTAGAAAAAGTGAGAAGTTTCCATGGTCTTGCTACCTTCTATAGGAAGTTTATCAGAGTACTTCGCCACAATGTTACTCCTACATTGAACACCGTAAGGGAGGAATGAAGTGTAGACATTCTTGGACACCCTGGGCAGATGAAAGTTTTCAGTTGTTGAAGAGGAAGGTTGCAGAGTTGCCCACTTTAGTCCTACCTGAACTTGATCAGGTTTTTATTGTGGAGTGATGAAAGAAAATATACCATAGGAGCAATTCTTAGCCAAGAAGGTCATCCCATTGCTTTCTTCTCCGAGAAACTGAATGATACAAAACAGAGATACTCAATGTATGATCTAGAGTGTTTTTGCTATGGTGCAAGCCCTAAAGAAGTGGAGACACTAATTGTCGCCAAATGAATTCAGAGTCTGATAACCATGCCCTAATTTTACTAAATGGTCAGGAACAACTAAATCAAAGGCACCTAAAGCGGATTGAAGATTTGCAAGCATATACTTTCACAATAAAGCAGAAAAAGGGGGTTAGAATCAAGGTTACAGATACCTTAACTAGAAGGATGCTTACTGTTTAAGAGATCAAGATGCAAAGCATGGGAGTAGAAGCACTTAAAGAGTTGCACAAGGAGGACCCTGGTTTCCAAAATGCTTATCAAACTTGTGCAGATTCTGCTAACTCTATCCACAAAGAATGTAATGATTATATGTTGCAGAATGGACTTTTGTTCAGGGGGAATCAGTTATGCAATCCCAAATGCTCCATGAGACAGAAGATTATCAGAAAGAAGCATAGTGGAGCCCTAGGAGGACATTTTAGACTGGAAAAGACCTTGGAACAGGTCAATAGGCACTATTACTAGCCAAAATTATAGGTGGATGTCAGAAATTTTGTTGCAAGTTGTCAAATTTGTCAGAAAGCAAAGGGATTATATTCTAATGCAGGATTGTATCAACCACTGCCCATACCTTCTAGGCCATGGGAGAATGTGAGCATGGATTTTGTACTTGGCCTTTTAAGGACTCCAAGGGTATTTGATAATGTTTTTGTCATTCTAGACAGATTTAGCAAGATGGCACATTTTGTGGCTTGTGTATAAGGTTCAAAATTCGGTGAATCTATTAAAAATTAATAATGTTCAAAAAAGTTAGCTTCAAATTTGTATAACAAAAACTAGCTTTATCACCTTCTGAAAACATATTAACATGATGCCTTTCTAGGGAAGGGGTGGTTTGTAGTCTTATTTAAATACATAAGGGCCTCTATCAGACTAAATCACCAATGGTTTGATGCCCAGGGAAAATATTTTTGCATTATTTTAATGCTTGGAAATCGTCGCCATTGTAGCTTTGCTTGTGCGTAGCTGAAAAACTCTGTTGCTGGAATTTTTGCTTGTTGCTACTGGAAATCTTTATGGCTCATATTTGTTGCGTTGGTAGAAATCATCGCTGCCGACATTCCATGCTTGTAAAGCTGAGAAATGTCCGGTTGTGTTCATTCATTGACGACGGTATGGGAAGGTTGGTTTCACCTATTCATATGTTTTGACTTTTTAAGCGTTATCATTATGTATAGTTTACTTTATATTTTAAGTTTTTATTTTGTTTTTTACTTACATATAATTTTAAGTTAGTTTTAATTGATTTATTTATAATAATAAACTATTTTAACTTTTAAGTTTATTTATTACTTTAAAAAATCAATTTTATGTGAATATTATTTTCAAATCAACATATTTAATATTTAGTCCATTTTATTTATTATTATTTGAATTTACTGCTTAAACACAATAGATTGCAATAATTAGTTTATTTTATTTATAATTAATATAGTTTACAAGTTAATTTATTATTTTTAATCTATAAATAAGTAGATTTAAGTATTTGTTTGCATTGGCACATTAATGGGCCCAAGAGGGATCATCCTATTCAGCAATCGAAGGAAATTGCAAAAGTCAGTTAGGAACCCAAGCCCATCAGGAATCAAGGTTGTAGCAAGGAATGCAGAAGGAAGTATCATTGAATTTGGGGCACAGTGAGTGGCAGATGGAACTAACAATCAACCAGAATGTTTGCCAGTTGTCGAAGCAGTCCTAATGGGCATCAAACTTGTATTTCGCAATATTCATCTCGAAGGGGATTCGCAAATTGTGGTCAATGGGATCCTCAAAGGGGAAATGGATACGTGGTATTTAAAAAGGTATATTAAACAAATTTGAACACTACTGGGGGAAGTGGATGAATCTAGAATCTCCAATGTTCTGAGAGATGCTAACTCATTGGTTGATAAGCTTTCCAAGGTTGATGTGATGAGATCATCACAAGACAACTTGGAACTTTTTGAGGACTTCAGTACAATCCGCCCAGAGGATTTAGATTTGTAGTGGATCGAAGGATTCGAAAGGATAACATACAGACTCCATCAGGAAAGGTGGCTGCCTCACTCATTATTTGGTAGGTGTAATGAGTGTCTATACGATTGTGCAAAGGATGGCAAGTTGATGGATGTAAGGTAGTAACTTTAATGATGGATCGCCCTTTTAAGCATGTTTTTCTAGAGACATCGCATTCAAGTTTTATTGAGACCGGAGTTGATGAAGTTGCCAAGACAATTGTCCCCAATGAGATTGGTGAAGGACTAGTGTACGATTGATCCAACAATGGAAGCCAACTTTTCTCTATGCTATCATGGTGAAACAAGTGGGTAATGTTTTCAGACATGGATGATGACGAATTTTGGTAGGCAATTTTTCTAATTTTTGGAGACAAATACTTGATCCATGGTTGGCGCCCTCAGTCCCATCTTGTCATTTCTCCCCTCTTCCTTTCCCTATCTCTAATGATTGACAATGGGAAAGAAGAGGTGGTCCATGTTCCAAGGGTGTGTCTTGAGTCCAAATGGGTCGTGGGTCTAGAAGATGTGGTGCACAAAGCGGAGGTACGCATTGGCCTTCACATGGGTCAAGGGTCATGGCGCTTAAATGGTAACAGTGATAGTGAACAACAACAACTGTTGGTTTGGTCGTCAACGTCCCCAATAGAGGTACAACTCCCCATCTATTACTACAATGCCTACATAAATGCAAGGAAAGCCAAAAGGTTGGGTCGATTGGAAAATGGCTAAGGAAGAACACACTCGTCTGTTTGCAGCCTCCACTCAACACAGACGATCATCTGATGGCACGTCACCAACTACCTCATAAAAGGGATAAGAAGCAGAGGAGTACAAATGAGCTAGTTTGTAGCAGCGGTGGGGTAGTTACAGGGGCTGACATGTCATTGCAGGAAGGCAAAGGAGTTGTGGGTGAGGGAAGTTCAAGTGGAGTTGGCAATGGTTGTGGGTGTGTTGCAAGGTGTCAGGTGGAGGAGGTAGGGCTTTGCTATGAGGCAGAGATCCCGAACTTCACCAAGGGCAAAGATCCCCAACTTCACCAAGGAACAGGTTGCAGGTTGGTTCTGTTAATGGACTAGGGTAGCTCTTGTTCGAGCCCATGGTCTTGGTTTCCATCTAGTCCAGGTGCCATGATTTTGGTTGATCATTTTGAATTGGGCAATGTTTGTATCAAGCTGATGTAGTTGTTTCAATAGTTTCTTGGGAGTCTATTTTTTGTCTATATGTGACTCCCGCATATGTATGTAATACTCTTTTGATTAATGAAAGGCTTTTACTACCGATCAAAAAAAAGTATTTTATGATATTTTTTATTTTTTATTTGTTTTGCAAAATTAGAATAAAATTGATCTTTTTTCTTTATATGATTTAAAAGGTATAGTTTAAATATTTTGTTTTATTATTTTGTATTTAAAGTTCTCTATTTTAAAATAGATACTAATTTTAATTTTATAGTTTATAATAAAATTTTCACATATTTTTTTAAAAAATTATATTAGTAAAAATAGAATTTAGTATTCATTTTTTATTTTGTATTTTAGAATCTATAAGAGCAGTCAAGTGCTCTTAATGACTTCAGATTTTCGAAGTTTTATTGTTGACTTTTGATTGTAATGTTTTGACCTAAAACCATCTTGGTACTCTTGATGATTTGTAGTTGTTTTGAAGTTCTAAAGTCTAAAATGTTGATCATATCTTTTTGACAAAAATAAACACCTTTATAATCGTGTATCTACATGTTTCTTATAGTTTCAATCACATAAATGTGATATCTTTTTTAATGACTTCACATCTATTTTGAAGTGTTAAAACTAATTTGATAATTTATTGGATATACATATGTTTTTAAAATAATTTAAAGCAACTTTAATGAAGTTTTTTTGAATTTTTTGACCTACCAAGAATCATAGTTGTCTAACTCAAACTCGAACTAGAACCTTGTGACTTAGGGACTCAAAATACATGGTTTGCCCTTGACCATTATTACTATAGGGATTCTAAGTTTGTTGGCCATTTCTTCCGTACATTGTGGAGACAACTTGGCACAAATTGTCCTTCTCATCTGCCTACCATCCTCAAACTGATGGTCAGAAAGAAGTGGTTAACAAGTCTTTATGCAAATTGTTGAGATTTCTAACCAAGGAGCATGGCATGGCTTGGGACTTGGTTGCCATCCAAGAAGAATTTGCATTCAATCATTGTCAAAATGAGCACAGGGAAGAATCCATTGAAATAGTATATGGCTATCACCCTAGGGGAGTATTGGAAATCCGAGATTTGCAAGGACTTGAGAAGAGGAGTGCCCAAAGAGAAACCTTTGTTGTTGTCATCAAGGAAATACATGAACAAGTGAGGAAACCTTTGGAGGAGAACACTTTGAAATATAAGTATAGAGTTGATCAAAGAGCAAGGAAGTCTAATTAAAAGAAGGAGATGTAGTCATGGCATTCCTCAAGAAGGAAAGGTTGCCTAAAACACAACCCACTTAGTTGCTAATAAAGAAAATAGGGCCTTGCAAGGTGATTCACAAATTAAGACATAATGCCTATGAAGTTGATCTAACCTCGGGCTTGGGAATTTCCCCAATAATCAATGTTGCAAACTTGTTCCCTTACAAGCCACCATAGGGTACAATTGGTGAAGATCAGCTGGAGAAGACAAAAAATGGTGTGGAATGGTTAATGGACCTTCCACCTATAAAACCAGTACATTTGGGAAGCATACTTGACACTAATGTCATCTAACAAACTAGGAGGGGTACCTATAAAGAATACTTGGTGAAATGGGTAGGACTTCCAAAGTTTTGATGAATGAAGCAACTATCATCAAACATGGCACCAGTATGCAACAACTAGCAACTAGCAACTCAAGGGACTTGAGTTTTGTTTGTCTTAGGGAGTATGGTGAAGCAGCATAGTCCTACATCATGATTGATTGATCAAGGATCAATCCATTTTCAAGTTAGTTGTGCTATAATAAGGCAATTTAACAAAATTTGTAACTTGGTTGTGCCCCATTTCTTGTAATGGCCTCATTTTGCCTAATTGAACAATGGTTCTCAACTATGGTCAAACCATAGTTACAAGGTTCTAGGATGTTAAGAAGTCATTTTAGGTTGATATGTAATGTTATGAATTGATTAGGAAGTCAAGTTGCACAAGTTGACCTAAAATGTGAAAAGTTTCCAATTTGTTGCAGCGTGCAACTTCACAACTTTGTAAAATGTCTATTAGTCAAAGTTCCAATTGTAAGTTGGTTCTAAATGTGGTTAAAACAGTTGATCAAGGCATTATTTATGCCTTTTGTTCGAAAAATGATGTAACTTGGTGGAAGGGTGAGCATTTGATAGTAGCTCAAACAACTCTAGTTGAAGGTGTAAGGGTGACCATTAGTGCAATATGGAGGGCTATCTCAATGCCTCATGAAGCAGTAATGCAAATGGTGTGGGCTAACCCTTTGTGTGTTCTCAGATCTACCAGTTTCCTCTATGGTGCCCAATTTGTTGAGACTAAATCAAACATGGATGAAAGTCAAGGTGGAGTGAATACTATGTTTGATATTGTTCATTTCTTTGCACACCAATGAAGAACCATGAATGAAATCTTTGCCATGGCTCACTACGACTTCATCATGCACGACCTCTTCCTCCCATCTCGCTGACTCCTTTCGCACGACCTCCACTAGTACGACCCCCTCATGTATGACCTCCTCTTGTACACCCTCTTTTCTCTCTACACACCTGACTCTATTCGAGGTAGGGGCCCTCCAATACATGTACGAACTCCACTTCTTCAAACATCTCTCATACTTCAAAGTTTTGGCCACCCATTGTCTTAATTCCTCCTGTCACCTCTTGTGCCTTCTATGCCCTGCCAGGTTCCATACATAACCCTTCATACTCCAAACTTTCACTCTTCGAAGAAGATAGTGTTTGTGTCTCTTCTGCTACTATTTCCCCTTCCTCCTCAAAACAACCATCTTCTTCCCCTCCTTCTTCAATGCTTCTCGTAACCTCTTGTCTATAACCTTTTTCTTAAGCATTTCCAAACTACATGAAGTGGAGGCACCCAAATAGACTCAATAATGCATGGCGGGCTTGGAGGTTCAACACGGCTAGCTGGAAAAAAAACACCAAATGTTCTTTGGTGCTGCCTGAGTGCATAACACGTCCCTGGTTATAACCCTGCCATTGTTGAGGCCATCCATCAACCTTAACATTGACATAGCAATGTTTGATGACCATCTTGTTGTTGTAAGTGTAAGTTTTAGCAGGTACATTATACACATCCACTCAATGGAAGTTATAAAAGATTTCTTAAGCCCCACTCTATTACTTTGTATTACTGCTACAAAAATGTTTATTTTCAACAAGAAAAATAATGCTCTTTCAAGTCAGCCAAGATAATGGGATAAATAGAAATTAAATTAATAATTTTTTTGGACCCAATCAGCCCAGGTCAGCCTCCTCTATAAAAGTGCCCCTTCAGCCCCTTGAATCTCCCCCATAAGCGGAATAAAGAAATTTTGTTTTCGCACCAAACTGGGCTAATTCAGCTCTGCAGTTAGGCAGCAAATTTCATCAATATTGAGCAACGACTTCCTCATAAAAGGCAGCAAATTGTTTACATGACAGCAGGTAACCACCAAAGTGAGATAGACACGGTCAAAAGGGCAGCAATTCTGAGCTGAAAAGAGCCGATTTTCATCTAAAGTTTTGAGTGTAGAGGGTGAATCATTAGATCTGGGGTATGCATGATAAGCTGGCCATTTTTCCAGACTTTAGCATGATCACATTTTGGAATTCGCAGGAGGGTATAGGTAAATTTTGTTTTAAACTCAAGATAATCCATCTTAATAGCACTTCTTCCATGTTTTGATATAGATCCAACTTCATTTTGTGAAGACATTCAGGTTTCTTTCATCATTTCATGAACTCAATGGATTTTTCTATCTTCATTTTATAAGGTCATCATTGGGCAAAGAGGAGATTAGAGAGCGAAGAGGAGATTAGAGAACGGAGAGATAGGGGCAAGTCAAGCTCAAAAATTCAAGCACGAGGATGCTCAAGGACTCCAATTAGAAGGAAGATTCAAATCAAGGTATCAAAGTACAGATTTAAGGCAAAATCAGGATAGAGTTCAAGAAAAAAAAGAACAAGGACAGAAAAATCAGAATTTAAAACTGGAAGAAATTATCACCAACTTAAATTTCCTCAAGAAATCAAAGTTTTTTTTTAAGGGATCCAACTGCATGAAGGCTTCATGACTTCAGGAAATTCAAGTTTCAAGTTTGCAAGTACAAACAGGTTCAAAGTCATGGCAATGAGAAAATTTCCAAAAACAAAGATGAAGATTTGAGAAGATGAAGCAATTTGGGAATATGCCATCATAATTGAAGACTTGATAATTTTTAGTATCAAGAGATATTTTCTCATTACCAAAGTATTCATCAAGTCTACAAGTGAGATGCTAAAGTGACACCTAGTTGTCTTCTACCAATCAGAAAATTTCAGCTACACATGTACAAGTACATTTAATCATGTTATGCCAAGTGTACAATTTTCTCATTGGCTCTAAAAAGCATTGTAAGTCTCTTACCAGCCCATGGTGCCTTCATGTAATTGGATGATAGGGTAGCAACCCTAATTAGGGTTTGTAGCATAGTAAAATAGGGATGTGCCCCCCCCACCCCTTTTGCCCAACACACCACCAGGGACTTGGGGACTTTGTTCCCCCATCCGCAACGATGCCACCAAATTCGGCCACCTCCGTCGAAGATGGAGGGACATCTTGGTGTTAACTATATGCTAATTTGACTATATATGTTCAATGTTTGATGTTCCAATTCAATGCAATGTTCAAGTATTTACTATTTTACATCTTTATATCGTGTATTGCAGAACATCTTTTCATAACTAGCATTTTATGTACCACATGTATAGTATATACAACCCCCCTGGTCCCCAACACTATCATTCCTCTACCCTCCCCAAATTAAGGGCCCTATATCCCCCTGATCTAGATCGCGGCGAGTCACGTGAGTCACGCGAGTCAGAGAGCCGTGCTGACCTCGCCGAGTCACAATGACTCGTGACCAGCGAACGGCGAGTCACGAGGAGTGACTCGCATGACCCGGCCTCCTTGACTCGGCCACAACAGGCTTGAAACTGGGCCTTTACAATATAATTTTTTACATGTTTTTTTTTTACATTTCAGAGACAAAGGGTATAAAGAAAGGAAGAGGAATTGCTATAGTCGATTCACAAAGCAAGTCTACACGAAAGAGGAAGTGGAAGAGCAAAAAAAAAAAAAAAACGACGACAAATTGAAATAGTTCGGAATGAGTAATGCATGATGCCAAAGGGAAGGGTAGACATAAGCAGTTGCCAAAAAGAGTGTGGAATCGGAAGAAAATGACAGAAATAGTGTGTTCCATGCAATTGCCCCCTGGACCCCCAGTCGTTGCGGATATCAATCGTGGGAGGCTGACCAGTTGAGAAGAATTGGAGTTGCTGCAGGCATGGAGTGTCTGTGTACCAGAGGCACTGAGAGTAGGTGTTGCTCGTGAGGCTGTCTTGGTGGATGCGTAGAGAGCTTGGGAGGAGCTAATCATCCAGTTGGAGGCAGTGCAACGACACTTGGCTCAAGGTACCGAGGAGTTGGAAACAGAGAAAGCAGCACAGGTGGCTATCAAGGTCAGCTAAGGAGATAGTATTGTGTTAGCAGAGGCTACAGATGCAACGTGATTTGGAGACCAATTTGGTGCAGGCATGGGATGAATGTGAAAGTGATGCAATAGAAACAGATCTATCTTGTTGTAGTTAGTCAATTAATATATTTTGTTGTTAATTTGTCTCAGATATTGTGTAATTGTCGTCCGGAGACGACCTTTCTTTTGTGGGGGGATGATGTTGTCGGTAAAATGTATAGTGTAGCCGACGGGTAGATTAGTATCTGAACAGGCACATGACGCTTGAGTCACCCCTTTGGAAAGGTATATGTACATGTCCGAGGTGGACTTTGGAATCATCAGTGAGAATCGATAGATCATTGTAGTCATTGGAATCGGATTGTAATCTGCAAGTGCATACATGAATAAAGTACCTGTTCTGAATTGAATCGTGTTATACATGTGTTAACTTCTTACCCTATGCGGTAAACAACTCATATAACCCTAAAAGGGCTCCCATAATAGTCTATAGTGATGTGTTGGATTTCATAATGCATAAATGATAATACATATACATTTTGATGGTTTGCATGGATTTATCTTAGTTTGACTTTAATTACTAGTAATATAGTATTTACTTTTAGCAATTTACCTTTGTAAGTTTGTAACTTTGTAGTATTGTACATATGTAATCGATGTTTGACTTTTAAGTTTTAAGTTTTTAACTTTAAGTATGTGGCATGTGCATTATGATCAAATTATCTTCTATTTAATGATGTTATTGTGTCTTTACGCTTTATTCAATAATGGGTGCATGGAATATTCTTTAAATCCTAAAAAATCTCAAAATTTTGAGATTTTTTTCACTTTGCCGAGTCACCGCTGAGCCGGGTCACGAGCCAGAGCCGGGTCACGAGTCAAGTTACCCTTGCCGAGTCCGAGCCGAGTCCGAGTCTCGTTACACTGGTTTCTAGGGATCAATATTGGTCCTTGACCTGGAGGTGATCCTAGCCCTTTATTGTAATTGAACAACTATAAAAGGTCAAGGCCTTCACATTTGTAAAGGGTTAGATTCAAGTGATTAGGAGATAAGAGAAGTTAGTTGGCTACTAGTACAGTAGAGTGGGAGACTTGATTAAATTGTTGTTATAATGCTATCAAAATAATTGATGTTCCAGTGTTGATCTTCATGGTGGATTACTTAACGTCGCTTTGAAGTATTGCATGGCTTCCTCAATTCCTCACTTGGATAAGATTTTTTTTCATGTTAAGTAGAAGTAGAAGTACATTGGATGGAAGATATTGTTGAATGGTGATCAAAGGTGAAACTAGTGTCCATGCCTTTAATTACTCGTTGATTGTAAGAAAAGGTGTAAGCTGCATATGGGCTGGAAACAAAAATGTTTGACTTCTATTGGTGATGTCCATTTAGATTGTGCCTCCACAGGATAGTTGGATGAGCACTAACAATGTGTTCATTGTTCTCGCATCCTTAGAAGCTAGCACCCTCCTAAGCCTAGTTGATTTGGCAAAACAATGATTGGTTAGAAATCAAGTTGGTATTCATTGAATGAATAGCATAAATCCCATTGTGATAAAGGGCATGTCACATCATTAAAATTGAGTTAAAGTCCACAATAAGAAGGAACCTTGACATTGTCTCATTTGATCACACAATCCATATACATTGTTTAGCATATGAATATCCTTATTCAAGAGAGAGTTGGAAATTTGGTTTTTCATCAAAAAATACTAAGTATTCAATTATATATGTTGTAGCAAAACAAAACTCACATCAACAACATCCTCCATTGTTTGTAAACAATGAGATCTATGTTTTGAAAAGGCAGCCTAGGAGGAGGGTGGATTAGCAATACAATTAGATGACAATGAGGAGGATGAGGATGTTGAGGATGATGAAGAGTCACTGCTAGAGTCATCACCGTCTACACCTAGGATGGAGATCAAATTACTGCTACTTGTGCAGAGCGAGGAGGCACAACAACAATAGACTTCAACATTTATAGCACCTAGGCATGATCTCCAACAAAGTCCACGAAGCAACATTTAGTTGTATTTTGCTAGTAGAGTCTCTAATGGGTGCTCATGATCTGCCTAGGTCAAAGGTTGTAATTGTGAAAATCTTCGTCAAAACGTTCGTGCATTTTGTTCCAAAGATGGAGTAGTTTACAATTTGGCTGTTGAAACTAGTTATCCAATTGCTATAGAAATTTTTCTCTACCATCAACAATAGTGGAAGACACCATGAAGCAAGTCTTGATGAAATTGGAAAATGGAGATGGCGCTTCAGGCTCTAAGGAGCAAATTTATTCCTCCTTGCATCCTAAAGTCCACGTGCCCCACGTGTATTGTGCAAACATTGGGAAAGTAGTGCTGGGTCTTATGGTTAGCCATCATAAAGCCACTTGGAGATTTCAAATGATCACACAAAGAAAATGTTTTGTGGGCACTCACTCCACAAGGAGAAATGTCATGGAAATTCTCCACAACTTTAATTGGAAGAATTCAAGTAGTTGTGCGAGATGGCAATACATACATTGAAACTAGAGAAAATGATCCTTCATTAAACAACATTCACAATTACACACCATGTTATTTGTTATAGTTAGATGAAGAGAAAACCCACTAAGAAAACTACTAAAAGTATTAATGTTTTATTTCAGCTACATTTTAACATAAAATGTATAGACATGATAATCAAAACCAAGTGAATTTTAAACCATCATGATCTGATCAGAAAAAGAGGCAACATAGTGTCTAATAGTTGAAAATGTCCTAATAAGGAAGGTCAGTACAAATTTAGTTTATTTTATATGAAATATAGTCTAATTCCACCCAGAAGGTTAAATTTCTACCTTCTTAATTAAAACTCAGGAAACCATCCATAAAATGTTTAAGAAAAAGCAAAAGTAATGTATATCATAAAAGAGAATTTTCTGTTACTTTTTAGTAGCACATGTGGTTGCAAAACAAGAAATCGTAGGATGTTCATTTTCAACTCAATCTCAAAGATCAAAAAGGTATCTGCATTGTGTGAAACATTTTCTTAGAGCCAATTGAAGTTTAAAGGCTAAGCCATTTGCATATGTCATTTGGACTTAAAAGCTACAGTATCTGAACATTTAGCTCCTGAAAATACTCTAGTAAACTATACTAATTAGTCAAGTTTTAGCCCATGAAACCATGTTGATATCAAGGGCTCATATGCATTAGACAAATATACCTGTAGAAGACGATTCATCGGCACTGGCCTTCGTAGGTCCCAAATAATCTCTGAAGCAACCTTTAATTGAGAATTCGTAAGTGAAAAGGGAAGTGATCTCAAAACTTTCATAGTTAAATGTGACCATTTATCAATACCAAAGCTTCCAACTTCGAGGCCTATTGAATTCTCAGCCAAACCATTGTTTTTGGTGTATGTGTTTACAACTTCATTCCTCCAAAATTGCAATCCCAGCTGCATTCAATTAAAAAAAACAGTTTGCCTGTCTATAAGCTACTAATTTCTATTGAGATAAAGTAAGCAATAACAAATCCTTCAATTTCTATAGTCTACTATTAAAGTTTCCAACTTGGAACAAGAATTTTTTGTTTCTCAAAGGATAAGCACAAGACCTGAAAGGTTCTTCTCTTACAACAGATATTTATTAACAATAAAACTTCGAAAGTAAAACAAACTGAACTAAATCACTGAATGCTTTCTAAGTGGCCAAAAGGAAAGACAACTAGATCCACATGGAAAAAGAAAGTTAGCAAGTTACCATAAACATACATCCACAATACATAAAACTCAAATAAATAAGAGCTTTCAAAAACACCAAATTAGTTGGTAAGAGAAATTCTTCTTTCATACAAAGCTCAACACAGTTCTTTGCATAAACACACTTAATAAACCTTAAACAAACTCGCATGAAACTTCAATCAATATCCAGATGATAATCTGTTAGTATAAGCTACACTTCAACTAACCTTATACCCGAGGCACTTAGATTACAATAAGTAACCTTTTAGAGGTTTGAACTAGTAAATAGTTAACCCAAAATCTCAGAGTTTCAAGGCAACCCTGAAGAGATGCATAAAACTCAGAAAAAAAGATACTTTCCAATAAAACTAAAAATAACAAAGGAAAGCACCTTAAGGTAAACTCTTCTCATCTACCCAAAATAAATCATTTCTAGGCTCATGCAAATCCACTAAAAGAAACACAATAAAGATGCAATATCAACATTTATATAAACAACAAACCTGATGATAAAAGAAATCATCAAATATAAACCTCCTTCGGGCAGACACGGCTTCATTTTTATCCTTCGGGCAATGAATGCCAAAGTATGCCTGCACAAAGCAAAAGATCCATAGTTAAAATTGGAGCTGTTAATAGTGCACATGTAACAACCAAAAAAATTTGATATCATTAATACTCATATAAAATACCTTCATCAGGCAATATACAAGAATGACTAACATATCATTTTAATGACTCCAGAAGTTTCAGTAACGCATAGGATTGGTTGAATGGGTTCCAGAACCAAAAAAGGAATGCTTTCCTTGTCAAATTTTACAAGTTTCATAGAGGAAATTAATAAACAATATAAATATTTACAACCTTATTTAAGAAAATACAGGTGACCCTGTACATCCAAAGGTTTCAACAGTTTCCTCTTGGTAAACAAAGTAGCATTTGTTTGAGTAAATTAATATTTATCCTTACACTTAAGTTTACGTAGCCAGTTTATGTTTTAGATTTGGTAGTTTGTCGATTGGTTGCCTCCCGACTTTCACTCCTTGTCCTCATAACCAAGGCATTGTACATAACATTGATATCTCAATATCAGTTATCATTCTGATAATTTGGTTGTCTCTTGTGAAAGTTTATAAGTGCCCTAGGAGGCTAATCACTTCTACATGTACTAAAGCCATCATACAAAAAACCCCTTCCACATCTAAGAGCTTTTCATTGTTTCTATTTGTCATGGTTCTGAATTCTAGATCAATGATATAAGCGAAATTTCATTTGGCGCATCAGGATTCAAGTTCTCGGTTATCTTTCACTACATAGGTAGACCCCGGTTTGGGCAGCCCACACCATTTTTGACCTGTATACGTCGGTTAGTTATTCCAATGGGTTGGGTAATATTGCCAATGGCTGGCGAGTTATCCCTGATGCACTCTATTTTCTTGATCAATGTTAAAAGATATATCTTGGGGCGGTTTATAGCTCATGTAGGTAGTTTTCATGCTTTCTTCCTTTGGTCAAGGTATTTACATATTGTTAGGATGCCACATATTAATCTACCAGCAGGAGCTCTTATTTAAGGACGCTAGTTACTTGTATTTGGCAGGGCCATGTTTATCCTTGGACTAGCTCATTGCACAGCCATTTGGGTTATCACATTTTGTTGCAGAGGTCATTCTTATTACCAACAATTTCAATCATTTATCATGTTTGACTCTTTGCATACAACTCTTCCTGTATTTACAGAACTGCTTTGGTTAAAGCCATAGTTTTTACCTTCTCAACCCAATCTTCGCTATGGCAAATCTACAGAATCATATGGAAGCTGTACCTATCTGCATTGTGCATGTTTATGGTCTGTTACTGCTTTTTTAAGGCTGCATTGAACACCAATATATCACTTGGACCTGGTGCTTCATCAATCCTCTTCACCCTAATCAATGTTTAGATCAATTTTAATTTCTTCTATGCAACGTTTTTTGAGCTCTTTTACTGGCAAGTATATTTCATGCAAATGCTATAATAAATCTCACAAATATCGTCAATTAGGGTTTCATCTACGGTTGAAGAGCGGGTTGGTCTCATATAGTACATGTGCTGTTCAAAAATAATAATAAAACAGTGTCAAAAAAACTAATGAGAGTAAATGTTCACGTGATTAAAAGAAGCCTTCTCTTGCACATGGGGTCCCGTGTTGTCTTTGTAGGCTTTGGTCTCAGCACTCCTTTGTGTACAGCTTGCTAACTTGATGATCGTTTGTGGGTGATGCTTGCCAGCTTCGTGATTGTTTGTGGCGACACATTAAAGGGTCTACATTTTGAAGCAATCAAGTTTTTTTCTTTTTCAGATGTTTCTATCTCTGTGATGGCTTTATCTCTGAAAATTTTGAAGAATTATAGCTGTCAAAATGGGTTTTTCATTTCCTTTGGAGAGGAAGAACCATAGGCAGTAGAGAAGATTTATTATAACTCATCTATGTGAGCTCTAGCTATTTCCCTGTTTGTACACTGAGGCTCCCTTTCCTGACACGCCTTAGGAGCATAGTATTTGGGTTTCATATTTGGAGTACCCATGTACTCTTTGGACTCACATTCAATAGTTAATTGGATATCATGCTACTATGCTATCTCTTGATGCTCCTCTTTCAAATTATAATATGTCTACTCAGTCTTCAAAACAAATCATCCATGTTTGTGATCCTTTAAAGGTTGTGGTTGCTTAAGATGTTCTTCATTCTTCATAAAAGGTTATTGATCCCCCTTCACTTGAGACTTCCATCATCCCTAATCAGCAGGTTTATTATTGTCTTCCTAATTGAGATTCCTATTTGATCTCCTCAATGCTCCAACTGCGGTTCTCCTTAATGTTGCAACAGTAGAACAAGCTCTGTATCGCAAAGGAAGGTTTTAATGTGTGTATTGTACGACTCGCACAACCTGTGAAGGAAGCTAATACACACCTTGTCATAAAGTTCATATGACCTGCAAGTATATGGTCTATGAATATGTACATACAGCCTGTGTATCTGTGTCTTTTGCTAACCATACAGTGTGGACAACACTGCAACAACATTTTATCATTTTCCAACCATTCTCTTTTTTGTAAGGTGTACAGGCCTTGGTACCTCCTTTGCCTTCATTCCTATTACTGTTCGTTCTTTCACAATCCCTTCAGCATTATTCTTTTCCTTGTAAAATGAATTCTTCTTCTTTCCCTAAAGGGTCTTTTACTGGCTTCCCTTAGGTTTTTAATGTGGTAAGCAACTTTAATCATAAAAACTAAAGTCATCACTTTCTCACCCCTTTTATTCCTTTGACTTCTTTTTCATTTTTCTTGTTTCTTTTAATATTCCTTCCAGTCATTTAATTCTGACTTTTTCTCGTTTTATTTTTTCCACCCTTTTTCCTTTTATTCCTACCTTTCTAACTTTAATTCTTTTAATTTTGCTCAAAATGATTTTTTTCAAAGTCCTCGCACCTTTGACTTTACTTTTCTTTTGTGGTCTTTGACCTCCTTGTGTAGTTTTTGTGCATTTCCCTTGAAAAAATTTAGATGTATTTTCTTTATTTTCTTTGCCATTTTTTCTCACCTTACGATTTTCACCTTCTTTATGGATCCTCTTTCACTTTGCCTCCTCTTTGTGCCTCTTTCCTTGCCACATCAAACATTTAGCTCAGAGGCATACCAGGTTTGGTGTCTTGTAGCACTTATTTTTCACAACATGTCCCAAGGTATTCTAAGTCAAATATTTTGTCAACTAGAAGGGTGGATCCCACTACCTTATAACTTCCATCCACGTACCTGCGCCCATACTTGTGGCACCATACCACTATTGGGGTTCGCGCTAGGTTCGGTATCACTCGCCGTAATGCATTTCACTTCAGGTGGTACGGTGCTTTCTATCATTCCTTGGCACCTTGGTCACAGGGTTCGATTTTCTGCTTCAAGTTTGAAATTTGGCAAACCCATAAAACATGAAAGAAGTTCGCTAAAATTCAGCATAAAGTTTGTATGGCAGTAGTTTGATTGTCATTTTTCTCAAAACATATTTCACTACAACATTTTTTTAGATTTTTGGCAAAAAAACTTACAAATGAACCTTCGTTCGCTGAAAATGCATCAATTTCCAGAAGGCATCTAATGGTTGCATCTCAAATCTAAAATCGTTGTTGTTCGCCGTCTCTATTGGTTGTCTTTTTTCGGTGTTTGGTGGCTATTGGTATGTCATCTCACCTATTGTAGGTTATTTTCTGTCATCTCACCTATTGTAGGTCATTACTAGAGGCAATTTTCCATTTTATTATTAGGCTTTGATGGTTTACTTTTATATTATATGTATGTTTATCAAAAATATCAATAATAATAAGTATATTAATTAGATTCAAGTTTTTCTAAAATCTATTTCATATTTTTATTTATTATTATTAATTTAATATTTAGTTTTTATATTTTATTAAATTATATATGGAAAATTTAATTTCAAAAAAATTTCCCATTTTTTTGGACCTTGTCGAACTTCATCTGAAGTTCATAGTTGTCGAACTCGAACTTGATCATGATCTCGAACCTTGTGACTTAGCTTGGTGCACTTCTCAACTAGTTGATGTATATAATTGTCTCCTTTGAGAATAAGAAAGCTATCTGTTTTCACCACTATCTTTAGGCATGGTCCTACAATGGCACCATACTCCTCTATATCAATTTCTTCCTCCAAGTCTTCCTTGTTGACCCCATCCTAGGTTGGTTGCTCCTTTTGTTTCTCTCTGGCATCCTTATCAATGTTGTAAACAAAAAACCCTTCTCATCTCATTTTGTACAGTGTCTTCATCTCCAATACTTAATTATTGACGTAGAGAGTTACAAACCCAAATTGAGCATTTGTCAAGTGCTTGTGCACTCTCAGCACTCCAATGCCCTCAACATGCTTTCTTATCAGTCGCTCTTCCAAGGCCATCATGAGCTTTGCTCTATCCAGGTCCACTATGTAGGGTTCTGTAGTTATCATTGGATCTTCTTCAATCTCACTTTATCAGCGAATAGTCTAGTCACCTTTGGTTGTATAGCCCATGTTGATCTCTGCAATGTGTACCCTTATTTCCTAGTAGAGCTTTAGTTTGGACCCATTTATTGGTTCCTTAATAGGCTTGACCTTGAGAGCTGCAAGTTTTAAAGCCTCATTATCTCCCAAATCTCTCACTTTATAGGGTCCAAGCCAATGAATTTTGAACTTACCAGAGTTGAATCATTGTGACAATTATATTTTAAAACTAATTGGCTTAATTGAAAGTTCATCCATCCATGGTGTTTGTCACATAACTTTCTCCACCACTGGGCCACATCTGTAATGTCCCCTTTTTAGCATTCATAGCATGATGTTATCGTTAGCCTATTTCCCCACAGTCCCGTAGGCTAACCAGGACATTACAGGGACTTAGAGGCCATTTGGCCTAGATAGTTTCAGTTGCAGGTCTTTCTGAGGGGTTTTGAGGCAACTTTAAGCATATTTACTATTTACAGTAAGTCATCTTGGACATGGTCGGACGTCTAGTGGCAACGGTATGTCGATGATAATTGTTTAAAATCGACAAGGAGACATGTTTATCATTGATAAGATTTGTTATGCATTGATAAAACTATTTTATAAAGTTAAATTTAAATATTTAACTTTATTAATGCATAGACTATAGTTTGTGGGACATATTTAAATTAAAAGAGCCCCCTTTATTTTATAACACATTGGAGACATAAGTTACATAAAGGGAGTTATGTTTTATCCCACATTGAGAAAACGAAGGATGGAGCTCTTGTGAGAACACTATAAAAGAAATGGAAGAGCTTCTTTTAAGCATGCTTGGAAATATCAAAGAAATTGAGAAATTTTTTGGAGATTATGTCTCAATAGTTTGAAGGACGAAATCCCTTCAAGCTGGAAATCTTGACGCCATTGAAAGATATAGTTTTGAGATTCAACATGATAGCAGTCTGAAAAAGCAGATACGAAAAAGCAGTTCGAAAAAACAGAACCAAAAAAGCAGGCTGAAAAGCAGTTCGTAAAAGCAATTCAAAAAAACCGATCCGAAAAAAGCAGTTCGAAAAAGCAAATCAGAAAAGCAAAGCAGAAGAGGCAGCATTGAAGGAAATTATTACAGCCATCTACAACCAAGTTCCTTTGTTAGTATTGCTTTTTTTAGGTGTTATAAGTTTCAGCTGTAAGTGTGCATTATACCAGCATTATCATTTTGTAATCTATGTAAATGCCAAAAGTCTTGGCCATATTTCATGAGCATTGTATTAGAAATTTCATTGCAATTAAGAAGATAATAGTTGTTGGTATCATTTAAGCAATTCAATATCATTATTTATCCGCTAGTTAGTTTGTATACCAACTATTTGTAAAAATGTCAGTTGGCTGTAGGTGTTCATTTCTCATGCTTAGATCATATATATGCACTGAATATTGTCAAAATTAGTAGCACACTCATGTTAGGTCATTGTGTAGTCCATTTGGAGTCTTTTAGCACAAGATCCTCATTGATGCAAATTGAAGAAAGAGTCATTTTAAGCCAGCTGAAATACTATATCAGTCATACGTCCCTTGCATGTGAATTGTTTGATGAAATTCCTTGAGCTTTCATCAGCATTTTTGAGACCAGATTTGAGGAGGGTCATTACAGTGGTATCAAAGCTTGTTTATCCTGCCATCCTAGTGGGTACAACACAATGAACAAGTGGTGATATGATAGATTGGACTGTTCAACCTTTAACTCATCACTATAATTTAAGAAGAACCAGGGCTCGTCTAAACATAGGACAAGAGGAACAGGGAAATCTAGATGATCATATTGATACAGGTGAAGAGGTTATTGGCAATATGGGAGACAGGAATGCTCGGGATCAAGGAGAGGAAAGATTCTTATAGTTATTAGACACCTTAGCACAGGGACAGTGATTAACAGAGCAGAGAGCACAGGAACAGAGTGAGAGATTGGAGCTTATGATGTAGATGATGGCTCGTCAAATGGGGTTGAATGCTAATGTGGGTGGAGGAAATAATCAGAATGGTAATAATCAGGATGGGACACATAATGGAGGTGAACAAGTTGGGAACAATTTCGGTCATGCACCCCAACAAACTAGGACAGTAAGTTCGCATCCCATGATTCCCATATTTCCTCCTAGAGCTCCACAGCAGCTTGTACCAGAGCCCTAGAGCACTGATATACAGGACCAGTTGAGGAGAGATTGGGAAGCCGGAGGTCCAGATTTTATTGCTGCAATCACCTTTAGGGAGTATATAGATGTGCGGATGAAGCATATGCGACGTGGACATGATAGGAACCAGAGTTATAAGCTACGGAAGAAAGTAGGGAAACTTCAGTTACCATATTATGATGGCTCGGGGAAGTCTACAGCAAGAGCTTGGGTTCAAAAGCTTGACACATACTTTCAAATGAACCCTATGCCTGAGGAAGAAGCTATTAAGTATGCAGCAATTCACCTGGATGGGTTAGCACACGAGTGGTGGCATCATGGTATGGTCACTATGGGTCATGCACACATCACCTCATATGTGGAGTTTACGGAGAGACTGATTGAACGTTTTGATAGGCCTAAGGATCGTACCTTCCCTATGACAAGCAGAAACTTGTATGAGGAGTTTAACAGACATGTTGATTCAATACAAGGAGACATTAGCACATCTTCAGGTAATGGTTTATCTGCATCATCTTCACAGGTAGAAGGGGTTACAGATGTTGTGCAGGTTGAGCCAGTAGCATCAGAAGGTGATATCACAGGCACACCGGATTGTGTGATTGATACAGATAGTGATTCCAGTACAGTTGGGCTGGATGAAGTTACAACAGTTGAGGATACTGTCATGTTTGAGGATAGTACATTTGATCAGCAAGTGAGCATTCGGGACTTTGCAGAAAATGAGTATCAAGCACAATTGGATGCTTCTTCACATGAGATAGAGGCTAGTAGCTCTTTACTTGGTTTGGCAAGCCAGCTGAAGACAAGGGACAAGAATATTGTCACGGCTTTATCTCATCATGACAGGATACATGGATTGATTGAGAATCACATTTGGATGATTCAAATGCAAGAGAGACAGAAAGGAGTTACAACAGGTTCTTCTTGTGACAACTTACAACAAAGCAAGGAAGGCATGGAGGCAATCAAGGTAAGTTACATACACCTACTTTCAGATCGTGATCATCTCCTTAATCTTGTAGGGATCTATTTAGATGCATTGAAGAAGAAGGAGGAGGAGGTTGACCGACTTTCTCATGAGCTGGAGGATACTCGGAATTCCTTGGTGTGTATTCAGTTGGCTCTCCAGGATTCTGAGAGATATGTGGACGAGCTTTGTCTTGAAGTGAGCTCAGTTCGGGAGTTAGCGCATATAGCAGGGACTCAATTTTCTTTTACAGTCAGGTCACATGTTGATGATTTCTCAGAGATGACAGAGTTTACAAGAGAGTCCCAAGATCTGAGTATTATAGATGATAGCTATTCTGAGGTTACTCCTTTGGATAGTGTACCAGGGATAGAGTATAGGAGTTCGACCAGTCGGCACAATCATGTGTCTAGTCAGCTGAGAGTTGGTGAGCGAGACATTTCTATCGCTTGCGAGCATTTTGATGCTATTCGTCAGTTGTTAGCAGTTTATGGATGGGGTTCTCCTACTAGTGATCAGCAGGGAGGCAATTATCTTTCCTTGACAAAGACCCACTCTTTATGGGAGGCTATCCAGATTTTGAGACAAAATTATATGCTGTTGGTAGCCGACAGAGATTATCTTATGGAGTCGGGCAGTACAGCATATGACGCATTATTGGTCAAGGAAGATGAGGTGAGTGAGCTTACTCAGTAGCTCAAGGTGACTTCTGAGTTTCTTGAGAGTACACAATTGGCTTTCAAGGAGTCACAATTTCATTTAGCTAAGGTGACCATGGAGTTAGAACGACTTCAATCTTTACCAGATTCTATACAATCACAGACCGTGGTGACTGGTGATCCGCGGATGTCCATGGTCGAGGTTGATAGAGGTAGTAGAGATGAGGATATATCTGTCCACGACACTAGTATTGGCATATTTGGTCTGTTTCCACTGGAGGCAGGTTCAACTTAGTTGGGCACTGCAGCTGAGCATTGTGATATGTTTGACTCGGAGAGCACAGAGACTAGTGATGTTGTTGTTGATTCTGCACTCTTGGCTATATCATCCTCTGACTTAGCTGATGATCAGTCACAGTTGGTTGTATCATGTCTGCAGGATGAGTCTTTAACTGGGATTGGTTCTTTTTACAGGCATTATACTGTAGGATATGTTCATCGGTTTGCTTTTGATCCATGTGTTGAGGAGTTGATGGCAGACAGGTTTGGTCTAGGCTCTCGTTTTTGCTATCTATCATGTAATGACTATTCACCATCAGCAGTGCATGGGTGTTATGGTTATGAGACAGTGACCAGTGATCTGCAGAGTTGTGTTAATTGCAGTAGGTGTGCAGTGTGTGGATTCTTTGTATTCGATGCAGTTTCATGTGGGAGTATTCATCGTTGTTGCAGAATTGTATTGTACATTCCATATAGGCTAGTGGGATGTGTTGATGGTATTTACTATGTTGGCAGTTTGGGTTATCTACTCTATTTGGGTGTTGATATTTCGAGAGCTTGTTTTTCATGGGTTCCTCACTTTGGAGTTTGGGTGAGTTGTATTCGCCAATTTGATTATGCATTCCTCTTGGTTAATTTTCAGAGGTTGTTGCAGGAGCCTATGTTGACTGACAGCAGTATAGTTCATGACTACATTTGGGATCCAGGTGGATTGATTGGGTTGTTGTTCGACCATTGCTTGGGGACAAGCAATTTTGGGAAGGGCGAACTGTAATGTCCCCTTTTTAGCATTCATAGCATGATGTTGTCGTTAGCCTATTTCCCCATGGTCCCGTAGGCTAACCAGGACATTAAAGGGACTTAGAGGCCATTTGGCCTAGATAGTTTCAGTTGCAGGTCTTTCTGAGGGGTTTTGAGGCAACTTTGGGCATACTTACTATTTATAGTAAGTCATCTTGGACATGGTCGGACATCCAGTGGCAACGGTATGTAGATGGTAATTGTTTAAAATCAACAAGGAGACATGTTTATCATTGATAAGATTTGTTATGCATTGATAAAGCTATTTTATAAAGTTAAATTTAAATATTTAACTTTATTAATGCATAGACTATAGTTTGTGGGAAATATTTAAATTAAAAGAGCCCCCTTTATTTTATAACACATTGGAGACATAAGTTACATAAAGGGAGTTATGTTTTATCCCACATTGAGAAAACGAAGGATGGAGCTCTTGTGAGAACACTATAAAAGAAATGGAAGAGCTTCTTTTAAGCATGCTTGGAAATATCAAAGAAATTGGAAAAAATTTTGGAAATTGTCTCAATAGTTTGAAGGACGAAATCCCTTCAAGCTGGAAATCTTGACGCCATTGAAAGATATGGTCTTGAGATTCAACATGGTAGCAATCTCAAAAAGCAGATACGAAAAAGCAATTCAAAAAAGCAGAACCGAAAAAGCAGGGTAAAAAAGTAGTCTGTAAAAGCAGTTCAAAAAAGCCGATCTGAAAAAGCAGTTCGAAAAAGCATATCGGAAAAGCAAAGCAGAAGGGGCAGCATTGAAGGAAATTATTACAGCCATCTACAACCAGGTTCCTTTGTTAGTATTGCTTTTTTTAGGTGTTATAAGTTTCAGCTGTAAGTGTGCATTATACCAGCATTATCATTTTGTAATCTATGTAAATGCCAAAAGTCTTGGCCATATTTCATGAGCATTGTATTAGAAATTTCATTGCAATTAAGAAGATAATAGTTACTGGTGTCATTTAAGCAATTCAATATCATTATTTATCAGCTAGTTAGTTTGCATACCAACTGTTTGTAAAAATGCCAGTTGGCTGTAGGTATTCATTTCTCATGCTTAGATCATATATATGCACTGAATATTGTCAAAATTAGTAGCACACTCATGTTAGGTCATTGTGTAGTCCATTTGGAGTCTTCTAGCACAAGATTCTCATTGATGCAAATTGAAGAAAGAATCATTTTAAGCCAGCTGAAATACTATATCAGTCATACGTCCCTTGCATGTGAATTGTTTGATGAAATTCCTTGAGCTTTCATCAGCATTTTTGAGAGCAGATTTGAGGAGGGTCATTACAACATCGATAAAACCAATTAAATGATCATCTGTTTTTCATCAAATGAAATAATTGTCTTTACAGGCTTTATGTATCTCCCCATTAGTTCTCTACTACCATCCTCTAGGTTGGAACGGTATATATAGCAAGTACAACTGTCATGTCCCCTTCTCGATTTTAGTTCCGGGTGACAGAATTAATCTATCTCCACATCCGGATAGATTAATATCAATTTCACGTAAGATGCTCTCCAATCACAATGAGGAATTTATTTTAATTTATTCCAGAACTTTATTAAATGAAGCAGTGCTAAGTCACTTTAATGTTTTTAAACTTATTTACTTTATAATAGCTTTAAGTGACTACAGGACGAAAATGTCATTTAATCCCACATTCTTTGTACTTTGTACTTTCCCTCATTCTGAGGCTATATATATATATATATGTGTGTGTTTGCATCGGGATTAACACATAAGAATATTGATATTAAATGCTCATAAACCTACTGGTTGCTTGAATGTGACTGGAACCTCTTAAGGACGAAAACCCTTAAGAGTATTGGCAGAATCTGGACGTAGCCCCAGTAATTTTGCCATTTTTGAAATATAAAAATTTACAGTTGTGCAACCTCCAGGAGAACTGACTGAAATTTAAAGAGCTAGGAAGCATGACTGTTAACAACAGCAGTGCCTCACGCTGTAGGTGAATGGTGCTATGGGCAAGCTTATCAGCACAGGCGTGGAGTAAGTTTAATTTGTTTGCAAGCTAGATGTTTGAATGCAAATCTGATTTCCGTACTGAAGGTAGCGCTCATTGGTTAGCAGTATTGTTACAACGTTTGTGAAAATAGTAGCAGGATTCTATTATCAGTTCGGTGGGTTTTAATCAGTTGAGTGGCAACGATAATCATATCTAGAAAACACAGTTGGCTGGGCGTTGCACTCGGGATTTAACAGAGTTATCTTGCATAGGTTCACGTCATGTGAGAGAATACCAACCGTCATATCCAGAGTGAAGGGTTACCACGAAATCCTCAGTTCTGATAGCATTGCGTAAGGGAGTGATCTGCGTTTCAAACAGAGAAGACTCACAGTCAGGGGTTGTGGTCATACCGGGAACAGGTGTCTCCTGCACGTAAGGAAAAAGAAGATTGATTAATAGGTGCCATTGGGTTAAGTGAGATTGGAGTCGGGTTTTATCCTCGGGAGATTTACACTCAAATATTGGTACCCCCATTGGCGGTAAACATTCTTTCACGGGCCAGGCTTAATGTGCTGTCCATTGTCCCGTCAACGATATAGTCACGTCTCACTGGAAGTTCTATCACAGGTCGTGGTTGGATCAGGTCTACTGTCTAACGCATGAAATAAAGCGAGAGTTAATTGGTTGCTACAGCAATCTCAACGTCACCCAGTTTGGTATGTCATCACGTCCCTGTATGGTCGGCTACAGCACCCAGAATTAAGATCACTCATAATCCTCTTGGGTATGTTTATTGTATTTGCATTTTTTACAGAACTGTACAACGTGTGGTATATCATATTCAGAAATTAGGGAGCAGGGACAAGATATATATCATTTAAAATACCCGATTGCTGCACTCAATGTATTACATCCTTTGTGTGTTAGAATGAAATGACTCAATCCTCAGGATTAATTTGGGATTAGTTTAATTAACTCATTTCAGATTTAAATTAAGAATGTCTGCAGTGAGTTCAAATTTATGGACTGTTTGTCTGTGACCTGTTTGCTGGAAATACATTTTGGTTGGCAAAAACAAAACAAACATATCCTGGTTATCATTCTAGATATATTACTACAGAAGTATCAGACCATTCTCAGGTTATCAATGAACTGTTTGTTTTAATGCCAAATGCTGAACTTCCATACAGAAGTTGGAAGGGTGTTTCTCTTGCCATTGCCTTACAAGAGATCTGGTACACCTAGAGGCTCGACCTTGAGAGATGTAAGTTTTAAAGCCCCATTATCTCCCAATTCTCTCACTTTATAGGGTCCAAGCTAATGAATTTTGAACTTACTAAACTTGAATTGTTGCAACAATTATATTTTAAAACTAACTAGCCTAGTCGAAAGTTCATCCATCCACGGTATTTGTCACATAACTTTCTCCACCTTTGGTATACATCGATAAAACCAATTAAACTATCATCCGTCTTTCATCCAATTTCATCAAATTAAATAATCATCCTTACAGGCTTTATGCATCTCCCCATTAGTTCTCTACTGCCATCCTCAGGCTTGGAATGGTATATATAGCAAGTATGACCACTTGATCTCTGCAATTTGTACCCTCATTTCCTAGTAGAGTTTTAGCTTGGACCCATTTACTGGTTCCTTAATAGGCTTGTCCTTGAGAGCTTCAAGTTTTAAAGGCTCGTTATCTCCCAAATCTCTCACTTTATAGGGTCCAAGCCAATGAATTTTGAAGTTATCAGACTTGAATTGTTGCAACAATTATATTTTAAAACTAACTGGCCTAGTTGAAAGTTCATCCGTCCATGGTGTTTGTCCTATAACTTTCTCCACCATTGGGCCGCATTGATAAAACCAATTAAACTATCATCTGTCTTTCATCCAATTTCATCAAATTGAATAATCGTCCTTACAGGCTTTATGTATCTCCCCATTAGTTCTCTACTACCATCCTCAGGCTCGGAACAGTATATATAGCAAGTACAAGCACCTCTTGTCCATACAGAAGTTGGAAGGGTGTTTCTCTTGCCATTGCCTTACAAGAGGTCTGGTACACCCAAAGGCTTGACCTTGAGAGATGCAAGTTTTAAAGCCCCATTATCTCCCAATTCTCTCACTTTATAGGGCCCAAGCTTATGAATTTTGAGCTTACCATACTTGAATCGTTGCGACAATTATATTTTAAAACTAACTGGCCTAGTCGAAAGTTCATCCATCCACGGTGTTTGTCATATAACTTTCTCCACCATTGGGCTACATCGATAAAACCAATCAAACTATCATTTGTCTTTCATCCAATTTCATCAAATTGAATAATCATCCTTACAGGCTTTATGCATCTTCCCATTAGTTCTCTACTGCCATCCTCTGGCTTGGAATGGTATATATAGCAAGTACAACCACCTCTTGTCCATACAAAAGTTGGAAGGGTGTTTCTCTTGTCATTCCCTTACAAGAGGTCTAATACACCCAGAGTACGAATGGAAGTTTCCCTTCCCATTCTCCCTCTTCCACTAAACACATCTTGTACAATAGTAACACCAATACTATATTTGTGGATTTGGCTTTCCTATTTGCTCAATTTTCAACTATCGTGTTCCAGACCGCCTAGTTTACAAAATGTACTCTTTGATCATCGGTGATGAATATAGGTATGCCAAATCAAGTGACCATTTCCTCATCAAGGAAACGAGAAGAGCTAATTATGATGTTATCAGAGAAATTTCTCCAAGTACTCGGTGTGCACCACAATGTAGTTGCATCATCGTGCAACAGCCACCAAATCTAGGCCCCATCTTTTGAACATCTCTTGAGGCTACAATGGAAATAATGGCAGAATAACCCTGTTTGATGGCTTGCCCACCCTTTCGGAAGAATCACACCAAAGTACCCACTCTCACACATCAATGTGCAATGTTAGCCACCATAACTCTACAAGCTATACCTTTTGTGTAGTGGCACTGGGCCCATCTATACTCCTATGAGCCATGTATGGGACTCCCTCAACACGCTTGATATTTCCTCCTCCATGACATACTTGTGCAACACATGGTCAGGTTCCATCTTCTATAACAACCTACTGATGAGTTCAATTGTTTTACTTTTTCGTGTCAAATTTGTCTACTTGCTTAGCCATAGTGGCATATCGCGAGGGAACATTGAAGAAGGGTATTTATCAATATCCTACAACTGGGAAGATAGTACGATTATCTGGAACAAATGGACATCTTGAAAGTCCTTGTTCACCCCATCATCAGGTTCTCCTGATTTTATACTCAAAAATTGGTCAACAATGAAAAGGCTCTTCCCAAACCTACTATGATTGTGAACGTGAATACCCAAGAAGAAGCAATTATTGGCTTACCCTTCCTTGTATGATGCGCTTACCAATTACATTAAGGCTTGTTGGTCCATGTAAAACAAGAAGGGTGTGGCAAGAAGGTAGTGCCAAAATTTATGGATAGTATATACCATGCCTAAGGCCTCCCTTTCTGTTGTACTATAATTCCTCTTTTCCTTTGATAGTAGTTTTCTTGCAAAATATATTGGGTCATCCAACCCTCCTTTACTAGCTTGTGCTAGCTGGCACCAATGGCATACTTCGAGGCATCTATGTGCACATGAAATTCCTTGCCCCAGTTTGGACAATCCAACATGGGCACACTCGACATCTTCGACTTGAGTTCATTGAATGTGTATTCTTGTTCAATCCCCCAAGTAAATTGTTTGCTTTTCCTTACCAAGCTATCTAATGGGAATAAAATACAAACCCCTTAATAAATCATCTATAATAGTCAACAAGCCCTAGGAAGGACTTCACTGCCATCACATCCTCAAAGCTTTCCATCTCAATGATCACTTTCACCTTGTTAGGATCAATCTTCAACCTTTCCTTGCAAAATATATGACCCAATAGCTTGCCTTCTGGTACTATGAATTGTCACTTCCTTGGGTTATGTGCCAGTTGCACGCTTTGACGTCGTTCCATATACTCCCAAAGAGTCACGAGACGTATTTCCCTCCCATTGTAGGTGAACCAATCGTCCAAAAATGCCTTGAAATTTTCGACAGACATCTTGTCAAAGATATGGAGTATGATTGTTTGGAAGGTAGCAAGAGCACTAGACAAGACAAAGGCAATCCTCTTATAGCATACACCCTGTCATCCATAACAAATGTAGTCTACATTTTATTCTCCTCAATAATGCTAATCAAGTTGTCGCCAAGAAACTCGTCCATGAATGAGTACACCTCATATCCTACCTTTCCTTTCAATATGTTGTTAGTGAAAGGAATGGGAAAGGGATCCTTAATTGTGATGGCATTAAGACTTCTGAAGTCGGCATATATTTGGATTTTCTTAGCTTGTTCTTAAGAGAGATGACAATAAGGGGAGCCTAGTCGTTTGTTTGAACTATGAAAATGATCCCCTTGTCAAGTATCCTTTGATTCCCCCTACTATCTTCACTGCATAGTTCATTTTCATGGGGTACAATCTCTTTCATATGGGATATGCTCTTAATGCTAAGGGGATTTGATGGATGCACAACTCCAGAGGTATGCCCTTCAAGTCCTTGTACATGCATGCAAATACGTCCTTCTACTCAAGGAATATCCTAAATGTTGTTGTGTTTAGTAAGCGATCCCATCCGTCCCAACGAGGATCACCTTCAAGTCATCTTCATTCTCCAAGTTTACCTTTTCTAAGCTCGGTTCCTCATACTTGACTCCTTTGTTCCTTCCAAACTAATGAGTCAAGGGGTCACCCATTCTTCCCACTCTCCTCATAATGGTCATGTTGTAGAGGGTAATTATCCTTTTCTAATTCAATCTCCAGAATCTCAAGCACATTATAGTCAGGGTGAAAAACTTCATAGTCCTCCATCTGCTAGCAGAATAATCCATTGAGCGAACTTGTTCCTTCCTTGAGGCAATTCCCCAATCTCAGTACACCTCCATCATCAAAATCCATCCCTCCTTCCTCGTTGAACTCTCCTACTTTGAACTCTGAGCCTTATGCTAAATCTTGGCTTATTGCATGGTTCCTTAAGTCAATAAAATATTTTTCCCCATCACTCTTGACAAAGGCAATGTTCTTCTTCCAATAATGGTTGGCTTTTGCATTGATGAGCCTGTTAGAATGGTTAGGGTTGCTGTACCAAAATATCAACTTGTCAATGCCTGATACAACCAATAGTCTTATAGAACCAGAGGCGATTAAGCCACGTCGCAAATCCCACGAGGGATGCTAGCCCACTGCCAACAATCCCCCTCCCAACATCACTCGTCGTGACCTATGTGGATTCAAACCTGTGATCAAGCTCTAATACCACTTGCTAGAATGGTTAGGGTTGTTGTTGCACCAAGAGATTGACCTTTCAATGCCTTATACAACCAATAGTCTTAGGAAACCATAGGATGCAGTTAAGCCATCTTGCAACCTTGCAAGGGATGTAGCCCACTACCAACAAAGCCAACCCCTATCAAGGAGAGCATTGCACCTCTTTTTTCTACTGAGATGACAACAAAATCAACGAGTTGTTGGGTCCCAATAATAACCTTATGTGCCAAGACCATTTCGATTGGTTTTATGTCATACTGGTTGGCACCTACCAAGTGGAAGGTTGACGACCAGAGTATTGGCCTATCGAGGGCCTTACATTTCTCATCTAACAGTAAAGCTGTTCAAGATCCTCTATCTACAATGAATGTTTGTAATGGACACCCAGGAATGCCCAAAAGTTGAACCAAAGCTGAAATTATATTAATTCTAAAAATGTTGCAATCAAGTACAAAGAGATGTATTCCAAAGGCCAAACCCTAAGGGAATGACGTCTAGAATGTTACAAGAGAGGATGAACATCCTCTAATGCCAAGAAAGATATGTGATTCACACATCCAAACTCTTATCAAATGCAATTCACAATCATCCGATACAATAATCCCATGCTAAACAATGAGACTCTCACCCCTATTTATCCTATTCCTTCACCCTTCTATAAAGAACTAAAACATTAATTAATTGCAAGTGCTAGAAGCTTCCCCCTTCCAATAATTAATGCACTCTCTTGAAACTCCTCTCTTGCAATAATTAATTGTGCTTCTAGAGGCTTCCACCTTTCCAATAATTAATACACACTCTAGACGCATCTCCTTTGTAATACAATAATTAATTAAATTAATTAAATATAAAGCCACCTTTTAATTTTAATTTATTTAATGACTTTATAAGAAATTAATTTAATTTTTTCTTATCCTCCACTTAGACTTTGGAGAACGTGAAGGCCAAAAGATGGGATCATTACAATGTTGTTTAGCATAGAGCCCATAATGTCCATTTCGACCACTATTAGGGTTCGTCCAACACCCATTGCCAACAACATTGGATCCAACTTTTATTGAGTCTTTTTTTCTGCCTCAATTCTCTGATGGTTGTCATTCTCTTGATCGTTGTTTGTATGATCTATGTTGGTGTTCGCTAGTTTTGTTTGTGACAATGTCTCCAGTAGGTTTGTCACTTAAATTGGAACCATGGCCTGAAACATTTATTGTACGATGTTGGTTTTTGATGCTCATCGTATGAGGGTATTAGCGCACCACCTTTGTTCTTCCTCTATTGCTAGTTTTGTTTCCACTTTGGCTTTTCTCAAACTTTCCTACTCCGTGTGTGGATTAGGATATGTGACTTTCCTGGCCTGGAGCCTCGCAATTGCAAGGACTTCATTTTCAAGGCATGTTACTTCTATGATATTTACCACCTTCCCCTTGAGGCAATCAGCATCCTCATGGTTATCTAGACCATGCATTTGCATAGCATACTTCCACTACCTTCCTCACTCTCGCAGACCAGCACCAAATGGCTCCATTCGTTGCAACTATGATATTGGGACATCAGTTGCCCATTTGCATCCTACTAAATGCAGCTTCTTAGTATGTTATTATTCATATTATTGTTTCTTTCTCATTGGTTTTTACGGTAATCACCTAAAGGGGCATAGGAATTTGTGTCTTAGTGGTGTGGTAGGCGGGGTTGCATGTTCCCCTTACATGAAGAGCACTTGAGCGCTCCTCACCTTAAGATTGTATGGTCACTCCTTAATAGAGTGTCCCAATACTTGGTAGATGTCATAGAAAGAGTTTTTGGGACAACTAGCCCTAGTATACCGCTCACTTTTACACTTTGTGCACCACACTTCCTTGCTCTCGTTTGTCTCTTTTACTGCTTTTTATCTCTTTCATCATCCTCATAATGTCCTTTTCGAGGGCCTATATTGGCCCAGACTCCCCCTCATTGTTGCCATCCATAATCATCACTCACCTTCTTTACTCTAGATGTCTTATTCTCACTCTCAATATCCACGGATTTATTGAATGCCTCCTTGTAGAATGGAGGTACCACCATTTGTTTTTAAATGAAGGGAGTTAGTCCCTCTATAAACCATCTCTTCCTCAGGTTGTTGGTTAGCTGACTCTCTAGCTTACCAATGAGTTCTTGTAGCCTATAACGGTAGGCTCGGACTATCTCATTTGTGCCTAGCAAGTATTATAGATTTTTGCTACCACCTCATCATCATCATGAAGTAACTTGAATTATGCCTCAAAAGCTCGTTTCAAGTCATTCCAAGTTAAATTGTCTACCGTTAGGAGGTCCGCATACCAATCAATTGCTATAGCTCGTAAAGCGGTTGGAAAGGCTTTCAACTATTAGTCCTTGTAGTTTTGACTGCCCACCTCCACATGCCTTGCAATGGCGAGTCGGGTCCTCATATGAATCTCCACTGAATTAAGGAAACTCTTGCTTGTTGGTGTTGTTCATTTTTCTCTTGCAATCAGCACTCTATGCATTGTTAGACTCATATGGTTCAGTTATACATCAGCATCCTCATACTTCTCTTGTACCTTCAAGAAGGCACAAGTACTCTTCCCTTCCACCTTCGCCATACGCACCTTGGTGGTTCCAGTACCAATAAGTTTCAAGTTTTCCCCCATTTTTCTTGGCTCTTCGGATATGACAAGGTTTCCAGAGCCGTCTCTTTGCCACTAACTTCCCTCAAGTGCACAGATGGTTTTGTTGGTACAAAATCACTCTCTTCAACTATCGTCCTTGACTCGTTCTGGTATCCAGGAGATGCCTAGCAGTGATAACTCCCTTTCAATATCCTACCACTCCTACCGTGTCGGTGGTGCTCAACTAATTGTGTTCCTACTAGTGTCACTCCACTTTGCAAGACTGAGAAATCTTCCCACATGTTGTAGCCAATGTCATCTCTCAACCTTTACTGAATTCATGGAGGCCTTGGTACTATAGCTTCTACTTCCACAGACTATGTCTCTTTCCTCGTATGCCTTCTATCTTTATTTGGAAGAAGAGGCATTAAGTATTGGTTGTTAGAGGTGCAATGCCTACTTGTGTCACATGGTTTTTCAACACTCTGGTTCTCCTCATACCATTGTAGTATCTGTTGTCTACGATGTTCCCTCTCAATTTCCTCGTGTTGTTGTTGTTGGACTTCCAACAATGTGTGGGCCAACAATCTTGCAAAGCTACCCGGAAGATCGTACACAACAATGTTCACCTTGATCTCGGCACATACCATGTCACTCGAGACTCCTCTCTCCCAAGTTTCTCACTACACTTACTCGTCACTTGACATGTCCCACACTTGAACCAAGTTTTGTGCCAACTAGTCTTCTCTAGTCACGTCAATATTGTCCTCAATGTCATTTTCAGTTACCAAAATGTGTTGGTCGAAGGTACAAGCCCATTATACTGCCTTCCAGCCTATCCCTACTTCCATAGACCTCCAAATTTGAACTCAGGCAACGGCACCAAAATATTAGATGCCCAACTCAGGATGGATTGTACAGTGTAATTCAGAAGTAACCATTTAACAATATTGCATAATATATATACATCAATGCACAGAACACAGAACGATAAATGGCAGGATGATATATCTATTCATAGAATAATAGTCTCCAACATTCACCACCCTTGCCTTGTTGCAGCTTGAATTAAAAATAGACTTGACAACTATTTTATTATTCTCCCTTACTCACAAAAGTATTATTAATGGATAGTTGTTGCCTACATGATCTTTATTTTCAAATGTAATATTTATAATCTGGTCAATCCTATCTTTTGAGGAAACATAAGTACATATACAGTCCCAAGTGGTTGTTTAAGAGTACCAATCATTGGAAACTACCCAGAACTAATCAAAATTTAATGACATTGCATTGCCATCAAAAGTGTCTTTAACTAATATAATTATTTCCAAAACTGAGGAATACTGCTGACTACAACCTCCTTTATAAAAACCACATGCACATGTATTTAACACAATTTTCTATGTTGTTGGAGGAAATTTTCATCAATTTAAAAACAATATAGACACATAATACCTACATACATAATTGTGAACTGATTTGACATCTTAGAATATCCAAAAATTAGTAGAGTTGCATTGGGAGATAATCTGAAAAAGTGGATAGCTGAAATAGAACAACATTTCTATTTGTCTTCCTCATTTAGTGTAGGTTTTGTTTGTACTAAAAAAGAAATTGCATGATTGATTCTTTATAAAATTTAGGACGATTTATATCAAATTTTTAAAAAATAAATCACAGAGTATCAGACACAGGTGGAAAATTGGTTTCTTGGGCACATGTGTGTCCAGTATCCGATGTGTATTTGTATCCATTTCTGATACGGCTACGAGGATACATGCGCCCAGGGAGGAGTAGAGGTGTATCCAGCTAATCTTGAAGGAATAAAGGTAACATGAACTTTCTTATATTTGAGCCAAAACTAAGACACCTTGATAAATTCAACTTAAAATCGGTTTCTAAAATGCAGAAATTCTAGATGACAAGGAATGCTCTTGAATCAGGTTTTGGGGAGTAACTGGTTCATTCCTTTATGTTTTACCTCTCTTATTCTGAACTAAGAAATTGCTAACTTGTTTGCCTACGGTAATCTTTGTCGACAGATCATCTAGTAAAGAGGCCCAAGGGACAATCAGATAGTAATGCCTTATTGATAATAGATGACCATAACCATAACCATGTTGGTTAAATTAATAAATAAAGTTGATCATAATCTTTCATCCTTTCTAGCTCTTGTTCTACAACAGACCTCTTAAATTTTAGCATTCTGCATAAACCATAATTTATTTGTTTATTACATAGGAAAAGTAATTATGTATCAATATATTTGTTTAGTAGTCATTCATGCATTTGTGTTTCCAGATCTTTGAAAGATCATAAATCTATCCAATACTTAAGATCACATTTACTAAGACGTTACTGCAGATAAGTACATTCGGAAAAGGTCAAAACATCATGTTTACTTACTTCACGAAGCTTCATCAAGTTGAACTTAGTACAAACAGTGTCGGGAAGGGGGTCAATATCCACAGGTAATGAATCCAATATTCTGCTTTAAGAACAGGAGTAAAATGCATCAGTAAGGAAATTAATAAGCATATAGAATGTATGTACACATCTGGCCATCATATCTTTTATGAGAGAAGTCTTAAGAGTATTTGATTTTAATATTTACAAAAAGACATCATATCTGAAACCATAAGACTTCTTCCCAGGAAATACAACAATGCAAAACAATTTCCATTCCTCTAAATAGCAACCTTTACAAAGCATATGAGCTTAAAATGAGAATTAAATTTTACATGTAGCAGATATAGGATGAGTATCTTGACTGTAGTTTTCCATCCATGGTTTGGGACAACTGATTCAGAGAAAATCCCTCTAGTTATACAACAAAATTTCTGTGCATCCAAACCATTTACAATTTATGTTGTTTCATTTTACCAAGATGATGGTCTCAAGGATTTAGTATTTCTATTGGTTTTTACACAAGGTATGGAAGTGAAATACTCATTAACACCAGAAGAATTGAATCATGAGAGTAATCCTTTTCAACAGAAATGATTAACTTCAATGCATCTTGCTTGAATTTATGTTATCAATGCCTGGGCCAAAGGCCTTATATCATAGTTTGTAAATATCCAAATTTAAGAATATCTCAGGACCACAAAGATGAATCCCTGTATCAAACAAAACTGCTCTGTAATGTCCCCTGGCTGATCGTACAGGATTTGGGACTGATTTCAATCACAAATGACATCTTTTATCAAATTTACACACTCAAAGAGCTTGGGTTGTAAATGAAATGTCATGAACTGCAGCAATCCCTGTTATACCCAATTGCCTTATATAGTAAGATTGATCTTAATAAGGAATAAGAAGTTTTATTCAATAATGGTCTAGATAATATTGATCTAGATATCCTTCAATATGAGAGATTCAAGGAATTTATAATAACAACTTTTACAATTTTAATCTTTTATCCAAACCATTGCCACAATAACTGAATTAGACAATTATGCACATGAACATATATAACACAAAGATTTACGTGGAAACCCAATGCGGGAGATATTCACGACAAATAAATGCTTTCGTATATAAACAGTTCTTTTTACAATGTTTTGTAGGCTACGACCAACTAGAGGCTCCAACCCCTATGTTTATGAGCACCAACTCCCTGGAAGGTCCAACTTCCACATTTTGCAGGCATCTACTGACTGGAAGCTCCCACTCCCACACTTTGCAGGCTCCGACCTACTAGAAGCTCCTACTCCCACACTCTGCAAGCTCTGACCTACTACACAAATTTCTTTTCCACCTTTCCAATGTTGGTTACTCAACTGATGATGGATCTTTTATTTTGCTCCACAAATCTAAATATCTTCGCTTCTTTAATCTGCTTCCATTGTAGTCAAAAAATCTGTCATAGGATAATCACAATATATTTTCTTTTATCTCAAATACACATTCTTATAGTTCTGCAATTACAATTATCAAAATGATAAGCCTGATATATATTATCATCTATCACTTGCACATCCTCTACACATTATCATTCTTCACTCTTATATCATTCATATATATATATATATATATATATATATATATATATATATATATATATATATATATATATATATATATATATATATATATATATATATATATATATATATATATATGCTTTTATCTGTGCTTCTTTTATTGATATGCTTTTATTTATTTCATTTTAGCGTATATATATTTTCAATGATCTTATTTTTCTTTCTTAATCACTACACCTCTCTTCTCATCTGCTCGTTATCCAATTCTCATTTTTCCTTCACTCATTCAAATTTTATTCAACATGTATTTATTAATTGCAAATGATCATGCCTTTTGACAAAGAGACATGTCCAAATATAATTACACCTTCTAAATATTGCCTGCCTTTATTTTTAATATAATCTTATGTAGCATCAATCACACCACTTCATATTTTTTAAATATCATTCTCCAAATTAATTTTTGAACTCTGTTGGTATTATGCAATTATTTGCTGTCTTGGTTTTTCTAAACTCCTAATGACACCATGTAAAGCATTATCGGGATCTTTCAGTATTGGCTTGTTATCTTCCTTATATTGAAATTTATAACTTTGATTGCACAATCTTTGACCAAAGTCTGGATTGCATATCCTTTGTAGGTTTGTGAAATTGTAATCTATGGATTGCATATCCTTCGTAGGTTTGTCAACTAGAGGCTCAGTTACCTTCCAAACACAACCCTTGAAACCATTTTTGCTTTCTCGCTCTTTGGGGCCTTGGGTCTAGCAACTTATCTGAATTGAGAGATGCATATTCTTCATTTGATTGTTTGCCATATTTTTGCATCAACATTTTGAATCACACTCAATGATCCATCATCATGTATCTCCTCCACCTATTCAGATCTTGATGATGGATCACTGAGTGTGATTCAAAACATTGATGCAGAAATATGGCACACAATCAAATCCAAAATATGCATCTCTCAATTATGACTAAATGTGGAAATTTGTTCAAGTTAACTTATCTGAATTCAAAGTCTTCAAGTGTGATTTCTTCCTTCTTTCTCTTCTGTTTTATTATGCGTAGCCATAGAGGTAAAGAGAACGAAGATTAACCTGTTGCAAATGTAGTGAACAATGTAGTTAGTCCACATGTGCAATTGTGATCACAATGGGAGGAGTTTCTATTTGAATGGCCACTAGTGTATCACTTTTACGAGTGACCTCAGCCATGAATAGCTTGAATTGCGCTAAGATAATATCCAGCACCGCCATGGATAGAATTGACATGGAGTATGTGTTAAACACACTCTTGAAACTGTTGTCTTGATCCTAGAATGTGATTATGAGAGCAGCTGAGAAGATGGAAAAGTTGGCGTTATCATAATTGAATCCTCAAAAGGTGCATGTTATGTGGACAATGCATCTATAGTTATACCCAACAATGAACAAAGAGACTTATATAACATAGGCACAGAGTCTGGAGGGGTTGTTGCAACAGATACAACCATAAAAGTGGGTATTGTAGGGATAGATTACATTGGCTCCTTAGTCATCTCATCATCATTGGAATCAAATTGAATCTTTGAGGCTCCATGGTCTTTACCTCAAGGACCCTTCCTCTAGCCTTAACTCCCTTGGGAGTGAGTTTTGGAATGGATGGAACTAGATGCTTTGCTGTTAAAGTTGATGTACCATCCTTACCCTTGCCTTTAATTTCGATATTAAAGCAATTAGAACAGCACGATCAAAGCCTTTACCAAGCTTAATCTTAATACAATTAGGGCCTCTCCTTTTGAACCAGATATTGGAATTCGCAAGAATGGACTGAAACCAATCCGAGATAGAGATGCTTTTCTTGGATGAACATGAAGGTGGAATACACAAGCTTATCACATGATGTTCTTGGGGATATGCAGATGTCACCAGTAGGACCGACTACTCTGTTTGTTGATAACGAAGGCATTATCAAGTTAGCATGAAATCCAATCTTCCATGAGTGAACCAAGCATGTGGATGTTCACTGTCATTACATACGACAGCTGGTAGAAGACGGGACTATAGATTTGCAGTATGTTCTCACCACAGATCAGACTACAGACATTCTCACCAAGCCTCTTGGTCCTGATAAGTTTGTCAAATTTAGAGGACAGCTTGGTGTGTTAGATAGATTAACCATTAAGGGCAGGTATTACAATAATAGATAAGTCGTCTATTATTAGTTAATGGTTATCTATTTTAAATATCTAATAAGCTTTAGTTTGATTTCGTTTTTTGCTTTCTCTAGAATAGAATGTTTCTATTCTTTACGATCATTTCCTAAGGAAACATCATCTCATTCTTTTGTATAATTGACCTTTCGGTTTCTATTAATATCAAACAGGTATTTTACCAATTACTTCCGTAATAGTTTTGTATAATCCGAATCAAGGATTCTACCATCATTTTCAACATCAATCGGGAACTCTACAAGGTTGAAGTCAATTCTTTGTTTGACAGTTAGCTTGCAGTACTCTAACCTCCAAATGTTTACCTTGGTACACAAAATCGATCCACAAGTCCTTGGGCGGTGTACATGCACAAACTGCCTCCTCATCTTGTCATTTGGGCCCCTTCAATCAAAGCAAAATTCAATTTCCTTTTCATCATTTTACAAAACATCATAGATCTTATAATGCTAACATTCATTGTCTTCTTCATCATGGCAATAAACATTCTCTTACTGAGTGCATTCAATTTAGACAACTTGTCCAAGACTTAGTAGACACATATCTTGTTTGTTTAATAACAAATCTTTTACTCTTTCTTGATATTAAAAATCTTGTGTACTAGTATCCTCTTCGCCTGCTATGCTGCTCCACACAATGTGATCTTAGTGGTTATTTTATTTAGGGCTCTTTGTTTTGCATTGTGTCATGCTTTTATATTCATTTTCTCTTTGTGAAGAAGATAACAGGTCCCAATCTTTGTCTTTAAGCTTGGGGGTCGAGGGTTCTCTTGTAAATTACCTATCTTTCATAAGGATCCACTTTTCTCTTTGTTGACTTGTATCTTTTATAACATGAAGTCCTTCCTTGCATACACGTATTTGCTCTGCATCTGGATTTTCTAATTTTCAGGAGATTTACATCCTTGTTTAATACTTCTTCCTTGCTTTGAAGGGTATATCCTTTATAAAGGATATCTCACTCAAGGTACATAATGTGTTATCCTTTTGGTTGCCTTGATACTTGGTGCAGCAAGGGTTTCATTTCTCAATTTCATATCCTTTCTAAGGATCCACTTTCCTTGGTGGAGTGGTGTTTGTTTGTTATGTTATGTTCTTTCTCACATGGAAATGTTTGTTTAATCAGGATTCTGTCTAATACAAGAGGTACGTGTCCTCAATCACAACCTCTTTCTTGTTCACAATTGCACATATATTGTAAACAAATTCCTTACTTGGGGGCTTAAAGTGTGTCATCTTTCATTGCCTTTTTTAACCGAGCAATGGGGGAAAAGGTGAATTCTGGTTCTCCTTTCGCTCATTTGTCAATGATATTTTTTTTTGTTCAAGATTTTCTCCTAGAGGTAAGATGTATACCTCAAAAAGGATCCCTTTAAACCTATCGCAAGATATGTTTTCGAACTATCTCTGCCTTGGTTTAAAAAGAGTTATGCTTCTTTCACTAAGGTTGCATGCACATTGTTGCCTAAAGGATATCTGCTTGGTTGACATACATATCCTTTTTCTTTTCCTTTAAGTGTCATCATAGCTTCATGTTGCCATCTTAAGGAATCAAGCATGTATGAAGCCTAATTAAGTAGTATATTGTGGATTACCTTGAGACAATGCTTTCCTTGGCTATACTTTTGCACCAATACACAGAGGATTTCCTTGGAGACAATGCTTTCCTTGGTTATCCTTTTATACCAATATAGTGGCTTTCTTTGGAGACAATGCTTCCTTGGTTATGCTTTTGCACCGATGTAGCAGATTACCTTGGAGAAAATGCTTTCTTGGTTATCTTTTTGCACCATTTTTAGGATATTTCCTTGGACACAATGCATTACATGCTCTTCTTTTGCAATATTTTAGCGGATTTTCTTGTATACAATGCTTTCCTTTGATAATCCTTGCCTACATGTCTATGATGGATTTCCTCAAATACAATGCTTTCCTTAGATAATCTCTTTGGTAGATATCCTTGCATACAATGCATTGCTCAGTCACCCTTGAGATGACTAGCATAACACAACTTGCTAAACCATCAAATCCATCTTTGCACAGACCTCTCCTGGGATGAGTTGAACTAGCATAACACAAATTGCTAGATTATTTTCCACTCACCTACTCTTTTATCTTGTAATCACACAAAAAAAATTGATGTCCTATGGGATCTATGTTTTTTCATGGATAATCTAGCATGCCACACTTTTCTAACTTGTGTACTTCATGCTTTCTTCTCTCTCCACCATGATCCCCCTTACTAGTTGGTTAAATCATGGAGTCCTCACTCATCTTTGATGTGCAACCCTTCTCTTTCAATATGACAACTTCAACTCTGGCAGTAACATTCCAATTGTGCTACTAGCAATTGAAATATTTTGTTTATTTTGCATAGTTGATTTGAAGTGTTTGTTTTAGATACTAATGCCTTTGTTGTGTGTCCTTTGTTTTTGTCTTCCGTATTTGTTTTGTATACTCTTGCATGTGGTTGTACAATCTAAGATCCTCAGTTTGGGGCTTCTTCACTTGAACTTACTGATGCCTTACCTCTTTGTAATCTTGCCCATGATCATCTCTCTTTCTTCTATGTTATCATATGCATGTATGTTCACACTCCTAAAGTGGGGCCTAAATATAACATCATAAATTGTATCCCCATACAATTTCTTGCTTACCCAAGCACCATTTTAGCTTGTGTCTCTCTAACATACATTTCCAGTTATCACCCCTTTATTTCATGCATGTTTCTGGCATCCCCATACAAAATTGGACTTAGCGTCCGAAATTGATGGTCAATGGTAACTAGGGTCACATCTGACCCCAATAATCGACCCCAAATTCAAATAGGGTAATGTTTATTTGGTTTCAATGAGATTTCTATATCATCTATTGTGATCTCCTATAATTGTTAGAATGTTTCTAATATTTAGTATTTTGTTTCTAGAATAGAATGTTTCTATTCTTTATGATTGTTTCTTAAGGAAACATCATTCAGTCTCTTGTATAAATTGATCTCTTCATCTATGGTAATATCAAGCAAATATTTTCCAATTACTTTGGTAAATGGAATCATAGCCAATTCTTTCAACTTTTCTAAAAAAATATTGTAATTTCTTGTTTGCAATTATCAAAGCAATATTTTTCAAAATTATTTACTATCATATATGCTTCTTACGGCCATTTTTCTGCAACTGACGTCATTTTTGTTTTGCACATTTCTGCCATTTTTTGTGGTTTATTTTTTGCAGCAGGGCCATTTTTGTTCAAAACCCTAATTTTTTGTACCACATTGAAATATTTTTACATATTATTGGTGGTCTTTTCGAGAGCTCATCTAGGTTTGTTAATTCTATAAGTAACTCTGGTAATATAATAATCAATTTCTTCAGATCAAATAGATCCAGTAATGCATTTGTTGAATTAGCCTTTAGAAGACTTTAATTTATCATGCAGATCAGCCTTTCATTTGGGAACATTTTCCTAATGTTCCTAATTACGTAAATGTAGTTAGTTTAACTAACTAATAGACATATATTTAGGGACGTCGATCTTGGTAAATTAAATATGTTTTATGGAGGGCCGACCTAGAAAGGACATGCCCCTTGGGTTTACTATAAAGGAGAGGCAAGGATGTGGATAGAAGACACACATTTAACACATAAGTTTACTCTTCTAGCATTACTACCTTGAGCGATTTTATATCAGGAATAACAAACAATTTCCAAAATTATACACCATTCTCCAAGAACAATTAATATTCTGTCCAAAAATTTTAAGGACTATTCCCAGCAAGGTTGAAGGTAATATTTCAATATTATTATATCAGAATTTGCAAAAAACTTACATGGTATTAGAGCCAAGTTGTCGAACCTAGGCTCTGCAAATTGACAATCAGATTTGAAAATATCTAAGCAACATCCTTCTACCTTCAATGGCCAACGAAATCAGACCAAAAGATAGGTTTGATGGGAAAGAACACTTCGTTGCATGGAAATTCAAAATTATGATGACTCTTGAAGATAATGATGTAATTCAGTTTGTTGATAAGGAATCCAAGCAACCTGATGTTGATCCTCCTAAAATTATTTGAATTAAAGGAAACAGGAAAGTGATGAAAATCATATTAGATGGAGTTAAAAATGAAATAGTACCTATGCTAATGAAACATCAGACAACATTTAATATGATTAGTGCATTATTAAATGCATATGAGGTTAAAAATGCAACTACAACCCTTGCACTAAAAAGGCAACTAAATCATATAAAAATAAGGAAGGGAGAATCTATGAATTCATACTTCCTAAGGGTGGCTAGTCTACGAGATGAACTTGCAAGTATAGGGACCATAATTGAAGACAAAGAACTGTCACTTATGGCTATAGATGGGTTACCAGATTCATGGGAAACATTCTCACAAGGAATAAGTGCCAAAGACAAGATCCTAGACTTGAAAAGACTTAGAGAAGACTACCTTCAAGAAGAATCTAGACAACTTAAAAGGACTGAAATCAAAAACTAGAGATGAAGAACTTCATATTCTCAATATAAATTCCTACAAAGTAAAGAAGAAAAACTTTAAGAAGAAGGCCCATCAAGGCAATAACAAATTCAAGAGGGACATATCTAAAGTCAAATGTTTCAAATGTGAGAAACTTGGACATTATAAGTCACACTGCCCTGAGAATACAAAACATTAAGTAAATTTCACATAGGTAACTAAGACAAAAGAAGACTATGATCCTGAAAATTATGTACTGTATCCAGTGCTATCAAATGAAGTATCAAGCAAAGCATGGGTAATTAATAGTGGATCATCTCGACACATTACAAGATACAAAGAAGTACTAGACTCAATGTCAGAAGAAGTTAATGACGAAGTTACCATAGGTGATAATTCTACTCATTCTGTCAAAGCAATTGGGAACTGCACCTTGAAACTGAAGTTGGGTGTTCCTCTTCATCTCAAAAGAATACTCTATATACTAGGAATCAAGAGAAATCTAATCTCTATTACAGCACTTGATGATAATGGACATAAGGTTGCATTCATTGACGGTCTAGGAACTCTTCATTTAAGAAATCAAAGTTGATTGGTCAAAGAAAGGGATACTTCTATGAATTAAATATAGAACCTATTCAAGCCTTAATCCATGAAGTTGCTATATAAACGAAGTATGGCACAAAAGGTTAGGGCACCTAAACTTCAAAGCCTTATCAACTATGGAGAAGATGGTTACTAGTTTACCTAAATTAAATAAAGATTATTCAAACATATGCAAAGGATGTACACTGGGTAAGAACACCAAAAGTCCATTTCAAAATAGCACTAGAAAAACTAACAATGTTTTAGAATTAGTTCACTCAGATTTATGTGGACCTATGCACGTTCCTTCTCTTAGAGGATTTTTGTACGATGTCCTCTTTATGGATGACTTCTCTAGGAAGACATGGATTTACTTCTTGAAATATAAAGAATCAGAAGAAATCCTTAAAAGATTTAAAGAATTCAAATCCTTAACTGAAAATTTATCAGGACACAAAATTAAAACTCTAAGGACTAATAATGGAGGGGAATATACTTCAGATTTGTTTAAAGATTTTTGTAAAGTAGGGAATAAGAGGGAATGTATTGTTCCTTATAATCCTCAGCAAAATGGGGTAGCAGAATGAAAGAATAGGACAATTGTGGAAGCTGCAAGAGCTATGCTACTTGACCAAAATTGAGGATCCTATCCACATCTACTGTTGTCTATATTCAAAACAGATGCGCCCTCACTCCCACCTCAGAGATAAAACTCCTGAAGAAGTCTTCTCTAATTTAAACCAAATATCAGACATCTTAGAATATTTGGGTGTCTTGTGTACATTCATATTCCTAAAGAGAAAAGAACTAAATTTGAACTTTCAGGCAAAAGAGGTATTTTTGTTGGATACAGTGAAACATCCAAAGCATATAGAATTTATATACATGGTCAAAAAAACATTGAACTTAGTAGAGATGTAATATTTGAAGAAGATTTAGCATTCAAAAGAGCGTTAAATTCCAAAGATCCCTCTCATATACTTAGTCCTGAAGAAAATCATGTTCCTGAGTTTCAAAAAAAGAATATTGAAGAAATTGAAGGTGAGATTCAAAACCTTAATCTTGAGGAAACTCAAAATCCTAAGAAAAGACAACTTTGGCCTATTAAGATTGTAGAGGAAGCACAAGACTTCGCTACACCATCTGGAACCTTCAAAGAGAGCAAAAGAACCAAAAGATTTTCTAACTATGCAACAAGCATGAGTGACTCATCTAAATCAGAACCAACAAATGTTTCAGATGCTATTAAACATACAGCTTGGAAGGATGCCATGACAGAAGAATACCAATCCATTATCAAAAATGATGTTTGGAAAATTGTTCCAAGGCCTAAGGTAAAATTTGTTGTCTCTTTTAAGTGGATATTTAAGATCAAGCATGCTGCTGACGGTAGCACTAAAAAATATAAGGCTACATTCTTAGCCAAAGGATTCTCTCAAAAGAAGGGAATTGATTATGAAGAAACCTTTGCTCTAGTTGTCAGATACACGTCTGTAAGAGCAGTCTTAGATATTGCAACATCGAAGGGATGGAAAGTACATCAGCTAGATGTGAAAACAGCATTCCTGAATGGAAAGATTATAGAAGAGGTATATTTGGGACAACCTAAAGGATTTGAAACTCATAATCCTAAAATCTTTGTCTACAGATTCAAGAAAGTTCTCTATGAGCTTAAACAAGCTCCCAGGGCATGGTATGAAAGAATCGACACATCTCAGCAATTTAGGATTCTCTAAAAATGAAGCTAATCCAAATCTCTATTATCCAAGGGATAAAGATGATATGATAATTTTGATACCATATGTTGATGATGTACTAATATCAAGTGATGATCATCTTATAGATCAATACCGGAAAAGATCTAATCAGAAAATTTAATATGAATGATTTAGGACTCCTTCATTACTTCCTAGGATTGGAGGAATGATAGAACTCCGACAATGTCATACTTAATCAAGGAAAGTATACATTAGACATCTTGTAGAAATTTGGCATGTGGAACTGCATACCTATGTCTAATCCAATGGAGACTAATATAGACAAACTTAAGAAAGCAACAGCAAAATCACCCTCCATACATTTTACTATTTACAAATAGATGATTGGATCTCTTATGTACTTGGTAAATACAAGACCTGATATTTGCAATATTGTTAATGCCTTAAATCAGTTTATGTGTGAACCAAAGGAGATTCACTTGGTTGCAGTCAAACACATTATGCGATACTTACAAGGCACTCTTAACCTTGGGCTTAAGTATAAGAAAGTTGACTTAAACTTACATGGATTCACAGACTCAAATTGGGGTGGAAGTGTTGCTAATAGGAAAAGCACTTCAGAATGTTTCAGTTTAGGCCCAGCAATGATATCATGGATATGCAGAAAGCAATCATCAGTAGCACAGAGTTTCACAGAAGCTGAATACATTGCAGCTACAATGGCTTCTCGGGAAGCAATTTGGCTTGGAAAGTTACTTGTGGGATTATTTGATCAACCCATGAATACCACTATCATTCACTATGATAATCAAAGTTCCATCAAGTTTTCTGTTAATTCAGTTTTTCATGACAGATCCAAGCGTATTGAAATTCTTTACCATTATGTAAGAGATATGGACGACAGGAAAACTGTCAAGTCAGAATACATTTGCACTATAGATCAGACAGTAGATATTCTTGCCAAACCTCTCTCTCGAGTAAAGATGGGTCACTTCAAAAAAAGAGTTGGTATGGTTGAATTATAATACATTTGTATTCTTTAATTATTAATGAAATAATTTTGTGTTAAAAATTATTATTGTTAGGCTATTGACTATTATGGGCTTCACCATTTGTATTCATTATCTAAGAGGTGACAATCTCTGAGATAATGAACACTTGTCTAAAAGACATTATAAGAGATGACGATCTCTGAGATAATGTACTGAACAGTAGAGAGCTATTGTCAGATCCGGATGAGTTCAAGATCACATTGTGATGTAGACATTTCTATGCCTATGAGTCACAACTTGGGTAAAGGAAGAATTTAGTCATTCTCTGGATTTTATCCTGTGAACTGGCAGATCTTAACTCAAGATCATATTGTAATGTAGGCTTGTCAGTACCTAGAGTCACAACTTGGATAAAGGAAGAATTTAATCACTCTCCAAATTTTATCATGTGTATTGCATTCCATACAAATACTGTTATCACAAGACTAGGTGATAATTCATATTATAGGTATATGACAAAGTATCATGTGTATAATGATACCACATGCTTAGAAGATTCAGATAGATATAGAGTATGAATCTATGCTTAGTCATCTATATTAAGGTGCTAGATATGTTATCTCTCATTATGATTATCAAGTTAAGAGGGAGTGTTAATTCTATGAGTAACTCCGATAATATAATTAGTTGTTTCTTCAGATCGAACAGATTTGGTAATGCATTTGTTGAATTAGCCTTTAGAAGACTTTAATTTATCATGCAAATCAACGTTTCATTTAGGAAATTTTTCCTAATGTTCCTAATTACCTAAATGTAGTTAGTTTAACTAACTAATAGACATATATTTAGGCATGCCGATCTTGGTAAATTAAATATGTTTTATGGAGGGCCAACCTAGAAAGGGTCATGTCCTCTCTAAGGACATGCCCCTTGGGTTTACTATAAATGAGAGGCAAGGATGTGGATAGAAGACACACATTTAACACACAAGTCTGCTCTTCTAACATTACTACCTTGAGCGATTTTATATCAAGAATAAAAAACGATTTCCAGAATTATACACCATTCTCCAAGAACAATTAATATTCTGTCAGAATATTTAAGGACTATTCCCAGCAAGTTGAAGGTCAAATATCAATATTATTACATCAGAATTTGCAAAAAACTTACAAGGTTGTCCAATTTTTTGGGTGCCTCATTTTTTGAGCTAGCAAATCTAGAATCCAACAACATATTCCTTCTAGGTTTTTTGAGCTCTCTTTTGGATACCTTTTTATTTTTTCTGGGTCTTATGTTTGTTTGCCTCGAAGTACATGCCCTCACAGATTTTCACGCCTTTTCACTGAAAAATGTGCTATGGCATCTCTTACTAGTATTTTGCTCGAGGGAAATCAAAAGTTCAACAATCACAATAATGGCACGTGGAAACAACATATGATAACCACCTTTGAATATCACAACAGCGATAAGGTGGTTTTGGCTACTACAACTCGACTTACTCAAGTTGGTCTTGATCTAAGTAATCTCGAACACTACGGAGGACACTGAGCAAACAAAATCTACCTTTTATGCCTTTTGACAACTTTGTGCTCTGGATAGATTAACCATTACGGAAGGGTATTACAATAACACATAATTTCTATTATTTCCGTTTAGTATCTAATGGTTAACTATTGTAATCTCCTATAAATATTAGAATTTTTCTAATATTCAGTTTTTTGTCTCTAGAATAGAATGTTTCTATTCTTCACAATTCTTTCTTAAGGAAACATCGTTAAGTCTCTTGTATAAATTGATCTCTTCATCTATGTTAATATCAAGCAAATATTTTCCAATTACTTCGTAATAGATTTTCACATCCCAAAATGGGTAGGAGAGGCATATAAACAAGGCTACTTCCACAAATTCTGGTAACTAGACGAATCCATTCAACTCAAGCATCAATCCACTTTACATCAAGGATTGAAGGAGTGATAAAAAGCATTCAAGCATTTCAAGCATCCAAGGTATTTCATCCCACCATGTCCTTCACTGTGGCAAGCTTCAACAATCTTCATGAAAGCATGCATTTTATAATCTCTTTTTAGGTTTTTGTAGAGTCATACTATTGCATCAACACTTGTGATCACAAAGAGCATTGTATCATCAAGGTTTAAGACACCTTATTTCTTAGATCTAGCCTCTACAATGTAATAGATTTTACCATCCCAAAATGGGTAGGAGAGGCATATAAACAAGGCTACTTCCACAAATTTTGGTAACTAGACGAATCCATTCAACTCAAGCATCAATCCACTTCACATCAAGGATTGAAGGAGTGATAAAAAGCATTCAAGCATTTCAAGCATCCAAGGTATTTCATCCCACCATGTCCTTCACCGTGGCAAGCTTCAACGACCTTCATGAAAGCATGCACTTTATAATCTCCTTTTAAGTTTTTGTAGTCATACTATTACATCAACAATTGTGATCACAAAGAGCATTGTATCATCAAGGTTTAAGACACCTTATTTCTTAGATCTAGCCTCTACAATGTATCAGCAACCTTTTCATAGTTGATTCCAAAATTGGAATTTGACTTAGCAAAACTCCTTTTGTATACAGTTGTTTCACCTTTTTTCTATATGTGGAACAAGAGGCGCACATGTGAGACTAGCTACAAACAGATCAGGAGAAGGGTTGCAGTTTGCAATTGATTTTGTTGAAAAGAGTCAGGTCAAGTGCAATCAAGGCGCCCTTGACCTAGTCTAGGACGCACACCTCTTGTTTCGGCCCAAAATTTGATTTGCAAGTTAATTAAAATCTTTACTTCTCTTATCTGATTTTAAAATGTGTCTGTCGATCTGCAGTCGTTTTGTGCATGCATAAAACCATCTTCTTTCCATCTAGCCCTAGATCTTACATTTTCCAATTTCATTTGCATAGTCATAGTGCATTTATCAAAGGAACATTGCATCCACCTAGCACTTGAGCCTTCTTGATCCTAGTAGATCATCTTCCTTCCAATGTTTAAAGGAGATAGACCTGAGCTTCCTAGTTTGTCCATACGAGCTAGTGAACTCTGTTTTGCTTCCTGATTGATTGAAAAATCTATTTGAAACACCATATGTAAACCCTATACCTGTGTACTCAAACCCGGGCACAAACCAACTTATGTTAGGACATTTATGAATTCATTATTCAGATTGTGGTCTACCAAAGTGCCAATTAAATCCAAATCATGCAGGAAGGAAGATGTTTTGGGTTCTAAAAGTAGGCTCAAATAAACAAAAAATTCCTATACAAAAGGACCAATATCTAAATTTAATATCAAATTGGAAATTTTCGACTTACCTGAAAAAGACATAATGATCCTTGATGTTACTTTTGACAAAGTAGAATTCACAATCAAACGTACACACATTATTAATTTTTTATATACAACTAATTTGATGAATTCAAGAATTTAATTTAATACATGTAATTTCAAATTAGAATATGCAATTGGAACATGGGAAAGTCAAAATATTTAATAAATTTCATACAAAACCATTCAATTTCAATAAATTTTTAGACCATATATGATTGCTACCCAGATTTTTCTCTTGAGATGACATATTAATCAATATATCATTGATAACATCTACAAAAAGATTTTAGAATAGATCCCACCTCTTAATGCATTCTCCAATATATTTTGGATCTAAAGGGCCTTTTGATGGATAAATAGGATAAATCTTCTCTTTTTCATAAGGTTCTTGTCTTTCAGGATCTACCTCCCCTTCTAGACTGTCGAGTATGTACGACTTTATTTCAAAATGATCGTCTTCTTTTAAAGCCATGACCTGACTGCCACAATATCCATTCATTAGCTACAATTACATTTTCCACTTCCTCAAATGCAGACACATATTCTGACCTTGAACTAGTTCCTTCCTAAGTTCCTAACCTACAACAAAAGTCTCGAGTTATTTTTAAATTGTCACATGAAGTACATATGCTAATAGTGATATATTGCAACAAAATACGACTCGGACTGTTTCTGTGAACAAAAAAACACAAAGTCAAATGAAATGTTTACTAATGCCTACTATCAACCAATATGTAGTTCATAATATTGTAATTGACTACAAAAAGTAACAAAGACAAATGCGGTATGCTTCACTCAACTCCAACTAAAAATACATAGGTTAAAGAATTCAAAAGATTACTAATGCACTAAACAGTCTCTATAACCAGAAAAAGGTAATATAAACTTAAAACAAAGAAGAGTAAAGGCAGTTGCAAGAAGTAATATCTTTCCACTCATAAAATTCGATGGCAGAAAAAGTTTTCAAATTTTATTGTTGAAGTATAATATCAGTATATACATACAGCCTGATGCAAACTGATATACCATAAATGACTTCATAATTAAGCCATTTGAACCCCAAAACTCCCATTGGAAACAGGAAGAAAGTGACAAAGGTAGTGGAAGATGAGTAGGTGGGCTATTCCCTAAAAATAAGAATATGATGCACTTCTCTGATTTTCACTTGGTGCTAGAAACAAACTGCACTATATCTGACTAGACTGTTTTGGACAAAAGGCTGACAGTTTTTTGCAAAAGGAGAACTAATACAAGAAAAGTGTTACGAGATTCAAGAATTGGCAGATTAACAGATTTCCGTATGATTGATTAATTAACAGAGGAACAAATGTGTTCCTTGTAAAGAACTACAAGGACGTTCTTTCTTTTAGAAACAACATAGACTGAAGATGAAATTAGAAACAAAACTGAAGACAGGATAGGAAACATTTGTATCTGGACTAAAGACAAAAGAGACAGGATAGGAAACATTCCTATCTAGACTGAAAGACGGACTACAGACAAGTAGTTGACCATTATAGAAAGTATTTAACTAAGGAGATAATATCTTAATAAAGATATTAAAGATATTATCTTAATACCCTCCCTTAATGGTCAATGTACGGATGTCGAAACATTCTAGGATAACTGAGACCCTCCTTGGTGTTTACCGCATAAAGTAAACGGGTTAATGCACATAGATAATGAACAAGAACAGCAACAGCAGTACTCCCTTTATCATTCGAATATGCCAAGAGATTACATAACCGATGATAAGATAAGATCAAATGGTTTACAATGATCCCAGATAGGGTATAAATACTTCCCACTAAACCTTCCCGAAGGGGTCCATCAACTACATAATAATCCTAATCTACCCGTCGGCTACAAAATCTTTACCAACAACATGAACCCATGGGCTACAAAGTTTCTACCGACAACATCATCCCCCCCAAAAGAAAAGTCGTCTCCTGGCGACTTCAAAACAACAAAAAGTCGTCGTAGTATAGTGGTGAGTATTCCCACCTGTCACACGGGTGACCCGAGTTCCTCGACAACGGCGCCAAATGTTTACCGCATAAAGTAAACGAGTTAATGCACACAAATAATGAACAAGAATAGCAACAGCAGTACTCCCTTTATCATTCGAATATGCCAAGAGATTACATAACTGATGATAAGATAAGATCAAATGGTTTACAATGATCCTAGACAGGGTATAAATACTTCCCGCCAAACCTTCCTGAAGGGGTCCATCGGCTACATAATAATCCTAATCTACCCGTCGACTACAAAATCTTTACCAACAACATGAAACCGTCAGCTACAAAGTTTCTACTGACGACATCTGGATCTACAGAATGCTGAAACCAAGAAGCTTTGCCAGAAGAGTGTTATGACTCAAATCAGATTGCAATTACAAAACTTCGTTTTTTGTGGAAAAAACGGTAAAACCGAGAATCTCACGCAACCTTGCATATTACAAACAACATGAAATGATTTTTAAAGAGAAAATCAACAAACCCAGAAAAACAGAAATAGATTCAGAAGGCGAAAAATGCAGCTTTGCCTTGATCAGGAAGTTCGACAACTTGTGTTGTTGGCTAGGAAGCATTTTGCATTACTTGGGCAGCCAAATGTTTTTTTCTTTTTTCAACATGCACTACTTCCAATGGTTATAATTGCGGCCATTGAATCGTAGACTATCCTCCAACATCACAGTAGTCAAAGATGCCATTTTGAAGAATTTAGGTACAAACTTCAAGATTGAAATTCAATAGGCACGGATTTCAAGCAAATTCCTAGCTGACCCAAAAAAAATTGACAAGTACCCAAAAGAAATGATACAAAACCCAGAAAGAATCTAAAGTCGGATTTCAAATCCGTAGGCTTGAAATTCGAGGCACAAAAAACAAGGTACCCACAAAAATCTGATGAAGAGCCATTTGAGATCTTGAAAAACCCACCAAGAATATGTGATTAGAAAAATTTTCTGACCCCAAAACTTAGGGTTTCGGGCAAAACCCTAGCTGGTGGCTTGGAAGGTCGAAGTTGCAAAAGAAATGGCGGATTGTTGATAAAAATGGTCGGTTTTGTTCCAGAAAGAGCCCCTCAACTAGAGACGATTGTGTAGGAGGGAGTGTGAGCCAAAAAAACTATTTCGCTGTTGCAAGCGAAAGAGCCAAATCCCGTATGCAAAAAAACAATAGTAAAAAAAAGCCAAAAAACTCACAACTTCAAGCCCTATAGACTGTGCGTGAGCTTGTTGGGATGTAGACTGACCAAGAAAAGACGCGGATGGTCTAGTCGGAAAGCCACGATTTGCAGAGAAGTTCGGCCCCCAAAAAAAGACCATTAATGCCACACAATTTGCAATCCCGAATTCGGGATTTTCTCTAGGCTGAAAATCCTAGGCGGGATTTGCAATAAAGAAATACAAGGATGTTGTAGATTGAAGATGAAATTAGAAACAAAATTGAAGACAAGATAGGAAACATTCCTATCTAGACTGAAGACAAAAGAGACAGGATAGAAACATTCTTATCTAGACTAAAAGATAGACTACAGACAAGTAGTTGACGATTATTGAAAGTATTTAACTAAGGAGATAATATCTTAATAAAGATATTAAAGATATTATCCTAATAAAAAGGAGCCATTTTCACAACTGTCTCAATGCCCTCACTAGATTGTTGTTCTTTTTGTTTTAGTAATTCGAAGCTATATGTCATATTTCATTGCCCCCAATCCACGGACTGCATTAAAAGTAGATCATCGAAGGAAGAAAATGATCGAGGAGAGATAGTTTCAAAAGAGTTAAGCAGAGTTGGTAACTTGGTCACAAAATGATGTAGATAGAAAATATTGCTTGTGATGAGTTATTGAGTCTACATGGCATCCAGCATGCTAACATGGCGCCTAGTCATCTTCACAGGGTAATCAAGGACTTTAGGTCAATATGTCCAAATTCGCTCAATTCAAACTCAAAGATAGGAATAAAGAACAACCTATATTGAGCAATTAGTTATTAAACAATTAGTGAACATGTTCCCTCCTTGCTCTACTTGACCCCACTTTCCTACTAGTAGGCATATTTTTTTCTCAATGGTCTGCTCGATCTCGCTTTATAGTGTCACATAAGCTATAGTTAGTAAAACCCTAATTACAGTCCATCTTGTAATCTTGTCCATTTATTTCAAATCAATCTTGGTTGTTCATTTGTGGAAGGAGCTCTATAAAAGACCATGTCTTCTCATTTGTAATCCATAGTTAGCTTATTGTTAGAGAAGAGCTCTTGCTACTTACAAAAGTAGGATAGGAGAAGGAGAAGACATTGTTGTAAGACTTGGAGTAATAAATTTTGATTTCATTGAATATATGGTCCATTCATGTTTATTTCAATTTGTTGTATGGTGCTCTTCCGATTTCTCAATTGTTAGGTGAAGTGTTTTGATTTCAATGGAGAATGTAACCATGTTTGAAGAATTTTCGTGGCTCATACTTTTTTCATCTTGCAAATTATCAGTTGCTATGTAAAGTCAGTTTGAGCCCTTTTTTTTATGGATGCTTAGTTGTTCTCATGAATGTCCATTGTTCATCATGATGGTGTTCATTATGATATGAAAAATCTTAGTGAATCGCTTGGAAGATTGCCTCAGTTCCAGTGGATTTGTTGAGCTTGGCAAATCAAAACCTGGTTTATTTAGAATTCGTCCATGAAAGCAGTATCAATTATATCATTTCCGTTAGGAGTAGATTTATATCCTTCTAACCCCTTCCCCATTAGATCCACACGAAAAATTTCTGTAAAAAAATCGTAAGTGGCGAATCTCACTAGATGCCCCTGATTTAAAGCTTCTAATTTCAGATATTAAAAGAAAATGATGAAGACAAGGAAAAATATACCAAAATGAGACAAACCTAAAGATGGTCCAGATTTGAATGGAGAAGAAATTTCTGGAAAGTTTGAAGAAGAATCCAGCCACAATGAGACTTGTATGGAAATAAACTGCAGGGAATATAAAAATGAGGAAGAGGATTATGTCTGTATGGAAGAAATTTCAGATTTGTTGGACATGGAATACCGGAAATATGTTGAGAAAAATCATCCAAACAAAATTTCGATCCACCAGAATAAACAAGTTGATGGATCAATGCATGTTCTGCAAAGTTTTAATTAAGTCCAAGATCAACTCCAGAAAGATGAAACATTTGAAGAGACATTCTTACGTAATCAAGTCCATCAGCAGCATGAAGAAATCTTCTCTGAATGTGAATCTTGTCTTATAGATAAAACATTGATGTACACAATGAAAGAAAAATCAGACCCCGCAGAAGATGAGCAAACACATAATGACAAGCGGGATGAAGATAACAGGCCTGGTGACAATTTTGAAGATGATTAGACTCAAGATATACGTGGGGAAGTGTATTCAGAAAGTTGAACACGCACAAGTTACTCCTATGAGCAGTTGTATCAAACATGTGAAAATAAGATGAAGTCAAGCAGACACAATGAGGAAAATGTGTTGAGGAATAGTTCTGAAAATTTTCCAAATGTCCTATCTAATCAGATTACTGATAAAAGAGAAGAAATATTTCCTGAATATGAGTTATCTTCAAAACCTTTTTGTGAGGAGAAACAATATCTGGAGTATGGAGATGGAGTAAATTGTGTGCAGGGAGACATCCAAGCAGAGAAAATTTATTGAGATACTTGTGTGAGTGATCAAACGCATGACTATAGGGACTTTCCATTCAGAAAAGACCACAGTGCACCTGGTGACTTCTCAAAGGCAACACAAAAGTCATATACCAAAGACTGCATTGATGAAGCAGAACCAACAATATTGTGCATAAGGATGACACATCTAATACAAGAAGGGATAAGAGGTTGGGGCTAAAAGATCATGGAATTTGTTTCTTTTCAAATACTCTTGTTGATGAGGAAAGGGCAAATTCTGATCCTAAGCAACTGATGAAGGGAACGCATACCATGATCAGAAGGAAGGATTTATTGCATGGTCAGAACCGGGTGTTCGATAGAGGAAAGGATCAATGTTCTCTTTTGGGGGGCCTGGGGCCACCCAATTTCACTTTGCATCAGGTTAACTATGGATACCTGATCTACTTCACCCAGAGAAAGCTGGGATGCTCATCTTGCCCACAAGGAACATATGTCCCCAACAAGAGCCACAGATGGAGCACCTAATTTTTGCAAATTAGGGCCTCCATTTGAGAAATTATGTTTGAGATGTGTGAAGTATTTAATCTACAAAGAGTTCATAAACAAAAATTAGCAAATAGTAAGGAGGATTTATGAAGAGTTATGAGCATTTGTGACTAATATAATGAGTAGCTTATGATGATTATATTCCTGAGAAATTTCAAGAAGACAGAATTTGTTGTGTTTAGGCTGACGGTTCTTATTAAAGATCGTTTCAGGACTGTTGGCCAACATCATCCCTCGGGTTTTGCATATGGTGTATATTTAAAATAAACAATTATGGTTGTGATGATGTTCATACTTGGTCTCAACATTTATTTCTGGAGAAGAATGTTTTCTAGTTGATCAGGCAATTTTTGAAGTTGGCTATATAAGACGGAAGACAGAATCACTCAAGTTTTTTTGTTTTTTTTGATCGGTAAGAGGCTGAAGCCAAGATAAATTTATTATGCGTTGTTACTTATTATTATTATTTATCAAGCACGAGTAGATTCAAACCCAAGACCTCCCAAATAAGAGGCTCACAATTTACCGTTGTATTGTAGGTTCTTTCCTCACAAGCACTGAAATTTTAACAGCACTTTGAAAAGTCTAAAAGCATATTGTTACAAACGTAAATGGCAGAATACTTGATATTAAACAGAGATCAAAATGATCAATATATACAAAAGGAGAATCGAATAGAATAGAAACGTTCTATTCTAGACTACACCTAAATATTAGAAACATTCTAATATTTACAATAAGCTACAAGAGTGAGCATTAAAGATTATTCTAATACCCCCCCTTAATGCTCAATCTATTTACTACACAAATAGATCCCCTAAATTTAACAAACTTGTCAGGACCAAGGGGTTTTGTAAAAATATCTGCTGGTTGTTCTGAGGTAGGGACATAGAGTAACTGAATAGATCCATCTTCTACTAACTGTCCGATATAATGGCAATGAAGCTCGATGTGCTTGGTTCGTTCATCAAACACTGGGTTTTTGGCAAGTTTGAGTACTACCTGATTGTCTGTAAACAAAGAAGTTGGACCTGCTTGAGAAATATGCATATCTGCAAGCATCTAACGGAGCCAAACTGCTTCACAAGATGCCTTGACAGCTCCTCTATATTCTGCTTCTGTAGAGGAGAATGCATGTGCCTGTTGCTTCTTACTGGTCCAGGTAACTGCTGCAAATCCGATACTGAACACATAACTAGATGTAGATTTTCTGTCATCAACTGAGCCAACCTAATCGGAATCAGTGAATCCACTGAGTTGAAGAGTAGTACTCCTTGCGTAAAGAAGACCATAATCTGAAGTACCATGTACACAGCGTAACACACGTTTCGCTGCAATCCAATGATCAGTCTTGGGGTTCGTCATGAATTGTGAGATGTAGCTGACTGCAAAACTAAGATCAGGTCTAGTAGTAGTGAGTTAGATGAGACTACCTACTCACTGCTTGAAGAGTGTGTCATCTATAGGAGGAGAAGCAGATTGTGCGAACAATTTCAGAACAGTCTCTATAGGAGTGGAGGCAGGTTTGCAATCCTACATTTGAAACCTGTCAAGCAAATTTCTGGCATACTTCGACTGAGACAAAAAAATACTGTTGTCAGTCTGCAAAACCTCAATACCTAAACAATAATGAAGCAATCCAAGATCGGTCATATCAAAAGTTCTGCATAGATCCTATTTGATATCTAAAATTAAATGTTCTAAACTCCCAGTAATGATCAGATCATCCACATAGACAACAAGCAAAAGAATATCATTACCAGAGTGTTTAATATACAAATTACTATCTGACGGGCTGCATTGAAATCCCTAATTAACCAAGTATTGATCAATCTTTATGTACCAAGCCCTAGGAGCCTGTTTAAGACCATAGATGGCCTTCTGGAGTCTACATACTTTTGGTTTTGAACCAGCAAACTTAAAACTTGGGGGCTGCATCATGTAGACTTCTTCACATCCATCTGATGAACTTTCCAACCATACTGAGCTGCAATGGCAAGAAGAATGCGAATAGTGCTCATCTTGGCTGTCGGAGCAAATGTCTACTCATAGTCAATGCCTTTGCGCTGGGTGAATCCTTGAGCAACAAGTCTAGCTTTGTATTTGTCCAAGGTACCATCTACATGGTACTTGACCTTATAGACCCATTTACAGCTAATGGGTTTCTTATCAGTTGCGAGTTGGAAAAAAGGATCTTTGGCCAGAGTCGCAGAGGAACAAAACTAGAAATGGAGGTTGCAACCATTCCAGTGACGCAGAACAAGTGCTCTGAAATCCGTTTTCTTACCTCACAAGGGCCCCCAAAAAAAAATGGACACAATTTTGAGAGCAAAGAGATCGCCAAAAAATGGATGCGATTTTCAGAGATGATTTGTAGACAAACCCGAATTTGGGATTTGCAAACAGACCCGAATTCGGGATTTTTTCTATAGACCAAAAACCCTAGGTGGGTTTCTCAGAACGAGCACCAAGAAATGCACAAAATAATTTCGAAAAATTTATGCAATAATAATTTCAAAAGAAATTATAAGTTTTCAAAATAATGTACTGGCTCTGATACCATGTTACAAAGGTAAATGGCAGAATACTTGATATTAAACAGAGATCAAAACGATCAATATATACAAAAGGAGAATCGAATAGAATAGAAACATTCTATTCTAGACTACACCTAAATATTAGAAACATTCTAATATTTACAATAAGCTACAAGAGTGAGCATTAAAGATTATTCTAATACATATTTGTATCATTACATTATCAAGTATTGACTATCGCTAGGTGATGGAAGAGCATTGGCAGCAGCACAAGTCAAATAAAGAACTTGCCACGTCACTAGTAATATGCCATCAACAATATGCTGAGACACGTCAGTTAAAAGATCTCCACCATTGAAATTTACGGCAAGAGAAAAGTCAAGACATGCAAATGTGTAAATATATTGCAGTGACGTATATTTTTGAATGGGATGTACAAAACAATTGAAAGGAACAGAGATTATTTATAACAGCACTCTACTTATTGGAGACTACCAATAAAGACATAGCAGTAAGTTACGAAGGGGACAACTCACGAGCAAACAGACACCAATCCACAATTGGTGAACGCTCGATAAGCAAAAATAGATGGCAAGGATTATAATGAGCAGTCCAAATATTGCAAGGCCTGTCAGAATGTAGTCAATGGACTGTACAAGCAGTGACATGGAATATAAAAGACGTGCAGCGTTAAACATGAAACATTTCTTTGACCTCCATTGAAATTAGAATACAGCACCGACAATATCCAATGCGCATGGACTTAGCGATAATCAAGATGAAAATGGAAATGAAATGGTAGAAGCAGATATATGCAGCAATCATAAAGAGCAATTTGGATATTACATATACCCGTAGAGAGCAATTTAAGAGAAAAGGTGTCACATTACTTGTTTGTAAAGCAGCAGTAATAAAGTTTGATTAAAAACAAAAAAGAGTGAACCAGCGAATAGTTATTAATATATCCAAAATTCCACATCAGAACAAGTATGAAGCAATTGGATCAAAAAATAATAGATATGGTAAAAAAGATGATCGAATATAATAAGTCTAAATATACAGTTTGACAAATCACAATATGATACAAAGCCTAATAGTTTTTGAAGAAGATGAGAGCATGAAAAAATTTGGTAATATATGCAAAAGATATCCTAATACCTTACGGCAGCAAAAGATACAATATTAATTAAAGACATGTTCCTTAAGTATATTTTTGTAATTTAGATGTTCTCTTATAGAAAAGGATGAGATTAAGAAAATAATTTAAAGTTAAAGAGGTGTGATTCTTATATGAAAGGAAACAATGTTTTATTGCAAATGGTCACACCCATACATGAATGAAATATAAAAAGGGAAAGGAGCATGACACTAAAAATGGTAGGAGAGAACAGACAATGAGATATATAAAGAGAAATAAGGAGGAATAGAATATTTCTTTTGCAGTTTTGGTATATTGAATATTATAAATGAAGGATAGACTAATTGTACTCACTTTTCAAATATTATGCAAGAGCCTTGTTTTCTTATTCATCTTGAAAATAAAAGTTAAAAGTATTTTGTTCAGATTTATCCCCCGTCATTATTGATTTTAAGATCAATTGCTACTAACAGTGAAGAAGTTGATCTCAATACAAGTCTTTGGTTATCAGAATTTGAATATGAAATGTTGTCTATGTGAATTTTATCTAATTGGTTTCCCCAGAGAAATTAAATTCAATTATACTACGTGTTGTGTTGCAAATTGAAGCTTTGGTCTATAAAGTAGTGGATGGTATAGCACTGTCTCTCAGTGTTGTATATAAGGATCTTGAAAACATTTGACTCTATTTACCCAAGGTTGGATAAGGGACTGGTCTGCAACTTGTTTTGTTCAAGTGGGTTAATGTCTGAGGCATTGAAGTCCAATATTTTCCCATATCCATAACTCATAAACACTATTTCTTTCATTCAAATAATATTCATTTTACAAGCATTCATATAACTTTTTTTTATCGAATTTAAAGATTTTTGCCAACTTAAAAACTCACAAAGTTTAGATTCGCTATAGAAAAGCTTTGAACCAAGTGATTGAGGTTTAAGGTCTATTTACCCACCTAGGTTTAGGGAAGCCTAAAGTGCAGGGGAAGTGAATCAGGAGATTATTCTCGTTTGTTGGAAAAAACTGATTAAGTAATCCTCTTGGAGAATTGGCAAAACTCTTGGATTTCCAATCTGTGGTTTTGGGAACCAACACCAAGGACTTGCCAAACTAATGAGAGACTACCAAGCATGATGAGATGAATTGCTTGACCTTCTTGCCAAAGATAGAGGTAGTGTCACAAGAGAAGATCTTCTTTTAGTCAGTTCCAAAGCCAGAAATTTTACATAAGGCTCAATGATAATTGAGATGCATAAGATTATTTCTCATGATTCAAGTTGAGGATTTAGAGTTGGATTGAGATTGATAAAAGCCGTATTAGTTTCTGATTCACAATGCACCTCACTTGAAAATTTGCTTATCCAATATATGAAAAGGTCATCAACCAAGCTAGATGTCAGTTCAGATTATCAGAATTACCAACAAAATGCATCTAGAATGAGCATCTTAGTCCTACAAAAAATGAACAAAGCATTACAATATCATTGGGTTGTGAAGGAAGAATAAGATAGTACAATTAAATCAAGCAGTCAAGTGGATGAAGATTGTTACTACATCATACCTAAAGAAGTTGTTGAAGTCAAGATAAAAGAAGCCATAAAAGAACTTCAAGAAATGACACGTCATATTCAACACTTGGCAACATCGTCACAAAGGACTGAAATGGTTGTTGCAAATGAAGAAAGACAACTGCAAGACAAAGAAAACCATTTTAGTACCTCTCATGAAAGAAAAAAATTGGTCAACATCTGATCTTGCAACAGAAATATCCAAAAGGAGAAATCCTTCACAAAGAATTACATGCATTTATTGTTAAGTTGCAGAATTGTTGAGTGTCACGGGAAAAGATGAAGTATTGGACTATAGACACCACACCACAACACAAGTAAAATTGGTGCTAGATCAACTACACAAGATCCAAAAAGAGCCTTTAGAAGTAACTGCACAAGAAGAAACATGAGGTGATGAGGAAATTGTCATGATAGAAGCATAATATGAAGAGTAATTGGCGTTACTGCTACCTCATCACTAACGGTACAAGAAGAACTAGAGAGTGGAATGTTTAATATTTCCAAATTTCCACTTGAATCTGGTTCACATCACAGCAAGCACGTCTTGGAATGTGAAGACAATTAGCATGTTTTGGATGCAAGTGGGATGATTTTCATCAAGTTCGACCTCTTGATGAAGTTATGGATGATAGTGTAATAACCCCAACAGGTTATAACTTCTTCAAACACCAAAAAATCTTTATACTTCAGTAGTTTGACATTTTGTCAAACACTTTGCAAGCAAGCGCTGATACCACTGTAATGGCCCTCCTCAAATCTACTCTCAAAAATGCTGATGAAAGCTCAAACAATTTCATCAAACAATTCACATGCAAGGGACGTATGACTACTATAGTATTTCAGCTGGCTTTAAAAGACTCTTTTTTCAATTTGTATCAATGAGAACCTTGTGCTAGAAGATTCCAAATGCACTTACACAATGGCCTAACATGAGTGTGCTACTAATTTTGACAATATTCAGTGCATATATATGATCTACGCATGAGAAATGAACACCTACAGCCAACTGGCATTTTTACAAACAGTTGGTATGCAAACTAACTAGCTGATAAATAATGATATTGAATTGCTTAAATGACACCAGCAACTATTATCTTCTTAATTTGCAATGAAATTTCTAATACAATGCTCATGAAATATGGCCAAGACTTTTGGCATTTACATGGATTACAAAATGATAATGCTGGTGTAATGCACACTTACAGCTGAAACTTATAACACCTAAAAAAAAAATACTAATAAAGGAATCTGGTTGTAGATGGCTGTAATAATTTTCTTCAATGCTGCCCCTTCTGCTTTGCTTTTCCGATTTGCTTTTTCGGCCTGCTTTTTCAGTTCCGCTTTTTCGGACTGCTTTTTCGTATCTGCTTTTTCGGACTGCTACCATGTTGAATCTCAAGACCATATCTTTCAATGGCGTCAAGATTTCCAACTTGAAGGGATTTCGTCCTTCAAACTATTAAGACATAATCTCCAGAAAATTTTTCAATTTTTTTGATATTTCCAAGCATACTAAAAAGAAGCTTTTCCCTTTCTTTTATAGTGTTTTCACAAGAGCTCAATCCTTCATTTTCTCAATGTGAGATAAAACATCACTCCCTTTATGTAACTTATGTCTCCAATGTGTTATAAAATAAAGGGGACTCTTTTAATTTAAATATTTCCCACAAACTATAGTCTATACATTAATAAAGTTAAATATTTAAATTTAACTTTGTAAAATAGCTTTATCAATGCATAACAAATCTTATCAATGATAAACAAGTCTTCTTGTCGATTTTAAACATTTACCATCGACATACCGCTGCCACTGGATGTCCGACCATATCCAAGATGACTTACTATAAATAGTAAGTATGCCCAAAATTGCCTCAAAACCCCTCAGAAAGACCTGCAACTGAAACTATCTAGGCCAAATGGCCTCTAAGTCCCTTTAATGTCCTGGTTAGCCTACGGGACCGTGGGGAAATAGGCTAATGACAACATCATGCTATGAATGCTAAGAAAGGGATATTACAGATAGGCAAGAATTCTTACCCACAAATGACTAACACTAGGTTGTCTCTTTCCTTGGTCTTGATTTTGAAGGTTATTAAGTTGTTAATGCATGTCTACAAAAGACGTCATGCTTGTCAATTAATCATGGCATGAATGAGATACCCAAATTGCTGATCTTTCATGAAGTTTTGCTTGAATTTAAAACATGCATTTTGAAGGAATATTTTTCTAAGTTTAAATAAAAGTTTGCAAGACTTCAAACCATGATCAATGTCATGTTTCTCTTGCACATCATGAGAAATCATGCTAGGAGTTATATATATTTAGCTCTTTTGAGTCTTGTCTATTCGAGAATAGAAATTCTTTTGTTAGAGTAGGTTTCCTTTTACCTTAGGTTTGCTTCAAATGGCTTCCATTTTGTGAGAAAGGCAGGACATCTTAAACACGACCAGGCATCTGTACTTAGTTTTGTTTAATCTATTTCTTGGATAGCTATTTGTGAAGTGCTTTAGAATCCAAGGTTGTTTATATACGACTTTATCATTTGGTTAGGATGTGTCCTTGAATTGGAAGTTCAATCATTTATTTTATCTTAACATTTGAATTAAGTGATTGCTATATCTTTTGCACATTATTAATTGCTCTAGGTCATTCTGATTCATTACAGAAGTCATGGTTATTGAAAACTTTCAATCTTGCTTCTGCATTGTTATAATTCTCAGTTCCTTTGTAAGCTTCATTGCTGTTGAGCCAAGAGACAAGAAAGAAAATCAATATAAAAACAAAGAGAAAAGAAAAGAAGATAAGATGAAAAAGATTAAAATGATTGGATTTTGGAAAAATTTGAACATCTCTACAGGTGTTCAAAAGAATAATTCAATGGAAGTAGAGCAATCTCCTTGACAATTACAGTAACAAACTTGTCGGGTCTATCAATGCTTGACTAGTAAAGAGGCAATGTCCAAGATGCTTTTGGAGTTATAAAATCTACATAGCTAACCATGATGAAAACAAAGGATCTTAATGATCCCATGAGCTAGAATTAATTCATTGTGTACATCTAAGTAATCACGGATGAAAACGATTCGATCCAATGCTTGACTCTTCTCCCTTATTGAATCTACTTCCTAGCCTTTTGATAGATTGGAAAAAAAAATTCCAAAAATTTTGGGTATGGGTAAATTTTATCATTGAAATGTTTAAGAAACTTTATTCGAATTAGTGCAAGATATTGTAATGTCCCTTGTTTGGGGACATTAGAATTATTAAGAAGGAACGAATTCTCAATATTAAATTTGACTATGTTACTTGGAGATTTATTATTAAAGATCAAATTAATATCCCATGTGGTCACAAAAGGATGAAGAGGAATAAGACGACTTATCAGGGAGAAGTTGAAGAGTCACCGCTGTGAAGATAAAAGGAGATGAGACTCATTCTTTTGATATACTTGATTTTATTATTCAGTTCAGATTTCTCTCTTTGAGAATCTCGAGAAGCTTCAGCTTTCAGCTAGTTGGAGGACGTAGCCCCTCATGCCAGCAGACAGTGGACGCAAACCCATTGTCCCGGGAAACATTACTTCAGGTGTTTTATTCGTGCTTACAGGTTCTTATCCTAACGTTCCAATCCGACTATTGAAGCTGTATTTAGGATTGGTTTTTTGTGCATTGGTTATTGTATTGTTGTTGTATAATACACTAACATTTTAGTTGATGGTCGTACATTGCTGTTGTATAAGGAAATAACATTGTTTAAGGAATTATATGAGTTTGCTGGTTTTATCACACCAGTTTGTAATCCATGGTTGCATGTCGATATTTTGAATAACGAGTTATATACTTGGGGAGAACTTTTTGGTTTATTTATAGCATTGTGTCCCTTTGACCCAAATCTGAAGTGAAAGCTATACTTAAGAAGAAGTTAGTCGAAATTCTATTGGGGTTTCTGCTAAATTTCCTTGTTCCAAAGTACATCAGCCATATTTCAGTTCTGGTCATATTGTTAAAAGGAGAAAGTTAATATCTGGTTAGGGATATTACAGTGGTATCAGAGCTATCGAACTTGCCATCCTGTTGGGCAGAAGCAAGTTTCTCGAAAGATTATCTTGAAACTAGATTCAAAAGTTTGTGCATCAAGGGCAGCGAGTGATCATTACTAGTTTTACCATGTGAAGTAATTGTTGAGATACAATATCTACAGATCATAGTCCTTTTCTCTAAGGAATTGGCACAAGGATTGGAAATTTATTCACCCATGAGTGAAGTTGATGATAGCTTTGCATCTCTTGGGGAAAATTTCAAGACAGCGTTAAGTGCATCAGACAGTTGTAGTTATTTGTTCAAGTAGTGGCCATTTTCAGGGTCATCAACAAGAGGGAACTAATGGGACTGATTCTTCAGTTATCAACTCTGTTCCTATGGTTGGAAGAGCATTGTTTCCTATAAGACGCAAGCTCAGGCTTGATCCTGAAAGAAAGCTTTACTTTTCTTATTAACCTAGGAAAAAAGTTTCAAGTGCAATAAAGATCCTAAACATCAATCACTCCAATGTGACATTCAAGTTCCAAACTATTGCTCCTAGTAGTATGCTTACTCCAAGAGAGTCACTTATAGTAACTGAATTTAAATTTGTGGAGCCACCTGAGTAGTCTAAGAACCAACCAGAGAAAAAAGTTAAAGTCCTTGCCAAAGCCTGCATCTGCTCTTTTGAGGAGTCATTTTCTCTTTCATCTACTTGGGGTGGGTGTTAATCTAGACTCTTGAATTGAACTTCAATCAAGGGTAACTACAACCAAGGAGGGAGTAGCAGAGAAACATCAACATCTACCAGAACTACCCTGGGATTGCAAATAACAAATTAAACAAGTTCACATTTCGAGGCCATTTCCTTACACGCTGGAAGGCCTAGTGGTTCACCACCTCAATATTTGGTAACGAAGTGATATGCAATGTTAATCAAGGGAAGTGCTTCAGATACAAACAACATGAGAGTGTTACCAAGAGGCTATTGCCGTTAGGAGAAACATAAATCCTTCTTTCTTGCAAGTCTGCCACTAGAATTACGTTTCCTAGCTGGAACATAACAGACAAGTCGATAATCATAGAAGTCCCCTTCTCTGGCACGGAGGCGCTAAATAGAGATTTTAATAAATAAATCAAACAAAAGGAATCGCAGGTATATAGGGATTCAACAAATTTATTGGGAATCGCAAGTATTCAGAGAGTAACGACAGGAAGCCTGGTGGACACGGGAGTTACAGAATCAACTTCCTATGTTTGAACATACAACTGATGGAAATTGTAACGGCTGACAACTATTGTTCCCATCCGAGACGGTCAGAGGTGAGTCATTGTGAAGCACCTTAGGCGAAAGACTAGCAAGGGAATTCGAGTACATGTCAAAGGATGTTGAAATTTTTGCAAACCTTATAACTCGAGGAAGATGAGACCATTAGTTATCTTCGATTTTTGAGTAATACTTAGCTGCCGCTAGAATCAGGGAAGTCATTATATGTTGACAACGGTGATAAACTCGGCACCTTGACTGAAAGTGTTCACAAAGGAATACTAGCGCATTTCACGTCCTTACACCTTGGTATCCACATGTATTGCCTCTCCCGATAGCATTCTACAGTTTCCGCTGACAAAACAATATGGACAATGAGTCTTAGCGAAGGATTACAGCCTGTGGCAAAGCAACTCTAGACACAACAATCACCATTATCACAATTGCCCCCCCCTTTTTCGGTGTTCTCGCTTACAGTGACTTAACTGGGAACTATCTTAACGGCTCAATACTTGTAGAGTTGGGATCTTTGTCAAATTTGAAAAATTTGTCTCTTGGCCTAAACTGTTTGTCTGGATATATTCCAAAGGAACTTGGAAACCTTGGTAGCTTGATATCACTGGTTGTTCCTTCAAACAACCTATCAAGAGAATTGCCATGGCAACTCTCAAGATTAAGAAATCTTGAGAAAATGCATATTGCAAGTAATCAATTTAGTGGCCATATACCCACAAGCTTCTCCAATTTCAAGCTTTTGAATGATTTTCAAGCTTGTAGCAACAATTTTTGATGGTGAAAGAGCGGGTTTCATTGCTAAGTGGAAGCATATTTCAACCCTGAGACTTCAAGCTAGTTCTCGAGAGGGTCCAATTCCATCAAACTTTTCAAGCTTGATTGAACAGAATGACTTGGATTTGGCATTCAACAGGTTGATAGGTTTTATTCCAAACATGTTCTGGAATCTGCAGTGTTAAAAGAGGTGGAGCAAATCCAACATCAAATTCAGTACTGGCAGCTGTAATTCAGAAAGCAAAAGATCTTGATGTGCCAAAAGATATTGTTGAACGCAACATTAACACAGCATCAGATTAAGGGCAAGAAGCTTTATTTGAGAAGTTTTATGAGTTGTGATGAAATGCAGCATGATCAGCATTGAGTGACAGCTGAACAGTAGATGAAATGTTTTCAAGCTAAAATACTAGCTTCTTCTTCAGAAATTATTTGCTTGTACGATACAGCACTGTGTCAAGAATTTATTTTGTCTTTCAGATTTCTAGATTTCCTGCTGTCCTTACAAGTGCATGGGTTTGGCAGATTGTAAATTGATATAAAAGCAGAGCAACTTACAAGGAGTTCAACTTCGAAGTCGGGTAGTAACAAGGCTCCTCCCCTGCGCCAATCTGAACCACTTGATGCTCACGTTTATCTTTATACAATTTTGATTGCTACAAGCTGCACTGACTTAGAACAGGGTGTTAATTTTCTTGATTCATCCAATTAATTCCATTCGTAGACTCTGCACTAGACAATTTGTTCAGTTTTGGTAGCGTTCTGGGAACTAGTTTGAGATTCATTCAAATATCATAGTGCTCTCATGAATATAACTTGTGATGTAAACCAATTTCCAAACTATTTATTGGCATGAAGGGCCATACAAGTATGAAGATGATTAATAGAGTTGTCCTTTAATCATTACATTACCTTCATGAGCATTTAGAACCACGAAGATGTGGATACTTTGTCAGAATTCTAAATGAAATGAACGACTCGTGAAGGGAATCTGTACATTGAATTGAAAATAGTTTCTGAGTATATCAATGACCTGGCAGGTTTTACAAGAGCTACTGATGGTGACAGAATTTATTTAGGGCTTGGATAAAATCAGGAAAGATACTATGAAGATACAAGTACAGATAGCTCAGCATTCGGAATCTTATATGAAAACTGAAATACTCAACATTTACGAGGATTATCAAAGATTCCCTAACCGAATTCAAAATGATCTATCATTCAGTGAGTATATGGATTTTTATCTTGAGGAGCAAAACAGGAACAGTATGGCAAAAAGAAGGTATCTAGAGTTGGCCCAGGATCTCTTTGCAAACAAACAACACACAGGGGTGTATGAAGAAATTCCAATAGGCCAGAATTATCATTTGGATGATCTTGAAGTTGAAGAGCAAACAACTACCAGAGATGGGCAGCCTTCTAGCGATCACATAGAAGATGTTACACAAGGTACAAGTTTTTATGTTGGTGAAATGGAGGTAAGCGTTGACAAACAAGCGGATGAGGGCGGTTGCACTCAAGATTATTGCTGGTTGGAATCCTTGCATGATGAATCTTTTAATTCTGATGCCCATGACATAAGATTAGAAGAACATATCAAAATGACCCTACAAAACAATGAACCGCTTCAAAATAACAATCATGAAATGCACACCTTAAGGAGTCAGTTGAAGGTTAATGAGAATAGTATTGTGACTTCTCTGGTACGTTATGACAACACTCATAAGTTGGTGGAAGATCTATATAGAAAAGTTCAAAAGAGAGTGGAAGGAGATTGGCTTGTTGCTGATTTGCAAGTGATCATAACAGCTCTTGAGACTATGAAATCAGATTATTTGCATTTGCTTTCCGACAGGGATAACATTCTTAAGGTTGCTAAAATTCATGTTAGTCAGCTGAATAAAGAAAGGAATGAGATTATGGAGCGCAAAAAGGAGCTTAAAGATACCCATGAGGCATTAGATGATGCTTGATTTTCTCTTCAGGAGGCAGAAAATCAGATTAGGATCATGAATCACTCTCAAGAGCAGGAGGATAAAGAGAGGCTGGAATTTTTTCTAGAGGTTATTGATGATGAATTGGAGAGCATTCAGCAAATGTTTGATTTGGATAGCTGCCCCAAACTGTTAAGTAGCAAAGCTTCAGAACCCTTTCAGCTTGTTGACAACCCTTTGTTTGAAGTTGTTGCTGATCGGATTTCCGACAATCCTCTTTTTGTGCTACATGATGGATCTTCTCTTGTTTGCCATGAAGAGGAAGAGTTTGATTTCAGACTTTGGGGTCCTGGCTCAGATCCTAGCAACGAATACAGACCTCAGCATGGGACTGATGAATCAACTTCTAGTGCTTATCATTTGATCAGCCCCAACATATTTTCTGATTTCACCCCACTCAGGAGTTGGGTATTTATGTGAGGTTTGTGGGTAGTTTCTCAGCATTCTTCATATTCATAACTCCTATGCACTAGGAGATCCTCCAACTTTATGCCGACAGTATGAATTCTAATGTCCATGGAATGATGGTTTCAGCTTTCAAGTAGTTTATCTCTTACATCATCCACTTAGGCCAGGTTTTCACATTCTTCTGGCTTATACATGGACCTTGGATATATTTCTATCTCATCATAGCAACGATGAAGCATAACAGAGTTTGGGATCCAAGAGTTGGCAGATGGTATCTTTGGTCGGCTGAGGATTTTATCATGGTCTTACTCAGTTTGAGGTTGATTATGGTGATGATCAGTGTTGATCAACTTACAGGAGCAGCATTTCCTCCAAGAGTAATATGGGATCTAGGAATTCGGTTGACAGATGTTTTGCGAAATGGTATTGTGCTCCACAGTTTGGCCAGATTTGTTGTCAGTTTGAGCTACTAGATTAACTTCATGTTCATATGGGATCCTGGTACATATTGCTTGAGAACAAGCAATCTCAAGGAGGTGAGATTTGTAATGTCCCTTCTTTGGGGACATTAGAATTATTAAGGAACGAATTCTCAATATTAAATTTGACTATGTTACTTAGAGATTTATTATTAAAGGTCAAATTAATATCCCATGTGGTCACAAGAGGATGAGGAGGAATAAGACAACTTATTAGGGAGAAGTTGAAGAGTCACCGCTGTGAAGATAAAAGGAGATTGTAAAGTTTCTGCAAATTCTTAATTTTTGGACCAGACTTAGGATCAGACTTTGGATTAGACTTTGAATCAAACCTTGGAATCAGACCTTGGATCAGACTTTGAATCAAACTTAGATTGCTGAGAATGATATCTTTGTATTCTGAATATTATGAATTGTTTGAAAAAGAAAACACTTTGTATAATGCAGATCCAGTACTCTATGCTCGAACTTGTGTGATGTACAGATCTCTGCTATGTATTCGTGGGAAGGAGAATGTTTGGAAGATCAGATTGCTATGAATTGTGTCTTCCAATCTACATTCACAACCCATAGATATATCCTTCTAGAGGGTATGTCCCTCAAGGGACATGACCCTTAGTTTAGCATTAGAACATTATTATCCATAAATCGGCGACTTCATTAATTCTGTTTAGTATTAACAAAACTTAATATTAGTTTAGTTAAATATAAAACAAGAATGTCTATTTGGAATCGCCGGCTCATATAGGAAATGCATAATATGTATTACTTGCCACTCATAGGATATATCAACCATGCTAAGAAGATATGGTCTATACTTATCAGACCTGTAGAATTATTCAGGTTATATTCTTAATAGAGATGAGACTCATTCTTTTGATATAATTGATTTTATTATTTAGTTCAGATTTCTCTCTTTGAGAGTCTCGAGAAGCTTCAGCTTTCAGCTAGTTGGAGGACGTAGCCCCTCGTGCTAGCAAACAGTGGATGCAAACCCATTGTCCCAGGAAACATTACTTCAGGTGTTCCATTCGCGCTTACAGGTTCTTATCCTAATGTTCCAATCCGACTGTTGAATCTGTATTTAGGATTGGTTTTCTGTGCATTGGTTATTGTACTGTTGTTGTATAATACAATAATGTTTTAGTTGATGGTCGTATATTGCTGTTGTATAAGGAAATAACATTGTTTAAGGAATTATATGAGTTTGCTGGTTTTATCATACTGGTTTGTAATCCATGGTTGCATGTTGATATTTTGAATAACAAGTTATATACTTAAGGAGAACTTTGTGGTTTATTTATAGCATTGTGTTCCTTTGACCTAAATCTGAATTGAAAGCTATACTTAAGAAGAAGTTAGTCGAAATTCTATTGGGGTTTCTGCTGAATTTCCTTGTTCCGAAGCACATCTGCCATTTTTCAGTTCTAGTCATATTGTTAAAAGGAGAAAGTTAGTTAATATCCAGTTAGGGATATTACAGATATTGTGACCTTTTTACAAATCGTCTCACTGAAAAGGCGACCCCCTCTTTTTACTAAGAAAGCAAACCTTTTTGTAATTAAATTTTGTCTCTTCACCCTTGAAATACATTGGTGAATTGTACCAAGTCCAATATTTGGCATCATCTACTTTATGGGATTTTGCCCTCCAAGATCTCAGAGCACAATTTTCACAATTAGATGGATAAGAAATTTGGACTAAGTATGGGAAAATGAAAATTCTTTCAAGAGGCCTACGAATGAAGTTATAAGTGCTCTAACAAACTTGCTATTTTGAGTAATTTATATTTTTAGTAAGTTTAACTATCTTTGTTTGCCCAAGTCTTGAGTTTGGACAAAGTTACTATTTTTATTAATTTATATTTTTAGTAAGTTTACATATAGTAAGTTTTATATGAATAATATCCCTGTTGATATCTTCTATTTTTGTTTACTAGTCAATGTTGTAAATCTTCTACATATTAAAATATTTATAATTCTTAGAATTGTTCCATGAAAAAGTGTGTAAAAAGTTAAGATAACAACTGCATATCGATCTCCCAACTTATAAAGAGCTTTCATGAATACCTAACCATATGTTTCTCATTGTTATACCAAACCCTGATTAAGTTTGTTGGTATTATTAATTAATTTTAATTACAATATACTTAAGCTTTCTTAGGATAATGCATTACACAGTAGTTTGCATTGTAGACACCTCGGAGTTTCAATCTTATTCTTGCACATGGTGTAGGAGAATTCTACTTTAGGTGGTGATAGTTATCATCTCATCCCACTTTATGTGTGAGATCCACCTTTAGTGCTCGTATCACATTGTTGCACATACTTCATCGTACAATGGAGGATGGTCCAACATTGGTGGATATGTGATGCCACCTAGGATAATAGCTGATCCATTGCATATCTCCTAGTTATCATGCATTAAATATATATTCAAGCATATCTACATTGTACATATTGAATTACTAATTTATCATTTATCAATGTTGAGTACAATCAATCAATTGATCGTATCATATTTGTGTCTCTTATGTTATTCATTGAGCTTCTAGATCTTAGCATATTCTTTTGTTTCTCTAACCATTTCATACATGGTACCAAAGCTTGATCCAAATTCTTGCATGATATTAGAGTGATAGGAGCATTCATTGCATAGCCTTTAGGAGTACCATCAACTTGTTGGATCGTCTAGAGCAAGATTTGACCTCACATTTTGTCCACATGGCCGTTCTAATGAATTTTGACTATAAATTTGCCTAGTTTGTGCAAAATCAACAAATTTGAACAACCAAATCATATTGCCCCGACTGGGCAACAATGGTAAGAAATTTTTTCAATTTTTTCTCTAATCTTTTATCGTTTATTTCCCATGTCGTTTCTCTACAAAAAGCTGCTATTACTTTGGGCTACATCAGCATATGCCACTATATATTTTTTTAGTCTACGACAGCAAGATTTGTCAATAAACAAGCAAAGAATATTCTAATAATATTCCATATGCAGCAAAGAACCACACACCCATCTCTAGCCCCCCCCCCCCCCCTTGCACGATCAAAGTTATGAGAGATCCACATAACATTTGCATTAGCAATTCTTATACTTTATTCCATGTGCTATTATTTATAAACAAGCAAACAATCGCCATAGGGTGAATGTGGGACAAAAGTCCTTGTATATTTTCTATCGCACCCAGTAGCTCCTACCACGCTATGACGAGCCAAATTATTGCCATGGGACACAACGCATTTCCAACTCAAGCCTGCATCCATAATACGACAAACCCCACAACCTATCCACCACAAACTGTAAACCCCCATGCAGTTGTACGACATGGCCATGCAACATCGACAGATAAGTTGGTGAAGCTACAGATCTAGCCTTCCCCTTGGCCCATGTGGCACTCCATTATTCGTTGGACAGAAACCGTGTCATCAAACATGCAGACAACTCAATAAGAATTCTTATTTGGTAGAGTTTCCCTACATTAAATTTTACGACCATTAGTTGTAAAATCAGGGTTTTTTTAATTTTTCATTGACAAGCATTTAGGAGTGATTTTAACCCTCATTTGAATCATCATTTTATTATTTTGAATTTGACGACCATCTAGTTGCCATTTTGGGTTTTTTGTTTTCTTATAACAGTTATTTGGACGTCAAATTTAATCAAGTGGTTCTACTAACATTAGTAGGTTTTAAAAATAGAATCCCTCGCCATTTGCAGTCCAGTTTTGGAAGGCCAAAACATGGTCATATGAACTACTTTCCGAGTCCAAATTTTTTGTATTTGGTCGATATTTTCTAAATTTATCTATGGAATCTCCTAAATTTATCAATGGTGGTGTCAATTTCTAGTTTTGGTGAACATAGTTTGCGAAAATTCTTCATTTATCCAGGTTGTGACTCATAGGAATTGGCAATCCTATATCACAACTTGATCTTTAGTTAAGATCTACCAGAACATAGGATAAAGTCTGAACAATAAATTCTTCCTTTAATTAAGTTGTGATTCATAGGCATAGAAATGCTTATGTCACAAATGATCTTGAACTCCCCTAGATCTAACAGTGATTCTCTACTATTCGACACATTATCTAAGAGATGGTCATCTCTCATAATGTCTTTTATACAAGTATTCATTATCTCAGAGATCGTCACCTCTAAAATAATGAATACAAATGGTGGAGCCCATAACAGTCGATAGCCTAACAATAAAATTATTTTATTAATAATTTAAAGAATATAAATGAATTACAATTCAACCATACCAGGTCTTTTCTTGAAGTGATCTATCTTCACTCTAGAGAGAGGTTTATCTATTGTCTGATCTACAGTGCAAAAGTATTCTAATTTTAGAGTATTCCTGTCTACCATATCTCTTACATATATGTAAGGAATTTCAATATGCTTGGACCTGTTATGAAAAACTGGATTCACCGAAAGCTTGATGGAACTCTGATTATCACAATGAATAGTCATAGGATTCATGGCTTGACCAAATAATCCCACAAGTAACTTTCTAAGCGAAACTACTTCCCGAGAGGCCATCATTGTTGCAATGTATTTGGCTTCTGTGGAACTCTATGCTACTGAAGACTGTTTTTGCATATCGAAGACATCATTGTTGATCCTAAACTGAAACAGCATCCTGAAGTACTTTTTGCCTTTAACACTTCCACCCCAATCTAAGTCAGTGAATCCATGTAAATCTAAGTCAACTTTCTCATATTTGAGCCCAAGATTGTAGGTATCTCATAATGTGTTTGACTGCAACTAGGTGAATCTCCTTTGGTTGACACATAAACTGACTTAAGGCATTAACAGCACAGCAAATATCAAGTCTTGTATTTATAAAGTACATAAGGGACCCAATCATCTGTCTGTAGAGAGTAGAATCTATGGAAGTTGATTCTATTGCTGCTTATTTAAATTTATGTAGATTAGTCTCATTGGAGAAGACATAGACTTGCAGTTCCACATTCCAAATCTCTTCAAGATATCTAATGTATACTTCCCTTGATTAAGTATAATGTTGTCAGAATTCTGCCGTACTTCCAGTCCTAGGAAGTAATGAAGGAGTCCCAAATCTTTCATCTTGAATTCTCTTATTAGATCTTTCTTGCATTGATCTATGAGATAATCATCACCTATTATTAGTAAATCATCAACATACAACATCAAAATTACCAAATCATCTTTATCCCTTTTATAATATAGATTTGGATCAGCTTCGTTCTTGGAGAATCCTAAGCCGGTGAGATACTTATCAATTCTTTCGTACCAAGCCTTTGGAGCCTAATTAAGGCCATAGAGAGCTTTCTTGAGCCTGCAAACAAAAACTTTAGGACCATTAGTTTCAAAACCTTAAGCTTGTTTCAAATATACCTCTTCTATAATCTTTCCATTCAAAAATGTTGTTTTTATATCCATCTGATGTACTTTCCATCCCTTTGATGCTGCAATGGCTAGGACTGCTCTTGTAGAGGCATATTTGGCAACAAGAGCAAAGGTTTCTTCATAATCAATCCCCTCTTTCTAAGAGAATCCCCTGCCTACAAATCTGACTTTATATTTTTCAATGTTGTCGTCAGCAGCATGTTTTTTGATAAGTAGGAGATAATATCCTGATAGCAATATCACAGCATGCTTTTTTTCAAATATCCACTTGGAAGAAACAACAGATTTTCTTTCAGGTCTTGGAACAATTTTCCAAACATCATTTTTCATAATAGATTGGTATTCTTTTGTCATAACATCTTTCCAAGCTATATGTTTAATAGCATCTGAAACATTGGTTGGGTCTGATTTAGACAAATCATTCATGTTTGTTGTATAACTAGAAAATATTTTGTGTCTTTTGTTTTCTCTAATTGTTCTGGATGGTGCAATGAAGTCTTGTGCTTCCTCTACTATCTTAATGGCCCAAAGTGGAATTTTCTTAGAATTTTGAGTTTCTTCAAGATTAAGATTTTGAATTTCATCTTCAATTTCTTCAATGCTCTCCCTCTGAGACCCAGTTTCAGTATTTCTTTCAAAACTAGGTAAAGGAGAAAGTTCTTCAGAACTTAGGGCTCTTTTAAATGCTAAATCTTCTTCAAAAATTACATCCCTACTAAGTTTAATATTTTTCTAACCAAGTATGAAAATCCTATATGCTTTAGATGATTCACTATACCCTACAAAAATACCTTTCCTTCCGGAGGGTTCTAACTTAGTTCTCTTTTCTTTTGGAAGATGGATATATATAGGGCACCAAATAATCCTAAGATGACTTATATTGGGCTTAACCTCAGTAAACACTTCTACAGGAGTTTCATCTCTAAGGTAGGAGTGAGGACTTCTATTTTGAATATAGACGACAGTACAAGAGGCTTCTACCCAAAGATAATATTCTAGATTTTGATCAAATATCATAGCTCTTGCAGCTTTTATCAGTATTCTATTCTTCCTTTTTGTTACCCTGTTTTGCTGCGAGTTATAAGGAACGGTATACTCCCTCTTAATTCATGTTTCTTTACAAAACCTTTTAAACAAATCTGAGGTGTATTTCCCACCATTATTAGTTCTAAGAGTTTTAATTTCATGTCATGATAAGTTTTCAGTTAAGGTTTTAAATTCTTTAAATCTCTTTAGGATTTCTTCTAATTCTTTGCATTTTAAGAAGTAAATCCAAGTTTTTCTAGAACAGTCATTTATGAACAGAATATAGCACCAAAATCCTCCAAGAGAAGGAAAAGACATAGGTTCACATAAATCTAAGTGGATTAAATTCCAAAACATTGTTAGTTTTTCTAGTGCTATCATGAAATGGACTTTTGATGTTCTTACCTAGAGCGCATCCTTTGCATATGCTTGAGTGATCTTTATTCAGTTTAGGTAAACCAGTAACCATCTTCTCAATGGTTGATAAAGTTTTGAAATTTTGATGTCCTAACCTTCTGTGTCATATTTGATTTATATCCGCAACTTCATGAATTAAGGCTTGAATAGAGCGACTCTGTTCTGAATTTAATTCATACAAATACCCTTTTTCTTTGACCAATCAATTTTGCTTTCTTAATTGAGGAGTTCTTAGCCCAAGTTATGACTTTACTGTCCATGAATGCAACATTATGTCCATCATCTTCAAGTGTTGTAACCGAGATTAGATTCCTTTTTATTCCTGGTACATAGAGTAATCCTTTGAGAAGTAGAGAACTACTTGACTTTAGTTTCAAGGTGCAATTTCCAATTCCTTTGACGAAATGTGTTGAATTATCACCGATGGTGACTTCGCCATTAACCTTTTCTAATATAGAGTCTAGCGTTTCTTTGTATCCCGTAATATGTCGAGAAGATCCACTATCAATCACCCATGCTTTACTTGAGAATTCATTTGATATTGCCGAATACAATACGTGATTCTCAGGATCATAGTTATCTTCTTTCCTAGTGATGTTTGTACAGTTCACTTGTTGTGTAGAATTCTCAAGCCAATTAAATTTGTAGTGTCCAAACTTTTCACATCTGAAGCATTTTATTTTGGATAGATCTTTCTTAAGTTTATTATTCTTTTGATTACCCCTTTTCTTCTTGAAATACTTCTTTTTGCCTTTATAGGAGTTTGTATTAAAAACATGAAGTTCTTCATCTTTCGTTTTCAATTTTCCTCCTTTCTTAAATTTTCTAGATTCTTCCTGAAGACAGTCTCCCTTGACTCTATTGCAGGAAGATTATCTTTGGCACTTACTCCTTGTGTGAATGTTTCCCATGAATTTGGTAATCCATCTATTGCCATCAGTGTTAGTTTTGTATCATTAATGATGGTTTCTATACTTGCAAGTTCATCTCTTAGGCTGGCAGCCCTTAGGAAGTAAGAATTCATCGATTCTCCCTTCTTTATTCGTATGTGATTTAGTTGCCTTTTTAGAGTGAGAACTGTAGTTGCATTTTTAACCTCATATGCATTTAGTAATGCATTCATTATATTAAATGTTGTTTGATATTTCGTTAGCATAGGTACTATATCATTTTTCACTCCATCTAATATGATCTGAATGGCTTTCCTATTTGCTTTACTCCAGATAGACTTATGAGGTTCAACAATAGTTTGTTTGGATGCTGAATCAACAAATCGTTTTACATCATTTTCTTCAAGAATCATCATGATTTTGAATTTCCAAGCATCATAGTGTTCTTTCCCATCAAACCTGTCCTCAGGTCTGATTGTGTATGCCATTGAAGATAGGAGAATGATACTAGATATATATCAAGTCTGATTATTGAATTTGCAGAGCCTAGGTTCGACTACCAGAGCTCTGATACCATGTAAAATTTCTGCAAATTCTATAGGTTCAGATGTCAGATAATACCTTTCTTCTTTGTTGCTGTTCTGATTTTCTTCTTCAGAATATAGGAGGTAATTTTCAGAATATTAAATGCTATTCTGAAACTTGTTTGTCTCTACAATAATTTGTATAGGGTAGTATTGTTTAAGGAGCAGACTGCAATGTACCGTGTGTGTTTTTAAACTACAATAACACCCATCTTTTAAACCATGACCAAAGCGCATGTCCCTTAAAGGGACATGACCCCTAGGCCGGCCCATACTTCACTTACATAAATGGGCGCCCAAGAAGGAGATAACACGTGTATTAACTAATATAACTATTTAGTTATAGTTAGTGCATAACAAGGTTATTGCCAAGGATCACCGCCCATCCTATTTGCCAAGTGTAATGTACATAATTCTTTCGAATGGTGTACAAGGGGAGAAGATTAATGTGCGGTCTGCACTCTCAGACTAGTATGAATATCACTGTTAGAATTTTAACATTATAAACCCCACTATTCACATCAATGCCATCTTTTACTAGGCAATTGGTGTTTTATTTGTCTCCATTGAATAGCTATATAATATGTATTCTTGTTTCTTGTTCATCTTGACTGCTATATTTTATTGATCACTCTCTAGTCAGCACTGATGACATTAAATTTCTGTTATGGAATTCTATCCGGTGGATCTATTTATATATTTCTTAATCTCCTTCCCATCTATTCGCTATAGTCTTTCGATATTGATATGTTGTCTTGGATTTCGAGAATCACTTATAATCACTTATTATATCGACTCTATATTTACTACTTTGTCACTATTGACTGTGATGCCTCTGTAAGACTTATCTACGTTGTTGGTGTATATTTCCATCATCAAAATATGTTTTGTATTACACTGCATGTGTGTGTCTTTCATCAGTGTTTTGTTATGGCTCTAAAAAAAATCAGTAGCGTTTGTTGTAGACTGGACGGTATCGCTTGTTGCCATTTTAATACTCTACATTTCCTTTATATGGTGTATGCCTTCAATATCCTCGTTGAACCATATGTCTTTAATATGTCATTCAAAACCAAACACTTTTATTGTTGTTTATGCCAATTTCCTCTCATCTTTCAGACATGTTACACATACGTCTGTGTACAATAAGGTTTGTTGCCAATGATGAGTAGACATTACAGGATCTGATATATCAGTTCCAACTATATAGCATTGCAGTCCTAGACACCTCCAGTTTCTTCATTTTTCTTGTCAGTTTCAGAATTATTTATGTTTAAAACAGTTAAAGCAAATTTTCTATTGGCACATAGGCATTGCCTCTACACTTCATTCAAACCCAAACACTTTTATTGTTGTTCATTGCAATTTCCTCTTATCTTTCAGACATGTTACACATACGTCTGTGTACAATAAGGTTTGTTGCCAACAATGAGCAGACATTACAGGATCTGGTATATCAGTTCCAACTTTATAGCATTGCAGTCCTAGACACCTACAGTTTCTTCATTTTTCTTGACAGTTTCATAATTATTTATGTTTAGAACAGTTAAAGCAAATTTTATATTGGCACATAGGCATTGCTTCTACACTTCTGTGCTTGTATTGAAAAAATGGAAAAATTATTTGGACCACTCTTGGTAGTTACAAAAAAAAATTATGATTATTACACAATTTCCCACAGGAATTAAACTATTTTAAGAGTATTTCAGTTGAGGATGCAGTCAATTCCCCACAGGAATTAAATTATTTTAAGGGTAACTCACTTGATGTGCAAAGTACTTCACTTCAATGATTCAATTTCACCATTTGCTGTTTCCTTTATTTCTCTTGGACATGTTTGAACGAAGATTGCCTTCTCAATAGGAAACAAGAAAATGCAAGCGTTATGGAGCTTAATTTCATGTGATTGGGAAGCTAAAGTATCATATCAACTGCATAGTTGTTTATGGAAATACCACACAGTCTTGCATATTAAGCTGATATTTAGAGCTCATTATAGAAAGTCAAATATGATCAATGTTTGTTATTATGTTTTTCTTGTTAGAGCCCATTGTTTTTTTAATCATATTCAAATATTTAATGTGTATGCAGTTATGTCGTATGTATTCAATGTTATATTTGTCCAATGAAGACTTGCAGGGTTCGAATTATCGTTATTTGTCGTCTCAATAAAATATTGATAAGACCAATGACTTTAGTTGCATTACTATTTCTTCACCAAGTTTTCATTGGGCCTCTCTTCCACTTCCAATGTATACTCTTCAATTGTGGATGCGGGTTTGAATATGATGAATCATCTATATCATTCTCTGCTGCAACTGCCTAGTCTCCTCCACGTAGGCCACTTTAAAGTGGTATGTTCATCTTTCTTCCCGATGACTTGGACTTGCCTTGTCTTTTTACCATGCTGAGGTTTCCGATATCTACATGTCTTTAATATATATTCTTTTATTTCCACTGTGGCAGTATTAGCAACATAACATTATTCTGTACCTTTGTGTTGCGCAGGCACATTGTTGTGTATTGTTTGACACACGTAGTGATCAAGGTGTCTAAACTGATTCCAATGTGGTTGAGATTCAGTCTGCACTCCAAACACTCACTGCTTCTTACACCGACATGTCTTCTGTAGTACCCCTCACTCAAGCCCGAGCATGGTCTGTAAATTGCAGTCACAGAGAGTTGAACTCATTTGACTACAGTGCATATCCAAATGGTGTTTGTAATGCCTCCAATTTCTGTCATGCATCTCAGATTTCGAATCATTGAGGCAAATTTGGAGATCATTTACCTTGCCTCTCCTCCGCGACATTGAAGATCTGTCATTTCTGACTTGAGCAAGCATGAGCCCACTGGGAGATATTCGGAGAGCTCAGATCGGCATTAAATTCAACATTATAACAGAACATCATGTTGGCAACGGGCCTAGATTACTATCTACATCCAAGCTCCTCCTTTATGTTTTAATGAAAGTGTCTTTGGTCTTTCATCTGAGATGAATTTTAACAGTGTTCTGATAATCTCTACATTTGTTGTTGGCTCTGATACCATGTTGAGTAACATGGATCATTTTCTACAAATGTACTAACACTGCCAACATAATTGATGTCTTCCAAATGCAGATTTGAAGACTCATAAATATGAGAGGAAACATGTCTCATGAAGTGACATATCTCTATAGTTAATCATCATTGGTTAATATATTAATTATATAAATAACCATATGTATAATAGATAGACATTATTATATATATAATATAATATTTATCTAATGATGATTTAGCATCAACAATGTATCTCATGATCGAATCAATCTGACTGCAACTACAAACTTAACATAATATATTGCCTCATCTTTATAGACTCGCACCAAACCAAATATATAGTGGAATCATGGAATTTGAGAAAATAAGAATAATCATATCAAAAAAAAAAAAATTGTGATAACATAGTCCATTTCTCTATTATGAAATCCACAGAATCTAATGCAAGATCAAAGGTATTGAGTGTCCAAGCACAATTTGGACCATTACTCAAGGTCATTTTGGAGATCCACATGTTCCTCCATTTCTAGAAGATCTAGTAGTAGATTACATGATTCCACTTGATGATACAGATAATATTCTTTTTAATGATGTTGCTTACAAATGCTATCAAAATGGACTTGTACTCCAAAACGTGAAGATACTTCTCCAATTCAAATGACTTATAGTTCTGCTGTTGATGGTGCTTGTATTCCTACAAGCATGGATTCTAGTGATTCAGTTCAAAGGGATATTCCTTATCTTCCTAATACAGTTTCTTGGAATGACTTCTTGACAGACATTTCATGTTTGTTTGTGGAGTCCTACATTATAGATTTGGAAGACACTATTGATGACATTCATCATCTATTTTATAAGGATGATGTAATGTCCCCAGTTTTGCCAGCATCAGAGTTTGAGAGATTAGCCTATTATTGTGATCCTCGTAGGCTAATTATTGTGGAGAGAGGGTCTTCTGAAGATAGTGGCTTGACTTGGGAGGGTCTTATCTTTTCCACAATTCAGTAAGTTACAGGTTTGTCTTCGCTTGGCTTAGATGGACTTCGTTTGGGCTTAGTTTTGTGTACTTACTATTTGTGGTAAGTCGGGTGTTGATTGAGATGGACCATTTCTATTTTGGGAAAGTGCATTTGGTCACATGGAGAAATAATAGATATGATTCCTATTTCAAATGACATATTTAAATGATGAATATTTTGGGAGTTAATATATTTTTAGTGGCCAAATTATTATTAAATCACTACATAGTTTATTATAAAGTTATAACTTAACTTTATAATATCACTTGAGTTGAGGGTTCAGTCATCATTCGAAGGGACCATTTATCAACTAATTATAAGCCTAAGTCAAGTATTAAATATAAAAGTGTAAGGAGTTGTTATATTTAAAAATTGAAGCCTCTTAAGTGAAAAGTGCCTTCATGAAGCCATGTGCTAGAAAAGATTATTTAATAAAAGAATTTAATGGAAGCTTCTAATTAATGGTGTGTTGGTGAAGCCAAGTGCATTATAAAAGGTGGCTAAATGAAGCAAATAGATCATCCAATTGTCTATTTGATATTATTTGTCTTTGAAGGGATTTCTGAATTTGCAAATTATCAACTCCATTGCTGAAGTATAATGGTTTTGATCTGAGATTGTGACTTCTCTTACTGTGATTTCTGTGGCTGAGAAGTGAAATTATTTGTGCTATCCACTGCTGAGGTATAGTGGATTAAAATAGTCTGATTTTGGCTGAAGGATTATCTCTGACTTCATGGTTGATTAATCGGTGCTGAAGTATACCAATTTGGTGTTTAATTGCTGCAATTATTATCAAAGTGTTTGCTGATTAGAACGCCTCACATTCAGCCTTCATTACTGTTCCTACTGTGGCTTGAAGGTGAATTGAAGATTGCTGCAAATTGACATATATTATCTGCACAACGTCATATTGCTGGGCAGCATTGACAGTTGGTAGTTGGGACTGTTTAAATTCAGCCTATGATTTATTCCTACCTTGGGCTGCATTTTATGGTTCTTACTTTTGCTGTGGAGTTTTCCTTATCTCAGCTACAACAAATCCAATGACAAGGGCAATCTAGGTTCTCTATTTAATACGTCAGATTGCATGCCAGTTGTTTGTAAAAATGTATATTGGCTGTAGATGCACATTTAACATGTAAAAATCATATTTATGCATTCAAATGGTTAAAAAAGATTGCATTTGTGTTCCAATGCTTTACCTAGATTTCTTAGTAATCATTTGCAAGCATTTAAACTTCATTTAAAATCACTTCAAGCTAGCAAATACAATCTTAAAATGAAAGACAGTTAGATAGAGGATTCATGCAAATTGTTTGACAAAATGTCAAACATCTAAAAAGTGAGGAGAATTCAGTGTTTGTGGAGTTAGAACCGACTGGGGTTCTTACAGATGATCCTTCTTCAGTTGTTTTGAGGAAGCACTCTGAATCTTCATTATCCACTTAATCCTTCTTTCGAGTTCGACATGATTGAGATACTTTGATACACCATTTCAAGGTCTCTTTACTTCAAAGAAGACATTTGAGTCTTTGGAGATAGAAATTCATTAGTCACTTCCATCACTTTGTCGTCGATACAAATTGTGTAGCCAATGAGTTCATGTTGTCAGAAAAGATGTTGTAGCCGACGAGTAGATTAGGATTGTTATGTAGCCAACAGACCCCTTCGGGAAGGTTCGACGGGAACTATTTATACCCCGTTTGGGATCATTGTAAATCATCTTATGCTCTGTATGTAATCTCTTGGCTCATGCAAATAATAAACGGAGTACTACTGTCACTATTATTGTTCATTGTCTATGTGCATTAATCCGTTTACTTTATGCAGTAAACATTTGGCGTCGTTGCCTAATGGACCTCGAACAAAGGCTGAGGAATGACGACTAATGCTGGATCAGTTAAACTAAAATAAGAATAAGCTGAAGGACAGAGATGAAATCCGCACAGCTCAAGGAAATTTAATTTTGGCACAACAGGCCAAACACAGACAGAGGTTTCAGAAGATTGTCGACGGACACCGAAGCGCTAAGGAATTGTTGGAGGAGATTCGACAACGGGTGGAATTGGTGGAAGAAGCGAGGAATTTTTGAACCTATATTCGCCGAGGGAAGAGAATCCAAATGGAAGGGAATTAACTCGCATGGATCAAAGTACCGAGGGAGCACGAGCATGGAGTGAACTCTTTGTCCTCGATACACTTCCAGAACAGGAAGACCCTTCTTCACCAGAGAACACAACTATTGGAGATAAGACAACTGATGGAGAGGGCGCCGGTGTGGGAGTGCAGATCACCAATGTGGGAGTACAAATCGCTGGTGTGGGAGTGCAAATCACCGGTGTGGGAGTGAATAGCGCCAGTGTTGCAAGACCGAACAGTGCCTGTGCACAAAATCCAGTAGTGATGGCGAGACCAAAGGAAGAGCTGTCGAAGTTTGATGGCGACGGTACGGCCAATCCGATCCGACACTGTAAAACATGCGAAACAATTTCGAAGGCAAATGGCATAACCGATACAAACAAATGGGTTCGGCAATTTCCAGCCACCCTATGGGGTGTTACAATTGACCGATTCACCGATGCAGATCCCCAAAAATTAACCACTTGGAACAACCTTAAGGAGTTTACTGCCGAATTTTCAACTGCTCCATGACGACAATGAGATTGTAGCGGAAATATACAACACAAAGCAAGGGAAGAATGAAACTGTCCGAATATACGCCAAGAAATTAAAAGACTTGATAAACAAAATGAAAAATAAGCCGGTCGACAAACTACAAAAAAGATGGTTCATTAAAGGCCTACACCCGAAGCTACGGAAGAAGATGAAGATTGTACTGCCATCGTCATAACGGAAGCGTACAATCGAGCAATGGACCTGAAAAGTGAGCAAAAGACGAAAAAGAAGAAGAAGAGTAGCTCCTCTGAGTTAGACGACGATGCGTCTTCGGAAGAAGAGAGCAACGATGAGGAAAATAGCAGCAAAAAGGTCCGAGCTCTCCAGAAGGACATGATCCAGATGATGAAGGAATTTAAGAACATGCAGAAAGAAACAAAGGGAAGCGAACTCTAGTGCACGGAATGTAAGGTAGAAGGTCACAAAAGGGGATTCTGTCCAAAGAACCAGTTCTGCGATATCTGCCAGATCATGGGACATTCCACAAAAAAATGCCCCTTCAACATGAAAACCAAAGGACCTCAACAAGTATTCCTGACACAGGAGGCTTCCACGTCCGGAGGGAGTGGGAACGCAAGTACGGAGGGTGCCACGTCTGGAGGATATAGAAATAATAGACATGGGCAGAACAACAACAATGCGAACAATAACAATAACAATGGCAGCCGGAGTCGAATTCAGTACGATGCAAATGGATGGCTGATCGTCCAATGCCGAGCATGTAATTTGTGGGGCCACTTTGCCCGGGATTGTACAACGGCAAACACACCAAAATTATTATGCAAATGGTGTGGACTCGGCAATCATGAAGATACCAAGTGCCTGAAGTCTAGAGTGAATCTGATCCCCATCGGGACGGACAAAGAGGAGGTGCTAACAATCACACGAAAACAAGCAAAACTATATCCCGACCCAGCAAAAGAAAATACGAGGCTGGAGGAAGTACGGAAGCAAATTGACAAAGCAACACAGGCGAAGACATCTCAATTGAAGGATACCGCATGCACCTCACCAACGAACTGCACGGAACAGAACATTATACGACAGATACTGCAAACAAAGGTACCCATCAAAATCAATGATCTATTGATCACAATGCCTCAGCTCCAATCGGCATTCACAAATATCGCGCCAGCTGCTAAGTTACTAGGAGAACCAAGAAGAGGGAAGGAAATTGCCGCCGACAGAGAAGAAACAATGTTGTTAGCCCTCACATCCGGACGACATCTGGTGGTCGTCAAGATGGGGATTCTCGGAAATGTGCTGACAGACACAATCGTCAACAAAGGGTCCGGCGTAAATGTCTTACCCGAGGATACCTGGAAGAGGTTGGGACAGCCGACGTTGTGGCCACCTACATTCCAGTTGCTGACAGCGAACCAACACGGCATTAAACCTCTCGGCATCGTGATGGCACAACCAGTGACAATTGGCACACAGTCGTTCCTGCTTGACTTTGTTGTGATCCTGCTGAAGAGAAAAGGATACGATGCCATTCTCGGCCGAGGATGGCTTATTCAAGCTAGAGTTAAACACGACTGGAAGAAAAACACTTTATCACTTGAAAGCAAAGGGAGGAAATTCGTCAATGATTTGCACACCCAGATGGTGGGAGAAGAAGCTCTGTCATCAGATTCTGAAGAAGAAGCTGAAGGCAGCGTATGGACCCAAATCAGGAGGGAGTCCTACAGTTGGAAGGAGGATCAATAGACGACGATTTAGATTCTATCAACGGTCTTTACCACTAGCAAATAGAGGACTATGAACTGTTTCAGAGTTGCAACGTGCCGACAATAGAGGAAGGACACAACGATGATGGATTTCCAAGGGAATTCACAGAAGTAAAAGAGGGGGATGCGTCGCTCGATGAAACACCTGCCCATGCATTCACTGAAGGGGAACCGATCAAATACAACAAACCCACATTGCAAACAATGAATTTGGGGGATGAAGCAGTACCAAAGAACATACTGGTGGGAGATAAATGGGATCCAGTACTCAAAGCAGCGACATTCAAGATATTTTCAGAATACAAAAACGTGTTGGCGTCAACATACAAAGATCTGAAAGGAGTACCGCTGCAGTTGTGTACACCGCATCCCATTGGTCGAAGGTGCACTTCCTGTATGGAAGCAACCCTACCGGATGAACAAGAACTATGCAGCACAGGTTACAGAAGAGATCAAGCGGATGCTGGAAGCCGGTATTATTTTTCAAGGTGCAGTCCACTGAATGGGTGTCACCCATAGTAATCACACTGAAGAAAGACAACACCTAGATCCAAATATGTGTTGATTTCAGATGCTTGAATGCAGTCACGATCAAGGATTCGTTTCCAATTCCATTTACAGACAGCATCTTGGAGGAGGTAGCCAAACATGAGATTTACTCATTCATGGATGGATTTTCCGGATACAATCAAATTTCAATCACAGAGGAGGATAAACTGAAGACGATGGAGTTTACGCATATAATCGGATGCCATTTGGCCTGTGCAATGCTCCTGCTACATTCCAGCATATCATACTGCACATCTTTGACAAAATGTTCATCGGGAACTTCAAGGCATTCTTGCATGATTGGTCAGTATTCAACGCCGAGGACAAACATCTGGCAGCAGTGGGCGAATGTATGGAGAGATGCTGACAGGCACGCCTAGCCCTGAATCCGAAGAAGTGTAGGCTTATGGTTCCACAGGGAAGGTTGCTCGAACACAGTCTATAAGGAAGGATTGAAGATGGATCCGGACAAAGTAAGAGTCATATTGGAGATGCAGCCGTCCACCAACGTAATGGAGGTAAAATCTTTCCTAGGACACATAGGTTACTACAGAAGGTTCATCAAAAAATTTGCCAAGGTATCATACCCATTGGACAGGTTAACGTGCAAAGGAGAATCATTCAGATGGGAGAAGGAACATAATGAAGCATTTGAAGCGTTGAAGGTACAAATGGCTACAGCACCCATCTTGGCATATCCAGATTGGGATAAGGAATTCCATGTTCATGTCGAAACATCCAACTATTCGATCGGAGCAACCTTGGCGCAAATAGGCAGCCATGGGTTGGATCACTCGATATCTGTCGCGGATTAAAGCGGGTGAACTAGCAGATGGAGGCGTGAATGATGACTTCCCTGATGCACAACTATTCCAAATTGTAGTACTACCAAAATGGTATACCAGTATTGGGGAGTACTTGTCCACGGGACAGCCACCGAGGGAGATGCCAAAGAGTGAAAGACGGAAATTGGTATTAAGGAGCCGCACATTTCGGTTGATTAATGGACTAGTGTACAAAATGGGGCCGGATCACATTCTCAAACAGTGTGTGTTGGAGGAGGAAATACCGAAAATATTGAAGGAAGCACATGAGGGACCAGCAAGTGGACATATGGGACCCAACACCACGACGAGGAAGATACTACTGGCAGGACTGTGGTGGCCAACGGTGTACAATGACACGCGGGAATGGGTCGTCGGTTGTGACACTTGCCAACAGGTCGGGAAGCCACTGAAGAGAGACTTCATACCACTTTACCCCTCCCATGCGCAAGAACTCTTTGAAAGGTGGGAATTGGATTTCATCGGACCCCTAAAGGTGACCAGGACTAGACGGTGCCGATACATTGTTGTCGCAATAGAGTACCTGACCAAGTGGGTAGAGACGCGCACTACCAAATAACTCAGCCGTCAGCACAGCAAGATTTATTTACGAGCAGATCATTACCAGGCATGGAACTCCATTTATGTTCAGGCAGGAAGCAGTGGTACCAGCAGAGTTCATGATACCAAGCTTAAGGATTGCGATGGAAAATAAGTTGGGCGACATGGAAAGCCTGAGGGAACGGTTGCATAATTTGAACAAGCTCGAGGAGAAACGGCTACTGGCCCAATGGGCCACAAAGGTGACATAAAACAGGCGCAAAGCATGGCATGATAAACATCTGAAGCTAAACAGGTTTCAACCAGGCCAGTTGGTGTTGAAGTATGACGGACGAAATGAGATCAAACCAGGAAAGTTTAAGGTCAGATGGGTCAGGCCATAACAGATCCGTGAGGTAGGTGACAATGGAGCAATAAAATTGTGGACCTTGGACGGACAAGAAGTGCCTCAAGCAGTCAACGGGTCGAAACTGAAGATGTACTATGCTAGGAAGACTCTGTCGTCATCGCAGAATGGCCGAGTTTGAAAGACTCCCTCACAGGATGGCGAAGTCTGGAAGAAAAGTTGAGTTGTATTTTCTTTATGAAAAAAAAAAAGCAAAGTGTACCCACGGACTCATCCGCGGACTGCTGCTCTACGGGTGGGTTGTCCCACGGATAGCATGTTTCGCAGGTGGTCTCGCGGACACCCCTACGGGTGTTTTGGTTCCCCGGGTGCTTAATGTTCCCCGCGAACAAAGTTTCTTTCCACGGATGGCCTTTTGCCTGTGGCTTAAACTATATACTCTCCCTGCGGATTGTTTTATGTTGTTTTCCCATGGCTTCAAGACTTCATTCCTGTCGATTGTTTTATCTTCCGCAAGTCGAGTATTTCCTTTTCTTCCGGCAGGCTTTGGAGGACATTCTCGCCGAGTGCCAGCATTCTATCCTCCATGGCTTAACCCTGTTTTCCAATAGGCATTATATCTTACGTGGCTTGCTTACAAGTTCAAGGGGTTGTGTTTTCTTCTCCCACGGCTCCATCTTCTTTCCCCCGCGGCTTTATTCTCTTCGTCCGGGCAGCTTCAACTTTGGTGGATATCTTTCTTTTTTCATGGCATAAACTTTGGGTGGTTTTCTTAGCATAACCGACATGAGGTGTGGGGTTCACAATCTATGGATGCCAATACTTCAATTGGGAGTCGGTACCAAATCTGACATTGCTAAGGTGAGTTGTGGCAGGTTGGCAAACTAAGAGTGTGACAGCAATGCTAGGAGGCCAGCCTTTTCGACCAGCGTCCTTCTCCCACGGACTATCTTCTACAGCCCACGACTTCTCTTCCTCTTTGCACATGGATGTATGCAGATGAATTTCATTCTATCCCACAAGTCCACTACAACCAGCAGAGGTGTTTGTGACTTCGGCGACTGTGGGCAAATTAAAAGAGAACTGACAGGATAGGGAAGAGGCATTGGAAAGGGAAAATTTTGAGGCATATTCTCCGCGGGAAGGCTAAACCGACAAGAACCCTACATTATAGAGGAAAGAAACAATTATTATATGGAATTAGCAGGGAAACGGAAGCAGTGGAAGAACCAGCACAAGGCTAGTATGGAGAAGAATGCCAGGGTTTTAGCTTCTCGAATCCGTGTTGTAGGGCCATCCACTTCCAACAGCAAGAAACAGAAAGTAAGGGCATTCAATTTGAAGGGCTCAATGGCAACGAATGCCGGAAATGATGGCAGGGACTCCGTACATAGAGCTAATTAAGCAGATTTTGATACAGGCACAGGTACATTAGGCCATCCAACCTCCAGTTTTTTCCATCCGATTATTTGAATCAGTTTTGCGAACCATGATAGAAGCATATAGTCGGCACAGCAGAACCAGTACATTTATGTACAAAAAGCATCGAATAACGGTTTCTTTTAAACCTAAGGATTTTACTAGGGTTTTCGGCATCCCTGGCCCAAGAGGTAAGAAGGTGGAAATCAAGAACCACAAGCTCTCTCAGGAACGGAAAGAACATTGGATACGATTAGTGGGCTGCAATCTTACGCCCAAGCAGATGGAGTCAGTGATAAAGGGGTCTAAAAGGGATTTGACGAAATCTTATTCAAGAAGGCCACTAGAGGTGCATCATGGATGTCATCAAGAGCAAGTTGACAAGGGCAACTCGAGCTTCAGATATAGCATTGCCACAGATTGTATTCATGAATGGCATCATGAATGGCACGGTGTATGATTGGGCTATAGTTCTTGCCGACAGGATGGAGGAGTTCATGACACTCTAGCATCACACATTCTTTATGCCGCACCATGCAATTGGCTTGTTTCTGGAGGCAGCAGTTAATCAGATAACAATGGATGATTTTGAGGCTCCACAGCGGGGAAAGTTGGCACAAGGAGAGCCTCGAATATTTTATTGGAGACATTTGGACATGGGTGGGACAGCAGAGGGGTAGAAGGTATTTCGGAGATTGCAAGCTCACGGGGACACCGACAGCGGGCAAGAGGAGACCTCATAGAGCAACGGGGCCAAGTACGAGGAAGAGAGTACTTTTGCGAAAGTTGGCAGCGAACCAGCAATTAGTGAGCCCACATTTTCCACCCCGCCGTAGTTGTCAACTTCGGCGCACTTGTCCGCCACCACTTCACACATTCCCCCATTTGGTCAGCGTCATGCACCGGTCGTTATTACCCCACCAACGGTGGCAGATGTGGTCCCACGGACAGTAGCAGATGTCCCACAGTCAGTAGCTAAGGGTGTCCCATCGACGACAGATGTTGTTGCACCGGCGACCACTCCAGATGTTGCTTTCTCCACGGCTGCGGCGGATGTTGTGTCTCCTATAGCTTTGATCGAGGGCTTGCCTTCCTAGGATTGTACGCCAGACCCTGTTACACCAGCAGAGCCAGAGTTGATAGAGTTGCCAGCGCCAGAGTCTGAACCCCAAGCTCGTTTGGATGTGATTGGTTCAGATGCGATGCTCACTATTTCATCTTCCTTGTTGACAGAGGCACAGTCAGAATAGCTCGAGAGAATGGAGGTGATAGATAGAGCAAGCGAATTTCTGAGGCAGCAGTTCTAGCTCATTCCTGCCGAGGTTGGATCGTCCATTCAATCCCCCAGTCGTGGAGGAGTCCCTCTAGGACCAGTAGCCATATCACTGCCACAGGTGGCAGTTCCACAGTCGAAGGGTGCGCCCAAGAAGGAGGAGGCGGCACCAGATGTGGACATGGTTACCGCAGGAGTGGTAGAGACGGGCAATGATGGAGAATGGACCATGGATGATGTGTTGAAGGAGGATTATGGGTCAGATGAGGATAGATACAGAGATTACCATAGGGCTATGAGGGTTGCACTGCAAAAGGGACACAATGTGGCATTACAAACTATGACCCGGCGAAGAGTGCCATTTGTTTTGGGCTTATATCAGGGGGATTTGTTCATAGCAATTCCGTTCATGTTTTGAGGACAGAGGATGGCCAGCAATTGAGACACAAGAGATGTTGGCAGATTGGGCCACCGAGCCGGAGTTGGGTCCGTGCAACACTTCCATGGTGACACTGACGCACGAGATAGTAGGATTGTACAAAAAAGTCTACTATGCTCGTAGGCGTGCAGAGGCAGACAAGGCAGTAGACAAGGTCGCAGCGAAGAGGTCTCTGGCAACAGAGAAGGAGACTAGGGAAAAGGTAAATGCGGAATTGGCCAGCCAACAAGCAACGTAGGCAGCTGAGCATGCAACACTATTGCGGGATAAGGAAGCGGCTGAGCAAGAATTGCAGCTAGCAAAGACAAAGGCTATAGATACAGCGCTTCTCCTGAAGGAGGCCATAGAGGTTAACACACGGATTCAGAAAGATTTGAGCATCCGGTCGGAGCAGGTCTATGAATTGCGTCGGCAGCAACATTCTTCAAGATCACAGCCTACTTTATAGTGTATATTCTTTCTCTATTGTATTTTGTGGTCTCCTGTTTTTGTTAGTTTTGAAGCCGCCAGGAGATGACTTTTCTTTTGGGGGGGATGATGTTGCTGGTAGAAACTGTGTAGCCGACAGGTTCATGTTGTCGAAAAAGATTTTGTAGCCATCGGGTAGATTAGGATTGTTATGTAGCCGACAGACCCCTTTGGGAAGGTTCGGGGGGAAGTATTTATACCCCCTCTGGGATCATTGTAAATCATCTTATGCTCTGTATATAATCTCTTGGCTCATGCGAATAATAAACAGAGTATTGCTATCGCTATTCTTGTTCATTGTCTGTGTGCATTAATCCGTTTACTTTATGCAGTAAACACACTTGATATGTCAGATTACTTGGATCAGGGTGATCATGATTATGTGTTGGTGAGTCGTATCAATTTCTAGAGACATCATAAATGTTGAGGTTTCTTCCTACAAATTGGAGAGGCTTCATTGATACACCTATGGCATTGTACTTCCTAAGGAGGGGAGTGTTACTCAATTTTCATGGAGTTGTTTCCACATTAATTCTAGAGTATCTGCCATTGGTTTACCTTCTACATTGAGGGGGTGTTCCTTTGTCTCTCTTCCTACTTAAGAGGAGACATCTTTGTCTTTGAGGCTTCATCACACTCATGTTACCATTGGTTCCTTGATTGTCACCTTCTGTTGGGTATGTTCCTTATTAGTTTGTAGCATCTTCATCATCCAAGGACATAGCGACATGTGAACAAATTTCAGAGACATCTTCATACCTCATTTGGATTTTCTCTTCCTTCTTACTATCCAAAATGGGAAGCATTCTTGCATTTGTACTTGATGTATCTTCTTCCTAAGGGGAGCTATAGATACTAGTCTATGCTTTCCCTTAAAGCACTTACTAGTCTTGCACAATATTGTTCATTATGGAGGGATATCATGTCTCCTTGTTTCCTCCTTATCGGTAGATACTTGATTATACATACATGATGTATGTCGTACTAGGGGGTCTTAAGTACTCCATCCATCCATGCATTTTGTGTGTTTTCATCTCTCTTTTGGGGGGAGTTTTGTCAACTAGGGTTTTCTCCCTTTCTCCACTTTATGAGAGATTGCATTGATTTAATTTTGCATTTGCATATTGTACAAAGGTTACCAAACATGGGCTAGTAGTTGGGGCCCATATTGCATTGTCATCTAATATTGTAAGTTTAAATGCATTCCCCCAAGTTGCACTTGAGGTGGCATGTTGGTGTAATTAATTAATTTTAAATGCACTTTACTTATGTTACTTAGGATAATGCATTACATAGTAGTTTGCATTGCAGATACCTAGGAGTTTGCATCTTATTCGTGCACATGGTGTAGGAGAACTCCACTTTAGTTGGTGATATTTGTTGCCTCATTCAACTTTATGTATGAGATCCACCTTTAGTGCTCTTATCACATTATGATCCTCACACTGTTGCACATACTTCATTGTACAATGGAGGATGATCCACCTTTGGTGGATATGTGATGCCACCTATCTGGGTGATATCGTATCAATTGCACATCTCCTACTTATCATACATTAACTATATATTCAAGCATATCTAAATTGTACACATTGATTACTGATGTACTATTGATCATTGTTGAATCCAGTCAATCAATTCATCATATCATATATTTGCCTCTCTTCTGCTATTCATTGAGCTTCTAGGTCTTGGCATATTCTTTCATTGCCTTTGGAAAATTCTTACAAAATTGAATTATGAAATGAATTTTTCAAACACAAAAGGATTGAAAATTTAAAATGTTGTGTTCTTAAATGTGTGTTCCTTAAAGGCATATGTTCTTCCAAACAACTAAATTAGCTTCTCCAAAGATTTGAAAAGAGTCTCTAAGTTGTCAATGTGAAACTTGAGATCCAAAGAAACTAAGAGGCTAATAAGTCTTGAAAGCTTCATCACATTATTTCAAGAATTTAATCTTGAACAGCTCCATCTGTCTCTTTCCTCATTGTCATACAAAATAAGCCTCTACATCTAAGTGGCTCTATTTGATGAAGAGTGCAATCACCCTCCAAAAATAACCCAACAATATCACAAGAAAAACACAAGAAATGCTAGAGAAAATGCTAAATCTTTATTGCTTCAATGGAATAGAATACTCCAAGAAGCCAAATTGACTTCCAATTATGCAAACTCAAGCTACAGGCTTTTGCTACTTAAGCTATGGATTCAGGACTTATTATTTGATCGATGTTCGATATGTAAACCAGCTTCCCAAGCCTCCACTTAAAGTGCTAATGGAGCCTTTTGTAAAACACGTGCTTATTCTAGAAGATAGATAGATGTCCTCAGCACATTACACCATATAGCCTTTAGAACTTTCCTAGTTCTTTCCAAGAAAGGTCCCTGATGAAGGAGGGTTTGAAATTTCCAAAATGGGTGCCTAAAAAGTTGTCTTTTGACAATACATAACATTTCACCTGCCATAGGTGGTCTCTTAGAAGAGGGTTTTTTTTTAAACTTTTGTCTTCGAAATTACAAAAAGAGGTGTCCATGAGTGAAAAAACATTTTCTTTTATGCACAGATGATAAATGTTAAATTATTCCAGCTTCATATGTGCCTTTGGACACATTTCAAGGTACATGGAGTGCAATAATAGCTTGCACCTAAATCTGTGCTTTTAAACAAAGCACAAACAACAGTTGCTATATAGTGTCCCTATAACTTTGAGAATATATTAACCTATTTCAGGCTATAATTTTATAGTTGAAGTCTTAAAACGTACTCAAATTGCAATTACTAATAAACTGTGATGATAAGAACAGATTACAGTAGTTATCATAGATCTGAAATGACTACTGCACTGGATAGATCTCACAAAAATACACCCCTTCCAGAGTGCTCAAGAAACCATGTGACCAACAGCAGCAAAAAATGGATTTAATTAGAGGGTTAGCCGTCTTCAACAATGACAAACTAGCTTGCAATGGGTGCACACTTGCTGAAGACTAACAAGAACACTGAGCTTAGCTGGACTTGGAGGAAAGGAAGTCAGACCTGACAGGGACAGATCTAAATGGTGGTTGTCTTTATGATTGCGGTATGGTCAGGGTAAATTTTAAACTGATTAACACAAGTAAAGTCAGTGCCAATGATGGAAGGTCTGTGGCTAGTCAGCAGGACACAACAGGATTAACAGCAAAAATGTTAACAAATACCCAGACTGGATGTCAAGCAACAAGGGATAAAGTGAGAGGCACTGGCCAGAAACAGAAAGGACAAGTGCTTCAAAAAGGGGTCATAAAGCACAAAAGCTAAGATAATTTGAGTAAATGGATGGCACTCTAGTAAAGCACTGCAATCATGGACAGTGGCCATTGATTTTCCAACAGGAACAGCTAAAGAAGAGTTGCAAATGCCAAGGAACGAGTGAAGCACGTTGATTACAAGTTGATAGTTGGCATGGACATGTTAGGCAACAATGGTTAAACAAAGAGGGCCGCGGGAATGGCCAAGCGAGGTTGTGGTGGACTGCTTAACAGTACACCAGCCTTCCATCAGGGATGGTAGGCTAAAGAAACCTCTGCCTAACTTAATTGTGTAAAAAATATATTGAAAAAATATAAAACAAAACACCAAACTGACAGATTTGTTTTCTAACATCTGATCAAGACAGAATTGGAGCGAAATCTGATATTTTTACAGCTGCAAAAAAATGGTGAAACTAGATTTTAGCTTGGCAAACCCTACTTCAAAATATCTGAAAATGACCAAAATTCAACATTAACAATGAAGGTATGAACCAAACAAGATGCTCCCATAGTAAGTGGGACCCTTCACAATTTTCTACCATTTACAGGTCAACAAAGGAATTCACTCACGGGTTCTATGGACACAGAGAACCCACCAAACTGTGAGATCACTAATTTGACAACATGGCACTGAAACAGTTACAGGAACACCAAGATTGCTTCTGAATGGAATTGATTTGGGTGTCAAATTGCCTTTCAAATCAATATGAGCATCCCAAATGTAAGTAATTGGAAGATGGTTCTCGGGGTGCAACTTAATGGCAAGCATCTACCAAATACTTTGAAAACATATTCACTTTCCGTTTTAAATTGTGGGTAAATATCTTTGTTCAAAGTGCACACCTCCTAGATGCACAATATAGAAAATTAGCCTAAGTTTTAACATAAAATAAAAGGTGTATTTACACCAACTTAGTCAAGCTTGAGCTTAGGCACAGGGAGAGGAATATAATGTTATTGGCTGTCCCAAAGAATATATAACTGCACAAGTATTGAAATCTGATACTTGCATATCCATCACAGACAGAAACAACACAAAAACCCAAAGTCTCCTAACATAATGTGTCAAATAACAAAAAAAAAATTAAGTGCACGCTTATATTTGATTTGATATAGTTAGTCAAAACACGAAATTTGACCACAAAATAATCACAAGAAGATTCCAAAAAGTAAACTGGGTCAAAAAGTGAGGTAAAAATGATAAATGATTTAGAACATACACAACCTTGTAAATACAAAATATTTCTAGAAACCAACCAGACTCCAAAATGTAACTACAGATAATTAGCAGTCTTATGAAAAATAATGATTACAGAGACTGTTGTCCTACCTTGCCACTGACTGTTATTATACTATCTCTGGGGTAGTTATTCGCAAGCTTCCATAGATACCCAGGATTCACATATTTTCCACCCACAAATCTATTCAAATGGAGATAAATGGTCTTTTTATTTGCCATTTTGTCATGATATAGATTGCTTCCTGAATAGCTTTCATCAGCTCTAGGGATTTGACATTCAACAATGACTTCAACTAGTGCACGCGAAGATCCTCTCATTTGATAACTGCAAGGAGAACACAGCCTAAGATTAATAAGGCTTCCCAGATACAGATTTATCATTTTTTTGACATAAAGAACCTTCCATTGAGAAGCTCAAAATAAGTTATATATTAACTTTAAGTTAAAGCAAGGCAGAAAATGAACTCAATAGTAAATACAATTCATAAGCCCATTAAAAGTGAATACATGTGTTGTTATATTGGTTCTTCTATGTTTTGATTTCTCTATAACAGAATGCAGATGCAATCCGTCGTATACAACCTTGGTTTGACTCAAACTTATGGTTTCATCAAAAACTCAGTTGTCGTTCAACACTTTAACAATACAGATAATTGCTTAAATGACTGCAATGAACAAATGAAAGCAATCCAATACATTGTCTTACTCTAAAATAACTCTTCCATTGCTTATCAAACACAAAATTGCTTAAATGACTGCAATGAACAAATGAAAGCAATCCAATACATTGTCTTACTCTAAAATAACTCTTACATTGCTTATCAAACACAATAACTCATTTATATTGAGTATTCCTTAGTGCAACAATCCTTTCTAATCTTCTTAAAAAATTAACTTGCTTTCAGATGTAGAGATATTCAACACAAGGTCTTCCCTATCATTCAGATTATCCAGAAATATTTCAGTTCATTATATGGCAAGAAACAATGTAAAATGACTACAGAATTCAACAAGTATTTGCATGCCTGTACCAATGGATTCTCAAAAAGTGAATCTCGGTCCTACCTAGAAGATAAAACTCTTCCAGTAAAACTCAGCAACTGTCCATCCTCTGGTTGGCCTTGAGCATCTTGAAAATTGTAGTAACTGCGAGGAAAATGCTGAAGTAATTTACGCACCTGTCAGATTAAACACCAAGAGAAATTAAGTACAAGTAGTGTATGGAGGTGGTGAGAAATCCATCAGACTGCTGTACATAAGGAAAAATGGCAATTTAACTGATGTGAGAAATCTAGCATACTTGCATCCTCATAATAGTGTCTAGTCATTAGTAACTGATCAGTCATATAAAGAATTGGGGACCAAGTACAGAGATCTATATTGTGGTTCATTGTTTTGAACATTGGCCGCAAACTCAAGTGGAAAAGATCAGTTAATAGTGGCAGATGAAGAAACACAATCCTCTAGGCATGTGAAGCATGAACACCAAATGGAAATGTGAATTGCAAAGTGTACACATACAATTTGGGCAATTTTTCAAGATAAATAATCACAAAAACATTTATAAAAGACTGCATAGTGCATGCACCATGAAAGCCCATGTGGTTTGAAGGCTTTAACCAGAGTTTGGTGATGCGGGGCCAGAGTTTGGTGATGCGGGGTTCACCCAACTAACCCTATTGCATTGGAGTATTTCACCACCCTTGAATTTTAAGAATAATATTCATTTTATCAAAATTGCAGTTGACATACCATGTGTCAAAATGTATTTTTATTTAAAGTAGCCTCTTTAGATAAATTTTAACCCTTTCATCTATATAAGATACGTGTGGAGAAGATCATAAAAGCAAGATGGACTCACTAATAATGATATGGGGTTCCATGAACCTCCTCCTTGTCTTCAACTACAAGAAAACTCTTCCCATCCATCAGTTACTTCCTGTGATTGAGTGTACTCTGTCAGCATTTGATGATTTGCTGGAGCCACTAAACCTGGTTCTCGCCCTTTGTAATAGGAAATAACTTTATGCTCATGCATGATCTATGGGCTGCATTCGTGTGTATTATAATTTTCTTTGCAAAGCTTTTTGCTATCTATTATAGGGCATTCTCTCTAGTTTTATAATGTTGCTTCAATTACACTTAAATGATTTAGAAAGAAATTGTAATGACATTACAGAAGATGCTTGGATTTCTAATATTTGTATATTCGCTTTACAACTTATTCCGGACCTCTTTGTCAGATTCTGGTCTCTAGTGAATCCAGTTCTTGGGAACACAAAGAAGTCACAAACAATTTTATAAAACAGCCCATTCAAAATTTGGCTAGCATCGGTGCATTTACTTGTATTAACTGCATACAGCAATATAAATCACATTAGGGAACTAAATTCTGATCTGTAGTTTTCTATTCAGATAAAAATGCATACTGACATACACATACCAGACTGTACAGTTCTGATGAGTATAACACCAACATAATTAAATTGCTTAATCTTGCAAATTCTTGTTTTGTTCTATGCTATCACTGATCTGCTGATGGAGTCCATAATTCTCTGATCTTTATTAAGTCTGCAACTGCTACTCCCAACGTCTGAGCTGGAGATGGACATAAGGTCTGCCTGGAGCTGTACAGCCCAAATATAGATGCCCAAACTCTATAAAATCTGCAGCCCAAACACTGATCTGTAAATCTGAAAATGAATTATCTGACCTTAAGAAGTCTAATCCAAAATTCCTCAACAAAGAACGATATCAATATGACACCCAAACTAATATATAATGATAACAGGCCCTGATCTGCAATTATATTCTGATCTCCAACTGTTGTAACCAATCTCAGGTGTAAATCTGCATGAAATGAAGCCTAAAGATGCACAAATGGAAACCCTGTGTAGATTTCCTCCTACAGTGAACAGGGTTTTCGTCCTTACAAAATCTGAACTGCTGCTGGAAACCAACTTGCTTCTGTAAAAATGAATCATAGAATGCTCAAAGTCTCCAAACCCTAGCCATACCTTTTTTGGGTTTCCCAAAGTCTATTTTACAAACATTGTTAAAATGTATAATCTACTAAAGAGATCGACATATTGAGCATCTTATTGTCATTAATAAAGTGACCACCATTTAATAATAACTTAAATTGCCTAGGAAAGTGTGCCATGGAGGGGACACTTTATATTTAATTTTATTATTTTTTCGAAGTGCTTGTTTGTCGCATACAATTTCTAATACCTCAGTGCTTACTAAAGTGTAAATCCAACCAACAGTAGAGCCATCCCAAAACAAGCCTATCGCTTATTTTACAAGGCACAGCTACCTTAAAGGATATGCAATGAATTAAAACAGCGTATGCCTTTAACCCAAAGGCAATAAGGAAAAACAACATCTGCCCATACATATGGAAGCAATTATGAAATTAAGAAATTAAGAGAGAATGAAAAACGGAGCAAATTCCCGACAATCCATTCCTCTACTATGATATTCAAATTGATAAACAAGGAAGAACTATTTCTAAATATACAAATGCCCAAGATACAAAGTCAACAGACACTCATGTTTCACAATCCATCAAACAGACCATTGTAATCTAAACAATTTAAAGCAAATTAGAAAGATAACAATCATGAACAGAATTAGCAACACAAAAACTCAGAAATTGCTCATATTTAGATAAAATGGCACAAATCAAAGTCCTTGTTTTTCTGTTCTGATAGATCACTACTCAAAATCCCCCCTCCCTTGTTTCTTTTGGCCTACACCTTCTATATATACTACCCCCACGATAAACCATTTATATTTTTTTACATTGACCATTACAAAACAAGGCAGACGAAACACAAGTTTGAACCAATACCAAAATTTACCAAAAGAAACAATATATAACATAATTGAGAGTCAAAAAATGGGGGCTTCATTGTTGTCGGGTAATTAAGTGTTGTTAGTACTAATTAGCTGGTTGAAGGGTAGGTAGTTGGAAATGGTTGCAAGAGTTGGCACTCACACCCCTTGAACACTTATATAAGTCATGTACTTATATCTAACATAATTGAGAGTCAAAAAATGGGGGCTTCATTGTTGTCGGGTAATTAAGTGTTGTTAGTACTAATTAGCTGGTTGAAGGGTAGGTAGTTCGAAATGGTTGCAAGAGTTGGCACTCACACCCCTTGAACACTTATATAAGTCATGTACTTACACGAGAGATATCAATATATGATTGTTTGCATTGTCGTGTTGTTGTTGAGTATGTTGTTGCCATACATTGTAAAGCATGTAATCTAACCAACAAAGAAGCAATTGTGAGTTCTCTTATATACTATGTTTTGTTACATTTCTATTATTCTCGTATGCAATAAACTAGTTACCTTATGGGGCAAACATTTTGCGTCATTGCCTATACAAATCTAGGAGTGGAGTGTAACATGGCGAAGGTAGCATAATGGAAGAACCATTGAATGAGGGTACCAAGAGCAGTCACAAAAATAAAAAAGAGCTTAAAAAATTGTTCAAAGCTGAAAGGGCATTGACAATAGACTTTGCATCCATTTTGCAAGCATTAATTGAAACCCATATACCAAGGGAAACCACACGAGAGGAAGTTCCAAAGACTACAGTATAGACTTCACTCAATATGAGCCCCACGATAGATCGGTTAATGTGTCATTTGCATAGACTGCTGAAAAAAGTCTTTTTTCACTTGCAAAACTAGCGAGAAGATATCAACAAAGAGAACTGCAGCCAGTAGATCTTGCAACGATACGAAGAAAAAAAACTAAGGGAAGAGGAGGAACATGACGAAACCAGAAGGTGGGCACACATCCTAAACCCCGAGGAGAAAAACAATTAATGCCAAACCTTTTCAACAAAGATAGGAACTACAAACGAAGGGATCACACAAACGAGTACGATTCATTCCAAAAGAGGCCTTGAGATTAGAAGAAGAATAAGTAGAGCAGAGGCGAAGGTTGAGGAAACTTCCCAAGGGACACCCCGAAGAGGAAGGAGGGTTCCCCAAAGGGAATAGAGAAAGTGTCAAGGTAAGAGAACCATCTTAAGGAAAAGGGTGCCGAAATGGTGCCGAAGGAGTCAACCGTACAAAAGGCAACAAAATAAGCTGTGTTAGTTTAGTTAGCTTTGGACAGCTATTCGTCCATTTGTTATTATTTAGCAAGTAATTGTTTTTCTAACTAATTGGTTAGGTTAGAGACAAATATTTGTCAAATAATTGACCACTTTTGGAAACAACTAGAAACCGACTTGGTTAGGGTTGTTAAGTTGTTTTAATCTCTACCGTCGATTGTAAATTGATCTTGGCCATTGGTTTACCAATAGGAGTAGCATAAAAGGAGGTTAGGGGGGAATTTGGAAGAACAAGAAAGAAGTTTGGAGAAACGTTTGCAGTACTAGCAAATGAGTTTGTAAGTTTGCAGTGTTAGGAAACAATCTTGCAGTGTTAGCAAGGGGGTGGTGTTAGCGTGGGAATAGCAGTGGAGAATATCAATGGGAGAAATTAGGAGGTTGTCGGAGTTCTGCCAGTGAGAGGCAAGGAGTTTTGTATTTCTTGATTTGCTGAAAACAATCGCAAGGCGATGGGACATTCCACCAAGGAATGCCCATACGGTATGAAAACAATCATCGACGTCCGCAACAACAACCACCTCATAGACATAGATCAATACCAAGCATCATTAGGTGGATATGGTAACATTTGACTCAAAGGTAGAGGCAACAATAACAATAGTGGTCAAAGTCAAATTCAATATGATGTGAAGGGTAGCCCCATGATCCATTGTTGAGCTTGCAATCAACGAGCGCACTTTGCTAGCAAGTGCTAGAAGGAAGAGATCTCGTAGTATTTATGTCGATGGTGTTGTTCGGATGACCACAAAGATGCAAATTGGTTGAATACCTACTAAACTTTGAGAGGTCGGACAAAGACGAAGGAGTATTGGCAATCACTCAAGCACAGGGCAAGAAGGCAACATACCCAAATCCCCGAATGAAGAAAGAGAGGGTATGGGGAGCAACGAAAGATATTGAATGTACCATGATAGCAGAAAGAAGAGAGACCCACTACACCACAAGTACTTCATATCATATCCATGGAGAAGTTGAAGAAAACATTATGAGGCAAGTGTTGCAAACTAAGGTGCCAATTAAAATTAAAGACTTTCTCGAAACAATGTTGCAATTGAGAGCGGACATACAATTACTTATGCGTACAACAGAGCCTGTAGAGATTTTAATCATCCTTACGATGGACCCAATGTTACAGGCCACGAACAATGGCTAACACCCTACAGTGGAGGAGATGTGCATCCTTGAAACCATCCTCACTGACACTATTGTCGATGGAGGATCAAGGGTAAACATGTTACCAAAGGAAACATGGCAGAAATTGACAGTGTGGTCATCGACCTTCAATCTAGTGGGTGTTGACTAGCACGACATCAAGCCAATCAATACTTTGATGGCACAGCAAGTAACAAATGGTACCCAACCTTTCATTTTGGACCTTGTGGTGATTCCCTTGAAGAAGAAAGGGTATGCTGCCATTTTGGGGAGAGTGTGGCTCGTCATAGTGAAGGTGAACCAAAACTGGAAGGGGAACACCCTATCAATAGAGAGTAGGGGAAGAAAATTTCTCATCAACCTCAAAACTGAGATGGCGAATGAGGAACATGCATCATCTTTGGAGTTGGAGTCAGAAGGCAAGTTTAGTGGAGCAGATGAAGTGAAGCACAAGATGGAGTCGAAAGATGAACGCATCTTGGAACATGAAGGATGCTCTAAAGTTGACATGGATTCCATGAACGGACTCTTCCACTGGTAAATGGAAGATTATGAACTATTTCGATGTAACATATTGTAGGTTGATGAGGATTCAAAGGATTTGTTTATGTTGGAGTACGAGGAATACAAGGAAGGAGGATTTGTTTATGCATATATATTCATCTTTTGTTTAATAATTCATTTTCATCTATATTTAGTAATTTGATATTTATTGACTCAATTGTACGATCAATCTGATTGCTTGTTAAGTGCGAGTAGGATGTCGTATGGAGTTGAGTCTTTCTAATCGTCTGAGTTGTACAGTGAGGTCTTCGCTCAGACAACACCTACGGCAGTACTTGCCTCTGACACTTCAAGTATATTGTTAATAGTGGAAATAGTAGAGTGTTGACAAGAATATTCAGACATGCAATATCTATGGTTTCCAAAGAAGAAACTGGACCAGCAACAATAGCACAAGACCAAATAGGTGATCGCAAAAATACCAGTGAGGCCAGATGTAATTTTCATTCAAAATAATAATAGTGCTTCAGATTACATAGGATTGGGACAAGATCTGAGCAAATTACAGATATATCTCAAAATGAAGAAGTTAACATATTTGGCACATAAGGTGAAATAACGAAATGATATTTCCAACAGCAGACTAGGGTGGCATTGAACCACCCAAATTGTGAAAAGAAGAATAGGGAGGGTCTTCCACCTCTGAAACTGCATAACTTCTTCAACCTTTAGCCTGGAAATACAAAGAAGAGTCAAATCCAATCCACGATCTTTGCAATACCTAGCCAACTACTTATAAAGGCTCTCCAATCTTCTCCAAAGCTGCAATATGACATGGGTCAAAATATTTTATTACTTTACTGATTGGGGCCCCCTTTATTTGTGAATTAAAATAATTAATTAAAGGTCCTTTTTCATATTATTTAAAGTCTAGGACCGCTTGATTAATTAAATTAATTAAGTTGTTACATTAAAAATTTGGGGAAATCACAAGGTTTGCCTGTCTTGCTAGGGATAGGGTTTGGAATCAAGTTTCAATGGCCTTTTCTAATACCTAGGCAAGATTCTTGTTGATCTACATCTGTCATTTTGCCCTTTTTCTTAAGGATTTGTTCATTGTGGTACGCTACTTCCTCCCGGCCTCCTTTTGTGTCATTCACAATGGCACTAATGGTGACCCTTTCAATGATCTTTTTGACATCTCCTAGCTTTCTAGTGTTGGTGATATTCTCGTTCTCAGGGATTTCAATGCACGTACTCAAGTTACACAAACTCCTCTTCATGACAAAGTTATCAATTCCTTGTACACTTGGGACAATGATTCGAACTTATCAAGTTTCCATAGGTCCTCTAATGATTCTTCGGGCCCTTTGACAAAGTACAGCAAGCATCTTTTACATTTTTGTCAATCCTCTACTCTGGTGGTTTGCAATGGACTCTTCTATTTCATTGAATCCCATTTCAAAACTTGCAGACCTCGTGTTGTTGGTGCTAGTGTTGCAAATTATGTTCACTCCTCTCAATTGTTCATCCCCTCCATCCACCTTCTCTCCATTATCCCCCCCCCCCTCTAGCTAACCACTCACTTCTTTGCCTTTCCATTTCTTGCACCCGCTCACCCTCTCCACCTCCCTCACCCCCCCACCCAACTCCCTCTACTAGCCCACTTGCCCCCTTTGCTCGTCCCCCTCTGTGCACCTTGCTCCACTTTGATGATGGCAACTATAATCTTTTTCTCTGACATCTCAAGCAACTCCTCTAGGCAGAAATTATCTCCCCCCTCCAAGATGTCTACTACTCCACCTTGTTCTCCTACCTTTTGGATGTTATTTGGGAGGTTGCCATGTTATTCTTCGCACATCCCATCACCCCCCTAGCCCCCTTCCAAGCCTAAACACTTCTGTCCTATGAACTCTTAGTATGATGATGATTGTAAGACATAGTTACACCGCCTTGTGGTACGGGGGGATGACAAGAATGGGAAGACATGTTTTTGGGACGAGGGGGGCAGAGGAGCGGGTTCATATTCTCCTATGTTAGTTTATCATATGCAAAAAAACTACACCTCATGATATTGTACCTGTGAAGTTTGGGCTCATTCTCTAAGGCTTGAGGTCGTATTTTACTAATTTGGTTCTTGCCCTATCTCTATGGTTTTGTTGACTCTTTCATAGGTCATGAAAGGTATCCCAACATTTCATACTTCTCCGAGTCCTTTGCTCTTTGTTTACCCCACTTTTTCACCTGGGTCTTCTTTTCAAGACTTACAAAGGTCACCAATTTATTTTGGCACTTGTAGAGTTCAGTCAAATTTTGAAGTGTTTTATGGTTTGTATTACCCGTGTTCTTGTGTTGAACTGAACCTTTCATTTCAACCTTCCAAGTTCATGGTTTGGGTTCAATTTGTCTCGCAGTCCTCTTGTTATATTTGTCAAGTAAGTGGAACTCCCAAGTGATGTAGACAGTTTTTGACTTGAACCTTGAACTCATTTTTCTTGAGGTTCAAGGTTCAAGGTTCAATGTCCATTTCCTTATAACATTTTGGGCATCGTGGTAATAAGTCATGTCCTCCTGTGGTCTCGAGTCTTGAGTCAGTCTGATACTGATCAATGAACTTGAACCTTGAACATTTTTTCTCGAGGTTCATGTTCAAGGTTCATTTATGATGGAACATTAATAGATAAATTATGATAACATTAAGTCGAAAAGTGAAGTACAGGAAAACATGTTGCTCACTTATTGATTTAAAGAGTCGTCATGAATAAGTGATCACTACAAATGAGCTCAGCATAAGGGAGTACGTATACATAATTACTTTGTCACCCTGTCATCTTTTCAGCCATTTATGCATAAAAGAAAAGAGGTAAGCTTTATGTTATTGTGAAATTCAAGGCTTTGTAAAATAGGCAAGTGACGGTGGGTAATCACAAAGCTTTTTACAAATCTTAAGAGGATTATGTTTACCGTACAGGTAAAGTAAATGAACACATACAGACAATGGAACACAAACAGCAAACTCCTTTTATTATATTTGCATATGCCAGAACGTTATATTATGCTTGATAAGATGAATGATCAATGATGATCTACAATGATCCCAGACGGGATATTAATACTATCTGCCGAACCTATTAAACTATTTACCCATCGGCTACAGAATACAGAAACACCAACGAAAATCACCCCATCGGCTCCAGAAACACCAACGACAATCACTCCATCGGCTACAAAAACACCGACAACAATCACCCCGTCGGCTACAGAAACACCAATGACAATTCAGTCGACTAACAGATTGATGAATACCAAAGGCAAGTCCTAGCGTCCCTTCTTTAAAATTGCACTTGTTTGTGAAGAAATTTACAGTTTCTCTTGCATTTCATTTTAGCTATACTACCGTTTGTTCTGTAAATTTTGGGGCTTTGAGTAACATGAGTACAAGGCCTACACTTCCTAAGTTTGGATGCACCTCTAGTCTGGTTAGTGATCTTTCCAAACTAGGAGACACTTCCCTAACAGGCGCCAATTCGAATGATTTTCATGAGAGAATTAAGAATCCGAATCCGATAGAAGGGTCCATGCTGCGAAAAATAGCTGATAGTGGGTTAGTAGAAGCAGGTGCCTTCCCTGCTGCACTGCCAAGTTCAGAACTTGCCTTGGAGTGTATGACTAGGTATGATATGGAGAATCGGTGCATCCAAAAATATAATGCTAGTGAGCTCGTGAAGATTAACAGGGATACAGTAATGGCAGCAATGGGAATTCCTCATAAGGAGTCGTATGAGGACTGGACAATTGGGAACTCCCACTATATCTTTCAAGAGAAAAAGGGCATTTACAGAAATGCAATAGCAAGGAATTGGTTGTTGAAATTTCATCATGATAATCCCTACCACCATCCTAGTGGTGGGAGTGGTTTCATTACGCAACATTTTGCCTCTTTACTGGATCCAAAGGTAAAAGACATTGTGCTCCTCCTCAACCAAGTCAAAGGAAATCAACATTCCTTCTATTGGGAGGACTGGGTGTACTTTTTCATCTAGGTCCTACTTGGAGGTCACAAGTTATTAGATTGCAGGAAAGTAATTGCAGAGAAGTTACACGAGTTGCTCGGTAGTTTCTTTGGAAGGTGCAATTTCTACATGTTTTTATATTTGTTTTGTATTTTATAATTGTAAAAGTTTATGAATAATACCACCACTTGCAAGAGCAGAGATATACTGGGAATTTTGTCAGAGTAAATGATGTCTTCTTTGGGAGTCTAGTTTATGAATTTCATGGAAACATAAGAAGGAAATGTCTGAAGAGGCTATGGAATTAGTGAGCATTTATGGAAGCTTCTTTATCCAATTTCCTCACTTTACTTACATTAGAGTCCACATATTTGAAGAACCGTAGTCAGCTATGTTTTGATTGAAGTATGCAGGCAGTTGGCCTGCATAGACAAGAAATTCAAAGAAGGGTGAAGTTCGGGAATAGTCTTCCAAGTTGCACTGGGTAACTATAGTTGCAAGTCAAACACTGTGATTCCCTAAACTTAGAAGTTCAATTGAATAAATCGCATTTGCTCCAATACGTGGCTAGAAGAAAGTTTGATAGCGGAGAATACGCAACAACACACCTCAACATGCCAAAAGGCTTGTCACATTCCCCTCAGCTGGAAGATAATTGGGGAAACTGTAGAGACAAACTTGAGGTAGGAAAGAGATTGTGGTCCAGTTTCAATTTGGGGCAGATTGTATCCATGAATTTAAAAATGAGAATTGTCGAGTTAGAGGAAGAAAATGAGGAAGTGGTAGACCCTAAGTTTCATGAAAAAAATTAAACACCTACAATTCCAGACATAGACTGGGAGAGGGCAGAGGATGATAGCATCCAAGCCAGGACTTTCAATGTCATAAGAAGAACAAAGAGGTGGCTTGAGAGAAACACTTGGGAAAAATACCAAGTAGGGGAAAAGAAGCCTCTACCAGTGATAGCCTTGTCTGCATTTCAAAATATCCACTTCTAAGTACTAGTCCAAGTGTTGGTCATGTAGGTCAGCAAAGTACTCAAGTTAAAGTATCGCCAGAGAATCAATCTCCCAAGTCCCCAATGAAGTCATCCCCTGTTCATGTGACCAAGTCCCGAAGCAAAAAGGGGAATAGCAAGGGTTCCAGTAACCCTATTGTAGTTGAACTTGACTCAGTGGAGGATGTGTTCAAGAGCATGGAAAATCACCTTGAAGAAATGCCTACAGATGGAGCTGTTCTTGATGCTCTGGAGATTGAAAAAGAAACAGCAAAGCAAAGCAACATTACAACAGATTCTCAGGGAACTGTTGAAGCCACTGGGGAACAGAGATTTCATACCCCCAAGGATAAGGAATTAATTGCTCCAACTAAGTGAAGGGAGATGTCAATTAGCAAGAAAAGAAGCACCATGCCTATATCAGTAACACTTGGTGATATGGTAAATAAGTGTTTGGGAAAAGTACAGAGGAACAAAAAGACTAAAACTGAAACCGCGATCAAGTCTGATGAAAAGACCGATCAATGGGTTGCTGAGATTGCTAGGCCTAATGCAGACATAAACGTTGTCGGAGCTACACCACAAGATTTCATTGTGGAAAAGGTTGATCTTGATGAGATCTCTAAGGCTTCTCTGATGCTAAACGTCCAGTCTCCTCCACGAAAAGAATAATAACATGGGTGTGGAAGGATGAAAAGAAGTTAGCAGTGAGGCAAATGGCAGGGTATATCAATGCGCTTCAACATCCCGGTCCCTTGCCTCTAGCGCAGTTGCCTTTAACATTTGACCTGAAATCACCAGCCAATCAGTAGTTAATGGATCAATTCATCATAGCGACCCTTGTGAGCTGACAATGAGATTTGAGGGTCTTGGTTGTGGATCTACAATTTTTAGAAGTCTAATGCAAGCAGTTACCAGATTTGGCAGTGCAAATGGTGGCACTAGCAATTAGTCATCACTTGCATTGAATGGAGTTATTTATTGTGTGGGTTCATATTCATTAATTAATTATTAAAAATTTACATTATTATAAGGCACTTTATTATATTTAAAGTTATAAAATGATGTTGTGTGATGAAGCTTCTAAAGTGGAGCTAAGTTTGGGAAACTAAGTGTCATTTGGGGATTATAAATATGAGCTCATTGTGAAGGAAAAAACACCCTAATGTCTATTTTCTTTTGTTGCTTGTGAAGAGTTTCTGAGGTTGATGTCTACACCCTTGCTAAAATATAAGGGTTTGAAACTGAGAAATGTATTGAATCACTGCTGAGGTATAGTGACTTAATTATATTTTGGATTTTGGTTGAATCTCCATTTCTGTAGTACTGTTGCTTGGAGAGGAGCATTGTGCTGAGAGTTGCGGTGAACTCACTGGATTGTGAGATTTTCTTCCAACCATTCTCATCATGACTGGAGGCCTGTAATTCATTTGGACACCCTTTGTATCTGTTTGTTGGCATCGTGCATCTCTGGTGATTGAGCGAACTGTATCTGAGAGGCTGCCATCCATTTCCAGGGCAGTGACTGAATTATTGCAAGGCTGTGTTAGCTTTTAAAGGGTCAGCATTTATTCCAGGAGGGGCTGCGTTCATTTCCAAGGCCCTGTGTTGCATTCTACAAGGCCTGTGAACTGTTTTCTAGCCCTGTGTTTTATTTTCTCGGCCTGCGTTTACTTTCTTTGGGCATGTGAATTGCCTGCAGAGGCCAGCATCTGCAAGAGGAAGGCAGCAAATTTATTCTCCTAGCCTGGGTGGATGCTGGAGGAGATAATATTGAGCCTACGCCAGCGACAGCAGCTGGAGTTGTGATGATTTAAGGATGCATTTGGGGAATCGCAGCTCTATACTAGGTTCTTATTTGAATTGACCATGCAAAGTAAATACAGTTCTTAAAATCCAAGGTGGAATATTATTTCTGAGTTGTCTAATTTAGTGACTTACTGTCATTTACGTTACCTTCAGCATTGTTTTTTAATGCATATACATCTATCTAGGTTGCATGGGTACGCGTACCCACACCCCTGGGATGCGTACCCATGTACCCCAAGTACCAGGTACTCAGTGGGGAGCATCATAGCTAAGGACATTGATTAAGATTTCTAATTTTGTTTTGATTTTTTGTTTGTGTATCAGCAAGTTGTTTATCAAGCTTAATTCAATATACTTTAATCAGTTTGAAGCTTTAAAGTTTATACACTATTGATTAACAGTAAACTTTATCATTGTTCAAGTCAAAAGTTTATCATGTGCAATATGTCATTGTTATATGATTTATGATCTTCTTGTTCATGTTTAAAGTCTGCCTTCTGAACATTTATCACATATTATCATTACAAACATATTGCAAATCTGAAACTGAACATAATACATTACATTTGCAAACTTTATCACTATTCTTGTTTAGGAAAACCATTGTCATAGTTTCAGATTTTTTATAAATATTAAATTCTATTAAAAAGAAAAGTTTGAGATGCCCAAGAACCCCAATCCACCATTTTGAAAAATAGTCGTACCTGTACCTATACCAGTACCCTAAGTACTCAAGTACCCATGTCCCCATGTAACCTTGATATTTGTATTTGTCAAGAACACAAATTAAAACTTCAATAAACCCAAAGAACATTAAAAACATATTTGCAAACTCCAAATACATTACTGGAGATTTGTTTTCTAAGTGTTTGACAAAATGTCTACATCTGATTAATAAGGGAAATTGGTGAAATTGGAAGTTATAACCAAGTCAAGGTTATTACATTAAATCTGTTGGCCTCTCAAGATGTTTAGCATAATCATTAGAAATTAATCTTGAACCTTAATCAGCATTTTAATTCATGTTGTTGGATGGGTGTCAATGCCTTTGATATACATTCTAGTTAAAAGTATATTTCAGTTATGATGCAGAGGCATCTGAGGTTCTTGAAGATTTTGGCATTTTTGGTGGAAGACTGGAGGTGCTCAGCCATCTCTATGGTATTTTTCGATTGCAGGTTTGACCAAATGAGCTCGGTCAAAGAAGGAGTTGATGCTCGATCATCATTGAGTTTTTGTGTTCACCGAGGAACTCGATCACTGAAGGAACTAGGCAAGGCTTGTGGGCTCGGCATGTATTGCATTGCTCGGCTTATGCTGTATTACTTGGCATGTATTGTAGCTCAGCGATGCTTGGTGAGTTTGCTGACGCTCAGCAGCCTGGCGCATCGTATAGAATTCTTGCGGATGAGATCAGCTAACTTGGTGCATTTAATGCACGTAGCGTGTGATCGTGATGTGGATCGATCTAGAGATGTGTGTGGACTTATTTGGGTCTTGGAGCTTTATCCTAGGTGCATTTAATGGGTGTTGTAAGCTGAATAAGGCATTTTGTATTTAATATTTGTTGCAGGCTGACTTGTGGCTCAAATATTTATTTAATGAAAAGGTTTATTTAATTTGTAACTTGCTAGGCCAACTTGTGGCTTAGTTGGGTATAAGTAAAGGGTCTTGTGGAGTCTTGAATAATAATTCATTCAGAATGGAGTCGCTGATAGTAGCGAAGTTTAGCAGAGCTAGTAGTTGCGGCTTAGGAAACAAAGAGATTGCTTGGTGGCTCGCAAGCACAAGTTTAGATCTTGCTCGAGGTTTCTACCAAAGTACTGTCATGTTACAGATCTGGACTAGCTAGGGTCTAGGTTGGATCTTGAGGGATCTTGTTGAACTATTACTTGCTTTGTATTTGGCCGTAACCAGGAAGGCCTTACAGCCTAGCACATTGCATATAATCAGTTGTTTTATTTATTAAAGAATTGAGTTTGGTATCATATCTTGTATCTTGTGTTGGGTTTTCGTTGTGTAGTTAATTGTTCGATTTTGTGGTGGATTGTTCCTTTTGGAGTCCTAGATATCTTTGTTTTGAGGTAGCAAATTGTGGTTCTGACTTACAATTGCAAAGGACTTGCAGATGGATCGATGGTTGCGAAGATGGAAATTTGATCTTGTTGACTGAAGGTTTGATCTGGTTGGTGATTGTTAAGAGCATGGATTTGTTGCAAAGGGTTTGTGAAGATCTTGGAAGATGCCTCCAAGAAGATTTGACCCTAGGATGATTGCAGATCTCTGTAACGTGGTGGACACGAGGATAAATGAGGTGATTGCTCGAGTGGACACTGCTTTGTCTAAATGAGTTCAATAACAGAAGAAGGAAGTTGTATGCTATTGGAGTTGGAGTTAACCGATCTGGAAGAGACTTGTCTAGCCGATTAGGAGATTTATTCAAGAACGACAAGGGCATGGCGAGGTTGAGTTGGAGGTTGGTTTTGTTGATCAGTATGTGGAGTCTAATGAGAAACCTATAGAGCAACTTGTGGTTGTTGCTGAGGAGGTTCCTAACCTTGTTGATGCTGGGATCGAGATTTGTTTTCATGATCAATCGGTTGAGTTCGATATGGAAATCGCAGCACACTTGGTTGCGGACAATCAGGTTGTTGTGGGTAATGATTTGTATGTTGCAGAGCATCTTGGTGCTGAGAGTTTGGCATGTGTTGGTGATGGCTTTCATATTGATGTTGAGGGGGATTTGATTTTGACTGTTGTTGTTGCAAATGTGGAGTTCGACGCTCTGGTTGTTGAGATGGATTGTGGTGATAAGTTGCATGCGGAATGGTTAGTGGTGATACAGACGACGTTGGTGTTCGGCTGGATGTCATAAGTGTGGGTGATTTGTGAATTTGTTCTTTTGTCTGTAAAGGATTGAAAGCCTTTAGTGAAGATGAAGTGGAAGTCTAGTTTTCATGAAGGAACAAAGTGTGGGACACACTTTTCTTTGTACCCCGAGAGTCTGATGCAAGGGCATCTAAGGTTCCTGAAGATTTTGGCATTTTCAATGGAAGATTGGAGGTTCTCGGCCATCTCTGTAGTTTTTCTCAATTGGAGGTCTGACCGAATGAGCTCAGCCAAAGAAGGGGTTGATGCCCGGTCATCATTGAGTTTCTGTGTTGATCGAGAAACTTAGTCACTGAAGGAACTCAATAAGGCTTTGGGCTCGGCATATACGACATTGCTCGGCTTATGCTATATTACTTGGCATGTATTGTTGCTCGGCAATGCTTAGGAAGCTTGTTGGCATTTGGCAGTTTGGCACATCGTATGGAATTCATGCGGATTAGATCGACTAACTCGGTGCATTTAATGCATGTAGCATGTAATTGTGACGTGGATCAATCTGAAGATGTGTGTGGACTTATTAAGTTCTTGGATCTTTATGCTAGGTGCATTTAGTGGGTGTTGTAAGCCGATTAAGGCAATTTGTATTTAATATTTGTTGCAGGCCAACTTGTGGCTCAAATAAGTATTTAATCAAAGGGTTCATTTAATTTGTAACTTGCTAGGTCGACTTGTAGCTTAGTTGGGTAAAAGCAGAGGATCTTGTGGAGTCTTGAACAATAATTCATTCAAGATGGAGTAGCCGAGAGGAGTGAGGTTTAGCTGAGCTAATAACTGTCACTTGGGAAACAAGGAGATTGCTTGGTGGCTTGTGAACACAAGTTTAGATCTCACAAAAGTTTCTACCAAAGTACTTTTGCGCTATAGATTTGGACTAGCTAGGGTTTGGGTCGGATCTTGAGGGATCTTGCAAAATTATTACTTGCTTTCTATTTGGCCGTAACCAAGAAGGCCTTATAGCCCGGCACATTGCATGTAATCGGTTGTTTTATGTATAAAAAATTGAGTTTGTATCAGATCTTGTATCTTGTGTTGTGTTTCCAATTTTGGTTAATTGTTGGGGACGAGGATATCTCCTTTGGGGATTCTCCTGCCTTGCAGTGCATCAAGTTAATTCATTGAAAATCTAAAAAAGGGAGTTGTACCTTAATATAAAATTCAGAAGGCATAGTTGTGAGTAGTTAGGCCTAGTTGTTGCGACAAATTTGTTTTTCTTAAGCGCATAGAGCAATTAGATTTATTAAAAGAGAAAATTAAAGGAGGATAAATCTATTACCCAACACTATCTAGCAATTAGATTTATTAAAAGAGAAAATTAAAGGAGGATAAATCTATTACCCAACACTATCTAGCAATTAAATTTATTAAAAGAGAAAATTAAAGGAGGATAAATCTATTATCCAACACTATCTCAGATGCTCCCCTCTTTGTTGATTCCCTTGTTCCTATAATCTTTGGATGCCCCTCCCCACATCCTCACCCTAGGCAAGAGCTAAACAAATACATTGGGGATAATATTTATAAGTAGTACATTCATACCACTTGGTTCAACCACCGTGGGAGACTTTGCCTGAGGATGGCCTTTTCTGTTGAGTATTTTCTAGAGATTCAAGATGATATCATTGTCTACCCTTCTTATACTTCATCATTGGCAACATTGCTTCAGGATTCCCTTCAAATCTTTCAGAGTGGGTTCCCAGTATCTCTATGTTGAGACTGACCACAGGTTGGATAGGTGTGAAAGGATTTTTCAGCTTTGTTCACTTGGTGACGTGGAGTCAGAGGTGCACTTTATCTTTTGCTGTCCCATCTCCTACAAGATTAGAGGCAAATTCTACTACTTTTTCAAAGAGGCCTAGTCTCCTTCCTCCTTATTCAGGTACATGGACCACAGATGTGTTTCTCTCTATCTGCAGGAGATGATAATCTATGGGATTGCACTCTCCAATATACTCTTAACAGGCTTTGCACCCTTTGAATGCTCAGCTCATTACCTTTTTCTTTCTTGGAACGGTGTGGGACACTAAAAGGTACTTAGCCTCACCTTCTCATTCCAGATGTGCAAGGCCCAATAGATCCTACTCCTAGAGATTCATTCCTTTCCGCCTAGAAGGTCACCCTAGAGGCAGCTTCATCGGCACCAACCCTCTATCACTTCTAAAGAATATCCTTCTCTTTTGGGGTTTTTCTTTGTTTTCTTGGTTACTTAATTTTGCCCAGTGGTCTGAGATTTCTTTTTCGTGCCTTCCATCCTCATTGTGTTTCTCAGGACCTTGGTTTTTCTCTTTCCTTCTCTCTGTTGTTCTTTGCTTTGTTCTCTAAACATTGTTGGTGTGCCGGCTGTTGTTGCTCTCTTGTTTGGTTCTTCAGCCTCTTAGACCCATTTGTGGTCACGTCTTGGATATTAATAAAATTTATCTTTTCTTTATTGATGAAGTTGAATGTCTAGCAAGAGCCTTCTAGCAATCAACTCTTGCTGAGTACAAAGATCCAATGCTCTTTAGGAATAAAGTTGGGATTATACCCCAAGGGATTTTGGTGGAATGGATACCCCTCAAACCTTGGCTCCAACTTAAAGGAGGCGATAATTCATGCACCTAATGCCAAAATTACAAAAAATGCATTATGAAATGCTTCAAATATTCCAATAATATCAGACAGCAGCAACACTTCATTTAGCTTAACACATTGTCTACATAAATGATAATTGGCAACTACTATCTTAGTTTTTTCTAATTAATTTTTCAAATGCTAAATTTTATATAATATTTCAATAGATATAATCCAGCCTTCTCAAAATATAGTAAAAAGAAAATTCGTCATCCCCAGAACCCTTCCCCCTGTTTCTACATACCAGAATCTCAGAGAAGCATTGTTATATACTGTTTCTGGCCTCACAATCAATTCTGCGAAACATCTAAATTGATTCTGAGCATTACTATTTGCTTCAGGCAAGCAGGTCGCCCATTATGGACTTCCCCAATCTAGTGCCAATGGGCTTCAGAGGAGATGAGCCATATAGCCACTCAAGTAGAGGATGGAACTGCAACTTAGGCAGCAGCTTGATTTGTTTGGGGAGAAGCCTCTTTGGGCAAAAGCTTTTCCAAACCACTATCCAGCTTCATCTCTATTTGGCCAGTCAGTCTCACCATCAAGCAAGCTTATACCAATATGCCATTGGATCTATATGCTTTCAGGATTCAATCAATTTGTGAGAAGTTAGAATGGACCACCATCTTTTAAGGTTATAGATATATGCTTTCAGGATTCAATCCATTTGTGAGAAGTTAGAATGGACAACCATCTTTTAAGGTTACAGATATAAACAGAGGGTTGGTTACAAGTTCAAGTCAGACTAGTGAAGAATGACAGAAAATGCAACATGAGGTTATTATAAACATTTTTTATCCATTAAAACAGGTCCTGAATTCGTTATAAATTATTTGGCACATAAAACAAATATACTGGTACATTCTTTAACTTATAATCGCCTTCATTGACATTTTTTAGCAATAACGAAGATAACCGATAGGTGATTGATCATCCAGAATACAAAAGGCTTAATTGATGACCTTGTTCATGAAGGTTTTTCCATAGCATCATGTACACATAAACACTGCCAGAGCCCAGAAGAGAAATAGAGACAGAATACACTTTGTTCACATACATGACCATTTCCTGCTTTTGAATTCTGAACTCATTAGGGCACCCTTGCAACACTAGAACACTTTTAAAAACAGATATTAAAAAGAAAAACATTGTATATATAATAGTGATGATGTATATACATCTGGAAAGCATTTTAAAAGGTTTGAATTAAGTACGCAATATATTTATTGTAGGTTCATGATTCTTTATCAGAATAAACCTAAAAATTATATTAATATTGATTTTCTTATATAAAAAAAAGCAAGAAGTATCTAACCATAGCAAACTTCAAATATTTAGAGACTGTAATAATATAAAATTGAGCTTCACATTAGCCACTAACAAAACTCAGATTGCTCCTACTATAATCTGACATATAATATTACAGAATTTCAATATACAAGCTGAATTAATTCCATTTCAGAATCCAAGTCTTTAAAAAGTGTACAATACAATAACTCTGAGATACACATCAATAAAATGAATCTACAACTTGTGGAAGGAATCCTATATGGTCCTTGAATTACCGTATGGAAGCCATTTAAATCCAGTTTGCTGCGTTGAGCTGCTGTTATTCCATTGAGAGTGCCGATAGGGGCATCAAGGAAGTAATCCACAGAGGTAGTAGTTTTTTTTGTGTTGTGAATGAACTTCCGTGGTGACACCTTTGTATCATTATTAATGTGGTCTTCTTTCAAACCCACATTGTTTGCAATTTCCAACTTATCCTCCACGGATAGATGCATGCATTCTTCATCCTTCTGAAGCACATATCGTGCTGGGTCAAGATCATTTTCAAATTGAACAGCAGCTTGATTGGATTTGTCTTCACCTAGATTAGGAGTTTGTGGAATAGTAACTGTAATAATATTACCCTCCTCCATCTGGTTTACAGAATTTTCTACATCATTTTCAGCATATTGATATTCTGCCCCTTCTGAATTCTCACCAGTCATGCTATATATGTTCAAATGTGGACTACTGCCCAAAACAATACATGGGAACATCTGACAAGCTTGGGATAATTCAGAGTTGTCCGTTGAAGATGGTGTCTTGGTTACTTCATGTTCATCACATCCATGAATACTGTTAGGTAAGCTGGTTGCTAAACCTGATTTATCATCATTCTTAGATAAACATTGGAAACTGAGGGTAGACTCTATTAAAGCTCTTTCATGTGCAATCAGTGCATCTATACTCTCAAATCCCATAAGAAGTGCTATCTGAGACATCCAAATAACAATAATAAATTATTAAAAAGCACGTTGCTAATACAAAATAACCATATCTGAGGAATTTAAGTTACTCTTTTTATACACAAACTATTTGTGTCTCAGATGCCAAACATCAAAGATATGAATAAGCACTTCATTGAATTCAAATATTGGCAATTTGATAAATATAGTCACATCTCCTTGAGAAGGACATTGACAAAATGCTATCTTTATTGAGAAAATAAAATATATATTAGAAGTATCCCAATGAATAATAAAGCTTCCAATCATACATCTTTTAAGCTGCAAAAAAACAACGTGAATAGATCAAAGAATTTAAATATCAAACATTTTGAAAAACAATAGAATATTAGAATAATGATACAATAAAATGCATGTTCACACTTGTGTAACAAATAAATTGGTTAGTCGTCAGTTATTATGACAGTTGTAGCTCTTTAATAAGAGAGTTGCAAAAGGATGTTTCTTGAATTGATGTTTCTTGACTTTATACAATACAGTATTCTCTACATGAGATACATGCAAATCCATTTCAGTATTTCAGTATCACTTCTTCAATTTTTACCAACATTGGTATCAAAGACAGATTATGTTAAGAAAGCACAATTAGGTACAACACCAATCATACAGAGTTTGAAGGAGATTGGGCCGAGAGGTGGTCATTAGGTACAAGCTAGATTTGTGGGTGAAACATGGAGAAGAATCGCCACATAATTTCTTGTATTTTTAGAGGTCATAGGCACTAGGGCATGACTTATACTCAATCACAAGCATGTGAGTTTGTACAGTTTGTGAGCATTTTACATAATAATTTTCAATGCAACACAACACAACAAATGTGTACTTAGAGTACTTTTTGAATTAGAAGGGGGAACTTCCTATAAAATAAAAATTAACCTACTGTGAGCAATATGTAGTTGTAATTTTTACAATCCTTGATATGTTTATCTATTGATTTCGGGTTTAAACTAGTAAAATTTAAGTGTGTATTGTTTCAGGTTTGTGATGTCCCCATTGGTTGCCAGCATCAGAATTTCAGGGCTTAGCCTAATATTGGATCCTTGTAGGCTAATGAGGATGGTTACAAGGTCTTCTAAGGATTGATTCATCTCCAACATTCAGCCATTTAAGGATTTGGCCTTCATTCGATGACATTTGGACTTACTATGTATAGTAAGTCAAGGGTAATAGAGATGGACCCATTCTACTTTTAAAAAGTGTATTTGGTCACATGGGGAATTATGAGGAGAGATTCCTATTTCAGAAGGCATGGCAATTAAACAAGTATTTCAAGAGATATTATAGTTCAATTGACTTAAGTGATTTATTTAAATATTTCAATGTTATAAAGTTATAAAGTAACTTAAGTGACTAAAAGACAAAATTGGCTTTTAATCCCACATTGCCTAGTTGTTTGTGTATTCCCTCATATCGAGGTTATAAAAGCGTGGAGCTACATTGGGATTGACACCACGAATATATGTTATTTTCTCAAATCCAAAAGGTTGCTCAAATGTGACTGGATATTTCTTGAGGATGAAAACCCTTAAGGAAAATAGTGAGGCTAGATGCAAACCTAGTACTCACATTTCACTTTAGAACTGAGGTTCGAATCTGATACATTGCTTTCAAGAAGCTGGAGCTTCAATGGCAAAAAGGACAGGTGATTGAAGTCATTGGCATGTACAGGTCACCATTTAGCAGATTGGTGTTTGGACAGCAGGCAGAGAAATCAGACACTCCAGACCAGAGGTGGAAGAGGTATTACATCACTCAAACCAGTTTTTCATTATTTCTGATTCACGTCCAAGGCGGGATAACCTAGTGTCAAGCAGTCAGCCGGTTAACAGCCGTTAGGTAGTCTACAATCCGGCACCCATACGTACTCCCCAGTAGGTACATGCAGCTGCTATTTGACACGCAGCAGTAACAGTTGGATCTCTGATTAACAGTTAGACCCAGAGAGAGCCGAGAGTGATTATGAGGAAGGAACTCCCAATTGGCATCACGGAGTTCTTCTCATGGCAACAGCATAGCATCATCACCAGCAGCACAGCGTGGCCTATTATTGAAAATCAACCTGGGACATCTTGCAGTGGCAGTCAGTTAAGTGAGAATAGTCGCAGTTAGGCTGAGCAGACCACAGGTGATAGTCAGCATAGAGAACTAGATACCTGGAAGTGGACACGGAGAGAGCATTCACACTACAGTCAGACTTCTACAGTGACACTCCCATTGTTAATGGGTCCGTATGATATTTACCCAGTCTGCATAGAATTACTGAATGTTGTTCATTTTTATATGAAGTTGGAATTCTGTCATCAGCATATTGTATAACAGCTGTTGGTCTATTGTCATGGTTATAAATCATTTTTGCAACTTTGTAGTTTCGAACCACCATCTACAAGCTTGCTTAAAGGCATGATTTCATTGATTAACATAGCTATTTCCCAGCATTTGTGTTAGCAATCAGTACAGTGATATGACAGGAGTAATTTTGTGTAAGGTCTTGTTTGCATAACAACTGTTTGACGAAATTCCCATTAGTACAAGTTCAATACTTTTGATCAAACTCAGCAAAGATCATTACAGGGTTTGCCTAGTGTAAAAAGTTGAGACGTTCTTTGAACGCTAGACAAAATAATTACTACTCAATTAGAAATAGAAGCTACAGAATTCAAGTACACACATATTGAAGACGTTTAAACATAAACAGGAATACTGGTAATTAAAATGTCAGATTTGGTACAAAGCCGTGATCTGTAATTTTAAACAAGCTCACAATTGAGGGCTTGCAAAATTTGCCCAAGCAATTTTAACTTCATCACACATATCAGACATCTCAATAAAAACACATAAGATAAATAACATTTATGTCACTAAGCAAATACCTCTAAATACTAGATAAATAACAACACCAGCAATATGCGGGAATGAAATTTGTCATTGATCAATTAAGCGCAAAATAGGACTTAAAACTGTTTTATAAAGCTATTGCATGACAAAAAAAGAAAAAGAAAAACTTATACAACTGTATAAATTATTGTTAAATGAAATGCAATTTTTATTCCAAAATCCTATTCTCCAAAACTAAAACTAATACTATGTGACCTCAAGTTGTAGATTGAATTTATTACAAACTACACACGTTTTTTTTTAGTTCCTTACAAAGTCTTGTGATTTTGAAGTCTATTTCCAAACGTTCAAAACAGTCAAAAAAACATTTAAAGGGTTTTCAAACGTTATTTTTAAGGGTTCAAAAATTTTCTGAAATTACATTTGAATCTTTTCCAAAGTTAGTATATTTGGTAGGATTGCCAGCTCATGGAAAATATTCAAAATTTAGTAATACCAAAGCCATTAAAAATCACTGGGAAAACTATAATATATGCAGTAACAAAACTCTGTTTTATTGAGTACAAGTATGATAGAATACTTTTGGGCACAAGAAAGAGGCACATCAACAAACCAGCTAATTTTCACAACTGTCCGACAGAAGCCATGTATTCATGATGTCAATATTTAATGATTAATTCCTAAGGTTTGCAATATTATGTCTTCAAGTGCATTGGTTAGAAAAAAAAATTGCTAAGAAAAGCAGTGTCTTACACAACAAAAAAGTGTTTCGTTTCTATTAAATAGCACAAATGGTCTTTGTTAAAGCATAGTCTGAAACTCTAAGATCTTAGAGATTAGTTTGCCACAATCAACAAGCCAATAGACCAGGAAGTTATAGTTGCTCTAATCATCAACACCTTGACCTTTGACAAGATCAATACATATTTGTTGAAATAGAATGATGGGAAAACATGAGTGAAGTCCTTCTGGGAGCTCAAAAAATGCACTTGCTATAAAATTTTAAGGTACAAACCATAGTTCTCTTTCTACCACTTCCCAACCACAAAGAAAGGTAGAGTGCTTCTACTATCAGAAGTTCAGGGCATGTGAAGAATAACTGCAAGCTAAGGTAGTATGATCTCTCTTACAAACCACAGAAGGAAGCTACTGTGACCACTCTATTGAGATAGCCCATGATGAGGACTATGCACTGATAGCTTTTACTGTTAATGTTAAAACTTAAATGTGGTTGTTGGTTCTTTGATTCAGGCTCATCCAAGCACTCCATGTGTTAAATGGACTGATATGTCAAGTTTACTGATGTGATAGTCACAGAGATTTTGTTTCACTTGGTGATGATCAATCACATACAATTGAAGGGATGGGTAATATAAGAATTATTCTCAATAATGGCAGAAAAAAATTTAATACAAAATATTACATATGTTCCAAGCTTGAAAACAGTCTTATTCTCGGTTTGAGAGATTACACAAAATCCTAATGCTCTAGTTGATTTTGTGATGCAGAGTGTGATAGGCCAAAACTGGGGCAAATAATGAGAAAGAATTAACATAAATTAGAATGAATTTCAGCTTGGTCTATTCGTGTCAATCCAGGGGTGTAAGCTTTTGAAAGGTGTCCAAGCAATATGCCATCAAGGGATGCTGGTTGTGAGATGAGAGATTATGAATGCAGCTACAACAGGTGAAATCAAATCTATGGAAAACGAAATAAATCCGGGTGACAGAAACATCAGCAATAAAACGAAATCAAAAACATCAATCTTTAATAAGATAATATCAACAGCGATTTAAAGTATTAACTAATCTGAAATTTGAATCAACTAATCTAGAATAATGAATATCTAATACTTATGTCTCCTGCTGCTTATATAGACACATCTTATAACAATATGTACTAGAATAGACATTTGTTTGTAACAAATAAAATGATATCTATGTACAACCTGATATATAGGTTATGGATAGTTACAACAGAAAGTAAGATATAGGAAACGATGGATGTGTTCACCTCCACACAAGATAACCTTTATCATAGATCTGAGGTGGCTGATCACAGGTTTGGTTTTCATTGCATCTCTAGGTTGAGTTTGTTTGTTTTAATCACCATACAAATAATACATGTGGAGATTCGATCATTAATGTATTATGATATTCTTGGTGTCCTTGAGAATATTGTTTAGAAGACACAAATGTTTACGACAGCAAATAAAATAGCCGGTGGAGAGTGAGTCGTGTATCCCATATCAGCCTGATGTATCCTGTTACAAATCATTCTGTTACAATGATATCCAGACCAAGAAACGGTATGTGGCACATTTAAAAAGGGTTCCATGTTGCACCATATCCCCAACAAATGTGTCCTCCAACGATTGGGCAACAAGTCTCCGTGAAACCATATCTTCTGACTATTAAATATGAGATATTATTATTGTAAACTCAATTATTGTGAGGCAGCATAGTTAAATGAGTGGTAAAGAGAAGAATGAATGATGGAAGAATCTTCATTATCAATTCTTATCCAAAATGCGACAGGAAGAATCTGCACCCATTACTCAACATGCTAGAATAATAAAGATTAGTAAAAAGCAATCAATAATGAATTTTCCATATTTTAATCCCAAAACTATAATAAATACTACTTATATATATTAAATCATATGCAACGTAAAATAGTAAAATGGGACGAAATGGGATGGAAATGGAATGGGGAAACGAGTGTGGAAGTGCATGAAATGGTTTAAAATATGAAATAAAATGGGTCATAAATGGCTCTCATCAAAGTGCATTGATTCTATATTTCTAATATAAAACAAAATAAAATTATTGTTTTCAACATTAGACGATTGTTCAATTTTGTGAGGCAGAGTGCATTGCTTCAAAATTTCTAATATAAAACAAAATAAAATGATTGTTTTCAATATTAGACCAATATGTGTAATCAAAGACTTAGACAAACTTGTTGATCCTATTTTGTGTGCTACAGTAAAGAAAATTTGGTCCGGCAATAAACCTAAGGAGATAAAAATAGACACTAGTACTGTGGTGTCATTGGCAAATGTACCTACCAACTAATGGGAATTTCAATGGATCAACCCTTGGGTGGTTCTTCTCCACCTATGTACTACCAATGTGGAACTAAAGCTGTCTCCATTACAATTGAGGCCCACCCATACAAAGTTTGTCTGTGCTAGAGTTTATCTTTGCAGGACAAAACTATTGTGCTTGAAAGGTTCTAGCGGTATTTTGAACGTGGCATGACGATGACTTTCCAAAATCAAATGTACCACCTCAAAAAATTGGGTAAACCAATTGATTATTCCACAGCAAAGCATGTTCATTTGTTATTTTTATGTATCGTTCTTAAATGATTGTTATCATCAAGGTTGCTTGTGCTTATATTTCTTCCCATCTCTACACATCTCAAAAACTCTCTTGTAATCCAATGAATCAACCTCCAGATCCTTCTGGTTTAGTCTTGACTCTTTAAAAGGGGGCTATTAGAATACTAGACTAATAATATTATAAAGTATATGTTTACACTTGTATGTAATAAATTAAGTGGTTACGTGTATGTCATTAATAAGCTGGTTGTATCTTTTTTATAACGAGTTAGTTGTATCAAGATGTTTCTTAAATCTATATAATGTGGCACTCTCTCTAAGAGATCTACCAATTTCTCTCGATGTCATTTTTCAGTTTTTACCAACAAAAAATAAAGGCAATGTCTCCTTGGGAAGGAATTTTAAAAAGAAGCATTTTTATCAAATATATAAAATAGATATTAAAATTAAGTATTGCAAGAAATGAAAAAAAATCTAGTAAGATTGGTTTGGCGGGATAGGATTGTAGTCTTTGTATGGTTCAAACTGGGCCCAATCCAAACAACATTTTTGCCAAGGCAAAATTCAATCCAGAGGAAGCCAATTCAAACTTGGATTGGACCAAGCCAAACTTGGGCAAACCACGCATGGACAAGAACAAAAAAAGTGACACCCAAATTTTTAATCTTTTATAGTTTTGCAAATTTAACTAAAATTTGACATTAGGAACCCTAAAAAGTGCTTTTATAATGACTTACATTAGGTTATATGTCTCATTTAGTGTGCAAATAGATTGTTCTCTTGAGGTGGAGCAAATAGGTGGTTAAGAAAAGGTTTGGTTGAGCAAGGAGTGGAAAGATTGATTTGTGAAGTTGATCAAATGTTTGTGCTTCATTCCTAGTCCTTTGCAAACTTCGATTGGGTGAGAGAGGCAAGGATTTTTTCATTTTATTTTGTTTTTGTTTAAGGATTTTAATTTTTATAATTTTTCTTTAATTGTGCATGATCTACCTTTTCTTTACCATTCTTTTGGTTTTATTTTAAATGTGTACAAAACTATTGCCATGGGAACTACAATGACATCCACTCCATAGGCAATAATAAACAACAAATAATAGATCCAAATTCTAATTCTCCTTTGTGGAAGTATCTTGATATTATAGAGCCCTTCCAAAAAGTGGTGCATTTTGTTGGAACTGTCAAGGTTGTGATGGAGAAAGTAGTAGTTCATATTATCAGGGGGTAGGCCATTTGTGTGAATTCCTTGGAAGAGGAATCAAGAAATGCCCCCTGAAAAAAAGATGTTCTTATACCAAATGAATCAGTATTAAAATACATTATGGAATATGAAGAGACAAAGGAGAGATGCACATAGACAAAATATGCCCACGAAAAAAATCAAAGGGAATATAGTCCCCATCTTCAAATATTGTAATAGAAGACCACTCCCTTTATACTACCACAATTGAGCCTGAAATTGAAACTCAAGCACCCATTCGACACAAAAGAAAGGGAACTTTGGAAATTTCATTTCAGAACGAGATTTGAGACATTGCCAACCAAGATATAGCAAGATACACTTATGCAAACTGGTTATCTTTCAGTGTTATTCAGTCCTCATATTCGAAGATGTGGAAAAATGTCAATGAAGATCCAAGAGGGTATAAGGACCCCAATTATGAGAAGATACACCACGGCTTGTTGGAAAGAGAGGACAAAGGGATTGAGGATGAATTGAAGCCCATAAGGGAATCATGGACTTTGACAGGGGTGTCCAATTTTCTAGATGGGTGGAAAGAATCAAGAAATCGTCTCGTGATTAATGTCATAGTTGTATCCCCTGAAGGGACAACATTTTTGAAAACCATGGATCATGAGAAGCAAGTAAAAGATATAAGCAATTTATTGCTAATATTCCCAACTCTCCCACTGAGACAATGAGGCCTAGAAACAATATTCAAGTCATAACAGATAACGCAAAGAATAGCACAGTTGTTAGTCTGTTGGTTGAAGAGTGATATCACCATATCCTTGGACACCTTGTGCAATCCATTCACCCAATCTTATGCTACAAAAAGATTGACAATAAAATTAAGAGGATAAAAGAGGTGCATGTAGACCCTAAGGACATCCAGATTTTCAACACAAACCACCATATATCTCAAGGAATTTTCAAATTAACCCCATTTTTGAAACTAGTGAAAGTAAGTGAACTTGAAGTAGCAATTTAATTAATAAATAAATAAAATTAGTGTTACATTTTCTAATTTCAATAATTCAATTGTGTAACGTGTATTCTTTTTTAAAGTTTGACTCTATTTAATTATACCTTTTTGCTTTAATTTCTATTACAAGTTGTTGAAACTTGTTTTGCATCTAACTTAATCATCTTGAGACGACTTGTGAAAGTTTAAGTGGCACTTTGTGTTACCGGCAACAATGTATTGAGTCGTCAAGAAAAACATGTGTGGTCTAAAATGTGTTAGCGTTAATCATGTTGTTGGTAGTAAGTATAACCGAGGGGTAGGTAGTTTTGGTCATGACACTTCATGTCACCACATTAGAAACTATATGTACATTCCCTCAGATGGAAGAGGGCAGCAATGGTATGTTATATCATTCTTGCTTGTAACCTTGTGAATGTAATATGTTGCTGAGATTAATGAAATCCATGATACTTCTCTAATAATGTTTTGCAATTACTCTTTCCGATATATCTCTTATTTTAGTAGTACACATTAAATCTTGTTTACCCATAAGCAATAAACATTTGGCGTCGTTGTCGATCGAATCTATAGGAAGTAACGAAAGCAAAAGAATACGATGGATAAATAGGACTACCCATTAACAAGAATATCATAACCAACGAAAATGGAGTTACAGAGCTTTTCTAAGGGGAACATGCCCTAACCACAGACTTCCACATTCTATTTCGGGCAGCTATAGAAACTTTTGTACGAAGGGAGGTTGCACGGGAAGAAGTTGTCAAGGATACTATGTGGGACACATTGAATGTAAGCCCTGCTGCAAATAGGTTGTTGCACCACCTACTTCGTCTATTAGCACAAGCATCCCTTGCTCAGAGGAACTAAAGGAAGGAAATCGAGTGGAAACAGTGCTGACAATAGAACCTGCAAAATTTTGTCGAAAGTAACTGTTGGGAGGAAGAAGAACGCAATGGAAACCGGCAAAGGACCAATCCATTGACTTTAAAACTTTGAGAAGGGAGAATAAAAAGAATACTATAAAGCTATAATGACAAGGTCACATAGTTGACCCACGTTTGATGGAAACATAAATTAATAAAAAAATGTTCTATTTAAACATGATGTTTTGTTCGATAACTAATGCCCAATTTATTGAATAAAGTCTAAAGATATGAATAAGAAGGAAAAATTTGATGCCTTGGAAGCCACACACGAAGCTCTAATCTTCGCACAACAAGTAGAACACTGACAGATGTTAAGGTAACTTGCTGAGGGACAACTAGTCGAAGAGTTGCCTAAAGGGGACCACAGAGGTGTCATAGTAGGTGAGCATAGGGGTGTTATGAGGGGTGCAACAACCAAAGGGGAATGCTACTGTTCACCAAAACACCGGTGGTTAAGAAGTAGTGAAGAGTTACTTGAGGAGATATAACAAAGGCTAAATTTGATTGGGGAAAAACAAGAATGTTTATAAACCTATCTTGCACACCACAAATGGAGGAAAAGCAAGCCAAGAGTGAGTTAAGGGAAGCCCGAAGGGAAAGGAGAGAAGAGGCGAGGGAAGTCGAGGTCACTAGGGCAACAAGGAGTGTAACCGTTGAGATCCAACCCAACTAGTTTGGGAACACAACCAACGAGAAGCAATAGTAATCAAAACAACCTGTCTATCTCCATTCAAACTAGTTTATGACAAACAACCAGAGGAAGGAAAAATATGTGTCAAGAATAGAAACTACCAAAGTTCATTGGCAACAGAAAGGATCTTGTGAGACACTATCGGACCTACGAAACTATCTGGATGCCAAACAGAGTTACACATAAAGATGAATGGGTCCAATAGTCCCCAATGACCCTACATGGAGTTGTCATTGATTGGTACTCTGATATGGACAAGTCGAAGATAAATACAAGTGCCGATCTAAGGAAGGAATTCTAGAAGGAATTCAAATTACTTTGGGATGACATTAAAATAGTTGCAGAAATATATAGCTCAAAGAAAGGAAAGAAAGAGAAGGTAAGAGCTTAAAATCAAAGGCTTAAAGAATTGCTTGGGAAGATAGAAACTTCGTCGAGCAATGAATTATAGAAGAGATAATTTGTTGAGGAATTAAACACCTCCCTCAAGAAGAAGATGAAAATAGTGTCACCTACGTCGTACGCAAATGCTTACTACAGAGCCATGAACCTTGAGAGTGAAGATAAGACATCAAAGAAGAAGAAAAGAAGCAAATCCTCATCTGGAAGTGATGAATCATCTGGAGAGAGAAGCAATAACAACGAGTCCAATAAGAAGGTGCACACTCTTCAGAAAGGTATGGAACGATGATGAGGGAACTTAAAACGATGAAGGGGAGCACGAGACGAAGTGGTAAAGGAGAGATGTGGTACAAAGGGGTCATGCACAAAGAAATCATTTTGCAACATCTACCAAGTGATGGGTCATTCCACTAAGGAATGTCCCTACAATATGAAGATGACGAGCCAATAGATGCTTTTCACACAGAAGCAATCGTCTACCTTTGAAGCAGCCAACCCTAACCAACAGACAAATAATGCATCATCCAACAGGTTCCAAAACAACTAGAGTGGAGGAGTTAACGATAACAAAAGCCAAATACAATACGATTTGAAGGGACGATCGATGATCCAATGTCAGGTGTGCAGCTAATGGGGCCACTTCACCTAGGACTACCAAAAGGGCGACACAACACAAAAGTTGTGTCCATGAAGCAGCCTTAGAGATCACAAAAATGCTAAGTGTCTAAAACCCGACGTGAACCTTCTCAACATCGAAGAAGAAAATGTATGTGTCATCAAAACCAAACGAAACAAACGGTGTATCCTAATCCTTGTACCAAGATGCAAAGGGTATTAAAGGTAAAGGAAGAAATAGAGAACACCATGAAAGTAAGAGAGGATACAGACTAGAGAGCGAGCAGTTTTGGGTGGACAGAAGCAGAAAACGATATATTAAGGCTGATGTAATAAATGGAGGTACGAATCAAAATTCAAGACCTCCACACCATGCCTCAATTGAGGACGACATTATTAAATACTTGTCTCGCACAACCTAGCACCGCTTCTCAATACAACACCGTGCAACAAACATGCATCCCAAGTGGGTCGGCAATGAACACTATGCTATTAGTGGTGAACAATGGTTGACACTCGGCAATCATAGAAATGGGTATTTTTGGAACAATTCTTACAGACACCATAGTCAACGACGGGTCAAGGGTAAATGTCCTTTTAGAGGAGACATGGAAAAAAACGGGAAGCCTAACTTGTGGCCCCCAACCTTCAATTTATTGGATGTAGACCAACAGAGAATAAAACCCCTTGAAACACTAATGGCCCAACAAGTTACGATTGCAACACAACCGTTCGTGTTGGACTTCATCATGATCCCACTTAAAAAGAAAGGATATGATGCCATTTTGGTTAGGGGATGGCTAGTGACAGCAAAGGTAAATCATAATTGGAAGAACACCTTCTCCATGGAAAGTAGTGGAAGAAAGCTTGTCATTAACCTTTGTACACAAATGGTAAGTGAAGAAATTACATCATTTTTAGAGTTCGAGTCTAACGGAGAGCATGGTGGAATGGATGAGGGTAGGAACCGAATGGAACCCAGTGAGGAAGGTGTACCACAACTCTCAAGGAATGTTCGGAGGATGACGTAAGCTCAATGAACAAACTCTTCCATTAGCAGATGGAAGACTAGGAGCTCTTCCATAGTTACATGTTGGGAGTGGAAGAGATATAACAAGGGTTGGGGAAGGAGGTGATTCTGTCAAAGTATTGGGAATACAAAGAAGGAAACGCTCATGTGAATGAGAGCCCAACACAAAAATTTGACATGGAAGGACCAATCAAGTATGAAGAACTGTCATTACGAATAACCAACCTCAGGGGTGAGGAAAACTCGAACAATATATTGGTTGGGAATAGCTGGTATCCAATAATGGAAACTGCAACATTCAAAATATTTATGGAATATAAGGACATGTTTTCCTGGACTTAAAAAGACCTTAAAGGTGTATGACCAAAGGTACCTAGAGTCGCACTTGTATAGAAAAGACCGTACAAGATGAAGAAAAACTATGCAGCCATGGTAGCTGAAGAAATTCAATGCATGCTTGAGGCAGGGATTATCTTCAAAGTACAGACAAGTGAATGGGTATAACCCAAGTAATATCATTAAAGGAGGCAAACCAAATCAGAACTTGTGTCGACTTCAGATGGTTAAATACTTTCACCATAAAGGATCCCTTCCTATTCCATTTACAGACACAATACCCAAAGAAGTTGCCAGACATGAGATGTATTCATTCATGGACAGATACTCTGGGTATAGTCAAATATCTATTGCAAAGGAAGATAAGTTAAAAACCACATTCATGGTGGAGAACGGAGAGTACACCTACAACTGGATGCCCTTCGGTCTATGCAACACACCCGCAACATTTCAGAGAATAATTCTTCATATTTTCGATAAAATCTCTGTGGGAAACTTTCAAGCTTTCCTTGATGATTGGTGATTGATCTATCTTTAGTGGGCAGGACACACACTTGGCGACACTAGGAGAATGTATGGAAAGGTGTCGACGGGCAAGGTTAGCAATCAATCCGAAGAAATGTAGGTTTATGGTCCCATAAGGCAAGCTCTTAGTTCACATCTTATGTAAGACAAGATTAAAGACCTACCCAACAAGGTACAAGTAATAGTCGAGATCAAGGCCCCTACCAATGTGACCGAGGTAAAATCATTCCTAGGGCACATCGGCTATTACAAGTGATTTATAAAGAATTTGGCCCAAATATCCCACCCCCTCGACAGGATGACATGGAAAGGGGAACCCTATACTTGAGGTATAGAGCAAGAGGCATCCTTTGGCGAATTGAAAACTAGACTCTTCGAGGCACCAATCCTAGCGTATCCCAACTAGGATAAGGAATTCCATGCACATGTGGACGCTTCCAAATCTGCAATCGATGCAACCTTCGCACAAACAAGTGATCACGGCCTAGACCACCCTCATCTATTTCGCCAGCAGACTCTTGTTGAGAGCTAAGAAGAACTATAGAAGGACAAAGCGAGAAGCTCTCAGAATGGTCTACATTGTGCAAAAATTCAGGCACTATCTGTTTGCAAGACCATTCACGTTTTACGTAGACAACCAGGCATTGATGCACCTACTGAATAAACCAATCATACAAGGGAGGGTGAGCAGATGGTTGTTGCTACTTCAAGGATTCAACTTCACCATTATTGTGTGGCCTGAAAAGAGCCATGTCATCGCAAATCAACTCTCTCGGAACAAGTCAAGAGAGCCGCCAAAAGGAATTAAGGATGACTTCCCAAACACACACCTATTTCATATTGCTATTCTTCCGAAGTGATATAAAAGCATTGGAGAATATTTGTCAACCTCACAGTTTCCAAGAGAGATGTCATCGAGTGAGTGACAGAAGCCTGTACTAAGGAGTAAAACATTTCACTTGAACAATGGACTCCTATATAAAATGAGCTCGGACCAAGTATTGAGAAGGTGTGTTATGGAGGAAGTGCAAAGTGTCTTAAGGGAAGCACTTGAAGGTCCATAAGGGGGGCATATGGGACTGAATACAAGGGCTCAACAAGTATTCCTGGCAAAACTTCAATGGCCTAAGCTGTACAATGACGCCAGTGAGTGGGTGGTGAGTTGTGATACTTGTCAACGAATGGGGAAACCCTTGGATTTTATGCTACTCAATCCATCACAAGCACAAGAATTGTTTGAGCGTTGCAGTCTAAATTTCGTGGGACCTATAAAGGCAAAAAGGGCCTAGAGATGTCGGTATGTTGTAGTAGCAACCGAGTATCTAACAAAGTGGGTGGAGGCATGGGCACTGTCAAATAACTTAGTCGTAAGTACGGCAAAGTTTATTTATGAACAGATCATTACAAGATAGGTATTCCTATCCAATTGACTAGTGATAGGGGAGGTCACTTCGTCAACCATGTCATTAGACTACTCAAAACAAAATTTAAAATTTTTCATTCCTTGTCAAGTCCTTACCACCCACAAGCCAATGGCCACCAATGGCCAAGCAGAGCCAACAAACAAGATTTTGATGTCATTGATATACAAATCGTGTGGGGTAGAACACACCGACTAAAAGGACATGTAATCGGCAGCACTATGGGCATACAACACAACTTACAAAGTAACAACATGACAAACTCCATTTTAATTGATGTTCAGACAAGAAGTTGTAGTTTTGATAGTGTTTATTGTCCCCAACCTTCAAATAGCGATTGAAAACAGACTTAGCAATATGGAAAGCCATCGGAAAAGATTACACAACTTAAATAAATTGGACGAATGGAGATTGATGGTGCAGTGAGCCACGGAGGTAGCACAACAGAGATACAAGGTGTGGCACGACAAGCACCTAAAACACGTTTGGTTCACCCCATGACAACTGGTATTGTTATACAATAGTAGAAATGAGATCAAACCTAGGAAGTTTAGGGTAAAGTGGCTCCCGCATTTCACATGTGAGAAGTTGGAGCTAATGGAGCAATTAAACTATGGACTCTGGATGGAACGGAGATAGCAGACCCAGTTAATCGTTTGAAGCTAAAGGTTTACCATCAAAGGAACGAGAACCCAAGAGGTAATGGCCCACCCCAAAATAGGTAAAATAACAAACTTATACAAAAAAATTAAAATAATAATAATGATTGAAAAAAATAACAGGAAACTACCATACTATATGGCCCTCAAGGTGTAATAAAGTATGCATCATACAGCCTTCAAGAGTAAGTAGGTGTTTCACAGTACATCATACACCGAGGTGATAAGAAGGAGAGCAAGTGCAGATAGAGAACCGTACAGTCAAATCTAAGCAAAGGGGAACATAGTAAAGCACTCTGAAAGGAAACATATTTACACCATACAGACAAACAGTAGAAACACATCATACAAGTGTGTGGAATTGAGTCCTCATACGGGTAGAGATCAAACATCAAAAAGACCATACAGTACTCAACATATATTAGAACAAGTAGGTCGTTTGGATATGTGAAGTAACCCATACGGCTAAGGGAGACACTATCGTTCAGTGGAAGAAAATCATTGATGAGAGATGAAAGGAAGAATCAGCAAGACTATAAAGCCAAGATTCTACAGCACACAAGATGCAACTACAAGAGATCACATCCACCATACAAACACAAATACCATTAAATGATAGCACCGTATGGCCATTAGATTTTGAGAAGGATATTTTGAAGGAAGACAAACACATGGTCAGCAAATAAAAGCGAAATATTAGCAAGCGATGTTACAGACAATCGCTCCAAACAAAGACACATTTTGACAAAGTACAAAAAAAGCATTTTGCAAGCATCTCTAGACAAGAAGAAAAGTCGCCAATAGCCAAGAAAGAAGGCAAAAGGCACGAACATAAAGAATATAAGGATTGATTGGGAAGAAAGTCGTGCAAGGGAATCATCTGCGATTGGAAAATCGCAGCAATTGCATTCAAGCTACACAGGAGACGGGAAATAAGAAAAGTCGTTCATACTGGTACAAGAAGCATTCAATAGAACAAGACTACACCACGATAACTTGATAGGCCTGAAGTATAGACGTCGTATAGCAAGTAATAAATTAGGGTGAAGTCATACGGTTGAAGGAAGAGAAGAGGAAATTTCTAACCATTTTTCTTCTTCCTGCACAAAAAGACAAAGAGAAAAGGGTTAGCCAATAAGCTGACAAGCGCAATTGGAGGACAAAGCTACAGGCAAACGGTTCCAGTAGCATGAATATGAATCGCAATGCACAAGTATTACCCTCGTGAGTAAAAATTGAAGCAAACATGGGTAGTGGACAGATCAAACAGAAGTTATCACAGTATAGACTATGACATTCGAAGGCTTGAATGGCGTAGAGTGTAGGAAATGGTGGACGGATACACCACGTGATGATCCCATTGAAAAGCATGAGTCATGCACAAGTCCACTAGGCAATTCAAATGCTCATCTTTTGCATTCGCGATTTTTAGGGAGTCTTGTGTGTCATGATCTAGGCATATGACAAGTCTTCGAGGTAGTCTGAAATCATTTAAATTATTTTTTGGGGTAGCCGAATTCATGAAAGTGTTTGGGATTCCTGGCAAGCATGGCAATGAAGATATCACCGGATTTCAATGACACACTTCTCTAGTTGACATGCAGGGATGATCTAACGGCCACAAAAAAGGAACAATTGGTTTATGCCAACAAGGGTAGGGGTGTAAAGAAATCATCCATTCGGCATTGCAAGTGGTGATGCCTTTTGATGTTTTGAAGAGTTGCCTGACAGGAGCCAATTGTACTTTCAATATTGTCATTTCTCAGATTACCCTCATGAACGGGCTTAAAAAAGGCAAAGTATACGATTGGGTGACTCTATTGGCTAACAAGATGGAGGAGTTCATGACACTCCAACACCAAACATGTTCCATGCCTCACCATGTCATCGGGTTGTTTTTGGAGGTTGTGCGCATGCAAATACCCCCTCAAGTTTCACACCTAGTACCCCAAGGTACAGTGCGCTCAATGCAGCCACATATTTTCTACTGGTTACATCTAGACATGATGGGGTGTGGCAGAGAAATTCAATCAGCCAAGAAGCGGAAGAAATAGGTAGTGATCTCGGAGAGCGAGTATGAGACAGAAGGTGAGGATAGTGATGTTAGTAGCCAGGAGGAGACAGAGGAGACATCACATGCCACCAAGATTAGGGCGGAGGAACCCTTGGTGGCAGATGTGGCTACCGAGATAGAGGTGGTGGAGGATCCCTTGGTGGGAAATGTGGCTATCGTTATAGAGATAGTGGAGACATGCGTTACGAGCACCCCCACCAGTGGTTGAGTAATAACAATCCCAAACCCATTCCAAAATTTTGTCATACTGGCGAACCTAGTTCTTCGAACCAGAACTTGAATCCGAACCCAAACCAACAACTTAGCAAAAAACGATAACCTTCAAATATAGATCTTTTAAGCTGAAAAAGAACATTAATAAAATGAAATGATTAATAGACTTTAAAAGAACTCAGAGAAACATTTTTTACCATATTAACATGTAAGAATATCAGACATGATGCTTAAATGACTTCTAATAGTTGATTTTCCATACTCATTACAATAAGTAACAGACACACAAAAATGGAGTAAAAGAAATAATATCCAATGCTGCTACGGATTAGTAATTTGGTGTACTTCATGATCTAAGCTGAAAAAATCATTAAATATAATATTCATGATGTAAACAACTGTACTAGTTTTACATTTAGTCCAACTAATCAAGCACAAGCCTGTGATGAAATTATTATCTCATTAGGAGATGCGATGTTTATTCCAAGGAAACAACAAATACTAAGCAGACTGATTGCGTGCACAGGTCAGTGCAGCACACTAAATGAATGATGTCACTGTACAAAATAACATGTAAAGAAATGTAGTCTCTACGTGCCTTGTTGAGAACCCTAGAACGACATTGAATGCTTGCTTCAGAGTAATTCTTGACTTCCTCCAACAAGACTTTAGCGGGCTTATCAACCAAAGGAGAACATAAAGGTGAAATCTTTGAAGAAAGAAATTCACTGAACCTGCACAATTCAAACATTATAAGCATGACTAAGAATTGTAGAAAACAGATCAGATTATAGTCAGGCAAAAATATATTCAGAATATTGAAAACAACCAAAACAAATAGGCTTAAAATGTAAAAGACCATAAGCCCAGACATGGATATTCACCTCATGGTCTTCCCCTGAGAATCTTCATAACCTTTTTCTGCCTCATGAACGATTGCACCTTTCAAGTGTTTGTCCTGTAAAAGCTATAAAAAGAGAGTTGAATCAGCACATACAATCCATTTGCTGGATAAAGAATCATTTATGAAAGACCTAGATATCATATCAGCAATAGGTACGGAATGAACAAATAACTTTTAATGGATGACTGAGCTTTGAAGTGAAGAACACACGATTATACTAAGAGGAGGAGGGGGGAGGCAAGGTGGTGAATCAGTATAATAATGATTTTGCCAATTTAAAACTTTTTACCCAAACAATTACTTTAATAACTTTAAATGCTGAAATCAATAATTATGCACATGAACACAATGACACAAGATTTATGTGGAGAGCAAATGCAGGAGAAAACCACGGCAAATTAATTGATTTTATATAATTTTGATCTTTTACAATATTTTGTAGGCTCCAACCTACAAGAGGCTCAACCTCGATTTTTACGAGCACCAACCCGCTGGAAGCTGCAACGCCCACTGTCTGAAGGCACCGACCTACTGGAAGCACCAACCCATTGCACACAAACTTCTGTTCCACCCTGGCAATGTTGCTTACTTCAACTGATGATGGATAGTTTAATAGCACAATTTCTCTTCTTTTATCTGTGTAGATTTAATCGCAGCACATACACCTTTCTTTCTTCCCAAAGTCAACCTTTAATAACTATATAATTTTTATTTCAATAAAAATTCTATGTATATTTTTCTTCATTGACACCACATACTCTGATATATTTACATATCCATAAATCAGATTTTTATAATGAATATATATTTTCATTAACTCTTCATTCTCTTCTCTCCACACACTACATCTCTATTTTCTTTTTCTTCTTACTCTCACCGCTGATTTCTTGTTATTCTTATTCATATACCATACTTTTACTCTGCTATCTATCTATATATATATATCAGACTGAAATCTGAATGTACAAATAAATATCTTTATGCACTCTTTTACTTCTCTTCTACTTTCCAATCACTGGCTTTACATATTCTTTTTATTTTAATTCCTCACACCATTTCGTTTTCTCTTCCATATACAACTCTCTTACCATTATTCTCCCATCGCACTCCTATAAATCGGCGTGTCTTCTTCAAAATGAAGGATCGCATCTTTTGTAAAACTGTAGTTGTATTTTTTTATATTAAATAATTTCCTTCACTTATTTCTCAGATATTTTTTTATCTCCTTTATATTGTGCTCCATATGCATCAAGCTATCTTGCCATAAGGATATTTATTTTTCATTGATCAATACTTGCCATCTCTGTTTTGATCGCTGATTTGGAAACTCTCAGTGATTTAGTGTTCAATGCATTTCCTTTTCTCAAGCCCGACAACACACAGTTACTCTGCTGCTTTGAATCTTACGTGTCTCTTTCAACATATTGTTCATACACTTACTAGGAAGCATATATATTTATATTATAATTCCTGTAAAAATTCACTAACACCTACAATGCCTTAGACCTGCTGTGCTGGTGTCTGCATTGGAATACCAATTATAATCGATACATATCATTTTTTGTTCAGGGCACCATTATCTGCACTATGTATGATCTTTAAAACTGTAGGGTCATTATTTCCATCGCCTGTTCTGATGTCGTCGTTGTATAGTAGTCATTGTGTCTTTTTGTTTGATAAAACTATCCTTCTTGCTGATAATTACTGGCATGACTAATTGCTGACATGGCAATTTGACAGGTTCTTCATCTTCGATTTAATGAATCAATGTCTTTGTTTCTTCCTGCGCCTTATATTTAGTGCACTTTGGTTTCTCATTGTCCAAGTTGTAATCATATCCTCATCGTCTATGACATTGCATATATAAATATGGTCACAATATTAGTTTAAACCACATAGCAAATATGCTGCTGCCAATTCGCTACATATTCAATGTTTTTATTGACCATGTATTATCTGCTGCCAGATAATCAATAGACTATAGATTTCAATAGTCTTATTTTCACAAGTTTCTCCTATTGTTTATTTGAGTCCATATGATATTATTATTTATAACTCATCAATACTTTGTTGTGCATCTTCCTTCTCATTCACTGCTATTGCTAATCTTTTATTGGGCTTTAAATATATTCTTCATATTATCAATCTTCCGATAAGATATTGTTTAAAGTTGCATTTGAATCCAGTGGATGGATAAGTTACTAGAACATCATTCATATCATGGAGTGATGAGGGAGGTTCACACTGTTCTCAGCATCTCTATTGGAGAGTGCGAACTTTATTGTCTTCCACTTGTGCTTTGTTGTATATAACTTTTACTGGTAGTCTTATTTTAATTCACGTTAGGCACTACATGCTTGTATTATAATTGTAGATTTCACATAGTTATCTCACATATGTTGATTGAACTCATACTCATCACTTCATTTATTTTCTGATTGCACTCTCACAAGCTTCATACTAATCACTTCAATTACATCTTTCACATCCAGTCCCGCATAGTAAGAGATTGGGCATTTAATCTGGAAACTCATGAATTTCCTTATTTATATCACGACATGCTGTTTGAACTCATATCACTATCTCTGCTATTAGAACAGTTGTGTATCATTACAATTCCATTGTTGTTGCTTTTCTCTCTTTTTTGTGATATTTTATACGTAATGTAGATTTTATATATATCAATCAATCGTATCCTTACCCTTCTACTTCTTTCATCACAGTCATAGATTATTTGTCTGTATCATTACACACTCTATGTCAAACATGAATGTCTCCAATATTAAACTTGATATTATGCCTTGCTTTGTACCTTTAAAATTGATGATGGTCATCTTGTCCTTGCCTGTGAAGCCCTTTGACATCAATGACAATTCTTCCATCATGAAGCACTTAATTTCTATGGAGTTTGTATCTGAAAATGTAATGTCCTCATTTTTGCCAGCATTGGAGTTGCAAGGATTAGCCTATTATTGTGATCCTCGTAGGTTATTTATTGTGGATAGAGAGTCTTTTGAGGTAGTGGCTTGGCTTGGGATGATCTTTACTTCTTCACAATTCAGTAAGCTACAAGTTGGTCTTCATTTGGCTCGGATTGGACTTCGCTTGGGCTTACTTTTGTGGACTTACTATTTGTGGTAAGTTGGGTGTTGATTGAGATGGACCCTTTCTATTTTTGGAAAGTGCATTTGGTCACATGGAGAAATAATAGGTATAACTCCTATTTCAAACAGCATATTTAAAAGATGGGTATTTTGGGAGTAATTATATTTTTAGTGGCCAAATTATTATTAATTTATTAAATGATTTATTATAAAGTTATAATTTAACTTTATAATTTCACCTAAGTTGAGAGCTGAGTTTATCATTGGAAAGAGTCATTTATTAATTAGTTAAGCCAAGTCAAGTGAAAGAATCTAATGGAAGCTCCTAATTAATGTTGTGTAGTGAAGCTTCTTGAGTGAAGCTACATTTTGGCAACAAAAAGGGCATCTAGAGGTTATAAATACAAGCCCATTTGTTGAGAAAAGCATGCTTGGATATTTTATTTGTTTTTAATATTTTTGTGGCTTTTTATGATTTCTGATATTTTATCGCCCTTGCTAAAGTATAAGGGTTAAGTTTGGGAAGTTTTTAGTAATTGTGCTTAAGTATACAATTGGCCAACATCTCCTACTATATTTGTTGTAGCTAAGGAGAATAATCTTGATTATTACTGGCTAAGGGTTTGGAGTTTTAGAATTGAGCATTGATCCTGTAGCTGAGGTATTGTGCATCAATTTCTTAAGGTTTGCATCTTACATTTTTGTCATTACTGTTGCTTGGAAGAAAGTGTGTGAGATTCTGTGATGTAATTTGATTCAATGCTGATGTAAATTGAATTGGGAGATAAATATGGAGTAGTTCAGGTTTTTTTTTGAAGTTACATGGTATAGTAAATCAAATGCAAATCTATCATTGCCATTGAATTGAGCATGGTCATCATCAATGTTGTTCAAAAATTGCCTAATCTTAGTGAATGTGATTTAGTCATCCTTGGAGTTCTTTTCAGTGGTATTGGCATTGTATGCTAAATGTTCTCACGTAATGTCAAAAGTCAGGAATATTAGTATTTGTTAGAACTATAACCAGACAGGGGTATTACAGAAAATGAAGTTTCACTCTGGAGACATCTGTCTATAGTAAATTCTACTGTAAGTTGATTATTTCATCATGCGAGTTATCATCTCATGCTCATATTATATGGTAATGTTTGCAGTCCTATTCCAATTTTAAATGCAATGCATATTGCATTTAGAACCTAACACCTATCATTGCACCAACAACAGCCATAGAAAGATTAAGAATCAAAGTATAAGGTTTTGCAAATGTCCAGATGTTTAGACAATCCCCTCTTAGCAAATCACCAACCAAAAACTCACCATCCATGGAAACCATGAAATGGCTGCCTTAGTTTGAAATATACGTTTTCTAATTGCTATTTCCACTCTAATTTTGCATATGACTTCCAGTTTCACAAAATGGTGTGAAAAGGTAGACATTTACTACAAGAAGTACAAAAGATGAACTTAAAGAATAACTCAATTATAATTCAAAAGACAATGCAAGTACTGAAGACAAAAAAATTAAGGCCTGTACTTACCATAGTATTCCATTCAATATTTTGAGCTGCAACTCCAGCAGTGCTAGAAAGCAATCTAAGATCTCTTGATTGACATGCCATACCAGGCACTCCTGGTTGCATAAAACCTGAAGTTTAATATACAGATTTCAGGGAATCAAACAAATGCTTGCTATCGCTTGCTATCAAACATATCATAATTCAGGCCATATATAATATATTCAACCCATCACCACTTATAGCCACCTATCACATATAATCTGTCTTGATTCAAACTCTAAATTGAAAGTCTAGAAGGAAACAATGAAAAGGTGACTGTCCATTTGTTTATTGAATATTGAGTTTTAAACATACATAACCTTCCAGTGAAATATACAATACAGTAAGAAATCATAGTGTAGCATCAGTATAGCTACCCTCCTGACAGAAAAGGCCTTTCCCACTTACAAAAAGGATTCATGTCAAATAAACTTAACAGCTTAAAAAGGTTAACAGAATTGTGCTTTGAGAAATATTAATTACAAAACCAAAAAACAATCTACTCATAATTACTTACTTCATCTCTTCTAGTCTATATAGTACATAGTGTGGGATCAACAACAAAGTCATGAGGACAATTAGGAATTAACTACTAACATATCAAAGTTAACTATAAGCAAAGACGAACATCTGCACTGCTGAAAACAATCACCTACCTACTTGATCAAAAGATAATACCTCAAATATTTGGGCAAGACCTTCATGAAAATAAACATAACATGTCAAAATTTATTAATAGTAATAAAGGTTAAGCTCTGCTAGGGCTTGGTGATATTCTGGCATCTTTTTACTGATTCTCTTTTAGATATGCACTAATTTCTTTGTGTTCTTGATCTTTGGTTCTGCCTTCATCAGTTCCTAGTAAAGGAAAGCTGTCCCACCCCTCTCATTCATTTTGGATATAGTTTAACGCCCCGAGTGGGAAACCATGAGCACAAAGTCTAACTGGACTTATGGTATTGCAAAAAAAAAAATTAAAAGAAAGGTACATACAAAACATAATTAATGATTACATAGTCAAAATAATAAATGCGGAAGCAATTTATTCTAACATGTAACTTTAACATCATTGATGCAATTTGTCAATTGTAAGTGCAAATCTAGGACAAACCTACATCCTCTAGGGCTCACATGATGTCGCTACTTAAACTATGTTATTACAACAATTTGGTTTAACTAAAGACATAAGGAACACCGAAAATTATCATGGCCATATTAATTTGATATCTCTAAGTACATTTTAGAAAAACAAATTTAATGTTGTGAATGCTTTCTATCAATATATTAATAAGATCAAAACAGGTTAAACATTCATATCATTCACATAATTATAATTTCATTTATAACAACATTTTATCTATTACATCATTGACATCTAATTTCCACTACTAGTTTACATGTTACAAGTATATAAACCAGATGACAATTACATCCTTGACATAAAACACAAGTTCATGGTATAAATACAATTTCATCTAAAGATGCACTTACATTTGAAAAATATGATTATATTTTAAAAGTACGATTTCTCTACTCAATACATCCAGTGGTCTAGATACAAAGTGTTGATAAAACGAAGATAACATCTATGAACCACCATAAGTCATGTAGGAAGACTGAAGCTCTTGATGGGAGAAGAATCATTATCACCCGACCGTGTGAAATCACTAATGTCCCCATTTTAGTTCACCATTGTTGGTGGTTCAGATTAGCCTAGCAGTGGCCCTCGTAGGCTAAGTCGGTTAGAGGGTCTCAATTGCCAAAACCACAGGCCAATTCCCACTCCAAACGACAAGGATGTTGAGGATGCTCTTCGTTTGGATCAATTTGGCACACTTACTATTTATTGTAAGTGTTTTATTCAGGAAAATCAAGGTTTCTATCTTTAGCAAGGTGCCTAAGCAACTTGGTGGTAGTGTTATGATTCAGTGTCATTGACTGGAGCAGTTATTTAGACACTTGCTATTTATAGAAGTCTTTCTTGTCTTTAAGGGGCACCCTGACTCATGGTGTGCACAGGGATTGACTCATTCGTGAGTTGGTTTAGTTTGAGGGACTTACTATTTATAGTAAGTCAATTATGCCCATGTCACTACTTTTGGCACTGCACTTGGACTTGGTATTAGCAGGGGTCATTAGGTCTTTTGTTGACAAAGTGGAATAAGTTTATTGGCTCAAGTTCAAGATATTAACTATTAATAAAGAAATCCTTATTAATAATTAATTATTAAAACATATAATATAAAAAAACTATTTAAATGGGGCCAATTGAATTTATAAGTACATGAGATGAACATCATAATGTGGGGGCCTATTTATTCATTATCCTTAGTCAATGTAGGACATTGAAAAGCAAATACATTAATGTCTTCAACTCAAGTCAAGCAAGTGGATTTGGCATTGTGTTTGAAGGGACTTTATAACTGCATTAGATGAACATCATAATGTAGGGGGCTATTTATTCAAATATCCCAGGTCAACGTGAGACATTGGAAAGCAAATACATTAATGTTTTTAAAGTCAACTCAAGCAAGTGGATTTAGCGTCATGTTTAAAGGGGTATTATAAAGCTTATAATGTTAATGGGGCCAAAGTCATCATTTAATGCTATTAGGTGTCCATTTCATTATTGGCACCAAAGACTTAGAGTTTGCTAAGTCAAATGCAAAAAAACAAATATTATAATCATTAACGTGCCTTGTTGAGTAAGCTTCATGCTTTGAACTTTTTTGTGGGATTATAAAAGCAAATGAAAGAATATCAAACATTATTATGGATTGATATATTTGCTTGTTTCTTTGAGAAGTCTCTGGTTTTTGCCAAGGGTTTCAGCATTGTTGGAGAATTGGAAATTCTTAACAATTTTAGCACTAAGCTGGTGAAAAACCCAATGATATTATGCACTGGTGAAATGGCTCAATCCAGGAGTCATTATTGAGCTTAAATTGATGGAGTATCATAGATGGTTGGTTCAGTTTGTGAGATGAATAGCAGCAGATTATAATAATAACTGCTTAGCTTGTAGACCTGGTTCAAGGAACAGAATTGAGTATATTACAGCAGCAATATCTGATTTATGTCAGCCATGATTCATTCTTGTGTCTAATGTGAGTCTCGTGGAAGCAGTGCATAATGCCTAGGAGGTATTGTTAGACATTTGGGGCTTACATTTCATTCAGTTTCAGTGTTGAGCGATATCATCTCATTCTGTGGAGACAATCTTTTGTGAATGCTGATATATAGAACTGCTGCATTTACATTATCAGATTCTCTTTAATTCTGTAATCAATTTTCAATACATCAGAATTGGCATTTATATGGATTATTGATACGTTGAATAAATAAAGGTTTCCAAGCCAACTATTTGGTTTAAAAACCTATGACTCTTGTTCAACGATTTCAGACTTTATATGTCGCCAGTATTTTTTATATGACACCATAATGAAGTAAAGTTCTTAATTTTGAATGTCAAATGTTTAATGGAATTTGTAATAATCTGAGCTTAAAATTTTATAGTCAAAATGCTGAATGCCATGCCAACTATTTAGTTTAAAAACCTATGACTCTTGTTCAACGATCTCGGACTATATATATGTCGCCAGTATTTTTTATATGACACCATAATGAAGTAACATTCTTAATTTTGAATGTCAAATGTTTGACGGAATTTGTAGTAATCTGAGCTTAAAATTTTATAGTCAAAATGCTGAATGTATAGCTGAGAGGAATTTTATCAAACAGTTCTCAGACAACCTGGGTATGCTCTAATACCTCTGTAATAACACTTCTTAACTTGGCAGGAAAAAACAAATCAGGATGGAACTAAAGGACTTTCATCAAACAGTATGCATTCATCCCACTAGAAAACCATATGTTCTCAGTACCACAGGCTAAGAGCAAAGATACCAGATATTAACGTAAATGTTATGCTATTAAACTGATAATGTTAGGCTGTTTGGACACTGCTTATTCAATGACAGAATTATGGTGAAGGAAAGCAACACACTCCAGAGATTATAATCAATTTTTTATAGGAAAAAGTACGTTTGCATAAATGCACCTTCAATATACTTCGTTGGTAGTGAGTCTTGTGCGGACGCCTGGCAACATTATGTAGTAATGTTTCTGGACAACTCTCTATACAACCACCACTGCTGAGAACATTCAACGTACAGGACTACTGGTCTCCCGTAACACTCTGCCAGGTGTTATATGTAGCAATACCATGGCACATAAGCCCTGCTCAAACGTTCTCACCACCCATCAGTCTATCAGCCCGTGTCTGGTTCTGTTGTGACATATCCCGTACTGCCGACTACCTCAGATTAAACTACTGTATTATTCAGGCCGACCTTGCAATCCGTCCACGCAAATACCACTCGGGAAACCCCTTGCTACCAACCTGGACTCTTGTTATCGCTGATAACTAGGCACTTGGTTTCATGTTAGTGTTTGTTTGGCAATCCCGTGGCTGGTACAACCTGTGATTAAACTCCTATCCAACCTGTTTCCCACCTGGCAATGGCTAAGTTTAAAATAATGGTAACTTAGATATTATGCACCCAGTAATTTGTACTTACTTCCAGGAACTAAGATGACTTGCAAAAAACTTTGATTAAATCCAACCATAAAATGACGAGTTCAAAGAGAAGTTGGGGCTACGTCCAACGTCTTGCATTTGCTCCACAGGTTTGCATCCTCAAAGCAACCAATCACATTTAAGCAACCAGAAAATACCAATATGCTGAGTTCATAAATTTATTGTGTGAATCCCAATGCAAGCTCCTTTTATAACCTCGAAGTGAGGGAAAAAACAATGAAGCAAGGAATGTGGGATAAAACACAATTTTCGTCCTGTAGTCACTTAAGTCACTTTATAAAGTAAATAACTTTATAACATAAAGTGACTTTATCCACACACTTTAATAAAATACTGAAGTACATATGATAAAACTTCCGATGTGACTGGTAGGCATCCTGTTAGCTAAAGCCGTTAATTATCCGGACGTGGAGATAGATTAACCTAGCGCCAAAACACTAGTGCGGAGAAGGGGACATGACAATCCTCCTTCCCAGGGTTGCTTGCCCTCAAGCAATCTCGATGCTGGGTGTTGTAGTATAGACTCACCTTCCCAAGTGGCATCCTCATATGGTAAGTCTTTCCATCGAACTAAATATTCCCTGACAGTCCTGTTATGCAGCTTCCTCTCCCTGGTTTCAATCACTTCCTTTGGCACCAAAATAAGCTTGCCCACCTCATCAAGTGGGGGAAAACTCTCTGAAGGTACAATCTACTGGCCCACAGCCTTCTTGAGGCATGAAACATGAAAAACATTGTGGATTTGGCTATCACCTGGCAAATCCAACTCATAAGCGACCTCTCCTACCCTCCTGGTGATACAATAAGGTCCGTAAAATCTGGGCTTAAGTTTCTCTGACCCACTTTTCTTCAAGGAGCTCTATCTATATGGCTATAGACGAAGAAAAACTCTATCACCCAACTCAAACCTCCACTCAATATGATGTCGATCAATGTATAACTTCTGTTGGTACTGTGCCTGTTGAATATTATCCCTGAGAGCTCGGAGAACGTCATGCTGGTCCATAATCCAATCTTTGGCCAATGGTGCCCTGCTGTCTTGTAAGGCCAAATCAATAAAAGAGAGAGGCTCGTAACCATAAAGGGCGTGGCAAGGAGTCATTCGAATGGACATGTGATAAGTGGAGTTATAACAATACTCCCCCAAATACAGCCACTTAACCCAAGCTCTCTGCTAACCTGCAATGTAATTTCTCAAGTACCCTTCCACCTATATATTCACTATTTCGGTCTGACCATCTGTTTGCGGGTGATAGCTAGTGTTGGGAGTCAACTCTATACCTGTCAATTTGAAAATCTCCTGCCAAAAGGGGCTGAGAAACCTACTATCCCTGTCACTCACAATAGTCCTAGGTAACCCATGGTGAAAGAATATCTCTCTAAAGAACAACTCAGCCACCTGAGAGGTTGACCAATCCACAACAATCACGAAGAAGTGCGTGAACTTAGTCAGTCTGTCTACCATTGCAAAAATGCAATCTCTGCCCTAGACCCTAGGCAACCCTGTGATAAAATCCATGGAAATACTCTCCCACACCTGAGCTGGAATAGGGAGAGGCTAAAGTAAACCTACAATGAAACCTTATTCAGACTTGTTTTGCTGACAAGTCTCGCACTCCCTAACATCTTGTAATACATCATCCTTTAGCCCCTTCCAAGAAAATCTCTCCCTAATCTGCCTGTAGGTTTTGAAAAAACCTAGGTGCCCTATTAAGGGTGCATCGTGTATGGTGTGCATAATATCCCCCTTAAGTTTAGATTTGGGTACTAGGTAGATTCTATTTTTGTACTATATAACATCATTCATTACCTTGTACAGCTCATCCTAAAGTATACCATCCATAATCTGACATTGTGTGAGCATTTTTAGAATACTCCACTAACAGCTGGGAACCTCCAATCTGCTGAAATCTTGGAAATAGCGTAACACTCTAGCACTTGGGGTCTTCGGGAAAGAGCATCAACAGCTATGTTATTTTTCCCCTTGACATACTCAATGTCAAAATCATAAGCTTGGATCTTGCTGACCCATTTTTGTTGTCTTTCATTCAATTCCTTTTGTTCCAGGAAGTAACGTAAGTTGTTATGATTGATCTCCACTGTAAATTTACTTCCCACCAAGTACTACCTAAATTTGGCTAAGGTATGCATGATGACTAGCATCTCCTTATCATAAGTGGAATATAGCAATTCATTGCCCCTAAGTTTCCTACTCTCAAAAGCAATGGGATGACGATCCTGCATCAATACTGCCCCTATTCCACTTTCTGAAGCATCACACTCCAACAAAAGGTCTAGAAAAATCAAGAAGTGCTAGCACCGAACATGTACTCATCATCTATTTCAGTCTATCAAAGGCTGCCTCTGAATCCTCTGTCCAATTAAATGTCCCTTTCCATGTCAAATCAATAAGGGGTGTTGCAACCTAGGAAAAACCTTTGGCGAATCGCCGGTAATAAGAACAATGACCAAGGAAACCCCACAACTCGGATACATCTCTCGGAGGTGGCCAATCCAGGATTGCCTGTATCGTTTCCTGATGCACCTTTCTCAACACTAATCACATAACCCAAATAGAGAATCTCAGTTAGCCCAAATTCGCACTTAGACTCCTTTGCAAATAAAAAATGTTCTTCCATGAGACTGAGGATCTCATCTAAGTGTTGCAAATGTTCCTCCCAAGTCCTGCTAAAGATTAATATGTCATCAAAGAAAACCAACACACTCTTCCTTAGCTGTTTTTTGAAAATATGTTTCATGCATGACTGGAAAGTGGTTGGTGCGTTAGTGAGCCCAAATGGCATCACCAAGAACTCGTAGTGTTCATAGTGGCATCTAAAAGCAATCTTATGCACATCCTCCTCTCGGACTCGTATCTAGTGGTATCCTGATCAAAGATTATCTTTGAGAAATAAACAGCCCCATGTAGTTCATCCAGTAACTCATCAATGCGGGGAATCGGATACCTGTTTTTAATGGTTCCCTTGTTCAGGGTGCGGTAATCTATACACATTCGAAGGGTGTCATCCTTCTTAACCAACACCACTGAAGAGGGAATTGGGTCTAATATGTCCCATATCTAGAAGTTCCTTGATCGTCTTCTCTATCTCCTCCTTGTAGTGCCTGGGGTGACGATAAGGAGTGGTAATGACAGGTTTGGCACCCTCCTCTAGCTCAATGATATGCTCAAACCCTCTATCTGGAGGAATTCTTGGAGGTATATCCTCAAACACCCTCCTATGCTTGTCTAGGACTGTCTGAATGTCACAATGATACTGTTGTCCTATATCCTGAGTCTCCTTTGAAAAGATGAAGCACTGTGTCACCCATTCTATATTATTATGTCTCAAAATGGCCTCCATCTTGTGAGCTATTATCAATCTAGGTCCACTATCTGGTATGGCTTTTAGGACTACCAACCGATCACCCTGAGAGAATTCCAACTGCATGGTCTCATGATCAAAAGTCTACATGCGAAGAGTCCTTAACCATTGCCTACCCAGAATGGCATCCAAACCATCCAAATCAACAACGTAGAAATCGGTCTCCAAAAGATAATCGTCAAACTGTATCTGAAGACTGGCTACTTTCTTTGTACACCTCAAAACTTCACTGCCTGCTACCTTCACCTCACACTCGAGTATGTCAACTGTCTGCAAACCTCTCCTAGATACCATCTGTGTACTAATGAAATTATGAGAGGCTCCTATATCCAAGAGACAAACAATGTGTTGACCCTTAACCACACCCTTCACTCTAAAAGGATGACATGTCGGATCACTAGAAAGAGTGGCTATAACCGGATGTTGTTCCATGACAGCTTTCTTCTTTTTATCTTTCAGGGGCTGCTCTTCAACTTCTTCTTCCTCGCTGTCCTCAACATCTTCACCTTCTTGTTGCTCCCCTTCATCCTCGGAAAGTACCTTAACATAGTGAATCTTGCCTTTACCAAGGCATCTGTGATCGGAGGTTCAAGGTTCCCTACAAGTGAAGCACAATTTCTTCCTCTAGAGCTCATTATGCGTTTCAAAATCCAATCTGGGAGGATTTGGTTTCTGTTGGGTTTTGCTTCCTTGGTTCGATGTCGATCCTCTGTTAGGTTTCCTTGGAGGCTGTAATATCGATGAAGGTGAATCCAAATCGTAGGCGATCTTAATCACATCATCCAGGGTGTTCGGTTTAAGTACCTTAACCAAACCCCTAAACCTGTCTTGTAACCCCTCTGTGAATAACATCACCTTGTGCTGCTCTAACATATCTGGCACCATAATTGATATATGCTGAAACTCATCAATGAACCTATCCAAAGACCCACTCTGACGTAACTGAGCCAAATCCCTGTAATAAACTTCAATATCTTTCTTGTCAAAGCGAGTAATCAACTTGGAGCTGAAAATCTCGTATGAAGTTATGAGGCCATGATTCTGGGTGACTAATCCATGATGCCACCAATTGTACACAGCTCCCTCAAGGTGCATAGTTGCAAATTTGATGGCTTCCGCTTCAGCCATGGACTTGAGTGTCAAATGGGTATCCAGCTTCTGAATCCAAACTCTAGCGGAAGTCTAATCGCTGCCATCAAAGGTAGGGAGATTTAGTTTGTTCATAGCATGTTTTAGGTCCCTATTAGGTGCTCTCGGTCTTCGATCCTGTTGCTGCCTATCAGTCTCTCTTTTCTGATTTAAATACTGAACAAAAGTCAGATTTTATTTAATTGGATCAAGCAGCAAATCCTAGTCATCAAACATTGCCATAACATTGTCCGATAATAGATTTGGAGCTGCCGATCGTACAACTTCTTCTACATTACAAACTAGCATTAAGGGCCTGTCACTATTATGTGTGGGAGCTCTAGCTGCTCGGGGGGATCCGGCTATACTCCCGCCTCCACTGTGATGGCTTAGAGCTCTTCTGTGGACCGGGACCAACTGCTACATAGTACCTGCTAACTGCTAAAGAGCACTGGCAATGTTGTTCTATCCATCTCTGATAGCCTGCAAGGTTTCCCAAACTTCCCTGTCCTGTTCAATTTCATTATGTGCCATTTGAACGTTGTTCTTTGGTTCAACCTATCCCAAATGATCAACCTGTGAAGTAATATCAGCTTGTTCACCTATTCCAAAAGTTATTTCCCCATCCACTATAAAACTATCTTCAATGTCGATATGATCTGAAGAATCTGCTTGTTCCAGTTGTAGGTGACTGAATTTGTGGTGTCTTCTACTCATTCCTGGCTGTCATTTTTGGGTGAAATTTGGTCTGCAAAAGTTTTGTTATTTCCCACAAGATGGCAGGTCTTGTGGCTCTGATACCACTGTAATAATTTGCGCTTAAAATTTTATAGTCAAAATGCTAAATGTATAGCTGAGAGGAATTTTATCAAACAATTCTCAGACAACCTAGGTATGCTCTGATACCTCTGTAATAACACTTCTTAACTTGGCAGGAAAAAACAAATCAAGATGGAACTAAAAGACTTTCGTCAAACAGTATGCATTCATCCCACTAGAAAACCATATGTTCTCAGTACCACAGGCTAACAGCAAAGATACTAGATATTAACGTAAATGTTATGCTATTAAACTGATAATGTTAGGCTGTTTGGACACTGCTTATTCAATGGCAAAATTACAGTGAAGGAAAGCAATACACTTCAGAGATTATAATCAACGTTTTATAGGAAAAAGTGAGTTTGCATAAATGCACCTTCAATATACTTCGTTGGTAGTGAGTCTTGTGCAGATGCCTGGCAACGTTATGCAGTAATGATTCTAGGCAGCTCTCTATACAACCACCATTGCTGAGAACATTCAACATACAGAACTACTAGTTTGTCATAACACTCTGTCGGGTGTTATATGTAGCAACACCGTGGCACATAAGCTCTGCTCAAACGTTCTCACCACCCGTCAGTCTATCAGCCTGTGTTTGGTTCTATTGTGACATATCCTGTACTGTTGGCTACCTCAGATTAAATTGTTGTATTATTCAAGCCGACCTTGCAATCCGTCCATGGAAATACCACTCGTGAATCCCCTTGCTACCGACCTAGACTCTTGTTATCGCTGATAACTAGGCACTTGGTTTCACGTTAATGTTTGTTTGGCAACCCCGTGGTTGGTACAACCTGTGATTAAACTCCTATCCAACCTATTTCCCACCTAGCAATGGCTAAGTTTAAAATAATCTGAACTTGGATATTATGCAGCCAGTAATTCGTACTTACTTCCAGGAACTGAGATGACTTGCAAGAAACTTCCATTAAATCCAACCATAAAATGACGTGTTCAAAGAGAAGTTGGAACTACGTCCAATGTCTTGCATTTGCTCCAAGGGTTTGCGTCCTCAAAGCAACCAGTCGCATTTAAGCAACTAGAAAATACCAATATGCTGAGTTCATAAATTAATTGGGTGTGAATCCCAATGCAAGCTCCTCCTTTTATAACCTCGAAGTGAGGGAAAAAACAATGAAGCAAGGAATGTGGAATAAAACACAATTTTCGTCTTGTAGTCACTTAAGTCACTTTATAAAGTAAATAACTTTATAACATAAAGTGACTTTATCCACACACTTTAATAAAATACTGAAGTACATATGATAAAACCTCCGATGTGACTAGTAAGCATCCTATTAGCTAAAGCCATTAATCTATCCGGATGTGGAGATAGATTAACCTGGCGCTAAAACACTAGTGCGGAGAAGAGGACATGACAGAATTACTTTGCAAAGTGCTTATGTTTTATAACAAGATTTGGCACAAGAAACATCAGAAAATTCAGTTCAAAATTTGCACACCAGTTGTTCGATAAAATGCATTTGATACCAGATGGAAAATATAAAAGTAGAAACACAAGGTATAATATAGTGGTGAAGTTAGAGCCTGTTGAGGTTCTTACAGAACCCTGAGGCCAACCCCACTGTGCTGAGGAGATAGACACCAAGCCTCATACATACATGTGAAAGCAAGGGATAGTACACAGATTCACTAAATGCATAAAGGTAAGGGCTCTCATAAATATAATCAAGACAAACTACCAAAGGCAACTGACATATGTAGGATAACTAGGACACACATAGGGAAGTGCCATCACATAGCTCTTCACCTTGGGTTACCCTGGACGATCTCTCTGGACCCCAACTTCCAAGTAAGATCATATGCGAAATTAGTCAATCCTTTCATGTGGCCAAGGAATCTGATCATGCCAGCTCACTGCATCTCCTAGAAGGACAGGGATATTCTCCCACTCCCATCCTTAGCCTATACTAGCACTCAAGACATGGGTGAGGCATTAATTATTATCTTTTTAGTGTTATACCAAATTAATTTTATTATCACTTACACAACCCACAATGAGTTACCGTGGACAACCACTTGAGGGCCCTGGCCCCCATTGCCAGCCACTTGTTGACATTATGTAGCTACGGGAGATATCTTTCTCTGTTGTTGTCGTTTGTTCAAGAAATTTTCTGGAGATGTTCAAACTAGTCAGCTAGTCGTCTCTTCTTTATTATCAGTATTTATCCTTTCATGTGCTCAAGCTATCCTTTCATATGGTCAATATGGTGAAGGCAAACGGTTCAAAATACTAAAGGGGCAACAGTAATGATACTGAAGAGAAATTTCTTTTGTAACAGCAGTTCACTTCTTTGACATGGCAGAGACAATGAAGAGTATGTCTGTTCACATGATAGTTGTATGCATAATTGTATGCTAATTGTGGTGGGGTGGAGTTTAACGATTGCAAAATTATTCTTGGTTTCAGGAAATTCATTCTTATACAGTATCGTGCACATACAGAATTGTTGATGTGCAGTTTTGTATACATACAATATTGTTTATATACAGTGTCAAGTATTGCTTGCAGAATATGGTGTGTTTAGTTATGAGTACTACTTCAGTTGTTCAGTGTTGATATGCATTGTAATTCAGACTACTGAATATTCATCAATAGAAGTTTAGTTTTTTTGTGGCTGGGTTTTTCCCCTCAAGTTGGAGGGTTTCACAAGGGAAAATTTTGTGTGTTGTTCATTATTTTGTTTTGGTCTTGCTTATGTTTATTTCTAGGTTAAAAATCAACATGGTATCAGAGCTACTTGGTTATGTGCTTGAGCTAGTTGGTTGCCTGGTTGAGCTACTTGGGTGTTCGCTTAAGTTTCCTGGCTGTCTGCTTAAGCTAGCTGATTGTCTGCCTCAACTGCTTGCTTGTCTTCATCAGCTGCCATATCAGATAATGTGTTATCTCATCCTTTAAATTCAAAAGGGGAATCTTCTTTATTTTATGGGGTGCAATAGTGGCTTCGGACTTTATTAATTGGCACTTAATTGAAACCTTTTATTTATTTTTTCTTCCTAAGATTGGTGCGATGATTTCAAATTCTTTGTAATGGTTTTTATAAGGGCGGCTCCAAATTTATCGACGCATTATTACCATGAGTTATTGCTGTTCTTTTTGAAGGAGTATATTTATTTCAGAGTGGATGGATGACTGGGCATTACTTTCTCTAAAGCAGGGAGCATTTAAAACATTTTGCAAAAAGCAGATATTTGACGTTTGTGTATTTTTGGAGTGATGATTTTAATGGTAGAGTAAATTTTAGAAATATAGTCGATGTTTTTCCTTTGGTTATATGTTGAGTAGTTGTTGGGCAGTGTGAATGAATAAAGGAAGAAAAATGTGGGTTTAGTGTTAGAAAGAAATGGACACGACATGCATTGACTAGTGAGAAGTGGGTGAAGATGGACAGAGTGATGGTACAATGTTTTTTTTTTTTTTGTCAACATGATTTTGATGATTGTGCGATGATGATCAGAATATAAAAGTGTGGCAGACTGGAAATAAAAAAAAGGACTAGTGTGTAGGTCTTATTTATCTGGCGTGTGATTGTTGTATAATTGTTTGTTGTTCATTGTTTATATTCAACTATCGCCTTCAATGAAAGGGATGCTTCTTTAGCCATTTTATTTTTTGGGAGTCTCAATGAAGTGTATTGTAGTAGTTGTATCTTTGGAGTCAAGAATATTATTTCTGACTGAGGACATTACTCTTTCTGGCTAATTTATGAGTCAAATTGGAGATACAAAGAAAGTTTTCAGAATGATAAGTGCATGTACAAAATTGCTACCACTGAAGGTGTTCGGGGATGAGCATGGGTTTTTGTTGCTGAATATATTATAATTATTACAAAGTAATTGGTAAAATAATTGCTTGTTATTAACAACGACCGAGTGGTCAATAGATACAAAAGAATGAACGATGTTTTCTTAGGAAACAATCGTAAAAAATAAAAGCATTCTATTCTAGATACAAGAAACTAAATATTAGAAGCAGTCTAATATTTACAGTAGATTACAATACATAACCATTAAATAATAAATAGTAATAATAGAAGCTATCTATCATCATAATACCCTCCCTTAATGGTTAATCTATCCACAACACCAAGCTATCCTCTGAATTTGACAAAGTTATCAGGACAAGAGGCTTGGCGAGAATATCTGCAGTCTGATCTGCTGTAGGAACATACTGCAAGTTTATTATCTCGACTTCAACCAGTTGTCGTATGTAGTGACAATGAACATCCACATGCTTGGTTCATTCATGAAGACTAGATTACATGCTAATTTGATAACACCTTCGTTATCAACAAAGTGGTTGGTCCTACTAGTGACCTCTGCATATCTCCAAGCATGTGACAAAGTCAAACAGCTTCACAACCTGCCTTAACTGTCCCTCTATATTCAGCCTCTGTGAAGGAGAGACAAATTTCCTGCTGCTTCTTACTAGTCCATGTGACGGCACCGAATCCCAAACTAAAAACATATCCAGAAGTCGACTTTTTATCATCAACAGATCCTCTGCCCAATCTAAATTTGTGAACCCACTGAGTCTAGGATTAGAACTCTGAGAGTAAAGAAGTCCATAATCTGTAGTGCCCTTCACATAACAAAGCACACACTTTGTTGTCATCCAATGATCAGCCTTGAGAGTTGTCATAAAGCGTGAGATGTAGTTGATTGCGAAGCTGATATCAAGCCTAGTAGCAAAGAGGTAGATGAGGCTACCCACTAGTTGCATGTATGTAGTATCATCAACGAGAGTAGAATCAGACTTGACTGATAACTTGAGACCTTTCTCCATGGGTGTAGATGCAAGCTTACAATCCTGCATACGGAATGTCTAACAGAGCCCTCGCATATTTGGACTGAGAAATGAATATACCAAAAGACTGATGCCAAACCTCAACACCTAGGGAATAATGCATGAGCCCAAGGTCAATCATATCAAAAGACTAGCATAAACTTTGTTTGATTACCTGAATCAAAGATGCCAAACTGCCAATGATGATCTAATCATCCACATAAATATCCAGAAGGATGATGTCACTATCACTAGACTTGATGTACAAATTTGAGTCGAAAGAACTCCTCTTGAAGCCTTGATCATTGATGTACTTATCAATTTTCATGTACCATGCCCTAGGGGCTTCCTTCAAGCCATAGAGAGCTTTCGCTAATTTGAGAACCTGATGCTCTTTACCGGTAACCTTGAAACCAAGAGGTTGCGTCATGTAGACCTCTTCTTGTAGGTCAACATTCAGGGTGGCACTCTTGACGTCCATCTGATGGACCTTCTAGCCAAATTGTGTTGCCATGGCTAGGACTAATTTGATTGTGCTCATCTTTGCAGTAGGGGCAATGGTCTCCTCATAATCAATACCCTGATGTTGAGAAAAGCCTTTTGCAACTAAACGAGCTTTGTACTTATCCAATGGGTTTCTTCCCTGGTGGAAGATAAGAAAGGACCCAGGTGTTATTCTTGAACAAGCTCTTGTGTTTAGATGTCATGACCTGTTCCCACTCTGAAATTCCTTTAGCTTCGGAATATGTTTGAGGTTGAAACACACTGTGAATGTTGGCCATGAGAGAAGTTAACTAACTCTGTCAGTTTGCTCTTTTTCCAAGCAATTCTCCCATTAATGAGCTCATCATCTCGATGATCAGCATTAGCCCACCACTTTGGTCGAAGAGGAGAATGACCAACATTAGTATTAGGAGATGCTCTATGATCAAGTTGCTCATCAAAAGAAGCAAGATCAAATTCAAGTGAAGCATCTACATATCTAGGCGATCCTGCAAGAGAAGTTAGAGGTGTGTACACGAATCACTAGTATAACTGAAGCTGCAAGAGATGTTGAAGCCCTCCCATCAAATGGACCTAATGGAAGTTGAACTCCCAAATAATGAGCCTTCATAGGCTAGTATGCCAAATCAGGGAAAGGAGAAATAGGCATGAATGGTCCTCGTTGCTCATCAAAGACTACATCACAACTGTACAGGAGACAAGATGTCTCAGTGTCGATCAAGAAATAGGCTTTGTGAAGACTATTGTATCTAGCAAGCATGAGTTTTTGACTCTTGGCATCCAACTTGTTGCGTGACGCATCAAGAATCCAAACAAAAGCAAGAGAGCCAAAAATCTTCAAGTGACTAATTTTGGGCTTGTGACCTGATCAAGCCTCTTCTAGAGTCTTACCTTTGACCACCACTATGAGTGACTGATTCAAAAGATAAATTACAATGTTAACTGCTTCTGCCTAGAACTTCTTCGAAATATGTTTGTGTTTGAGCATGGATCGAGCCATCTCGTTGATTGTTTTGTTCGAACATTCAACTACACTGCTTTGTTGTGATGTGTGGGATGTGGTTAACTGGCACTTGATGGCATGAGTATCATAGAAGCTAGAGAATTCATGTGAACAATATTCCCCCCCATTGTCTAACCTAAGAGCAATAATAGACTTCCCAAACTCTTTTTCAACTAAAGATTAAACTTCTGAAATACAGTAAATGCTTTTGATTTCTTGTTAAGAAAATATAACCACATTTTTCTACTGAAATTATCAACAAACAACACAAAATACCTGGACCCAAGTACAGAAGGAGTGGCCACTGGGTTGTAGATATTAGCATGAACAAGTTGAAGTAAGTTTGAGCTGAGTCCCGAGAATCACCAAAATCAATAAGTCAGAAAAGACCATGATCTTCAAGACCTACTGCAACAATAGACCGAGTCGCCCTATCAATGATGGTACACTGATGTGAACTAAAGGTGACATCCAACTGTGGAGAGTGTCACAGCAACTGACTGACTGAGAGTAGATTTAGTTCCATCCCTGGAACGTAGTACACATCCAGGAAAATAAGATTCCTCCCAGAAGACTGAATCTGAATGATGTCTTTTCCGACAATGATGTACTCTTCTCCGCTACCAAAAACAACAGAAACTAAATAAGGTTGGTAGTCAATGAACCAGTCTCTGCGATGGGCGAAATGACGAGAGGCACCTAAATCAATGTACCAAGCAGACTACTTCACATGATCTGCAGGTCTTTAGCCATGAAAGCATAAAAGGCATCTTCTGTCTGCTCAGTGTGCTCTACACTGTTCGCTTTGGGCTATGAACTAGATTGCTTAGATTAGGCAACTAAGCGTTTCCGACATTCAACTTTCATGTGACCATAATTGTGGCAATAGTTGCATTGAACGTTCTTTTTCCTGGAGCCTTCGGAAGCTGGACCAAAGGACTTCTACTGAGAAGACTGTTGTGAATGAGAAATGAGAATTGCTTTATCCCTCTGAAAGGATTTAGCAACAAAGGCTTACTTGGTGAAGGTGGAGTTGGAATTGCTACCAAACTAATGTTTCCACTGATCTTGTTGAAGCAACATTGTGCAAAGATCGGTGAATTTCAAATCAACACCAATAGAAGTGATGTTGAGAGTCTCAATAAGATGCTCATAAGACTTGGGCAAACTTTTGAGTGTTATGACAACAATGTCCTCTTCCTCCATCGTGCGTCCAATGGCAAGCAACTGATCACGACTTTCCTAAATCCTATTCATATGTTCCTGGAGCGATTTCCGCGTATCCATGATAATAGAAAATAGAGTGTTCTTGAGAAAAAAGGCTCTACTTTTGTCTGAAGTCTCATGAAGGTTCTTGTCGTTGTCGTTAATTTAAGAAATTGTCTTTATTTTTTGGAGACATTCAAACTAGTCAACTAGTTGTGTGTTCTTTATTATTAGTGTTTATCTTTCATGTGCTCCAAATATCCTTTCATATGCTTAACATGGTGAAGGCAAATGGTTCAAGATATTGAAAAGCCAACAGTTATGAGATTGAAGAGACATTTCTTTTGAAACGACAGTTCCCTCCTTTGACACTGCAGAGACAAATAAGTGTTTGTCTGTTTGCATGATAGTTGTAATCATTCTTGGATGTTATTTGTGGTAGGGTGGAGTTAAACGATTGCAAGACTATTCTTGTTTTCGGAAATATCATTCATATGCAGTATCGAGTACATAAAAAATTGTCGATATGCAATTGTGTTTACATACTATCTTGCTTTTATAAAATGTCTAGTACTACTAACAAAATGTAGTGTTTGGTTATGAGTATTACTTTAATCGTTCAGTGTTGATATGCATTTTAATTCAAACTACTGAATATTCATCAATAAAAGAGACAGATTGTTGTGTGGCTGAGTTTTTCCCCTCAAGTTGAAGGGTTTTCCCAGGGTAATTTTTGTGTTCTATTAGAGTTAAATCTCTCTAATTTTGTTTCTCTTTCGTAGATTTACTTCTATTTCTAATGGTCACTCTTCTTCTATGTTTTCATATTCTCTCTCTGTTCAATATGGAAACTTTCTCTCTTTGAAATGTTTCTATTTCTCTCTCTTTGTTTTTTTTATACAAACATTCTTGTGTATACTTGTATATATAGATCATTTAAGGTCTCTGTTTAATAACACATTCATTATTTTACTATAATATGGTATCAGAGCTATTCTTTTTGAAAAATAATAATTTCATTATTGAAATTTTGTGAGTTATGTTTTTTGAACTAAGTTTTGAAAATCTTTAATTTCTTCATGAAATTTTTAGACTCATAAGATTTTCGAAAATCTTTGCCTAGGTGTGTTCATTATTTTTTTTTTTTTGGAGGAATTATTTTTTTCTTCAAACCCGAGTAGGGTTTTTGGGTGTCATTTTGTGTTTTTTTTTTTGGGCATCTTCTATCTAGTTTTTTGGGTGCATCATTTTTCGAGCCAGCAAAATCAAAATCTAATTTGAGATTCTTTCTGGGTTTTTCAAGTTCTCTTCTAGTTGTCCTTTCATTTTTTTCTAGGTCTTTTGTCAATCTACATCAAAGATCATGTCGTTTCTAATATTAACATTTTTTTTGTTTTAGTATTACATATGTTTATTTCTGGGTCAAAAATCAACAACAATTCCCTACTATACTCCTAAATAACCTACCCCTAAAATCTATCAATAAAACAAAATAAGTCATGGACTTAAACATAGTCAACATATCACAATGCAACACTCTCCTTCGAAAACGTTCGTCGTATAACCATAGGATCTCCAAAATTTGTCTATTGAGACATAAGCCTTTAAGTTCATCGAAGCCTACAATCAAGGCACTAGGTGAGCCACATCATGAAACACACATTTGAATATGATAAGACTAAACAATATCAAGATACCACTACAATCCCTTAGCCTCTAGTATGGAAAGATAACCAAGATACAAATAAAGGAAATACACAGACTATAACTAAATAATTATCATGTCACACAATTTAAACACAATGATGAACAAGACATACATAGAATTTCACTTGAATAAATTGAATAAGAACATTAAAAATTAATCCCCATCCTTAATGCAAATTTCTATCTAACATAATAAGGAATATAAATATATTTATAATTAAGGTTGTGTCCCATAGGTTTAGAATTTGCATAACATGATTAACCTTAACTACATGTATTCATATGTATAGTTCAACACATTAAATTAAATCTATACATATAATATTTAATATATTGATTTAAATCTACATTTAAACATACTAATTTAAAACTAAGTTTCCATATCCAAATCTGAAACAATGACTAATGTTATTACAATAATAGATAAGACGTCCATTATTAGTTAATGGTTATCTTGTAAATATCTTTAGCTTTAGTTTGCTTTCATTTTTTGCTTTCTCTGGAATAGAATGTTTCTATTCTTTACGATCGTTTCCTAAGGAAACATCGTCTCTTCCTTTTGTATAAATTGACCTTTCGGTCTCTGTTATTAATAAGCAAGTATTTACCAATTACCTTGTAATATGGTATCAGAGCTAAATACTTAAATTTTTTCGGAAAAATTTATAATTTCTTCTTGAAATTATTTGTTTAAATTTTTCCAAAATTATTTCAGCTAATTTCTCCAAAACCCACCTAGGGTTTTTCTGCTTGGAGAAATTCCCGAATTACGAGTCTGCAAATCGCGTGGAAATTGTGGCCATTTTTTGAAGACTCGTGTTTTTGGGGTGAAAATCTGCATGTTTCTGTATCAAATCTTCATGCTCTTAGCCGTCTCAGTCTGTCATCGTGCTCTGGGAAGCAGATTCGACCATTTTTCATCAAGAAATCTGAAGTTTTTTCAAGCTTTTTTCAGCTAGGGCCTTTTTTTTCGAAACCCTAATTTTTGGGGTCAAAAAAATTTTTTGTTTGCAAATTCTTGGTGGGTTTTTCGAGAGCTCAACTGGGTTGTCATCCGTTTTTTCTGGGTGCCTCGATTTTTGTGCCTCGATTTTCGAGCCAGCGGATTCAGAAAACGACAGCTGATTCCTTCTGGGTTTTTCGAGCTCTCTTTTGGGTCATTCTTTAATTCTTCTGGGTCTTCCGTATGTTTGCCTCGAAGAACGTGCCTTCACAGATTTTCACAGTTTTTCATTGAAAAACGTGCCATGGCATCTCTGACAAATATTCTGTTCGAGCATAATTCCAAATTCAATGGTCGCAATTATGGAACCTGGAAGCAGCGCATCATCGCAATCTTCGAATATCGAAACATCGATCAACTTGTTCTGGGTGTTAAGCAACGTCCGACTTCTCCGGGTCCTGATCAAGATACATGGGATTTGAACAATCGAGAGGCAGTAATGCTTCTCAAACTCTCCGTAGCTGATGACCAGCTTTCTCAGATTCCATCCGGCAAGACAGCGGCCGAAATCTGGACACATCTAAAAGGTCTTCATGAGACTTCCAACAAGAGCAGAGCCTTCTTTCTGAAAAACACTCTGTTTTCTATTGTTGATAACGAAGGCGTTATCAAGTTAGCACGGAATCCAGTCTTCCATGAACGAACCAAGCATGTGGATGTTCATTGTCATTACATACGACAGCTGGTTGAAGACGAGACTATAGATCTGCAGTATGTTCCTACCTCAGATCAGACTGCAGACATTCTCACCAAGCCTCTTGGTCCTGATAAGTTTGTCAAATTCAGAGGACAGCTTGGTGTGTTAGATAGATTAACCATTAAGGGAGGGTATTACAATAATAGATAAGACGTCTATTATTAGTTAATGGTTATCTTGTAAATATCTTTAGCTTTAGTTTGCTTTCGTTTTTTGCTTTCTCTGGAATAGAATGTTTCTATTCTTTACGATCGTTTCCTAAGGAAACATCGTCTCTTCCTTTTGTATAAATTGACCTTTCGGTCTCTGTTATTAATAAGCAAGTATTTACCAATTACCTTGTAATAAATGTGCTATTTATTCTAAGAATAAACAGTCACATAAATCTCCATGAGTAGGCAGCCACATACAGCAAATTTTAATGGAAGACAAGAAACATTAAAAAAATAACTTCTATCCTAGTTAAATTAAGTAGATTTTCAAACACAAAAGTAACCAAAACCTTAATGCAAAACAGAGCAGTGATCCAAAAAAATTCATAAAGCCATGGTAAAAAGAAAGAAGCATGGCAGTTTCTAGGCGCAGTGTTTCAAGAAGAAAAACAATCAAAGAAAACAGACGCTCCAATGCAAAAAAACAGCGATCCAAGCTTGGAGAAGGCACAGTTTTAAAGGAGTAGAACAGTCAGTAAAAAAGTGCCTATACCAAACAGCAACCAAACTCAAGAAAATGGTGCAGCTATTAATGAGAAAGACAAGTGAGGAAAGAAAAAACCCGTGTTAAGTTTGAAGATGGCAATATTACATGAAGAAGGGAGTTTTTTTTTAAAAATCTAATGCCCTACAAAGTGGTGTAGTCACTCAAGAGAAAGGCAGCCCAAGACAAAAGCAAAAAGAACGCCTTGTATGGCTTGGAAACCCAGCCTACCAAGGTGCTGGTTTTTGGTCAACAACAGCAATCTAAAACCATGTATTTGCCCAAGGAAAAACACATCATATACTGTAGAACTATGCTGTTTAGCCAAGGAAAAGCACACCATATGATGTAGAAAATGCACAGCTAAGGATACAAAAGAAAACCAAAAGTTTGACTACCAAACATGGGCATTGTTGAGGTATGTGAAGCTTATACCAGAGGAATAAAAAACGCAGATTTAAGTGGAAGATAAAAACACAGATTAAAGTGGAAACATACGCAGCTGAAAAGAAGGAACCATGCATGCACAGAATCACAACTCACTGGCAAGAAGAATGTTGTTTTCAACTCTACCAAACAGTGAATAGATTTTTTACATAAAAACACCGATAAACAACATGAAAGAATAATAGCCTACCTCCATGATGAAATAAATCCATACGAGAAAGACAAAGGCCACAAGCGAATTCTTCAACTCTGGAGACACAGATTCACCAGTTCTAGTAAAGAAAGAAGAAAACTGATTTCTTCTGTCAAAAGTTTTCAACAAACCCAGAACAAAAAAAGAATGTGACCCCATTCATCTTCTTACAATGAAAAATCAAAAAGATAAAGAAAATCAAAAACTCAAAATCAGTTTCAAAATAGAAAACTCAAAAAGGATTCCTTAAAAAACAATAGGTTTCCCAACTCATTAATTAAAATTGATTAAATAAGATATTCTTTAATATTGCACATTTTGAAATATTTAATATTTAATATTGATTACTGACATCTATTAAATATTAAAAATTTATAATTAATATAAGATATTTAAATATAATAATATAAAATTAAATACTGATATTTTTTAATTAAATTATTATAGTTAATATATATATATATATATATATACACATCATTGTAATACACATCAACAATAATATCATTTTATGAAATAAAATTATTACTACTTTATTTGTTACGATGAAATATAATTACATGTAAAACATCCTAATTTCATTTCCTTAGTAACTTAATATTGTAAGTGTTAATATATGAACACATCATTGCGAATATATATACACACGTATACTTGATGCAACACACAAAATGAACTAATAAAGAAAACAAACCGCTAAGTCCATACAAAATCAGGGTACAATTCAATATACAAACGTACACTTTATGCAACACGCTAAATGAACTAAAAAGGAAAATAAACCAAGTCCATACTCAGTCAAGGCACTAGGATTCAAGTCGTCTTGAGAAATTCAAAAGAGCATGTTATAGAATACTTGTCCTTACGTAGGGCAATGGTTTAGGGTTAGGATTAGTTTGGGCATAAATGTACATCCCCTCTTCCACCATCAAGATACATGTAAGGGCACACTCAAACCTGCTAATTCAGGTGAAATCAATGTCTAATACACACACACACACACACACAGTCACAGGGTTTAGCAAACTTCAAAGATGAAGTTCGAAATTCGTCACACATTCAAGGGTTAAAAAAAGTTCAATCAAATTCGCTGACAAATTCGTATTAAAACATATATATATTTTCCCCTTTTTGTTGGCCACTTTGTTTGCCACATGACAGGAAATAGGGTTTAAGCCGACATGCGAATAGGAAAGAGGGTTCACAGCAATCTACTCGATTAATGAATGGTAGCTTCTATTCATTCACCAACAAAACGACAGACTTTGATGACTCATTCTTCACTTCCATCTAATTTGCAATCGTCTTCATTTGCAGTTTACATGACTATTTTGTGCCGATTCGAGACAATCTCCCAGCGGTAGTTAACAAGCCCCGATGGACATTTCTAAATTGTTTATTTCACTTTTAGGTTTCGGTGGTTTATTATGTTTATAATGTGGTTTATAATATTATTATAATGGATGTAATTTTTATTTCTTTATTAGTAGTAAAATATTTATATATTTTTTTATTAACAATTTATTAATGTTTAATGTATATTTTATTTATGTATATTATTAATAAAATATTAATATTTTGAACGTTTATCTATTATTATTAATCAATTTATTTTTTTATTTTTTTTATTTTTTAATTAGACTGCAGGAATTGGGTGCAGCACGGCCCCCCCTATAAACTGCAGTGCGTCGAGTAAACTTTTTAACGTGACCGGTAGCACTGGCACGACACGCCCACCGGTACCACAGGGACGAGGGAGATTAGAACCCGTGACCAACCCCCTGCAACAGGGAAGATTTAGCCTTTAATCAATTTATTATAGTTACTTATATATTTTATTTATTTAAAAGTCATCTAAGGCGAATTTTATGTCAGATTTTTTTGAATTTTTTGGACCTTGTCGAACTTCATCCGAACTTCATGATCGTCGAATTCGAACTCAAACTCGAACCTTGTGACTTATTTTATATATATATATATATATATATATATATATATATATATCTGACATCAAGGCATTGTGCAGATTTAGAAATTGAGTGACTAATCAATGCATGTGCAAATATAAAGGTTAATATCTCAATAAAACATAAGCAATTACAACATCATCATATATCCTAACATGAATATGTAAATAGCTTTCAAATATATGCATGAAACAAAACAAACAATAGTCACATCAATGTCAATGTATCATCATGATGTACTAACATGGCATCAAAGTATCATGCCAAGCATAATGAAAATCTGGATCTGAATATTCAATTACATCGGAGTAGCATCAGAGCCAACGGTGAGGTCCTAAAAGAGTTCGGCCAATAGTGAGGTACTAAAAGAGTTCAGCCACATGAATGAAACAATAACATATGGGTGGGTATTGCATATAGTGTATCTGGATCTGGATATTAAATTTGGGAGAAAATGACATTGCAGCAATAGCAGCTGCAGGCAAGAAGAAAATGGATCTAAAAGATCAAGCTCTTCCATTACAGCCCTTGAATATTCTCCAATAATTAATCTAGATATTGAGGAATTCAAGAAAAAAGTCTCTGGCTTTCAAGGCAGGACTCTGATATGTTGATTCCTGGGCCCTCAACTTTCTTGGAATAGCTGCATTTGTGGACTAGGAAGAACGTAATCAGCATTGTGTATCAGCAGCTTAACTCATTATCAGCATGTCTCCATATATGATGTTACAAAGGCTTTGAGCTAGCTTGTAAAATATTGGATGGTAGTACCACTGATGGATTTGATCGTTGCCCTTAATACTGAATAAATAGAAAGGATTGTAAATGCTCATCACACTGCAGAAGTTGAGAATATTAGTTTGCTTACTCCGCTGAATAAGTGGACATTTCTGGATGCTTATTAGTTATTACCCGTTGAATAAGTGGAACTGCCATATTTACTTACCTGCCAAATAAGCCGAAGTTTGTACCTACACATCCTACTAAATACGCGTGTCATGTTCTTTCTATCCATTAATTGCATAAGCAATCCACTTAAAGAAGTAAGATTGGCAGACTTGCCATCAAGCATGTTTCTTTCTTTGTTGTAGAATTCTAGTTAATTATAACAGTCCTGAAAAAGGGTATGCTCTCACCTTACCCATCTCCAGTAACCGGGTCATTAGAAAGTGGAAAGTACATTGCACTGTAGCTCATTTACAGCATCATCTAACTGATTTCGTGACTTGCATTCTTCTTTACAGAATGTGGCTGATTTCCAGTAGCTATAGCACACGATTGAGCACTTAATTTGGTAAAAATATCGCCACCCCTCTGGATTGGACTCGTACTCAAAGAAGATGACAGTAATCATACTAGTAAGTAATGTCTTCCTCAGCAGGTAACTGCCTCTGTATAAAGGAGGAAAGTAGAAATTTCCAGTTTTTAAGAGAACTACACTAGCACCTGTAACTGAGTAATTTCTCTGAGATAGCATGTTTTATCCTGTAGGTCGGCTACAAGCCTAAGGGGATCAATAAATTATATTAAAAGTCTGCAAATTCTAAAACACTAAAATTATGAACAGCTATTATACAGCTAAGTAATTGGATTCCTTCAAATTTGGAAGACTATAGTTCTATATTTGTGATTTCTCAAATAATGTAATTCCAAGTTGCCATCATAATCTGCTTGCCATGAGTTGAGCTGCAATTCTCTTGCTGCCTTTCATTAGATACCTGGAGTTCGACCACATTAAGTCACCATCTTCAGGACAGCTTTTACATGTATCCAGGGATAGATACCAAAACTAACAGACTTGCTGTCATAATTTGCTTGTCATGAGTTGATCTGCAAGTTTAGCTATCTTTCATTGGACACCTGGAGTTCAACTGCATTAAGTCAGAATCATCAGGACAGCTTTTCCATGTCTCTGTGGATAGATACCAAAACTAAGAGACAAGATCTAGTTCATGGTATCTTCTGCAGCTTCAGAAAAGAGTCCAAACTAGTGTGTCACCTTCAATTACAACTCAATTATTAGATCTCCATTTTGTACATTTGCACCAATTATTATCACTGCTTCTTGTCTATGGATGCTAAAAGCATTACAATTCCACGTCAAGAGAATGTCAGACCATTTTATTGGCTGTCATAATTTCTTCGTAAGGCTGTGGTTATGTGAGTTAATCATAAACAAAGGGTACCAATTGTCACTAAAAGACTTGAAAATCTTAAGTTCAATTGGTGATGATTATACTGAGATTGTTCTTTAATAAAGAATGTGTTCCAAACAAAACAAAACAATTATGCAAGTGTATTTTACTAAAATCAGAAATTGAACAAGCATTCCAGAAAATTTTCTTTGAACTCACTTTGTGAACATGAACTGCAAATAAGAAGTCTGATGCAGTGACCTTTAGATTTCTGAAATGTAAAATTCTTAGTCCTCCCGTACAAATTCATCCAGAACCTTGAAAGCAACAATGTGCCTCGACTGAGATCCCTATTGTTTTGATATGAAGTCATGGAACATAATCCCCCAAGTATGTGCCTCCTCTCAACAATAAAGTTTTGTTGAGCAATATATATCCCCTGCATCATTCCAGAATTTGTACTCTCTGGCATTCATATCATCTTGTTTTAGAAGAAACCTATAAAATATAAAGGACAAAGTAAACATCAAATCCAAACCTAGCTGAAGAAGAAGTGATCGTACCTTCAATGTCCTTGATACATAACAAGAAGCCACATAGAAAGACCAAAAGCTTTAGAAAATTGAAACAAAGAAACCAAAACTCTAAAAGAATTCACTTTAACAAGGAAAAGAAGAAGCTCTTGAGTTTACTGCCTGTTCTTATTCTATGGTTGCTCAAATATATCTTGCTTTAAAACATATGGCTTCTTTCAAAAATCAGAAGAAAACAATAGTAAATCCTGAATTAGCATTTTCCAAGGATGACACATGTACAGATATAAAATGCAATTGGATACTTGAGAAAAAATGAGGTCCCCTAAGTTTGTCATGTCCCCAAAATTTTTGGTGACAGTTCGATTTAATTAATTTAATTAATGGTTGTCCAAGGACGACTAATTAGTTATTTTAATTAAATAAATAGTTATTAAAAGATAACTTTATATTTAATAAAGTGACTTGGAAATTATTTAATAAAGTCACTTGAGGGATAAGATCAAAAATGTTCTAGAAGTCTCTGGAGAGGATGGAGGAAAAAGAATAAATAGGCACCCCGGGGCTCCATTCGAATCAGGCAGTTGATTATCTCTCTTTGTGTTTTCAGATTGTGATTCAATCACAGGTGCATTGTGGAACCTAGGGTTTTCGCAATTGTCACAGTTGGCCATTGAGAACGATAACTCTCAATTGGTACGCGATTTTGAGGGTGTGAAATATCATCCGAATTATTGCAGATTGGAGGTGACGATACAGTCATTTCATCAGAGCGATTATTTGCGGCTTAAGGCCAATTTGTAGTTTTGTTCATTGAAGGATTTGATTCAGATCATCGGTTCCATGGTGAAGCAATGATTAGCAGTAACTAATCGAGGGACAATCGTTGCATAGCTATATCAGGGAACGGCGTGTTATTCTGTTTGAAGATATTGTTCGATTGCTTAGGATTTTCAGTAGACATCCATGTGATCTTCATGTGTTCTATGTTGTGGTGTCTGGAAAATCTACAAGTCAGGCGTCTTCCTTGCATTCATTTCCGACACTGTTGAATATTAGTAAATATTGCAGAGTTGCGGGTGTCAGTATAACTCTTTGGATTTTTCAGACCAGACTGGGAGTAATCTGCATCTTGATTTGCATCACTACATAGGCGATTGCCACACTCAAACGATCAATTGTGATTGCTGAAGACGCATTAATCGGGGAGAAGTTCGAAGGAGTAGCGGAGAAATGGTTATAGACAGGTCAAAATATATTTAAGGGCCAACGCGAGCAGAGGTGATGAGGTCGCGGTTCATTAAAAAGTAGATGGCAGACATTTTCCATAACCGAGCTATAGGCGGGAACGATTTCAAAAGTCTTTATTAAATCAACCATCGCCCAGTGATTTTACTCGGGCAAGACAGCGGCATCTCCTACCGAACGGCGAACGTTTTCCAAGAGGCCTGGCGAAGTAATCACCAAACCAAGATTTGAGTGCGAGTCGAAGGCCTGGCGAAGTATAGACCGTAGGATGATTTGCTTGTTTACAGAGCTTGACCCGACTTGGATTCGGCTGGTTATGGCACCGACATTGGAGGGATTGCGCACCAACTGAATAGGGTATAGGAAGGGCATCTTGTTCTGGTGGAGACGTTGCAAATGTTTGTCTTGCAGGCAATTCAGGTGATTACAGTCATGGGACGCAATATTTCTGGAATGAATATATCATGAAACTATACTCTTGCAACTTACAAAAAGCCTCAAGTTGCTTTGCTGAATGGGATTGTTATGAGGCAAGTTTCGAGTCACAACAGGGAAGACTCTTTATGCTATGCCAGAAACAGGACTGGGACTACACCCTGATGTTGGTGCATCATATTTCTTATCAAGACCTCCAAGATTCTTGGGTGAATATGTGGGACTGACTGGCATGAGATTGGATGGAGCAGAATTAGTCACTTGTGGTCTTGCAACTCATTTGTGCATTCTACGAGGTTGCATTTGTTGGAAGAAGCTTTAGCCAAAGTGGAGAAACCAGATTCAAATCTTGTTAATTCTATAGATATGATGGATGGAGTCGAAGCAACTGATAAACAAAGTCTGAGTCAGTATCCCCGTACTGATTCTTCTCTTGCCAGGTGCATCTAATTAATTATAGTATTTGCAAGTTGTTTAATTTAGCAAATAAAGTTGGCATTTGATAAATTGTTGTACCTCAGTTGGGGTAATTTAGTAGTTCTTCAAATCAGAACCATCATAGCTCGATTGCTAACTGTTTGACGAAATGTCAAACCTTTGAAGTCTTAAGTTTTTGGTGCTTAAAGAGTTAATAATCCTGTCGGGGATATTTCAAAGTTCAATGTTATCTATTTGCAACCATTGTCCGAGATGAGTGAAATTTTTAAGCCTAGAAAGGTTTTGTTCCAAGTACTTGGTTTCTATGAGTGATGGAAGATTTATCCCGGGTCTCTGCTTCAAAGTCACAGATTATTTAGGAATTCAATAAATAGTTTGTTAAATTAACAACAAACTAAAACAGTTTAGTGGGACTACATTAAATCAACTTAACTAGAACTTCATAATGTTTGCCTTGCCGAAGAGTAAGAACTAAGAACTATTATTCATCTTGGATTTAGATGTTTTGGAATTGTCTGATGGTGAATAAAAAGTTTAAAACCCATACAGAAAATATTATACTTATATGCATCAGTTTCTTGTGATGGAGCTGTGGTTCAGGCACGGTACAAGAAAATTTGCAGTTTGTTGAGAAAACGGAGTTGTTCACTCATAACCATCATATGACAATATAAATAGAAATAATGAAGTAGCCAACACATGGCATGGATTGCATTAGTCAGACAAGGCAAGTTGGTTATATCTATGAGTTTGTGATTGTTGGAAACATTGTCATTGATGTCAAAAGAAGAACTTGGTGGAGATCATTGAACATAATGTCACTAAAGTCTAAAGAGTGTGCATGATTAGAGTGACAATGACTTTTAAGATAATCACAAGAAGTAATCAACGTGTTGATGACAAATATGGTTAGCAAATGATAAATGAATAGCATGGTGACTCTGTACAAAGGCAATGAATTAAGAATGACTAAGATTATCCAATTAGCAATGGATTAGAAAATATGAAGCAGTTTGATAATACAACAAAGCAGAGATGGAGAATAATGTTTAAAGCAGTAATTCCTCAAAGAGAATATGAAAGTCGACTTTGTTAAGAAGAGGCAGTTACATATGGTAGTTGATTACATATTGCAGCAGTGTTTGTATCAGTTAAACGGGAACACTCCTAACATAGACAAAGCAGTGATCCATTATACAAGGAGTCCAATTTATATGTGCAGCAAATCATTATGCAAGCAATCCCTGTGCAACATGCTACACTTTGGTCGATTTCAGGAGAATAATATGAGTTACGTATAAAACTGTCTATTATGATACAATTTGGTCATTAAGACAAGTCAGCAAATTAAAAATAAAGACAAAGTTGCCACTAAACTAATTGTTATTAAAGACTAAAGGCGTGATTTATTTTGGAGTGGTGTGATTTAATCAATAAAATGAGATATTAACAAAGGTGCAATTTAGCATAAAAGAGGTGTGATTTATTACAAAGGCCAAGCTCTGTGTAACAAAGGGAAATTAAAAGTTGTGATTAAGGAAGCAATTAAGATTTAAGAAGTGTCATGTCCATTTGGAAGGACATTCTCCTTCACAAGGGATGCATTTCTTCTATATAAAGATATAAAAAGAAATAAGAATGGTGAGGAGAATGTGTGAAGACTCTATAGTACATTATAGCATTGTCTCTCTCCACCCCTATATAACTCCCCCCTCTATCTCTCTCTCTATATATATATATGGGTGAAGACTCTATAGTACTGTACACACACACCCCAAAGTGAAGGTCAATCCATGAGGAACTCTATGACTCCCCCTCCCTCTCTCTCTCTCTCTCTCTCTCTCTCTCTCTCTCTATATATATATATATATGGGTGAAGACTCTATAGTACTGTACACACACACCCCAAAGTGAAGGTCAATTCATGAAGATCTCTCTCTCTCTCTCTCTCTCTCTCTCTCTCTCTCTCTCTCTCTATATATATATATATATATATGGGTGAATAATCTATAGTACATGATAGCATTGTCTCTCCCCACCCCTATATAACTCCCCCTCTCTCTCTCTATATATGGGTGAAGACGCTATAGTATTATACACACACACACACCCAGAGTGAAGGTCAATTCATGAGGAAATCATTAGCAGATTTATGATGATCTTGTGAATTGAATTGTGAAGAATTCATAAATAGATTTCATGGAAAAATAAATAAGATATTTAAGCAAATTTATGAAGCATGTTAAAGAGAAGTTTTGTCAGTTATCAGAAAACATATGACAAGTTCAATGAGGAGATTATTACCATTTGCAGGGTAGATTTATTGTCACCAAGATAGGAGTTTGAAGAAGAGAGTTTGAGGAGGCAAAAATTATCCCATCATTAGTTGTAGAAATAACATTGATAAGGCAGAAATTTTAATAAGGGGTTGGGGCCTCTAAAAGAATGAGGAGTAGGTACCTCTAGTGAGCAAGTGCTCACAGATAGAACAAGGAGTAGGGGCCTCTAAAAGACTGAGGAGTAGGTGCCTCTAGTGAGCAAGTGCTCACAAATAGAATGAGGGATTGGTGCCTCTAGTAGGAGAGTTCTCACAAATTGATTGAGGGGTTAGCCTCTCTAGTAGGTTAAGTCCATGAACTTCATAAAAGAAGAATTAATATAGAATTTGCCGTGGTTTTTCTCCTGTAAGGTTTTCCACATATATCTTGTGTTCAAGCTAATTTTGCTTATACTTAGATCTCATGTGAATGGTAATATGCAATGAATGTCTTTATGAGATTAAATTATATGCTTATGATATTAGATTGTATAACCTTGGTTATGTGGGTTAGGATTTTGTGGTGGGCATAAACTGCATATACAAAAGGGTGTTAATTCACTTGCATCCATGTTATTGAAATGTAATGGAGGTTATAGAATGGCCACAAAGTTAGGGTTTTGTAATATACAAAGTTAGGGTTTTGTAATATACATAATATGCATAAAGCAAGGAATGCTCTTTTACTCTGATCTATGATATATTATGATGGAAAGGAAGGTTGTAAAAAAGGCTAACAAGTGGTGCTTATTACGTTAGTTGATTTGGACTCGGGTCTAGTGATGTCCGTACTCTGCACAGGCAACAGGGAGTTAAGATTCTCGCATCAATGAGATTGACATGTAAATACCAAATAGCGTTATGGAGTGGCAAATAAGTGAGGCTTATACCCTTGGCTAATGTGGGTTGAGATTTTCTGGTGGACATAATCTGTCTAGGCCAATAATCTAGAAACGAAAATGAAGGCCACGAAGAAGCCGATAGGCAGTGCTTATTTTCTCGGTTAAGGTGGATAGGGTTTCATGGACCCATAATGGTGTAAAATCATTAGCATAGATGACATCACAATACAAATGGTACTTATTTAGTGACCAACAAGTGATTTTTATACCCTTGGTTACCATCGATTGGGGCTTTTGGTGCGCATTAACTACACATTCATTGTAATGTAATGTTCGTGTGTACATAGCAAGGGACTTCCCACAGTGTTCCAGGTTTTCTACCAACCTATGAAAGCTCCCAACATGCTTAACAGAGGATGAATTTAAGATACTCGTTTGCTTTCTCCCTAGTATGAGCGTTCCAAAGAATGGCATAGAATTTAATTTGAAGAACAACGAGCTGTAAGAAAAGCAGAAATAGAAGCAGGAAAATATGGCAGGTAAATCCAACAGAATTTACACATATTGTAAAAACTATCAAACAAATGTATCAGCGCAAATTCATCTACAAATTTAGCCATATGGATTTAGCGACATTGTAAAAAATGCCTTGCAGATTTGCTTTAGTTATGCCACATTTTAACCTGGATAAACTGCACTACATTTTTCCCCATAGTAATTGATTATGCATTTACTCAGCTCGCACATTGTATAACACAGCATAATAAAATTCTGCATTCTACCGATTACAGCACGCGAAATTACCTGAAATACAGTAATCAAATTGAAACTTCGATCCCAGTTGCCCTCCCCAACATTTATTTACAGTTTCAGCGCGAGACAAACTTTTTAGAGGTTAAAATTACGACGACAATTTCAGGTGAAACGACGAGTAAATACAGATTGTAGAGGGATTCAAGTTTATTTAAATCGAGATATCCTCTCTTCTTAGGGACTCTTTAGTAACCACAAGATCCGTCTGAATAACACGTCCTAGTTATGCTTTCCATTTTCCAGAGGGAGGCAAGGGAAGGTAGCCAATAATGCTAGCGAATTCCAAAAGTCATCTATGATGATCGTTTCGTTGACGTTATTTGGTTTCTTTGATTTATTTGTTTTTTTTTGTTTGTTTTTTTTGATGGAGGGTTCAAACCTGCGAGGCAGCCCAGTGAGGCACAAAGCCTGCGAGCTACCAATCAGCGAAGGCCACTATTAACAGTTTTAGGTACTCGATATGGGCCCACACGTGCTTGAATACTGAACACCTCTTCGGCTAAGAGCCAAGGACTGAGGAGCATCCACACTGCCAAATTCGCCCGGGGCACGATCCCAGCCTCATCCCTTATGATGTCTATGGACCTTGCACTCAGCAAGACTTGATCCCTGGTGGGCTCATTGTGAGCCATTTTTTAAAACTTTCATGTGTTCCAAATTTCCAAAAAAAAATATAATCAATTTATTTTTTAATATTGAGTAAAGTAGAAATAATTACAAATAAGGGAGCAGCAAATATGTTGTCATAGAGGAAAGAAAATCAATCAATTCAATGCTATAAAGTAACAAACCAAAATGGTGTCCTTACAGAACGAAGTTGAAGCACTACAATGATTCAATAGGGCAAAAAACATGACCACATAATAATCTTCTCAATCGTGAGCAACAAGCATGAACAATAACCTCAAACTTTGAACTTTAGCAATCATTGTAACTTGTTGGAGCACATGGTGTCTTCCTCATGAAGTTGAAGAACTTATCCAACAACCTACTAGTTTTCATCTGTTCATTGGGAGCACCTTGCAATTGAGAGCATAAATAAACAATTTGAAAGATGATGTCAGAGCAAAACTTAAACATTTGTGCTTCCTCATGAATAATCTGCTTTGAAAAAATTGTCAAACATCGATTTTTCCATGTATGAAGTAAAATAGTTTGTGTCATTAACTCAGCCACAACATTATTATGAAAGCCAAGCCTCAAAATAGCTTGTCACCAACTTATAGGATGACCAAAAATAGTAGGAAGATAAAAATTTTAACTACAATCCATTTTTTTCCTAGCCCATGAGTAGTTGCATTTCAAACTTTCCCTCTTATGAGAAAACAAACAGTTAAGCGGTTAAACCTGTTAGAAAGTAAAGTTCACAAGGATAACTTGGGGGGCGGGGGGGGGGGGGGGGGGGGGGGAGGAGAGGGGGTGGATGAATCAATTATCCAACTATTAAAACATTTATCAACCTTATTAAATCTTAACCATATAAGCAATATAATCAGTAACCATAAGAAGATACTCATATACAGTAATATTGTATATGTTAACTAGGGAAACCCTTAATTAGAGGAAAAACCCCAATGGAGTTGGTACCCACAAAATGATGTACTAATATAAAGGTTTTGTGTAAGAGGATGGACTCTATTAGAAGCCAATGAAATACATTCAATTCATATCAGTCCCTGTTAAGAGACTTTGAATCCCTATTAGGAGATTCCAACCTTATTAGGAGTTATAGAAGGCAAAAGGACTCACTATTCAAACAACTTAAGGGGTATGACCACTAAACTCACTATTCAAGTGGTATTCCTTACTAAATAATAGAATATGAATGATCTGTGAACTCCTCTGTCATCTTGACCAGATAAAATCCTCTTATGATCTCAATACCAAATCACTGACTTGGCATCCAAATAATCTCTTGGATCACTTACACGTATTTGCCAACTTCACACTTGCACTCTTACTCTCATCAATTACACACTTCTTCATAAGAAAAATAACCTTCCCTTATACTGTATCCTCAAAATAATTCCTTGAGTCAGACTTAAGGCTTTCCCAATTAACTTTAATAGGACTTCATTAAGATATTACAACAATTACACAACATTGTCAAATCATAATCTTTACAACTTTTTCACATGTGCAATCTTTAACCTTGCGCACTTGCTAACAACATCATCTAGTTGTGTACTACCACTGTCTAACTATGCTCATCACAATTGTTTCTCAATTAAGAGATACAATCCAAACATTAGAAACCACTTATTTGGTATTATGTTTGCTTATTGTCTTCTGTAATTCATGAATAACTTTTGCATGTCTTCAACTCTTTGTATGCACACTTGTCCAGTTCATCAAGACACAATGTGAAATACGTCCTCAACTGGGCTTGACCTGATTATCAATACACAATCCGCATGACCTCATTCTCTATGTGTTACTATGCTAGTCTTTACAAAAACAATACTATGTTGACATCAAACATAGTCATGGATGCACATGTCACTAGTAAATTTGAGGCCATTTTTTGACCAAAATTAGTCAAAAAATTGACCCAATTTTCGACCAAATTCGACCTACCCATTAGTCGAAGTTTTTCTTGTCGAAATTTTGACCAACCTACTAGTTGGTCAAAATTTTGACCAATACATTGGTTGAAAATTGTCAAACATGTTGGCCCAAGTTCTGCCAAGCACTGGTCGAAATTTTGACTAATGCTTGGTCGAAAACTCCAAGTATTGGTTGAAATTTTGACCAATGTTTGGTCAAGAACATCCAAGCATTGGTCGAAATTTTGACCAATGCTCGATCAATTTTTTTTTTAGGCTCACACTTGTTGAGGTCCACTTTAGCAATGGCCCTTCCTATGAAATTGTTGTCTAAAACCTTTCTAATGAGATAATGTGTTACGAGCTCTTCATCAGTGGGATGGAACGTGAATCCAAGAGGCAGTTGTACATCACCCATATCATGACTATAAATAAAGTTAAGAGCCTCTATTATTGAATTCTCTTCCCTATCACCCATATTCATTTCCTTTGCTATGGGAAATAGGGAAGAGAATTCAATAATAAAGGCTCTTAACTTTAGTTACAGTCATGATATGGGTGATGCACAATTGCCTCCTAGATTCACGTTCCATCCCACTGATGAAGAGCTCATAACACATTATCTCATTAGAAAGGTTTTAGACATCAATTTCACAGGAAGGGCCATTGTTGAAGTGGGCCTCCACAAGTGTGAGCCTCGGGGAGGGTTCAATTCCCTCCTTTATTGTTCACTATGCATATAATCCCACACACCCATTTGATCTCGAATGATGATGTACTAAATGATGAGTGTCTGTGTTGAGTGCTCCAAAACCATCCATTTCATGCCTTCATCTATACACAGTGTCTTTCTAGTTTCTTTCTACTCGCACGCCCATTTCATTTCATATGATCATCTGAAAATTGTGTCACTCTAAGCTCTCAACTGTTTCCTCTTGATTGATCATCTCATAATTGTTGAATGAGAGCTTTGGGATAAGCTATAGGCATCCATCAAAGCATAAAGAATTTTGTCAGACGGTGTAGATGAAGTAGTAGCATTTGCCTTGGGAGACATGCTTTCAAAATGGAAGCATAGATAAGTCATGTGAACTATTTGACAAGATGCCTGAACATAATGTGGTCATCAAAAGCCATGGTTGCTAGATATGCACAAAATAGATATATTGAGAGAATATATTTGTTTAAGTTACAATTGCCCTGGTAGACATGCATGCAAAATGTGGAATCCTACATGAATAGTTCAATTGAATCCTCCTCCTGGAGGAAGGCTACAACAAATACATAGTTCAATTGAATGTGTTGGTGTTTGAAACTACTGAGCAACAAAATGCTCAATATCACAGTGAAATTACTCACACAATCTAAGGATTAGCCAATTCCTAGTAGCAATTACATGAATAAACCACTTTGACCCAACTTCAACAAAACCAAAAATGGTTTTCTACTTTTTAGGCTCTGCTAAACTAAGGTGGGTATACCTAGGGATGATTCTAATGCAAACTGTGGTATGAAATTATCTTAGTTTCATTCTAATTCTCATCTTTTACCCTCAGGCACATACACAATTTATCAATTTTCTCTAAAAGCTTCTCAAATCTATATGCATTCCCTATAAGCAGATTTGGTTATAAATCTCCTATTATTTTACAAGTATTCCTGGAATTAGTGGCTATCTAAGACTCACAAAACTATATGCAAGCGAGTGGTAACCAGCATTTGTAACTTTAAACAAAATGGAATGAAATAATTTTGTTTTTTAAAAGTGATTTGATATGTAGCAGCAGAATTCACCCTTGCCCATTTCTGACTCATATGACCAGTGCCTTATCCATTGGGCAGAAAATTGACTATTGGCAGGAGATCTAATTCAAATAACTTGCAAATGAATAAATTAATTGTAATCACCCATTTCCCTTCTTATGAAATATCCCTTTTATAAGCTCACAAACCCTACTAATTCACTGAAGCATTTCCATAATTCCTTGAATTATAAGCAATAATAAAACTAGCATACAACCCATCCAGATTGCATTTAGCCAATTAAACTTTATTTAAGTGACTTCAAAGTAAACAAACTCATAAAATGGAGACAGAAATTGGTGACACCAATATAGTGTTAATACCCCTTTGTATTATCCTTTTGAATGACTAATACAATAACCAATAGAATTCAAAGAAAAGCCCAGAACATCTTGCTGATTCTGTCATTTCAATATCACCAGAGAGTACAAGTGGAAGCAAACTCAAAACAACTACATACTATTCGACTGACTATCTGTACTTTTCTTGAGAAACACAAAAATTATACAAGTTTTTGGACCATCACATTGCCTTGAAAACTCATTTATATAGACATGAGTTGCAACAAGCAAAGGGCAATTGTGATTAACAAGTTTCCTTCCAAACAAGAAACAAAACATCATAACAAGAGACAAAAACGAGCATAACAGAATGCCAAGCGCATCAAAAATTCTTTGGGTAGGCCCATTTCTATTATTGCTGCAAATCATCAACTTTTGATTTGTCCCCTACTATTTTGGATCTTCAGAATACGTGGCTACTAAACTAGCCAACGAAGGGTTATCCTGTGGTGCCTCCAAATCATTTTTTTCCTATGGATTTTCACTGCTTTCACCTTGAACAGGCAATATTATTTTTTCACCTTCTTCTTCTATTAGATCTGGTGCTGATGTGTCAATGATCTGCACCTCACCTTTCAGTTCTTCATCATCATTTGTACCACCTTCTTCTAACTGCTCATCAGAAGTAATATCTGCCATCTAGGTGTTAAACTATGCATCATTAGGCCAGTTGAATTGCAGGATATCATTTTGCTTCTTTAATATATAGTTAGCCTCATTTTTGAGACCAACAAACTCTTGTCTCAAAGAATCAAAAAATAACTGGACTTTAACCAATTCCTCTGTTGTGATGGCCCACCAGGCATGTCCCTTTTCATTTACAACTTTATTTATCCTTATGCAGAACAGGTCATCTACTTCTTTACTCCATGCATCTTTATTTTTCAATTTACTTTTTCTATCCAAGGCACAAGGAAACAAATCAAATTTTTTACTCTTGTACTTGCTTAAATAAGAAACAATTTTCAATTGTAGAGCAATTCTCCTATTATCAAAATCTAATAGGTCATTAGCAACATCATACGTTTTTTCAATATGGTCATGGGAAGACCTTATAACTGAATAACATAAAAGGGTGATTTCTTTCTCCCTTTTTCCCCACTTATTAACAATAGGCTTGAGGGTTTCATCATGGGTTTTCAGTTCCTCCCATATACTTGTTACTCTTGCCAACTGATCATAGAACAAGGGCCATTCAATTTTATCTACTAAATACATTAGGGCCTTTCTAAGCTTATCCTCATATTGCATATTTAACTCTACATGTAAGGCCCATAGCTTGCTTTTTTCTTCTTCAAAATCCTTAGTTGTGTAATATTCTGGCCTTTGAGGTGTGTCGGGTATTTCTACAAGGGGGTTGGATTTAAAAGGTTCCACTAGAGGACAAGGGTATGTTATTCTTGGCTTGGTAGAGTTCCCCATTAGCTTGTCTTCAAGCTCAATTATCCTTTTTACCTCCTTATTATAGGCCTCAAGAATTGTTTCATATTTATTTTGTAACTCGAACATAGCCTATTCCTCCTAGCAGTGGCCAAAAGAAATTTGGATGAATCCACATTCTAGTGTGTTGCCTGCACATGTGAAGTATCAGCAACCCTTCTTACAATTATGTTTCCCATCAATCTAGACTCATCTGATTTTGATGGTGTGGCTCTAGATCCTCTTGTTAATGACCAACTAACCAATGCAGCTTGATCCTCAACAAATGCAATGCCCCTAAAATCCTTTTCATTGTGATCTTGCAAATTCAATTTATTTGAAACAAAACTGAAAACTAAGGTATCAACAATATCCCAATTTGGTAACAATAAAATGTTTGACGCCTTCACCATTTTCCTCCCCTCCTCAAGCCTTATATTTTGAAATTCTTTCATCATTTCTTCTTTAGTTTGTTTCTGGATGGAAGCTTCATCCATTTCTGGATGCTCTATTTTTAAGCTTTTGCATCTCTCTTCAAAAATATCCATGTTTGCCCTCCATGCAAACTGCTGGAAAGCCCGAGATCTCGTGAAACTGTCATTAGCCAAAAATTGATGACTTGCCTGTTCTAACATAGGGTCCAATTCCCTGCCTCTATAGTTTTCTACTATTAGATCCAAACTTGGGAGGGGAGGTTCTGGAGGGTTGCCCTCATCTAATTCCATTTGAGTAATAAAAATACCTCCTTGTGATCCCATTTGTTCAATCTGCTCACCAGTGAGTTGTTCTTCTCCAATCCTCAAAGGGGATTGAGTGAGTGAATATTCCTCAATTTGAGGCCTCTCTTCTTTCATTACCTTCTACCTCTTGGGACTAGGTTCATCAGGTCTCTCCTCTTGGGCTATACTGGTGGATCCCATTATTTGCTTGCCCTTATCTACATGAGCCCTTTTATTTTTAATTATAGTGTAACCAGGCTTCTTTTGTACAATTATTTGACCAGCTCCTATATTAGGAGTGAAAGCCAACCTCCTCATGACTTCTTTGGCCTTATCAGGATAAGAATCAATAAAAAATTGTTTCTTCTCATTCATAGCTTCCATTATTTCAAGGAAGTTATTCACGAGCTTATTTATTCTGTCAGCCTCTGTATTAACATTATCTAAAGGACTATATCTTTGATCAAAACAATGAATGAATTCTAGGACTCGAGAATGAACTCTCCATTTTTCTTTTTTAGTTTCCTGCTCCTGCAATGAGAATTCATTCCTTATAATGTCCTCTAGATAATATGAATCATGCTTAACCTATCCCAGCTTAATTCTATGCCTCAAGGTTTGATTAAAAAATCCCTCAGAATCACAAAAACGGGGATAGGAGACAACCGTCATATACTAATCCAAAATTTTATGCAAAAGAGTCAACCCCCTTTGGTAATCACAAACTGATGGGCCACTGTACAGGTAGGGAAAATTGACCCTAGTTGTCTTTTCAACAGAAACATTTCTTCTACTCCTCCTAATTGCCACAAAACTTCAGCCATTCCTACCTTCAAAGGTACTTGGTAAGGCAAGACATGAGGGCTCCCTTTAAAACCATAGATTCTGAAAATCGTAGAAATAGGGTAAGGAATGATATCTCCCAATTATGTGAAACTTTCAAGTTATGGGGTTTCTCCATAGGTCTGAGGAGGTCCATTAATACCTTAGGGATTCTGGGATTGTCTCTTAATATGAGACATCTCAATTTAGAAGCAAAATACCTATCAAATCTGACAAAATTGGCATTATTTGCATCCCAGGTCATATCCGCACTCCACAACTGAACTAGCAGTGCTTCCCCATTCTCTTCTATGTTCAATTCCATCTCATTACCAAAATATGTCAACCCCTTGAACAAGAACATATGCATCAATAGAGAATAGTGGCCAAAAGTTTTCTCCACTTTGACCTTCACAATTCCAACTAAACCAGTATGAATTTCCTCAGCCAAAAAGGAGGCAAAATCAAAGATAACATCTACACCAAAAGAAGCAATATGAACCATCATGTACATAAGGCCAATGGGCATGAAATCCTGCTTATCCTCACCAAAAACATGGCACAGGGTTCTATATATTTCTATAGCCTGGGAAGTGAAAAGACTCTTCTTAAAAGGTTCCCTAGAGGCTAAGGTAATTACTGGCAGAGTTCCTATTGTACCAATGTGTGCCCTCAGTACACCTCTCCCAATCACATCCTTATTTGCTTTGTATTCATTTTCTAGTTCTGGTAGATTTATTGGCACATGGTAATCTGAAAATGGTTCTAGGTGAAAAACCTCTCTAATTTCTTCAGGACTAATCGAGATTAGAGGCACACAATCATTTCTTTTTACCACCCTAACAGCTTGGTCATAATTCTTGGCAATAGCTTCAAGCAAATCATAATCCATGAAAACACTTGGGACTACTAGCTTTCCCAAATCAAAATTCCAAACGTTAGCATGTGGGGCAAACAAATTCCTCTCTGAAAACCACTTTTTAAACAAGACAAGACCAGTTTGTGTAGTTGTTGCATCCCTAACCCAGTTCCCCTTGTCATATAGGCCATCAACAATCTTAAGCCTAGGGTTTAAAGAAATTAACCTTTTGACTTGTGCAGGCTCGGTGGTGGATTTTGGGAGTAATTATAGCAAATCATCATGGACATTTCTATCCATATAATTAATTTGCCCAGAAAATGCTTTCTTAAGAGGCATCTTGATCATAATAATAGGAATTGGAATGCTACAGAGGTTGTATGTGAATGCTTACTTGACTTGCCAAACTTGTTCTTCTCTGAACCTTTGCAATTGTTCTTCGAACAAATAAGAAATTGCCTCACATCTTTACCAGGCTTAACATAATACAATCAACAGGCTCTTGTGCTCAAAAAATGCAAAATCTTTGTTTGAGTGAGATTGAAAGTGATGAAATCTCTTGTATTGTACTTTGTTTTTCTCACACACGAAGCTTTCATTCATCATAAATGCACAAAATAGAGAAATAGAGTGGCACCATACTTCCTTTTAAATTTGCGCTGTCAATCTTCGAAAACTCCTACTATCACGAAATGAAAACTGGGCTGACTCACATTTCCTCTTAACATGCTAGCAGTCAACCCAATAAAATAACTCCATTTGTACCTTTCCTCTAATGTTGGCATTTCAAACTAGGCCCACGGATGACTGAGTACACGTTTCATCAACTCGCTACCTCGCTATACACAACTTTTGAGCACCTTTCTATAGCGAGCTAGCGATAACCATTGATTTTACTTTGATCTTGTGGGAGACATTTGATACAACCCTTAAGAGAACAAGGGTGGGTTCCTCATTCGCTACCTCGCTATACATAACTTTCACACATCTTTCCATAGTGAGTTAGTGAGTATCTTCGATTTATGCTTGATTTGATGATTTAGAATCATTTACATGTTCTATGCATGGGGAGTGGGTCCAAGATACTGCTGTCGCTGAGTTGGCTTAACATGTTGGCATACATATATATTATTTAATTTCAAATGACATCATTTTTCCTTGACTCTGTCATGTTTGTCATTTTTAGGCATGTCACGACCTCGCTATCGACGAAAAACACAAACTTCTCGGTAGTGACATAGTGAGCTCCAACGGAGTCAAAAATTCTAGCCTATAAATACTAAGTAGGATGCCACCGTGTCATTTAATCTAAACAACTCATTTATGATGAATCACTTATTCGAGGCCCATCTCTTTTGAAATTTCCATTACATCACAACCCTTTGACTAGTCGTTACCTCACTACCGGTGAAAATGCCAACTTCTCGGCTAGCAAGATAGCAACTTCCAGCAGAGTCAAAACTCTGGTGATGGAGAACAAAAACACATTGATTGAAAATTTGTCAATTAATACTGGTGTCAAAGAAGGTGGTCAAGCATATTTATGAACTTGCATGGGAATTTCTGTGATCACATTAGTTTTTAAAACAAATTGCCACTTCCTTTAAAATCTGGGCACTCACTATGTTGCTACTAGCAGGTCGCATAGATTTTCTAATAGCGACTTAGCGAGTTGCTAGAGAAACTTCAATTCCGGTGACACCATTTGCGAATTCCTCCTCGTGCGTCCTTTTTTGATATTAACAATCCTGGGCCAGCTCACTAAAGCCTTCTTTAATACTGACAATCCTAGGACATAACACATTATCATAATGTCTTGATATTAACACACCTTTTTCAGCATCGAACTTCATTTTTTAGCACTAGGACATAGTTCTCCGATGGTCGCTACATTGCTATAGGAAACAACCTTGCAACTTTTTATAGTGAGTACGTGACATTCGTTGATTCTAACAAGATCTAATGGCGAGATAAGATTTTTCAAAAGGACTCAACAATGACCTCGACGTAGGTCGAAAAGAATATTCAGTTGTTGTTAAGACTTTCGCGCCAAAATAAGATTTAAAAGGCAAGACCTAGGGTTTTACAAAAATGTTAAAAGATATCAAAAATACGAGACCAAAACCTAAAACCCTAAGACCTAACAAAAGAACTCACATCTGATTTTTTCACCATGATTCTAAGAAAAATTAATATGTAAAAAATCTGACCAACAGAATGGTCTATAGATACCATCAGGATAAATAACTATGGATAAATCATCATATTAGAGAATCACAACTATGGATAAATTGTCATTTAGAACTATTTTCACTAGTAGTTAAGATATCAATTTGCGTCATACATGGAAGAAGTTGAAGAACAGTCAATACACATCAACATCATGAGAAGAAGTGATTTAGTTAATGAACCAATTACTAAATCAATATGGACTGATACAGAATAACAAATGAGGAATCTATAATGGGTATTCTAGTTCCCAAGTGTTGATAAGCATGATAGCTACCATGAAGACCAAAAACCAAGTGATAATTGATCAATGATCATATGTATATCCAATGATGGTCTATGATTATGATGTAACAAGATGATATACAAATCGGGAGAAGCTGTATCAATAAACATAAATAATCAAGAGGACATCAATCAACATATGACTAAGTAATAATAAGCATACAACACTCATAACTGATACCGATATGGAGGAACAACAATATGTTATGATAATGATTAAGTGAAAAAATGACAAACTTTGAGATTTATTGAACCAATGAACCATATTATTATACTAGCTCATGCACACTGACTAGTGAGATTATTACTATTGGCATCCAATAAGGAGAATATTATAATCAATAACTAAAGGCCGATTAATTATTGAATGAAAGGATGCAAATCTAACAAGGAAAAGGTGCATCTAGAAATGATCACGAAGGGATACAATCTTCATTATTAAAAAATGTTATACTAACTGATCTTATTGTTAGAAGACTTGTAACAGAAAGGTGTGATTAGCCAAGGAAATAAAGGGACATGAGACATGTCCCATACAATGGCACTCCTCACTCAAGGATGCGGGTATAAGAAAGCTTTTCCATTGATCATTCAGAAATACAATACAAATTATTCAAAACACAAAACAATTTAACACAAATGTCTTATATTCATTTAAAGAGGTTCTTAAAAATCTATTTCTTGTTTCAATCATTTTATCTTTATTATTCCTAGCTAAAAGAAATGAATATTTCTAAGTTTTGAATCTACATGAACAATGCACAACTTTTATTCAATAGAGGTATGAAGAATACTCATGATAGATAGTCGTTGTCAGTACACTCCAGAATACTATCAATTGGCTTCTTCTTGTATGTTTTGATTGTCTCCAAGTAACAAGCACACTCTTCCACACTGCAATCTCCAAATAACAATCCTAATTAAAGACAAAAAAAATCTCCCATTTAAAAGAAAAGAAAATAGTTTTTCATGCATGTTTGACCCTATGTTTTGAGTGTTCCTTGGTGGGGTAGTACAAAGGATCCATGGTGTCTTCCTAAGCAAGTTTGCAAGAGGTTGGAACACAATAAATTATAAGCAAATCCCTGTAATAAATGTATAATGTATAGTAATATTAAAACCTGGAACGATTGCTACCGAAGAGGCAAAACTGATGTTAAAGATAACAATCTGATTTTGGAAGGTGAAATAAAAGCATTTCACTGATTGCAATAGATGATCTAGTACTCAATTATGAAGTATTTGCTAAGACTTCAAAAATTGTGGCAAAACATTCATGTGAGCCAGTATTTTAAGAAAGAAGCCCCATTTTATACATTTGTGAAGTTGTATATTAAAAGTGTTACTTAGCATTTTGACTTTTACTAGCTTTGAGGATGAGTCTCTTTAAGGAAAAGGGCATGTTGTGTGCCTAGACACAAAATAACATTATACTTGTTTTCTAGCCTATAGCCCTAGTTCCCAAAAATACATCTCTTCTTTTCAAAATGCAATAGACAGAACCACCATTGTTTGAGTACTCTTTCTTTACAGTTAGGAATTTGTAGCTACAATTTATCTTAGGAGAGCATGTACTTCCCATATTTTGCAAATATGGTGTTGTTTGATATTTTTCTACAATTCATTCTATGAATTTTTAAGGAACTCCTTAGAATCCACACTATGAAGGAAAGAAAAAAATATTCAAAACTGAAATGAAAACCATTTATTTCATTGGTAAATAGCAGAGAACACAGTCCTCTAATGGTAGACATGATAGCTCAAGGTGAAAAAGGCTTCTAAGGAGATGCAAGCAAGATGATTAAAGAATTTTTTCGTTCTTGATAGATAGAATCATACCTAAAAAATCCATCCACAGGTTCAATGAGAGGTTCCCAAAAGTCATGCTTTTCATTGTATGACCTTGTTACTAATGACAGATTTACTGTTGAATTTAAGTAATTGAGTCTTCCATGTAAACTAAACATGATGCCAGTGAAACAAATGTTCACCAATGGAACCATCTGCATGGACAAATGAAAAGTGAAAACCAATGTCAAACCACTAATGGATTCCATGATTTAAACATCGTCATATAGATCAAAACTATTGAGATATAAGATTTACATAGCCATTTTCATCACTAAATTGTGAGAGTACATGCAAGCAAAGTGTCACATCGCAACATTCCTGCCCATGAAATGCTTACCAGACCCCCAAAATCATCAAAAAGTGTTGTTGAAATCCTTTGTACTTGGGCATCAATCACTAAGTCATCTAGTTCATGGGAATTGGTTTGATTAGCCAATCTTAAGGAAAACCTTCTTGGTGGAATTCTTATTCCAATTCTTACAAGCAATGTACCAGCCTGTAAATTGCCTCACATGGTCAGATTCCAGAAAAATAAAAAAAGAATCTCAATTATCCTTCTGCAAAAGTAATCAACATATTATAAATCACTATCTAGCATCCATATGTTAAAGTCTTCTCTTGTCTATTTAATTTCAGTTGTATCCCAAGTATTGTTATCAGGGAACTGAGCTCTAGTTACTAAATCATTACGAATACAATGCAATGAATTGGATTCACTTGGTTTTGGGGGAGATTTGCTTGCAATGCATCCTAGAGAAACATATCCAGGAGGAGCCTGAGGCAACTAGAACGAGATACTTTCCATGCCTCTATGTTTATATATTTGTCTCATTTTTATGAAGTCTAATGGTGGTTTTAAAAGAACCCCATCATTTAGGTCACAAAGAATCAAACTTTCATTTGGAAGCTCAAATCTGCATTCTAGAACATTTCAACAATAGGAGAAATGTTAATAATAGAAGTCACTTGAAGTACAAAATAAAGAAAAGCATTATAGCAATTGACCTGTACAGTGAAGAATTGAACATGTAAGGAAGATAGTTAAGAACCAAGATTGATGTACAACAATTAAAAAATATAGATAAAGTGTGCTTTGCTTGTTGTGGTATAAGTGGCATCTGTTGATGCTGCTACTGTTGTTGAATGGGTGCAGCTCCAGACCACCTAACATTAGATTGTTGTCCTTGTTGTGGCTAAACTAGAGAAAGATAGAAATTTGGAATAGGTGCATTTCCTGGCCTAATACCAGGGACAAGCTACTGCTGATAACCAAATCCACCAGCCTGCAAAAAAATTAGCATTAGATCATAAACTACCAATGAAAACAATGTTGGATGAAGAACTTGCAAAAATTTGGAATGGTTTTCCAAGCATGACATGCTAAAAAGGGCAATTTGTTCTTATATAAGAGCATAACAAATAAAAGCTGATGAACATTGAGCTTTTCATTTCAGATCGGTCACCAAACAAAAGTTGACACATCCTTTTCTTCAAGACAAGCATAGAGCCATTTGTAAGGTATCAAAATTAACTTTTAATTGATTAGCATAGATTAACAACATCAGTAGCAAATGGTGTCAGTAGAATTGAAGTTTCTCTGGTGACTCGCTAAGTCGCTATCGAAAAATCTATGCGACCTGCCGATAGCGACATAGTGAGTGCCCGAATTTTAAAGGAAGCAGCAATTTTTTTAAAAAACTAATGTGATCGCGAAAATTCCCATGCAAGTTCATAAATATGTGTGACCACCTTCTCTAACACCAATATTAATTGACGAATTTTCAATCAATGTGTTTTTGTTTTTCATCACCAGAGTTTTGACTCTTCTAAAAGTCGCTATCTCGCTAGCCTAGAAGTTGGTGTTTTCACCGGTAGCAAGGTAGCAACTAGTTGAAGGGTTGTGATGTAATGGAAATTTTAAAAGAGATGGGCCCCAAACAAGTGATTCGTCAAAAATGAGTTGTGCAGATTAAATGACACGACGACATCCTACTTAGCATTTATAGGCCAAAAGTTTTATCTCCGACAGAGCTCGCTATGTCACTATCGGGAAGTTTGTGTTTTTCACCGGTAGCGACATGCCTGAAAATGAAAAACACAGAAGAGTCAAGGAAAAATGATGTCATTTGAAATTAAATAATATATATGTGTGCCAGCATGTTAAGCCAACTCAGTGACAATAGTATCTTGGACCCACTCCCCATGCATAAAACATGTAAATGATTCTAAATCGTCAGATCAAGCATAAATCGACGATACTTGCTAACTTGCTATGGAAAGATGTGAGAAAGTTATGTATAGTGAGGTAGCGAGTGAGGGACCCACCATTGTTCTCTTAAGGGTTGTACCAAATGTCTACCATAGGATCAAAGTAAAATCAATGGTTATCGCTAGCTCGCTATAGAAAGGTGCTCAAAAGTTATGTATAGCGAGGTAGCGAGTTGATGACACATGTCCTCAGTCATCAGTGGGCCCAGTTTGAAATACCAACATTAGAGGAAAGGTACAAATGGAGTTATTTTATTGGGTTGACCACCAACGTGTTAAGAGGAAATGTGAGTCAGCTCAATTTTCATTCCATGATTGTAGGAGTTTTCGAAGATCGACGATGCAAATTTAAAAGGAAGTATGGTGCCACTTTGTTTCTCTATTTTGTGCATTTATAATGAATGAAAGCTTCACGTGTGAGAAAAACAAAGTATAATACATGAGATTTCATCACTTCCAGTCTCACTCAAACAAAGATTTTGCATTTTCTGAGCACAAGAGCCTGTTGATTGTATTATGTTAAGCCTGGTAAAGACGTGAGGCAATTTCTTATATGTTCGAAGAACAATTGTAGAGGTTCAGAGAAGAACAAGTCTGGCAAGTCAAGTAAGTATTCACATACAACCTCTGTAGCATTCCAGTTTCATTTCAGATCAGTCACCAAACAAAAGTTGACACATCCTTTTCTTCAAGATGAGCATAGAGCCATTTGCAAGGTATCAAAATTAACTTTGAATTGATTAGCATAGATTAACAACATCAGTAGCAAATATATCAAAAAATATGAATATATATCATATTTACTTGAGGTGGCATGAGTGTGGGTGGCCCCTGTCCATAGAACATTGGTTGGCTTAGGCTTGGACCTCCAGGAGGGTATATAGGAAGACGAGTTGGCATAGCTTGTGCCACACCAACCAGATTTCACATTTGTGAGAATTGTGCCTACATAAAACAATCAAGATATGCCAAATTAGTATGGCATTTCCATTGACAGAATACTAATAATTTCAACCAACCAAATAGACATTGTGAATCAATAATTCTCGGAGTCATAATAGTTACAACAATATTTTGAGTAAGCAAATACATTCCAGTAATAAACACATTTAGGAACCCAACAATTCCTAAATTTTTACCCAAACTTAAACATCTAACCTACTAACTATATTATTAATACCCTTCCACCCCCTATAACCTCATGACCATTCTTTCCTACTCTTATCAGAAATAGTTCCATCAAGATAGCTCAAGTCCATACTAAATGTCTTAATGATTGAGTTTCTATATATAGTTATCTTATTTAGACTACTTGACTTTGACTTTCAGTAAATTTGCTAAATCTTAGAGATAAATTGTAAGATAAGCACAAGAATTAAATATGGATCCATCTTGCTAAATTGGTTTAAAAATAAACAGCATGGAATCAAGTTTGTAAATCTACTCCTCAAAATAAGAATGAAAAGAAGTACCTGTAACCTTGCTCTTCTCTCTTCTTTGCGCTGAGCCAACGCAACATAGAGTGGCTTGTTGACTACTATTTTCCCATTCATTTTTACAAGCTACATACAGAAACTTACAATCTTAAGACAAGAGATATCAGAAGACAAGTTTCAAGAGTTCAAAATATTTAATAAACATTTACATCTGCTCAAAACAAGCCATACTTATAGCTCGAGATGTTTTATCAAGAGTTGACAAGGCCAAAAAATTGGAGCCCCAACTATAACATTTAATGAATGCAATCACATTACATTCATTAATATAATATAAAATTCATTAATACGCAATCATCAGCATTGGCTGCCATTCATTAATGATGTGGAGGGAGGGTGGTGGTCTTCAAGACACAATGAGAATTTAGAAATTTTAGAGGTTTAAGCACTCTACACAAAATGCCTGTAGCTAGTCTCCTATGTAGGGTTATTCTTGTGTGTGGAGAATATTTGCTTAGGCTTTTCCTACACGTTAAACTTTGACTTAAGTGAAATACTTTTCCAAGGTGCCTAACGTCTGGAACTTCAACTTAGCATGGATAGAAGGTGATGATTATATGTATCTTGATGTATTCCAGCACTTAATGTACTCAAGAAGGTTCTTAACTTCTTATGCAAGCATGTAGATCAGCCTTGGTACCACGTGTATTTTTCACTAATTGCTCCTTTTATAGTGCAATGGTTGAACCTTCATGTATTCATCTTTGTTATGCTTGAGGTAGAATTCCTCCCACGTAGTGCTAAAAAAGCCTCCCAATCCAGAATTGATTGGTTATTCATGTTATTAGACAATTTCAACACTACAAATACAATCTTTATTGCATCAACGAAGCAGATGACAAAATAACATGATTCAAGCTATTGAATCCAAAGATCTTATCATGCTAGCAACTATCTTGGGACTAAAGAAAATATCTCATTCACATCTAAGGCTCAAGAATTTATCATTATCACATCCTTACAAACAAAACAAAAATATAACAGTACACTTCATGAATCTATCAATGTGAAATCCTTGCAGACAAAGTACCAATATGACAGTACTAAATATTACACTTTACACTTCACTCCTTTTCTATCCTTTAATGTTGTTTACTTTTAACAACAATGATATAGCTCTTTAATTGGCAAAGGCTTATGAAACAAAATGCTTTCAAATTATATTCAACCAATTGCTTTCAGAAAATTAGAAAGCCCCAAGTAAAAATTGAAATATATGATCTGTAAGAGATGTCATATAGAAGTTAAAACCTTGAAATGTCTGTAGCTCTTAGTAACAACTCCAGTCTTGGAGACACTTAAGCATGTTCATTGGTCTTTTTTATTTTTGTTTTATTGTCATCCCCAGGTGCAAACAACTTCACGCTTACCCAGTCACGCTTGTAGTGGATCTTTGGCCCAACAAAATAGATATTTGGCATCAGTTCCTAATCATAAAGTTTTGATTCAACAAAAGAGATGGTATCAGGGTTACCACACAGTAGATTTAGATGTTTGGTATAATATTAAAGAGTGTCTAATTAGTATAATCATAGCATAATCTTCAAACATTTCCAATTCGAATATTGCTAGTTTTTTAAACACAAGGCAACTACCATTCAATCACCTTTGATTACTATATCATCCATATTAAAAGCATCACCTTTATCATATGTTGTTAGTGTTGATCAATGTGCATGTTAAATAAAAATTGCAACACTACCGTCTCTTAAACAATGTTATATGGTAAATTTCAAAATGATATCCAATATGACCAAGCCTCCTTCATGATGCTCCTGATTTTCCTATTCAAATATTGCCAATTTTTAAAATGCGAGGTAAATACATTCAATCACCTTTGATTACTATATTATCCATATTAAAAGGTCTGATCATTTGGAGGACAAGAAGTGAAGCTTCAACACCTATTTGTCTGGGATGAAGTACCAATGGTGGTCAAGTCTTAATTTCATAATTAAGAGAATGTTGAACAAAAAGACATAACTGATATATGTGTGTGTGTGTGTGTGTGTGTGTGTGTGTAAAGTTATATAATAATAAACTAATACAACTATTCTGAAAAGACTAGATAAAATTTTGTATTAAGAGAAATTACAAAAAGTTTACCCATAGACTGGTTTGCATAAAAGGTCGCATGGCCTGGTTTCCTTGATCTCTTGTGGGCTCCATTTTGAGAGGAATCTAATTTTCCTTTGTCTATTGTGGTTGCACTCCTGTCTCGTGAACCAATCAAGGATCTTTTAGAAGTTGATTTAAATGCTGCCACAACCATTACTGGTTTGAGCACATGCTAACCTAATTGAAAAGAAACAACACATATAATATCAACTTACATGTAAAATTTGGTAATTCCCTGACAAGGCACTAGAGGATGTAAAAGGCACTAAAAGTGCAATATTGAAAGTTTCTTCTAACAGATCTATTTGAAGTTCTCTGCTGTCACAGGAAACGTGACAGTCTATCACTGTTTTGAAGAAATTTAAGGAAATATGCCTCTCCCACTTTTTGTGATTAAAATGTAACTTGTGGGAGAGGTACGTAAGCCTATAAATATGATGCTTTTACTATGATTTAGATGTAGGTGATAGTGAATATAGAAAGGAACAGTGGGTGACTAATGAACAAATAGTGAGGGTGCACTTAGAAAGCACCACATGGTGAATATAGTGATCTAAGGTTTGGAGTGGATAAATGAGTGTTGGAAACAATTGAGCGAGTGTATTGTAAGGTGTCTAAACCATTAGAAAGGTTTTGTGAAATTGTTAAGGGTCTTTTCTAGAGAGCCCTAGGCTAGAAACCCTTAAAATGAGGGTTTGATGAAAGAATGCTTAGATGTGAGTGGAAGTTCAAACAAATTTAGGAATCCTTCTATTTAATAGATTCCTTAAGACTATGTCAAGGTTTGGAATGTTGGAAGTAAGAGAAAAAAGGAGTTGCTTTGTAAATGGAGGGCTAATCAAGCCTAATTACATGTAGGAGTAGTCATAGAAATGTTCATCAGTCACAAGATGAAAGGAATGAGATTCATAGGGTTTGAAGAACTCAATAAAGGGTATTTGAAAAGGTGAAGAGGTTACTAGGTTGTTTGAGAAGTTTAGAAGTAAAGTGCAGATTACTTGTAGGATAGGGCTAATAGGACAGGCCTATTGAAGGCAGTTTTAAGTTTGAGACAAAACTAATGTTTGGTAGGAGTTGGAACTCCTTAGTTATGTTATTTGAAGGGTATTGAAGCATTGTAAGGATTATGGGAGTCTTTGAGTACAGAGATCAAGAGTTGGTATTGAAGCATTGTAATCCTTAAGATTTCTAAAATTACAAGAAAAGGTGTTAAATAGGGCTTTTTGGAATATGGAAACATTTGTTTTTAGGGCATTGTATTGAAAGCTTGATTCGACTCCTTGTGATGTCAGTCATCATAAGTATGATGCTCAAATGGCTTCAGGTATTGAGTGTTCTAGCATTGGTCGTTAACCTCATTTTCTTTGAAATTGTTTGGTGAAGATTTGCACATGAAATTGAATTTAACCCTAGCTTACCTAGATGCTAGGGTTCTAATTTTTGCAAACCTAGCAAAATTTTTATTCTTCCAATTGGACATAGGGTTATTTAGCGTAAATTAATTTAATTAAGAAACACCTTTTTCTTTGTAAAAAGAATGACTATCAAAGAAAAAATTATGCTATTTCAAAGTAAAAATGTAATGGCCTAACCCTAGAATTCTTATCATTCTAAAGTCTCTATTTTTTGTCAAGAATGGGATAAAATGCAGGCAAGGTAAGAACATACTTTAGAGAACTGTAGCTTCTGTTGAGTAGTCTGAACAAAATCATATTATATTAATGGGGAGTCTAAAAGGCAAACACGTGCCTTAGAAAAACATACTTTTAAGAGGAATCCAAGAATTAAAAAAGCTGCGTGAAATGTGATGATAATGAAGACAATTAGAAGAATAATAAACTCATAGAGATAAAAGAGGAAACCCTCTAAATCTAACATCATAACCCAGAATCTAGTCAAATAGTTAGAGGGAAAAATAATGAGTTACTTTGAAACAATACATATGGATGCCAAATCCTCTCCTCTTCTGCTCCATAAATGAAGATAAATTCTATTTCTTGAAATGTTGAAGGCCTTGGTCGATTGTTACTCATTTAAACATTTTGCAACTCAAGAGATAATTTGGTTTTAATATGCTTTAGCAAGTAAAACTTGCTAGCTTTTCTTTGGAGTGTACTCTAGAATTTATTTTGAAAAATGTCATCTTTTGTAAATATATATTATACAAAGAAAAGGGGGTCTGCTATTTTGTTGTCTTGGTTTGTTGACATTGGTTGCTCCCCATGTAACAGAGCCATGTGGGTCATTATTGAGTGTCAATGTTATAAATTTGGGATCTGTTCTTTATATTTTGCCATTTTGGTAATGGCTATTATAGAGAATGGATAGAGGAGAGGAGTCAATTAGCCTTTAGCCTTCCTAAAGTTCCTTGGATTATTGATGGGTCAGAGACATGGAATTTGTTAACCTATAAACTTCCTAAAGTTTCTTGGATTCTTGATGGGTCAGAGATGTGGAATTTGTTAACGTATAAACTTCCTAAAGTTCCTTAGATTCTGGTGAGGATATCAATATGATAGGAAAATAAAGATACATCTTCTTGTAATAGAATACACTTACTTTTTAGACTAAAATGAAAAGGGTCCTTAGCTTGTTTGACCCTCTTGAACATAATGAAAAAAGGGTCCTTAGTTTGAGCTTCACTTGGTTTCAAGAATACTATAATATTCTCTACTTAACAAGGCCAACCATGTGAAGATGGAAGCTCATCTGGCCTCACCCCCCTCCCCCTAACATCAATCTAAAGTACCCATTATCATCTAATTACATACTTCATTCATTCATTCATCCATTTATGAACTATAACATTCAATCAATACAATCACATAACATTCATTAATACGATATAAAATTCATTAATACACAATACTTCATTAACACATAAAAATATTCATTAACATAACATAAAAATCTGTATTAATACGCATCATTCATACATAATTACTTAAAACAAAGTTCTTTCATTATCCAACAAGGTTTATCAAAGAAGATTTTTAACACATCATTTCTTTTTTTTGTTTTTTCTGAGCTCTCTTAAGAAAAGCGCTTATAGGAGCATCCATATCTGCATCATTCTCCTCCTCTTCTAGCACATGTAATGTCAAACTACGATGGCTCCTTCTCTTTGGAGGAGTAGGAGGTTGCTACACTAAAGGGGACTCTTTTGCAAGAACAAGTGAATGGGAATAATTGACATACTCTTCTTCTTTTTCTAACTATTACAAGTCTATAATTAAGTACGAATACAACATAACATGCATTTTACTTACCTGAAAATGCCACATCATGTACATTAACATTTTGATCCACCACCACGTCAACATGTTGAACACTTGGAACATGGTCCACTCCTTCAACATGATGTTCAATATGCTCTGAAATATTCAAAAAAAGTATACACGTCAAATTGCAATTGAAGATGTTAAATTGTATTCATAATTGCATAATTAATTTCCAATAGCAAATTAATACCTCCACCACTATAATGCACATCATGGCCTTCGTTATGAGCAGGTTCTGTGGTAGGATATGAAGGCTGCAGTAGAATGTTATGCACATTGTTATGTAGTCAATTTACATTTAAAGCTAATACCAAAAAAAATCTTCTCAACTATTCAATTTCATTTACTTTTCATTTGAACAACTTACCTATGAGATATCATTTGGTGCACTGGATTCTTGGGCAAGGCTTACAGATTCTTCGCATAGGCGTGCAACCACAACTTTTATAGCCTTCCTTCAAGGCAATTTTTCTATCTTCATCTGTGACCACATCGAATTTTGTGCCCTATATTTTTTTCTTGATAACGTCAGTTTTCCATGTATGGTTTCATTAAAAAAAAATGTTTGCAACATTATATTTAAAAAAAAAATGAAATTTCATTGCTCTACTTACAAGTCGAGACTAGAGATTCATATAGCCACTAGAGCCAAGTTTGTGTTGGCCAACCTTTTCTACTCTTGCTTTTGTAGCCACAGATGTGTCCTGCAATCTATGAACAATTTCAAACATCTTAGATTATATATTTACAAATATCAATAATTAGTGCATGATTTCAATGTACTCAATACTATAATGACATACCTCTTTTTGCCCTGTGTTGCTTCATTATCTCTATCTTCACATAGCCTTTTCTCCTTTGCATCTTCTATTATTTCATTCCACTCCATCGATGGAATCATAGGAGGATGGTCACACTTTGGGTTATCTTTAAGAGCCCTTCTATATTGATCCCTCACAGTCTTTATATGCTTTGCTGCTCTTTTCAGAAGTAGGCCAGTGTCAAAAATGTTTTTCCCAAATTTCTCCTCAAAAGATGCAATCGGCTAATTTTTTAATTCCATAGCTTGTACATTCCACCTTTTTAAAAACAAATAGATTGTTAGATCGATAACTTTAATATATTACAATAAATGGAAGAAAAGAAAAATTATGTAGTAATGATATGAAACTATGTACCTTTTACGCATGATGGGTCCAAATAGTCTCAATGTCATATGAAAAAGATATTCAAAGAAAGCATTATTACCTACAAAAACATAAAGGATTTATCAGTCCAAAATGAGTAATGTAAAAGTAAACTAAATTTACACTTTAAATAATAACAATTTTAAAGCACCTGGAAGCTTTCGTTCTTTTAATGGAAACATAGTTTTCTTATTCAGCAATAATGTCCCTTCATACGAACCAATATGAATCACACAAATTGCTTCGAGAAATGGATCAGCTTCAATAGTACTGCTCTCTGTTGGTCCATCAACTAAAACATCATGACAATTAAATGACAATTCTAGTACTGCTCTCTGTTGGTCTACCTCCCTGCCTATCTCCATGTCTCTCTATGTGTGGTTATATATGTATGTAGGTTTGTGTGGTGTGTGTTTGTGTGTATATAGGCTTCTGTAGACATCATTTAAGCACTGATATGCTACTTTTTTGTTCATCAACTTGTAGAAATACAATACAAAATATAGCAAAACAAGGTTTTACCAGTTCTAGTGGGCATAGACGAGGATTTTTGCATGGTCCTTGTTGCTGACAATGCACTAGACAATACTGGACCGCCAACCGAAGGAGGAGTCTGCACTTTATCATGAGCTAAAGAATAAAATATTGTTAGCAAAGGTATTTACAATGGATAAAGATCAAATGGGATACTAGTGAGAAATGTCCACAAAAAAAAGGTAAGTGTTATAATGTTGATCAAAACAAATAAAGTGTTACTTACATGAAGGTTGTGCACAACAACCCTCACCATGTTCACCATGTGATGTCGCAACTGGCACATATGTCTATACACAAACACATAAAATTAGAGATCATAATCCATAATATACTATAAAATATTAATATCTATTGAACTTCTATTACTACTTTAGTCAAATTACTACTTACCTTCAAAGATTGGATTCTACAGTCCAATTCTCTTCTCAGTGCCTCTTTCTCCTCACTTCTGTCACCCTCAATGATAATGTTAACAAGTTCATTAGTGTATCTTTTCTTAATTTTTTGGGTGATGAATATAGGGTCAGTACTAAGGGCAATGTCATGTAGATATGACGTCCATATTTCAGATCGCATTTGAACAATGATCATTCTAGCTTTTTTCTATCATTTGTAACATCAAATATCGATATAATTTCATCAATATAACTCCAAAGCCATAAAGAAAAGAACATAATAATACAACATTTGTTTCTATATTAACATTAAAATTTACAATAATTAATGTTTACCTCTATTGAAGGTGTTTGAGATGGTGCATCCATATCGCCTTGTGAAAAAAATTAGTAAGTCTTAGAAATCAGCAACGAAATTAAAGTAATAGACTTACCAAAAATAATAATAATAATAAAGTAGATTGTATATGTAAATCATTTTTCTTAAGTAAAAAATTTAGTGTAACTAATTTTTATATCTAAAAAAATATTTGACATGTTTTACTTAATGTTTATATGTGCACATATGGTTTGGAAAGAAAAATTTGGTCATACAAGACCCCATCATAGTTGACATTGATCCTACCTGGACATTTCATTGATCATCATGATCTTCATCTATGTCATCATCATCATCATCATCATCACCATCATCATACTTGTCACTTTGATCGTCGTCGTCACCACCACCATCTTCATCACCACCATCATCATCTTGATCACTATCATCATCATGACCATTATAGCCATGATCATCACCATCTTCATCACCATGATCATGATCGTCATCAACATCATCATCATTATCACCATTATCATTAGCATGACCAAAATCATCACCATCTTCTTCTTCTTCATCACTAGATAACTGCCATTCCTGATAATCATTTACTTCCTCTTGTGCTTCTTTAACATCTTCTTCTTCGATCACATTATACTTTATCGACCTTCCTCTTGGGTCATGCCTAACAACAAATGGCCAACCTAGTTTGTGTGGAACACCAAAGTAAAACACTTGCTTGCATTGGCTTGGAAGAACATAGGGCTCATCTCCGACTGGCTCAAATGACCTTGTATTAATCATACTAAATCCACTATTGTGTTCAATAATAGTCCTATCAGGATCATTTGGATTCAGTCGTAACTTGAACCATTTGACGATAAATAGAACTATTTTGAATGAATTAAAGTCGCATTCAAGTATATCATCCAAAATGCCATAGTATCAATTTTTAAATTGTTGAGGATGTATATCAGTTCTAGATGAAATATTGGTGATCGCGAAGACAACAATTATCCCGAAATCACATGTTTTCTTCGTTTCATCTAACTTTTTTGTGCAGAATTTATAGCCATGGTAGTACATAGCTTTGTGGTGTTTGACCTACAATTATTCAAACATGTCAAGAATCTTCTCATTGATCTGTGAGTTGATATTAAACTTATGTCTCATGATTAGTAATCTTATGCGTACCTGTGTATCTCTTAAGCCATATATTAGATCAAGTACCATTGATGCAACATTGGGATCTCCATTACGATTAGCTTTTTTAACCAACGATGCAACACCATCCCATGTTAATGAGCGACCATTTTCTTGAGATTGTTCAATCCATACTGTCATCCAATCAAGATTGTTTGCAATATACAAGTGTAGTGCATCCCACTCATGACCAACTATAAAGAAGACAATTACACCAGTTAGAAACAACTTATATATATATATATATATATATATATATATATATATATATATATATATATATATATATTGATGATGGATAAGAATTATTAAATTACAAAAAAAAACTTATAATTACCTCTCACCCTCCTCAATCTACCTTTCTTCGTCAGATACTCCCCTTTGAATTTGTCATTATAGTTGGGATCCCAAATGCGATCTACATGGATATCTATTGCAAACTTTGGAAGATATTCACTAATATACACCATGGTCTGGTATATCATATATTCCCTTATCATAGAACCCTTAGGACGTACTCTTTGTCGAACCAAGCCCTTCATAAATTTTAAGTGCCTCTCAACCATCCACATTGATCTCGCTTGTATAGGTCCACACAATTCAATCTCCTCAACTTGATGTATGAGGTAGTGTTCTTGAGCATTGAAAAATGTTGGAGGTAAACACTTTTGCATTTCACACATAAGCTGTGAAATTATTCTCTTCCAATATTTTATATATTTTTTTATCAATTTCTTTAGATGATAATGACCTAAAAGAGATTCAACACGCAAAAACACATAAAGGAGATTTCAAATAAAATTATACAATAGATTTCAGATAAAAAGCTATAAATCTAAGAAAAAATACTTCTAACCTCATGTATTTTCCAAGATCATATATAACTTGTTTAATACTATTGTCAAATTGTTGTGGAAGGGATAGAGGCAGGACGAATTGCAATCATTAAAAAATGATCATTTCAATATATTATTAAATAATGCAATTGGTACTACATTCAATCTTACAAATATACTATAAATAGAGAATACGACTTACCTTGAAGAAGGTATGCCAATCATGTGTTTTCAACGCATGCCCAAAATCACCTTTCTTTGATAGAAGAGTGCTTATATTTGTAGCAAATCCTGTTGGAAATTTTTCATTTTTTATGACTTCTTTTAATGCATCACTTTGTTGCTCTGTTAATAACTAAGAAAGGGCACTTGTATTTATGCGGTCTCCATTGCTATTTGATTCAATGAAAAATTTTAGTGCATGATTGGATTCATGAATGTCAGTACAAATTTTGGCAATTTGTTCTCTATCACGCCTTCCATCCAACATTTTTCATAGTGTCTCTATTACATTCTTTCCAATATACATAGCATCAAACAAATGCGTGATTGGGAGATCCTTGTAGTATGGTAACCTACTAAATTGAGTAGGATAACTTTTCATTCCTCTAGAAAGTTTGTCATTGATGCCTTGATGACCTTCATGAGCATCAATTACATCATTAGTAAATATAAGACAATATCAAAATACAAATTTTAAACTTCAAACGACAAATTGGACATTACCTCTACAATTTATTCGATCGTATTCCAACTTCCATAAATGAGGTGTCATTCTTCGTGGCCTTGACGATGTCTCTTCTTTCCCATTGCAAAGATGTTTTTAAAAAATTCAATACCTATGATTATTGTGGAGAAAGTGTCTAAACTCATCAAACACCTGCTTTTCTAAACTTCTCGAATGACGACATTTCATCTTCGGACCACAAACTAGACATGCAAATTTTCCTTTTGTCTGAAGACCTAAAAGATCATGTATAATTGGATCATGTACAATTATCATGCACAACTTAAGAATTCAATAGTAATGTGTAAGCACTATAATAGACCAAAAATATGCGATCTTAACAATATAACATATCGCAAAAATGAGTTAGCCCAGGGGCATCATGTATTGTCCATACAAGTATTGCATGGAATTGAAATTATCGATGTCCTATCAGTCTAGAGATGTCATACATAGTGATACCATTCCATAACTTCAACAACTCGTCAATTAGGGGCTCAATATACACGTTCATATCTTTAACTTAGTATTTATCTAGCAATTGAATGAACATAAACATTACGTAATTATTATAACCATTTTCATGCAATATTTATAAATTAATTTAGATAACTATAAAATAAAAAAATACTTGGCACAATCATTGACAACATTATGTGCTCCCTCTTTATGGACATCCAAGGAGGAATTTTATTGTTAATAACAAAAATAGGCCACACTGACTAAACAGATCTCATATCTCCATATGGATTGACATCGTCCGCCACCAATGAAAGCTTTAGATTACGAGGTTCTTCTTTAAAGTGTGACCACGTTTCTTCTATCTCTTTAAATGCAGAACCATCGGCAGGCATTCACATAATTTCATCCTGACTTCTATTGTGTGCATGGTAATCCATAAATTTTGCCAAGCTAGCACATCTGAATAACCGTTGAAGATGTGGAATAATGAGAATGTACCGAAGAACCTTGTGATACACTTTTTTTGTTATTTGATCTGACTGATATCTACTAGCATGAAAATCAGGGCATTCTATTGCAAATTTATGTTGTTTATGATATAGAATGTGATCATTGGGACATGCATGTATTGTCTGATACTTCATTCCAATTTGATCCATAATGTTAGATAATTCTCGGCATGAACGAGGTAAAATGTTTGATGGTGGTAACAAAAACTCACTAATCAACCTACAACAACAAATATACATTGTTAATATAATGAATATTAATTGTATACTAACACTGAAGATGACAAAAATGACATACCTTAGCATACATGACATTGCTACATTGGATATACCATTCATAACCTTTAAGTTCACCAACAACACTATAGCCAAGAGTAGAGTTGTTTGGGAGCCTTCGTATAAGGGCTCGTGTGCCTTCTCGAGTAAAGGTATATCAAGACCATCTTCATCATCATTATCAGATTCACTAGTACCATCATTGTGAGCCTCTTCATCACCTGCCCCAATACCATCTTCTTCAATCGTGTCCTCTAGCACATTATCATCTTCTTCCATGGGAGTGTTATCCTCAGCTTGGATATTCACACCTCCATGTTCCTCTAATAGGAAATCCACATTTAGCAATGGATGAAAATCGTGGCCCCCTTCAACATGACCATATTGCCTACGATGACTCTGGGCTGTTGTGATTAGAATTCTTCGATTCTTTAAGCCCTTACACTTTTTGTAAGGACAATAACATTTATTAGGTTTTCTTCAAAACTGAGCCCACAATGTAGCCATTGTCTCATTATTTTGTTCTAGGTTCTTATTGTCAGGCGTGGTCTTTCTTCATGGGAAAATATACCTACAAATAAATTGGACATGTTGTAGTTAATGTTTATATTTGCACATATGAATTGTTGATTAATGTTTTCAAATGTAACTAAAATGATCCTATAATTTCTAGAAGGCCTAGATGTTTGCAAAATGTGGATTTATAGACAATGTATCTTAGTTATTTGCAAAATGCCTCAAAGAGATGTCACAAGGTGAAAGTTACTTAGGTGCTAACAGGAGCATTCCATGACTAATCCTAATAGCAATGACTAATGTGATTAATGCATCAACTAATGAAGATGAATAAAAGATTGAAACATATTAATGCAATCTTCAATCAAGAACATGTGAGCTCAAAAGATGGGTAAATCTCAAAAACTCATGAGCCTAAGATCATTACAATTTCAGCCATGAAATAATTGCAATTGAAATTTGTTGAAAAATAGGCCTAAGGGTCAAAAGAAGAAATCATATTTCACTTAATTAGAAATCAATTAGCTTATGCAAGTTTGGCCTCATGGTGTTTGTACAATTAAAAAAAACTTAATCCTTAGACTATTTGGGCCTAACATCAAGGGACATGAATTTAGGACTCAAACATCTATAAAGGTTGTATGTTGAAATTCTTTGGAACATCCAAAACAATTCCATAAGCATATAAGAAGAGCAGATTGGCAAGTTCCACCTTGGAGGATGATTTTGGAAAAGAAATTAGAGATCAAGATATCTAAACTCAAATGGATTTAGTGTTTAACTTAGAGTTTATAAAGGAATATTATATTTGGAGGGTTCAAATGCTTGTAGATCCAAGTTTAGAAATGCAACATATTGTTACAAGCAACAAGGTAAGTATTGATAAATATTTTGTTGGAATCATAGGTCTAGAGGTGTTACTAGGTGTTGGGACAATCATAGGTTTGGAGGTTTCATCTGAAGGAGGATTATATTTTATGTCAAGGAAGGTCATGTTAGGGCTATATGAAGGTATTGGATCCATTGGAAGGATCAGGAAACGTTTAGAAAGGTGAGTTTGGTAAAACCCTTGTTTTAGGCACCTAGGAAGGAGGTTTTTTTGGTTGGGTGTGTAAAACTTGGTGAAATCCCCTATGCATTTGAAAATCCTTTATTTTGGATGAAATGACAACTCTTTTTGAGGTTAGATGTTTTGTGAGATGAGATATGCTAGTGGTTGCTTTGTAACAGAAGGGCTAAAAGGGGGTTAATTATGGGGCAACAGTGTTGGTTTGGGCATTTGGTCCAAGGGAGTAGCATGAGAATTTGAAGTATATTGTGTAGAATCCAAAATGGTATCTAGATATGGTCTTAGTTTTCTGAGAGTTTTGTGAAAAGTGAGAGAAAAGTGTGAAAAATCAATTAGGCAGGGCTAATTAGGAAATAGGCCTAGTGAAGGGCTTGTAGTGGGTTTTTGGTATTAGATAATAAGATCAGCATTTGCTAACCTTGGAAACAGGTTAGTTGAAGTTGTTTGAGATGTGTGAAGGTGACAAAAACACCTAGTTGAAGTGAAGTCAAGATTGGAGCCTATTGAGGCATCGTGGGCATTTGGTGGTTGTTGAACAAGATTGCTTGGTGAATCCATTTGAGGGACATGGGATGATTTCTAAGATGTAGAGCCTATGGTGGCACAAGAGAATGGTATGTGCACTCTGATAAGGTTTGGAGTTGATTGGATCAAGGAGAGTGATCCTATGAAGAAGCTTGATTGTGTTATGAGAACACTAGGAAAGTCCCTCTTATTGTGAATAACTGAAAGTCCACCCAGGTCTCTGCATCAACATTGAGAGCTAAAGATGGAATGATTTCAAGGTAGGAAAGCAAGCTCCAATAATTCCTCTTTAGAATTGTAGCCAGAGTCCTAAGCATTCCAATCCAAATGATTGTGTATCAATAAGATTTAACACAAAATAATCCTAAGAACATTAAGTTAAGCTGAAACATATAAGAAAATGAATGAGAGAAATTTTGTTACATGTTACCTAAAAATAAAACTAGTTGAGGAGGCAAGGGTGCATGAGTTATCAAAACTTCATGTGCTTCTTAATAAGTTTCTGTGGATAATAGGCAAAGTCTTCACATACCCTCATACATTTTAATATTGAAACAAAATCAATATTTTGTTGATAGGGAATGTTTAGTAAAATGAAGCAGAGAAAAAGAAACACAGTTGCAGTAGAAAAATAAGGTTAAATGTAGTAGTGATCATTGCAAAAATGCCAACAAGATCACCATGAACAATCTAAGAATCAAAAAGATCAAACATAGAGGTAGCCCAGTGTGCCATCATGCTCTTACAATCTTATACTGATTTTCTTCCTATATCCAAATAACCACATTTTCTCACTATGATGCTGACATTCTGATCTGATACAAGCCACAAGAAATTGGAATTTTTTTAGTGTTTTCATTTGGGAATATTGTTAAGGCAAATATATGGTAAAGGTGATGATGAAGCTAGAATGATGAGAGTTCCATTAGTTTCCTAATTTCCTTTCTTATTCATGTGCACTATGTTGTAATGTTATTATATTATCTAATCTACTATCCCCTAGTTCTTTATTGTATTCATCTCCAGCTGGTCAAATCTCTTGGACTGTTATATCCATTACATATTTCCCTCTTTAAATTTTAATAAACCTTCATCATATATAAATGCAACTATATTTTCTAGGTTTTTGTCACAAAACATCCAGCTGCTCTGTGGTGATTTGCTAGTTTACAAAAATTGGTTTTGCGAATATGGCAAAACAATCCCAAAATTAGTCTAGTTGGGTTCACTGTACAATATAATATATAATTTGATATTCCTATATATATTTATATATAATAATTTATATGTAAATACAATAATGAATAAACTAATAGGAAGATATATATTTCACATCCCTCCTATATATCTTTATAGGATTACAATAATATTATATTAATTAATCAGTTTATTGATTTATATATAAATTTGTTATATAACATGATTTTGGGTTGCATATATTACACACGTCATTGGCTGTCCAATGGGGAGTGTAGATTATCCAAAACATCCAATGCTATTGTTGTCAACTCCATGAAAAATTCCTCTGCTTCAGGTCTGTCCTACCAAACTCTAGCCCACTTGAAGCATTCAAACATGATTGTTAAGCCTTGGAGAACCTTCCATAAACTTTTAAACAATGGGCACCTAGAATTTTTTTATTAACAACATTTTGAGCTCCTAGACCTACAACATTTTCTCCTTCACATTCTCCATGCTTTCTTTTCTGCAGATGCAAAAAAATTTGTACTAGTCTTGCAACAACAACACCAAATAAATCTCAAATGCTTCAAATGTATGAGGATCACATGGATGAAATGAGTTCTAGGTGGACTATTTGTAATCACAAGAGATGAGTTCTTGTAAACCACTACTCTTGCAATTGTTTCAAGATCGGTACTAATTAAACATCACATAATTTGACATGATGAAAAATACCACATAGTTGTTAATGAAGGAACTGAGCAGATCTATGATCAATGGTTCATAGGGCACATAATTTGTTGAAGGTTTTGCAAATGGCATGGCAAGCTAAGAAGGCTTAATCTTGGGAAAAACTCTATGGTCAAGGAAAGTTGGATCATCACAGAATTGAGTAGGCAGACCTTCTAGGAAGTTACAATACTTCAACCTTGTAAGTGTCACCTAAATGCAATGGGTACTAAACAAACAATTTAAGTTGATGAGAAATGGTTGTTATGAATTCAACTTGTAAGCGTCACCTCCCCCCAACCCAAGTTATTCTAAAAGTATTCCAACAATTAGTATCAGAGCCATCTACTTAAGAGGACTAGTTTGAAGGTACTAGAAGCACAAAGATCAAGATGTCAAAAGTACCATAGCTCATCAGAGATAAAATTTTTTGCATGGAAAAGTTTGATGAAGCTACACCTTGGATGACTTGCAGATCATGCACAATCTACCATTACTACTAAGCATGTTGGTCCTGCTAGAGCACCAACAGCTAAGGATATGAAAAAGAAGAAAGAATATAACTAGGCAATGCTAGAGATTGCCTCTACCCTAAGTTATGTTGAATTTAATGATATCAAAGGTCTTGATAGGTCTTGATAGTGCAAAGAAAATGTGGGATGCCTTAGCCACCATCTATGGAGGATACACTAATGTTCTTAGAGCCAAAGTTGAAAGTCTCAAAGGTAAGTTTGATGATATAGAATGAAAGAAAGTGAAAATATTGCTCAATATGTTGCAAGGATAAAAGAAGTTGTTAATGCAATAAGAGGAGCTAATGGAAAAATAGATGATGACACTGTGCTAAGAAAAGTCTTGAAAACAATGCTACCTATATATGTTATTAGAGTTTCTGCAATTCAAGAACTAAGATGCATACTAGGAAATAATTTATCACTTGAAGGTCTAGTATACTAAGAATATTGAATCTGTTTTCAAAGCTAAAGTGTCATTAAAGGAACCTAATGAGAAGAAGAAGAAGAAAAAGATAAAGTATGTGTCTAGTGATAGTGATATAGATGAGGAGGATGTTGAACAACTTGAAGCACTACTAACAAGAAGATTCCACAAAGGTAAAGGTAAGTTCAAAGGTAAATTACTTATCATTTGTTTCAATTGCAATGAAATTGGTCATATTGTTGCTAGATGTCCAGAGAAGAATAACTACATAGGTGGTGACAAGTACAAAAGTAGGAGAGATGAAGACAACAAGGGCTACAAAGGCAAAGCCAAAAAGTCATGCTACATTGTTGAAGAGGAAACAAAATATGAATATGATGAATAGGATGATGAAGTGGTGTATGTTGCAATAAAGGATGAATCTGATGAAGATGAGGCAACTGCACTTGTGACTTGTGTGAACAAGAATGATAGAGAGATCATTGGTAGTGGGTGTTCACATCACATGATTGGAGATAAAAGTAAGTTCATTACCTTGAATTGTTATGATGGAAATAGTGTAAGATTTGGTAATGATGCACCATGTTTGATAAAAGGAAAAGGTTCTATCAAACTCACAGATAATATTTTATGCGACAATGCTTACTATTTTGAAGGACTTAACTATAATCTCTTGAGTGTGTCACAACTGAATAATTTGGGATGTAAGATTGAATCTAAAAACAAGATTGCTAAGATGTATGACACAAATGGAAGACTGATTAGAAAGGGCGATCAAACTAGGAGTAATCTATTCTATCTTGATATAGAGTATGCTACTTGTCTAGTTGTAAAATTTGATGATGTATGGTTGTGGCATAAGAGGTTATATCATGTTAATTTTTATAACCTAGTCAGTATCAGTAACATGAGAAAAGTTAGAGGTTTGCCTAAGTTGAAGAAGCCTAATAATATAATGTGCAAACAATGTCAATTAGGAAAAATGACAAAGTCAAGCTTTAAGAGTTAAACTCACACCTCCAAAGAAATATTAGAGATTGTTCATACTGACTTGGGTGGATGAATGGATGTGCAGAGCTACAAAGGAGATAAGTACATTATGTTGTTTGTTGACAATTATTCTAGAATGATGACAATTATGTTTCTGAAACAAAAATCTAATGCTCTCTAAATGTTTAAGTGGTACTTAGCAAGAGTTGAGAAGGAAACAGGTAAAAGTCTAAGTGTTTAAGATTTGACAGAGGAGGAGAATTCACATCAAATGAGTTTGAGATGTTATGTAATGACAAAGGAGTCAAAAGACAAACATCTACCCCTAGAACCCCTTCACAAAATGTAATTGTTGAAAGAAGGAACAAATTTATAATGGACTATACTAGAACACTCATGATGGAGAAAAATGTTTATTTGAAATACTGGAGAGAAGTTGTAAGTACAACTATCTATACCTTGAACCATGTACAAGCCAAGAAAGGTACTCATTCAACATGTTTTGAACTATGGTATGTATACTCACCCAATGTAAAGTACTTTAAGGTATTTGGAAGTAAGTGTTACATTCTTAAAGGCCTCAGGAATGGTGAACTAGATGCAAAAAGTGAAGAAGGTATATTCCTAAGATACTCCACAAGATGTAAAGCTTATAAGTGTTTAAATACTAACACTAATAAAGTTGTAGAAAGTGCAAATGTGAACTTTGATGAATATACAGAAGTACATGAGGCTGAACCTATGAAAGAACCAAAAGAATACAAATCATTTTTATACTCTTATGAAGGTATGTTTGCTGAAGAAGATGATGCAAATCAAGCAACAAACTAATAACAAGTTTCAAAGTCACACACTATGAATGCTGAATTGCATTCATGAACTAAGCTACATTCAGATGCCAAGTTACAGAATGAAGTTGAACCACATTTAGATTCTGAGATTAGTGGAAATGATGAGTTACCTGATAGAGATGTACATAGTGATCCTGAAGCTGAGAGACAAATTGAAGAAACTAGAGCTGAACCAAGATTGTCTAAATATGTCAAGAAACATCATCCTACTACACAAATTATTGGAGATAAATATGTTAGACCAATGCCAAGAAATAAATTGAGAAATGATACATGTTTATTGAGCATGAAGAAACCCAAATCAGTAAGAGATGCATTAGAAGATGTAGATTGGAGTAAGGCCATGAAAGAAGAGATTGAAAAAATTGAGAATAATAAGACATGGACTCTAGTTCCTAGACCAGAAGACAAGAATGTGTTTGGCACCAAATGGGTATTCAGAAATAAGCTAGATGAAAATGGTGAAGAAACAAGGAATAACACAAGATTAGTCTGCAAAGGATATGCACAAGAAGAAGGAGTTGACTATGGAGAGACATTTTCCCCTATTGCTAGATTGGAAGAAGTGAGAACTTTACTTTCTTATTTTGGATACAAAGGTTTCAAAGTTTATCAAATGGATGTTAAATTTGCTTTTCTGAATGGCATACTAGAGGAAGAAGTTTTCATAGAACAACCATAAGGTTTTGTTGATATTAACAATAAGAGCATGGTATGTAGATTACACAAAGCTCTATATGGTTTGAAACAAGCACCAAGAGCATGGTATGAGAGACTTCATAAGTATCTTGTGAAGATTGGATTTGAAAGACCTGATGATAACAATAATTTGTACATAAAGATAGAAAAAGGAAAAGGTATTTTGTTATCTGAATTTTTTTTGATGATATCATATTTGGAGGTCAAGATGCCTTATGCAAAGTTTTTGCAAATGAAATAAAGCAATAATTTGAGATGTCTATGTTTGGAGAGATCAAATTCTCTATGGGTTTGCAAGTATATTAGATGAAATATGGTATATGCATCACTTAGTCAAAATATGTGAAGGAAATATTGAAAACTTTTGGATTGAAGGACTCAAAACCAATAAGTACACCTATGGTGACAAGACACAAGTTGTCAAAGAATGATGATTCAGCTGAGGTAAATCAAACATTGTACAAGTCTATGATTAGCAAATTACAATATGTAGTACATAGTAGACCTGACATTACATTATCTGTAGGGATAGTTGCAAGATTCTCTGCCCAGGGAGAATCATTTGATGGCAGTAAAGAGAATAATGAGATATCTAAAAGGAACAAATGAGTATGGTCTATATTATAAGAAAAATGAAAATTTTGAATTAAGAGCCTACATTGGTGTTGATTGGGCTGGAAACATTGATGACAAAAAGAGCACCAGTGGAGGAGAATTTTTCCAAGGTAAGACACTGGTTACATGGACTAGCAAGAAACAAAATTGCACCTCACAATCTACTACTAAAGTTGAATATGTTGCTACTGATTTAAATTGTACAAACATTGTATGGATCAAACAACTACTCAAAAGAATGAAGGAAGATATCATAGAACCAGTAACACTCCATTGTGATAATACAAATGCTATCAGTATATCAAAGAATCCTGTGGTGCACACAAAGACTAAACATATTGCAATCAAGTATCATTACTTGAGAGAATCAGTTCAAGACAAAGAGGTGAAGATGAAATATGTCAACACTAAAGAGAAAATTGTTGATATCTTCACAAAAGCATTACCTAAAGATGCTCATGAATATCTAAGAGGTAAACTAGAAGTGATACCCCTATCAAAGGCTATCTAAGTAACAAAGAAGAGTGCCCTGCATCAAACAAGTTGATTTTCATATATATTTCAAATTGATGTAGAGGATCTTACTTTAGGGACTGTGTAAAGTAATAAAAAAACTAACACTTCAAATCAGTCACAAGCAAGGTGACAGAGGGAAAAACTAGAAAATCTTATATCTACGTGTTAAGATGACAAGTCTTTGGCCTTGTTGTCAAAGAGGGAGATGATTGTTGATCAAGCCAATATAATTACTGAGGGAGATAATTACTGATATTGTTGATCAAGGATAGTAAAATGCAAGAAAGAGGGATATAGTTATTGATTAGGAGATCAAAGAAGGAGAAATCCCAACATCTACCTAGTAAGAGGGAGATATGACAAGAAGAAATTCAGAGGGAGTTATATGGAAGAATTTTGTAACCTACTCAGAAGATGGAAGTTATTCATAGAGGGAGAGATTTCAATACAAGGAATTATTTTCTTTTTGGTATTGTCTTACTATCTTAACCTAGTCAATTTGGTTGATTAGTTTGGTTTGCCATCAATGCCAAAGAGGGAGATTGTTGAGATTAGATTGAAAAAGATCATTGTTGAGACTAGATTGTTGAAGAAGTAGATTGTATGTTTCAATCATTATTTTGTCATTGATGTCAAACCTGCTATTTTCTGGTAAGACAACTACTTATATGATTTAGGTACTATCACTTATTTGATTGATGAAGAGGATTTCATCAAAAAATGTAACAATAGCACCTAGAGGGAAGGTTGAGTTATGATTATGAAAAGAAGTACAAGAATTAGTTAAGACAGTGATAACATGATGCATTGATAATCTAATTAAGGTTACAAAGGTTGGTTACACTAAGAAATTTTAGAAGAACAAGTTACACAAAGTTTGTCTACAAAGCTTGACCGAGTGGATAGTAGGTGCCGACCAAAGTCAGTGCAAGCTGAGTACAAAATGTGTTGGATCGGAGTAAAAGTTTATTCTAGTGTATGCCAAGCAAAATAGTAGATACCAAGTAAAATTTAGTTGATGCTGAGCACCAATAAACTTTAGTTCATGTTGAGTGATTTTATAGAGGATGCCAAGCAATACAATATGTGCTAAGCATCAGAAGCAAGATAATGCAGACTGGCTACATTATTTAAACTATTGTGAATTTGTTGGATCTAAGCTGATAAGTTTGTTTTATTAGAATTTGTGAACTAGGTGGAAGATAAGATTGATGAGCTGGTGGTACATAATTCAATGTAAACTATTTTTAGATGAATTCAAAGAGGATTCGAGGAGAAGTTTCTAGAAGAGATATGGAATGTGGGGTAGATTCATTGTATCCTACCTAATATGTCCTAACCCTTATTTCAATGATGGAAAATGAGTGGAAAAAAGATCTTAATTTCCTATTTATAGGAATGGCTAGTTAGAAGAAAAGGCATCATGTGCGAGAACTTAAGGAAGACAAGGAGTCAAGGGTTTTGCTTCATCAAGTGACCTAAGAGAAGAGACTGCATTGGCATGTTAAGCAAGAAGGCTTAAGGGTATGAATGCTTGGAGGGTGAACAAGCTATCAAAGCTAAAATATCTAAAGGCCAAGCAGAATGGAAGACTAAAACAATGATATGTAATTTGCAAATGAAGTTGTAAGTTGTTATTCGATCAAGCCTTACTATTACTCTCTAACAAATGTATTAGTTTAGGGTAAATCCTTTGGATTAAAGTTGACCTAATAGTCATTTGTGAATCCTTTAACCAGGAAAATTTCCAAGTGAATGGTCTAAATTCCTCTAACAAGGCTCACTTCTAATAGGGTGATTGAAATCCTTTAATAGGGTCACATTTAACAGTGTGTATTGTAACCTTTAATAGGGTTGGCCTTTCACAAGGCATCACTTCAGAAAAGTAGAAAAGAGTAGCATGTTACTGGTGGTTTTACCCAAATTGGATTTCCACATAAATCATTGTGTCAAGTGTGTTGATGAATCTATTGTGTTTCATGTTTACATTTCTACAAGTTGATTTGATAGTAACTTACAAGTTTTAAGTGATTGAATAATCTTATGGATGCATGCATGGAGATAAATGTTTTATGGGTTCACTAAGTTGTAAAAAGTTTTATTTATACATCTGGACCTTGGATAACTGATTCACCCACCCCCCCAGTTATTCTAAAAGTATTCCAACACCTTCTTGCTACGAATATCCTTTGCATACCAATCTTGCTTCATTCCTCACAACCTCACCTTGTTCATTCATCTTAATTTTAAAAACCCATTTAGTTCCTATAACATTCTTGTCTTTAGGTCTAGAAACTAATTCTCATGTGTCATTCTTCACAATATGATCTAGTCCTTCCTTCATTGTTTGAATCCAATGATCATCCTTGCATGCCCCATCTGCGCTCTTTAGTTCAACTTGAGAAATTATACACAATTCCTCATGTACTACGTTTCTTGTCATAACTCCTTTTTCTTTGCTTCTAATAATCTAATCAACATGGTGATTCTTTGTCAAATTCATGTTCAATGTAGGTGTTGTTGTTTCAACTCTTACTTCTTCTCTAGGTTCATATCTTTGTTCTTCTCTCTATTCAACAACTTGAACATCATTTTGAAAATCATTGTTAGTCTCAAAGAAAATTTCAACATTATCTTTCATAGGTTTAGGATTATCTTCTTTTTCATCATAATTATAATCCAAAATTCTCTCTTTAACTCCAAACTTGTCATCTAATTTTACATTTGTGCACTCAACAATAGTTTTAGTTCTCTAATTAAAACATCTATAAGCTTTATTTTTCAATAAATAACAAAGGAACATACCTTCATTACTTCTTGCATCGAACTTACCAATATCATCATCTCTCTTTATGTAACACTTACTTCCAATTTTTTGGAAATATTTCATTGAGGGTGCATGTCCAAACCATAATTCATAGGAAGTCTTGTTTCTACCATTTCTGATCTGCACTCTGTTCATGATGTATACTATTATATTTATTGCTTCTCTCCAAAATGTTTTAGATACATCATTCTCAAACATCATAGCTCTTTTTTCTTATGTTACATATCTATTTATTCTTTCAAAAATCTCATATTGCTCAGGAGTCTTAGGTGCTGATAGTTGTCTCTTAATTCCATTTTTCTTCACATAAGGTGTTAAACTCTTTTTAGGTAAAGTCTCCACCTCTATCTGATCTCAAATATTTTATCTTTATTCCAAATTCATTCTCAACTCCACTCTTAAAAAAATTAAACTTTTCAAATTCCTTTGACATTTCTTTGAGAAATGCTACCCACATCATTCTAGTGAAATCATAAAGTACCTTTCATCATAGAATCCTCTTGTCTTAGTAGGACCACTCAAATCTGTATGAACAATATCACTATGATAGTGAACTTCTTGCTAGGAAAAGAAACTTTCTTCCACTTAGCCATAACACATTCTTTGCACACAACATTAGTAGGCTTCACAATTCTAGGTAGATCTTTGACAACAAATGTACTACTATCCTTCACAATACTATCAAAGTTTATGTGACAAAATATTCTATGCCATAAGCAACTATTATCCACCTTTACAACCAACTAAGTCATCTTTGTAGGGTTCAATTGAAAAACATTACCTCTAGATCTTGTATTAGTGCCAATCAACTTACCATATATATCCTTGATAATGCATCTATTTTCTATGAATTGCAACTGATAGCCTTTATTAACCAATTGTCTAAAACTTGATAGGTTGTGCTTTAATCCATCAAGAAAATAGACATCATTAGTCTTAGTCTTTCTATCAAGAGCAATAGATTTGATTCCCTTGATATGACAAGCTGTATTGTTACCAACTCTGATAATTCCTCCATCATGATTACTAAACTTAACAAACTTATTCATGTCTCCACTCATATGATGTAAACATCCAATATCTATAATCCAATCAGATTTCTTTTCAACTTGTGAAGCTAGGGCTTTTTCTTTAGACTCATAATCTTCATTTGCATATAAACAATCTCTAGGTCTTCTAGACTTGAAATTATTCTTATATTTTTTTCTCTCGTTTAGGAAACTTAGAAGCATAATGACCAAATTCATTGCAAGTCCAACATTAAAAATTTCTCTTACCATCTAGTTTTCTTCTTAGAAGTAGGGAAATTCCTTCTTGAATTCTTCTATCCTCCTCAGATTTGGATTTTCTACTACTAGCATAGTCTCCATTAGTGCTTGCACTTCTTGATAAAAGAAGGGTTAACACTTAATGCACTAAAGGTTGTCTCCACTCTAGGAAAATCTCTAGATTACTTCAAGCTTGCTTCTGTTGCTTCCAATCTTCCAAGTAGTGTCTCTTTGGTAAACTTCTTAGTGTAGGGTATCACTAGCTCAATCATCTGTGATGTTTTCTTGAAAGGTGGTGTCAATTATTTCAAGGTTTTCTAGATAAACTCATCTTCAATTTTAGATCCCTTGCAAGACTTAATATCTACAACAATTTCTAATATTCTACCAATATAGCTTCTTACAAATTCATCTTCCATCACTGTAGCATCTTGAAACGAAAATATCCAATTTTGTAATCTAATTCTTTTAGCATGTGCATCATCTTGAAATGTAGCTTCCACAAATTTCCAAATTTTATGAGATGTATCTAAGGATTTTACTTGACTGTATTCATTCTCAAGAAGAGCTGGCAATAATGCTTCTTTGGCAAGCATATTGCACATAAATAGATCTCTTTGAGATTCACTGCATTCCTCAAGTTTACTTTCTTTCACAATCTTCTTTCCATTCTTTGTCATCAGCCAATGCCTTGGACCCATACATATCAAATGAGTCTTCATCTTCTCCTTCTAGCTTTCATAGTTTACTCCATCAAATTTAGGACTTTCTTGTCTAAAATGACCTGCCATTGATCTCCTTAAGCTGTTAAGATTTTTCTTCAAGGACTTGAAGTTCTGATACCAATTGCTAGAAAGTAAATTCTACCAAGATAACTAGGGGGTCGGGGGGGCGGGGGAGGGTAATCAATTATCCAAGAATGAGAAGATAAGAAGATAAAGTCCACAAGATGATCTAGGACTCTTTAGAAGCTCTCAAAATGGAAGCTCGACCTTCTCTAGGTGTCTTGAGGAGTTAAACTATTGTCAAAATGTGTTTCCGATGAATGAAATGCTCTAAAATAGTAACTAGAAATCAGATTTTGGTGCACTACTTCTTCTTAAGAAATTTCAGTGCACCTCTAAGAAGAGTGCACCTGCGCACCTACACGATAGGACCCAAAAATCAAAAAAATTCTTCTAAGTGTTAAAACTAAATTTCCAGCATTTGGGTTTTCTTCCCCTTTATACCAAAAATGATGTCTAGATGTTGGATTTTGAATTTTTTTATTACTTCTACTACTTCTCTAGCCTTTGGTAAATCCAATGAATCATACTTATTTTTGACTACTTACTAGTAGTTGCTTACTTCTATTCTTGTTTCCACAAAATCCTCAAGCTTAGTATCAAGTTCCAACAATATTTCTTTAGTTTTAAATGCTTGTCTCACATCATCTTTTGAAGAAGCATTCTTAGAGGTATCTCTAAATTTTTTAACCACTTATTGCACTGAGGAAAGCTTGTTCTTCGACTCATCTTCAAAAATCTCAAGGCTAGTGACATTGTAGTACTTATCCGCTTCCAAAAATTACTCTTGAGCTTTATTCTTAATCTATTGAATATCATCATGTAATCCCTCCATAACTTTATTCCCCAAGGATATTTTCTCCATCCAATCATCTAATTTATCTAACTCTTCTGTGAGTATATTTCCATTAGCATATGGTACCTTTTCCCTTTTATAGATTTGAGTGATTGCAAATCATTGGCCCATGTATGCACTTCATCCATTAGCCCAAAATATTGGTTTATAATGGAAACCAATTTGTCAGTGTTAGTTTGGATGTTGTGCAATAATTTTAAATTGTCCTATATTATCTGTACCCCCCTCTCTTTAAAACTATGACATCATTGTATACAAGCATCCAAAAATGAATCCATATGTAGTCATGCCTACTTCCTTCCTAATTTGGCTCCAAGAGTGATCTTAGGATTATCCAGGTCTATTGGTCCCATCACCTCATTCAAGTATCCTCTTAATAGTTCATCATGCTTCCATGGGATTATTAGCTCTAACTCATCTCTATCCATGTGCTCAAACACTTGCTTGAGCCCTGTGGTAATCAAGACCTTTGTTGTATCCATTGTGGGCTTTCCCAATATAACCTCCTTCATCTAATAATCTTTTGGAGTCAATTATTTAGTGTCAACATGAGGAGGTGGAATGGTGATATGTGATAGAAGATCATGATCTTGATTCTTCATTGTGAAGGCAAGTGTTCTAGCATCATGCTTAGGTGGCTTAGGCTTCTTTATCACTTTTATCAGTTATGTCATTCCTTCTTCTTCGATCAGTTCCATCTGCTTCTTTTGCCTAAACATGACCTCCTTCTTTAGCCATGATGGTGTTGTCCCCATTGGTGAGACATATTTTTTTGAAGAAGTTGGTTCTAAAGTAGGCTCCTTTCATTAGTATATTTTAGGAAATATGTGACTACATGACTAAAATGTTTAGTTACACTACTAAAAATTTTAGTCACGTGACTAATACTAATCACATCCTACTATTTCTTTGTAATTTATCACTACAGGTGACTAAAGAAGTGACTGATGTGGTCATTAGGTAAAGTCACAAGATCAAACAAATAAAGTGACTAAATAAACCACCAAATAAATGACTAAATAAATGACTGAAATAATAGTCACCTAAAAAAATGACTAAATAAATCAATCTACACTTATCTCATGCTAGAAATTTATCTTTGAGATGATTTCAAAATTGATTGATAAACACCATTTTGAGATATTATAACCTCCTTATCTGTCTATTAATATATTTTTTACACATGAATCTTTAACATTACAGTGAAACATAAAAAAATTATCTATATATATTTTTCTTCCTTTAGGATGTTCACATTTTCTAATCGTAGACGTCAACTTGCATCCCACTTTAGCTTTGTAGGAGACCATTTAACTCCAAATATCCATCAACATAAAAGGTAACCAAAAAAACCATATGTCACTAGTACATTTTGGCAAATATGTGACTAAAAATTTTAGTCACACCACTAATTTTTTTAGTCTTGTGACTAAAATTGATCACATTCCACTATTTCTTTGTAATTTATAGCTATAAGTGACTATTTTGGTAACCGAGAAAAATCACAATTTCAACCAAACATAAGTGAGTGACTAATTAAACTACCAAACAAATGACTAAATAAGTGACTAGATAATTAGTCATTAATAAGCACTCGCCTAAACACAAACAACTAAATAAACGACCAGAGAAATGACTAAATAAGTGATTAGATAGTTAGTCATCTATACTTGCTCAACTCTTCACTTCCTTTAGGGTGTATTTATTAATGGATAAGGTTAATTTTATTTTTCACAACTCATTCATGGCCTTTGGACATTCTCTTCCTCATATTCATCATGGTTTCACTTTGCAACTTTTAGGATATAAAATACTTTGTTAAATATCTTAAGAGATTTAATTCACCTCTAGGCTCTTTGATCAATATATATTATTGCAAAATAATTCAATTTTCCTCTAAGAGGTATACTAATAAATAGGTCAATTAGTAATTGTTTGCTTAAATTATAACTTGGTTATTAGAATTGCTTGTGAAGAAAGTTATTTCCCTTTTTAAGCTTGCCAACTTTAGAATCTTCTTGATGGTCTAATTGTATTTGGAAAGAGACAAATATTGTGATTGCATCAAATTGAGCAATTTGATTATTTGAGTTAATGACCGATTTTTTTTTGATATTAGGGTTAGTCCAATGACATTTAATATTGAAAGTTCTAAGAGATTCTATGTAGATCTTGATGATTATTGTCTCTTTGTCACATGGTGGTGAAATAGATTAATTAGAGAGAATGATAACTTTTTTGCTTGATTTGAGGCTTTGGATCATGGGGGGATATATCACATGTTTGCATATATATAATGCACGATATTTCTGAAATCCATTTAAATGGCAAAATATAATTTTGGTAATGATTGTGTAGGACAAATTTGCATCATGACCTTGAAGCATTATGAGGATCTTACTTCCACTTGAACAATAATTTTTTCTAGAGCATTATGCTTATCGAAGAAGTTTAAAAAATAAATTGATTCCTATTTATGGGCATTATTATCATTAAAGAAAGTGACGGTTCCTTAGTTTTCCATGTCTTTGGACACATTGATCTTTACCTTTAGGAATTTCTTGGTTATCATCCAACCCAAACTTATATTCTCTTGATCAATTGACCATTAGGGCCTTTTGAATATGTGACATTGATCATGTTATTCTCCCACGTGATCAAAGTATCTGATTTAATTGGGTACAAAGAGTAAACACATTACTAGAACTTCTAAATCCAAGTTGCAAAATAATGCAAGATTTAAGAAAGACGAGTCTTGTTATAAATGCAAGTAAAACATTTAGCAAGTGTCATGTCTTATAAATGATTAGTTATATTTTTTCCCCTTCTACTCTAATTCCTTTCAAACATGAGATAACATTCAATTATTATAATATTAATAAATATTTTTATTAAATAGTTAAACTATTCTTTTAGTTATTAGAAATAAAATTTAAAAAACTATTTCAATGATATAAAAATAATAAATTAATATGAAAGAATATTAAGAGCACAAAAAGAAGAGGAATGGTAGGAAGCAATTGAAAACCCCAATGGTTTTTCTTCTATTTGACATATCATTGGTCTACCCTAGATGGACACTACACAGAAGACAATGCAGGTTGAAATGGGTATGCGCCTTCCTGAAGACAATGTAGGCTGAAAGGGGTATGCACCTTCATGAATCCCTGATTCTTTGTCTTTACTTCAATAACACTTTGAGAGATATGTCATTATGAAGGAAAGTGCATAACCAAAAATGGGGACATTCAATAAGTAATTAAATTTAGCTTAAAATTGTGCCCTGAAGGTAATGTCAAAAGGGTGTCTCCAAAAGGCTGAAGCCATTGTTTTCTCTCTCCTAGACAATTCTTTTGCCATGTTTACTTTGATTAACAAGTGACAAATGCATTTCCGAAAAGAAGTACAAAACCCACACTAGTACAAAAACAATTATATCACTAAATAAACTACTAAAAATTGTAAATATATGACCAATTTTGATCACATGACCACTGGTAGTTTATTTCTAGTCATTAATATAACAACCAAATTCATGGCTAAACTATTTTAATCATTAATTTGGTTGTTGATTGTTATTAAATGGTAGTTTATTTTGTGGTTTAATTGGTAGCTCATTTGGTAGTTTATTTGATGGTTTATTTGGTGGTTTATTTGGTAGTTGATTGTTATTAAATAGTAGTTTATTTGGTAGTATATTTGGTATTATGTTTGGTATTTTATTTGGTAGTATATTGGGTAGTAAATTAGGTAATATATTGGGCAGTATATTGGGTAGTTGATTTGGTAGCATAGGTGGTAGTTGATTTGGTAGCACATCTGGTAGTTGAATTGGTATTTAGTTTGGTAGTCAAATTGGTAGTATATTTAGTAATTGATTTGATACTTGATTTAGTAGTTGACTAATAATTTATTGGATAGCTAATTAGGCAATTTATATGTTTATTTAGATTATTTAGTACTAAATATAATTACAAAATGACTAATTTATTGAATACCATAAATTTTAAAATACAAAAAAAAAAAAAAAATTAGAGTTGATTAAAACAATAAAGCAAATAAAAATATTACACATGAACAACACAAATTAAAAGATTAAGACAATATCATGATGAATGAAAATATTACACATGAACAATACTAAAATTAAAAGAATGATTAAATATCATGATTAAAAAAAGGTAACTTGGAATTAAAAGTTTAATGAATATCTATAAGTAATAAAATGTCAAAATTGTCTAAAGAGTATACAAGTAAATATGATAAATAGTGTCAAAGTTGTCTAAGAGTTTCCAACTCTTTCAAATACACCTTGATAATTAGAATATATTTAAGCAACACTTTCAAAATATTGCAATATAAAGCAATGAACTAAATTTTCTAACAAATAACACATTGATCAACTATTTCATTTTCCCCAAATACTTTAGTGGCCACCTTGTGAAAGTTCCCTCTTTATCTTTGAGACGAACAACTCCATCTATTTTATCTTCATAAGCAAGCGATATATTACTTGTGACTGTTATAATGTTTACATTGGCGTCTCTAGTTCCATTCAAATTTTCTCCATGTAAAATAGACAAGGAGTGAATAATCCCAATACCAGAAACACGACCATCATATGGATCCAAACCTTTAACTTTATCCCCTTCTTTGAGTTTATCAAAATATTTCTACAAAAAGAGAACAAAATAACATATTAGATTACATGGGTAATGAAAGGCCAAAAATATAAAATGAAATATAAATATAGTGCTTATGATAAAGATTCATTTTTCATTGCTAAAGGTAAAATATTCTTGTAAAAATTAAGGACACACATAATGTTAAATAAATTGATAATATTAAATAAATTAATAATATTGGGATTTTAATGATGAGATTCAAGAAAATGACTTATGAAAAACTATGAATATGAATGTATTATGGTAAGTAGTTAAGGTTCTTGAATTATGAGGCAACAATAACCATTAAAATTGACTACAATATACATTCATGTACATACAATTAAACCTTTATGCAGTTTCATGTCTATTTCTAGTTATGAAACAACTAAAAATCATATCCAAATGAAGGAAATGTAAAGTTTTATAGCACTTACCTCCAGTTTAGCACTACTAGTACTATAAATATCACGTGCATCCTCTTCAAAATCAGCATAATCACTATCAACATTTCCCTTTCAAAACTTAATAAATGAATAATTCATTAATAAATGAATATTTTCAAAACTTATATCTGAAGCTCTCTTAGGAAACATGACATGAGATACATATAAGAGCTTGACACGCATTCAGAGAATATAACAACTGATTAGAGCCTTCAATATTTTCCCAAAAAAATATTTATTGTTAGATGCATGAACATACACCTAGAGAGCTTGCATAAAAGGGAAGAAAGAGTAATTTGAATGCATTAAGAAAAACATTCATCTGAAGAATTTTTGCCATTATGAACAACTTCATTAAAGTTCAAATTGCTAGAATAGATCTTAAGAGAAAGGTCTTTCCTGTGTATATATTTAAGCTCTATTAGTCTGCTAAGAGGACAACTTTAACTTTATACATGTATGGTTTACTGTTCAATAATTGATTTTGCATGCCAATACTTGAAGCAATTCAGTCAACATATTTTCCAACTTATTTTTTTCATTGTGATTTTAGATTTTTGAATGGATGCAAAATCACCCTAAATTTCTCCACAACTGGTGACTATTGTCTCCAGTTAGATTTGATCACAGTTTATGGTGTCGTTAGAGCTAAGAAGTATTTTCAAGATCTGCCAGAGTTTGCAAAGAATGAAGTCACTTACCGTACTGTACTAAATTGTTATGCTAGAGAGGGATTGATTGAAAAAGTAGAGAATTGGATGAAAAAGATACAAGATTTGGGATTTACTATAGCTATAGATCATTATAATATGCTGATGGCCTACTATTTGGCAAGTGGCTAGACATAGATGATTATTTTAACAATCAAGCATTTGAAGAAAATGGGCATACAACTAAATTCAAATACTTATAAACTCTAGATCGATGCATGTGCTGCTATGTCTAGCATTGATGATGCAGAGAAGATAGTGGATGAATTAAAATCAACTAATGATGATAGCATACATTGGACTGGATACATTGCTCTAGGAAACATGTACCTCAAAGGTGGTCTTCTAGACAAAGCAAACTCTACCTTGAAAGAAGCAAAAAAAAAGATTGGTAAAAGTGAGCACAAAGCATACAACTACCTTATTACCATGAATGCTTCTATTGGTGATAAGGAAGAAATTTACAGGATATGAAATTCCTTAAATATTTTCTTTGTTAAATTGAATTATGATTTTTGTGCTAGCAAAGTTTGGAGACATTGAAGGAGCTAAGAAGATATTTGAAGAATGGTAATCATCAAGATCAAGTTATAATTTTAGAGTCTCTAACATACTTCTAGCGGCATATGTGAGGGAAGGTATTCTGGAAAAGGCTAAAATTTTCACAGCTATGTCATAAAGGGAAAAGGTGGTTCAATTTGTAGAACATGGGAAATTCTTACACAGGGCTATTTAAATAGCAAAATAAGGTAGTTACAGCCATGATGAAAACTTTATCAAGAGCGAGATCTAGTAACTAGAAACCACATCATGAAAATATGATGGGCATTCTGAAATATATGGAGGAGAAAGGGAATGTAAAACTTCTTAGGGATATTCCCTTTGTAACTACAAATATCTGCAACTTGCTTCTTTTGACTCACGTCAAAGCAGGTAAGGACATTGATGACATATTTGAGCATATGGTGATTGATAAAGTAAGCCTTGACGAAGAAACTAATAGGTTGCATAAAGCTATCAATGACAATTAATCTTCAAGTTAAATGCCAGTAATAACATGAAAGTGGCTACACCACATGGCTCCAGGTTATGATCATTTTCAACTAGTCATAAGTTATCAAAGATAATAATCCTTAAGTTTAGCAACCATCAAGCTCCTTTTGGGCACCAAGCCTAGTAATTATTTTTTACTGGGCATAAAGTTGATTCCACTATGTTATAATTTATTATTTTTAGTTGTTCTTCTATAAGATGATATCTTAGTTATTGAATAAGATGTACGGTTTACTGCTCAATAATTCTCAAACTAGAGCGTCACCATTGAAGAATATTGTATATCATTATTGAAGATACTAAGAAAATGGTACAAAGTTAAGAAAGATGCCTAAATGATGATGATAAGTTGCTGATAGGGGCAACAATGTATAATCATGGAGAATCTAAAGATGCAGACAACATGAGGAGGATGAAGAGTTATGAGAAAATCAGTCCAAGCATGTGTACGGGGACAACCTATTCTTATATGAAGGTATTGCTATCGGTTTTAATACTAAGTTTGTTTATGTTGCAGGTCTATCCTACTATGGTATAGATTTATGGCATGATGAAGTTGACAACGATGTGTCAAAGTCACATAGTGACAGGGCTATGTTATGGCCTTTTCTTTTTGATGATTTGGTCTTTAGATTATAAGCACAAGAAGAAGAGAAGTAGGTGTAGAAGGAAGGTATAGGGTATAAACTTCCAAAAGGTGTATGAGAACATGGATAGCAAGTGTGGATAGCAAAATGAAGGCATGAATGAGCATGGACAAGAAGAATGTATAGTTACACAACATACAAGAAGACAAGCCTGCATGGAGCATCAAGATGCAAGGTACAAGTGGGCCAAAGACATGAGAAGACATGGCGTTCCCATTAAACAAGTTTATTTTGCTGGACATTCCAAGAGGGCTTGGAATCATTTCAAAGTTGGGAAGTATGGTGCAAGAGCACCAAGGTCAAAGGAAAATTTGAAGACAAATGGCCTCCAAAGGTCATTGAATCATGCAAGAAGAATATTCATGATCAATTAATATTGTTTTGATCATAGATCAATCATTTTGTAAACAAATCATAAATGTAAGCCTTAAAGGCAATATTGAGTCTAGAAGGTACGTATGGGTCACTAGGAATAGATTTTGTTGATTCTAGGTTAGTGGTTGTTGAAAATGACCTATAAGGGTCTTAAAATATGTAAGAAGGCTATTAAAGCCTCTAAATTTTGTCATAGGCACTAAAGGTGCAATATTTGTAAAAATTGCCAATGTTGGCAATATAAGCCAAAATAGGGTTCATGGGGTTAGTTTGGTTAGTAGAGATTATAGGTTGATCAAGGTTGGACTTAAAACATCTTAAGTCATTAGTTTTAGGGAATACATCAATATTTTTTTAAGTGTTGTCAATTTGACAAAAAAATTATGTTGTTGACAGTCAGTTTTGACTGTTATAGGTAGTTAGAACTTATTGTCGGGTTATGTAGAGGATTAAGAGTCTATTTGGAGGAGAAATTTAGGAGAGGAGGCGAATTAGATTATTAGAGGTGAAAGGATCAAGTTTGTAATCATTTTGGAATGAATAAAAACCAATTCTTTTCATTTCTTGTAACTCACTATCCCGTGGAATAGTCTAGCAACATAGACTTGTTTGGATTGCATAAAATGTGATATGGTATTCATTATGGTTTGAAATAAATTTGTTTATATTTCTTCTACTAGTTTAAGCCATATTCTTAGTGTTTGGTTGCAATTTGAATCAAGGAACGTGACTAGTATTTGTATACATAGTGACTGGTTTTGTAGGAACAGTCAACATTAGAAGGTTGAAATCCCTTAAAATGTAAGGGCACTCCCACCTTTGTGTTAAATGTGGTTTGGTGGGATATACCAACGATGCATTGTATTTATTATATGTGAGGAGTGAATGGATAGTGATACAAGTGTAATATAGAATGTCTTTTAGAAAACCTTGGATATGATATATTTGGAAATAAAGATGTTAATATAAACCCTTTACCATTATAAATATAAAGGAATGCAAGCCAAAAAAAAAGCTACAATCTCTCCACTACCATCATTTTGGGTTATTATTTCTTTACAAGATTAAAAGTAGTTAGAACTGACCTATCCTAAACTTTTTCCTTGAGCAGTTCCATACTTTTTGATAACTTTTTTGTCCAACTCATCCTTTTGTTTAACGTAGTAATATTCACAACAAACTTCTACGAAACATAACCAACCCATGCAAACTCCTAAGAACATGTAAACTAGTTAACTAGGTATCATCATCATCCAAGAGAAACAAGTTTTACCTTCTAAATTTGTAGGATAGAGACAAGAAGAGTTCAAAATCTAAATTTATTGAATCAAGAACTACCCACAAGAAAAATTATTAGTAACTACTGTTTCTGACAATTTGGAACATGTCCATGCATAAGAATGTTGAAGAAGAAGAAGGATTTTCAGACAAAATCATTTCTACACAATGTTGTTCCTTCCATTAGAAATTTTTGGTGAATATTGAGACTTAGCATTGTCAAAAATATTTCTTGCAAGATTTCTTGGGCTACATGATGATATTTAATCTTTGTGAAGCTTGATCTCCATGCTATGGCTAGTGCAAATGATTGTCTAGACTTGATAAGAAAACTATATAAACTAGTATAAATTTTTACACTTCTAACTTTGGGCTTCTTACAATATCTTCAAGATAGGCCCCTCATTATTCTCCCCAAGAGTATTTTATCATCAAGGAAGTAACATAATATAAAATGATTATTTTGGTCAAAAAATTCTGCCCTACACAAATATTGTAAGACTGTAGTATGCAACCACAAAAAATTAGTGACAAGTTGAACAACTTAGTATAAATGCCTAGAAATAAATAAACCACATGAAAACTGAACACTATCTTAAACCATATGGAAGACTCCCAATGCTTAACAATCCTACATTAGTATTGTGTTACATTGCTTAGATCATCATCATAACTTAATCTAATGTGAAACTATTCTAGAAATATTATTGGCAACATAACTAGCACCCTAGACTATGAAAATGGGGCAATATTTGTTGAATCCCTTAGGTTGAGTTAGGTTCCTTAGAGGACTATAAGAGGGCTCTGCATCAACATGGCCACTTATTGCCATTAGGATAATGGAAGTTTTGTCCAGGTCAATGATGCTGGGTGGAAATTTATGATGGCAAGGCCATTAAAAGTGCACCAGTTTTGGGTCCTTGATCATGGAAGTTTGGGCACTTGAATAGTGAAAATTTTGGGTGATATTATTGAGCCTATGATTGAGCTGCTTGCATTTTGTTAAGACTAATATGCAAATGTGAGTTGCAAACACATTGTTGTGTGTGATTCCTCAGTAACCTGAGGCCTAGTCTTGGGTGGCATCATTCTTCTTAATGTTTGCAGTGGGAGTTGATGAAGTTGAAGAAAGAAATTGAAGAGTTGCAGCCTATTAAGAGGTTTTTGAAATTATATTTTGCAATTAGTATTTCACTGCTATGTTAAGGAGTGATCACATTCAACTTAGTTTGTTAATGAATGAAATCTACATTGTCTCTTTCATCTGATTTAGTATATCAAAATTTGTAAATCAAACTTAACTTGTGAGCAAGCATATTGGTAGCATTTGTGGTCCAACATTTAGGTCCAGTATTTACATTTGAATATATTTAATTTTCAAAATCATACATGCCTGAAAATACAAAAAAGAACATGCATTGCAACAATACTTTTAGTTAAACAGAGTTTTCCTGCTAAATGTTTGGCAAAATGTCAAGCAACTGATTTTAACTTTAAAATTGGACTTGTTGAGTTATAATCTAGTCAGGGTATTTACAGTGGTATTCTTGCCTACCTGCAGGGATTGGGCTGCGAATCAGTGGATAGCTGATAAGGGATAATAGAGTTGATTTGACGTAGAAAATCACCATTTTTCTCTAAGATAGGGAGCTTTTTTAGGTTTTGGGTGTGAAAGATTTCAAACCTCTTTATTTGATGGGTTGTGATAGGATTTGTAGTAGTAAATCATTTCAGGAAGCTATTGTTGAAGATTTGCAGGTCTTCCTTGTGAGTGGGAGGAGCATGTTTCACAATAAGAGGAAAGCATTTTGAAGGAGAGCTTCTGTAGCTCATTTTGTTGGATTCTGAATGCCATAATCAGGTTTTATATCATTGTCCAAAAGAACATTGTCTCGTACTACTCAGACTGCATATTGTTCAAGGGTGACATTTAACTAAAACCCTATAACTTTGACAGTGTTTGAATATATTAAGCAAAGAAGTGGTAACACACCTTGTGATGAATGAGGCAGAAGGTCAAATGAATTGCCAAACTTTGTTTTGCTATGTCCTCTTTAAAAATGAAGGTCTTGTGAAACAATAGAGGAATCACACCAATCTCCTGCCTCAAATGTTTTTTGCATAATGCCAATTCGTGAATGAGAGAGAATGTAAAATTTGTGCCCTTTCATATATATGGGATGGGTTAGGACAATAATTATTCATTTTTAATTTATTTTGTTATTTCTTCACAACTTTTCAATTATTTTTATTTTTAACTAGCCCACTTTAGTGTACGCCCAGTGTTTCACAAAAGCTTTTTTAGATTATGATTATTTTATTTATTTTTATCAATTTGTTTATTCGTTTGTTTATAATACTAAACATATCTTCTAATTTTTTATTTTAATTATTAATTATTAATTATTTTATTGATTAATAATATAATTTTATTTATTTATTTGATAGATACCAAAGTTGATCTTATATCTTTTTCCTTTAATTCTAAATTAATTAATTTTATTATTAATAATTTTAGAAACTTATATATTTTTAAGAAAATTAAAATGACTTTAATTTTATTACTGAAATAATTAATCACTAGCAATTGCATCTAGGTGTGTAATAGGTAGGTGGAAAATATGTGGAAGGTAAATTAGGGGAAAGTTTTGGCATATTTTGCATACATTTGTTTTGTTCATGAGTTTCATTTATTGTCCAATCAGAGTTAGAAATCAATGTTGTGTTTTGTAACAAATTGTTTAATTGAGAAGTGATTGGCTTGTTTTATTGTCTAGTTAGAAATTGATGTTGTGCTTTGTAACAAATTTCTTAATAGAGAAGTGATTAGTTCGTATTATTTTTCAAATGGAGAGAGAGTGTGTCAATTCTTAGGTGGTTTTAGATTTATTCTACCATATTTTTATCTTAATATACTTATATAGTAGTATTTAGTATGTATTTTATGCTAATTTGCATTTATTGTTACTCATTTCATGAAATGTTTTTCCTTTTTGCATTTATTGTTACTCATACTTATTCTTAGCCTTGTCATATATCATCATATTTTATTAGCTTTGCTTTCCATATTTAATTTATATCTTTATAAACTTTTGTGTAATAAATCATTATAGCACTATATTATTGAAAAGAATGAAAGTGTGTTCTTATAGCTCATAAATATCCTTTGTCTAATGACTAAGTTAAAATGCTTATGAAAAGTAGGAAAATTTGTGATCTCCCCTTGTCTTCATTAATGTGCATGATATATCGATGGAAATATATTTTTAAAATTTGTTAATAAGAAATATTAGGACAATTTATTGATTAGGAATGTGGGGTAATTTTCTATATCAATTGTGAGATACATTTGATTGTGAGGCATGGTTATAAATTTTAAGAATATAAGATTTTTTATTATAATGTGTCGATTTAATTTTGAGTCCATTTTGTCTAATGATCTATAAGGAAAAATCTATAATGAATTATATTTTACCATATTCCATGTTAACAACTCTAATATATAGTGACAATTGAGTTGTTGTATATTGCCTATATATTGTGATGTGCAATTAATGACTCCAATATTCTAAAAAAAAACAAATTTATTATTTGAAGTGGATTCGTTCCCAAATATCTATAACAACATGGAATACATTTTTTAAAATGTTATGTTTTGATGCAAAGTAAGATAAATAGTAAATGCTAATTAATAACTAAATATATTAATTATTATTTAATTATAGAATTTATATTATAAATATTATTTATTTTTATATTATTCAAAAAATTATTAATTAAATAGTGTTAAAAACATTAGGTAATTAAATTAATGATATATATACTTAGTTACATTTTATTACATATTAATTTGATATTTTGAAATTTTTATGATGTTATTTATTTTTTCTATATATTTTGAGGAGTTTGAGTGTAGAGTGGGGTGATTTTGAGTTTGTTTCAAGTTCAATAAAATTTTAAAGGAATTCAAGAAAGCTAATTGATAATGATGTATTGATAGAACAAAAAATCCATCAACAATAAACAATAAAACTTTAAAAAGTTGTAAAGAATGTATTAAAATGATTAAAAAAAAATCATTGATCATTCATTTAGTCATTTCTTTGGGTGAATCATTAGTAGTGAGAAATTGGTTAGTCATTTATTTACATACTTATCTTTGTTCAACCTTTTGATTTTACCTGGAGACCAAATTAGTCATTTGTTTAGTCACTTATACTCATAAATTGCAAAACATTACTAGAATTTGATCAATTTTAGTTCCGTGATCAAAACTTTTAGTCTTGTGACTAAAAGTTTTGGTCATGTGGTTATTTATTTGCCAAAATTCTACTAGTGCCATATAATAGTTATTATGAGTTTTCAAATCTAGGTTTTGTTTTCCTTGCTGATTTAAATTCATCTGTTTGAGACATTTGTGCAAAGCAGTTTGATAACTTGCTAATGAGTTATCCTTTAAAATTATCTAACAACATTATACTTATATATTGCTTTTTTTGTTTGTTTCTGAGTTGCAGGTTGCAAAATTTTATAAGTTAAGGCATCTTGTAAAAGTGGAGGTCATTCCAAGTGATGTTATTGGCTATACATTTGTGTTGGTAATATTCTTCACTTATTATATGTTTGATTCTTTGTGTTCAATAGTCTAGGTATAGATAATAAATTTTTTTACTTTATTTGAATTTGTCTCTTTGCATTAGTTTTCTTTTTGAAGCATGTCAACTCTTTGCTTGATGTATGTTTCAGTGTTTTGATAACCTTAAAAGTTAGGTTGTTTCCCCTTCCCAATGGACAATGCATAACATCAATGATAGGTGATTTGCTTCTTACTTTTGATTTTTCATATAACATATGTTGTAAATTAAATTTACATGGTTAACACATTTATTTTATGATCCTTCTAATGCAGGAACTCTTTACTTGTTTGTATTTTCAATATGTGCAAGGAGATAGTTGGCCGCCCTCCGAAGTAGTTGGGATGGATGTGGTTGAGATGGACCTTTGGGCACATGTATGTTTTGTATGTGATTATCATGGATAAAGCATCACATTTTGCATTTGTAAATTGCCACTGGTAGCTGCAAAGAAATCTCTATAGGAATTTATTAGTCTCCTACTTTTGGATTTCCCATGTGCAAGTAAAAACATCAAACCTTTATCTGGTACAATGTTTGCATCTTAATTATCACCTTCACACAATCCCTTAGGGCTACAGAATAGAAATAAAAATATCACCATTTAAAAAAGGTATTAAAGTGCCATAACAATATTTCTAGTTTTTAAAAAAGGTATATTTAGCTTTTGTTGAAAATTACTGAAAAATGACTTTTTATTTTTATTAGCATTTCATTTATGGTTTGATTATCACAGTGTTTAAATAATTAGGAGCTATAAATATCACTATTCTTAATGTTATTTTAATTTTTGTATAAATGAATTGCACATGTATTGGAAGTGCATTTTTCATGGTTTATCATCTGAACATATTCCCATTTTTCCATTTCAAATGGTGCAGTCTAAAAATGGTTGAAATAAAAATCTACATTCTTTTTGTGGTGCAATTGAAGTTGAGAAACATGACTTAACAAACTTGCATGTTAATTGCCCAAGTATTTGTAGCTGAGAAATACTAAAAAATTGTGTTTTTTTAAAAACTTATAGTCATTTTGCATTGTTTTAAGTTTTTTGGCTTTGGTTTCTTTTTTCCTTTTTATATCTTTTGTGCAAGGATCTAGACAGGTCTAGAGTGCTTAGAAGGACATTAGAATTCTAGATTTCAATCATAGTGTGGGGTGAGGGAATATGTAATGGTGGAGTCATTGTGGGTGGAAGTAAAGAGATCTTAGCAGTAAAAGGAACCAGATGCTATAACTCATGGGGGTAGGAACCCTAATAGACAAATGATTTTTTGATTGTTTTTAAAAAAAATGGATATGTGCTACTTTAATTTTATGCACTAGGCTTACACATGTTTTGTGTTTCTTGTAGATCAAAACATAAGTCAGTGGCCACAACAAAGATTGTTTTGATGCACACACAAATGTGCTTGCGGCTGTAATGATGATGAGAAAAATCTACTTTCACTAATGATTTACACAAGCTTTGAATAAATAGGAAATGGGTGCCAGACATATGTACATGATATATATATTTAATATTTAGTTCTATATTATTTGCTTCTAGGGTTTTCTTTTTTCTCTCTTGCTAAAGTTTATGACCTTTCTTTCAAATAGGGGCTAATAAACATCAAGCAAGGAATGGTTGTTTACAAATATTGTGGCTAGGTATGAGAGGATGCATAAATATATTGAATCTTCACCCTCATAGATCCCTTGCTGAGATGTTGTGGAATTTATAGAAGTGAGCAAGGAGGTGTACAAAGTAAGGTGAAAGATCTCCTTGCAACATATGACTAGAAGAAAGTTAAGAAATGTGGGATGGTCAAGGAAAATGCAGCCCCAAGTTTGTGTTGTACAGAGTTAAAATGAGATCTGAGGGGCATCCTCCTTCCATTGGTACATGATGCATCTCCAATTGATAATCAATGGAATGAAAAAAGATTTGCTTTATTTCGGTTACTATTGAATTTATTGTAAGCTATTGTTATAATTCTGCTTGTACAGACAACAAGGGTTTGATTATCCCATGCTAAAAGAATTAGTATTTTTCCTATGTTTTTATTCAATCATTATTGCATATATTAGTGAGTATGTTTTTGCACAAAAATGAATAATTTTAGTAGTTCACCTTGTCACCGTAAATCAATTAGAATTACTTTTTAGCCCATGTCTCTTTTTGGTATATTTGTATTGCCAAGTATGTAAAATTCATATGCTCGCTAGAAAGCTATCATAAAAATGCAATAGGAGCCGTGAAGGGTTCTTATAGTAGGAGTGAGAAAAAAAATTTAAGATTCACTACCTCATGTCCTCCCTTATTAATATATTCCATAGTAATGCATCAATTCATTTTTGTTGTACACAAATATAGAGGTTTTGATTACATAATGCTTTTAAGGTGCATTCAAAAAACTTGTGCACTTCGATTTACAAAATTACTTCAAAATTTTAATTTACCCTATGGTAAGTAGACCATGGAATTGTAAATCAATATCCCTTAACCCTAAAATCATGTTCTATGACTCTCCATGGCATATTGAGAACCAGGCCTATCAAATCCTTCTAACTTTAAACTATCAACTACATAGAGAGTAGGCACATGATCAACTCATATTTGGCATTCAAAAAGAAAAATAATAATAGTTTATCATCTATCTCAATGAATCAGACAATAGAGAAGATGTAACATATTTGTTTAATTCATTGCATAGTTAATTCCTATTTGAGGGCTGCCCCAATCCAAATAATAGGCAATTATGAACTAAAATCAATCTCCACCAACAAGCTATATTTTAGAATAATTAATCAAATGCACTAAAAAATGTTTTTTTGTGGGAAGAAAATGATTGATGTGTTGACTGTGGGTGTTATTGTGGTTGATGTTGTTGTTGCTGCTATTTCTAATGTTTTTTTGTTGTACTGAAAATGCACATCACTTTCTGATTGTTGCAATGATTTAAATGTTCAACATGCGACCTTGCTCATTGATCATTATTTTGATTTCATTTTTGTTAGAAGTAGTAATCTTTCTTTGGTTGTATTTATTTATTAAATGGGATAAACCAAGGTATCCCTTATGTATTTTATCCTTTAGTACACATGTGAAGGACATGTCATTTTCTTGTCCTCTAGTCCACATGTGAGGATAACTCTTTTTTGTAATTCTTTTTATAAAGGAAATTAGGTTATCCTCCTTAAGAGGATATTGACACTTTGCACACACTTATTATGAATAATGACATTCATAGAAATGGGAGTTACACATGCAACTCCTTTCTCATCTCTATAAAAGAGATGCCTCTCTCATTCTTCTATACCACTTCTTCTACACATCATCTTGATGTTATTGTAATGAGCTATTTGCTCCACCTTCTTTCTCTCTCCTTTCTTAGGGCTTTTGTCTTCCATTCATAATATTACACAAGGGGTTTTCTTTGCTTTCTCCTTTCAAAATCTCTTGTCTCCATTCTTGTTGATCCATTGGGAAACTCATTTGGTTTATGGTAATATTCCTCACATTAAGCTCTCTTGGATTGTTTTATTAGTTTTTATTTTTCTCAATTTCTTACATGGTATTAGAGCTTTCTAATCCTTGTTTTGAGCTTTTGTGAAGGTTAATATATTGGAAAACTTTGTTGAGAGGAGAAGTGAAGAAAATAAAAATCATTCCTTTTTTTTGTAGGTTTTTTATTCAATCTTCAAGTTTTTTTTTTTCTAACCCTCTTTGGAAGGTTTACCGCCAAAGAGTTATTTTTATCATCTATACCATTTTTTTATTACTTTGGAAGGCTTACTGCCAAAACAAAGAAAAAATAGCTATACTTTTATTACTCTTAACACCTTCTTTCATAGACTTAAAAAAAAATTAATTTGTTAACTTTTTTTTAAAAACAAAAAATACTTTACTCTTTACAAGTCATTAAAAGCTTCATTAATAATATTTTTAACTATCTTATTTCTCTTTATTCTATATTTCTTTCAAATAAATTTATATCCATCATTGGTATAGTTTTTTTAATGATAGTTATAATTTCAAAGCTATAAAGGTTTCTAATTCAAATAAAAAAAAACTAATAATTCATAACTATTCTTCATTTCTATCTATAACACTTCTTTCCTATTATTAGTTTATTGTGAGTTTTACAATCATAACTGTGTGTCTTATTCTCCCCTTCTAACTTTAGCCATGTGGTTTGTTCCATTTGTCCAATCATTTATGAGATTCTATTTTTTTTTTCAAACTACTTGAATTTCTTCTCCACCGTTTCAATCAATTATTAATTTAAAAAAAAAGATTGCTCTCATAAAAAAAATGCATTGAAATATACAAAAAAATTTCAATCATATTGTTTTTTCTTCTCACGTGTTCAAAAATAAATAAATAATTTACTCTTATTATTCACAAAGTTTTTAATTAAATCTTAATTCAAACTTTAGATTAAAAAAAAAAAATAAAGTACATGATTTTTTTTAGGAAGGAAGTTTTTTTTTAAAATTTTGAAGAAACAAAAAACATATACTTTAAATATATATATTATAGCTAGTTTTTTTAAAGAAAATATAATCTAGATTTAATTTTAAAATTTAAAATTAAAATTATTAAAATATAAAAAAAGGGGGGTTTAATTATTATTATTATTTTTCTCTCTCAAATATTTTTTTTGTTTTTTTCTTTTTCTTCAAATTTATTTAGTAAAGAAGGTATTTTTTTTCCTCTTATAATCATGTCGACTCTCATTCCTAAAATTAAGTTGAATAGCCCTAACTATCATGCTTGAAAAACACATCTCTCCTTTATTTTTCAATTTAAGCATATTTTAGATGTTGCTACTGACCCTTCTGTAGTTCCCAATACCTTGGCTACACAAGATGAAAAAAATGGATGGAATACTCAAAATGAGAAAGCCCTTGGCCTGATTGGTATATCTCTTAACTTAGATTTATATGTTCTAATTGCTCATTGCACTAATGCCTACGAAGCTTGGGATATTTTGAAGTAAACGTATAATAGACCACCTGAATCACACAAGATTCAATTGCAAGACAATTTGGAAGACTTAAAGTATACTAATTTTAAATCTATGGATGAATTTCTACTTAAGTTCTATTATATTAAAAGTCAACTAATTGGTCTAGGCATTACTCTCACCGATATTAGATTAATTACCATTATTTTAAAGAAATGTCTTCTTGGGAAATTTCAACAATTTATTACTAATGTTCATTCTCAACTTTCTATTTCTACTTTGTCTACTCAATTAAAGTATAGTATTTTCCAAAATTTGTTGTGTCAAGAGGAAACTAAATTGTTACAATTTGATACTCTTAGATCTAATGAACATGCCTTTGTGTCTAAAAGTCAAAATCAAAATTTCAAATCTTCTAATAATTATTCTCCCAATATTCATAATAATAATAATCACAATAATCATAATTTTAATAATAATAATCCAAACATACATTGTAATAATACTCATCCTAATCAATCTAATAAAAAACCCCACTATACTTATTGTGAGAAAGATGGTCATGTAACTAATAATTGTTTTAAAAAACAAAAAGATAAGCAACCTATCAATAATAATAATCAAAACTCTCATCCATCTTGTCATGCTTTTATTGTTAGTTACAATGTTCCTAAAAATTTAGAATGGATTATTGATATTGGTGCATCTCAACATGTTACTTTTCATAAAGAAGTGTTTGATTCTTTAAAACTTGATCCTTCTAATATTCTAATTCAATTAGTTGATAATCATAGTTGTGAAGTTGAAGAATTCAGTAATGTTAGTGTTCCAAATGTAAAGCTGCATAATGTTCTTTATGTTCCTGATTTGAAATACAATCTTCTTTCTATTGTTAAATTATGTCAAGATTATAAAATTGAATTTTATAAGGATATGTGTTATGTTATTGATCTTAACACTAACAAAGTTGTTGCTAATGCTAAGTTAAGCCATGATGACTTATTTAAATTTTCTGGGTTCACCTCTTTCAGACACTCTTTGCACAAAGAGATTGCTTTTAATATGGAGGATGAAAGGCTTGCTCATTTGAAAATTAAGTGTATCTCATCTAATATAGTTGAAAATTTACCTCTTATTGCTTCATCTAAGATTGCATGTACTGGGTGCATGAGTGAAAACATGCAAAATACCAAAGGTTATCAAGCTTATAATCCCATTACTAACAAAGTGCACATAGCACGAAATGTTTTTCTTGCAGAAAATGATGTGCATGATTCTTCTAATGCTCAAAATGAATAATTTAGTGGAAGCAAAATTGTGTTAGTTGAGGACCAACCTCCTTCTCTAAAGCCTACTCCTCATATATCTACCTTTATTCCTCCTATTCTTTCTTACAATGGTAATGGTAATGATGCATTTATAGATCATGGTAATAATGCTAATATTGATAATGGTAATAATGCTAATGTTGATACAAATGTTACATTCATACATTATGACTTTTCCTCTAGTAATAAATCTATTAAGAAAAAATTTAAATGGTTTAAGAAATTACTTAGTAAAAGAGATCAATTTCTAGAATGGGTGGACTTCAACGTAGGAAGATTAATTACTACAAACATTGTTTGATGTTAATGATCCTCATTCATCATATTTGGCATTTCTCTTTAGTATATTGCCTAGAAATTATGACTATGTTCTATATATGATCTTTAATTGTATTTTCATGATTTCATACCATGATATTTTAGGTATATTTATTTTTGAATATATATGGGGGCCCACATATATATCCCCATAAATATACAAACTATTGTGTCTATTGTGACTTGTCAATTATGAGTGCATTCTTATATGTTTTACAAGTACAAATGTTCTTTTGGCTCTTCCTATTTATTTCTTATTCCTTGAGATTATGAGTTATTATACACAATTGCCTTCAACATTACTATAGTGTAGTTTATGCTTTTCTAGCATCATTTTATTCCTATGTTGGCACTTTATGGTTTATACCATGTAATTACATGGAGTTTCCCTCCATTTGGTTCTCTTTGTTCCACTTTGAAGGTTGATATATATGGAGTTTTCAGCCATGTTGTTCTATTTTTGTCCCTGATGAAGAGGATGCTATTCTTGGAATTTCCCTCTAGTTTTAATTAATTTGACTCATCTTGAAGGCACTTTACTCTTATTTGAAGGCAATCTATTGTTAATACTCATAATCCTTTCTTTTGGTATCTTTGAAATCATAACATATAATGTTCCACATACTTCATTGCTTAAATCAGGAGTCATGCATGTTATGGATTGATCACCCATTAATTTGCAATGAGATGACTTAATAGTGGACTGTCTATATCCACGCGATTGATGCATTGTTGATGTTGGATTCATTAGCTAGCCTTTTTTATGGTCATTTCTTGAGAGTTTTGATAACATATTTGTTCTTTGCAGTATATGATTTAATCTATGAAAGTTTACTTATACTTTAAAAGTTTCTAACTTGAATATAAGATGAAACTATCCTTGTGGATAGTTGCCTTGTTTCTTGTTTCTATGTTTCAAGTAATCCATCAAGGCACATACAAGACATCATTATTTGTTGTATAGATCCCATGCCACATGAACCCACTTGAAGGACTATCCACTTCTCTTTGCTCTCCAATGATGTACCCATGATAATAAGAGACCTCTTGCACAATGAAGATATTTCAAAAAAATCAAGTTGTAATATTGTAAATTGGGTTTGACACCCTTTGATAAAATCTCCCCAAGTAAAGATTAAAGGGGGATGTTAGAAGTAGTAATCTTTTCTTGGTTGTATTTATTTATTAAATGGGATAAACCAAGGTATCCCTTATTTATTTTATCCTTTAGTACACATGTGAAGGACATGTCATTTTCTTGTCCTCTAGTCCACATGTGAGGATAACTCTTTTTATAAAGGAAATTAGTTTATCCTCCTTAAGAGGATAGTGACACTTTGCACACACTTGTTATGAATGGTGACATTCATAGAAATGGGAGTTACACATGCAACTCCTTTCTCATCTCTGTAAAAGAGATGCCTTTTTCATTCTTCTATACTACTTCTTCTACACATCATCTTGATGTTATTTTAATGAGCTATTTGCTCCACCTTCTTTCTCTCTCCTTTCTTAGGGATTTTGTCTTTCATTCATAATATTACACAAGGGGTTTTCTTTGTTTTCCTCTTTCAAAATCTCTTGTCTCCATTCTTGTTGATCCATTGGGAAACTCATTTGGTTTATGGTAATATTCCTCACATTAAGCTCTCTTGGATTGTTTTATTAGTTTTTATTTTGCTCAATTTCTTATAATTTTGTTGCCTTGCATATTTCCATTCCAAGTCCATGACTTCATAATAGTTGTTGGACACATTCTATATTTCAACACCTATTGAGAACTAGCCAGTTGACTACATTCTTGATGAGTTGTCGATCACTCAGCACATATTACATATTGAGAATTTTGAATGCATTTACTCAATCACACAAGACCTCCAATCCAAATAACAAGCAATAAATAAGAATTTACAATAACTAGATTGCAAAGGTGAAACCTTATTGTTGTTCCATATGGAGAAAGACATAGGTTTCTATGCACATGACATACACATTTCTAAAATGCAATACATTTAATTTTTTTTTTTTTAAAGATTAAAATTTATGATCTTCTCTTTAATTAACTTCATTTTAGTTGTAAAAGGACATATAAAATTGTGTTTTCCACATGGAAAGTTTACAAATCCAATGTAAGACACTTGCCTATATCACTATCCTTGAAACATAAAGATGGCTTGGTATATACTCAATTTTAAATGTGACTATAGGATCCTCTATTAAAGAGGGAATAGATGGTAAAGACTCCATTTTTTTTTTAAATAACAATTATAAATTCAAAAATATGAAACAACAAGACCTAACAAGAATTTAGATCCTACACTAAAATGCATCCACTTGTTTCTTGGCATCAAGAAACACAACCTAAGAGCTAAAACTTGCAAGATGATTTGGACAATGTGCACCATGTAGAAGTGCATTATTCAAATGACAAAACTTCTACCCTTCCGAAGGGTGTAATGTCCACTTTTTTCTCGACACGTCAATAAATAAATAAATAACAACTAGTTTATTCTTTATTCTCCCCATAGGCTAAAACATTGAGTTAATAAAAAGGGTTGAATGTTTACTTAAATAAAATGATGAAAATACTATAATTATTGCTAATATGAATTTAATTATTTGTGGGCAATAATTAAACATTTATTAAATCATGACTTATTAATATTCCTCAATAATACTTCATGGTGGGACATTAATTAAAAATAGACCCATATTGTAATTTATATTACCTAAGTCAAAATTAGAGAATAGAAGAGGTGATTGGATGTTTTTTAAACTAAAGGATCTTCTTACATAAATGTAGTGAATTGGGATTCATTCTATCCATCAATCTTTGTAAAGAATTTTATATGCAAGTATTGAATTTTGCTTTTTAGGATGAAACCCTTGAAAGGTGCATGCTTGGACACAAACTCACACAAACCTCATGCTTTTTCATTCAGCCGTACAATATAGAAGAGTTAGTAGCAAATATTAGGATTAGGTTTTAGTTTAAAATGGGGAGAAGTAAGTTTGAACAACTTTAAAAATTCAAGATATCCATAAAAAGTAATTTGCTGATGAAAAAATCACTTTTAGAAGAGTCAACAACAAATATTGGGATCAAATTTTAGTTTAAAATGGGGAGAAGTAGGTTTGGTAAGCTTTAAAAATTCAAGATATCAATAAAAAATAATTTTTATACCAATGTGATAAATCATCATAAATGTGATTTATTTCTCTGCAGCCTTTTTCTTTTTGGCTAGATTTTAGTGTGTCTCCCAATTGTTAAAAAAAGGATGACTATTGTTATGATCATGAAGAAATTATGAATGCCAAGTATGGATATATGAGAGCCAAGGCTTGAAAAGGCTAAAGCTGTAAAGAGGATTCCATCTAGTATAAGCATTTAGATAATTCAGAATGTGATATGACACTAAAGAGCCCCAAGAAATGGGTGTGAATGGGTTGATCATGTCAATAATTCTTAGCTGTTCTTTCCAAATAATTGGATAGGGATTAGGCATGGCCCACAATTTTATCTCTTTGCTCCATTCAACTTAGGAAACTAATTTCCTTAGAGAAGAATTGTTTCAAAAGCCACAAAAAAGCATTTTCTGTAGCTGTGATTCATTTTAATGCCATCAAACCATAGCATTTTCTTCCCCTACCTCAAGCCTTCCATGCCTCTCTTTCTGATCCATGTTGCTGGTTTGTATTCAACTTGTTTGTTCAATTAACAAATATGGAGGGGTCAACTATGGAACCTTGAACCATCACTGAGACATCAAACATGCCAGTGATTGGGGGTGGGTTAGAAAAACCAAGAATATAGCATTTGGTCTAAGAAATTACTGGAGATCATGCATATAACTTGGGGCTAAATCATACTCTTTTTGGTAATGGTATTGAATCTGTGAGTGCAAAAATGAACCAGAAAAAATCTTTGCATATGGAAAGGACCTTTGACCTCTAATCTTGTGTACAAGCGAACAGATGTTTGCCATGATGCCTGGACTTACAATAAATACCAGAGGTGTTAACTAACAACTTTAGGAGTCTACTAGTTTAGGGCCTTCTCATAATGGTAGACCCCTAAATTTTATTCGACAATTTTTATTCTTTAATATAAATGAGTAGACAACATGCAATGGATGTAACAAACAATGTTCTAATTCAATGTTTTAAAATATAGGTAGAAAAGACCTAGTATGAAACTATGATTTTGGAGTTGTTTGAAAATTAGGTGATGCAATCAGGATATGTTGATATAGAGTATTACAATGATAGATGCAAGAATGATTTTGAAAATGACTCAGTTGGATAATTGTTCATCTGTGAACTTTGATAATTGATAGAAAATGAAATGAAATTGGATGCAAGTTTTGTAAAGGGCAATGTCATTCTAGACTTGACTAAGAGGCACTATTTTGATGCTTTGACATGTAATTGGAAATATTTTATGTGACAATTTGTGAGTTATAGGCAAACAAGACTTTATGGATATACTGAAGTATTTTTCTCTTTTCATGGTTCTTACTAAAATTTTAACATCATATTTTGTTTTTCAAGTGTGAATTTTATAGATATTAATGCATATATAATAGAAGTTGTGACAAAAGCACGATGCTTGAAAATAATCGAATTGGTAAGTTGCGCAAACTAGATGTTAGTGTAGACACCTAAAAATCCTTTAGAAAATATAATATTTTTATTTTCTAAAAAAAGTCCCTGATGACATCATCATTAATTAATTAATTAATTAATTAATTTTTTATGCCATTAAATCCCTTTATCTTAATTAAAAATATTTAATTAAGGAATCCCTCCCAAAAACATTTAAATCTTATTTAAACATTATTTCCTTATTAATTACTTAATTAATATATTGACCGAAAATTCCAAAATAAATAATTAATTTATTTGTTGCCCAAAACTTGGCCAATTTCTTTAAGACCTCTAACCTCTTCCAAAATCTTCTAATCCTTCTTTAATTTCGATTAAAGTCTAATCCCATCATTTCCTACCCCTAATCCCAACTCAAAATATTTAATTAAGATTAAATATTAATCCTCATGTTTATTAAAAATATTTTAATAAATATCTCCTCAACCCAAACCTTTGAAATAAATAAAACTTTATTTATCCTCATCTTAGGAAGTTCTAGACTCTTCTAGAAAGTCTTCATCCTCATCCAGAGCCTAGACTCTTCTAGAAAGTCTTCATCCTGATCCAAAGCCTAGACTCTTCTAGAAGATGTCAATCCTTATCTTTAATCCTAATCCTAATCCCCTCCTAACCTTGTCACATTCCCTAAACATGGGTTAAGACTTGCTAACCCAAGCCAAAGTTAACAAATATCTCCTCCTTCACCCACCCTCATTTATTGCCATCCACTTGCTGATGCAGGAGCATCTTGCATGGAAAAATTATTGAAAAAAAAAAAGAAAATTTGAAAAAAAAAAGAAAAATTTGAAAAAAAAAAAAAAAAAAAACTGGAGGAGAGAGAAAGTGACGAAAATTAGAGGAGAAATAATTAAAAAATAAAAATAGAAAATAGGAAAAAAGGGAAAAGAGGAATTTCTATTTTCGAGATGCATGGGTGGCATAAATAGGAAAATAGTTGACATAACATTAACCGAGGTGTGTAGGTGGAAATTCTAGAAGGTTTTGGATAAATCATGTATTTAGTATTTGTTGGGTGCTTAGTTGTATTTGGGTGGGAATTTAATATTGATTTAAATATAGTTGTATTTACCTTTTATCCCACATTGGTTGTGTTTGTAATGTCTTGGGTTAGAAGTGCCTATTTAAGCAAGGCTTATTATCATTTGTAATCAAGCTCGAGGAGTAGAAGTTGTGGAAGGAGAAGCTCAAGGAGAAGCTTGATATCATCTTGTGGGTGTTGTAAAGATCTTCAAGTATAATAAAATTTTTTGTGAAGCATTTTTTTAAAATTTCTCTTGGTCTCCATATTGTTGCTTTCTTGATTGTGAGTGGATAAGGGTGGTGTGGCCCTCTATCAACTGGTATCAGAGCAGTACTTCATCAAGTGGTATCAGAGCTGACCTCCATCAAGTGGTATCAGAGTGGACCTCCATCACTTGCCTATCCTAAGCAAGCTTAAAACCTTCCTAATCCAACCTAAGTCGAAATTTCTCACCCTCCAACATAAATGAACCTCAAATATCTCTTACACTGTCCTTCAATGCTCTTACAAAGCACTTATGAAGGGTCTTTATGAAAATATTATCCCTTGAGCCTCCTTTGTTGACTCATCCTTGCCCTTTCCTCCATCCTCTCACCCTGTGACATGTGTCACTCCCTGATTGGTTGTAGGGAAGCACAATCCATGTGCTTTCCTCTCATTCAATCTGAGCCCTCCATAAGCTTTCTCCTTTCCTTCCATCTTAGCCCTCCATCCCTCAAGCCTCTTTCCTATGAATTGGATCCTTCCCCTTTTCAAAAATAACACAATCTAGAAAGTAAAGCTATAATGCCATTTTGAGAAGCCAATTTTACATCAAATCCATTCACCAAAATCTATGAAAAATTCTCCATTGAAGCCCATTTGAGCATTTGAGCATACATACATAATCAAGCCATCTTAGCTATTAGACACACCTCTACATCAAGTGATCATCCTCATTGAGAGAGCCTATCCATGGCTCATATTCTCATTTGAGTACTTCACTTTGTCTCTCATGAAGTTATGTTAAATTAGTATGCAAATGCTTTTGATTGTTTTAATTTGGTGTTTCTAACATACTAAAGTAGCATATACATTTTGGCACGCCCGGTGGGACTCTGCATAGGTCATCTTCATTAGCTTTTTTAGTCAAGTTTTGTATGTCATTTGCTAATTTTGGCTAATTTTGCTAGTTTTTGTGATTGGTAGGATTGTATAAATTGGTTTTGCAAGTCCACATGAGCATGAAGAAGACAAAGGAACTCATAGTCTATCTCATAGTGTTTGCAATTTTTTCAAGCTTATAGGTGGACGGAGCACTTGAAATTCTTCTTCCTCTTCTTGTCTATATTCTTCTTCTATTCCATCTACTTCTTCTTCTTCTTCTTGAGGGATCTTGGCCTTTTTTTTTTAAGGAAGCAAAATCATACACACTTTTTTTTTAAGTGCTTAAAATGAACCCCCAAATCATACTTAAATCCATTAAAAACTAAAAATTTGCAAAAAAAATTAATTTTTTTTTAACAAGTGAAACTAAACCAATCCAATCATTTGCATCCTTGCAACATCAAGGTTTTAGATGCATTCATGCAAAGTTAGGAACACTTCATTTTTGAAAATTTAAAAAGAACTTCAAGTTTCCATTTCAAAATGTTCAAAATCAACACTAAGTGCACACTAAAATCTAAATCAAACTCAAAGCATCAATCAAGGATAAAATGAACCTCATTTGCAAATATTTTAAAGTTCTTTTAAAAATCTCATGAAAACTAAGAGTCCTAAATGGTTGTCAAAATTGTCCTAAAAGCTTTGTTATTTGTTCCAAACAAATGTCTTGTTGCAAAATCTTGAATGTTTCCTAGGTTTGTCATGCATTAAAATAATCTAGGAATATCATTTTTTTAGGCTTAAAACATGCAAACTAGAACACAAAATCTTGAATGAAAACCAAAGTCCAAAAAGTCGTTTTCACTTTTGAGTCCAAAACAATCTTGAATGATCTAAGGTTAAAATAAAGCACTTCAAATTTCTTAAAACAACACGCAAAATCTCAATCTTGAATGCTCAAAGGAAAAAACTTGAATGTTTAATCAGTTGTCTTTGAATGCATGTTGCTAAAATCACTCTTGAGTGCCATGGATTAAAATAAAGTTTTTTTTTTTTTATGAATGCATGATTAAAACAAAAAATCCAATCTTGAATGCCATAGACCAAATAATCATCTTTTGGGGCATAAAAAGAATCCACATTTTAGAAACTTTCTAAATTATAAAAACAAATAAAAACACTTTGAGTGAATTTGTTGTTGGACTCACCCTCTTTAATCACCCATCATTCTAACCATTGGTTGCAATATCAGCACCATATATGGGGATGGGTCTACCTAAGAAGGTGTTAAGTGCTCCACAAAAATCAAATTCCACTCACTTGAGTTTTTATTAGTTTTTCTAAGATAGAAAATTTATTGAATGCACATTAGTCTTGCTAACAGTTCATTTGGGCATAAAAATTAAACAAATTTTGACGTGGAGGGCCTTCGGATGCATGCTTGAAATTGAGCTTTACACACATCTTTATTTTGGGCTTAAAACAAACTCACACTCAATCTTGAATGCCTTAAAGAAAATCAATTGATACTTGATGTGGAGGGCCTCTGGGCGCGCGAGTTTACTTTTTGTTGACCTTAAATCTTCTTGGTGTATTCATTCTTCGATCACTTTTCTTTTGTTGGTGCATTTCAAATTGGAATTGAACCTTTGCATCTTAAATCATGTGTGTTTTCAAAAAGTCTAGATAGAAAACTTAAAGCGTTAGTTGGAAAAGAACTCTATTTTTTAGCCCAAGATCATCCAAGTCTTCTCTCCCCTTGTCGTCTTTTGAGGCCATCTTGGGTGCATAAGATTAAGATAAAAAATCTTGTCTTAGCTTTTAGGAGGCCTGCTTGGGGATTTCATCACCCCTTGGGATGACCTCAACTCCAGTGTTTCGACGAAGTATAAAGATCAGGAGGTGAATCCAAAGACACCTCTCTTAGGATCAAAATTTTGTCACTCGGGCTAAGCCTCAAGGAACTTTATACCCTTGAGAAGTGAAAGAGGAGAAGTGGGTTATTGCTCCTCTCGACTGTGTGACATTTTTTTGGTTTCATCTACAGATTTGGGCCTCATGTACCTTGGGTATATCGAGGACTCCCTAGCTAAACCAACTGTTAGCCTTGTAGACAACCATCTAGGATGTTAATGTGTTTGAAGTGACTGATCAAAACATTTGTAGAATATACACACTCCATGGCGCAGTTACTGTCTTCTGAGAATCCAAACTTCTATATGGTTGTTCCTATCTATTGCTTGATCTTTTACTTGTTGAATGAATGTTTGCCAAACTCGGTCAATCCTAGCTTAGGGCACACTTAGCATAGTCACTGCTTGTTTCAAAAGTTGAACAAAGTTGAAGCAAAAAAACCACAATCTTTGAAAGCCAAACAGATTCAGGAATTTATGTCAAAACAACCCAAACCCAAACAGAAGTTTCACAAAGCCAAACTCAAGCCATCTCAGGTATACCAAGAAATTTCAGCCAAGAGAAAGGAAGTAACACCAAGCCCTCGAATTACCAAACTCCACAAAGCAGAAGACAAAGCTGCCAACGAAGCCCTTCAAGACACCTGGTTAGATCGCACTATCAGATTTAGCAAACATTCAAGAGTTAACCCTGCTTATGTCTTACCAACTAGGCATGATTTGTATGATTAGGCCCCCTTGTTTCTCCACATCTTCTTGCATAAGTTTCAATTTAGAGTCATCTTTGTAGGAAATCCAACCATTCTAGGTTATCCCTTTAAGAATTTTAGCTCATCCATCTCATCTAGTTCCTTTCCTTAGAACCAAACCATCTAGCCAACAATCAAAAAGTTCACATCCAAGCCTTCAAAATTATTGTCACATTGTCAGAACTTGCTTTTCCTATCATCTTGCAAATCCACTAGTCTCACCAAGGTTATCCCTCTGACAGAGATTTGTCTAGGGTAATCTAGCCTTGTCACTTGTCATCCCTCATCAGTGCCTCAAATTTCTGCATCAGGGCACTAAAGTGACCATCCATGCTGGTCTAGAACTATTTTCTTATTGTAATGCAATTGAAGCCTCATATAAAACCCATTTCCCTGGCATCGAAATCGGCTAATCCATCACCAAGTTTTTGGGTCATTACAGGTGTTGGATGAACTGGTGATGGATTGGCCGATTTCGATGCGAGGGCAATGGTTTATATATGAGGCTTCAACTGTATTGCAATAAGAAAAGGGTTCTAGATCAGCATGGATGGTCACTTCAGTGCCCTGATGCAAAAATTTGAGGCATTGATGATATGTGGATGGAACGACCTTCATGGCATAGATCCATGGGCATCCAAGGAGGATGTTAAATGGTAGGTTTAGATCAACAACATGGAAAATTGTTTCCTGGATGACCGGCCCAACCTTGATGGGTAGAAAAACTATTCCCTCTATGGTTCTCTCTAGATTATCATAAGCTTTAATAGTGATAACCTCATTGATGATATCTGCCTCAATATACCTAGTTGTTTTATGAATTTTAGGGTGCAAATATTCAAGGCTGATTCATTATCTATCATTACTCTTTTTACGGCAAAATTGGATACCATAATGGCTATGCAAAGTGGAAGGGTGTGATTTGGCTCGACCAAGGGTATGTCAGTGGGCTTGAATGATAAGGCACATGAGGATGAAAGGTGTCCAACAAGATTATGAAAATTAGTCGCATTGATATCCGAAGGGACATGGGATTCTATGAGAGCACTATCAAGGATGTCTTTGTACATAGGACTAGTGCGGAGAAGGTCTAAAATGGAGATTTGGGCTGGCATGTTCCCAAGGTGTTCCAAGATATTGTACTAGCTTTTTGATGGAGCTAATGATGTTGCTGGGGTTGATAGTGCTGATGGGACTGATGGGGCTACAATGTTCAATCACGCTCTTCAAGTGGTGACTGAACACTCATTGTTTGGGCCTTGGATATTGATAACATTGACATAAGGCTCTTTCTCAGATATACAACCTATGAGGCTACCATAGTCTATGTAGGATGAAGTGTGGTCATTGTTCTTCCCATGCTTTTGGTTTGGCTAGTAATTGTTGGTGTTGTTGTTGTTGGTTTGGATGGGTGCTTTTCTAGGATTTTGGTTGTTGTGAGGAGGAAAAGCATTTTGATAGATCTACAAGCCTGCATTGGGAGAGGTTTGTGCTCCAATTGTGATTTCTTTCTGATCAATGAGGTCCTACACATAATCTTTCAACTTCATGCATCTGAGGGTGGTGTGCCCTTTCACCCTATGAAACTTGCAATACTCATTGTCTCTATACAATGTAGCTTTGGATTGGCCTGGGTTGATTTGCTAGGTAGGAGGAAATTTGATGAGGTTTTCCTTGACTAATTTCTCAAAAATGACATCCAATGGCTCACCAAGGGGTGTATAGTTTCGAGGTGCAAGTTGGAACTTGGACTTTGGTCTTGTAGCTACATTGATGGCATTAGCTTGATTGTTAGACCCTTGAAAGTTGGGCTTTGGATTGTGGCTTTGAAAGCTTTGCTGATTCTGCTGTTGGTTGTTGATAGCTTGTTGATTGTTTGGTTGATAAGGTGGGTTGGACTGATTTTTGAAAGGACCAACAATATTCACATGTCTGGTGTCAGTGACCCCATCTGTTGCAACGTGCTTATTTTTGTTCCAATACCCAGACTTGTCATTTGAATGTGTTTGATTTTGGTTGGTTTCCTTGTAAATATTGACCACACCATCTTTAATGAGTCCTTGCTCAAGGATCATTCCTTTTTCTTTGATATCTTTCTAGGTCTGCAAATAGTTCATGGTCATGTGGTGAGCTAAGTTGGGATGGGCATTATCAATAAACATTTTCACCAAATGGCGCTCTGGCAGGGTGCAAGATATGTGGGTGGTAAGGGTTTTCCATCTTTGTAGATATTCACCAAGACTTTCTCCACCTTTTTTCTTGGTGTGGACAAGATCAACCACTGATAATTCTGTCTCAATAAGATGGGCATATTGGGCTACAAATGCCTCAGAAAATTCAACAAAGTTTTTGATTGTGCCATATGGGATTCTATAAAACCATTCAAGAGCTGGTTCAACAAAACTTTTGGGGAAGAGGTGCAAAAGGAAGATGTCATTGTATGCCACTTCTTGGTAGTGCATGTAAAATTCTTTGATATGTGTGACAGGGTCTCTTTTTCCTCTAAATTTGTCAAACTTGGGTATCTCAAAGTGTTTGGGAAATGGTGTCATGGTAATGGCTTTGTCAAATGGGTAAGGACATACATTCTCAAACTTGAAGGTTTTTGGGTCATTTCCCTCTTGGATGTTCTTCAAAGCTGTCTTCATGGCTTCCCATTCTAAATTAATGGGTGATGGCTATGGTGCCTCCACTGTAGGAGCACTCTGAGGGAGATATGCGCTGAATGGTGCAATTGAATATGGATTGCTTTGAGGTATGGGCTGGTAGGGATTGTACATGGCTTGGGCAACTGAATGGTGGATGTTGGGTTGCTGAGATGGAGGTGGCACATATTGCTGCATGTGTTGCGAGGCTTGCTGTTGATATTGTATTTGAGGTTGGGATTGAGGAACATAAGCTGGCTGTGGGATAAATGGATTGCTTTGTGGAGGTAAGGTATAAGATGGTTGTAAAGCTTGGGGAAATGATCGAGGAGCTTATGGAATGTGACTTTGGATTTGAGGAGTTTGACCAATATATGTGGGCTATGCCCCCATTTGGGAAGGTATCTGCATGGAAAAAGAGGCCAAGTATTTGGTGGTTGGTGGTGGTGGATTTCCTCCTAGAAGTGGCATAGAAAAATAGTTGGTAATAGGAGGTAATGGATTAGTTGGTGGTGGAGGTGGTGGGAATTGAAAGCTTGGGAATGGAACTGATGGGGTTTGATAGCTTGGTGACTGGATTTGAAAGCTTGGTAGAGTGGTGGTAGGAGCTTGGGTCACTTGAGAGCTTGGTAGAACATTAGTAGTAGCTTGTGGATTTGTGGCTGATGGCACTAAGCTTCAAGGACCTAGTGGAAATGATGGAATTGTGCTCTAAGCTGAGGTAAACAAACTAGGGGTGATGAAAGGTTGATTACTTGGCCCCATGGGTGGCATCCCAATTGTATATTGCTGAGGTTGGCCAAAGATGCTAGCACTGATTTGGGAGATGGGTGGATTTGGAAGGCTGGGTTGGAGAGCAACAACAACAATAGATGGAGTGGTATGGGCCAATGGTGGAGTGGTGGTAGCTAGATTGGCTTGTGGAATGGAGATTTCAACTTGAGTGGAGGCTAGTATGTTTGGGTCTGTTGGATCATATGAGGTGGGTTGAGGCTCTTCTTTTGGTATATACAAAGGATGATTTGGATCACAAGAGCCTATGGGTGGTGGTAGCTGCCCAAACAAAGGGTGAGAAGGATCTAATAAGGGAGGAGGTCTTCCAAAATCAAAGGCTCCTACGTTCCCTCTGAAAGTTTTCCATGATTGTTTCTTTGTTCTTGTCTATAATGACATTCACCAATACTGCATTTCTTGGTTGGTTCATGAAAGCTTCAATGTTAGTAGGTGATGGTATAGCATTCTTTAGGCTGAAGGATGGTTGAGTGCTCAAGGGGAGTGATGCTGTCTAATCCAAATGATAGGGTTCCATTATTTACTTCTTCTTCTCGGCTAAGCGAGTGATGGGTGGCATGAAAATGTTCCTAGGGATGAGGTGCAACAATGTTGATGGATGCAAAAGGGGGGAGGCTTTTCTATGCAAATAATTTCCTAGGTTGAGGAAAAGCTATATGAAAAACCTAAGGAAGACTGGGTTGGGGATTCTAACTTCAAAGATATGTTGCAAAAGCACAAAAGGTCTCCTTTCCTATGTGCAAGCTTGGTGGTGATTTGTGTCAACTTAAGGATAGACTGATGATCCCTTAGGAAAAACACAAGATTGACCACTTGTGGATCCCAACCTTTAGCTCAAGGTGATGAGGGATGACAAGTGATAAGGCTAGATTACCCTAGACAAATCTCTATCAGAGGGATAACCTTGGTGAGACTAGTGGATTTGCAAGATGATAGGAAAAACAAGTTCTGACAATGTGACAACAATTTTGAAGGCTTGGATGTGAACTTTTTGATTGTTGGCTAGATGGTTTGGTTCTAAGGCAAGGAACCAGATGAGATGGATGAGCTAAAATGCTTAAAGGTATAACCTAGAATGGCTGGCTTTCCTACAAAGATGACTCTAAAGTGAAACTTATGCAAGACGATGTGGAGAAACAAGGGGGCCTAATCATAGAAATCATGCCTAGTTGGTAAGACATAAGCAGGGTTAACTCCTGGGTGTTTGCTAAATCTGATAGTGCGATCTAACTAGGCATCTTGAAGGGCTTCGTCGACAACTTTGTCTTCTGCTTTGTGGAGTTTGGTAATTCGAGGGCTTGGTGTTACTTCCTTTCTCTTGGCTGAAATTTCTTGGTATACCTAAGATGGCTTGAGTTTGGCTTTTTGAAACTTCTATTTGGGTTTGGGTTGTTCTGACATAAATTCCTGAATCTATTTGGCTTTGAGAGATCATGGTTGTTTTGCTTCAACTTTGTTCAACTTCTAAAACAAGCAGTGACTACGCTAAGTGTGCCCTAAGCTAGGATTGATCAAGTTTGGCAAACATTCATTCAACAAGTAAAATATCAAGCAATAGATAGGAACAACCAGATAGAAGTTTTGATTCTCAGAAGATAGTAACTACGCCATGGAGTGTGTATATTCTAAAAATGTTTTGATCAATCACTTCAAACACATTAACATCCTAGATGGTTGTCTACAAGGCTGACAGTTGGTTTAGCTAGGGAGTCCTTGATATACCCAAGGTATGTGAGGCCCAAATTTGTAGATGAAACCAAAAAAATGTCACACAACTAAGAGGAGCAATAACCCACTTCTCCTCTTTCACTTCTCAAGGGTATAAAGTTCCTTGAGGCTTAGCCTGAGTGACAGAATTTTGATCCCAAAAGAGGTGTCTTTGGATTCACCTTCCGATCTTTATACTCTGACGAAACGCTGGAGTTGAGGTCATCCCAAGGGGTGATGAAATCCCCAAGAAGGCCTCCTAAAAGCTAAGACAAGATTTTGGATCCTAATCTTATGCACCCAAGATGGCCTCGAAAGACGACAAGGGGAGAGAAGACTTGGATGATCTTGGGCTAAAAGATAGAGTTCTTTTCCAACTGACGCTTTAAGTTTTTTGATCTAGACCTTTTGAAAACACACATGATTTAAGATGCAAAGGTTCAATTCCAATTTTAAATGCACCAACAAAAGAGAAGTGATTGAAGAATGAATACACCTAGAAGATTTAGGGTCAACAAAAAGTAAACTCGCGTGCCCAGAGGCCCTTTACGTCAAGTATCAATTGATTTTCTTTAAGGCATTCAAGATTGAGTGTGAGTTTGTTTTAAGCTCAAAACAAAGATGTGTGTAAATCTCAATTTCAAGCGTGCGCCCGAAGGCCCTCCACATCAAGATTTATTCAATTTTTATGCCCAAATGAAGTGTTAGTGAGACTAATGTGCATTCAAGAAATTTTCTATCTTAAAAAAACTAATAAAAACTCAAGTGAGTGGAATTTAATTTTTTTGGAGCACTTAACACCTTCTTAGGTAGACCCATCCCCATATATGGCACTGATATTGCAACCAATGGTTAGAGTGATGGGTGATTAAAGAGGGTGAGTCCAACAACAAATTCACTCAAAGTGTCTTTATTTGTTTTTATAACTTAGAAAGTTTCTAAAATGTGGATTCTTTTTATGCCCCAAAAGAAGATTATTTGATCTATGGCATTCAATATTGGATTTGGTTTTTTAATCATGCATTCATAAAAGAAACAAACTTGATTTTAATCCATGACACTCAAGAGTGATTTTAGCAACATGCATTCAAAGACAAGTGATTAAACATTCAAATTTTTTCCTTTGAGCATTCAAGATTGAGATTTTGCGTGTTGTTTTAAGAACTTTGAAGTGCTTTGTTTTAACATTAGATCATTCAAGATTGTTTTGAACTCAAAAGTGAAAATGACTCTTTGGACTTTGGTTTTCATTCAAGATTTTGTGTTCTAGTTTGCATGTTTTAAGCCTAAAAAAATGATATTCCTAGATTGTTTTGATGCAGGAAAAACCTAGGAAACACTCAAGATTTTGCAATAAGACATTTTTTTGGACCAAATAACAAAGCTTTTAGGACAATTTTGGCAACCATTTAGGACTCTTAGTTTTCATGAGATTTTTAAAAGAACTTTAAAATATTTGCAAATGAGGTTCATTTTATCCTTGATTGATGCTTTGATTTTGATTTAGATTTTAGTGTGCACTTAGTGTTGATTTTGAACCTTTTGAAATGGAAACTCGAAGTTCTTTTTAAATTTTAAAAAATGAAGTGTTCCTAACTTTGCATGAATGCATCTAAAACCTTGATGTTGCAAGGATGCAAATGATTGGATTGGTTTAGTTTCACTTGTTAAAAGATTTTTTCTTTTTTTTTGCAAATTTTAGTTTTTAATGGATTTAAGTATGATTTGGGCGTTCATTTTAAGCACTTAAAAAAAAGTGTGTATGATTTTGCTTCCTTAAAAAAAAAGGCCAAGATCCCTCAAGAAGAAGAAGAAGAAGTAGATGGAATAGAAGAAGAATATAGACAAGAAGAGGAAGAAGAATTCCAAGTGCTTCATCCACCTATAAGCTTGAAAAATTTGCAAACACTATGAGATAGACTATGAGTTCCTTTGTCTTCTTCATGCTCATGTGGACCTGCAAAACCAATTTATACAATCCTACCAATCACAAAAACTAGCAAAATTAGACAAAATTAGTAAATGACATACAAAACTTGACTTAAAAAGCTAATGAAGATGACCCATGCGGGGTCCCACCGGGCATGCCAAAATGTATATGCTACTTTAGTATGTTAGAAACACCAAATTAAAACAATCAAAAGAATTTGCATACTAATTTAACATAACTTCATGAGAGACAAAGTGAAGTACTCAAATGAGAATATGAGCCATGGATAGGCTCTCTCAATGAGGATGATGACTTGATGTAGAGGTATGTCTAATAGCTAAGATGGCTTGATTATGTATCCATGTCTAATAGTCCTCATTGAGAGAGCCTATCCATGGCTCATATTCTCATTTGAGGACTTCACTTTGTCTTTCATGAAGTTATGTTAAATTAGTATGCAAATGCTTTTGATTTTTCTAATTTGGTGTTTCTAACATACTAAAGTAGCATATACAGTTAGTAGAAGTGAAGAAGTGGCTAATTGGATCAATGCAAAAAATCTATCGAAAAGTTTTGGCTATGACTATTGTCTCATAGAAAAGTAGAGTGGGCATTTGCATAATGACTCAGATATATAACTTCATTTTTCTCATGTTTCAAATCAAACTTCACACATTTTCTTTGAATATGCACTATCCATTACCCTTCCAATTGAGTATGTTCAATCAAATGCCCAAACGTCAACAGTAATAAGTATAAAACAACATGTTGTGTGAATAAGGCATACATTATCCTATCCACATAGATTTAGTCCAAGGTTAGCTGGGGAAGTTTAAGACAAGTGCAAGCCTAGTGATTAGGGAAACACAAACTCACCTCAAGCTATCTATTCTAGTTTACTAGATCCAATTTTGCACAATGGAGTGCCTGAAAAAGTTTGCAGAGTTTGAGAATTCACTAGTCAATTATGCTATTCATGGCACAATGAAGAATGTGATGGTGGATTTGTGGAAAGGCTTGTGGGAAATCAGGTAATTGTTGTATTATGTTTATCTTTTGCAAATTTCAAATGTAGTTATTAGTTATAATGCAACTATATTAGATTTTAAACAACTACCTTTTAGCATAATAAAATTACCATGGTAAGCATATTATGAACCCAAAATAATAAACTTAATTGCAAGTTGAAACTTAAATCAACACAATAGGACTGAACACCATCATTTAAGCATTGCTTAAAAAATGAACAACAATCACTTTAAAAAAATGGTTGTATATTAATTTCAAATGATTAATATATTTTCTACTTACTCTAAGTTGTGTGCACAAGATCTCTTTTATAGATTAAAAAATATCTACATACAACTAATTTGGGACATCAATTTTAGCAGAACTGGCTTTTTACATATAATAAAAAAGCGAGATAAAATAGGAGACAAAATGCTTTACTAAAAATAGAAAACTTGTTTTGCTAAATTTAGAATCCTCCTATATATAGAAGGCTAGAAGAATCTAGTTCTCATCAAAAAATAAGAAAACTAAAAGTCTAAATTAAAACTTAAAGTTGCTCTCAACATTTGGTTGGAGGACAAAACACTAGAATATAAAAGAGGTGTTTTATTTCAACCAATTGTAGAACAATGACCAAGCAACACATTTGAAATGATAATACTCTCCTTAGGAGGAAAATTTTCTTCGTCAAACCTACTAAATCATAGTGTTTTGAATTTCCCTTGTGCCACGAGCTTTGTCTGAATGTTAACAAACTTGGCTATTTGAGGGTATATAATAAAGAACCATTTTTTCCCCTTGTCTACAACTTGCCTATTTGAGGGTACATACTAAATAACTATTTCCCCCTTTTGAAATATCTCTAAGGAAGTGGTATTGAATGTTTATGTGCTTGGAGTTATTATGGAACTTTCATTTTTATAGAGCTAGATGAAACTTTTATTGTGCCCATATCTCGAAGATCGAACATCTGATTGGTAACTTTGGTTAATAATATGTCTAAATCACCTCACAACTAGCTAAATGAAGAAGTTGCTATGTACTCTGCCCAGGTAGAAATTAATGCTTCTTCTACCCTTTTCTTGTTGAACTAGGATATCATACCTAACCTCAACTTCAAAGGAAATATGAAATGCTCTCTCTCACTAGTATCACTTGTCTAGTTGAAATCGACAATACAATACAATATTAAATATTCATCTTTAACATACCTAAATCCCTAATAAATTGTATCTTATAAGTTTGGATGAGTTTACCATGGATCAATAATAAATTAGTTCACTTCAAATCATGTATCATGTCTAGGGTTTACCATATATATGAGGGAACCTAGCAATTACCTGCACATAAAAAGATCCACAAATTTAGTTTTGGAATCCACACAAATCAAGATTTAGAATCACTAAAGTAGTAAGGGGGCTTCCAATTAATCATTTGAAATTTCTTTAGAAGAATCTCTACTGCATGCTTCTCAACTTCTTTCATCACTTGTACATTGACAGACTACAAGATCCCAAAAATATTAGGTTAGGGGGATATTTTTTATTAAATCCACCTTGCACCATCCTATGAGCTTCTCACTATCTAATATAAGGGTCAAGTTGTCCACTTAAAGGATGGAAACTAAAAGATTAGGTATATCACATAGATATTGAAAGATAGAGGTTAGGTATATCTCAGACATTATGTGTTGTTTTTAAAGTTTAAGAATGCTGCAAAGGTTGGTTTATTATTTACATGGTTGAGATGAATGTGAGAAGTTATAACCTATTAAAATTGGCTATGTTTAAGAATTGGTTTCTTTTATGGGTACAATGAAGGTGAATATTTCAATGCAATTATGAATCCCCCCCCCCAAACTATCCAAACATCATACCTCTTATGAGATTCACATCAGAGATGTGGCACCCTAATGGTTAGATGGTGTTTAATTTTAGTGTTAGATTTTTGTTTTGTTTAAGGATTTGGAAGAAATAAATTTCATAACCAACTTGTTAAGTAATAGTGATATAATTTTAGTCTTATTTTCTTGCTATTAGTTGTGAGTGTCATTGTGATGTTACATCAGAACACCAATGCCATGATTGTACGGGGATGTCCACAATGGTATTGTCTTTCTTGACATACTGTCTTGTACTTGCAGTATATCTAGATGGGTGAGTTTGCATATCAATTCTTCATGCACCAGTAGATGATCCAAATAGCTATGAGTTGGCGAGTGAACAATGGTCACTTGTATACATGGTACATCTTCCTGATCAAATTGTATTAGCTAGATTGAACTTCAGTATATGTGAAGCCTTAAAGGAATAATTTAGTAACTATTTTTTGTAATTGGAAACTCATAACTTGATCACAATTATAGGTAGAAATGATCCTTTTGAGCATTATATCAATGTTATCGAATCCAAGAGATGAATAACCAACAAATATTGATGCAGCAGTAAGATGAAACTTGCTATCTTATTTAAAATCCTAAGAAATTACCATGTGAGTAGTCTCTATGAGAGTAATGACATTAGCTACAAATACAAGATGACATTAACCTATGAGTAGTCTCTATTAGAGTCACTCTATGACAATCCCAAAAATCCTTAGATCAGAGTGCCTAATCCTTCCAAACACTAAGACATTTCCCTTGGCCCTTCTTTATATTTCAAATGCAATCTATGTTGGAAATATTCAAGACTATGCCAAGTTACTGAGAAGGGAGCAATGAATCAGTAACTTCTAAAGTTTCTACCAAATTCAATTCTTAATCCAATAAACCAATTAGCATTTAATTCATCACATCTGATCTAATTGCATGCATGAGAAACTAAAAACATGAAAGCATTCATAACACTTGAACATAAAGATTTGGTGACCCAGAAACCTTCCAAATAGAAAGTAAAACTGGGGTGGGGATGATACCCACAAAATTTAGTACTGTAGCATAAAGTTGGCATGTTAAGACTTACATTGATCACTTCTGATGATCTGCCCCATTAGGAGCAAATAGGACTACTAGGTCCACCTTGTAAGAGGATTTACAAACATATAATGAAGTATGCACTTGGTAAAGAGATTTATAAAAGACTATTAAGTCTACCTTGTTAGAGGATTTTGTTTGGTTCACCTATTAGGATGAAGTAGTAGATCTCTAACTTTTAAACTAAGTTTGCTAATAAATATTCCTTAGTGTATCGATCACCTTTCTATGATAGATTTGTCACTACTACTCCTTATACTGTTATGGCCTTTATAATTCTTTATTTGCTGGATTCATAACTTGAACTTTTCTCACCCATAATCACAATACATATGCTCACATTCGCATTCTTGCACTTTCTTGCTCTTATTTTTTTAATTACATTGGATATTATACAATACATCACATATATATACCAATCCAATTTACAAAAATTACAAAGTTGACCATGACATAAGTTAACACATATATTACAAAGTCGGCCCATATGAACTGTTGCCCCACTTTTCACCCTGTAAACATTTTCTAAAAGTGGAAAATTTTGTGTCTTAGTTAAGCCTAGGTACATTTGGGTCTAGTTTAATTCCCCTTAGGTGAAAAGAGTCTCCATTAGATTTTCCATCTTTCCCTTCTCCCACATTTCATGTCGGGTGGTTTCCCTTGATGTTGTGAGTTTATGGGTAGCACAATACCTAATTTGATGGGGATTCTTTCAACATGCAAAGGTTATTCAAAAAGCTGGGCTTGTTTGCAACTTATCATGTTTTCAATGAAAGAAGGAAGCTTGTAGAAAAATTAGAATCATCTTCTCCTTGGAAATTTTTTGACCCATGAAGGTGATTTTTTGCGAAGAGCAATAAATGATGTTTGCAAGCGTATATAAGAAGATAATGAGATGATTTATGGAAAAGCCCTATTTTCATTACAATATTCTACCTTGGGAAACATTTAGGATTCATCACAACACTTGGAATCATCTTAAGCAGAAAACTCAAAAATGACTTCTCTTTAGCAGGATTTTGACCCATGAAGTCTATTTTCTGCCAAGGGCAATTATAAAGGAAAGAAAAAAGGAAGTGGGCCCCTTTCAACTTTCACAGTCCTTTCAAGATTTTTTGAACCCAAAGGAAGTATTAACACAAAGGATAAAGTTTAAAGGAAAGCCTGGGCGAAAAAATGAGAATCGTCTTCTCCTGAGTGGGTTTTCAACCTATGAGGATGATTTTTTGCATTCAATAGAAAATCAACTTTGTAAGTAGATTGGGCCCACAAATTACACATAAAACATCTTAAGATGATAATGGAAATAATCTAACCATTGTAGGAAAGGTATACTGAGTAGAAGTCAATTAGGCAGATATTTCCTTATGAGGTACTCTGTTCATAATTCTTTGAAACTTAATGGGAAATGAAAAAGTAAGTAGGAAAGAAAGGAAAGTTATTGTTGGGCCAATGGAAACAATGAAAAGACATTGAAATATCTGTTCGAGCTCCCATATTTACTATTTCAATGGATCTATCCTTTAATTCATTCATGTGGCATGAATCTTGAAGATCAACAGATGAATTGAGACTCCTATATAGATGGAAACATAATAGTTATTCAAACTACCACTTTTTCTTGAACTATTATTTTTTTAAATTGCACAATGCTTTCAAATATTCTATATTTGCGAATTCAATATCCTATTCTGCATCTAAATTCAAAATTTCAACTAACTTCATTCTTAGACAGAATGGCAACCAGATTTGTGGGGTTTGATGGGCTAAATGGAATCAAGTCCATATTGCAGAATTTCATGGATACTTCACTCCATTTTTACGATATGCAAGATTTCCAAAGGAGGTTGAAGCTGGAGTTGATTAATCCATCCCATAACTGAAAAGCTCTGAGGAAGTGGACTAGTGGAGGTAGCTAGTTTCTTGGTGGTAGTCCAAGATTTAGAATTGATTTATGAATGCATAAATCACTACAATCCATATGCTAGATAGATTGTGTTACCTAATCATATAGTATTAATCTCCATTGATAGGCAAACTATTGTGAATTGCCTCCAAGTTCCAAAATAGGAGGAGTTTTTAGACTTGATAGTAGGAGGAGCAATCTCTGACTTTGTCGCAAAGAAGATGGTGTAGAGGAAGGAAATAATTCAGTCCTAGTTTCAAAAGCCACAGAGCGCCAAGAGTAAGGTTGCCAAAACTCCATTTGGTACTAACCTCAAACCTGAGATTGTAGACATTCTAGTTCTTCTACTCAAATTGAAAGGTGAGGCAGAGGCTCTAAATTTTGTTGAACAATATTTCTTTCTGGTACAAGTTATTTGTTTAGATACTCAATATATTAATTAGGGCACATGAGGTAAGTGAAATTTTTTATAGGGCCCTCAACATTGCAAAGTTCTACAACACTTTCTATATGTCTTCCTTTCTAATTTACATGCTTGCATCTCTACAATTATGGCCAAGCCTTCCAAGAATAGAAAACTTTCCTGATGATGTGAAGTGTTATGAGTTTTATCATTGTTTACAATTACAAAATAGTTATGCAGAGTATGTCAAAGTTATTGACGCTTTCACAATGAGAATTTGCAGGGAACTACAAGGATGCCTAGAGAGGAGATTCAGTCTAGAGGAAATGACAGCTATTAATGAATTCAAAAGCTATTTTATCCAATTCTCATCTTTCTCATACTTGCATCTTGCAGCTTTTAATGGATTCTCCCTAAAGCTGCCTAGGTATTTGAGTGACATGATCGTGCTGATAGAGATCATGAGGTAGGCAGTCCAAGTGAATATGTTAAGTGGAAGCTTGAAGAAAAAGGGATATGAGTTTCCTATGAAAGTAGGAGCTTAGAGTTGCGAGTCCTGATCTGATGCAAAAATATGGTCAAAGTGTTCGAGATGAAATACAAATTTGAAATGTATGAGGTCTCGAGACCTATGTTTGATCCAAATGGATATGCTAGGGATGTGTTGCAGATTGGGAGTGTGATCAAACACATTACCACTGTTGAAGACTATTGGGTAGATTGTAAAGATGAATTTGAAAGTCAAGATCATGCTTTCGCCAGGCTCATAGTGGAGCAAATAAAAATATATAATATCAATCTTAATGTTGAAGAATTGGAGGATGATGGGAAAAATATGTATATTAATACATATTGGATTAAGTTAAGGAACACTCCCATTAGTTTGGAGCCTTATGAGAATGTTGAGGAATATTTAGACACTATGATGGCCCAAATCATCAAAGGAAGTGGGAAGTGGGTCAAATGGACAACCAAAAGAAGTCAGAGTAAAGGCACAACCACTCAAGCTTCTTTAGAAACTATAACTCCCTCTTCCTCCTAAAGTGCTACACCAAGCGTAACGCTAGCTATCACTCAAGGACCATCTCAACCTTTGGGAGGGGGTGACCAACCTCTAGACAAGAGCATTCCCATAGTTAAGACTTGTCATGATGGCTCCCTCTTAGTTATTGGAACCCAAACTGGTGCTGAAGAGAAGAAGATGAAAGAGCCAAAGGATAGTGTTGTTACCTCAATTCCATCTCCTCATGTTACACTAGTCCCCTCTCCTCATAATATTCCAATTCTGCTAGTAAGTGCTACACTTCTACAACCAAGTGGCTCCCCAATATAGATAGTAGATTTGGGAGATGGAAAGAGTAGTAGTGAATCTACTGAATTTGATGAGGCAATGAAGAAAACCTCAGAGGTGGAGAAAGGCTAGAGCTCTTCCAAGCTCATTTCTCAGGCCTTGAAGAATCCCTTCTCTTCAACTATGATGACAATCACTCCAGTTAAGAAGATGTTTAGCATAGAATCACTTGGGATGGCCTCCAAAGTGATAGGCACTAATTCCTAGTTAGAGGATACTCTAGAGAGAAAGAGAAAAAGGAAAGATGAAAACACCCCCACCACGGATACTATATCACTTTTAGTTCATTCAAATTTGCATTAACCAAGGTAAAGAAGCAAAAAACTTTGTCTATTCGTGGGCAAGGTCTAGAAATAGGGCACCTAACAATGGAGATAACCAATCCCAAAAAAGAAGGGAGAATTGAAGATATGACTACTGATGATTTTAATCTCCACTCAATGGACCTTGGAGAGGCCAAGCATGAAACCAAGGTTGGCTTGTGGAAGTCAACCAATGAAGTAATTAAGGGAAAATTGGAAAACTTGAAGTTATCAAAAGCTAGGATGCGACTGAGATAGAGGAGTTGAATAGATTCATCAGACAATTGGTCACCCCATTGGCAACTATCTCTGCAGTATCGGTAACAAGAAATCTTACTTTTGCCAAAGTTCAAGCCCTTAGCTCTCAACTTTAGGAAGATAGGCACTTTGGCCAAATTGGTAAAGACTGGATTGGGAAGCTCAAATTAGAGGGAGTCACTATTATAGAACAAATTGGCAATGTTATCTTAAGATTAGAAACAAAGAAGGATAAAATCTTAGCAAATAGCAGTACTCTGAATAAAGAAAGAATGAAGCAATGATTGTATCTCTCTTTTGAAGATGATCATTCAAATGAAGGCAAAGGAAGCCGCTGAAGCAAAAATATTTCCAAAGGGAGACAAACCTCTATTCGAATGGCTTCAGAGCATGTAGTTCAAGTTAGAAATGATCTTATTAATAGAAAAGAGACTTAGGGAAACAAAGGATAAAGTGAAGAAGACCCAAGATAGAGAATTTGAGCTCATGAAGGGGCTACATATAGATTCACAGACTAGTGGCCAAGGGAAAGCACTCATTGGGATAAACATCATGAAGGAGAATTTCTCCAAATTCTTAGATAGTTTGATTGATGTGTCTTGTAGTAATCAAAATAGAGTTTCAAAACTCCAAAAACTCAATGGATGTATACATGTGGCCATGAAGGAATTTCCAAATCAATTGAATGATGTGAAGGAGTTGGCCAGAGAGCATTAGCTCTTGAGATACACCAACATACATGTGCCTAGGCATGAAGAGCTAATTCCAATCATAGTTGCTGCTAAAGCCTATAGAAAAAAAGTAGAAAAGGAGAAGAAGATGATGTGATTCACATTTTGCCCTCTTTTTCATTTTCTTATGTAATTATTGCAATATGAAAAACTAGTTTCTTTCCATTTGTCATTCTTTGATGAGATGAGCCAATTGAACTTATATTGTAACAATTATCTCAAAATCCTATATATATGAAATTAAAAGATTAATAAAAGGTCAACGAATTTTTGGTGTGAACTACTTGATGTTGTAGAGTCAATTGAATGGTATTTTGTATCAACTATTTTTTGTTCCATTTATATTAGTTGTAGTTATATGCTTTCTCTTTTTTCTGGATTGAGGCAAGGAGTTTCTTTTCGTTGTTTCAAGGTAGCGAACGAATATGATAAGTAGTGTTATTGCATGTTTAAAGAGGAATCCCTTAAACATTTTTACCTTTGGTTAACTTCTTCTTCTCTGTAGTTTAGATTCTAATTAATTTAGTTTAGTATTAGTTGTTATGATATTAAGCTTTGTGAGTTCATAAGATGTGTGAGTTTATAAACTTAATCAATTCTTCAGTAGTCTTTTTTATGCCTGAGTTAGATCCTATTTAGGTATGGCTTGGTTTTACCTCTTTTGTTCTTGGGTCAAGAACACACCCCCATATTATTTTTAGAAATAAAACATAATTCATTGCAAATCTACTGTAGGAAGCTATACCTATCAATTCAAAGAAAAGCCAGTCTATCCATAAGTGGCTTTTCAATTGTTTGTAATTAGATATTGTTCATAATTTGGGCATTTGAGAGTCATAATCAAGGAAGAAAAAATCTATTTACCAACATGAAGATACTTAGGTTCTGAAGACTGACTTGATGAGGTTCTGATACATGACATCCACTATCACTACTTGGCATCATCATGCTCTTATTAGACATAGAAGCTCAGTCCATACTAATCACTTTCAAATAGTCTTGAACTTGGTTTACACTAGTGACTCGGTAGATATTGTGAAACTCAAAAAATATTGAATCACTTGGTTACCATGAAGTAGCTCAATCAACACCAGCTTCACATCACCTGAACTATGAACTCGGTAGATATTGCAATGCTCAGTAAACATAGGCTTCACATCATATGAACTATGAACTTAGTAACCATTGCTAAATTTGGTGTACATTGAAATACATAGTTTGAATTGCTAGACTTCATAGTAACTGAATCTTCTTAGTAACCACTGAGATTGGTCCAAAAGACTCGATAGTAACTATAGAACTTAGTAGCTACTAAATTATACGAAAAATACTATAAACTATTCAATGAGCTCAGCAGCTGTATAGAATCTAAATAAGTGTGTGTCACTAATAAAAAACTTGACTGATATGTCAACAATCTCCCCCTTTGGCATTAGTGACAAAAACACTTATTAGCCCAAAATTGAATACCTTGTATTCATCACCATGTGATACCAGCTCGGTCTATTTTTTGAGATTTTTCAAAATTGATCTTTGTAAGTATATTTAGAGTATTTCTTCACCATAGCATATTTCTCCCCCATACTATGTGATCCATTATGTACATATAAATTTTCTCTCATATAATAACATATCTCCCCCTGTAACTCTTCTCCCATGTCTCATCTCCCCCTTTTTGATAGTAATGCGAAAGATTTATTCTAACATATTTACATGGAGACACCAAAATGAGATAAGAATTCAAAGTGTACCTTGAGGGTGATTGCCAAGGTTTTATCCCAGTTTTCTTGCAATCCCTTGCATGTATGAATGGTGATTTTCACTTCTACTGATAATTCAATCATGTGATCAGCTTAAGAGAAGTTTTTATCATGGATCAAGGTCTTTGAATATACAATGTGTTTCTACATAAAATCCATGATTGGAAGGATAATATTTTGTATATCAACCAATGTTGAATAGATCCTTGCTTCTTCTCTTAACAATTTAGTTTGCAAGTCTAACAAAAATATGATATTATTGAAATGTGTAGAGCTTGAACTAGGGTCATGTTGCATCTGTTGAGAACTTGCTTTAAGATTTGTATCAATTTTTGACAATTTGTCCTTTACTTCCTTTGTATACTTAGTGATATCACATAGTTTTGCAAAAAGTGATGACACATTTGAACATGACACCTCAAGATTGACCAAAATTGTTGAAAGCTCAACTTGATGAATGGCTATTTGCCGAGAAATGTGCTCCAACACTTTATTATTGAATTTATTTTCAAACTTTTCAATTAGTTTTTCTTGACCTTCAGTGTCCTCATTAAACTTTTGGACTACTTCTCCAAGCTGAAACAAAATAGGTTGAGAAGAATCAACCTCAATTCCAATAGCTTCGGTCAACATATTCTTGGCATCATCTATAATCTTATACTCTCTATCTCTTTCCTATCTCAATCTTTGTTGTTTGGCCTTTTTCTAGAGGAGTTCACCAAATATGTGCATTTGTTCTACTAGAAGATTGTAGATATCCCATTTGGGAATTTCTATTTCCTCATTCAAATCTATATCTTTCTCTATCTCCTTTCCTTTCAAAAATTTTGTACTCAATTGAGCCTTAGGCTCAACTATCCTTGTACTTTTTGCCTTTGTACTTAGAATGGAAACAATGGTGGCCATACTCAGACTTATAGTAAAAACTGATATAGTACTGATTGAAGGAATAGTTATAGAAATGCTTGAAGAATCCAAAATTAATGAAGTCAAAATTGTAGAATCCAAAACTAAAGTAGACAAAATTGGAGAGCTTACCATGGATGCACTCAAAATTGAAGAAGTCAAAATTGGAGAGGTGATTACTAAAGAACTCAACTTGGTAGATGAAGGCTTCTATAGCTTAGTTGATGAAGTGGGAGTCACTTTTGCCAATGATATGCTAAGCTGAGTTGGGGAAAGAGTGATTGGACATTTGATGTATCTGTACTAGTCACAACCAAAATTGCTGAAGTTGTCTCCATACTTGATGTAGTCAAAGGTTTGCTCGGGGAGTGAGGAAGTGAGGCAATGACTAGGATAACTATCTTGACTGGGTCAGTCTCCTCAGTATCTTCCTTTTCTTCCTCTACAACTTCTTCACCTTGATCTTCTTCATCTTCTTTATTATCAAAATAAGTTACTTCTTCAACATTTTCCTCCTCATCTTTCTCCTTATCTTCTTCTTCGTCAACATCCTTTACTTCAATTGGATATTCACTTGGTTTGTGTAACAAATATATATTGTAACAAATAGATATTCTTCCAAGTATTAGTAGCATTCCTAACAACATGCTCTATGTCCTTAATCAAAATCAAACAACTATTAAATCTTAGAGTTAGTTTTTCTTCATTTTTCTTTAAAGACTCCTTCACCTCAACATCTATTATGCTCGGTAGTAACTGCCTCAGGGTTTGTGCATATATGTATTTCATTGTTTGCATAATAGAGTCCCATCTTGGCTTTAACTTCTCTAACAATTCACTAGATACTTGAGAGACGATTTGGTCTGGTGAGTACTTCTATTTTCCCATTTTGGTTAGGACCAGTTCTTTAACTTGTTTCTACTCTACCTCTATCCTAGTCTCATATTTCAAAGATTTAAAGTTTGTAATTCCAACTCATTCTTCCATTTGCTTCAATTTTTCCTGGAAGGTGGGTAGAGGTTTGCTGAAAAAAAGGTCACTTCCTTTCTTCTTTGACCTCCTTGTGAAGACTGTAGTGGATGATTTTGCAGGCTTGGTGATGATCACCTTGCCCTATTTCTTCAAAGGTTCTTCTTCTTTCTCTGACTCTTCTTCATCCTCTACTTGTTCCTCATCTTCACCTTTACCCTTAGTTAACATGAGAGGTGCACTTGATTTCAGTTTGGCTATCCTCCTCTTCCTTTTGTTAACCACCTGAGGGAGCTTTATCTCTAGCTCAATTCTGGCCTCAGATTCTTCATAGGTACCAAAATAAGGGGGGATCAATAGGTTCATTGACAAGGGCTTCAACAATATCCTTGGTCTCATCAATGTTCACCTCATAGCCAAGAGGCTTGATCCATGCAATTCTAGGCTTGACTGTTTGAATATATATCTTATCATAGTCCACCATGAAGAACACATCATGCTTGTAGTCCTAAATTAACTTCTTAGATATCCTAAACCTATCATTCATTTTATCTTTGAACACATTGAATTAGTTGTCCATGATGCTACCATAGTTCTCTCCCATTTCTACAATATATTCATTTGTTTGGTACCATACAAACACATCTTTTCTCTAGACTATAGTGCCTTTGGAAGGGAAGAACTTCTAGACATAAAAGAATAAATAAGTTAATAGAGAACCAAATTTGCACAGATTATTCTTAGAAGTTTTGATACTTTCCATATTCTTGTTGAATTTCCTTAATAATAACTTGGCAAGGTCATAAGATAAGTTGTTCTTCACCACTTTATATGCCAAATCCATTACTTCACATGATACACTGTTAAGATGACTTGAATTGTATATCTTATGAGTTATAACTTGAATACTAAAATTTAACTCTACATCTATGACATTGCTTATTTTCATCCCTCTTCCATCCCACTTGGCTAGGATTTTCTTCTCCAACTCTGCTCAACCTAGAGTTTTAGTTGTTTTGGCTTTGGCGAGCATGGAAAGGCCAATGATTTAATGAATCATTTTCTTTGTTATCAAAATTGGCTACTCTAACCACAGTTGTCCACTATGCACCCAGCTAAGGATATACCTTATCCATTTAATTTGAAATTCTTGGGGCATATGGGGAATGTGGTTAATCCTTTTGCTTCCAAATGTTGATGGTTGGGTTTTAGGGTTCCATCAACACATAACTAACCTAGGGCATCATCCATCTCTAGACTACCAATTTCTTGAATTGCACATTTAAAATGAGTTTGAATATCATTAACAAGAAGTACCTTAGGAGGGATTTTGGATTGACCTCTGCTTGGGTCTAGGGTTTTAGCAATTGTAGGCATGAGCTTGAAATTTGACACTTTCCATTCAACACCTCAAACCAACATGTTTGAACCTTTCTTGACCTTACTACTGCTGGATGCCATTTTCACTTGGTAGCTTGAGAGAACTTCAAAGACTTTTGTAGGAAATTTTCTCAATTTGCTTGATCACTTAGAAAATAGCTCTTCACAATAGCACTCAAAAATTCACAGTGAGAAATGAATTCAATTCCATGCCTTTTGTTAAAATTTTTCCATTAATGCGTGGTTGACATTATGCTTGATAGTCTATCATCCACTATTCAATATTGATCACTCGAAAAAGTCTCCATGATTTGGTAACCATATGTACCTTGTTACTCCTGACCTTGCTCAATAGAGTCTATGACCCAACCTCACTCGGTAGAGAAGGTAACTCAGTAATAACTGATATTGATCTAACTCATTGACCCCTTTGTATCTTGTATATAGATTTGGATCTTTTTAACCTTTTAATTGGAACTAATTTAGATGTCTTCTTGATAGCCTAGTTCTAGTTCTTCCTTGAGAACTTAATTAGAAATGGTAGGGTCACCCAATTCTTGAGTGACGTGACCATCATTACTCAGACCAGCATCCTTGGTAGACTTAGGAATCCATTGCTGTCTCATCTTCTTTCGAATGTTATCAACCTTTGCCTATGGAATCCATTTGTGTCTCATCTTCTTTCAAATGTTATCAACCTTTGCCTTCTTCTCATCTTCAATTTTACTAGTATTCATACAATTCTTGGCAAGATGACCAAGTTTTGTACAAATGAAACATCTTTTAGTGGTATCTCTTTTCCTCATATGATGTGACCCGCCTCACAATAGGTGTATCATAGTCATGCACTAGGCCTTGCTTAGGAATAATATATTCAAACTAAGGACTATTTCTCCCACTATGAGGTGCATTTAATCTTATCAACCCACAGAAATATACTTGAAATGGTCAGCATAGTATGTGCACTAGGTCTCTTAATGAGTCACTAAGCTTATGCTGTAGGAAAGTAAAAATGCAAGTAAAAGAACTTACACTATTGCTATAGGAAACTAACACAATTAACTCTATGAATACTGGAAATATAATGAAAAGATAACAAATATTCCAACTTGGCTAATCCACTAAAGTTGTTCTCACATATGCTGTAGGAACATTCACAAAGTGTGATGCTACATGAAGGAACTCACAACTTCTAACTAAGATACTATGAATGCTTGGAAATTAATCTATTCTATCCTAATATAATCCACCTTCCAAGTTGGCCCCCTTGGTCAGTTTTGTTAAACTACTAACACAATATGAAAGCTGAAAACTATTTCATTCAATTTAGAAATTCATTACATAACACAAAACTATAAAAACATAACTGTAAAAGTTAATAGTCTATTCTCAAAAAAACTCTCTTCTAACTGGTTCTAAAACTTAACACACTTGGGTTGATTCCTATATATAGAGGAAATCACCATTTATTCTATAATATAAAAGGAAATGACCTAGCTTAAAATCCGCAAGAGAGAAAATAGGAAGATAACAACTGAAGGTAGGAAGAAGGAATAACGGTTTAAGGCGAGAATAATAAAGTCTGAACATTTGTTCACCATAGAGTAAATGTAGAGAAGGTAATAAGTCTTCATAGTTCTTCCTTACTCACTTCCATGTCTTCTGGAACCATTACAACTTCCTCCGCCATGGTTGCTCCTTGGCATTCTTTTCTCCTTAAATGATATTGATTCTTAGCTTTTGAATTCCTCCAATAATCTTTTAGTCTTCATTAACAGGTTAGTTATAACACAAAACATTTTTGCAAATAAATATTTATCAAATTAAATTCAAATATAAGAATGCACATTTTGATAACTATATGAAATACTACATACTATATATAATATTAGCAAAAGATGGCATAGTTTCTACCCCATAGGTTTATCATAGGTTTGGTAAACATAGGTCCAAAAATGTTTTAACAAAGATAAACAGAGCATCAAAAAAGTATTTTAAACATCATAAAATAAAGACAAATTTTCATCTCATCATCTACCCCCTGCTAAACTAATGCTTGTCCTCAAGCATTACACTTCCTTGTTAGTGACCTGAACTCTCCAATTTCTATTCTTCCCTTTCTGTTGCTTGTAAAAGTGTAGTAAAATCCTCTAGTTATCTCCCACACTTCTCTCCTATGATCTTCCTACAACTTGTAAATTCTATCAACATTAATATCATATAAGGGCCATAGGAACATTGGAGGCTACATTGTTAAGGGACACCACAACTCTGGTCTGGGCTAATTCCCTAATTCTAAATATTTTGGAACTCTATGAAGTGCTGCTTCCAAGTTAATAGGGCTCCATGGTTCTAACTTCTTAAGAGATTTAGGTAATTTGGCCCACCTACTCCTAGCACTAGTCATGGCTCTTTGAATTGCAAAGTAGGAAAATTTTTCATATTCAGCATAAACCTTAGTTCTAGTAGCAAAGATCTTCTCCCTCACTTCTAGATTCCTCTTTCCATAGGTTAATGTGAACCAATCCCTAAGCATTTCATCCGGCTTACTAATTTCTTCTCTTAAAGGTAAAGGTTCTATTATTTCCTCATCTCTGTAGTTGTTTAACTGCCTGTCATAATTCACTTCATTAGATATCCATGACATAAGGGCTTTTAGATGTACATCTCCTATGTAAAGCAAGGGATTCCATTTAGTCTCTAAAGGAATAACAAAATTATGAACATATAATTCACACAATAAGTTCTGCTTCCATGGTGGCAGAGTCTGATATAGTCCATAAAATTCCTATGTTGATTTAAACTCTGCATTCACATTCTTGAGAGTTAACATCAATTGAAACAAAAGAAATTTTCCTTTCAAGAAGAGAGCATAAACTCTAGGTGGTGGCCTACAAGCAAGGGCCTGGTTAGCTAGCTTAAGAGTATGGTCCATGCACTATTTTTAGCTTTCTAGCTATTCCTTTTATTCTACAATATCCTCATTTTGAGATACTATAATCTTATTCATCTTTGTCTTTTCTTCTTTCCACAATGCCTCAACAAACAAATACTATCCATATAATTGAAAGAGGAGTTTCTATAGTGTGATAGCACTGTGGTCCTCTTCATGATCCCTTTTCCTTTTTCTTTGTTCTTGCCATAGATGTTCTGCTAAACCAATGACCCATGTTGATCTATGTATAACTAGAGCAATGTTTGGATCAACATATTTAGGAACTGTCTCATCACTATAGCTGGAGGTGCTTGGTAAGTCTGTTGGGGTATCATCTAGATTTTCTTTAATTTCTTCCCTACACTCTTTAGTAGGATTATTAGGAGTGCTTGTAATCTCAAGATGAGGGGGAGAATGATTGGAAAATTTTTGCATAGTGGATTCGCTGGTGGATGTTTTAGATAGAATAGGATCCTTAGAAACTTGCCCTCTCATTCTAGGGTTTCTCCTTACAGGGGTTTCTTCTTGTGTTACAACCTTTAGCCTACTTTTCCCCTTGGGTGTTTCTTCTATAGGAGTAGTTGCTATCAGGCCCTTCTTTGTTCTCTTTTGTTTTACATTTGTGGGGCTCGATTTTGGTTGAATAGAATTTTCTTCTAGTAGTTTTCGTTTCCTCTTAACTTTGCTGGTAGCAGGTTTAGGAATTTCTTGTACAAGTGGAGGCACATTTTCTTGAATAGGTATAGTTTCTTGTTCATTTCCTTGAGTCTTTTTAGTTTCAACCTCTTGAATATTTTGTTTGGCAAGCTCACTAGTGGGAGCTGCATTTCCATCACTATGCTGTTCACTAGGGCTAGCTTGGGGTTGTAGGGTTTTAAGTTGTACAAATTCATCCCACATTAAGGGGGATACATCCATAAGTGACTACTCTATTAACAAATTAATTAAAGCATGATGAGTAATAGAATTCTCTTTTCCTTTTTGAGTCTCCTCCACACTAATGCAAAGCATATTATACAAGAAATTTAGAATATTCACAGCAAGATTATGCCTTGCACAACTAAGTAGCTTGAAATGATGTGCATGCAGCTATGAAAATCTGCCTTCACATGTAAAATACTTGATTATGTGCATGGCTAATTCATTGTATGGTGGTGACAATGACATTCTGTTGCACCCTTGTTTTGTGACATCCAATTAAGGATTAGGTGGCCTGGTAAATTGGCTCTTGCTGACCTAGCGTCATGCGTGCTGAGGTAGTGTTCTCCAACCATAGGTAACCCAGTTACCTCAATGATATGCTCCTCTATTGCAACTACTGTTAAGCACCAAATAGAAGCCTCTCCCTCATTGAATGTCCTTGTGAATTCTACAACTACCTCTTCATCATATGCGGTTAAACTCAAGAAATACCCTAGCCATCCACATGCATTAAACCTTCTTACAACTTCTACATTTAAGAGCCACACAATGTGCTCTACTGGCTCTCTCTTGTGCAACTACCCACCCATTTCCTTAACACTTCCTTTGTTTACTCTATTTTCTCCCTTTTTGGATTCAAGCTTCAAACTACTATGTTATTCTTTAAACTCATCACACTTCTTTGTTTTAGGAAGCAATTAATTGTCATAAAAAATTGTTATGCACAATAATTAAGTTTTGAATGAAGGTAAATCATAAATTTGTGTGAGAATCATCTGGAAACAAGGTTCAGATGATGAATTTTTTTTAACATAGGTCACTATATGCATGAATATGCGGCCTCTGCTAACACACACACTTCAACACGGTCTTTATTTGCGGATTCATTCTGGAATGAACATTGGATTGTTCATCCAAAAATCTGCTGGCAAGGCAACCTATTGCCTTCTATCTAAAGGGATTTTGCTTGTTAGATATCCTCAGATTTGAGGTGTTAAGCAACTAGACCCTCTAAGAATGAAGGATTTAAGAAATGAAATTAATCTATATGATTATGTAGATTAATCTAGAATGAGAAATGAATTCTAATCTAAGAACAAGTAAAGGAAACTAGATTAATCATATGCATATTATGCTAAATAAAATTAAGCTAAGGATGCAAATGAATGTAAAATATGAGCAAATGTGAGCAAATGTGAGTGTGAATTCTAGTAGCAATTTGATGAAAATTCCAAATTCATCCTCTCCCAAAATGAAGAGATGAGGGTCTCTTAAATAGACTTTCTTGGAATCCATCAATGGTTGAGATCGATTTCAATCAACGGTCAGGATTAAAGGTGAAGTTCAGTCATAAAGGAAGAGTCCCAAATTAAAGGGAGTTAACTGATTTAATTTGAGTAGAATAAGGAGTTAACTGATTTAATTCCTTTTTGATCAACAGTGAACTGGGAATTTCCCTTTTTGAACTGAAGAAGGATTTTGGAGAGATATTTAATTTAATAAAATGAGATATGCTCTCATAAATATATTTCCTATTTAATTAAATAATTTCATTTAATTAATTAGAGACACTTTCTTATTTAATTAAATAACTATATTTAATTAATTAGGAATTACTCCTATTTAATTAAATAACTTTGTTTAATTAATTAAAGAATAGCCTTCCATTTAATTAAATAATTTTCTTTAATTAATTAGAAATAACTTTCCCATTTAATTAAATAATTACATTTAATTAATTAGAAATACCTTTCCCATTTAATTAAATAATTACATTTAATTAATCAAGATAGGCGTATTTATTAAATTAAATAAATTTAATTTAATAAAATGAGATATGCTCTCATAAATATATTTCCTATTTAATTAAATAATTTCATTTAATTAATTAGAGACACTTTCTTATTTAATTAAATAACTATATTTAATTAATTAGGAATTACTCCTATTTAATTAAACAACTTTATTTAATTAATTAAAGAATAGCCTTCCATTTAATTAAATAATTTTCTTTAATTAATTAGAAATACGTTTCCCATTTAATTAAATAATTACATTTAATTAATTAGAAATACCTTTCCCATTTAATTAAATAATTACATTTAATTAATCAAGATAGGCGTATTTATTAAATTAAATAAATTTAATCCCATAGTACATTAGTCTTAGGAGATAATTTAATTTAATAAAGTATAAATACTTTTAAATTAAATTATAATTAAATCAAATAGGTTTAATGCGACTAATATGAGTACCTACTATAGGAATTAAATAAGAAATGTGATGAATGCAGATTAGGGTCTTCTGCATCTGACAATTAAGTCAAGTAGCGAGTTAGATCAAGAATGCGTCTAATGAAATAGGACTTTAGCAATGATCAAAATAGACCAGAATTGGTATCATGGCAATGAGCCAATTTTGGGGTATTACAGTCACATCATAGCTTGACACAGGAAATCATTCAAAAATAGGGAGTACAACACCTCACTTTGTGTACTTATGGCAATAAATTTTTATTAATGAAGGGTAATGCGAAGATTTAGAAAATCATCACAAATAAATAGACATTCCTTTGGATATTATGACCTTCCCTACCCCCTGCTAAATTTAGACAAGTGTCTTCACTTGTTAGACCTAGTACAAGTAAGGGATTGTCATAACACTACCATTATATAGATTATGCAGTATTAAATATAATTACTGAAATCTGTAGATTATAAATGAAATATCATTTGAAAATGTTATACTTGTCAATTTGATTGTTGCACATACCAAAAGGTGGTAGAAATAATATTAGTGGCAACATCCATCAACATTTTGTAGAATTTTATTGAAAACATGAAAAATTTGATGACGTGGAAAGTGGGTGGATGGAAGATAAAGAAATGAGATGAGGTGGATGGGTGGAAGGTAAAGAGATGAGATGAAAAGAAAAAGTGAATAGAAAAATGAACTTTATGCAAACATAAAGTCATTATTATGAGCATGCACAAAAAAAAAAAAACTAATGTTGAAGAGTAACAGTCAGAAGGTTGACACCTTTAGTTGCAGGAAGAGTTACTTGAGTTGTATTTGAATCAAGCTGTTGGAACTGTTGTAGGAAATCCACTTTTTTTTGTGGTTGTTTGTATAACTTGAGTTTATGACCATTGACTAACAATTTGAAAGGTACCAGATCAATGGTAGTTAGTTGAACAATTCCATTATCAAAGACATGACAAATTTTATATGGTCCTAGCCATCTTGTATATAGCTTCTCTGACATATCCTTGAATCAAGAATCATATAATAATTCCCAATCACCAACTTGAAATTGTTTATTGATAATATGAGAATCATGCTAGTGTTTCCTTTGTTTTTGTATTAGTTTAGTATGTTTCAAAGCAACTTTGTGCATTTCATCCAAAGAGTTAAGATGTAATGCCCCGCCCGGAGATCCTTGGAAACAAGGATTCAAATCAAGCCAAGATATTTTTTTTTTACAAGTATGAATGCACATGACAACATCATACAAGGATCATAAAGATCGCAACGGAAGACTTCAACACAATCTCGGCAACCAACGAATCTCCAAATGCCACTACCAAACCGACACACCCAAACAAAACCAACAACCACCACAACAAGATGAGGGCACAAGAAATGACCACTCATCAACAAAACACAAAGCTGGGGTAAAATGCAAAATCCCAAAATTTGGCTAAGCCTGGAATCCTGAAGCCCTGAAAATTGGCTAAGTTTGGATTTCTGAAGCCCTAAAATTTCCTAGAATCCATAACTTATCTCTGAGAGGTCTGAAACCTATCTCAAACGATTTGTCGCATATATTAAAATATATCTTAAGTATAAGGAATTAACGTCAACTTATACTTAAACGATATATTTTAAACCTCGAAGGACAAAACAGAAACCCAAAACTGAATTTCAAAAGAAACCTCCTGAATTCAAAATGCAACAACATAGGCTCGAAGAACGCCCAAAAGGGTATCCATAACCACTCTCAAAAAGATCGGATCACGAAAAAAAATGCCCACTGATGGCATGCGCAGGTTTTTCACAAAAATCGTGCAACACTTTTTACTAAGGGAGGGCGACACTTCTCCCTTACTGAGTGCGACACTTCTCAAGAAGGCGTGCGATACTGGAAAAGTATCGCGCAAAATTTCTCATAAAGCCATGCGACACTCTTCCAGTGTCGTACGACACTTCTTCAGTAATCCGTGCGACACTTTACGGTCTCGTGCGACATTCTTTGTATGGGTGTGTGATACTTTATCAGTGTCGCACAATGCTGAACACATGTCGCCCATAGAAAGAAAAAACACTTCCAGAACTCAAAAATGGGGAAAAACCAACAAAAGAACCTCCACACTGGGGAGTACCGGATCCAAAAAGGCTCGAGGAATGAACACTCGAGTGCAAGAACAACACAAAATGAAGAACATCTATCCATCTATACCATGAAAGCAAAGCACATACTGAAATAAACATCGCAAAGAACAAAAGCAACATCGCAATGTACATAAATACATCTCAAGAACAAAACAACCAAACTAAGTACGCGGTTCCTCCCAACCGTCAATAGCATCATAAGACCATCGTGGGTCCTAGCCATCCCCTGCGCGTAACATCCCAAGCCACCGACTAAATCGTCGATACTGTCGTAATAGGGACGTCACTACTAAAAACATGCAACAATATAAGCATAAGGAAATCTAACATGCTAGTAGTAAAGCATAAGATAATCCTACAGTAGATAACATCACCTATCACATGCTAAACAACAATAAGCAACAGATATGCTAATACAATAATTCACAACATCTAATCATATGCTAAACATCATAATAAGGGAATGCACCAAATAAAATAACATCATCTAAACATGATATACAAGCATCCCGATGAAAGCATAAATCACAAGAAAGCATACTCCGAAACCTGAAGTACCAAGTGAAGACATCCAGCAATGGTCGCACTAGGAACAAAAGATCATCTTTGTACACCGATCCCTAGCAGTGGTGAAGGTAGCTACGCCTCCCAACCACGTGGCACCCATAGGTCCACACCCACCGTGCTGATGGAGATAATGATCCAACCACAAACACACATAAAGCACAACATCCAAGGCTAACACTCACGCCAGATAGTATGATGGCTGCAACCAAGAACCTAAGACAATGCAAGGAGTACAGGTCCTGGTCAGACACTCAATAGGCTACTAAGTAGGGGCTGACATCATGGAGAGTCGCTTGGCATCGACAAGCCCAAGCTAGTATAGGCAGCTACTCTTCTCAATAGAAGGCGCACAACCTAGGGCAACTACTCTTCACGATGGAAGGCGCACAAATCACACATTTTAATTATCTTGTATTTATTACCACCCAAAGTTTTAATTTAATTATCACTTATATAAAACTTCCTCTGCCAACCGGAAAGTAGTCACCAGGTTATAGGATAGAAGCCCCCTCCATATGCTACCCTACCCTACCCATGCTCATCCTACGACAAGTGCCCGTGGGCATGCATACTCCCATCCCAACCCCAATGATCATAACTTCCAGAAAATCCATGAAAGATCGGGCCTCGCAAGTCACCCAACAAATTTACGTGTACGTACTCGTGTGTGGCGCACCACCATCACGAAGATCATAACACAAGGACAGGAATGAGAACACAATGCAAAGAAAACACCCAACTCAAAGCAACACGGGAAGAATGGATTCTACATGAATCCCAAAGCCAATAAAATCATACATCATGAAATCACTCAACCGGCCTCAATCCGAGAGTATGGATTCTACACGAATCCTAATGATGCAACAAGACCAAAAGTCATGAACTTACTCAACTGGCCTCAATCCAAGAGTATGGATTCTACAGGAATCCTAGGGTTCACGAAACGAAAGCAAAGGTCCAACAAAAACCATAATAGGTATAAAATCACTCAATCGAACACGTCGGGAGTACGGATGCAACACGCATCCCAATGCAACATAAAAGTTCAAAAGTGGCCTGACTGATATCCAAATGGATCATCAAGGTCCACGACCCACATTGTGCCAAGAAAACTCGAGAAAACAAGGCAGCACGCAAAATGAGGTAAAAACCTCAAAAATTTGAAAAACTACAAAATTAAAACCCATTTGACCTTTGGGTTCAAAAACCCCAAAAATCAAAAAATAAATGGAATCAGACACCGTATGCAAAAACGGCCAGCACAACGGCATAAAATCCCAAACCCTCATACCAAAAAATAGGGAAATGTTCATACCCGCCCAACTGGGCAGAACTAACATACAGAAATGGAGGGGAACACTAGTTCTCAGCCTCCAAACAAACGGCTACCAAAAACAGAAGCAGAAATGGAGTAGAAACAATAAAACAGGAAAGCCCTACCTCACAGCCAAAAGGGGAAAACGAGAATCTGAACCATAAAATAAATATCTCGCAGAAGTAGTTGAAAATTGTGACAATCCAAGGTTTCCCTGAGCTGGATCAAGGTTTCCCTGAGCTGGATCCAACGAGCTCAACCTCGCGACGATCCCACGCCCATAGCTCCCACAACAAACAAAACAGTAAATCCTCATGAAGAGGATTTTGGGTTTTACTCTCCAACTTTCCAATTTTGAAAGTGAGAAGTGAGGAATTAAATTGCTTTTTGGATATTTATTCACTTTTCGAGTGAATAATCGATTAGGGCAAATAACCAACCAACCTAGTTAAATCCCGAATCGACCCAAATGAAAATAGGCTATTCCTATAAATAGGAATTCATCTATGGCAAAGCTGCCAGAAATATAAAATAAATCAATTAAAAAGCCCAAAAACTCAAAAACACATAAATCTCCTGAACAACTTTCGCGACAAAGCGAAACTCTAAATGCATAGACACGCTTATTGGTCTAATCACATAATGCAAATGAGTTCGGATTTAATAATCACCGAAAGGTTTAAATTAAACATTTAATTGAGGATACGTCGACCATACAAGGGCGACATTGGTAAAATATGAACGGCTGAATCACTAACTCCATGTGCCACTGCCAGGGATATAATCCTGCACACTAAACAACACGATCAAGTGCAATTGCATATAATAACATAGCCAAAGAAATAAATGCATTAAATCACCTAATTTAACCATTTATTTAATTATATTAAAATAATCTATTTACATCACTCACGTTCGCAAAAGGCATAGCAACGCAGGAATAAAGAAAATAACCATAGCATTAAATCCATCATATAGCGAAATCAGAGGTATGTCCAAATATCAGATAACTAGATAACCACATAACACCATAAAACACACTGTCATCTCAAAATGGCATCATCATGCAATATGATTAACTGAACAACATAGTAGTCTAATATCTATGATACTGGAATCAAAGAGAACATTTGACCCTCAGGTCATCTCAAATGTAAAACATCACAAGAGTAACAATTATCTCTCTAATCAGAAATATAACAAGGTAAATGTCCGTAGCACATAACCAAATAATCCCACATGAACAATCCATTTAATTACTTACACATTAATAATGATTGATTACTCTGCATTAAAAAGGCATTTAAAACACATAAGCAAACATAGTCATAAACATGACTAACCATCGCTACAGGAACCCAGTCCAGTGTAGCATGGTAATAGTACACAGTGCAATCTCCGCACACATCTCAGGGTAATCATAGAACAACTTCATGATACCACATCGATCCTGGTAACCACTAGCACAAACCTCAGTGAACCAAAAATCACATCATAATCTCAAGGATCAGTCAAAAGCATAATCAAAGCAACTGATATAGAAACATAAATCCAAACACCTCAATGGTGTAGACCACTCAGGGTCACAATCATTATCCCATCACAACAAAAGATCATCAAGGTTGCATCCATCAGGACGACTTACAAAAGTCAAATGGGAGAGGCACTACATAAGATGTAGAAGATGTTCTCTTTGTGCTACAAGAAGTTCAATATCTAATGCTAAGGTTGTCCTTAGATTTTTATGTTCAAATTTAATTAGAAGCATGGCCACCATTCCATATAGCAGCTCAAATGGTGTGAATCCTGTAGTAGTCTTCCAAGTTGTTTTGTAAGCCCAAACAACTTCTTATAATCTACTAGTCCAATCCTAACGGTGGAAATGGAATATTTTTGTTAGAATATTTTCTAGCTCTCAGTTTGTAACCTCTACTTGTCCAGTAGCTTGTGGATGATAAGGACTAAATTTTTGGTGCTTGATGTTATACTATTTCATCAATTCTAAGAATAGATTAGAGGTGAATTGTGCACTTTGATCAGTGACTAGCTCTTTGGGTACACCATAGCAAGTAAAAATCTCTTCATATAGGAATTTAACAACTTTTTCATCATGGGCATGCTTCATAGCCTTAACTTCAACCCATTTTGTCAGGTAGTCAGTGCACACCAGAATATAGTACTTCCTGTTAGATGGAGGATCAATTGGACCAATGAAGTCCATTCCCCATTTTTCAAATGGTGCTAATGCCATCTAAGGATTAAGAGGCATTTCATCTATTTTCGTTGGTCAACCCATCCTTTGACACTAGTCACATTTCCTTGTATAGTTGACTACATCCTTATGAAGTGTAGGCCAATAATAACTAGTTGTCAAGATTTTGAAAGCTGTTCTTTTTGCTGCAACGTATCCTCCACATGATTCATTATGACATGCATCTAAGATTTCATATTTCTTATCTTCTCTCACACATCTTCTCATAATTTGATCAGGTCTAGTATAAAACAAGAGATTATCTATCCAGGAGAAACGAAAAAACTTTTCTCTACAAGTAGCTTCCTTTCCTTGTAAAAAAAATGTGCTAGTATTTTATTGGCTGTAATGTAGTTAGCAGTGTCTACATACCATGGAGTTTGAATAGTAATATGAAACAAATACTCATCTAGAAATGCATCATCAACCAAAGTAGTGTCAGCATCATGATGATGGATTCTTGATAAATAATCAGCTACAACATTGACTTATCTAGGCTTATCAACAATAGTTATATCAAATTCTTGCAACAATAGTGATCATCTTGCTAACCTACCTGTTATAGCATGTTTTTTCATGAGATATTTAATTGCTATATGATCAGTATGAAAAAATATGGAATAGCCAGTTATGTAATGCCAAATTTTTTTGAGGGCATAAACTACTACTAGCAATTTTTTTTTAGTTACAGTGTAGTTCAACTCTAGACCATGAAGGCTCTTACTGATATAATAGATGAGATTTTCAAGATTTTGGGATTGCTGCACTAAGACTGCACCTATGGCATAATAAGAGGCATTTGTATATATGTGAAAAGGTAAATTCCAATCAGGGCCTTGTAAAATTGGGGTTGTGGTCAGAAGTTTCTTAAGCTATAGGAAGACTTCATCACATTCAGATGTCCAACTAAATTCAGCTTCTTTTGTGAACAATGTTGGAGTTGATGAAATCCAACTCTGAAGATGCCCAAGATCACCTACATGCAAAAACTTGTCAAAGGGAAGCCAAGGAGAGAAGAGCATGGAGCTTAAATTTGATGGCTTGAAGGCCATCGCCGCAAAAAAAGATGCCACATTCTTCTCTCCTTGGCTTCCCTTTGACAGGTTTTTGCATGCAGGTGATCTTGGGCATCTTTGAAGTTGGATTTCATCAACTCCAACATGGTATTAGAGCTATTATGTCAAACCCTCTTTCTTCTTTTTCTCCAAATACTAAAAAAAATGCTCTTCCTTCCGATTGAAAAAAAAATCACAAACAAACTAAGGTTTGTGTCTCCGAATCGCAGCTTCAAAAAAATCTTTCAAACAAGAAGTAGTAGGGAGGCTCTGATACCATATTGGAGTTGATGAAATCCAACTTTGAAGATTTCCAAAATCACCTACATGCAAAAACTTGTCATCCTTTATTCTGGGGAGGCTTTAGTATCTCTCATGTGGGGTTGGTTGTACTTATGGTTTTGAGCGGGTCTCTTTACTCTTTTTTGGAAAAATTTGTCCTTGGGGGGATTGGTTGAGGCCTTCCTTCCTTCACTTCATGTTTTTTTTCTCTTTGCATTTGTACATGGGTACCTAATAGGGCCTTGTTGCCAGGACCCATTATACATTTCTGCATTTCTTAGTTTTGTGAGCTTAAGGCATTTCCCTAAGTTGCACTTAAGGGGGGGTGTTAGAGTAAATAATTAATAATTAATAATTTATTCTATTTACTTAAGCTTACTTAGGTTAATGCATTTATTTAATATTTAGTATTTAATAGTTGTAGTGGTTAGTTGTTGACAACATGGGAGTTTGTTCCCTTCTAGCATGTTCCACCTTTTTGTGGAAGAGTGCTTGGTTGTCAACCTTATCTTCTACCACTTTTCAACTTGTTCTACAAGCTTCCATGAGGCCTTTATAAGCAACCTCTCCCTCATTGTAAAACATAACTCATAATATATTCTCATTGTAAATACATATTTTCTTGTGTTTGCATATCTTGTTGTCTCTCATGTCTGTTTAGAGTTTTGGACCTAGCTCCACGCTCTTCCCTCTTTGGCTTCCCTTTGACAAGTTTTGGCATGCAAGTGATCTTGGGCGTCTTCAAAGTTGGATTTTATCAACTCCAACATTTACACTATTGAACCATTGAACCATGGATGCATTAGAACAAAAACATAACCCCCCCTTAATGTAGATGGGGTGAGATGACAAACAACTGAGAGGGTGGGTCAAAAATATCCTACAAATAAACCAAGAATGATGAGAGAGGAAGAGGTATAAACACCTATAAAGACACGATCACAAAAACGCTACATGGGGTGTTGGATTTGATAAAATCCAACTCTGAAGATGCCCAAGATCACCTACATGCGAAAGCCCGTCAAAGAGAAGCCAAGGAAGGAAGAGCGTGGAGCAAGGAAAAAACTCTAAACAGACGTGAGAGACAAAATATGCAAAACAATAAAATTGTATTTACAATGAGAATGTGTTGTTATACAACGAGGGAGAGACCACTTATAAAGGCCTCATGGAAGCTTGTAGAACAAGTTGGAAGGTGGTAGAAGATAAGGTTGAAAACCAAGCACTCTTCCACAAAAAGGTGGAATATGCTAGAAGGGAACAAACTCCCGTGTTGTCAACAACTAACCATTACATGTATTAAATACTAAATATTAAATAAATGCATTCACCTAAGTAAGCTTAAGTAAATAGAATAAATAATAAATAATTAATTATTTACTCTAACACCCCCCTTAAGTGCAACTTATGAAAATGCCTTGAGCTCACAAAACTAAGAAATGAAGAATGGGTCTCGGCAATAAGGCCATGTTAGGTACCCATGTACAATGCAAAAGATGCAACCTCTATAAATGGGGAAAGAGAGAAAACCACATGGAAAAAATCCTCCCCCAAAAAGAGGTAAGAACCTAGTGAAGAACTGAAGAAGCCTCCAACTAGGGAAATGTCCCCTAAAACAAGAACAAGGAGTGATCATGAAGAGCATCACTAAAGCATGTAGAAATCGTAAAATCTTCCATCAAGAAGAAATTTTTGATATGAAGAACCTCCATGGAAGAAGAAGGCATGAACCGAGCATGTCTATATGGTAGATGATCCATCTCACCAAAATGCATAGGTAGCCAGCCACTGCAATCACCTTGTATATAGGATCAACCACTAAATACATAATTCACACTATCAAACTATTGAACTACAGATGCATTAGAACAATAACATAACCCCCCCTTAATGCAAGCGGGGTGAGATGATAGGCAACTGAGAAGATGGGCCAAGGTCTCCTGCAGATGAACCAAGAATGACAAGAGAGGAAGAGGTAAAAATACCTATAAAGACATGGTCACACTGATGCTGCATGGGGCTAATGTCATGGAAGGGACACTCACTTGACAAAGGGAGAATGCCTAAAATAGCAAACAACTATCCCCCTCATGGTGCTTTATAAAAATAGTGCATGTACAACTAACTCAAGAACAACGTTCATGAACTTGAAATGCAAAAGTGACACTATATCTCAGTGCGATACTTAAAAGTGCTTACAAATGATGTCTACAATGATCAGAAAAGAAAAAAAGCTAACATAAAAGATAGGACAACCCAAAACAAAATAAACCATGCCAGGAAAATGATCCTCAGACCTAAAACACCCAAGATATCCACCATATAGCAAAAATGCCAAAAACTTGATAGAAAGAGTATGGGCCAAAATCTAAGGAAAAGGACCACATTTCTGAAAAGATGACAAAACTAGTTTTCCAAAAATATAATGTTTTCAAAAAATTGACATGGGATGCAAAAGATATAAAAGCTGGAGTCAAAAATACAACTTTGGACTTCAACTAAAAAAATAGGCAAAAAAAATGAATCAAAACTTAAAAATACCTACACTAATGTCTTCATCTCAGAATTAGCTTTCCAACACTTCTTTTAGATCCAAAAAATACCTTTGTATGCTAAAGTTATGGGCAAAAAATTGAAGGTAGGTCCAAAAGTGACTTTGGAGATGTGCAAGCAAGGTGTGTTGATGCAGTGCTAATGTCATGCTAATATCAAAAAATCATGCCATTAAAATTGAAGGCTTGGAGACTGTCGCAACAAAAAAGAGGCCATGTGGTAGCCACATGGCAGGGTCCATGTGGCACCCATGCCATGTATCAGCCCCACGCAGTGCCAACTATGCTGCAAAATGTTGATGTAGGTAGGGCATTGCTGACTAGTTCAGAGTGGAGCTATGGAAAAAATAATTGGTAGAGGTGGTGTAGGTAGGAAACATTGCTAGCGGAGTGGCGAGATCGGGCACTGTAGGATGGCAGAGGTGAAGAAATTAGCGAAGGAATTGGGTAAAGCGCCACAGAGGTTGAGCCACTTAGCCGAGGTGGAGTACGGGGTAGTGCTGCCTACTACAACTGCTATGGGCCACGTGTAGGTGGTGCAGTGGTAGCTCCGTAGTGGCGCCCACCTGTATTATTATTTTTTAATTTTTTTTTGGCCAAAATCGTTTGTACAGTCTATACGACAGCCCTGGAATGAATTTTTTTTTGCCTCCTGGAGCCTTGTCTCCAAAATTAAAAAGTTTTATATGAATCCTGACTGCAAACAACCTTCTAGATCTAATGACAACATCTATTTGGGTCCAATGTACTCCAAAAATTTGATGTTCCCCCAATTTGAAGAAAAATGCACAAACAAACTAGGGTTTGTGACTCCAAATCATGACTTCAAAAAATCTTCAACGAAGCAACAACAGGGAGGCTCTGATACCATGTTGGAGTTGATGAAATCCAACTTTGAAGACACTTAAGATCACATGCATGCAAAAACCTATCAAAGAGAAGCCAAGGAAGGAAGAACATTGAGCACAGGAAAAACCCTAAACAAACATGAGAGAGAAAATACGTAAAACAATGAAATTGTATTTATAATGAGAATGTGCTGTTATACAATGAGGAGAGACCACTTATAAAGGCCTCATGGAAGCTTGTAGAACAATCTAGAAGGTGGTAGAAGATAAGGTTGACAACCAAGCACTCTTCCACAAAAAGGTGGAATACGCTAGAAGGGAACAAACTCCCGTGTTGTCAACAACTAACCACTACATGCATTAAATACTAATGTGTGCTAGAAAATGTAACCTATTAGAAGCATGGGTGAACAAACAAATATTAGCTAAAAACCTTGAAATTGCATCAAAGATTCATCAAAATGAAAGGAACAAACACTAATGCTTGCTTGGGTTTTGCAACCTTAAGCAACTAACAAACCCAATCTTCTAGCAACCTCTATAGCTCAAAAAAGGCACCCATAAGAGGCCTTGTTGTTGTGTTAAGATAGGGGTATGTTTGGTGTGCTCTCCCAAAAATAACAATAAATGAATCTCTTGAGTGTGTGAGTGCAAGTGTGAATGCAAATGTGAATGAAATGCACTAAGATCCTAAGCTATGTAGGATGAAGAACACTTCAAGAAATGGCTATGGAGAAAGCCATTCTTGAAAGTATTCAAGAATGAAGATGATATGCAATAAACAAAACTAACTAAGAATGTAAGCTATGAAATGGAAATGCAAATGCATGAAGAAAACTAAATGAACAATGTGAGATGCAAAATAAATCAGCTACCAAATGATTAGCATGAACCTATGAAATCACTATGAGAACTCTACTAATGCAAGCTCAAACTACCATGAAAGCTCAAACTATGAATGCACACTCAAATTTCAAACCAACATAATAACAATGCAATAAAAATAAGATGCAAATGCTTGAGACAAGCCCTCTATTTATAGGCTTGAAGGAGGGCTTGGTGATGTGGCATCCATGTAGATGCCACATAAGGTGACATGCAAGCCATGCAAATGATCAAGAATTCAAAGTTTTCTCACACATGTGTGAGCAAACTTGAGAAGAAGAGTGGGAGACAAGATTGTGTAGGCATGCCATCTCACACATGTGTGAGCACACTCTTAGGCTAATGAGGGGGATTAGGGAGATGATTAGGAATGATTAAGTGAGATTAGAGAAGAAGTAGGCTTAAGAAGATGAAAATGATGGTTATAAGCTAAGCTCTAGGTTAGACTTAAGATTAAATTAAATGAGATTTAATTTAATCATGAGTTTAGAGGAATTAATAGGGTGTGAACATTTAAATAAATAAAATTTATTTAAAAATGGAGAAACATGGAGGATCATGTGTTAAATTAATTTAACACACTAGAGCTAGGAGTATTTAAATTAAATTTAAATACTTAGGAGAATGAACTTATTTAATTAATTAATATAATTAAATAAGTAGAAGAATGTGAGCAATGTAATTAATTACAATGTCATGGGCAATATTAATAAATTAATATAGTCTTTAGGGATGATTTTAAGCATCTACATTTTCCCCCTCTTTGATGTGATGTTGGAACAACATCATATCAAAGAAAAGAAAATATAGGTTGCCCCAGAGAAGGTGGGAGTCCTATGACGATGACAGAGGAGGAGGGTGTCCCCTCGCAAAAATTGCGCAAGAAATAAATTTTGGGCAATTTTCACAAAAAGGTCTTAATAAAAGAAGAAAGAGAAGAGAAACAAGAATAAATGACAATATTTGCATGAATTGTGGAAAAACAAGAGACAGATACGACTTAGGGAAGAGTGGGGCTCAAATGGGGTCTGAGGGGGGGCCTATATAAGCCTCGGAGGGGCCCAAAGAAGGTCATTGTTACACTGCGAGTAGAGCATCCAGAGCAAACATGGACCACATTGATCGATTGTAGCTTGGTGAGTGCATGCGGGAGTACCAGTGAGCAACCGAGATGGGCCCACCGATAAGTTATCTGATCCTCTTCGTGTTTTGGTAGGCTAGGCTAGACTAGGCTAGACTAGGCACATTTATTATGTCATAAATGCACTTAACAAAAATGCCTAGGCAGAGACGACAATCTCTACCCTATTGTCTTTGCAGATGACAAAGCAAGGACCTCGACGTCCGCAGAGACGACAAGATACATCTTGTCATCTGCATAGATGCCAATAGGGGGAAAAAGTACACAGAGATGACAAAGGGCAGTGGAGACGACGAAGAATATGTTGTCAGCTCCACAGACGAGAGAATGTTGTCGTCTGGGGTGAACTAGCGTCTGTACGGATAAGTGGCTCCGTAGATCAGCATCTACGCAGATCAACATTTTCTCTAATTGGTGTCTATGCATATTGGCGTATGCATCGAAGAGCATCCATGCCAAATAGGGTAAACTAGGGGGAGGCAAGGTAAGATGCCCCACTGTACGGACATCAGAGGCTAGCAAAATTGACGCTCTACATGTTTATGCTGCAAGAGAACATGGTGGTGTTTAGGTCAAGGAAGTACTATCCTTTGACCATGATGATACAGGAGAGGCTGACAGATGCAGATTGGGGACACGTGCAACTATGCAGGTTAGAGCACGTTCACAAGTGGTTGGATCGAAGGGGCCATTCAGTGCAGCTGTCAGCTCTCATAGAGTGATGACACATGCTTACTTGGAGTTTCCATCTACTGACGGGGGAGACTACAGTCACACTCCTGGATGTGTGGCATATCCTGCGAGACCCAATCAGAGGTGCCTACCCAGAGTATGTACTGGAGGGCTCATATCTGTTCTCGAGGGAGTGCTTTGGCAGATGGCGACAACGATTACCCATCCAGTGATTGTGGTTATCGTGGAGGGGTGCACTAGAGCAGAGGCTACTGAGGCTAGTAGTATACCTAGCCTCACTGATATGGCAGATGCTGCTAGATCACGTAAGACACGAGTGGCTGATCGGGTGGGTGCAAGTGCTGAGCACTCTGCTATAGGAGGAGGGAGCAGTCTATTGCTAGGGACAGACTATCCTGGTCGAGCTATATCACGATCTGCACATGTGTGCATATCAGACCCAACACATGTGTGCATATCAGACCCAGCACACGATAGGACTAGGACTGACGTTACTGATGGTCTGGTCATGGGAGCATATCAGAGTCACACGGTCAATCACTCAGCGAGAGACCAGGTAGCCTGTGGAGCCATATGCTTGCTGATATCAACCTCCTATCTAGTATACATCAACAGAGTCTATGGGGTTCTGGCGTTGGTGTATAGATGAGATCATTATGTTCGAGTGGACTCCCTATGACGGGGTAGAGCTATGGGGGCAGACATTGGCAATAGGGGGAGAGGATGACACAGAGGATCAGATGTACCTCTCGTACACACAGATGGACTGCTGGATCATTGGCCAATCTATGTGTGTGATCATGCACTATATGCCTTCTCAAGTGCGATGAAAATTTGGCAGGGTACATGATACAATTCCAAACATATTCTTATATCCTGTGGTGTCAAGAGAGTATGGCCAGCTATGGGGACAGAGGACCACTATACGATTAGCCTAAGCTTCTTGGATGGGGATGGCCATAGTGCCATGGGTGCATGGTCAGGATAGGGGATACGTAGGGATGACACCGACATACTCACAGTGGTGGGCAACCCACTAGCGGGTCAGGCTTACAGTGCTAGGGGCAACTCCACCAGCAGAGCAGGTACAGGGAGAGGGAGATAGAGAAGGGGATGGTGGGAAGGCATCTATGATGCCACCACCAACATAGGGAGCATAGGAGGGACCACACGAATGCAGAGTCTGAGCGAGACGAGGGCCAGGGCCAGCACCAACACAGGGGTCACCACCGGTAGCACCCTAGGCATAGGTACAAGTATAGCCCTAGGCACAACCAAGGGCACCACTATAGGCACCACCACAAGCACCTCCACAGGCACTACCACAGGGATAGGTACAGGGAGAGGACCCAGATATGGTCAAGGCTAAGAGGGACAGCTTGCAGACAGAGGTAGCTCAACTATAAGGGGTAGCACAGGTGTAGTAGGCACAAGCAAATAGTTTAGAGCAAGCCATGGGGGCCATATAGACAGAGCTGTAGGTGCAAAGGGTTAGGGGGGATAGTGCACAGGAGGCCTTAGCAGCATTACAGGCATGAGTGGATGTAGGGGTGGGCACCCATACAGGGGGGGGATCGAGTAGAAGCAAGAGAAGCTTCGAGCGGAGGTAGCTGCCTTACAGGCTAAGCGGACCACCCATCAACCATAGCTGGACGAATACCATAGGCAGAGGGACATAGCCATATAGATGGTACAGCCTAGGGCAACTATCTTAGTGATGCAGGAGACCCTCATAGCTAGCCGAGCAGAGACACGAGCCATACGAGAGGCATCCTATTATAGGTTTCTTTATAGGGAGGCCATGCCTGCTGAGTGATGACAACTGGATTTTGAGAGGGGAGCCAGCTCATGGATCTCAGGTGGTAGAGCCAGATTAGAGCAATCCATAGGACAGCAGAGACCTCCTCAAGGGGGGGGGGGGATATAGGGGGGGCAGGGCCCTCATAGCCAGCGACTTGACTATATATAGTGAGCAATTTTTTGACAGATATGTGCAGATGCAACAATTTTTGATGATGCATTTGTACTACATGATTCTACATGATGTGCATATGGATTGTACAAACATTATTTTTTGAGATATATACATGACATGATTTGATGACTCTATATGTGTATGGATGTATGTGATGCATATGTATGGATTTATGATTTGGATACTAACGTTTGTGATGCGGGATGTGATGCTATGTGATGTTTCCTATGATGTATGCATATATACATGATATCTAACATATGTGTGATGTAGATTAGTGAGCGATTATGAGATGTATGCATTATTTTATGGATGCACGATATATATGTTAGATGTGACTTTGATGTATATGCTCCTAGATGTGATGACTAAAATGAATGTATGCAACTAATGAAATGAACGAATGCAATCTAATAAAATGAACTAAAAATATCTAATGAACACTAAATGAGATGAATCAAATAAACACTAATGCAATAGAAAATGAATGAATGCAATAATGAGAAGTTAATGCAATCTAATGGAAATAAACTAATAAATGAATATCTGTCAAAACTGTCACTCATAGAAACCCAGTAGCATAGCGTAAGAGGGGGGAAATAAATAGAACCTTGTCTCAAGCACGACTCAAATGAAACCCTATACTACATGCATCCTAACTACATGATATCAAGAGATTGCATTGTGTTCCTATGGATAGAACACCTTAAGTTGATTTTGCAAAATGAGTTTATGCATTATATGCTATATAAGCATAAATGACATGACTCTTTTGTGTGGACTAGACATACAAAATCATAGAGACTTTAGGACAATAGGTGTAGTTTGCATAGTCATGATGGATCAAATGTCATATATGCAATAGAGAGGTCTGGGCACACCCAAAGTCTTTTAAGAATTTTTAGTGGGACGTGTGCTAACCCGTTGCCCCCATTACGCAATGCATTAACATAACCTAAAACTAACACATATGAAATAAAGCCTAAAAAATAGATCATATCACAAAAACATGTGTAGTCAATGAGAGCCATTCTGGTACGACCAAAATATGGAAGATCAAGGTGTACCATAAAAAGTTTTCACTAACACAAAAAAAATAAAATCAACCAAAAAGAGACCTTATGACTAAAGAGTCATTTAGTTCCTACCAAGAACCTTAGGTCTAGAAGTGAATTTCACAATGTTGCCTATAGGAAGGATTCATCCTATAAAAGTGTGTCAAGTTGAAATGTTAATGGTCATAAAATCATGCATTTTCGAAAAGGGCTGTGAAGTGAACAAGTTTCTTGAATCATTAAGTCTCAAATGGTGATTTTGTGTAAGTCCAAGTGTGGTCACTATTGTGAAAAAAGCTCAGCATAATGAGAATGATAATCACTCAACAAAAAATGCCTCGCAGACTAGAGGTCTTTCAAAAGATGGAAGTGAAACGAAGCCTCATAGACAAGAGGTCTTTTATTGGATGCATGAAACACAAAAGGCTAGATAAGACTTTGCACAAGGGAAGTGGAATGGTATAATGGAGTGAAGTGAAATGAACCTTATAGACAATGGATCAAACCATACTTTTTTCAGGAACATTTTTTTCCTTTTTTAGGGCTTTTTTCATTTTTTGATTTTTTTTGGATTTTATGGGACTATAAACACTGTACAAGAATTACAAAGGCTCAAGCATAGAACTGCTTGAGATGCTGGATATTTATAGGCTCAGGGAGCGGATCTCCCTCTGGAGTATCAATCTAATATGCCCCAGAACCATATTTGGTTGTAATGATAAACAGACCTAGCTGATTTGCCTCAAATTTTCCTTTCTTTTCATAGTTCTGGAGGTTCTTCATATTATGCTACAAAACTAAGTCATCCACTTCAAATTCCCTTGGCTTGACTTTCTTATGATACTAAAGCTGAAGGTGATTTTTATACATGTAGAGGTGGTTTAAGGCATTCAGTTTTCTCTCATCAAGGAGTGCTAGCTCTTGCAAGCGAGCAACTTGATAATCTTCTTCTGATATCAGATTCTTGAGAGAGATTATGAGGGAAGGGAGCTCAATTTTGATGGGCAAGACAGCTTCGGAACCATAAACAAGGGAAAATGGGGTGGCTCCTGTGGGGGTGTGGATGGAGGTATGGTAGGCCCAAAGGGTAGGAGAAATTTGGATGTGCCAATCACGACCAGCTGCATCAATAGTTTTCTTTAGTATTTTCAAGATGGTTTTATTGGTAGCTTCAGCTTGGCCATTGCCTTGGGGGTAGTATCTGGTGGAAAAATGCTGGGTGATTTCAAATTTCCTACATAGTGTGGCAACCTCTTGATTTTTGAAAGGGGTTCCATTATCAGTCATGATATCTTGAGGTATACCAAAATGACAAATAACGTAGTTCAGGATGAACGTTGAAATCTATTTTCTGGTGATGTAGGTTAATGGAATAGCCTCGACCCACTTTGTGAAGTACTTAGTGGCGGCAGTAATGTACTTGTGACCATTTGAGGAATTTAGGTATACTTGACCAACAAGATCGAATCCATAGTAGGAAAAGGGTCGTGGAGTGATGGTGGGCTGAAGGTCTTGGGCGGGAGCATGTATCAAATCACCACACTACTGACATGGAACACATCTTTTCACAAACTAATATGTATCTACTTCCATAGTGGGCCAATAGTAACCTTTTCTAAGAAGCTTTTTTGCTAACGTAAGGCCGCTAGAGTGGGCACCAAAAATCCCTTGGTGAACCTCTTCTAACACCATTCGAGCTTCATTTGAACTGAGACATCAGAGAAGGGTTCCATCAAAGTGTTTTCAAAAAAGTGTATCACCTAGGATGGTATAGCGGGTGGTTTGACAGATGAAGGTTTTGCTTTAGTTTGGGGTGAAGGCTATGGGAATGGTTTTGTGATGTAAATAGGCAAAGATTTCAGTGTACCATGGAGACTCAGGACCAAAAATCTCACACACCAACTCTAAATTAGTTTTCTCATAAGTAGGAGTAAAAAGATTCTCAACGAGAAACTCACATTTAGGACTATATTCTGGCATGGAAATCATAGAGGAAATAGTAGCCATGGCATCTGCTACTTTATTATTAGCCCTTGGAATCTGCTGAAAAACAATCTTTGTAAAATGCTACTTAAGATCCTCAACTATTCTACGGTAGGGCAACAATTTCTCGTCCTTGGTATGGTATTCATCTCTGACTTGTTAATGACCAATTGTGAGTCTCCAAAGACAAAAAAGTTTTTGATATTCCATCTGATAGTTTGACGTAGTCCTATGACTAAACCTTTATACTCAGCTATATTGTTTGTGTAAGGGAATGAACTTTTATAAGACTTTGGAATGAGGTCCCCTTGTGGTGTCACAAACAAAATTCCTGCCCCCGATCCCTTTTGTGTAAAGGATCCATCAAAAAATAATTTCCATGGTGTAGTAGGGGCTAGGGTCATAATTGTGTCATTTGGAAAATTGGCTACAATGGGATGGTCTCCTTGAAGAGGAGCTTCAACAAGCTGATCTACAATTACTTGTCCTTTAATGCCCTTACGATCCTTATAAACAATGTCAAACTCACTCAAAATTAAGACCCATTTTGCTGCTCGGCCAGTGAGGGTGACTTTTGATAACAAATACTTGAGTGGATCTATCTTGGCAATGAGATATGAGTATGATTAAGCATATAATGATGTAGTTTTTGTATATAAAAGACTACAACCAAACATGCTCTCTCAATAGTAGTGTAGTTTAACTCATAGCCAACTAGTGTTTGACTGCGGTAATATATGGCTTACTCATTCCCCTTATCATCTAATTGTGCCAAAAGTGCTCCTAAGGCAACTGAAGTAGCTGAAATGTATAGAATCAATGGTTGTCTTGCAACTAGAGGTACTAAAACTAGAGGATTAGCCAAATATGTCTTAATTTATTCAAATGCTTTTTGGCATAGGAAATCCCATTGAAACTTTTTTCCCTTGCGAAGCAAATGCTGAAGTGGATGGACTTTATCTGCTAGTTGTGACACAAATCTCCTAATAGATTGTAACTTTTCTTGAAAACTGCAGTGTTGTTTCAATGTGGTAGGTGGAGGCATATCCATGATGGCCTTCACTTTTTCTAGATCTACCTCAATACCTCTTCTTGACACAATGTAGCCTAACAGTTTGCCTGATTTGACCCCAAATACACACTTCTTAGGATTAAGGCACACTTTATATTTCTCCAACCTATCAAAAATAGTGGTAAGGACATTAATGTGGGATTATCTTGTCTTGGATTTTCTTAGAATATCATCAACATATTCCTCCATTATGACATGTAGAAGATCATGGAATATGGTAGTCATTACATGTTGATAAGTGGCGCCGACATTTTTCAAGCCAAAAGGCATGACTTGATAACAAAAGGTTCTCCATGGGGTGGTGAATACCGTTTTATGCTGGTCCTCTTCTGCAATTCTAATTTGGTTATAATCGAAAAACCCATCCATCAAAGACAACATTTCATGTCCAACAATCAAATCCACTATGATGTCTATGTTAGGAAGTGGAAAATCATCCTTAGGACATGCGAGATTTAAATCTCAAAAATCTGAACAAACACGGATGCCCTGAGATGCTTTCCCTATAGGAACAATGTTGGAGACCCACTCAGGATAGTTAATAGGATGGATGAACTTTGCCTCTAACATTTTATGCAATTTTGCTTTGATTAGGACTGCTACCTTAGGGTGCATTTTGCACAACTTTTGCTTCACTGGTTTAATCTTGGGATCAACTGTCAAATGATGCACAATCAAATTTGTATCTAAGCCAAGCATGTCTTTGTATGTCCATGCGAAATTGATTTTTCCCTTTTTTAAGAATTCAGTCATGGCTTTTTGTTCCTCAAGACTTAAGGTAGCAGCAATGTAGGTGATTCTAGGATTGTCCTCTTTTCCCAAATTGACTGGAATTTTGTCTTCATTCAAAATAGGTGAATTTTTTGGTGGAAAGGCTCTAAATGGAAAGTCAAGCTCTCCCTCTTTTGGCACCTCTAAGAGGTTTTCACCAGAAGATGCGTCCTTTATTTTATCTTTTTCTTCATCCAAAAGTGCCCTAGAAGAGTTTTCACTAGAGGATGTTTCTTTTATTTTTCCATTTTTATTTTCTTTTTCACTTTTATGACTAAGAGAGTTGACTTGGCTACCAAAGTAGGCTTCCTCATTGTATTGGATCTCATGTTCATAATCTCAGAGATTCTTAAGGCCAAAAAGTGCCATCACTGCATCATCAATCTTACAGATGTCAAGAGCTGGTGGTGTATCTTGAAGGTCCCAGTCTATCATGTCGGGATTGGCAAGAGGTAGGTCAATGGATGAAAGGTCATCTATGGTAATGGCATGGACATAGTTATCTAGGTCATCTTCACTGTATTGGAAAGGTACGTCGAAGAATTCCTCCTCTTCAATCTTAGAATCAGGTTCAACTGTACAATAGTTGTCAGCAAATGATATCTTAGGTTTAATGGAGCCCAATCCATGTCTTTTAGGATAGCTATTAGCTTCTAAGGGTTGTCTAATTCCATCTTCTTTTGGTCCAAGGCCGGTACCATGATATCCCATGTTTTCAATAATGGGAGGTGCCTTAACATATTTATCCTTAGGAAACTCCATAGGTTCATCTTTTCCATCATAATATAGCCAATCTAGGATATTATCTTCCATGTGCTCATCACTAAGTGAACCCCAATGCTCAAATGTTGTCTTGCTAACTTGCATGGTTTCCTTATTAGTAGAAGGTAATAATTGAGAAGGTTTTCCAAAGGAACGAGGGGAGAGTGGTAGTTGTCCAACACACAAGGCATTTTCAAACTTATACTTTCCCATTCCTAAATCACCAAAAGTGACCTTCTTCCCTGTGGTGTTAATTTTAGTATCTTCAATCTTCTCTTTTCCCTTGTGGGCATTTGAATCCTCATTAGCTAATTCTGGTACTATTGTGGAAGATGGTTCTATTATGGTGAGAGATTTAGGTACAACTTTGGCAAACTCACTTAATAGACAAAAATTCATTGGTGCACCCTCCAATCTTTTAAAAAATTCAAAAGGAGCGGGATCCCCTGGGATTGTGATTTCTCTTCCTTGGTGGGGGAATTTAAAACATTGATGATAGGTAGATGGGACCGCCTTTAGTGTATATATCTGTGGTCTACCAAGCAAGATGTTATATGGCAAATCCAAGTCTAGGACATGGCATTTAGTATTTAGGATGGCTGGTCCAACTTTTAGAGGCAACATAATAACTCCTTTTGATTCTCTTTCCCTCTCATCATATGCTTTTATTGTGATCCTCTTATTGACATCTAGTAGATCCTCTGGAAGTCCCAAGAAATGAATCATTTTCAATGTACAAAGGTTCAAACTGGATCCATTGTCTATAAGGAATCTTTTAATCTTATGTCGTTGTATAAGGACTTCAATGTGGAGCAAAAAATTATGGTGGGGATCAAGACCTTGGAAATCTTTATCTGTGAAGACAAGGTGTTGTTGATCGGCAAGGTTTCCAATCATAGCAGTGAATTGGGAAGCATTAATATTTTCAGGAACACAAGACTCTAAAAGAGCCTTCTCCAAGATCTCTTTATGGATCGGTGATGTGGTAAGAAGCTCAAGAATGGATATTTGTGTAGGAGTCTTACCTAGCTGGGACAACACATCGTACCAAGAGGTGGGCCTTTGTGAGGTGGATGGCATAGCAGGCGCATGTGGCATTGGTGGATTAGTGTTATTGGGAGTGGCAACTTGCAAAGTGAGTCTTTCCCGTCGAGTGGTGGCATCACAATCAGCTGCTTGTAAGACAAGGGTATTCACATGAGCATCTACTTCTTCAATGTGACCACACAAGGAGTCAAACCCTAATATATGGTTAGTAGAATAATCATAAGGCAATGCATTTGATGTGGAAGCTTGATTCGCATTGTTGGTATTGTTATTATCATTTTTGTGATTGGGAAATGGTTTTTGAAATATCTTCAATTTAGCATTTTTAGAGGTTGGACCTCCTTCTACTTCAATTTCCCCATCATTACCAAGATTTTGGATAAAAACTTTGAGTTTGATACATTTTTTGGTGTCATGTCCTTTGATACGGTGACATTTACAATATTTTTTTTCCCTATACCACTTTGACTTTGGTTGATTTTCATCAAAAGGACGTGTGTTAGGAAATACCACCAAGTTGTGATCCACTAATTTTTGAAAGATGGTCTCCAAAGGTTCACAAAAGTTAGTGAACTTTCTATTTTGATCAGTCATTATTGTAGTTGTTGTTGTGTGGAAAGAATTGTGTTTGATTTCTAGATTGTTGATTTCCTTGATTGTCATGATTTGAATTGTTGTTGTTTCGATTGTGGTAGTTGTTGTTGTTCCCTCCTTGAAGGTTTTTGACATCAGTAACACCATCATGTGTAACACCCTTATTCTTGGACCAAAATTTGGGTTTGCTATTGTTGTTTGACTCATTATTGGAGGATGATGAATTATAATGTTTGATGGTACCTTTTTCCAAAATTCCATTTTCAATATTCTTTCCCTTTTTGACCAATGTGGAAAAGTCTTCAGGGCTAGCCATTTTCATGTGGAAAGACATTTTAGGTATCAAGTTCTTGATAAATATATCCACAAGATGTGAATCTTCAATTTTATATGGCATACAATTAGCAAGATGTCTCCACCTTTGTAGGAAGTTGGCAAAAGTTTCTCCATTTCGTTGTTTTGTGTTGCACAAGTCACTCAATGAGGCATGATGTTCAATGTTGTAAGAGTATTGTGCTATAAACTTGCTTGTCAAATCATTGAAAGAAGTAAAGGAGCCCTTAGGTAAATTTATTAACCACTCAAGTGTAGGGCCTCCAAGACTTCGTGCAAAGAGCCTCTTAATATAGTCATCACTATAAGCTACTTCTTGGCACAAAATGGAAAATTCCTTGAGATGGGTGACGGTTCATGTCTCTCCCGTATACTTGTCAAATTTAGGTATTTCAAAATTGGTTGGAAATGGCACCATATTAATGGATTTATCAAATGGAAAAGGGAAAATTTCCTCAAAAGAGACATCCTTCACCCCTTTGTTGTTCATGTTAAGGACCAAATTTTGCAATTCTTGGAATTGTTGAGCCAAATCTTGATTAGGTTGCACTTGTGATTGTTGGGTGTTCACAAATCCACCTCCTAAATTGTAGGGAGTTCCAAATGTAGTGTGAGGTGGTGGAGGTACTCCACTTTGGCCAATGTATTGATATGCGGTTGTTGGAATTGGCACAGATGTCTTTACCATAGTGGTTGGCACTTGTAAATAAGAGAAGTGCATTGGTTGTGTTAGAATTTCCATTGGTTGAGTAGGCACTAGGAATGGCACTAATGATTTTTTGAATATGTTCTGCACTCAATTGAAATGTGGGTTGTGTTTAAGTGCTAGATGTAGGCATAGCACTAGTTATTACCATGGTTTCTTTCCCTTTGCTAGAAGTCGGAGCTGCATTTGAAGTGGGCAACACTGCTGCACCACCTTTTGTAATTTTTCTAAACAAAGTGTTCTCATCAAAGCTTGGGGGAACATTAACACCATCCTTGACCAAATTTAGGAATATCTCAATTTTGTTTGCCCTAATGGATTTCTCCATCATTTCCACATTTTAGGGGTCTACAAGGAATGTTCTGACATCACTAGGTACATCGTTAGGGTTAATGTTTGCCCTAATGGATCTTCATCTTGGTATACTTCTTTGTCATTATCCCCCAAAGTTGTGTTATGGAAGGAATCTTTTGGTTCTCGTGTGGATGTTGAGTTAGGCATACCAAGGTTCAAACTAGAGGGAATTGTGTTCCCTAATGAAGTTTTGAGTGGAGGAAAAGGATTCTCCATCTTTGATTGCCTCAATGATTCCCACAAACATGACATGGGATTAAACGTGAACCTTCCTAATCGTGTGTGTACCATACAAGAGTGACCAAACCAATGGATGGAATATTATGGAAGAAAAAATAAAGTGAGGATGAGAGCTATTAACCTTATGTGATTAAAGGGTCAACTACCCAAGTGTGAACAAAAGACCTTGGTTTAGCAAACAAATTTTGATTAGAGGATAGTAGTATCTTTCTCCTACCAAACATAGCAAATGATCTTATAGGCAAGATAGGTCACCAAATTGATTGCTTACTATTTGGAGATAGACTTGTGATCTCAAATAAGTAGGTGTGATTAGGATAAATGTTTGCTTATGGATGAAAGGTCTACTGTTGCAATGTCAAAAGATGTTTTAAGGTTTAAGCTCTCTAGAAGAAAATTTGAAAGTGGAAGAATAGGAGTTTGGAAAGATGGAGGTAGATATAGAAGATGAAAGTATTGTGGTCACTAATCCAGTTAACTCAATCTTTGTTCAATGGAAATAAAAACCTTGGGTTCAATCCTGGGAAAGCAGACCAGTTTCAAAGTTTTTCATTGTATTCAATTCTGTCATAATGGTCTTGTGTAGCTTCTTCTTTTTGAATGTCTTTGATAGCGTATCAAAATTTTTTGTCACTATATGCTATGTTCTTCCTTTCCTTTTAGACAGGTGGTTTGGACAACTTCACTTTCTTATGTTTAACTTGGTTGACTTTATTGGTCATGGCAGGAATAAAACAAGACCCAAATTTCAAGTACCCAAAAACTTTGCAGCAAGATGTGAGTAGACTCAACCAATTTCAAAATGAAAACTACCAAAAGTAACTGTGAGTCAAGAAGACCTCACTTAACCTATCTCACTCAATGAAAGGTTACCTCACAATTTCACTCATTTTAGAGCTTGTTTGATGTTTTGGCTTTTGGTTTTGAATGTTTTAACAAGCACGCTGAACATGCCAATAACCCTAATAAGGCTATCTCTAGGATGAACAAGGCTTATCTAAAGGGAATCCTCAATATACACAAGGTATGTGAGGTCCAACTCTATAGATAAAAGGAAATACTACCACACAGTTAAGGTGAGACGGTAACCCAAATCTTCTCCTTCACTTCCCAAAGGTATAAAGTTTTTTGGGGCTTAGCCAAGAGTGACAATATTCCACATCCAAGAGAGGTGTCTTTCAATTCACCTCCTGATTTTTATACTCCGCTAGAAAAATGGAGTTGAGGTCATCCCAAGGGGTGATGAAATCCCCAAGAAGGCCTCCTAAAAAAAAAAAAACAAAACCACTTATTTCTTGTGCACCCAAGATCACCCGAAGGCGCGAGGGGAGAGAATACGTAAGTGGTCTTGGAGTTTAAAAGACACTTGTTCTTTCCCAATGAAGCTTTAAGTTTTCTATCGACTTGAAGACACTCATGATTAAAGCATACAAGGTTCTTTCCAACTTGAAATAACACCAATGTAAATAAAAATGCAGATTCGTCAACAAGAAAGTAAAGTGAGTGCGTGAAAGTAAAATGTTGAACATAAAAATGCAAGAAATAAAGTCAGTTTACCTTAGGGCATTCAAGAGTGTATGACTTCATTTTAAGCACCAAATCCAAATGTGACCTAGCCTAGGCATACATGTCCATTTTAAGCACCAATTCCAAATATTGTCTAGCCTAGGCATACATGTCCATTATCCTTTAAAGCATTCAAGATGGTGTGAATTCTTTTTAAGCACCAAATCCAAATGTGTCTTCTAACCTACACATTCATGTCCATTTAAAGCACCAAAGTCCAAATGTTTGCTGCTCTACACATTCATGTCCATTTTAAGCATCAAAGTCCAAATGTTAGCTAAACTAAATATTCATGCATTCAAATGAAAGTGTTTAAATCCATACAAGTTCATTAGCCCTTAAGTTTTAAGTGATAAAAATCACTACAAATCTCCTTTAGTGATAAAAATCACTATTGGTTTTGTTTTTTAGGTTTGTAAGGTTACTTCTCTGCATAAAAATTGTTAGTTAAAACCTGCAAGTCAATCAGTTAGCAAAAATTATTGTTAAAAATTAAACAATTCTGGTAAAATGCAGAGATGCCAAAATACAGTCGCAGATGCTAAAATGCGCAGACAACAAAACACATAGATGCCAAGCTATGTAGATGCTAAAACTCAAAGATGATAGAAGACCCTTAGAAGCAGACTAAATAATTTTAGACACTGATGACAATGTGAAAAGCAAAGATGCCAAAACTCGGAGATGACAAACAAAGTCCCGCCCACAATGCAGACAACAGAATTATCTTTGTGGACAACAAACTAACTTTGCAGATGACAGAACTAACCTTGAAGATGACAAAACTATTCTTGTAGATGATAGTACTAAAGTCACAGATGACAGATTAAAATTTGGAGATGGCAGAGGACACTTCAGAGATGACAAATAAAAAACACAGACGATAGAATGGCTTAAATGCAAGTATTGTTTCAAACTACTACGGAGATGCTAAAGAGCGTAGACGCTGGTCTGCGCAGATGACAAGTGCAGATGACGTTGTGGCCTATGGAGATGACAATGCGATGTTTCACAACTGAACCAAGGTTGTTTGCGAATTTTTGAAATGAAACCAGGGATGTGGGTCCCACCGGATGTGCCAAAATGTGTACTAAAAAATGTGACCTATTAGAAGCATGGGTTAACAAACAAACATTAGCTAAAAATATTGAAATTGCATCAAAAATTCATCAAAATGAAAGGAACAAACACTAACTAATGCTTGCTTGAGTTTTGCAATCTTAAGTAGCTAACAAACCCAATCTTCTAGCCACCTCTATAGCTCAACAAAGGCACGCATAAGAGGCCTTGTTGGTGTGTTAAGATGGGGGTATGTTTGGTGTGCTCTCCCAAACACAACAATAAATGAATCTCTTGAGTGTGTGAGTGCAAGTGTGAATGAAAATGCACTAAGATTCTAAGCTATGTGGGATGAAGAACACTTCAAGAAATGGCTATGGAGAAAGCCATTCTTGAAAGCATTGAAGAATGAAGAAGATATGCAATAAAAGAAACTAATTAAGAATGTAAGCTATGGAATGGAAACACAAATACATAAAAAAAACTAAATGAACAATGTAAGATGCAAACTAAATCAGCTACCAAATGATTAGCATGAACTTACAAAATCACTATGAGAATTCTACTAATGCAAGCTCAAACTACCATGAAAGCTCAAACTATGAATGCAAACTCAAATCTCAAACCAACATGATAAAAATGCAATAAAAATGAGAAGCAAATGCTTGAGACAAGCCCTCTATTTATAGGCTTGAAGGAGGGCTTGGTGAGGTGGCATCCATGTAGATGCCACATAAAGTGACATGCAAGCCATGCAAATGGTCAAGAATTCAAAGTTTGCTCACACATGTGTGAGAAAACTTGAGAAGAAGAGTGGGAGACAAGAGTGTGTTGGCATGCCATCTCACACATGTGTGAGCACACTCTTAGGCTAATGAGAGGGATTAGGGAGATGATTAGGTATGATTAAGTGGGATTAGAGAAGAAGTAGGCTTAAGAGGATGAAAATGATGGTTATAGGCTAGGCTCTAGGTTAGGCTTAAGATTAAATTAAATGAGATTTAATTTAGTCATGAGTTTAGATCAATTAATAAGGTGTGAGGATTTAAATAAATAAAATTTATTTAAAAATGGAGAAACATGGAAGAACATGTGTTAAATTAATTTAACACACTAGATCTAGGAGTATTTAAATTAAATTTAAATACTTAGGAGAATGAACTTATTTAATTAATTAATATAATTAAATAAGTAGAAGAATGTGAGCAATGTAATTAATTAATCAATAATTAATTACAATGTCATGGGCAATATTAATAAATTAATATAGTCTTTAGGGACGATTTTAAGTGTCTACAACTAAATATTAAATAAATGCATTCACTTAAGTAAGCTTAAGTAAATAGAATAAATAATAAATAATTAATCATTTACTCTAACAAACTTCAACCCATTTTGTCAAATAGTCAGTGCACACTAGAATATAGTACTTCCTGTTAGATGGAGGATCAATTGGACCAATGAAGTCCATTCCCCATTTTTCAAATGGTGCTAATGACATCTAAGGATTAAGAGGTATTTCATCTATTCTAGTTGGTCAACCCATCCTTTGACACTAGTCACACTTCCTTGTATAGTTGACTACATCCTTGTGAAGTGTAGGCCAATAATAACCAGTTGTTAGGATTTTGAAAGCTGTTCTTTTTGCTTCAAAGTGTCCTCCACATGGTTCATTATGACATGCATGTAGGATGTCATATGTCTCATCTTCTCTCACACATCTTCTCATAATTTGATCAGGTCCAGTATAAAACAAGAGATTATCTATCTAGGAGAAAACGGAAACTTTTCTCTACAAGTAGCTTCCTTTCCTTGTAAAAAAAATGTGCTAGTATTTTATTGGTTGTAGTGTAGTTAGCAATGTCTGCATACCACGATGTTTGAACAGTAATATGAAGCAAATACTCATCTAGAAATGCATCATCAACCAAAGTAGTGTCAGCATCATCACGATGGATTCTTGATAAATAATTAGCTACAACATTGACTTTTCCAAGATTATCAACAATAGTTATATCAAATTCTTGTAACAATAGTGACCATCTTGCTAACCTACCTATTATAGCAGGTTTTTTCATGAGACATTTAATTGCTACATGATTAGTATGAACAAATATGGAATAGCTAGTTATGTAATGCCAAATTTTTTTGAGGGCATAAACTACTACTAGCAATTATTTTTTAGTTATAGTGTAGTTCAGCTCTAGACCATGAAGGCTCTTACTGATATAATAGATGGCATTTTCAAGATTTTGGGATTGCTGCACCGAGACTACACCTATGGCATAATAAGAGGCATTTGTATATATGTGAAAAGGTAAATTCCAATCAAGGCCTTGTAAAACTGGGGTTGTGGCCAGAATTTTCTTAAGCTGTAGGAAGGCTTCATCACATCCAGATGTCCAACTAAATTTAGCTTCTTTTGTGAGTAACTTATACAAAAGACTAGCTATTTTGCTGAAATCTTTTATGAAACATTTGTAATATCTAGCATGACCTAGAAATGATCTTACATCTTTTGATTTTGTAGGTATGGACAATGTTTGAAATGCTTCTATCTTAGCTAGATCCACTTGTATTCCTATAGTGGATATGAAATGACCAAGTACTACCCCCTCCTACATGAGCATGAAACACTTTTCACTGTTAAGTTCCAAATTATGTTCTTGACATCTTACTAAAAACTTTTCAAGATTCACCATTTCTTCTTCAAAAGTGACTCCAAATCTTGTGAAGTCATCCATGTAGATTTCCATACAATCATGTGATATATTAGCAAAAATACTAATAACTGCTCTTTGAAATGTTGCAGGAGCATTGCATAGACCAAATGGTAAAACATAGTATGCAAAAGTACCCCATGGACATGTAAATGTGATTTTATCTTGATCTTCAAGATTAATACTGATTTGGTTATAACCACTATACCCATCTAGAAAAGAGAAATACTTCTTTCCAGCTAGTGTGTTCAAAACTTGGTCTATGAATGGTAAAAGAAAGTGATCCTTTTTAGTAGCCTTGTTTAATTCTCTATAATCTACATAGATTATCCATTTTCCTCCCTTTTTAGGCACTATAACCAGGGGTGACACCCATCTACTATTAGATATAGGATAAATAAAACCAACATCAAGCAGTTTCTGTTATTCAATTTTAACTATTTCTCTAAGGCTTGGATTTATCCTTCTCTGGGGTTGGCGGAGTGGTAGAAAACCTTCATTGATGTATATCCTATGAGTGAATAATGTAGGAATCAACCCTTTCATGTCACTATAATCCCATACAAAGGCCTTTTCATGCTTTTGAAGTAATCCTTTTAATTGTTCAATCTATGTGGGTATTAATTTAGGGTTAACACGAAGTTTATGACCTTTAGTCAATTCAATAGTAGTAGTGGAGTCTATCATATTGGCTTTAGGAATTGGAATCACTTCTAATCCACAAGGTGAAAGTGGATAAAGAATTTTAGGTTCTTTGAGAAAAGGACAATTCTTATCACATTCCTCATATGTGATCAATTCTAACACAAAACTTTTAGATACATCTTTTTCTACCACACAGGTCTTAGTGAGGATACTCTGAAGTATTGAATCTTCCTCTTACAATTTTAGAAAAGACTGTCTATGCAACATCATGAGTTGTACTATAGAATTTAACTCTTTTTCTTCATCTCCTAAATTTGACCAAATAGATGTACTCAATTCTGGTAATGGTTGGGCCAGAGGATATAAATCAAATTGCTTTGTTGCTTGGCCATTTGATATAGTCATATTCCCTGATCTACAACTTATATTTGCATTGGCTATGGCTAACCATGGTCTACTTAAGATGACAAGATAACTAGATAGATTAACTTTAGGGGACAAAATCATGAAGTCTGTAGGATACTCTAGAGAATCTAAGGTTACAACTATGTTTTCTATCATCCCATCAGGGGTGACAATAGAACTATCTACAAGTTGCAAAACTGTTGGTGTAGCCCTTAGTCCTTCTATTTTCAACTTCTTCATGGTATCTTTGGTCATAACATTTATAGCAGCTCCGAGGACTATTAAAACATTTTTGACAAATTGACCATTTATACTGACATTCACTACTGGACTTCCTAGATCAAAATATTTTGGTGTAATCACTTTCCCTAGCATGATGTCAACCAATTGTCCCACAACATGGATTGTGGTGGGGTCCTTCTTCTTCCTTCCAGGTTTCTTCAAGTAGGCTTCCCTAATAGCTTTTCCATAGAATGGAATGTCCTTAATAGCTTGAAATAGTGGTATTTGGACATGTATATTTTTCAACTGATCAATAATGTCAAAAGCCTATTCCTTAGTTTGTTCAGGTTTCTTTTGTATCAGTTATTCTAGAAAAGGAGGTTCTACTATTGGTTGAGCTAGGGTTGACATGGTGACATTAGGTGAGTCAAAAGGTTCAACAACTAAAGGTTATGATGCTGCAAGAGAATCTGGTATTTCAGTTATAAGATGTAGTTTAGGCACTAGTAGAGTTGTACTAGATCTTAGATGTATATCGGCAACATTCAGGGTGTAAGTAGGATATTGCTGAGCATCAACACTATACATGGGCTGCTATGGTTGTTGGCTATTCAGATTTGGCTGAGGCTGTGCTAGTAATTGTGTTTGCTTCTAAGATCTAGGATTTGCAAGTGGTGGCATTAAAGCAGGTTGTTAAACTAGAGGGGGTAATTGTGGAGCACTAGTATTTTGATTAGGCCATTGTTGAGATCCCTTCCATTGGTTTGTAGACTGCCAATTCCCTTGGGGTGGTTGCCATTGGTTTTGCTGGTTTTGCTAGTAGTTCTATTAGTTTTGTGGCCATTGGTTACTCTATTGATTAGGCTAGGGAAGTTGGGAATTCTGAGGCCAGTGGGATTGTTGTGGGTTATTTTTCCCAACATTATTTTAATGGGATTGATTTTGTGGAGGACCTTGGAAATTACAGTTTTTCCATTGATTACCATATGAATTTGAACTTTGTAAGGGGTCCTAAGGCATACCTTGACATTAGGCTCATGGTTGACATTGAGCAACAAAGAATACTTGCTCATCATCTCCATCTATCTTGACGTGTTCAGTTGGAAGATGCTGGTTCTCCATGCTTGCAACCAATTTACATTGGCAATCCTTCTTTTGCTTCTGGCAATGAGGATAGTACTCAACTAGTTGTAATTCAACTTATGCTTGTTTCTTTTTTGTAGTCATTGTATCTAGATGTGTAGCAACATAATTGATGATATCTTGTTTGAAATCTAACAATAGGTTAGATATCTCAAGCTTAGAAATGCCTTGAGTGATTCCTTTAGTGACTATGGAATGAGGTCTTTGGCCTTTCTTCATGGTTGACCTTGAATAGTTCTGAAAAATCTTCTTGAGATCATCCCAGGAAGCTTGATATATGTCACCAGTAGCCATTAGGTCCAATGCTTCTAGATAATCATCATTCACACCTCTTAGAAAGACTAGCTTTTGTGAATCTTTAGACAATGTATGCTGAGGGTTCTTTTGTGGTGTGTATAAGAAACACAAAACATAGTCTTACAATGTTTCTTCCTCCCTCTGTGATATCCTGAAGATATCATCCCCTCTTGAACCAGATGCTTTGCAATATTCTTTGTATTTATCTAGATACAAAGCTTGCATTTCATCTCAACTTGCTACTACATTGGCTCCTAAGCCCATGAACCATCGTAAACTTGATTCTTTCAATGTTGTTGGAAACAACTTAAGCTTATGGGCATCAGTGTTGTAGTCAAAATTATGACAAAGGATATCAAATTCAAATAAGAAAGTATTAAGGTCTTTAGTTGAAAGCCCATAGAACTTTGGAAGAGCAATGGGAGGTATGTTCTTAATATTAGCATTAGTTACAAGACTTGGAAGAGGAAATGGAAAAGTAGGTTGTGCCATGACTAGAGGTATTAGATTATGAGGTTGCTGCTAAAAAGGGACATTGGGTACTAGATGATTAATAACTGGTGGATTCAGAGCAGTGTTGTTAAGAAAACCAACCAATACTTCAATGAAGGGTTGAAGACTAGTTATATCTATTGGTTTAGTTCTTGATAATGGTACTGAAGGAAAAATAGGGATTGCATCTTCAAAAGGTAACTCGATTTCTTCTTCTTCAACTTCTTCATTCAAATTAATAAATCCTCGTGGAAGAAATTTTCCATATTCATCTCGTTGTCTTCCTCTTTGATGCATGCAATTAAACTTTTTGTAAGGAAACTCAGGTGTGGAAAGGGCTTCCTACACTAATATCATAAGGAAAGTATGATGCAAATCCTATTAAAATCTTCTACACTTATAGATTCAATATCATATAAACAAAAATATTGTAGCCAACCATGCATACACAAAATAGACAGAGAAAGGAACACATAACACAAGGATTTTCCGATGGGGAAAAACCTTTCGGTAAAACAACCCCACCCCTTCAGAACCTACACAATGTATTATCTTCAACACAAGGTTTCAATACACTTGTAATGCAAGTTCAACATCAATAACAGAAGACTCCAGTAGCTACTCACAGTACCAAAAATACACCTTTTTTGCATCGCATCTCTTCACAACCCTAAAAATGCTTATAACATGCGCTTCATTTTAGGGCTACTCCCAAAGGTAAACCGTATTAGGGTTTTACCATTCTCCGAGAAAATAGGAACCCCAAAACTATTGGGGTAGAGTGTATAGTACTCAAATATCTTAGTTGCCACATGTCTTCACCTATCATTGAATCTTCCTAACATAGCTCTTACATGTCATAGGAATCTGTCATAATCATTTTAGTCATGATCTCCTTACACACAATTCAAGATGTCAACACATCAACATTATTTGCAAGAAATACATTTTACAAAACAAATAATAAGAATAGGAATTATACAAGGTTGAGACACCTTATTCCTAACACTTTTCACACTGGTGAAAGAAACTTCAAACTAGAGATTTCTTAAAAAAAAAACTTTATTTAGGAACTATGACTCAAAAATGCTCCTAACTTGACACCATCCCCGACAATGGTGCCAAAAATGACCCACCTCACAATAGGTGTATCATAGTCATGCACTAGGCCTTGCTTAGGAATAATATATTCAAACTAAGGGCTATTTCTCCCACTATGAGGTGCATTTAATCTTATCAACCTAGGGATGTATACTTTAAATGGTTGGCACAGTATGTGCACTAGGTCTCTTAATGAGTCACTCAGCTTATGCTACAAGAAAGTAAAAATGCAAGGAAAAAAACTTACACTATTTCTATAGGAAATTAACACAATTAACTCTATGAATACTGGAAATACAATGAAAAGATAACAAATATTCCAATTTGGCTCATCCACTAAAACTATTCTCACATATGTTATAGGAACATTCACAAAGTTTGATGCTACAGGAAGGAACTCACAACTTCTAACTAAGATACCATGAATGCTTGGAAATTAATCTATTCTATCCTAATTTAATCCACCTTCCAAGTGGGCCCCCTTGGTTGGCTTCTCTAAACTACTGACACAATATGAAATCCCAAAACTACTTCATTCAATTTGGAAATTCATTACATAACATAGAACTGTAAAAGTTAACAGTCTGTTCTCAGAAACTATCTCTTCTAATTGGTTCTAAAACTTAACACACTTGGGTCAATTTCTATATATACAGGAAATCACCATCTATTCCATAACAAAAAAGTAAATGACCTAGCTTAAAATCTGCAAGAGAGAAAATAGGAAGATAACAATTGAAGGTGGGAAGAAGGAATAACAGCTTAAGGCAGGAATAATAAAGTCTAAACATCCACTCACCATAGAGTAAATGTAGAGAAGGTAATAGGTCTTCATAGTTCCTCCTTACTCGGTGCCATGTCTTCTAGAACCATTACAACTTCCTCCACCGTGGTTGCTCCTTAGCGTTCTCTTCTCCTTGAATGCTTTTGACTCTTATCTTTTGAATTCCTCCAATCATCTTTTAGTCTTCATTAACAAGTTAGTTATAACACAAAACATTTTTGCAAATAAAAATTTATCAAATTAAATTCAAATATAAGAACACACATTTTGATAACTATATGAAATACTACATACTATATATAATATTAGAAAAATATGGCATAGTTTCTACCCCATAGGTTTATCATAGGTTCGGTAAACATAGGTCCACAAATGTTTTAACAAATATAAACAAACTATCAACAAAGTATCTTAAACATCATAAAATAAAAGGCATTTTTTGGTCTCATCATGATGTTTAACACAATTCATACCAATGTCTCCAAATTCTGTTAGGATTAAACCATGAACATAAATAATAATTACATGAAAATATAACTAATAATAGAAAAATAATAGATCACATGGAAAATAACACAAAACACCAAGATTTAATTTGGTTCACCCAATCCCTAGGCTACATCCACCAAACAACAAGTTTGATATTATTACGATCCTATCATTACAATCTATAATCCCTTATAGCTCAATACCACCGCAAGAACCAATTTTGCATCACCATACTATGAAAAAACCTAACCCTAAGCCCTTTTATACAAGTATTTTTATGTCTCTTTAGGGTTACAACATGTCGACCATATGTTGGCTATACGTTAGCCACAATGTCGACCATGACCCAAATTTTTTATGAAGTATGTAAGTACTTCCCTAATCAGTCACCACAAACTAACAAATTCTTCATAGTAATGACATCTACACCAGGTATTGTAATGCCAACCAAATATTGCTTTCACAATTTGTTCTGTAGGATTCAATGTCTTTGTTTTACATTTTGATGCCTTGTGTTCATGGTTCTTACATTTACGATAATTGCCTTCAAATTCTGGTTTCTCTTTACACTCATTAGCCATATGACCATGCTTATTGTAATTGTATCATTTTCCATTGAATTTTACTTTTTCATTACTCCAAGATTTGTTTGATGTATGACCTATCTTACCACAGTGATTGCAAGATCTTTGATTCTTTTGAGAACTTTATTTGGAGGATTCACTTTCTTCTTTGTATCTAGTTCGTGCTTTTCCTTTTTGCCTATAGAGGTTTTGCTCATTCAGTTGATCCATGTCTGCTTGAGATTTCATCATACTTTTATTGATTTGCTTCTCAGTGTTTAGGTCATTTCTCAATCTTTCATTGATTTTTTTCTAGATCTCACCTCATTCTTTAATCTTTCATTGATTTCTCTTTCAAAATCTAGATCATTCCTTATTCTCTCATTTTCAAGTCTTAGGCTCATGATTTCCTCATTTGCATTGGAGAGCTGATCAATAAGGTCTACTTGCTGAAGGGATTGGTTCTAGATTTCATTGTTCCTTCCATCCATCTCTTCTTTTATCTTGTTTCTCTATTCCAAAATTTCACATAACCTTACTGATTGAATTTCTTGTTCTCTTCTTAGCTTTCTTACTTCTTCTTGTAAGGAACCATTCTTCTCTAGGAGTTCTTTGATTGGATCATTTGCTTCATCTGAGCTACTTGAAGGGTGAAAGTCTTCAATTCTTTCTTCAATATAAAGATGATCATGCATTTGATTTGCAAGTTCCTTTTTTATTTTTAGGGATTGGGAAAGTTTCTCCTTAGCTTTCTTAAATTGGGTAATGGCCATTTCTAGATCCAACTTTTCATTGTCAATAGCTTTGTCAAGTTTGAATATTTCCATATCCTTGATCTTTGCTCAAGCTATTAAACTTTCTCCTTAAGAACCACAAAGCTATGATACCAATTGTTGGAAATATTCAAGACGATGCTATGTTACTGAGAGGTGAGGGGTGAATCAATAACTTCTAATTTTTCTACCAAATTCAATTCTTAATCTAATAAAACAATTAGCATTTAATTCATCATATATGATCTAATTGCATGCATGAGAAACTAAAAAATATGAAAGCATCCATAACACTTGAACACAAAGGTTTGCTGACCCAGAAACCTTCCAAATAGAAAGTAAAACTGGGGTGGGGATGATACCCACAAAATTTAGTACTGTAGCATAAAGTTGGCCTATCAAGGCTTAAATTGATCACTTTTGATGATCTGCCTTGTTAGGAGCAAATAGGACTATTAGGTCCACCTTGTAAGAGGATTTACAAACATACAATGAAGTATGCACTCGGTAAAGAGATTTATAAAAGACTATTAGGTCTACCTTGTTAGAGGATTTTGACTAGTTCACCTATTAGGATCAAGTAGTAGATCTCTGACTTTGCAACTGAGTTTACTGATAGAGATTCCTTAGTGTACTGATCACCTTTTTGTGATAGATTTGTCATTGCTGCTCATATTGTTATGGCCTTTATAATTCTTTATCTGCTCCATTCATAACTTGAACTTTTCATATCCACAATCTTTTCATATCCACAATCACAATACATATGCTCACATTCACATTCTTGCACTTTCTTGCTCTTATTTTTTTATTACATTGGATATGATACAATAAATCACATATATATACCAATCCAATTTACAAAATTACAAAGTCAGCCATGACACAAGTTAACACAAATATTACAAAGTTGGCCCGTATGAAGATACTCAGGTTTTGAAGACTGACTTGGTAAGGTTCTGATACACGACATCCATTGTCACTGCTTGGTATCATCATGCTCTTGGTAGATGTAGAAGCTTAGTCCATATTGATCACTTTCAAGTAGTCTTGAACTTGGTTTGCACTGGTGACTTAGTAGATATTGTGCAACTTGGCAAACACTGAATCACTTGGTTACCATGAAGTAGCTTGGTCAACATTGGCTTTGCATCACTTGAACTGCAAACTTAGATATTGCAATGCTCAATAAACATAAGATTTGCATCACATGAACTAAAAACTTGGTAACCATTGATAAACTTGGTGTACACTAAAATACATGATTTGAACTACTAGACTCCACACTAATTGAATCTTCTTGGTAACTACTAAGATTAGTCTAAAAGACTTGGTAACAACTGTAGAACTCAGTGGCTACTGAATTATATTGAAAACACTATAAACTATTCAATGAGCTCAGTAGCTATACATAATCTAAATAAGTGCATATTACTAATAACAAACTTGACTGATATGTCAACACTCTAAACTCTTTACACAATAATATTGAACTTTAATAGAGGAAACTTACCATTATTTTGTCATGTCTTTCTATCAACTTACTCTTGTAATTCCTTTTTCTTAGCCCTATCCTTGGGCTTCTAAAATACTTCCTAGATCTTCTATACCTTGGAGACACTTCTCTTGTCATTCCTCCATGACCCTTATTTCAAAAAAATCATCTAACATGTGGACAAGCCCTTCTATAAAACTTTGTCACTACTTTCCTCCCACTATGATAGTTTCACAATCCCTTTGATAGTCCAATAAACATTCTCTCCTTTGCATGGACATATGCAAGTTTCTAGATAGGTTGTTCACTCTAATATTGAGTTTAATTCATATTATTTTTTATAACATAGTCCTAGGTAGAGATGACTATACAATTGAAAAAATTCACTTGATATGACCATTTCTTAAATTTATTTTGGTAGTATTTTATCCCCTCTAACATCTCTTAGACCTTGGCTTAGATTTATAATATTGCATCTGATGGCTCTTGGCTCTCAGTATATCTTTAAGTCAAAAGAAAATGTTTGTAATTAAAGTTTTTATATTTTCCAACTAACATCCAGTATCAATTTATAAACAAGAGGCCACCAAAAAATATATTCACACAAATCTTGGTATAGTTTAGTTAGTAATTGTTTTTTTGACTTTTGATATAGTATTATATTTTCTACTTCACCTATGTTCTCCACATTTTCTTTAGCCAATATTTACTTGATAATTGTGAAAGACAAATGTAATTTATGGAGTTTTATTGTAGACTTCTTTAGTGAGGTTAAATGCATGCTCCCAATTCTTTGGTAAAAGATTAGATTTGTTAAGGATCCAAGATTCTTGTCCAAATTTTTTTCACCAAGAAATAACCTTTGAAATCCATTATGATCTCAACCGCTCTAGCTAGTTTCTAGTATTATCAAATTCATGCTTGACGGGTTGTGAATCCTAGGAAGGCTCTCATAACTTTATTGTGAACTTTTTTTTTTCCTTTGGTAACCAAAGAATATACTATATTTCCTCCAAAGTGAGAATCTTTTTGCCCTATTCCTGCTTTAGATACCATCCATTTTTCTTTTATCTAAAAATTTTCCTTGCATATCACATTGTTGTAAATCCACAATCTATTATAATTGGTTAGGGTAGTTTTCTCCTACAATCTTACAACTTGTGAACTTTGAATAAGTATGTATAATTGAAAATACCATGGTAAACATGTATGGAAAATGTGAAATTCCTCTCTCAAACAATCTTTGCCTCTTTTAGACTATAAACACATTTCATTGACCCTTTCTCACATTGAATGATTTGGGTGACCATTGAGTAAGGTTTTTTTTTTATGGTAAAGAATCTCCTACTAATCAATCTATTCTTAAATAAAAAATTCACCTTGTCAGTCTATGATACATTTTGGGTAAGATTCAACAATATATCAAAGGATTACAAATTCAATATTCTCATCTTATTGGTGATTAACAAAACCTAACCATATCTTATATACTTAGTGTATAAGACAAGCACATATCATGTCATGTGTAATGCTTGTTTCCTTTTGTAAATTTGGTTAATCATTACCTAGCATAACCATAGAATGTGATGCAGAGGTCGAATCTTCCCACTTAACTTGGTTTTGAGACAAGTCTAGTTTTAATATAAAAAATATTTTCACCCCTTCAACTTGGAGTATTCAACCTCAAACCCCTACACCTTCAATAGTCTCCTTCAACTGTTCACCAATTCATGTTGATTGTATTCCCCATAACTCCTTATTGAGATTCTTCTAACAATTAAACTACTTGTGATGATCCAACTTATCACCTCCTAGTGTCCCTATCATGCCTTATTTGACAAGGTTACTCCTCTATGGATTAATGGTACTGAACTTCTCCTACAAGGATAGTCCTTGAGTCTTCAAACAACTCCACCAACTCACAAGCCCTCATCTAGGTTTTGGAGGCCTAATTGGAGCCCTTAAAGAAGAAAGTATCCTTCAAAATTGTAATCTAGTCAAAAGGACCATGGAGACATCTAGCCATACTTTCATTAGCATTGATCCTTCAATTTTAGGCTTTGATTCAATGCCCATCCAAAGTTATGGGGGACTGTTGCTTCTTTCCTAATTAATTCTGCCAGTCACATTGAGATGCCTGCCTAGGGTTTCATGCATATCTCACACGAACTATAACCAATCAATTTGAAACCAATAGAAAGGTATAATAGACTCCCTTACCTCTCATTTAAACCAAGTTTGGATTTTTTTTTCCAATCGTTACATTTGGAGATAAGGGGTTTTGTACTCAAGTAACCTAGTTTTTGTGCCAATAATGACCTCTTGTAGACTGTGATAAGATTTCTCCTTTGATTCTCAACCTTAGGGACCTGGAATTGTTGAAAATGAAAGCTAAGAATATTTCCCAACTTCCTATCAAGTTGGATTTCTCATTTGAATCTGTATATGTGAACACCAAGTGAAACAACAGTAAAAAACTGCAATAAAACTTTGGTTTTTTGTTTGAAATTTGTTCAACTTCATTTAATTCTTCTCTCTCCAAAATTTTTAAGTTTTTTACATGATTTCAATGATTTCCCCCATAGTTGCAAACAACTATGGGTGGTTATAATTTTTGGGCAACCAAAAGTCTCAACTAAAAATGCAATCAACATCTGTTTGCAAGATTGTTGTTGACAACATTTTTACCCACAATTTGAAAACTATGTTCCTGGTCATCCTAGGAACCTACACAAGGTGAATTAGTCCCTACCCATGTATTCTCTACTCTAGAATTTGAAAATTATGAGTGAAATCTATAGTCATGTTTCATGAGATCCCTAGTCTGTTAAAAGTTGTTCATATACTTTGTGTACGCTTTCATAATTAAAATCCTTGATGGATGTTCATTTCTTGTTTCTCTATTCTAGTGCTAGCAAAGAGGACATTGACAAATATTTTGGAATTCATTGTTACATCTGTGAATTGTATTGCTTGGAGATTTATAAGTCTTTTTAGTAAATCTAATCTTGTACAAATCTTGTAGTGTTGCATCCAAGAGATGACAATTCATTGAGTGGTCTTCTTAATGGTTCATATGCCCTATTTATTCTTTTGCAAAATTATCCATACTCTTCTTTGAAGACCATATAGTTTGGTATAAAAATGAGGAACATAAGTAATGAAGATTGAAATTCATTATACATCTATAAATCACATGTTTGAAAGCCTTGACAAGCATCCAACAAATTTTATTTGTGCATCTATTATTGAATGAATTGCATTTTGTAGAACCTCACTTCCTTTAGTTAGCTTGGATATAAAACCATGTAAGACCACATCCCATTAAAAGATAGATAAAAAATGTAATACATTGAATCCCTCCATGAGAGTTCTTAATCATAAGTGAAAACTCCTTTTCTACGATGGAAGACCTTGCCTCACTTTTTACAAACATGTTGGTCAAGTTTCAACTTAGATAAGCCCCAATTTACATTACTTAGTGTCACCAATGTTATTCCATGTTCAAGTAAGAATTATTATTGTATCATGGGCCATGTATCGAACTTTATTTGGGAAGCTCTTTGTGCCTTAGTATTTTTAGTAGTCTCAACTCCCTTTTCCTTAATTATTTTTCCATCTCACATTCTTTCTTGTGCTGGCATGTACTTTTTCTTCTTGACTTGATACATTGGCTTGGGGTGTTTTGGGATCCTCTCTCCATGAATGGACTTGCAACAAACATTGTAATTAGCATTTTTCCCTACTTGATCAAATTTGAACTAAAATTAGAGATCAATAGCAGTCAAAAAATTAAAATTAGAATTTTGAATATTTGTATCAAACTTACAAAATTTCATTGATTTTAGACTATGATACTCTAAGATATTCAAATAACTAATCCATTACAATTTTCAAGTGCCTTAGTACTCATGCCAAACTGATTTCATTGTATTGTTAGCCCAAAATGCATGAGTAAAATCTAAGAATGAAGTTTGATATGAAGTTAAAATAAATTCTAGAAATGAATGTAGACTTTAATAAATGGTGACACGAGGATAAAACCTAGATATCTTCCTTGGATCTAAAGGCTTCAATCAAATTTAAATCATTATTTACCAACACCCAACTTGAAATCAAGGTCTTGTCTTGTTGTCAAATGGTCATAATGAGACCTTCAATCAAATTTAACTCACTCGTAAACAGTTCTAGAGGTCTAAAAACTTGAATTTTAGTTCTTGTAAAGGTCTAGAGTTGAGGTTCTAATGTTTGTGATTGATTAATTTGAATCAATGTGCTAGTAGTTGCTTGAAATTGGGCTCCAAATGAATTATGTGTAGCTACTAGAGTTTCTTAGCTTGCAATTTCAAATGATAAATGAAAAGGATAGATATCTGTCCATTGATTATTTAAGGACATTATGAAACATATATACTTTCACATAATCATAAGCTCTATTCTCATTCTACCACATTGCATTGATTTGAAAAGAGATAGAAGGTTCACCTTCAGTGATAACTGATTTCAAGCAAACATTGAAGTTTAAATCTTCAAGGATTAAGCTTTTCCAAACCTCCAGTTCCCCTACACCAAGCCAACTGAGTTTTGGTTCTAGTTACAAGAAAGCAATGGATAGCCAAATATGGTAGACTAGTTGATCATCATTCTTGAATAACGTGTAAAGCAAACCATAGATATTATAATGTCTCTTTAAAAGCCATATCTTCATCATCATGGTAGATACTTTTTGCCATCTACTAGATTTGAAGAATGTTATCCTCTACCACACTGGCTATTACCCAATCCTCAGATGGGTTCAAATCTAATATCTTGCTTGTATGTCCACCACGAATAAACAACAATTCAAATGCTCCATCTTTTGCATCCTCTGGTGTTTGTACATCATCAATCCTGCAAAATCGTAAACCTTTTTAAAGTATCAAATTGCAATTGAAAAATACAATAAACTATATTAGAATGCAAGGACAAAAGATATTCAAAAATCATGAACCATAAATTTGTAGTGTACCATTACACTTGCAAATATAATTCTTACTTTTGTAACAAAATACTTCTTTATCCAAGATAATTCAAACACCTAAGGACTAAAAGTAGGATATGGAAAAAGTGTCAATTGAATTTTATGGAATATATAAAGTAAAACCATTAATATAATAATAAATGATAAATATATAGAGGCCTTTCAACTTTTGAAACAAGAACACTTGATACTGATGTACCAATTGTTTAGCATTAAACTGATAGTATCACATACCTCTTAGAAGTAAAGTTGTCATCTTTCTTCTTAGAAGTCTAGTTGCCTCAAATTTTTTTTTGTGGGAAACTGTATTTCATTTTAGTTTGGTTGATATACCTAATATTATATTCCAAAAGTGTATTTATCATAGACCTCTTAGAATTCTAGTTGTTGTCTTTCTTAATTTGGGTTATCTACATATATTTGTGTGAGTCTTCTATGATTATTTTAGAGAATGGAAGCATGGAAAAAAAATTATCCAACATAATATTGGGTGTGCAAGGACTGGTTGCTTTAGTTGCATAGAAAAACAATCTCCATTAAACAAGATATTCTCTTGACTTGTAGTATTCATATTACTATTGAGCTACTTTTTATTAATGGTCTATTCAGAGCATTTTTGGCCTTATCTTGTAGATAAATATGATATAATTGAAACATAATTGAGTCCTACCTTTCTATATTTATTTTTCAATTACCTTTTCAATCATAATCTCTCAGGTGCCCAACTCTCTTTAATCATCCTTTGTGGCTCACCTCTAGCTTCTTGGCCTCTGTCAGTGTATCCTATAACCACCTCTCCTTCATCTTTCATAAAGTGACCTCTTGTAGAGGAATATCCTCATGCCACCTTGTCTCCTATGGGAATCTAGCTATATAAGATATACCTCTGTATTAGTTAACCAATCACAAAGAGAAGATCATCAGAATGCATTATTCTCTCTAGATTGACAATATCCAAGTTCAAGTTTCATGCATCCATATTTGTCATAGAATCTACAATATAATTGCAATTTGAACTCACACTTGTCTTATTACCATCTACAAAAAAAACTAAATATGATTGTAAAGGCATATGTTAGGGCTAATGATTGTCACAATAGTTTCAAATAGTCTATAATACTTTGAGACTCATTTTCACATTGATGTAGGTAATCGCTTGGCTATTACTCTTCAAGGAGATGAAGCATACGAGGACTTTGATCTTATCAAGAGTGTGGGTCCTATAATGCTTCTCATAAATCTTCTCAATGAAGAGGAGAGGGTGAACCATGTCCACACAATTCTATGTAATGGTCTAAGAAAATATCATTTTGTTAATTGATTTTATTGCCAATTTTATATTGGAAATTATTGATTATTGATAAGTAAAATATTTTGTTTATCAATGTTGGTAGTCTTGTAGGTTACCAGTTACCCTATCATCCTGAGCACTTGTTTTTCCTTATTCTTCTCATTTTACTATGTCAACCTAGCTAGATTGCTTGGATCAAGATATCTTTATAGTTATCTCTACATCCTTCAAACATCAATGTAGATAATTTTCAAATATTGTTACTAAGCGTTAAGTGATCTATTAAACTTGATGTCCTAATTAAGATTTTGATTCCTTATTGATGGGCTTATTTATGGATTTCTTGCTACTTGGTTCTAGTTTTTCTCAATATTTTCTTTGTATTATGTTCAAGTGACATTCAATTTCTTGGTAGTTGTTTGTCTTATTTCTCAAACATTTTGGATATGTGAAAATTAGAAACTAAGACATGTTAGAGTAGTGAAATTATGGTCTAATAGATTTATTGAGATGTAGTTGGGACTTTTCAATTTGTTTAATATCACTTGTTCTTTTAACAATAATTATCTATTGTTCTTCACTATGTAACAATGTACAGATGCATCCACTATCTGGAAAGAATTCACGACCCTAGAAGGAAGAAAGTAGTAATCTCATCCTTGCATAAAATTCTCTCAATTTTTGGACAATTTCAATTTCCTTGAGCTCTACTATTATTAGATATCTAATTATTTGGATTATTGTTGTCTGCTTTACATATATTATTACAATAAGGTTACAAAACTTTCCAAGTGGACAATTCCAGATTATCTAAGGATCTATATAGCTATTTTATTCCGCCTGCTGAAAATTCAAGTATAGCTTTTCCCTTATATTTTGTTTTTGTAGAATAATATATGTAGTTTTAATTATGAAAAATGTTGATGTTGTACTTAAGTGATTTCTCCTATGAGAAGGAATTTTCTATAGTTGGTTGTTATTGCCTCATTATAAAATGTGTCATTGTGAGATACTAAATAATTTTTTAGTTAGGTTTTAATTTTGATCTTGGATATCTTTTGAATATGATTATTCATGTTATAGGAATTAGCCTATGCTTTTTTCTCAAATAATCTAGAGAAGAAAAGGATTTCAACAATATTTTTAACAATGTGCAGAGCACATGTTTGCCTAAGCTAGTCTTTACTCACAAACCTTAGTGCAACACAAAAATATGAACTCAATGTTGGCACTTGGTATTACCCTCACAAAAGTGGTATTACACACTTAGAATACTCTCAAGACTTAGAAGCTTTACCTAAGAAACTAAACTTTGTCTAAACTCATTGCCATCCAACCTTTACTAGTGTAGCCTACACTATTGCAGATTCACCATCTTATGAAGCAAGGCCAATACATCTTGAGCCCATCATCAACATCGAAATTGCTTTGCTACACTACTAGATCATTGCTCAGCTAGCTTGGTGATTGCTATTCTTATGTGATGTTTTATTGGGATTTATTAGCATATTTTTTAGTAAACACTTATCTACTCAAATTTTTGGATAATATTTCACAAGAACTCTACTTTTGGAATCAAACGACATAATTTGAGATTTTTATCCTAGTCTAACTCTAGACTATTTGTCATTGCAGACTTTATAGAGCTTGATATTTTGTTTTGTGAATGATCTCAAGTAATTTTGAAGAAGTTGGTGCACTAAGAACATCATTTTTTTGCATTATTTAGTGTTGTATAAATAGTCTCACTATATTTTAGTGTTACATGTAAGTTTTTAGAAATTTAATTTGTGTGCACTGAGAATATTATTTAATTGCATTATTTACTATGGTATAAATATTCTTATTGCATTATTAGTGTTAACATCTAAGTTTGTAGAAATTTTTAGAGGTGGCTAACTACAAAAATGAGGCACAAACAAACATTCTTGTATTGATAGGTACATGGATGGTATGGATTATGAAGAGTTCGATGTGTGCTTTTTTGGGATCATTTGTTTATGTCTAGTGGCTTTTCATCTATTAGTGAAGTGCCAATGGCTAGTGCAAAGTATCATTAAGGAAATGACATTGTATCTAGTACATAGTGTCTATTTTTGGATTACACACTTGAAGAAATCTTCTAGTCACTACATGAACTTCTACATTGTTAGTAAAAAGTTGGATTCCATTTTTAAAAGTTAAAATCCATTACCCCAATTCCCTTTTCCTCTGGTTGATTTAAGTTTGACAAACTAGAATTATTTTTTGAAATAAAAGGAGCCTTTAAACTATTAGCTTGATTGGATGTTTCCTTGTTGCCCCCATTTCAAGAAATATAGGTCCATAATCTTGTTGGGTGCTATATTGAGAATGAAATGAAAAAAATAATAATTTACTATGTATTCTTTAAAGGGTGCTAGCTCAATCGAAGAGCACCTGCTTTACAAATAGGAGGATGGTGGTTCAATTCCATCGTGCCCTATTATGACCAAGTACACTACCAAATATGTGACTAAATATGCTATTGAATATGCTACTAAATATGTGACTAAATATACTATTAAATATGCTACTAAATACACTATCAAATATGTGCCAAATATGTGACTAAATATTCTATTGAATATGCTACTCAATATGTGATCAAATATGCTATTAAATATGTTACTAAATACACTACCAAATATGTGAGTAAATATACTAAATATGTGATTAAATATGCTACTAAATATACAGCTAAATATTTGACTAAATAAACTATCAAATATATGACTAAATATGTGATTAAATATACTACTAAATATAACACTAAATATGTGACTAAATCGATGATCAAAATTAGTGATCAAATAAGTGACTAAGATCATTTAGTAGCGTATAAATGATTGGATATTAACTACTATTACTGACATGATTGATTCTAGTCACATATATACAAATTTTAGTGGTTTTTTTAGTCACATATTGCTAGTTTTGTACTAGTGTTTCCTTTATTACTCCTCTCTGGAGTCTTCTCATGTTGAAGAAGATCTTCATATAGAGATTTTGTGGCATGTTGGGCTAAGGACCCAACCTCTATATCAGGAGGAACTTATTGTCTTTCTTCTATTATCTATCCTTCTTTAGATACTTCATCAATGTGTACAACTATTCATATTCACCCTCCTCTGTATTTTGACTTTTTGTCTTTGCTTTAATTATCAAAGGAGGTAGAGCCGCTAATTGTTTTTCTAATATCATGATCATGTCCTATGGTGGTGGATGATGAATACCAATAGGTCCTTGAGGTAGAGGATGAAATTGACTACAATCCTCTCCTGATGGCTCATACTTGGGAGTGTCCCTTACTTTATCCTCTACCATCTCGATGCCTACGAGCATAAAATAAAATTCCAAGAGGTCAAAAATATCTACTCCCTCACCTTCCATTTATGCTATCCATTGTTTTTTGTTCATCTTTAGAAGTTTCAACTTGGATAGGCTCCCTAGGGACAGATGGAGGTGTTTGAGTAGAGCTTCTCTTTCTCTCTTCTTCAACTTTAATAGTCGAGCAAGTTCTTTTATTCAAAGGGACAAACTCAATTTTTTCATCCCCTTCTTCCTCTTCCTCTACTTCAAGGATAGTCTCTATCACCTGTGGAGAGGGAGTGCTTTTCTTCTTTAATATTCTCCTTTTTACTCCTACCATCATCATTTTTGTTTGGGCTCTCTTAGGCACCAATTGGGAGGCTTCTTCCTCTAAGGCTCTAGGTGGTGGGACCCCTTACTCTTCTGGCAGTTCTACATGTTGTTTCTCCTATTGATCTAGTTTTGATTCTTGCTAAGCTTTTGGTTCTTGGGTGGCTGGTTCTAATCAGACCTTGGCTAGTTGCTTCCTTACCCTAAGGGTTGCCTTTCTCTTCTTACCTTTTTCCTTTTCTAGTCTCAAAATACTTGATTTCTTGCTAATGTTGGTGTACCATTTTTGGCCTCACTAGTGATTTCGTTGGGTAGGTTGGTATAGTGACTTTTGTTCCCTTTTCTTTCTTTGCTTTGGTTATAGCCTGAAGAGATATGGCCTAGGGAATAGGATCCATCCAAAATGGTTTCTTGATCCATTCCCTTGTAAGTTTGACCACATTTCAACCCTAATGATCCATATCATCATTCTACTGACATCCTATTTTTGAGTTCATGATGGGCCTATCATAGATCTTATTGCTATTATATAAGGGATCCATTGTGTCAGGGACATCTCAGTCCTAGGCCTTTAAGGGTATCTCCATGCTCAACACTTTTTTTTCCAGATGTTGATTCATTCTACAATAGTCCCTACTATGAGCATTGTAGTCATATACAACATTCATACAATGTTCTTCTAGTGTTTCCTCATGTACAAATTTCTTCCCCACTAGATGTTGCACCATCCCAATATTATCAAAATATGGGCCTAGAGCCTGATAATCTTTCAGGGGATACTAATCACATTTTAAGTTGAAAGTAGCAATATCTTGCTTATGCTTTACTTTGAATGCTTCAATGGTAATTGACTAAACTCACATTTTTTCATGTTGTTTTCTCACTCTGTCATATGTAGAAGTGATTTGGTGATCTATCTATAGTAGTATGAGTCTATCTGATGGGTATCTTGGGAGCTTCTTGGGGCACAAAATAGTACTAGCTAGTTGGAGGTAAGTGAAGGTCTTGAATTGGATGTAATAGGCACCAACCTCAATTATCCTTCCTACATCCTCTTTGCATAATCACCTTCTATGAACATGATGATGGTGAATATGAAGCCATCATTGACCACCCTATATTCCACACTTTGTAGCGAGAGCTTCTTCTTCACAAGTTGTGGATATACTACACAGGGCCAAGCATCTGCATCTTGCATGCTTCCATTTTTGTACAATCTTGGGTAGTCTATGGTTCTTATTGCCAATAGATACACCACATAAGAAGTCATGTAAAAATGAAAATCATTCTTGACTGAGATCAGTTGCTTGTCGAAATTGTCACTTAGGATAATAGCCCAATCAATAGGCATCTTTGTTATTTTGATGGCTTCAATGAAGTGCACTATCCATCTCTCGAAGTGACCTATTTTGGGAAGGCTCATGGCTCTAGTAAGGAGAAGAATTGAATATTAGATATCATCTATCATGTATTCCTGTGTCATATCAATTTTTCTTGCTCTTCGACCCAAGGATCTCTTGTTAATTAAGTACTTAAATTATACCAACTCTTTGGCCTCTACTTCACTCTCCCTATACCATTTGTCTACACCTTCATAAGATATTTGAAGGTATTGGTTTTCCCTAGGGAGGTGTAAAACCTTCTCAATGTTGTACAACCTGAGATTAAGGACTATTTCTCCTATTACACTCTTTATTACCTTCTCCTCTGACACATAATGTTGGGCTAGTGTTATGATCAACTCAGAGGATTGAAGTGATGTAGGGTGTGAAGTGAAGTTCATTAACCCACTTTAGATGAGAGATGATACCATAGCTAATATTTTGATAATCTTGTTGTAGAGGGTGAGGAATGTATCCCAATTCTGTATCTCAGATCTTCATTTTTTTGTCCTAGAATCAAAATTTCTTTGGGGGCTCCTTGGTAATTGAATGCTATTGGCTTTGGTGCCATCTTTTCTTCCATAGAGGATGATGATGCCATTGTTTCTACAAAAAAGGGGAAAGAACATTAGTATCTTAATGTTAGAAGACATTCATGATGCTCAGTTAGGACCCAAATGATGTAATACTAAGCAAAAACTAGTCAATTTTGGTCAAAAACCTTTTAAGAGTCTAGTTTGCATACTCTTGCACCTAGAACACCCTCACAAGTGTGCATGGTACACAAGTGTGCTTTAGAATGGCCCATACAACACAATGTATGCAGTTGCACACCTTGTGCAACTATGCACATGTAGAGTTTTCCATGTGAAGGTTTTTTTAATGTTTTTTTAAGAGAGGGGGGAAGATTAGGTCTTTAGGTGTGAAGATGCATACCTTTTTAGGGTCCACACATGTGCATGTGTGCACCTTCATAAGGTGATGTCTTACCTTAGGTTGGAGTGTGAAGGTTTATTAGAGTTGCATAGTTAATGGGGGTGCAAAGGTGTACAAGAAGAGAGGGAGCAAAGTAATAAGTAAAGAGTAGATGTGGGTGTTGGGGGTTATAGAGGCTAGGGGTGGCACCTTGGTGTAAACCTCTGAGGGTATGCACATGTGTAAGTGTGCATCCTCAGAGTGAGGTGAAGTGTGCATGTGCACAAGTGCACATATGCACACTTAATTCTCTTTGAAGTCTTGATAACTTTATTTTTCAGCCTTTCTTTGTACTTGACACTGCCTAATTGGAGATGAGGGTTTGACTTAGACATAGAGGGGGCCCCTAGATGATCGAGGTGCTTGACTAGGTGCCTAGTAGAGTTTGTTTTGAAGCTAGGGGGTCCCCATTATGTGACTCAAAATGGGGTGTGTATTGTGAGAATGTATTGCGAGAATACAACTCCTCTATCCTCTTGACCAAACATAATCCTCTTATGATCTAATACCAGATCACCAACTTGGCATCCAAATAATCCCTTGGATCTCTTACATGCATTTACTAGCTTCACATATCACTTGCACAATTTTCACTTGCACTCTTACTCTAACCAATTATACACTTCATCATAAGGAAAATAACCTTCCTTTATACCATATCCTAAAAATAATTCCTTGAGTCAGCCTTGAGGATTTCCCAATTAATTATAATAAGACCTCATTAAGATATTATAACAATTACACAACACTGTCAGCTCATAGTCTTTACAACATTTTACACGTGTGATCGTTGACCTTGTGCACTTGTTGATGTCATCATCTAGTTTTCTACTACCATTGTCTAAATGCACTCATCACAATTCTATCCCAATTAAGAGATATAATACAAACATCAAAAACTTCTTCTTAGGTACTATGTCTACTTATTGTCTTCTATAATTCATGAATAAATTTCACATGTCTTTGACGCTTTGTACACACACTTTCCCACTTCATTAGGATACAATGTGATATACATCCTCAATTGCACTTGACCTAATTATTAATGCATAATCCATATGACCTTGTTATCTATGTGTTACTCTGCTAGTCTTCATAGAAATAATACTATGTCGATATCAATGACACACAATAATAAATGCAACATGTCTATTATGTAAATAATTTTTCCAATACTTAGGATACTCCCCTAAAGGAATACCATTAACATTCATGCTAATAGAAACTTCATAAATTTCAATCTTTCATCCACTAGTAATTTATAGTGCAAGAATTTCCAAGTCAAAATCTAAGCATTATCCTCTAATTTGTACTTCCAAACTTGAGCACTCAATTTTCTACAAATTTTCTCTTTAATTTTACATTTCAATTTCAAATTTAGTCTTGGATTTAACAACATAGTAGGGAGAAGCTTCAAGTATACTTGTTTTATTTGGAAGCTAGATAAATGATGTTTAGATAGCCATAACCAATCCTTATAGAAGTTGTCATGAAGTAGAGTGCAAATATTCATCAATAGTTTAGCAAACACCAAAGATTTCACAAAGATAACAAAGGCTTTATAATTGTTGGTTAAGCCAAAATTATTTTGTGTAATATGTCAAGTTGTCCAGTCTAGAATATTAAAATCCCAAATGTCTTCAAACTATCAGACACCTTTTTTAAAAAGATAAAAGGCTTTCATAGGAATGCTATAGCTAAGGGCTAGCCATGATAATGAATTAACCTATTCCACTAGATGGATGAGGATCCAAAGCTGAAACTATTTTGCAAGGCATTACATTTCCAATTTAAACATTTACACATGAATGCTACACATGAATGCTACACATGAATGCTACACATGAATGCACATTTTTCAATGTGAGAGAAATCTTCTATTTTTAAAATAACTTTATTTCTCCTCCACACATTTGAAACCCTCTCAAAAGTCAACCATTAATTGTGATTGGTTGAAATGTTTGTGCACATGGATCACTCAAGATGTATTCTCCTCCCTTGATTATGCCTCTTTTGTCCCTTAATCTCTTTCATCCATTTTTCTTTAAAAGGGAGCGCTCTCTCCTCATTCAAAAAATCTTAGTCTCTCATGCTATTGTTATGCTACAGGTTTTCTTGGTGATTTTGGAGACTTGGAGCATTCTTGCATTTTTGCATTTTAGCTTAGCTCTCATTCTACTTACATTATGACATACTTTTTAGCTTAGTTTTATTTATGCTTTAGCTTAGTTCTCTTTGTTAGCTTGCATTTTATTTAGAATAGCTTGCATTTGGATTTCATTTTATTCTAGATTTTTGGATATTGGTACTCTTGCCTCTACTCTTTGAATCTCTCCTTCTATGATGCACCTTGCAAGGGTTGCATAGTTTGGTTCATTTCAGATCCATAATCTCATAGCCTTTACACATCATAGATAGAGAGCTATAAGATAGCTCTTGAGTCTCCCTCTTCCATGGGTTCCCTCAAGAATAATGGTTTATAAAGGTGTGACACTTTTTGTACACACATTTTTGGCACCCACTGTGGGGCTAGAACCAAGTTTCTAGCTTTATTTTGTTGCTTACATTTTGAGTAAATTACCATTTCTAGTTTTTTATATAGAAAATTCTTGGATCTAATCAAGTGGTTTTTCATGTTTCTTACTTTGGTTTCAAGGCTAAAACCTTTGTGCATATTCATTTCAAGGCCAAAACCCTAATTTTGAAAGATTTGACCATATCTTCCAAACCACTTTGAGTTTGGATTTGAATTTTTTTTTTATAGGTTGGAATGCATCACACATGTCTTAACCTAATTTCCAAATCATTTTGATTTGATTTGAGTTTTATATGTTTTTTTCTCTAGTTTTCATAAAAAGTAATTTATGGTCACAAATTAGTGTCCTTTTTAGAAAAAAATTCAATTTTGAAAATCTCTTTAAATTCTAGAGGGGTTCCATTCTTTTTAATTTGAATTTAGAGGACATATTAGGGCCCAAAAAATCAATTTGATAAATATAGTTTGTTTTGACAAAATGGGTCCCTATGGCACAAATTAAGAGATTTTTTTTGAATTTCTTGAATTTTTGGAAAGATATCTAGTTTTCAGTAGGGGTATATTATTTTCACTTCTATTTTTGGATCCAATATCATAACAAACAAGTCCAATCTTGTTGACTAGGTCAAAATCAAAGAGTAAAAATAAGAGCATTTGTGATTAACTTGCACTTTCTTTGCATGCACTTGGTTGAAAGATGACTTGGATTTTTGAGGCAACTAAATTTTTTTTTTGTAGGTCTTACTTGGTTGTTTTTCCCTAACCTTGGTTTCTTTTTAGGGAGTTCCTCATTTTCATTGCTAAAAAAGAATGCATGTCAAAGCTCCAAATGCAAAAGGGCTACTAACGATTGTTTGCAGGGTTGCTCGATGCATAAAAACCAAAAATTTTTTGTTCTTTTTATTTCATGTGTGGCATATACTAGTTGTTCATTTTGTAGGCACACTAAAACTTGTAATTGGGATTCCTTGTTATAAGAGAGTATGCTCTTCATCCTTGCAGTGAATCAGAAATCTTGACCCACATTTGGATTTCAAAAGAAAGTGGGTAATTTATCTTCTTGGTGTGTTTGGGTGACATTATTGGAATAGGAGATTATGCTCTTCACCCTTGAGGTGAATCAGAAACCTTGACCTCTAAAATTTGATTTTCTTAATGTTTAGTTAGGATCTTTTAGTGGGCTTGCTCTCAGACAACTTGAGAGGAACGATCCAAGTGGGGACAAGCAAATTACCTAGCTATTCCAACCCACTATAATCTCAAGGCTATCAAGGAAACAAAACCTTGGTATACATAGCACTTGTATTACCTAGTGTGATTTCTTATGGGATTACGACCATAAGGAGCTCACTAGGGAGGAATGCTTAAGGTACTCTTGTAGTTGTAAGACCAATTATTCATTGCAAGGTGAGGTGTCCCGTATCAAGAGAAAGAGGAGTGCTATGAATGTAAATCATTTCTAAACACCCTAGGTTAGTATCTAGCTTATTTTTTTTCTCAACTTCTTGGTGCAAGGATCAATCCTAGTGGACTACCTGAATCACCCCAAGATTTTACACTCACCATATGTGTTCCCTTGGTTGTGCTTATAGCACTTCCATGAAAAAGACAATACCTCTTGTGGGAAATTGCTTGGTGTGAGGTGAAGAAGCATCAGGTGTGGGCCAAGTTGTTGAGTAATGAACCATGAATTCTAGGTAGATATTGCTTGATATGTATTTGAATGTGCTAGATCTATAGAAATCTTTTGAACATACACATGATGATAGTTCTAGGGATTTCTTTTGAGACCTCACATATGCTTGTATCAAGCAAGGTTGCTTCGTCCCTTGCTTGATTGTTTGAAGACTACTCCATGTGTCACTATCTTTCTTGGAAAGAAATTGCTTTTGAACATCAAACTTGCTATGCTATCAACTATTGTCAAAATTTGTCAACCAAGTCAAAACATCAAGTGTAAACATTTTTTTGTGTTGCTTAATAAGAAGAGTTTCATCAATTACCTTTTATTTGTTATGTCTCTGGTGCTTAAACATGCTTGAAGTGGTTTTTTGGTCTCAATGCTCTTGGTATTTCTATCTTCATGGTCTATGTCTACTTGCTAGTTATCCTTTTGCTAAAATGGTTACCTTGATTTCTTGACTATGCTCTTAGGTTGGGAAAGTTGTTCACTTGTCACCCCAATTTCTCTATCTATTTGGCTATTTGGCTTCTTTCCTAGCTCTTGAATTAAGTCACTAGTGTCATAAGTCTTTCTTGACATGTCACTTTACTCTATCTTTACTATATTGGCAAGTGAATAATCTACCTCTCTATTTTAGACATCAAGTTATCTTGTATCACCTTGTTAGTTTCCTCTAGTCTCCTTTATGCTTGATTATTTGTCTACCACTATGGCATTCAAAGCTTGTGCTACCAAACCTCAACCAAATATAGATGATCATGATGTCCTCCATGCCACTAAATATTTTCAAGATCTATATGCGCAATACAAAGAACTAGAGGAGAAAAATGATCTTTCTTACCTTTATTTCTCTAAGCACATGATAGAAATGAAGTCTAAACTTGAGAAAATGTTAGTGGAGAAGATTGCATTCTTAAATGATTCTTCCTTAAGACCTTTACATACACATGGGTCATCTTCTTCAAGGTATACATATTCTACTCCAAGACATCAAATGTCTTCATCTTCTAGATCTAAATACCTCCTTAGAGAGAAAGAAAGTGTGATGCAGGAGCATCTAGAGGTACAAGGGCAATCCTGTGTCACCCACAAAAAAATGTACCTAGACATAGTTTCTATTTCATGTGTTTTCATTTTTGGATACCCATTTGGGTCAAATAAATGTTCCAACTCTCATAGTTCCACTATCAGTGTTCTGGGTTAGAGTATTTAAGCACCTTGGGATATGTGTAAATGCCAAAAAAATAGGACTATGCAATTGAGCCATACTTATGGTGAGTTAGAAGGTGTAAATTGGAGGGAGGATTAAAATTGTAATTTAGAACATTCTAGAAAAAGAATCAAGTCAAAAGGCTACACGGTTTGAAAGTTATCACAATTTTTTAATTTCTAGAGACCTCCTAAGAATGCTTCAAAGTCAAGTTCGAGGCACTAAATGATGTTGTATAGGGCCAAAAAATGGGGGATCAGGAAAGCTTGTCCATAGGGCTATAGAGCACTCTGAGAGATTTTTAAAAATGTAAACGGTTCGTCAATCGAAGCTATGGTTCAAAAGTTATGCCTTCCAGAAGTTTAGCTACTGTTTCTAGATTTCTAATTTTGTGCCAACTTCTAATGAGACTTCTGGAGCCTTCTATTTTGGTGGTGGATGCCAACTAGCACTTTCTATAATGTATTCCTAATCCTTAACCCTTTGGGGTCTATTTAAGAACATTTCTAGCATTGTAAAAGGTAGTTCAGAGTGGAGTTTGAGAGAAGGTACTGGGAGAAGAAATTATCTCTAGATTTATACTATTGTAAGCCCATAGGGCATGTTTTGGAGTCTGTTTTCTTTGCACTAAGTGTATTAGCATATTTTCATAGTTAATAAAGTTTCCCTTTCCTGTTGTGTCCATTCTGTTCTTGTGTTGTTGTTTCCATCAAAGTTATACATGCTTTAAGCTTATTCCAAGATATCATGATGGACCTATCTTTGACCAAGACAATGATGAAGACATGGATGCATACCATTCACTTGAGAAACAAAAAAAAAGACTCTAGACATAATTTTGATAGAACTTTTTCTCCCTTGGAAGATTCTTATGATGACACTTTGCAAACACTTCTTGGCACCAAGCTCATCATGTTACCTAAGTCTAGCTCATATGGAAATCCGTTCTTGGATATCTATTGTGCTTATCATCGATATGATGAGCATAGTAATTCAGATTGCATTGACCTAAAACATAAAATCTAAGATCTTATTGATAATGGAATTATTGATACCTCTTATGACTCATGTGATGAGGATACTTCTCTTGAGCAAGATTACATTGATGAACCTATGTCTAGTAGTGGCTCTATTACATCTTCCACTTCTTCCAACACTCATGCATCTCCCAACACTTCAAAGCTTTCCAACATGCCTCCATCAAATAAAGAATCTAATGCTTTCTACATTCACTACGTGTATCCTCAAGGGCTACCTCTAAAAGAAACTCAAGCTAACCTTCACTTGGCTGCAAACCTTTTCCATGCTACTAAGCCTACTCCAAGCACTGCTCCACTCACTCTTCATTCTCCCTTGTCCTTAGAAGTGGCTCCATGTCAAGAGGACTCTCAAAAGAAAAAGCTATAAATGTCAAGAAAGATCATGATCAAGCACACTTTCATCTCCTTCAAAATTTCACCCCTCTGTATCCTATGTCTTTTCCATCCCCCAAGTATGATGAAGATGCCACTTCCATTATCTCCCTTGAGCTTACTAAAAATTATGAGAAAATTTCTCTTCCTATGCTATCCAAAGCTACTTGTCAAGATGAAAGCATCCCCTCATGTTCTACTTCTTCATATCCACTTCAAAGGTGTGTTCAAGCTTCAATTGCTCCTATTAAAAATGTTTTTCCTATCAAAGCTACTAATAAATCTATTGATGGATTTGACTATGTTGCTCACTCTAAAAATGTTGATATCCCTTTCCACTATCCATTTGCATATCCTAATTCTATCCTTGGTCCTTATCCATCAAAGCTAATGCCTTCAAATCTTCCATCTATATAGGGACCTTATGTTCCTTTGTCTCCTACATTTTCCACTTCTAGCGCTCCCATCATGCCTCAAGATCAACAAAGACACTCATCCTTGATGAATTTCCACCCATCTATCCATCTAAACCAATCATACCATCCTTATTCATCCACAAATCCCAAGTCCTTTGGAAGTGAGAATAAACATAAGAATCCATTGACAAATAAAGATCACTATGTCCCATCTAATCGACATGTGCATGCTAAGAAGGAAAATGTGCAAAAGAGACCGCAAAGGTCCATTGTGAAAAAAGTTAAATCAAATCAAATATGGGTTCCTAAACTCATTATTGAAGAAATATGTTTTGAAGTATCCAAAGGAAAATCTAAAGCTACATGGATTCCCAAATCTCTCTTGAAAGACTTGAATATTGAAAATACTTCAAAGTTGACATCCAAGCTTCCAAAGGCTTCCATTCCATTTTCTTCCAAAAATATTCCTAAAAATATTCTAAAGCCTTCCACTCCACTTTTTTCCAAATCTCTTCTACCACCTCATACATCTAAACCGCAAGCTATTTCATCCATGATTCCTCCATCATTCCAATACCCTTCAAGGCATGTGTCAATGTTGATCTTGTCCAATATTTCAGCTACCCTCATGAAACCTTCTCAAGCTTACACTTACTTTCTATACATGAACTCTTATCCTCCATATACTCTTCCTACTACCATTTCTCTTTCATCACCCTATCAACATCTTTGAGCATACCTTTCTATGGTCTTGGCTTATCATGACTTATCTTTCCTATAGGAGCACTATCTACATTCAAAAAGCTTGAGCTCTTTCTAAAAAAAAAAAGGAAAAAAAAGAAAAAAAAAAAGAAAAAAATGAAAAAATGCCTTGGTGAAAACCACTTCTTGTGGCACATTGGTAGCAAAAGTAAAGAGAAATAAATTCATCCTATGGTGAAAACCACTTCTTGTGGCACCCTGGTAGCAAAAGTAAAGAGAAATAAATTCATCCTATGGTGAAAACTACTTCTTGTGGCACCTTGGATAAATACCATGATGAAAACCTGGCAAACAGGCATCATGTGTAATTCTTCCATCATCCATCTATCCCCTCTTCTCTCTTTGATCTTGAAAATGTTGAGCTATCTTTGCATATTGACTATCTTATCCATGAGATTTTCTATTGTGCTCTCTCATTCATTGATAGCCTCCATCTTGAGATTTATTCTTATTACTCTATCCCATTACTATCCTATCTAGTTGACCCCTAAGTCTTGATCACAATAAATGAAACATGGATCTTATAGGTGTCTTGACATGGCTACTCTTTTGGACTACAAACTTCATGCCATCTCACTTGTTGGCTTCACTACTTATCCTATATGCTATCTTGCTCATTACTTCCATTGTTTATCCAAAACATACTTCATCCAACTATTTTACCTCTTTCCCTAGCTTGGGTACTCTTGAGGAGTCAGTCCTTGAGGATCACTTTTACTTGCTTCATACTCCTTTCTTATCCATCTCTGCTTATCCACTGGCTTGTTTCTCCATCATGCCTATACCTTGCTAGACATTGGGAGAAAATGATGTGATCTTTCTTGAGAACTAGTAATCTCTAAATCATTCTAAATATCCAAAAAAAAATCATATATGATGCTAAAAAACTCCTAAAAATTAGAAAATGTCCTGAAAAAATGATCATTTTAGTGAAAACCTAGCAATAGGCACTTTGATGCATCACCCAAAAAAAATACAAAAATACAAACAAATTTGAAAAAAGTTCTGAAAAAAAAGAAATTTGCCAAGTGATGAAAACTTGGAAATAGGTGCTACTTGAGACCCTTGCACCTATGTCTATCAGTCTCAATCACACACTCTACAGCACATTTCCTAGCTTGGAATTGTTTCTTGTCCTCATCTTGGGGGCATAACTACTTAGACCATTGAGGTATTCTTGTGCATTAGGGTTTCTTTGACACCTCACAAAACAATGTTTCTTAAACACTACCCCCACCTTGACATTAAGTGTTTCTCAACACTTTTCAGATAGTTTACTTATGGTTTCCGATGTCATGATATTTCTCACTATCAGAATCAAGTCTTGAAGAAATGGCCAAGTAACTTACACACACACACACTTCAACACTTAAACTACTAAGCTATGATGAACTTTATCTTCTTTGTGTGTTGTTTATGATGATTTCTTTGCTATGTGTTCCCTCCCTAATAAGTCTTTTGAGGATGTCATGGACTAGAAAACTAGGGGCATGGGGTATGTTTTACTTTCTTTCTGCTTGTGGGTATACTTTGTTATTCTAAGGTGTTTAGAGAATTCATGCTTGTCCTACATGTGACACTTTGGACCTACAGCATATCATGCTTGTTTGTTCTTGCAAGACCACACTCGAGGGTTATCTTGGCACTTATGCCTTGATACAGATGTAATCTTGCTATACTAAACTTAGGAAATCTAATTGTATTAGCCATATTGACTTGCATGTCTTTGATGTTTAGGTTGGATTCCCACATTTCTATCTGATGTAGATCATATTCATATCCTCATAGTTTTACTAGTGATGATTGTATGATCTTATGATGTCCGTAATAAGGCTCAATGATAAAAACTAGGACCTACTTATGTAACCCTTGAAATTGCACCTTTTCATACTAGCTTGCATTCTAGGGTTCATTCTAGCTTAGCTTTGCATTTTTCATGTTGAGAGAGCTCTCTTCTTTATCTTTCATGGACTTGTTAGCTAACTATATTCATCCTTCTCTTGTATCTCCTCGATCTTATCTTATCTCTTCTTTCCTATTTCTCACTTCTTTCCTATCTTACCATCTCATCTATGATTTTGACCTATCTTTGCTAATCTCGACATCATAGATCCTTTTTTGGGATCAAAATCCAAATTTGGCTTCATCTCACTAGTCAAAAATTTCTTCTTTCTTCTATGTAGTCGGCTGACCTATTGAGGCTTAATCTTTGAATATTGTAGGGGAAATCATCATTTCCTTATTTCTTCATCATTTCTATTCTCTTCCACTTGACATAATTCTTATGATTTATCTTTCTTGGTCAAAGTTAGTCAAATTGGGGCATATCTTCATAGTCTGGTGGTCATTCTTTGGTCTTAATCTCTTATCTATCATCATGAACTTTTCTTTGTTCTAATTTAATCAAATCTAGCTTATTTCTACATCTCATCTATCTCATTTTGATTTCAATTCCAAGGGAGCATGAATATTCTATCATTGTTGCAAATTTCTTTTTGCTAAAACTATCTATTTTCTCTTGATCTATCTACTTTTCTTGGTGTTAGTACTCTTCTTGAGTTCTTATATCTACTCTATCCTAGTGTTCAATATTATCACTATTAGACTATGCATTTAGGATTTTCTATCTCTCTTTGCTTCATTCTTCATAATTAGATCTCTCTATCATCTTAGCTTCTTCATTCTTTGACATAATGCATTCTTAGACCGATCACACATTAGTCAAAGAGGGGCAAATGTAATCAACTAAAAATGTTCATCTAGACTATGAGCCCCCTTTCTAGAATTTTTTCATAATTTATCTAATGGTTATTTTTGATCAAATCCTCAAATATCTACTTATTCGATTATAACCTATGGCATGACCACTTTATCCCAAGTTCATATTTAATTAAAAGAACTTGTCCCCCTTTTAATTAAATAAAATTCCCTACTCATCTCTTATCCTAAATGTGCACACATAAAGCATTATTCCTATTTTAGAAATAAAAGAAAAGACAATATTGTCTACACATGAATGCACATTTTTCTATGTGAGAGAAATCTTCTACTTTTAAAATAACTTTCATTCTCCTCCACACATTTCAAACCCTCTCAAAAGTCAAACATTAATCATGATTGGTTGAGATGTTTGTGCACATGGATCACTCAAGATGTATTCTCCTCCCTTAAGTATTCCTCTTTTGGCCCTTAATCTCTTCTATCCATTTTTCTTTAAAAGGGAGAGCTCTCTCCTCATTCAAAAAATCTTAGTCTGTCATGCTATTGTTATGCTGTAGGTTTTCTTGGTGATTTTGGAGACATGGAGCATTCTTACATTTTTGCATTTTAGCTTAGCTCTCATTCTGCTTACATTATGACATACTTTTTAGCTTGGTTTTATTTATGCTTTAGCTTAGTTATCTTTGTTAGCTTTCATTTCATTTAGAATAGCTTTCATTTGCATTGCATTTTATTCTAAATTCTTGGATATTGGCACTCTTGTCCCTACTCTTTCAATCTCTCATTCTATGGGGCACCTTGCAAGGGTTGCATAGCTTGGTTCATTTGAGAGCCACCATATCATAGCCTTTGCATGTCATAGATAGAGAGCTATAAGCTAGTTCTTGATACTCCCTCTTCCATGGGTTCTCTCAAGAATAATGGTTTATAGAAGTGTGACACTTTTTGTACAGACAATGTGAATGGTAAATGATCAATTATATTGAATGATAAGATCAAATGTGACAATGAATATTGGGTTGATGGTTTTAAATATAACTTGCTAAGTGTGGCACAATTGAATAGTTTAGGATATTGAGTTAAATTCCTAAACGGGAGGGCAGAGATCTATGATGATGCTTGTGAACTAATTGGAAGTGGAGAGAAAAAAAGAGAACTTATTCTATCTAGACCTATCTGATGATGCATGCCTATTTTCATAATTTGAGGATGTGTGGTTATGGCATAAGAGGCTATGTCATGTAAACTTTGATAATTTGGTAAACAAAAGTAAGATGAAAAGAGTAAGAGGATTACCAAGATTGAGCAAACCTGATAAGGTGATGTGCAAAAAAATGTCAAATGGGACAAATGACAAAGTTTAGTTTCAAGAGTGAGACCTATTCTTCTGATGATGTTTTGTAGTTGGTTCATACCAATTTATGTGGTCCTATTAGAATGTAAATTTGTTATGGTGACAAGTACTTTATTCTTTTTGTTGATGATTTCTCTAAAATGATGACTATCATGTTTCTAAAAGAAAGATATGATACTTTTCAAATGTTTAAGTGGTATTTGGATAGAGTTGAAAAGGAAATAGGTAAGAGTTTGAAGTGCTTGAGATTGGATAGAGGAGGTGAATTCACACCAGATTAGTTCAATGTATTATAAAATGAAAAAGTAACCAAGAGAAAAATTAGTGCACCAAGGATTCCACCATAAAATGGGATACTTGAAAGAAGAAATAGATCAATTATGGACTGTGCAAGAATAGTGATGATGGAGCAGGATGTTTCACAAGAGTGTTGGAGAGAAGTTGTAAGTACTATTGCTTATACACTAAACTAAGTTCAAGTCAAGAAAGGTACAAAAAAATCCCCTTTTTAAATTTGGTATGGTTATGCATGTAATGTCAATTATTCAAAGTCTTTGGAAGCTAGTGTTACATGTTGAAAGATGCAAGGAAAGGAAAACTTGATGGAAAAAGTGATGAAGGTATATTTCTAGAATATTACACTAAAATAAAGGCATAAAAGTGTTTGAATTCTAACACTAACAATATTTTGAAAAGTGCAATTGTTAGAGTTGATGAATTTGTAAAGAAGAGTGGAGAGGAATGGAAGAAAGAACCTAAGGATCACAAAAAAATGTCTACATCTATGAAGGAGAACCTAGGACCTTACCTAAACTAAAGAAAGAGGTTGTTGAGGATCATCAAATTGACACTACCAAGGTTCAATAGAACATCTCTATTGAGTATCAGGTTGTAGGAGTTGAGTCACAAACATAAGAAGTTGAACGTCATAAACAAGAGGCTGAACACTAGACAAACAATATTGATGTTCCTTATAAAAATGAAAATGAAAATACAAATCAATGTGATCATCTTATATAGTAAAACCAATATATGTAATTTTATTGTATAATATATATAAAATAAAATATTAATTAAAGGTGAAGTTTACATTATTTTCATTAAAAAAATGATAATATTAAATTCTTAATTGATAATTAGTAAATTACATTTAAAAATTAAATAATGTAATCTTAAAAATTTAATATTGTAGAAATAAATAAATAAATATATAATAGATCCATAATTAAATAAATAAAAAATAAAAATAAAAATACATACATACATACATACATACATACATACATACATACATACATACATACATACATATACATAATAGATCCATATTTTTAATTAATTAAATAGTCAATAATGACTTTTGAGTTATCTTTGGACAGTTTAATGTGGGAACAAAAGGAAATACCAAAATGAAAATGCCCTCTATCATGCATTTTAGGATCATGGCTCCAAAACATTGGGGCCAAGGAGTGGAATATCAAGAGGTGTTTTCCAGATTGTTTGATAAAACTATTATGACATGGACTATAATGAACATGGGTACATTTAGAATACGGATCAACCTGAAGCACTCATATTGTTTTGGTGAAATGCTAGGCACATGTATGAATGTGGAGGACTTCATTTTCTCAAGCATTCTTTGAACATGTGGTAGCACATTGGATCAGGGTCTCAGATAATAAACATATAGATGCATCATTTTTCCAAATCTTCTATATACATGTTGCCTTAAGTTTGGTTGAATATTTTTGAGTGGCTAAAGGACGAAAATGAGGTTTGTATATAAATATATAGGCAAGAAAATGAATGATAGCCATAGTGAAGGTAAAGGTCGATAAGGTCTACTATAAGCATAGAAAAGTGAGATGACCCCTCTATATTATCAATGTTCTTGGATGATTGAGCTCAAATTACATTACATTTTATGAAGTTTTAATTTAAATATTTTGCACATACTTTTGTTGGAATTACAAGTGGAAAAGGAGTAAACTATTGAGAGGTGGGGTAAATTAGGAGTTAAAACTTGGACCCATAAAACTTTCACCATTCATACATCACATGCATTAAAATACTAAAATAATATGTAAAGTAAATGCATCTAAAACATATAAGTAATCAAACACACACACTTAACACCAAATATGTTTACCCAGAAACCCTCCAAATGAGAAGGTAAAACTGGAGTGGTGATGACATCCACAAATATTTAGTATTGTAGTTGCAAAGTGTATCCAATTGAGGTTACATTGGTTTGATCATGAATCATGATCTTCCATGTGAAAGGCCTACCCTGTTAAAGGCTTACAAAGATTGTCTAGTCCCACCTTGTTAGAGAATTTCAATATCCTATTAGAAATGTGCCTATTTAAAGGACTTTTGATCATTCACTTAGAATGTCACCTATTAAAGGATTTGGTGAAGCCTGTTAGGACTACTTTAGCTAGGAGATTTAACTAAAATCACCTACTAGAATGTCTCATCATAGATCTTGTAATTGACACTTGCTTGTCTGATGATAGATCAACTCTGCAAAATATCCTTCTTGATCCTTCATAATCAGATACAATAATGCTATGTCCTTCTCTATCATTTGTTCTCCTCTAACTAATTCTACAATTCACTCTTATTGCTAACTCACCTTGAATGTTTTGAAAACTATCTTGTTTGCTTCTCCAATTTGATCATTCACCCCTTTATTATGCTCTCAACTCTCTTTTAAAACTTAGGGCTTCATCTTCCATATAAATAATTTGGTGGCTTAGGTTTAGGTATGAATCTAGAGTTGAGATTCATCCTTTTTACTGCTTAATCCTTCCTATTTTCTAATTGGCTGCATGCAAATACCTAGGGATTCTACAAATAGATTTGTCCTTATCTCCAAAAGATCATAATCTACCTTTAAGTCAGCTTAGAAATAGTCTACATAGTTTTTTGTTCCATTACAAACAAATATGTCCAATCTATGTTACTTGGCATATGAATTTACTAATGCTCAACATATACTAAAATTTAGTTTCTCACTTGGTACTTGAACTGCTCGACATCTACTATTCACTCAACACTTGAATCACTCAGCATGGTCTATTTGCTCAACACTTGAGTGACTTGACACTCATTGCAGCTTGACATGGTCTTATAATTACATGTTGTACTTGGTATGCATTACTAGTTTGGCATGAACTAAGTAAATGACTTAAGTGTGTTGACACTCAATTGTCAAAACCAATCTAAGATCAACAATCTCCCCCTTTGACATGAGTGTCAAAAACATTTGAATATACATAATTAATCTAGTCTTCTCGAGTATAATATATCCATGACTTGACTTATATACAAAACTTCAAAATTTCAAATTTTTTACAATAACCTATGTACCTCAAAATTTATTACTCCCCCTAAGTTAATATGTCTATTCTATATCCAAAATCTATTCTCCATTCTGAGTAGATTTGTCTCTACTGATTGATACACTTTGACTTTAATGCACTTGTAACTGATACTCTTTATGCTCTACCTTAGCTAATGTCTATTCTGCTTTGTTTTTATCTTTGCATTGTGTTTCTCAAGAATGTATATCATTGGGGTCAAAATGGATAACTCCCCCTTTGTTCATGTTGCCCCATATTTTCATTATCTCTCCCTTTAATTATTCTCCCCCTATCTTTATCTATTGTTTGCTTTTATCTCGCACTATCTCCCCCTTTCTTCTTGCTTACTTACTCCTCCTTTTAATCTATCTCCCCCTTGCTTCTTTATATATCCCCCTTTTTGACACTTATATCAAATGGGCTATACACTTATTGTGTATTTGTCCAAAAAGGGTTTATGGACTTCAATGATTATTTTTAGAGCTGCATCCGAATTGTCACATGAAACATGAAATGACTTTATTTGGATAGCTAGCTCTACTGTAAGATGTATAAGTCCATCTAGGGTAGAAATATTGGGGTCTTTCTTTAGTAAAGTTTTTGCATAGCCTAGCTCTTTATGGAGAATTTCTATGTGTGGGGTAAGGGAGGCTTGAATATTTGTCAACTTGGATCTTATATTAACCCCTTTTTCTATTAACATAGCTAGTTAACTTTATGATTGAAGCAATGTATGGAAATGCTTCTCACTCTGAGCTAGGTTCTTAAGTAGTTGCATACTTGAAATGTTTAAGTTACTCTCCAGGCTCAGAATTCTATGTCTGGTATCTTGGGTGAAGAGTGTGGGATCACACAGTTTGGTGTACAATGAGAAGATATTCTCAAGTACTTTCTTCACATCCTCAACCTTGGTTGCTAATACAACTTGAGTAAGTGCTCTGTCACCAAATGTCTTCTTATTTACTTTCCCATGAAATTTTCTTTTAGACTATTCTAAAAGTTTAGCATTTGTGTGTAGGTCTTCATTATTAATCCTTTTCACAATATCTGAAAATTATTCCATTAGTGGCTTTAATTCTTTAGGTGTAGATAAGCTAAATGAATCTAAAAAGATGTTTTTTATTTCTTGGAGAGCTTTCTTCTACCTATACTCCTTCCTGAGTAGTTCTTGATGCTTCTTTTTCTCTAATGCTTGTTGCAAAATTCCTATTTTCTCTATAGTCATTGTATCATAATTATACTTAGGAATAATGATCTCTTCATCTAAGGTGATCTCACCATAGTGAATTACCTTTTCAACCTTAGAAGATCTTGGGCTTGGCATTGAGATTTGTAGGGGTATTGCTTTTGTGCTCAGCTTCTGAAGAACTTTGGTAGGAGATGTGCCAAATGTAGGTAAAGTTACCAATGCTTGGATGGCCTCTCACTCCTTCACCTTCAATTTTTCCTCACTATTTTCTAGTTTGTCTTCCTCTATGACAATAACTTGACTTATATCTTGTATTTGTTGTCCTAATTTCTCTGCTATAGTCTCTTTTTCTATAGCCTTCCTCTATTCAACTAAATCAACTTTAATAGTTGTGTCAACCCTAATAGATGTGTTTGCTGATGTTTAGATTAAAGGTTGATCACTAGTAGCTAAAGGGATAATAGAAGGTGGTTCTTGTGTATTCACCTTATCCCTTATGATATTAGCTACTACCTTCTGAAGTTCATGTACACTAACCAATAATGGATTTTCACATAACTTCGCGTGTAGTGTAGACTGGTCTAGTATCTTTTTCAGATCCTCTACAGTTAAAGGATTGATGTTCTAAGCTGAAATATTAGGAACATTCTCTACAAGTATAATTATGTCATGAGGATGACTGACACTCGACATTTGTGTATCTTGTACACTTTGTTCCTCATGCTGCTATTCAGTTGTTGCCATGTCAGTGTCCATCTTCTCAGTCTCCTCCTCTGTATTTCTCTCTTCCTTTCTGTCATCTTTATCATCTTCTTCTTTATCATCATTTTTACCCTCAAAGTGGTCCTTCTCTCCTTGCTTCACTATAGTTTACCCATAGATTAATTTACACATTTGAGTGGATTTCTTGACAACATCTTTAATGTCATTTTGGAGAATGCTAAAGGCTCTATATTTTGGTTTGAATCTTCCGTCCTATTTCTTATTTGCATCAGCAATTTTCCCTTTTGTTAGTTCTAGCATAACTTGGGCTAGAGTAGTCTCCCTTATTTGCTTTTCCAAATTTAAACAACAATACCATTTTTGCTCAACTAAATCATATAATGCCTTGGGTATTGAATTAGCAAATTCTAATGGCGTATTCTTAAATTTGGACATCATTGTGTGTAGGGCTTCTTCTACTAACTTTTTCTCATCTTTTCCCAAATTATCAAAATTTACATTCTTAAGGCTAGACAAATCTGCATTGTTTCTAATATTTTCACAAATATTCTCAAGATTAGAAAGTGGTGTATAAATTACCACTTTGAATTGACTTGTGTCTTCTGATTCAATTTTCTCTTCATTTGTGTTAGGTTGTGCAATATACTTTCTTCTTTGTTTCTTTGTTTCTTCTACACTTGGCTTTCTTCTTGGCCTTTTGTGTGGTGGCTCATTTTCTTGCTCTAGTGACTCGTATTGTTGGCTTTGCTGGACTTGGCTTAGTGACTTTCTTTTCTTTGGCCATAGGCTATTCCTTGCCCTTTCTCTTCTTTGGCTCAGTATGTGCTAGTGCTTCCTTGGATTCCTCTTCCTTGACACCTTCTTCTTCTTTATCCTCACGTATGCCTTGTGTTAATGCAAGAGGTTCCTTGGTTTGTTCTTGTTCTTCCTCTTCTTCCTCTTCTTCCTCTTCATCTCCTTCCTCTTCTTCTTCTTTAGCACCCTCACCAAGTTTTTCCTTAAGTTTATTCACCAGTTTGTCCTTCTTTTTCAATGTGGAAGTTGTTTTTAGCTTCATCTCACTTTTTGACTTCATCACATCATAACTGCCAAATATTTTTTCACCTTTATCAATCTCTTCTACTAGGAGTGCTATAATTGCTGCAGATGCTTCATTAATATTGATTTCATAACCAAGTGGTCTTAGCCATCTAACCCTTGGTATGGAAGCCTATATGAAGGTGCAATCAACATCAACTAGAAAACATATATCATTGTAATATTGTTCAACCAAAGAAATAGGTATCCTCATCCTCAATTTCATAGACTTCTTAAAGTCTTCAAAATAGCCAGTCATGATAGATTCAAAATTCTCACCCATCTACTCAATATACTCATTGATCTGTACAACCACTGACCTATTTGTTTTCCATCCTATAGTACCAAAAGATCAGAATGTATTCTATACATAGAAAAATATGCAAATAAGTATTGCTCCAAATTTACACTGTGCACTCTGCTGCTAAGTTTTCCATCAATTGTTGCAGCTAAAGTTTTGCTAGATCATAAGTATGATCTTTCTTTACAGTTTTATAGCCAACATCTATAGCTATGCAGGGTATACTATTCAATCTACTAGATTGATAGAATTTGTGTGAGTTTACCCTAATAGAAAATTCAAGTAGAGGATCAGTGATGGTATCGATTGTCATCCCTCTCTTTTTCCACTTAGCTCCTGTGTTTTTCTCTATTACTTCTTTTGAGTCAGTCCTTAGAGTCTTGGGATGATCTAGGGTTGGGTATCTAGTCACCCTATGGATTATTCTCTTTGATATCTTTATTGGTCCACCCTCTAGCCATAAGCATCCATCATGGATTTAGCTTAAAACTATTGTAATCCATTCTATTTTGAAAACACTTAGAAATTCTAGGGCATGTGTCAAACCCTTTCTTTCAACAATTTTGTACTCTTCTTTCAAGTTGTTGTTTTCACATAATCTATCATATGCTTCTCTTATTTGTAAGTCTCCTATACCACCAATCTCCCCATTGTAACATTTTCTAACGTCTTGGACCATAATGACTTTGGGGGAATCATTGACAATGTTCTTGAAGGGTCTTGTTTATAGGTGATATTAGGAATAGCCTTGAATATGGTTTGTTTTACTTCATTACTAACTAGAAATTGAAAACCTCTTTCCCTTCTACATGTTTAGAACTAGACACCATTCTATCAATCTAGGGTTTTTACAAATGCAAACTACATAGTTTGGCTTGTGAATAAATACCTTTAAAATTAGAAGAATGAGAGTGAAATCATCGTTGAAGTATTTGTAGTCACTTCCAACAAACTTTTGAATCACCTTATGCTCTTTTAGCTCTTGCTTGAATTCAAAATGATGAAGAAATGAGTGAAAATTGACCATATACCCTTCAAAAACCCTTGCAATTAATGCTTGGTCTTGTACAACTGTAAACTCAACATCAACATGATTTTAGATTCACTCGATGTTTATTGATATGACCATTACTCGATAGCTACTACAGGTTTGACATCCACTGACTTAGTCTTGCAGCTTGGCACTAACTAGTATTCCACTTGACATCGATTAAAGACTTTCAAAACTCAGTAGCAACATGAAAACTTTGAAGATTAACTTGAATTTTTGCAACACCTTGCATCTTTATTCATGCTAATGTAGTTCTTTTAGTGCTAACTTCTTTTGGGACTGATGTATGATATAACCTTTTGAGTATCAATCCCTCATATCTCTTATTTGCTTAGTTTCATGAGGTGTGACCACTTGACCTATTAGTTGAAGTGATTCCTTCTCCATTTGATGTATGACCACCATCTTTCTTCTTCCATGTTTTATTCATTTCATTCTTGATGTGTTCAACATCTGCCTTGCCTTTACCTTTATCGAATTCACAACATGGTGCCTTTGACCTAGTTGGACAATGCTTACTAATGTGACCAGTCTTCAAATAGCTAAAGCATGCGGTTTGACTCAACCATCTTTTGTAGTTACCATTGAAGTGTGTCCTAATACAATTTTTAGGGATATGTTCATACTCTTGATAGTAATGATAGCTTTGTCTTGTGTTATAATCCCAATTATAAGTGTTGCCATTGTTACTTACCTTTGCTTACCTGTTTGGTGAACACATAGGTTTAGATCTACATTCAAAGGCTCTATGTCCATACTTCTAACAATTGTAGCAATATCCTTCAAATCTTGGTACATGCATGGTTTTGGTTCTGTATGCATGTGCTTGATGACCTTGTTTGTTGTAGTTATGACAATGACTCATGTTCTTAGGCCTAACATTTTGATTTTTATTCTTTCTCCTACACACATTAGCAGTAAGTCCCTTCTTACCACAAAAATTACAAGTGGGTTTGGAGTTTTGACCTTTGATATTTCTTTCTTTAGCAACTTTGGATGATTCTCCTTCTTCAATGCTTATGTAGCCTAATCCTACTACATCATTGTTGGATCTAGGGGATTTAGTAACTGTTCAAAGTACTTGATGACTTCATTTGGCTTGTTGAAGCTTTCAACAATTTCTCTTTCTCTTTTCAAATCATTCTATAGTTGTTCATTCTACAACTTCAATGTAGTTATCTCAATGTCTTTTACATTCAACTAATGATGAGTATTCACCATTTGGCTTAAGGTATCCAATTGCATGTTTGAGATCTTGGTTAGCTCCATTGACTTTTCTTCTAATCTGTTGTTCAATATATTTTTTTTCTTCAATCATGGCCTTGTCTTCTATGGATTTCTTCTTTTATTTTGTCACTTCACATAGCATCATGGCTTGAGATCCTTGTTCTAGTTTGAGATTTCTAATTTCCTTAGCTTGTGCTCTATTCCTTTCCATTAGATCTGCAACTACTACATCAAATTCACTAGAGTTACCATTTTCAAATATCTTTGTGGTGTCAATCTCTTTGTATTGTGTTTCATTCTCTGCTATGGCAATTTCTTTCCTTCTCTTCGAGGGACTCTTCAAAGCATTACTAGCTTTATTTAGTTGATTTAGTATAAGATATATTTCAATCTCCTAGTTCTCAATAGTCTTTCCCAGTTTGTAGACTTCCATTTCAAGATCTTTCCCCTAAGTTACAAAGATTCTCCTCCTAAGAACTTAGCTTTGATACCAATTGTTGGAATTACAAGTGGGAAACGAGTAAACTACTGAGAGGTGGGGTGAATCAAGAGTTTAAACTTGGACCCATAAAACTTTCACCATTCATGCATCACATGCATTAACATACTGAAGTAATATGTAAAGTAAATGCATCTAAAACATATAAGTAATCAAACACACACACTTAACACCAGATATGATTACCCAGAGACCCTCCAAATGAGAAGGCAAAACTGGAGTGGGGATGATACCCACACATCTTTACTACTACAATTGTAAAGTGTATCCAATTAAGGTTACATTGGTTTGATCATGAATCATGATCTATCTTGTGAAAGGCCTACCTTGTTAAAGGCTTGCAAAGACTGTAAATTCTCACCTTGTTAGATGATTTCAACACCCTATTATAAGTGTGCCTAGTTAAAGGACTTTTCATCATTCACTTAGAATGTCACCCTATTAAAGGACTTGGTAAAGCCTATTAGGACTACTCTGCCTAGGAGATTTAACTGAAATCACCTGCTAGAATGTCTCAGCATAAATCTTGTAATTGGCACTTGCTTGTTTGATGATAGATCAACTCTGCACAATATCCTTCTTGATCCTTCATGATTAGATATAACAATTCTGTGTCCTTCTCTATCCTTTGTTCTCCTCTATCTATTTTTGTAATTCACTCTTACTGCTAAGTCACCTTGAATGTTCTGCAAAATATCTTGTTTGCTTCTCCAATTCAATCATTTACCCCTTTACTATGCTCTCAAATCTCTTTTAAACTTAGGGTTTTGTCTTCCATATAAAGACTTTGGTGGCTTAGGGTTAGGTATGAATCTACAACTAAGATTTATCCTTTCTACCGCTTAATCCTTCCAATTTTTTGATTAGCTACATGCAAATACATAGGGATTTTGCAAATAGATTCATCCTTATCTCCAAAAGATCATAATCTACCTTTAAGTTGGCTTAGAAATGGTTTACATAGTTGTTTGTTCCATTACAAAGAAATATGTCCAATATGTGTTACTTGACATATGAAGTTACTGATGCTCAACATATACTAAAATTCTACTTCTGACTTGGCACTTGAACTACTCGACATCTACTATTCACTTAGCACTTGAATCACTTGGCATGGTCTATTTGCTCAACACTTGAGTGACTCGACACTCATTGCAACTTGGCATGGTCTTATAGTTACATGTTGTACTCAACATGCATTACTAGTTTGGCATGAACTAAGTAAATAACTTAAGTGTGTTGACACTCAATTGTCAAAACCAATTTGAGATCAATAACTTTTGGGCATTATAGGTACAAAATTCTAAAATCTAGTTTTTTAAATGTAAAATTTAAACAACTTTTTGTTAAATTTTTGTGTTCCAATGCCTTAAAGTTTTATGATCATGCTAGTAGCCTAAATGTAAACACTATTAGTAGGCATTAGTCTATGAATGAACTTTGTGATGCACTTAATAAGACAAAACTATGTTTGTTTCCCTCTACTTTAGTCTTTACTATATTTGGAATTTTAAAAATTAATGTTATCTATTTTAATCTTTCTACAACACATTATATGTTATATGTCATTGGAAGAACCTTGACACATTTAGGGCATCACCAAAATGTCTTTCCAATTCATCATATTAATTCAACCCACAACCAATCTGTAACTTGTATTTTTGCTCTTCTTTCCATGTAAAATAATCATCAATACATTCCTCACTATAACTATACCATTTTAAATCTCTTGTGATGCTGGATCCATTAGTTTCAAAAACTTCATTTGGATTACAAGTTCTTGGACCGGTGAATATCTTATTAGAATCAATATTGATTGATGATATGTGAAATTAAAAACTTTTTCCTTGATTATAGCAAATGGGTTTATTTGGATTTCCATCATCATTATCCTTAATCATATGAATATTTATAGTGTAATATTTCACAAGATTCAACATTGATTTTTTTATTTTAGTGATAGATGTGAACTTGCATTATTGCACAATAATGATTGTTTCTTTCTTCATGTGTATCTTTTGCACAACTAGATGAAATACTTAACATGTTTTCAACATAAATTTTTTAAGCTTGAAGCATTTTTTCATTATGTTGACACACTTATTGTATATGTTTTGCATCCTTGTAGATTCATTGGACCTAGCATCCTCCTTTATGTGTCATTTATGCTCAGAAAATTCCCTCACTTTCTCTATAGTATAACAACAAACAAACTCAACATATCATGACAATTGATCATCTATAATTCCAATAATAGGAAAAAAGGTATCAATCAATTCTCAAGTAATCATATCTTTGTCACGTTTAATCAAAAACTAATTATATCCACACATATTAACACTAGGTAATGTTTGTTAGGGTAAAGGCTAACCCCACCAATGTCAAGAAACATAAAGTTTGTATAAGAGTTGAAGATTAGTTCCGCACTCTAGATTCACTTATTAAAAAAAAAAAAAAATTCCACAAGAGAGTATGTAAGAAATGATATTTCTTGATATTAAGATCTATGTGATATAATACTTGATATATGATACTATGTGTATAATGGTCTTACTTATTAAGGTAGGGTGAAAGATAGGATTAGACAAGATGATGGCATGTGTCTTATTCCTATAAACGAAGAAATATTGACATGGCCCATGACACAATAATTAAATGCCAATAGATAAGATCCTATGAAAAATAATACTTCTTCAAATATTCTTATGGCTTATGTTGACATGAATAGGGTCCACTAATATATTAGTTAGGTAAAATACCTTTTTTGCACCAACAAGCTATTGGAAATCTGATTGAAAAGACCATTGATGAAGAAGATTGATTGAAAGAGGGAGATTGATGTTAAAAGAATGTTTTCAATCATTGTTTTGTCATTGATGTCAAACCTACTATTTGTAGGAATGGAAATTGCTTATCAAATCCAAGTACTATCACTTAGTTGATTGATGAAGAGGATTTAATCAACAAGATGTAACAAAAGCACTAAAGGGAAAGGTTGAGTTATGATGTTGTAATGAAATGAAAGGATCAATTAAGACAATGGTTAAATGATGTATTGGTAACATACTCAAAGACACAGAGGTTGGCCACACTTAGAAACATTGGAGGAATAATTTGTAACAAGGTTGATTTCAAAGCTTAAACTAGTTTCATTAGTGGGTGTTGAGTAAGCTAGTTTAAGCCAAGAAAATTCTTAGCTGGAGCTGAGCAAAAGGAAAATCTAGTCTGTGCCAAGTGAACTTTAGGTATCGAGTAAAGTTCAAGTGCCAAGCAAAGTAACAGGTGTCAAGCATCAGTAAAACATAGTTGATGCCAAGTAACACAGTATGTGTTGAGTACTAGTATTTCAATAGTGTCGAGCTGCTGCATTATTGGAAATGAAAAAGATTCACCAAATTTAAGCTGAAAAAGTTGTTACCTTGAATTTTTTGAACCAGTTGGAGGATAAGGATGATGAGCTGGTGGCACAAAATTCTATGTAAATTATTTTTGAGTGAATTCAAGAGGATTCTTCAAGATGTTTCTAGAAGGAACAAAATTTGGGTTAGATTCAATGAATCCTACCCAATCCATTCAAACCAAAATCAAAGGAGGGAAGAATCAAGCAGGAAAAACAATTCTAGATTTCTATTTAAGGAGTCATAGACCAAGAAGCAAGAGCTACTAGAGTGCCAATTTATGAAGTGGTAGAAAAGTGTCAAGGAGAAGACATCTAGGAGAAGGAAGAGTATAAAGGCTCTACTTTGATAAGTGGTCAGAGAGAGATGACTGCACTGGTACATTGAGCATGAAGACTCAAGGAGACAAAGCTTGAAAGGAGGGTAAGCTGTTAGAGTTGCAGAGATTGAAAGCCAAGCAATGTGAAGAGCTAAAGAGTGATCTAAGATTTGTAAGATAAGTTGTGAATTGTAATCAGGTCAAAACCCCTTATTGTTACTCTCTAGCAATTGTATTAGTTAGGGTAAAAGGAAAATCTTATGGACTTAGGTTGGTTTAATAGCCATTTGTAAATCCTTTAATAGGGTGGCATTCCAAGTGAATGTTCTAAAGTCCTCTAACCAAGCCCACTTCTAACAAGGTGGATAAATCCTCTAATAGAGTCACATTTAATAGTGTGTTGTAAGCCTTTAATAGGGCAAGCCTTTCACAAGGCATCACTTTAGAAGAGCTAGAATTGAGTAGCATGTTACTGGTGGTTTTTCCCAAATTAGGTTTCCATGTAAATCACTGTTTTATGTGTTGATCTTTTATGTGTTATGCTTCCATGTTGATTTACAGTAACTTGTTGAATAGGAATGTTTTAAGCTTGGATGAATGAAACATTGAATGGGCTCACTACACTTAGTGAAAAAGTTTGAAATAGGACATTTGGACCTTGAATAACCGATTCACCCCCCTCTTAGTTATTCTAAAGCATTTCTAACACAAGCGCCTTGAGTGAAAATTAGGGAGGAACAAAAAAATCAAAAAATATAATGATTATGAGTTATAGGCCTTGTTATGAGGTTATTTAGGTATCTATTTATAGAAATCCTCTCACAAATAGAGTAAAGGAGATGACCTACATGGGGAAAACCCCTCTCCAAAAGAGAAAATGCAAAAAATAATCATGTATAGGCGATGAATGGAGGACTTGCCAATACACTTCAAGGACTACATCCATCCCAATGAAACAATTGATAGCTAGTCCCCACCCTACCCCCTCCCCAAACCATATGAGGGAAAGAAAGAGACTGTATAGCCCCTCTACACTAGTAATCTCTTGTAGCAATTGTAAATGCCTAAAGATAAGACATATGAAATGTCTACAAATAATATATCTCCCTTTTGAAAGAAAAAAATTGATGTTCAATGTTGGGAATTCCAATAAGAATTGATATGAAAAGGAATGAAGATGTATGATGATGTCTCTAAAATTTGCACATGTCACCTTAGCTATAAAAGATGATGATGCCACAATCTAATCAGCAAAGGTGGTGACAAACTATGACTTTGTAAAAATAATGTTGTAACAAGATCTAAAGACAATGAGAATTACACAACATTAGTGAATGAATATTATCAAAGAGAAGAGATATATCTTAAATGTGCCCTTTGAATGGGAAGATAAATATGCTCCACTTTAATGAAAATGATGGAAGTCTTGATTAATTACTTTGCACAAGGAATCATTGATGGTGGAGTATAAAAAATGTCTCTAAATGATATATTGTTTCTTTCTTTCTAAAGAAAGCTTATCCTCATTGTCTATAGATTTAAAGGACTCCAAAGAATCAAACACACAAATGGTATCACAATCACATGATATCCTATCTAAAAAATGAAAAAAAGGCACAAGAGAGTTTGAAATGGGATCATTTGGGAATGGTTGACTGCTAGGATCTCCATTTATCTCCCAATTTAGTTGATAGAGTATTTATTTTAATTGTGTTGTTATTATTATGAGTGAGAATTTATTGTTTAAAGAAAACTAAGGAAATTTTAAAGGACATATTAGATAAAGATTCATTTATTCTAAGACTAACAATCGATCCATTTGACTTTTTTGTAAAGTTTTCATGTATTATGGTGATTATAATAGGTTCTTTTCATTATTAATAGAACCGTGTACCACAACATATCCTCAAGATAGTAGGTAATCAATCTTAGGTCCTTTTCATTATTACTAGAACCATGTACCACAACCATGTTTTTCGTTATTGCAAGCTATAAAGTTATCTAAAAAATAGGTAGTCAATCTTAGGTCCTGACTGCAAATCTTTCATATAATGTTGGCTATGAGAAACAATCATAAATTTATAGTTCCTATAAATATTCCCATTTCATTATTTTTCAGAAAAATTTAGTTGCAACCCTACCTAGATGCAATTTTATGTAAACCATACACCCATTTGACTTGAAACTATTAATGTATAATATGCTTAGTGATTTAGTCATAAGCTCTAAAACTAGTGAAAGGTGGGATGGAAAAGAGTAATTTAGTCTATTTATAAATTTGACCAAGCATGAAATATGAGGGTACAAAGATGTCATAATTACTCAAATTATTTGCTTTAAGAAAATGATATCAAGACCCTAAAAATCTAAATAGGTTACAAAGTAAAAATCTAAATAGGTTACAAAGGCACAATTGAGTTGATATTGTATCAATCTATCATCATAAATAAAATATAATAAAATACAACAAAAAGATCAAGTATCCATAAAGAAAAAGTTTCTAGCCTTGCTATTTCTTCAATGCACTCCTCACATGTAGCATTTGAAGGTACAACAATTTTGTAGACAAGAAAAGTCAAAATTACTTCAAGATTTCTAGATGCTAGTTTGAAAGGATGGGTAGAGCTCCATTTCTAGATTCATTGGCTTGAAACACATTATCCTGATCCTCCTAGATGTATGATAGTATATGAGTTATAACATTATATTAATTTGAATAAGAAACTTATAGTCACTTCATTATCAAATTGTAGGCAAAAGTTGCAGAGGCCACAAGATAAATATATTGTGTGAAAATAACATTCAAGAGAATGATAGATAACACTTGCAACAAATAGAATCATCCCATGTATTCTATTAAGTAATCATTTTTAGAAATACTAGTAGAATTATGAAATAATGTACATGGGTATCCTTTCATATGTTCAATGAGTATTCCAAAATTATTAAATAGCTTTTCTATTTTTAGGATTGCCCTGACAAAATTTTTAGGTGTATCTTGATTACATAGATTTATAAATGTGGATAGTTTTTCTCACCATATAGAAGTTTCTCACACTAGTTGTCACTATGAACCATATTCACCATATATGAAGGAGAAAGAAAGAAAAGTTTATAGACATAAACTATTTCATTCCAGTATTTTCTTCATGTTATCATTAGCAGGATTATAAAATTGCATTCTATTATGGTAGTCATAATTGTTTGGTACTTCACTCTTAGGCATGCATTTTTGACCTCAAATCTGTACCCATTTCCAAACCACAAGTCCTATTTTCTATAAAGGATGCATTTATTCATTAGTTTTTCTTTCATGTTTCTTACAACTAATTGCATCCTTTATATGGTAGACTCTACAACATAGACAACCTTCTTAAATGTGCAATTGATTCTTCTTCACATTAAATATAAAAACAAGAAAAATGAAGTGACACAATATGCATTCAATTGATGATACTATTCACTATGGGTGCAAGAATAAAGAAATTACATTAATGTCCAAAAGAAGCAAAATTCAATCAACATTACTCTAGTGAATCATTGCAAGACAAGAAAGTAATTGTGTAAGAAAATAAAAATTGTAGAGTCTGAAAAGCAACTAACACTTACTAATTATAACTAAAGCAATGGAAAAATAACAAGAGTAAACATAAACAATTTAAACCTAAACCATAAGATCTATGTACAAGTGATCTCTCATTTGGTATACTTGGTATGAACCTTCCGATTTTTTGGCTATTGATATAAGTTTAATTGTTTGATTTTATATCAGTTGCCCTTGCATGAACAAACAAGATATATGTAATTCTCATATTCTATGTGAATATGGAACCCTTATTCCTCCAATAGATATCTCATGTGAGAGCCTTTTTCTCCCATGATTCAAAACCCAATGCTTTTAAAAAATGTTGTGGAGAATTTTGCAAAGTCAATTATCAAATTGGACCCCAATAGTACACATCCATTCTGCAATATAAGTTTTTCCTAAGAAATATTTCTCCTAACCTATTCCAAAATCTGTCAGTTGAGTTTAACTAGAATATTATCTCGAGATTGATAAAATCCACTGTTTAACTTCTATAGTTGTATCCATGGCATATTCTTTACCAAAAATCCTTACCACTTTGATTACAATAACTTCCATTTAGAGTTCATATTTGAAGAACCCTTATGAAAATGACTTAAAAGAAAAATGAATTAGGAGGCTTTGAATTTTAATAAGTGACAAAAATAGATGATAAAATATTCAAACCATTTTATTTGAACCACAAAATATTCTATTTGGCAGCAATCAAATATACAATTTTATATTATTTCCAAAGGCACAAAGATGTACATTTTCAATTTGCATTCAAGCATACTAATAAATATCAACTGTAAGAGTTTAAAATTGATTTTATTGGAAACTAACTACAGGTGATATTCTTCTTAATTGGGGAATAAAAAAAGTAAAAAAGGAGTTACAACCACCCAACACTCTTGGCAATCTACTCAACTCAAAATTCACTTTAACATTCTAGCTCCTTGCCTTCTCTTGGAGGCATAATGGATGCAATAATTACCTGATGGTGAAATTAAATAAGTTAAGAAAATTAGCATTGGATGTATTTTACAATTAAATTTATTGGTGATTTGATATAAAATAAATTTCAGGTTGAATAGATCATATAAAGAGGAAATATATTGCACATTTAGCTCAATAATGAAGATACAACTTTAATTTAGCCAAAGAAAATTTAGTCTTGCTAATTAGAAATATTCCATTAGTTAGCTAGACATTAAACAACCCACAAATTGCAGAATTGTTTTAGTGTACCAATGTGTATTACAATCCTCCTTTTTCCCAATTATCGTATTGTAGATCAACATATGCATCATTTTCTTCCATGCTCACATTTAGCCTAGCAATTTATAAAACATCTAAAATGACCTTTATCATTTTAAATTTCAATTCTTGGGGAGTTGCAAAAACTCAACACTCTGATTGTGAAGATGTCCAATCACTTTATTACCTAGGTATCTCAATTTATTCATCTTAAGTTACTACAACTATTTTTTACTCTCAATCAAATAGGATTTTCTACCTCATGGAGGGAATATGAGATATACAATGACAATTATCCTTTGCACTTGACTACACTAGAACTCAATAAATAAATCGTTTAAATATTTCATAAGTTGATATCTTCTCAGGTAGGATGCTTTCCTCTAAAAAATGTTAAAGTTAAATGACAATTTTGAAAATCAATTTAAAAATCTACGGCAATCAATTAATCCTTGGGAAAAATAAATATTAATACTAGGGTTGAGTTTTGTGATTATTAATCTATTAATGCTTTATCAATGATAAAAAATATTTGTGTTGGAATTCACAAACATTCATAACTTAAGATTCATCTCTGCCCACCAAGAAGCTCCTGTCCATCTAAAATTCTACTACTTCAAATTGTTAGTCCAATCAAAATCTAGAAATACAGCCAATACATTTTGTTGTTTTCACTCTACAATCTATTTTCTATTGAGGCAATAAGATTTCTACTTACTTACTTGGAACTAGAGCATGTTAGGAACTGTATCTATCATTTTCTACACAAAAAAAATTGGAAAGATTTTTGTGTAGTTTTTCATCATTTAGAGTCAATAGAAATATATATGAATTTATTTAGATCATTTAGATGCTTCACCTGCATTGTAATATTTTTATTTCAAGATGACCACTCTAATGTATATTGCTAAAGCTTTACTTCTCATGTCTTTATTTTGTTCCCCCTACCTAGATGCATATGTTGGTACATCTAGAGATAGTGCATCCATAGACCTGTAATATACATCATGGGTGCCTCTAAGGGCATCCTGATGCATCCAAGTGCATCTAGGGGCTCGTTAAAATGAAAATGTTGAAGTTGATGAAAGATCAACTCCACAACTCCCAAGAATCACCTACATGCAAACACTTGTCACAAAAAGAGAGGAGCAAAAAGCTATGGAGGCTAGAATTCTTAGATCCACAGATGAGACATTCTTTATGAGCAAAAAGAGAGATTCCTATTATCAAAAGTGAATGAATAAATTACAAAGAGAGATCATCCTTATAAAGGAGATCAAAACCCTAATAAGTAAAACCTAGGTTGCATGATAGTAATTAATTATTATATGCTTGAAGTTTAGCTTAAGTAAATTAGAGATAATAGTAACTTAATAATTAAATAAAATTGATTTAATTAATAAGGCAATATCTTATTACTCTAACACCCCCCTAAGATAAACTTAGGGAGTAGCTTAAGACTTAGAAACTATTACTAAAAGCAAATTTGGTCTTGACAACAAGGCCTGATGAGGTACCCAAGAATAACCAAATCTTTGTAAAGAGGAGAAATAGAGAAAACCACATGAGAAAAACCCTACTCCAAAAAGACATGGAAAGAATGTTCTAAAAGATAGGAGCAAAAGATGATCATGAAGAACACCACTAAAGCATAAAGCTGCAAACATTGACAAACTACTAATCTAAAGAACCTCCACTGTATAGAACATGACTAGATAGAGAAGACTAAGTCTAAAGAGATGATCAATCAAAGATGGAAGGTATCTTTATGGCCTCCAAAAATAGGAATGAAAGAATGTCTCTATGGTAAAATGATCCATCTCACTAAAATGCATAGGAATCCAACCACAACAATGGTCTAGTACATAGGATCAAATATTTAATACATAGCTCACTCTATCAAACCTAAAAATAAAAAGAACCAACATAACCTCCCTATAATGCTGAGAGGTAAGACATGCACACTAAAACTAAATGCAATATCTCCTGTAGAAAGAAGAACCACGAACATCGAGAGTACAAAAGTAGTGCAAACACTTATAATGGCATGTGTCATTGACACATTATAAGGCTAATGTCATGGAAGGAACACTCACTTGACAAAGGAAGATGAAAAATATGGCCAACATGAAACCCCCCAAGGCACTTTATAATGTAGTGTGAATAGAATAAAACACAAAGATGTCCAAGATCCTGAAATGCAATAGAGTGGCACTTAATCTTAGTGCATTTGAAAAAATGCTACAAAATGATGTCAACAAAGATCAAAAGAGTTATAAGGCTGATACAATAGATAGTACATAACCCATGAAAAATCATCTAAAATAACAAAATCGATCCCCAGACCTGAAACAACCAAGATATCCATCAGAATGCAGAAAAGCAAAACACTAAATGCAATGCACCTAGAGTTGAATCTGGAAAATAAAATGTCTCAAAATATGTCTCTCGAAGTGCAAAATAGAACTTATAACTTTGACAACCAAAATAAGCCACTAAAAAGCATAAAAAATACAAATAAACTATACCATCACAACGAGCTTATAATCAACTTTCTGACAATATCTTGTTTGCCAAAAACAAAGTATGGATGAGCAAGTTATGGCTAGAAAAACTACATGTAGGTCCAAAAATATTGCTAGAATAGAAAAAAAAAAGTGTTACCTTGGGATCCATACTAGAATGCCTCAAAAATCATGCCCACTAGTACCAGATATTTCATTGGGAAGCATTTCAGTTTCATACCAAAATTGTATTGACTTGCGTACCCAAAAATATCAATTTGCATGCCCAAAAATCTTGATTTGCATGCCAAAATCATAAAAGCATTGCCTTGGAAAACATGCAAAAAATATCAATTTGGGTGACAAAATTAAAAAAATTGCCACCTCAGGAAATGTGTAAAAAATCATGATTTTTGAAATAAAAAATATTGCTTTGCGTACAAAATCCTAAAAATTGCTACCTCAAGAAACATGCAAAAATTTGAAAATCACCACTTTGGGAAATGTGCCCAATCTAGAAGATTTTTTTGCTTCCCAATTGTGTCCAAATTTGACAAATTTTATATGAAATTGGAGGTTTTTGGGCTCTTTGAGTTCAATGGTGATGTCCATTTGTGCTCAAAGTGCACCAAAAATTAGTGACCCCTCAAATTCAATACAAAAAGAAAATCTTAAAAATGAAACCCTCTAAACAAAAAGCACAGATTTTAAAGCCAAGCCAAAATTCTCATGAATAAAATAGGGCATGAAGATTTGGAGCTCTGATACCATGTTGAAGTTGATGAAAGATCAACCCCACAACTCCCAAGAATCACTTGAATGCAATCACTTGTCACAGAAAGAGAGGAGCAAAAAGCTATGGAGGTTGGAATTCCTAGATCCACAGATGAGGCATTCTTGATGAGCAAAAAGAGAGATTGCTATTATCAAAAGTGAACGAATAAATTACAAAGAGAGATTGTCCTTATAAAAGAGATCAAAACCCTAATAGGTAAAACTTAGGTTGCATGATAATAATTAATAAAATAATTAATTATTATATGCCTAAAGTTTAGCTTAAGTAAACTAGAGATAATAAGTGACTTAATAATTAAATCAAAATAATTTACTTAATAAGGCAATATCTTATTGCTCTAACAGGAAAAAAAAACATCAAAATTTATTTAATCCTAAGAAAAAAATAACTTAAGAAATGTGAATCCTTAGATTTAAGAGTTGTAAACAACAAATTTGTACAAGTGAATCCACAAATTACACTGTAGTTTTAATAGTTTTTGAGCTTTTTTGGATGCATGTACAGAATAATGGATTGAACTATTATTTTGGTGGTGTATCCTTGTTTTTTGTGTTATCATTGTACTTTTCTATCCAGGTTGCAGGTTTTTTGGTGTTAAACAGAGTAGGTTTTGAATTTCATTTGGAAATTCCCTGTGGGCTACCCAGTCTTGGCCCTCTGTACAAGAATGGATCTACATGAGTTCCTATGGCGAGTTCTTCATGGATTTAGGGGAAATGGGAGAGGAGCTAGTGTACATAATGTTAATAGTTTTTGGGCCCCTAGAAATTTGGCTAAGCTATTAAATATGTGATGCCCTAGACAAGTCTTTGATACTTGGTTAGGTGATCACAATATTGGTAGAGAGATTTTAGGGTTTTAATGTGTAAGATACTTCAAACCAAGAGTTACACAAGAAGGAGGGGTGATTAATAACTGTAATGAAACTTGCAACAAAGAATATAACCATTTCCCATAATAGATCCCATAGGAATCTTTACATATTACACATAAATCTAGGTGCAACATTACATAATAAAATAAAATAATACAATATAACAATACTATGCAATGTGTGCAACACCCATTATCTCAACAATCTCCCACTTGTTGTATACATTGCATAGGTTCAATCTCTAGCCACATAAATGAACAAGGGAACAATCCCTCCTAGCACATTCACCATCATGGATCAAAGTACACCATGTGCTCTATCCTGGTACCCACAAAAAAATAAAAGTATGTAGCATCTCAAACATGAATGATCTCACCTCCTATCATGCCACTACCATCGAACAAACATAGAAGCCATCCAAAGAGAAAGTCACCCAACATGTCATATTAAAAGATTATAAAATCCTGTACCAACTAAAAATGCCAAGCACAAAAACCTGATCCAAAGGTAATCACATGTATCTATAGTTTTCAAAATTTCCATAGTTAAAATAACACCCATAGCAAGTTCCAAACTCATCCAAATATCCATACCTCCAAAGTTATTTCCAATCTTAACCTACAATCACAAGCATCAAGAGAAATATTGCCACATATTTATATAGAAGCTCCCATAGCAAAAGATAATGTCAAATCTATAACCAATCCACTGAAAACATCTCAAAGAAGTGAATCCATGTAGTCTCAAGGACATACACAATACATAAACCAATAACTTGCAAGAAAAAAATTCATAAAAAGTCTCCAATAGTCTCCCAAGCTCTCCACAACCAATAGAGGAAAGAGATAAAGGAATAACCATGTCATCTCTCACATGACATACATGAGCACAAACTAGTGATCACAATCTCTAACCAATCTCAAATCCAATGTAAGAAAAACAAAACATCCAAGAAGATAACCAATACCAAAGAGAACCCATGCAAATCATAATTTGTATCATTTCCTTCTACACACACCTCTATATGTAAATTGTGCCTCCACAAAACCCTAACAAGAAGCCTCAACAATACCCAAACTATGCCATATAACTAATCATGGATGTAAGCCTCTCACAAGAAGATCAAACTCATAAACCATTACTAATACAAGGAATATGCCCAATATAAAAACCATTTCTTAAACTAAACCAACATAAAAACAACATATGCAAATGCAGATAACTAATGCTAAATCATCTATCAAATGAACCCTCCAAAACTAATTCATGTACCATAGCTCAAGATCCATATATATGAAAGATAAGCATAAATATAATGCACTTGAGAGAAACAATGGGCTATACCTCTCAAGTAGAAAACTATTGAGTAGATCAAGAGTGGGGAATGAGAATGCTCATTAAGATATCCAAGTCTCCAACTAAGAATCATCTAAGAACAATCTCCTCTCAAGTCCATATTAGGTGAATGCCCCTCGAACTCTCCTATTGAAACCAAACCATTGTCCCAAAAAATATTTCTCTAATCCAAGAGAAATCAACATCACCACCATCTCTAAGTATCCATGAGCACATGTAACCAGTTAATCCATGCCAAATCCAAATGCAACATAACAATATTATGAAGTATCTAGCTTATGATCAATGTACTCAATACCAAGAAACTAAACCAAGATCAATGCCAAAGTTCCAACCATGGCCTCAAGTGTTGTAAATATATATGATAGGCTAAGTTACTAAGACGGGAGGGGTAAATCAATAACCTATAAAACTTAATCCTTTATTAGCAATTAATTCTTCTTGTATATTCTGATCTAATTGCATGTATGAAAAATTGAAAGCATCAAAACATTCATAACACTTTTAACACACAATATGGTGACTTGGAAACCTTACAAATAGAAAGTAAAACTAGGGTGAGGATGATACCCACAAGCTTTAGTACTACAATATAAAGTTGGCCTATTAAGGCTTACAATGATCACTTCTGATGATCTACCCTATTAGGAGCAATAAGGAATGATCTAATTGATCCACCTATTAGGATGAAATAGTGTTGATCTCTGATTTGCAACTTGGTTTTCTGAATGAGAGTCCTTTGAGTGTAATGATCACCTTGCTATGATAGATAAATCTTTGCTACTCCTTATACTATTGTAGCCTTTGTATTTCACACTTTTACTCTTTTCTATTTGTTACATTACTTCCATACTATGTATTGGATATGACACAATGCATTACATATATACTGATCCAAATAACAATTCAACAAAGTCAACTATAATACAAGTTTAAAAAATACACAAAGTAGGCCCAACTGTAAGAACTCGGGTTTCAAAGAGTAGCTTAGTGAGGTTTTGATACTCGATATCTACTATCAATGCTCGACATTGTCATGCATTTGGTAAATGTAGAAGCTTGGTCCATACTAATCACTTCCAAGTAGTCTGAACTTGGTCTACACTAGTGACTTAATGAATACTGTAAAACTCAACATATAAACTAAATCAATTGATTTACACTGCATAGCTCAGTCAATGCTATCACAATGAGCTCAGTATAAATTGAATCACTTGGTTAACACTAAGTGACTCGGTCAACAATAGATTCACATCACTGTAACTATGAACTTGGTAAGCACCGATGAACTCAATTTTCACTGAGAAACTTGGTTTACATTGAAATGCTTAGTTTACACTATTGATCACCAACTTGATAGAAACTACTCAACATAAACTGAATATTGTTCTTTGAACTTGGTAAAGCCTAAAATGCTTGGTTAACACTGTTTACTGTGCAATACGCTTGATAGATACTATCTATTTGAATAAGTGTGTGTCACTAACAAAAAACATGACTGTAAAGTCACCAATCTCCCCCTTTGGCATTAGTGACAAAAACATTTATCCATCAAAACTAAATTCAAAAAGTTCAAGAACACCTTTTATTCATCATCTTGTGTCTCCAACTTGGTAGAGTACTCTATTTTTGAGATTTTTCAAAATTGCTTTTATAAGAGATGTATCTTTGAGTATCTATACATATATGATATGATAATGCTCCCCCATACATATATATACAATATACTTTACCATTTTTCACATCTAATATATACATTTTCTCCCCCTTTATGTATACTACATCTTATATTATATCTTCTCCCCTTTACAATATCCATCTTCTCCCTCTTTTTGACATTAATGCCAAAGATGTATGTTGTATACTATAAAGTAATTCCAAAATGTGACAATAAATCTAAATGTACCTTGAGAATCAACGCAATTATCTTGTCCCAATTTTCTTGCAACACCTTGCATGTGTGCAATGCAACTTGAACTTTTGCTGAAAGTTCTATCATGTGATCTACAATTGAGAAGTTGTTATCATGGATGAGGGTTTTAACATGTGTAATATTTCTTTGAAATGCATCCATGTTTGGGAGAATCATGCCCTAAATATCTACCAATGTAGCTCTTATTTTGGCTTCTATTCTTATCAATTCTACCTGCATATTAGTTAAAAATATGATCTTTGTGTAGTGGGTAGAGCTATTAATCCTTCTTGTATATTCTGATGTAATTGCATGCATGAAAAATTGAAAGCATCAAAAAATTCATAACACTTTTGACACACAATATTGTGACCCAGAAACCTTTCAAATAGAAAGTAAAACTGGGGTGGAGATGATACTCATAAGCTTTAGTAATATAGTATAAAGTTGGCTTGTTAAGGCTTACAATGATCACTTCTGATGATTTGCCTTGTTAGGAGCAATAAGGACTGCTAGGTCCACCTTGAAAAGAATTTACAAACATACAATGAAGTATGCACTCGGTAAAGAGATTTATAAAATAATGTTAAAGTCTACCTTGTGAAAAGATTTAACTGATCCACTTGTTAGGATGAAACAGTGGTTGATCTCTAATTTGCAACTTGGTTTACTGAGTGAGATTCCTTTGAGAGTAATGATCACCTTGCTATGATAGATAAATCTTTACTACTCATTATACTATTGTAGCCTTTGTATTTCAAATTTTTAATCTTCTATGCTTGTTACATTACTTCCATAATATGTATTGGATGTGATACAATACATTACATATATACCAATCCAAATTACAATTCAACAAAGCTGGCTACAATACAAGTTTACAAAATACACAAAGTTGGCCCAATTGCAAGAACTCGAGTTTTGAAGACTAGATCAATGAGGTTTTGATACTTGGCATCTATTGTCAAAGGTTGACATCATCATGCATTTAGTAGACATAGAAGCTCAGTCTATACTGATCACTTCCAAGTAGTCTAAACTTGGTTTGCAATGGTGACTCAATGAATACTATGAAGCTCAACATATACACTAAATCACTTGATTCACATTGCATAGCTTGGTCAATGCTATCACAATGAGCTTAGTATAAAATGAATCACTTGGTTAACATCAAGTGACTCAATCAATACTAGATTTACATCACTGTAACTACAAAATTAGTAAGCACTAATGAACTTAGTTTGCACTAAGAAACTCAGTTTACACTGATAAGCTCAATTTACACTACTGATCACCAACTTGGTAGAAACTTCTTAGCACAAACTAAATACTATTTATTGAACTTGATAAAGCCTAAAATTCTTGGTCAACACTACTTACTATGCAATACACTTGGTAGATACTATATGTCTAAATAAGTTTGTGTCACTAATAACAAACATGACTGTAAAGTCAATATCAAGAACATAAACATGACAACATGATCTAACCATCTCAACCAAAGAGATAACATGCTCCATATGAATATACGATAACATGTCAAAAATCTAAATGCATATCAAGAGTATACCATGACATAATAATGAAACCATCCTCACAATAAGGATAACATATCAAATGAATGCATAAACCACACATTTACCAAGAATTCAACAAGTCCTCAAGATGTAACCATCTCCACACACCATGAATAAAACCATCTCCACATACCATGAAGAACCATCTCCACACACCATGAAGATAACCAATAACTCCATGAGTCCTCAAGATCTAACAATCTTCACACACCACGAAGATAACAAGTGAACCATACAAATAACAAAGAGGCTTCTACAACAACAAGATCTAAGACAAACCTCCAACATTTGCAAACACTCTATATATATATATATATATATATATATATATATATACCAATAAATCCCACTCAATCATAGTAACAAGTCACCTATGGCATCATAAAATCCATTGCCTACATGAAGATTCTCTATGTCTACACTCACACAACCAAAATTATCAATACCAAATGAAACCAAGATCTCCAAACTAAGAAGATACAAACCAAACTAGGAACTAACCTTGCACTATCACCTCATCATTGTCACAAGCTCCCACTAAACTGTGCATCCAAGCTATCCATGACATCATGATAAAAAAATGATCCTCTAACTATGAGAATTAACCAAAGAATCAAACCATCAAAGAACTCAAAGTGCACATCATGAGCTCCTAAAAAAATCCAAATAACCATGATCCTCAACCAAGAAGATATAACACCATAGCCAAGTCAGAAATCCAAACTAATAAACATCAAGGATGTAACTATATATCCAATCATATCATGCCAAAATCCATGACACCATAATCACATCCATGAAATGAGAAACTAACTCTCAAATGTCCAACCTACCAACATAAAATAGTCAACCACAATCCTCCACTATGATTGTACCTAGTAACAACATCTCATCCCTTCTACATGAAGAAAAAATCAATAAATCATGTGACTTAGGGTATAGACAACCCAAATCCAAGCCACCAATCTGAATATGAATCAATAATGAAAGATCTATGGGTAAAGACAACCCATATCCAAGCCATAAATGCAATCTATAAGTATAGACCACTTACAACATTACACAACTTGTAGACCCAACAAGTCATCATACGTATCCAAACCAAACACTGATAACCATATCATCATGAGACCAATCTAAAATATGAGCTGAGTATACAATGACATCAAATCTTAAATGTCCAATATATAATGTCATAAACTCACAATGCTACCATAGTCAATATATACCATAAATTGTTCAGATTAATATATCAGCAAATAAACCATGCCAAAATTGCACCAAATCTAAGCAAATGTGTAGAGCTCTCCAAGAGCTTTTTGTTGACTACTTGAAGTCCAAAATCTGACTCCATATGCCCAAGTTATGTCCTAATCTATGCTCAAAATAAATAACATCTACCTTTTGGGCTCTTAAAAAGGACAAAATTTCAAAATCACAAAACCAAACCTACACCAAGTTGTAGTGCTCTGAATTAGCTTCCCAATGCCTATAAGAAGTCTGGAATCTAATATCTTGAGAGAAAGTTATGGTCATTTTACTAAGATAGTCTTTTTACCATTTTCACTTTGATTTTTTTTTGTGACGAAAATTTTGATAGGATTAAATTTGACGGCCATCGTAGGCTGAAACTAAAACACTCTTTCATTTCCTTTGAACATGGCCAAACTAGGATACATTATATATCAAAATTTATGGAAATGTCAACCTGGATCCAATTGTGAGGTTTGTTTTTATCTAGGAGGTCATTTCTACAAGCTCCCCTAAAAATCCTCATTTAAATGAAACATCCAAAAAATCCTTTTGTCCAACAATTTCATATGCCCAAAATTTACCAACATCCCGTCATAACAACAAACCCAAAACCCTCAGATCCACAATAAACAACTAATATATCTTGCCCTTTCTTTTATCCTCTCATGCATTCCTATGGATTCAATCTAGGGTTACAATAGTAAAACCACAACTTTGATACCACTTGTAAGAAAACTTGCAACAAAGCATATGACCATTTCCACATAACTATAATAGATATAAAATAAATATGCAATTGAAATCCACATGTAAGAGACTAGACATCATACCCACAAAAATTGTGACACAAGATATACCCTGGGAAACCTCATTAAGGGAAAACTCTAGCATCCAAAAGCATCCATCACCATGTATTATTAAGCAAAAACACCATTGCAATACAACCATGTAAGCTTTCAAAACTATAGCCACAACTGAGCAATCCATGTGAACAAGCATGAATACACACATCCCATGCCATGCTTCCAACCTTCACAAATGCTCCCTTGGCTAACCTGTCAAGCCTTGTCCCATTCAACTATTTCCTTTTTTATCTTCTTCCCACCTAACAACTACCCTTGTGGCTACTTATATAGTAGCAAGTCCCCCAAAACCACCAAGTGATATTACAAAAACCATGTGCTACCTAACACATTGACCCCACATTTAATATTGAAAATTTAATCATTTTCTCCAATATTAAATAATTACATGAAATATTATCACAATGTTACAATACAACTCATCAAGTATATCCCATGGGAATCTTTACATGTTGCACATCAATCTAGGTGCAACATTATATAATAAAATAAAATAATACAATATAACAACATCATGTAATGTGTGCAAAATTCATTATCTCAACAATATTGTCATATGCCAAATGAGAAGGTTTCATGACAAGTTTTATAGAGGAAAAGATTGGGCCCTAGTCAAAACTATCATCCTTATTGAGAAACCCTTAATTATAGGCATAAAAATTACTTTTAGGTGTACAAATGGCTTAGAGACCCAAGATCCACAAAATATTTGAGGTTTTCCAAAAGGTTAATTGAATCTAATATATTTTTTCCATCTTTTTAAAAGAAAATAGGAGTTAATGACTAAAAACCCAAGTAGGAGGGCTAATTCAATTAGGCCTAATTGGTGCAACTTGGGTAGTTTTACAAGAATCGATAGAAAACCCTATTGGTTTTGAGTCTAGAAGATTGGATGATGTCCAAAACCTCATAAGGTAACCCCTCACTCCTTATAGTGGCAAGAATGGTAAAGAAAGAGAAAAAATGGCAATTGGCAGAGTGACTCGAGTCAATTCCATTGGTGTAGCTAGGTAGGAAGTAGTTAGGGGATAGAGAAGAGATCTCCTAGGGATTATGGTATCAAAATTAACCCTAATAGGCTAAGAGAAAGACCAAGTAAGTCCTTGAGGCAAATGACCTAATGACTAAGCAAGTTACCTACCTTGTCTTACATCAAAGCGGTATCAAAGCATAGTTGATTTGGGTTTGTGGGTATATGTTTCGGCTTGCAGAGTAAGTTGGAGAATAAAATATGGTGACCAATACAGAATTGGCCAAAGAGATGGGTGAGAAGAAGGAGAGAAATAGAATCCTTGAAGAAACTCTAGAAGTAATGAAGACAAAATTGGAAGAAGTTGCTTAGGAAACTAAGAAGAAAGACCAGAAAGACCAGAAAGGTGAAAGTAGCAATAAGGGTAAATCAAAGATGGATGAGAAAGACTTTATTCCTAATCCAGACCCTCCCATAAATGAAGAACCATTCCTAAAAGCCATCAAGGCACTAGGTGGAAAGGCTCTAGAAGGAGTCCCTTTGTTTATTGGGAAGATGGACCCTAAATTGGTAATGGAGTGGATTGAAGGGATAGAGAATCACTTTGAGTGTGAAGGTGTGAGTGAAGCACAAAGAGTCGAGGAAGAAAAATATAGGCTAAGAGGATCAAATATAACATGGTGGAAGTACCTCCAAGAAGAGAGGAAAAAGGTGTGAAAGAAGCCTATTTCAAATTGGAAAGCCATGGTAACAAAGCTGAAGGAACAATACTTACCATAAGACTATGAGGTTTAATTACCCAAGAAGAGAAAAAATTAGAAACAAAAGGACATGGACATGGAAACTTACACTGAAGAGTTTTAGAAGTTGTGCTTAAGGTCAAGAGTGTAAGAAGATGAGCTTATCAAAGTGGCTAGGTATCTAGGAGGTTTGAAATAGACCATATAAGTAGAGATTAGTCTATGGACTCTTACAATAGTCCATAAATGCTTCCAGCTTGCTTTGAAAGTGGAAGAGAAGAATAAGAAAAGGGTTGACTCAGACTTTAGAGGTAGAGGTAAGGGTAGAGATGGAAGAGATCAAAGAAGCTACATGGAAGTGGAAGAGGACCAAATTCTAGGTCACAAGGTGATAATAAGGTTACTGAACAACAAGAAGGAAGTTCAAGAAGAGGAGGTTTCAATAGGGGTATAGGTTCTAACACTAGTTGGAGAGGAAGGAACAACAACCATGGAAGAGGATCCTATTTTTCCACCATAAAGTGCTATCATTGCAATCAGGTAGGCCACCCTACATATAGGTGTCTTGAGAAAGGCTCAACTTACCAAGGAAGCACAGAAAGGGTCAACTATGTGCAAGAGGAATCTACTAGCAACAACAAACACTTTGAGACACCCCTATAATTAGAGGAAGGGGAGAACCTAATGATAAAAAGATCCTTGATCAAGGAGCCAACCAAAGAAGAAACAAGTTAGAGAAGAACACTCTTTAGGATCAAATGCAAGATCACAAGAAAGGTGTGTAGAGTCATCATTTACTTAGGCTCAACTGATAACATAATTAGTGAATAGACATTAAGAAAGCTGAAGTTAAAAAGAATTCCTCATGCCAATCCATATAAGGTCACATGGATCCCTAAAAGACAACATATTCTTATTGGAGAGCAATCATGGGTAGAGCTCACCATAGGGAGATACAGGGAAAAAGTACTATGTGATATTCTTCCCATGGATGCATGCCACCTTCTACTTGGAAGGCCATGTCAATTTGATAACCAAGCTATGCATAATGGAACTAAGAATGCCTACTCATTCAAGAAGGATGGGGTGACTTTCAAGAGCCAATCCTTGCTAGAAGAAGGAGAGTTGAAGACCTCAAGTCCAAGTGTGCTCATGGTTGGTTAGAAGGAGTTCTTAAAGACCCTAGAGGAAGGAATGGAGTTGGGTTTGCATTAGTTTTGAAACCTAAGGATGGAGCTGCTGTCAAAAAAATAGGGATACCAAGAGAAGTACAAAAATTGCTTGAAGAATAAAAAGTCAGTGTCAGTGATGGACAACCTACCAAACTACCTCCTAAGAGGCTTGTTTGCCACCAAATAGACTTTATCCTAGGAGCTTCCCTACCTATAAGATGACCCCTCAATAAAATGAGGAAATTGTGAAACAAATCCAAGAGCTCCTAGACCAAGGCCTAATTAGGAAAAGCATTAGCCCATGTGTAGTCCCTACTATTTTAGTACCCACAAAAGGAGGAACTTGGAGACTTTGTACTAATTCTAGAGCAATTAATAGGATCACCATTAGGTATAGATTACCAATACCTAGAATTGAATACTTAATGGACTATTTAGGGGAAGCAAAGTATTTCACCAAGACAAACCTCAAAAGTGGCTACAACTAAATTAGAATAAATGAAGGGAATGAATGGAAAATAACCTTCAAAACTACAAAAGGTTTGTATGAATGGCATGTGATGCAATTGTATGAATACTTAATGGACTATTTAGGGGAAGCAAAGTATTTCACCAAGACAAACCTCAAAAGTGGCTACCACTAAATTAGAATAAATGAAGGGAATGAATGGAAAATAACCTTCAAAACTACAAAAGGTTTGTATGAATGGCATGTGATTTATCCAATGCTCCATCTACTTTTATGAGGCCGATGAATGAGGTATTGGTAGATTACATTGGTAAGTTTATGAACAGTCTATTTAGATGATATCTTAATTTTTAGCAAAATTAAGGTGGAACATATTAAGTATTTACGAATTTTTTTAAAGAAGTTGCATGAAGAAAAGCTAATGATCAATTTGGAGAAGTGTAACTCCATGAAACAAGAGCTATTTTATCTTGGCCTTATTTTATCTCAAGGTAACCTCAAAATGGATCAAGAAAAGCTAGATGTCATTTTAAGTTATCCTAATCCTAAGAGTGCATTAGATGTGAGAAGCTTCCATGGTTTGGTACAATATTATGGGAAGTTTATCATAAATTTCAATGGAATATGTGCTCCTATGTTGGATACAATCAATGGAGGAATGAAGGAAAAGTTTCATTGGATCTCACAAGTTGATCATGGGTTTGAGACACTCAAAAAGAAGATAGCATAACTGTTTACACTAGGAATTCCTATTTTTGACAAACTTTTCCAAATGGAATGTCATGCCAGTAATGTAGCTATTGGGGTTGTTCTAAGCCAAGAAGTAAGGCCAATGGCTTTTCATAGTGAGAAGCTCAATGATGCAAAAAGGAAATACTCTTCCTATGACATAGATTTGTATATTATAGTCCAATATCTAAGAAAATGGAGGCACTACTTTCTTCCAAAATAATTTTTTGTATACTCAAACAACCAAGCTCTCAATTTTCTTAATTCTCAAGACAAACTCAACAACAAGCATATGAAATGGGTAGAGTACCTACAAGTCTACACGTTTACCATCAAAAATAAAAAAGGGGTGTAGAATAAGGTAGTTGATGCATTAAGTAGGAGAATCCTCATAGTCTAAGAGATCCAACTAAAAATTTTAGGCATTGAAAGCTTCAAATACCTATATTATGATGATGAAGATTTTTCTCAAGTCTACAAGGTATGCAAGGAGTTCAAAAACAACTTTCATGGTGAGTTTTTTGATTATACATTACAAAAGGATATATTGTTTAAGGGAAGTCAACATTGTGTCCCTAGAGGGTCAATGAGGGAAAATTTGATCCAAGAGAAGCATAATGGGGCACTTAGTGGTATTTTAGAGTCAATAAGACTCAAGAGTTAGTCACTAGGTTCTACTTTTGCCCTAGAATGACTAGAGATATTAGAAAATATGTTGAGAGTTGCATAGTGTGTTAAAAATCCAAGGGAACATCCTCAGATGTTGGTCTTTACCAACCACTTACAATCCCTAGTAGGCCATGGGAGTGTATAAGTATGGATTTTGTACTAGGTCTACCTAGGACAAGGTTGAGATATGATAACATTTATGTGATTGTAGATAGGTTCAATAAGATGGCCCATTTTGTACCTTGCAAGACCATACATGATGCTTTTTAGATTGCCCATGTTTTTTTCAAAGAGGTGATTAGGATCCATGGTCTACCTATGTGCATTGTTTCAGACAAGGATACCAAATTCATGAGCCATTTTTGGAAAACACTATAGAGAAGGCTTGTGACTAACTTGTCTTTTGAATTTTCCTATCAAATATAGACTAATAGAAAAATAGAGGTGGCTAATAGGAGTTTTGGAAACCTATTGAGGTGTCTTACAAAAGAGTATGGGCAGACTTGGGATCAACTCATTGGGCAGGCTGAATATACCTGCAATGATATAGTAAATAGATCAACATGTAAGAGTCCCTTTGAAATAGCTTATGGTTTTCATCCTAGAGGGATTTTTGAATTGAGAGAGTTGAAGGATGGAGTTTAAAGTAGTGGCTATGCTGAGGAATTTTCCCAATCCATGAGGGAAGTCCATGAAATTGTAAGGAAGATACTAACTAAAAATGATGATAAATTGAAGCAAAACATGGATACCACAAAGAGGGAGTTATAGTTTCAGATACGGGATCTTGTAATGGTACATCTAAACAAAAAAAATATTTCCAAAAGGGATACCCCACAAGCTCTAAATGAGAAGGTTAGGTCCTTGAAAAATACTTGCCAATTATGGCTACAATGCTTACAAGGTGGCACTTCCTAAAGATATTGGACTATCCCTCATTTTCAATGTTGCAGATTTGGTTTCCTACAAAGGACCTATCCATAGAGTCTTCAATAGGTCACACAAGATGTAGAAGACCTCCATCTCAACACTCCACCTCTATAAGTAAATATGATACTAGATTCAAGGGTCTATAAGCAGACTAGGAAGAAGGACTACTTAGAACATCTTGTCAAATGACTTGACAAGAATCATGTTGATGATACTTGGATTAGAGAGAGAGATTTCAAAAGGTTGGGAATTGACTTCAACCTTCTCAATCCAAGGATGGATTAACTTCTTTTAGTTTGGGGGAGTATAGTGTAGGAACACCTAGTAAAAGCCTCTCATTTTGGTTTCTAGTTGGATTTTGGCAATGTACTAACTCTAGCCAAGTTAGAAGTGTGAGTTTGGACCTTTCAAGGTCATTTTTTTGTTTGAGATTATTCCTAGGTGAAGTTTCCATTCTAGGAGATATTAGTTTGCTTGTTTAGTGTTGTTTGTGTTAGGGGTTGTGGGTCTAGGACCATGAAAGCATGAGGAAGGTATGGTTTTAACCCATATTTTCCTCCATGATGTTTTTACATCCTCTTACATGTATTGGAGCTCCCAACATGTCAATTGGAACAAGAAAGAAAGAAGATGCCAAAAATATGTCAATTGTGGAAAAGTTGTTAAAAGGGAAAAAAATGGCAAAAATCACGCAAATTGATGTCCTAGAGGCTAAATCATGACTATACATCATTAATGGATCAAACTATATAGGTTTGGAAGTTCCCAAGTGAAGGAATGGAAAGTTTCTCAAAGATGCAAAAAGTTGTCAAAGACATGCAATTTTTGGAAAAGTTGCTTGACAACTTTTGGCAGAAAAATTGCAACATGCAAGAAATAAGTTGATGGTTATTCAAACTTCCTAAAACCTCTTTGGGAGCTTATAAAACCATGAAATAAACATATCCCAAGGGTTGGGAGTTGTAAACAACAAATTTATACAAGTGAGTCCATGAATTACAGTGTAGTTTTAATAGTTTTTGAGCTTTCTTGGGTGCATGTATGAAATAATGGATTGAAATATTTAAGGTTTTATAAAAGGCTACTTGAATCTATTTTTTTTCCCATCTTGTTTAGGGAAAATAGGAATTAAAGCTTCAAAATCCAAGTAGAAGGGCTAATTCAATTAGGCCTAATTGGTGCAACTTGGGTAGTTTTGCAAGAATCAATAGAAAACCCTATTTTTTTTGAGTCCAGAAGGTTGGATTATGTCCAAAACTTTATAAGGGAACTCGTCACTCCTTCTAGTGGCAAGAATGGTGAAGAAAGATAAAAAATGACAATTGATAGAGTGGCTTGAATATGTATTGATGAGTCCAAGAATCAATTCCATTGATGTAGCTAGGTAGGAAGTAGTTAGGGGATAGGGAAGAGATCCCCTAAGGATTAGGATATCAAAGGGAACCCTAACAAGTTAAGAGAAAGCCTAAGTAAGTCCTTGAGGCAAAGGACTTAAGGACTAAGAAAGCTACCTAAATTATCTTATATCAATCAAATGATTTAATTTTTATATTTCTTACATTTCTTTGCATAATATATATGCATTTAGAACCCCCCCCCAAAATAATTTACACTGACTTCTAAACCTAAATTGTCAACTTAGGTTTTTAAGTAGTATCAACGTATACTCTAAGGAGTTGGGTTATGTGTTTAAATGTTGTGATCTCATTGTGAAGACCCAAGTTCAAATCCTTAGATGGACATCTAAATTGGAATTCCAAGTGGGGACTCTTAGTCTTCCATTATTTGGCTTCTAGTAGTAAATTCTAAAGTTTTCATCTAAATGTTAATGCTCATAAGAAGTATTAATATCAATTGACTTAGATGGTATATTTCTAAATTAGCTAAAGATATTTAAGTTAGAGGTTTAGTATTATATCATCTTAAAATGGAAGCACTTCTTCATGTTAAGAGGTTTTAACCCTCTAAGTAAGTGGTCTAGAGTAATGTCAAGTATCTTGATTAGGTCTTTGCATGGATCTAGTTGTTTCCCCCTTGTTCTACTTCTCTCTTCCTATTTCCAACCTCTTTTTGACAACTTTCTCTATGAAATTGAAGACTTTGACTTCTGAGTCAATAATGACCTAAAGGGTCAAGGTTGACCTTGACCCTAAACTAGGTCAAAGATGACCTTGATCTTGACCTAGGGAAAAGTTGACCTTGACCCTGACCCTAGGTCCAAATTTCAAATTTTGGAGGTTTCAGGATATCGAGCTTCGAAAAGTTTCATTTTCCTACTTCTAGGTTGGCTATTTTATATTTCAGAATGATAAATCTTAAATTTCACTTAATCTAGGTCCATTTCTAGGGGTTAAGGTTAATTGGGATTTAATTCTCCAATGTCAACCTCTCTAGAAGTTTGTGCCCTAGATCACTATATAATGAAGTCTTCTTCTCTCATTTTGACATCTTATATTCTATGAGGTTAATACACACAGATGATGAAGCTTTTATCCACTTGCTATCTATTATTGACAATCTACTTTTCATGAGGAGAAAATCTAGAGATAAATTTCTATGATTAAGCATCTATATTCAACCTTTCAAGAATTCAATTTTTCCATTAAAGATCAAGGATTCAAGCATTCAAGCCTTTGAAGGGATTTGGTTCAAGCATTCAAGATTCATCATTCAAAACCCTAGGTCCAACCATTATGGTGGCGTGATCTTCCTTCAAGATCCTTTGTTCATCCTCTAGATCTATTTATTCTTTTGTCAAGGTGGATTCCAATCATATAATCATGGAGGTTTTGATTTATATTTGCTTATGCTGTGTTCAAGCTTTCATATCCACATACTTGTTTATATTTCAAATACAATTGCATATTTAATGAATAACATAGCTTCATTGTTAGATTTATTTCTACTACTTGCTAATATTCTTTATTTTGATTCCATTATTAAGGTTGATTCCAAACTGGGTTTGACCAAGGCAAACCCCTCATCCAAACAACAAAACCATTTTTCTTGTAGGTACAGGTACACAATAGTAAATTGAAGTGTAGATTTTGACGCCCTTTTCGAAAATCTTCTAAGATATGTGAACACTTTTTTTGTCAAAGTAGTGCAGGTCAAGGTCAACATTTTGGGGTAAGATTGTGCCCTACTATCCGGGTCAAGGTTGACCCACCCTCAAAAGGACAAAAGTAAATTATGGGTTTTCTCTGTCTTGGCATTTTTAGTTTAGAGCAAGTTGTAGAATTTCCCAAAATTGTACAAAAACATTAGAAATCAATATTTTCTAGATTTTCCTTACTTTAAGGTTAGTATTTTCCTTCAATACATTGAAGTTGTAAAGTACATACTTTCCATATTAGATTATAGGATTTCCTCCTTTCTTCATATTTCTCCATTATTTGATTCATTTGTGTATTGATCACTTCTTTGTGATTGATCAATTTGGATCTTTCATATTGGGAATTTGGGTTAAGGATAGGTCCTATATTCCCCTATCATACACATATTTTACCCCTATTCACATCTCCATATTTTCTTCTATTCATTTTGGTGAACTCGACATGTTTACCCCCTATCTTTTATGGAATTAGATGCCCTATTGTATTTTGTGGTGTTAGATTTCCCTTTATATTATCTTGTTTTTTAAGGTCTTTTCTTTCATTAAGATTAGATTTAGTTTATGCTCTTGCATTTTAAAATTCAAAATTAATAAAATCTATATATTCAATTAAATACAAAAACATTTCTTGCATTTCATTTACTATGAAGATTGTTAAGATGCTTTGGTGTGTGGTTATGTTCCTTATTACCCTTCTTGTTGGTGTAAATAATTATTCACTATTTACACTTACTTAAGTTTACTTAGGTTAATGCATATTTTAATTATTTATTTATTAGCCACCTAGGAGTATGTGCACTCTTGTGAGTTGTCACATTGACAACACTAGGGTCCACACCTCTTTTAAGTACATGTTGTCTACAACATAGGAGTTAGCACACTAATTAAGCACATGGTGTCTACAACCTTCTTAATCTTATCCACTCATCTAGAATGTTGGATAAGGGTTGTGCTTAGTTGTCAATGCTTATCTTATCTCCTGGTTGTTTCTAGAGACATTATAGATGCTTCCTGAGAGGCCTTTATATATAGGCACTCCTAGTGTGTTTGTACATCATATACTAAATAGAGAAATGTATTAGGACATACTTTGAGTAATAGATCATATCCATTTTTGGTCTACAATTGTGCTTGTGTTGAGTTCTATGATCTTGGGTTGAATCTTTCCCTAAGGAAAATTCTTACATGGTATTAGAGCTCTTGGAGATTTTCTCATCACATAGACATTCGAGACCACCTGTTGCTTTAGCACCTTAGCCCGAATCTAGAGTACTACAGAAATTGGGAGCATTTAGCACTAGATCTGACCTCACCATTGCGTCCATAGCACTAATTTGGTGAAAATTGGCTATCTTCAACTATAGTCGACCGTGAGGAATCTCTTTTTGCAAATCAGGACCTAGAGGCCCTGATTTGCACTATGGGTATGGTCATTTTAGTATTTTATTTTCTCTGAAATTTTCGTCATATTTCTTCAATAGCCAGGATCTAGATTGCTTTTCAGTTTGGTAGCCTCACTTCAGAAGCTCATATCTCAGAAATTTGGACTCTTATTCATGTGTAATTTTTTAAAAAATTGGGTAGAATTTCTTGAATTTTCTAGTGGTGTTGTTATTTTCTAGTTTTGGTGCAAGAATTTGTCAAAATTTATGTCTTTTGGTGACTATACCTACTCAATCCTACATTTGGCAACTTGAAATGATCCATACGAGCTCATCTAGACTCCTTTTTAGGTTTCATTTTTTTTAAAAGTGCATTTTTTTGGTCTACTTTCTAGATCTGTAGTTAGATTCTAGGGTTGTGGAACAAAAATCTCACTTTTAGAACTAAGGCCTTTTCTGCATTGTATTGCATTCAGAATTCAACTACAGTGCTTAGTTCCAGTTTTAGGTCTCAAGTGGTAGTTGCAACAAGAAAATTCAAAAGTCTACTTTTTTCATTTTAACAAGTACACACACCACATATAAAGTGCCAACAACATTTTTTTTTTTTTGGGGGGAGGGGGGGGGGGGTGGGGTGGGTTCTTTGATTCTTTGGGGGTTCATTGATTGATCTCATGGAGTCTTGTTAGATTTGTCAGTCTATAATTAGACCATAGTTGACAACAAGGAACTATCGCAAATATAGTACTTTGATACTTGATCATCTAAGAGACCATCTAGAATTGCTTCCTTATCTCTATCCAGTGCCACCACATTTTAGTTGGACACATCTTGTCAACCTTCATTGCTTTCTATATAACAATATGACTAAGGAATCTTTTGCTCCTTTTAGAATGGCACATTTTCCTTATGATATTTGGATGTCTATTTGGGAAGCATATGGAGATCCATGTGTTACTCCAGCTCTAGAGGACATTCTACATCCAATCACTCTAGCTATGGTTTCTTTGACTCCAAATAAGATCACACCTCTAGCTCCTGTTGCTCCTACTGATCCTATTATAGCCATAGATGCATCAAATTTAGTACACTAGGACCAATTATGTCTTCCTACACTACATTCATGCAAAGACTTCCTTCCTAGCCTGGTAGGCTTGTTCATGAACTCTCACATTGAAGATGTGGGAGACATTCTTGATGACATTCATCTTCTTTTTGAGGCGGATACTTCTTCTTTTTCTGTAGTGATAGATTCATGTACTTCAATAGTGCAAGGTACACATGGTCTTTCAGGTGATGATTTCTTGCCAGATATTTCAGCTCTATTCTTTGAGTCACACATAGCAAATATGGGAGACTTTTATGATGATTTCTCACTTCTCTTTGATGAGGTTGATTCTTCTATAGTAATTGCACATTCTCTACATGATCAAACTTTCCAGGTTGGTGTGATTGTGGATACTTATGTACAACATCTGCAAGAGGTCTCTTTCACATTTGAGAAGACTATTGGTTTCTTGAAGTAGGTCCTATCACACTTCTTGTTCGATCTGAACTTCTCTTTAGTAGTTTTGGAGGAAGCCATCATCAATATCTACACAGGGACTTTTGAAAAAGTTTCAGCAACACTAGTCATCATAGAGATTCCTTCTTCATATAAGGAACACATCTCCTTTGTACCCTTGCATTTGGTTCTTCCAAAGGGGAGGAACATCATTCAATGGTCATGGATTAGCTTCTTCATTGGAGCATTTCTCACTGATTGACACACTACCTTTAGGGGGGGGACTACCTCGTCTCCTTCTTTTTGGGGGGGACTTTTTCCTCTTTGGGGGTTTTTTCCTTCTCCTTTTTTCTCTTGTATATGCTAGATGTATGTCATAATGGGGGGGGGGGGGGGGGGGGTCTTGGTTACTCCATCCATCCATCCATCCTCTTTCATCTCTCTTTTTTGGGGAGGTTTTTTCCCATGAGGTTTTCCCTATTTCCCTACTTTATGAGAGATTTGCATATCATTTTGTACATGGGTACCTAACATGGCTTAATAGCTAGGACTCATTATGCATTTCATCCTAGTTGTCATAAGCTTAAGAGCATTCCCCTGAGTTGCACTTAAGGGGGGTGTTGATGTAAATAATTATTCACTATTTACACTTACTTAAGTTTACTTAGGTTAATACATATTTATTATTATTTATTTATTAGTCACCTAGGAGTATGTGCACTCTTGTGAGTTTTCACATTGACAACATAGGGGTCCGCACCTCTTTTAAGCACATGTTGTCTACAACATAGGAGTTAGCACACTAATTAAGCACATGGTGTCTACAACCTTCTTAATCTTATCCACTCATCTAGAATAAGGTGTGTGCTTAGTTATCAATTCTTATCTTATCTCTTGGTTGTTTCTAGAGACATTCTAGGTGCTTCCTAAGAGGCCTTTATATACAGGCACTCGTAGTGTGTTTGTACATCATATACTAAATAGAGAAATGTATTAAGACATACTCTGAGTAATAGATCATATCTATTTTTGGTCTACAGTTGTGCTTGTGTTGAGTTCTATGATCTTGGGTTGAATCTTGCCCTAAGGCAAATTCTTACACTTCTTTATAATATCTTTACCATACTTATGATGTTTATGAGAGTATCATTCACTTTATTATGTTGATGATCCTTCATCTTATTCTTGCTTATGCTTTTGTGAATTTGTTTGATACTAGTCTTCCTACATTCAAAACTTTCATCAAAGATTCATGTGGTATAGTTATTATTCTCTTGGATTATGTGTATAATTTGGTAGATGATACAAAATATCTTAATTTTCCTAATCCTAATCCTATCATTCCTAAGCCGATGCCTAATTATCCATCTATTAATCCTATTTCTTCCCATACTTATGATGGAATTCAAGCAATAATTTAGGATGCAGATGTGCAAGACTTCTTTGATTTAGTTTCTCCTCTAATTCATGAACATGATAAACAATTATCTCTTGTATAAGATTTAGATGATATGTACACTATAGGATATTTAATATGATAACTAAAGATAATGAGCATGGTATCAAGTATCCATTCATATATCCTCTAAATTAGATATGCATGGTGTTGGATGTTCGCAATCTCAAGTCAAGGTAGGTGGTGTTGATTGTCATCCCCCTCTTCATATTCTTATTCCTACACCTAAAATAGATAATCTTGAAACTTTTCAAGATATAGATAAGAAGGTGTATGTTCAATTAATGAATTTTAAAAAATAAATATTTAAACCTATACCGAAAGATTCCTTATCCAAGTACAAATTTCCTTTTCATTATAGTAATACTTACTTGCTGATTGTAAACATTTCAAATTATATGTTTGGGAAAGACATGCTTTAGGAATTATATCTCACTCTTGTGTAGTTTTACAATTCCTTCATAATTTTGATATAGGAGATTCCCCCCATTCTTTTATAACATAGATATTTTCTCCTCTTGTCTCTAGATTGGGGGACAAGAGGTGTATTTTCATCCAATCTCCTATGATCCATTAGGTCTTTTATTTGGATTAATTGGTATTATTTCTTCCTATTTATCTATGATTTTGTATTATGTTTAAGATATATTTTCAAGACATTTGTTTTTCAAATTTATCCCTTATCTTCATCCTTGGGGGCCAAGGATCTTCCTTCTTTATCTTTTTCTAGTGAACTACTTTCCTTAGCTTAGTGGTACTTATTCATATTGCAATATTATTTCATCACACTAAAAATGTTTTCACTATGGATAACCTTTTTATATGAGAGGTTGTTGTCCTACATCATCACCTCTTCTCTATGTTAAAAATTATGTTCTTTATAAATTCTTACCCTTTCTTTGGTTTTAGAGTTGTTTTCCTCATTCCAAAGATTCCTCTTCCTCTTTTTTAATAGGGGGCTTGATGATTGAATCTTTATTCCCACTTGGTTTATCTTTGAAAGATGATATTTTATCTAAAAAAACTCCTCTATGGTGGGGATCTTGTTGATCGGATCTCTTTCATTGGAGGATCCTTTTTCCTTGAGTTCCATATCCTTTTCAAAAAAAATTGTACACTTGGATGTAAGGGTCAATACCCCTCGCTAAGAATATGGTATACTTTGTTGTTAAACAAAATATCTTCTTGTGTTGTGAAGTAGGTATTCTCTTCCTCTTCCTTATCATTTCTAGTAGTTAGCCATGAGAAGGAGTAAGGCATATATAGGGTCTCCCTTGTACTATAGTTTTTCAAATTACATGCTAAATCTTGGAAGGTAACACACATAAGTTGATAAATCCTGAAGAGACGCATTTTTCAATTTTCAACATGCTAAATTTTGGAAGGTAACACACATATGTTGCTAAATATTGAAGAGAAATGCATTTTTGAATTTTAAATATGCTAAATCATCTAAAGGTAACACACATAAGTTGCTAAATCCTGAAGAGAACACATTTTCAATATGCTAAATCTTCCAAAGGTAATGCACATAAGTTGCTAAATCTTGAGGAGACACATTTCATATTCATAGTGATATAGGAAGGTGGATCTATGGGCATTCTAGAAGCCATCAAAGGATGCATTACAATTGACAGAACATTTTATGGGTGAACTATTAGGTTTGGTCACCTATTTGGCTCTCCCACCCTTGGTGATTCATGGTGAGGAGGGCATCTTATTGGGCAAGGTAATCACTTTCTCTTTTCTCTCTTCATGTTCATGCTAGTAGGACTTGATCATGAAGCTATGTTATTTATAGTGTTTCTCTTGTCTTTTTTATGTAATCATTTATTATTTTATGATACCTTTCCAAATATGATATTAGTATGAGAATTATTTCTTAGAAAGGTTTCTTGTGCTAGTTGATTTGGGTTTGTTTAGTACTAACCCTTCTTTTGTATTATTTTCTATTTTTATTTTCTTTTTGTTTTTGCACCCTTGTGTGTGTATGTTGAGTTAGAATCCTTAATCTAGGGGATTGTGTCCTTATCTAAGTGTTATTTTATCTCATTGTGAATCCACTTGGATCTCTTCTTTCATCTCCTTTACCAAGAGTTTGCATTGAATCCATACTCTTACTAAAGTGGGGGCTTAATGTATCATCTTAAAATGGAATCACTTCCATGTTAAGAAAATTTAGCCCTCTAAGTATGTGGTATGGGGTCATGTTAAGCACCTCGATTAGTTCTTTACATGGATCTAGCTATTTCCCCCTATTCTGCTTCTCTCTCCTTGTTTCTAGCCTATTTCTGACAACTTTCTCTGTGAAATTGAAGACTTTGACTTTTTGGGTCAATAATGACCTAAAGGGTCAAGGTTGACATCAACCTTGACCTAGGTCAAGGATGACCTTGACCCTGACCTAGGGCAGAGTCAACCTCATCCCTAACCCTAGGTCCAAATTTCAAGATCTGGAGGTTTTGAGATATCAGGCTTCATAAAGTTTTATTTTCCTGCTTTCGGGTCGATTTTTTTAGACTTCAAAATGGAAAAATATTAAATTTCATTTAATATAGGTCCATTTCTAGGGTTAAGGTTGGTATTTAATTTTTTAATGTCAGCCTCTCTAGAAGCTTGTGCTTTAGATCACTATATAAGGAAGCCTTCTTCTCTCATTTTGACATCCCATATTCTATGAAGTTAATACACATAGACAATGAAGCTTTCATCCACTTCCTATCTATTATTAATGATCTACTTTTCATGAGGAGACAATCTAGAGATCACTTTCTATGATCAAGCTATTGGAAATAATCAAGACTAGATAGGTTACTAAGAGGGGAGGGGTGAATCAATAACCTCAAATTTTTTAAAATTAATTCAACACTTAACCATATAAATCATTCATTCTTCTAATCTACTGTATGCATGAGAAAAGATAAACATTCATAACACATGAACACAGTATTTTGGTGACCCAAAAACCTTCCAAATAGAAAGTAAAATTGGGGTGGGGATGATACCCACAAAACTTCACTACTATAGTATAAAGTTGGCCTATTAGGGCTTACATTGACCACTTCTGATGATCTACCCTATTAAGAGCAATTTGGACTACTAGGTACACCTTGTTAGAGGTTTTACAAACATACAATGAAGTATGCACTCTGTTAGGAGATTTATACAAAGACTGTTAAATCTATCCTGTTAAAGGATTTGGAAAATTGAATCACCTATCAGGATGAAATATTAGATTTGACTTACAACTTGATTGTTGAATAGATCTTGAAGTACAAGTCACCTCTTATGACTGATATGTCTTTGCTACTTCTTAATGACCTTGCTAAATACTCTACTCTACTACTGATTCACATTTACTCTTCTCAAACATTACATCTCCATTCCTTGACTTACTTATTATAATCTCTTTGAAAATGATACAATACATTACATATATACCATTTCAATAATTACAATTGCAAGGTCAGCTAAAACACAAGTAAACAAAACATTATCGAGTTAGCCAAATAGTAGAAAACTTGGGCTCTTCAAGCTGACTTGGTGACCTTCTAATACTTGGCATCCACTGCATTACTCGACATCATCATGCACTTGATAGAAGTAGAAGCATGGTCCATAATAATCACACAATGTAGCCTAGAACTCGGTAACCATTGGAGACTCAATAGATATAGTGGCACTCAATAAATACTGAAACCTTTGTTTACCTTACTGTCACTTGGTAAACACTACACATCCATCACTTAGTAAAAATTGACTTCATATCACACAAACTGATAACTTGGTAGAAACTATGAAGCTCAGTAACCACTATCTATTTGGTGAACATTATAAGCTTGGTATACACTACTGAGCTATCCATTAACTCTGTAGCTATAGGAATGCTTGGTGAGAACTGCATAACTGCTAAACTTACAAGCTAACCACTGAATGCTTGGTATAAACTATAGATTGAGTGACAAGCTTAGTAAGCATTCAAAATCAAACAAGTGTTGTCACTAATGACAAATACAACATAATGCCAACAATCTCCCCCTTTGGCATTAGTGACAAAAACACTTATGAGCCAAAACTTATGTACACTGACATACTGAATTTTGATTTTTCAAAATTGATCTTTGTAAAGCTGTTGTATATACATATCTTACATATCTCCCCCATACATATGGCATAATGTATACATGACTTTTATCTATACATATATCAACCTATTTTCTCCCTTGATTTCTCCACAAGTCTCTTTAATCCCCCTATTCTCTCCCCTTGTTCATCTCATACTCCCTTAAGGGTATATACAATATATTCAAATAGAGACATCAAAATGTGAGAGAAATTTGGAGTGTACCTTGAGAATAAGAGCCAATGTCTTATCCCAATTATCTTGCAAAATTTTGCAGGTGGAGAGGGCCACTTGAACTTCTACAAAAAGTTTAATCATATGATCTGTTACTAAAAAATTGTTATCTTGGACCAATGCTTTTGAATATGCAATATCTTTTTGCATTGTGTCCATAACTGGAAGGATCATATTTTGGATGTCAGTCAATGTAGACTTGATCCTGGCTTCCTCTTTGAGTAACTTTGATTGCATTTTTATTGGATCATCTTCTTCATTTTCTTCCTTCTATTCCTCATTAGCTTCTTCCTCTTTCTCTTCATCATCAACTCTTAGTGCCTAATAGTCTTCAACATCAAATGTAACACATGGAGTGTTATCATGTTCTTCATCATCACTATCACCATCATCATCCTTGATCTTAACTAGATCATCACTAGGCTTATACAGATGATAGATGTTTCTCCACATGTTTGTTGCATCTCTTATAATAGGCTCAATATCTTTGATTAAAATCAAACATGTGTAGAATCTAATCATCATTTTACATTCATTATTTTTTATGGCTGCCTTCACTTCTGCATCAGTAAGATTTGGCAATTATTTCGTCAAGGATTGTTCATAAATATCCTTGGCTGTCTATGTAACTAACTCTCATCTTGGTTGCAATCTTACTAATAATTATTTTGAGATTTGGGGAGAAATCTGGTCTAGGGAATACTTCCACTTTCCCATTTTGGTGAGTACTAGTTCCTCAATTTGCATCTTCTTGGTATGAGTTCTTGTTTCAAACTTTAGGACCCTGAAGTTTGTAATGTTAGCTCCTTCTTCCATCTATTTTAGCCTTCCTTGGAACATAGGTTGGGGCCTTTGGAGGTTTAGTAATGATAACCCTCCCTTTCTTCTTAGCTGGCTCTACCTCCTTTTCTGATTCTCGCTCTTCTCCTTCTCATCCTCCTTCTTCTTCTTTATCCTCTCCTTTTCCCTCGATAAGCATTATAGGGCCAGTGGCAGTTTTCATCTTTGCTATTTTCCTCTTGCCCTTGCTGATTGTTTGAGGTAGCTTTATTTCTAGTTCAATTCTAGATTTTGCCTCATCATAAGTGCCAAAAACTAGTTTCTTAGGGTCTGTAGGCTCATTTACCAATACTTTAATGATGTCCCTAGTTTCATCAATGTTGACCTCATAAGGAAGAGGTTTTACCCATGCAACTCGGGTCCTGACTACCTGAATGTATACTCTGTCATAGTCTACCATAAAATATACATCATCTTTATAATCCTCAACAAGTTAAGGAGGTATAATAAACCTATTGTTTAGTCTTTCCTTAAAATCTTCAAACAATTGTCCACTATACTATCAAAACATACACTCATTTCTACAATAAACTCATTTATCTGATATAAGATGGGAACATCCTTTCTCTACATAGCAGAACCTTTGGATGGAAAGAATTTTTGCACATAAAAGAATAGACATGTCAACAAAGAACCAATTTGCAAGGGTTTTTCTTTGATGTTTGGATGCTATCCATATTATTGTTTAATTGTTTGAGTAGTAACTTTGACAGGTCAAATTCCATGTTTTTCTTCACAACTTTAAATGCTAAGTCCACTGCCTCACATGGCATGCTATTCAAGTGACTAGAGCTATAAATCTTGTGGGCAATTACATGAATACCAAATCTCAACTCCACATTAGAAATAGTGCTAATTTTCAAACCTCTACCATACCACTCGGCTAGGGTCTTCTTCTGGAGTTCATCCTGACCTAGGGTTTTGGTAGATTTTTTTTTCTTAACATGGGAAGGCTAGTAATCTTGTGAATCATCTTTTTGGTAATCAACATAGGCTATTCTAACCATAATTTTCCATTTTGTATATGACTAAGAATATACCTAATCCATTTTATTTGAAAACTTCTTGGCAGGTGTAAGATATGGGTCAACCCTTTTGTTTCTAAGTGCTTGTGCTCAGCTTTCAATGAGCCATCAACATGCATTTCCTCTAAAGCACCATCCATTTCTAGGGTTCCTATCTCCTAAATAGAAAACTTAAAATGAGTGCAGACATCATTAATTAATAGTACCTTTGGTGGTATTTGGGATTGCACACCATTATGGTCAAGTGCCTTTGCAACTACTGGAACTAGCTTGAAATCCGGTGCTTTCCATTCCACACCCTTGACCAACATCTCTAAACCCCTCTTTGCTTTGCTGCTACTGGTGCTTCTAGATGTCATCACTACTTGGTAAGTGAAAGAAATTTTTGAACAAATTCTTTCGCTAAAAATTTGCTCGAAATTGCTTGGAATTGCTTGAGTGCACATGGAAATTTCTTTGCTCTAAGAATACTAAAGATGTGGTGAAAAATGGAGTCAAATTCTACCCTGTTTATGAAAATTTTCCATTAATGCCAGGTATCATAGTGCATAACAGGCTGTCATCCACTCACTAGCTCAGTAAAAACTTGTGACTTGGCATTCAAACAAAACTTTACTTCTCCTGACCTAGCTTGGTTGAGTCTATGGCTAACCTTGCTTGGTATGAATTGAACTCATGTGATCCTTTTGTATCTGATATACTAATTTGGATATTCTACTTTCTTCCATTTGGAATTTCTCAAGATTTAGCTTGAAGATGTAGTTCCTATCCCTCCTTGAAAAACCTAATTAGAAATGGTGGAGTCACCCACTTCTTGAGTGTCATTTTCATCATTTGAACTATTCTACTAAGTAGATTTAGGAATCCATTGCTATCTCATCTACTTCTTGATGTTATCAGCTTTATCTTTCTTTTCATCTTCAACTCTTCCTATGTTTGTGTAGTTTTTAGCTATGTGACCAATTTTAGTGCATGTATAACATCTTATTGTTGAATCTCTCTTTCTTAAGTGATGCCTTGTGTAGTCTATGCCAATGTGTCCATATTCTCTACAATAGTGACATTTGCACCAAGTATTGTAATCCCAACCAAATATTTCTTTGACAATTTGTTTAGCTAGATTGAATGGTTTGGATCTACATTTAGATGCCTTGTGGCCTTGTTTTTTGCATTTGTGACATTTACCTTCAAATTTTGATTTCTCCTTTCACTCATTAGCTTTATGACCATGTTTACTGCAATTGTAGCATTTTCTATTGAATTTTTCTTTTCCATTGCTCCAACATTTGTTTGATGTATAACCTAACTTACCACAGTGATTGCAAGTAGGTCTTTGGTTCCTTTGGGCACCTTGTTTGGAAGATTCACCTTCTTCTTTGTAACCAAGTCCTACTTTACCTTTTTGCCTATGAAGATTCTATTCACTTTGTTGATTCAATTGATCCATGTCTTCTTGGGATTTCATCATCCTTTCATTGAGTTGATTTTTAGAGATTAGATCAACTTTTAATATTTCATTGATCTATCTTTCAATGATTAGATCATTCCTTAAGTTTTCATTTTCAGATCTCAAATTCATGATTTCCTCATTTGCATTGCAGAGCTAATTGATAAGACTTTCTTGCTAAAGGGATTGGTTTTGATTTGCATTGTTTCTCGCCTCCAAGTCTTCACTTGCCTTATTCCTTTGTTCCAAGATTTCACACATTCTTATTGACTGAACTTCTTGTTCTCTTTTCAATTTTCTTACCTCTTCTTGTAGAGAGCCATTCTTTGCTAGGAGTTCCTGGATTGTCTCATTAGCTTCATTTGAACTGCTTGATGGGAAAAAGTCTTCAATCTTTTCTTCAACATACTGATGTTCATTCATTTATCTTGCAAGTTCCTTCCTTCTTTTTAGGGATTGGGAAATATACTCTTTTTCTTCCTTGAGTTGAGCTATGGCCATTTCCAGATCTAGCTTCTCATTTTTAATAGCTTTGTCAAGGCTGAATATCTCCACTGTCCTTGATCTTTGCTCAAGCTATCAAACTTTATCCTGAGAACCACAATGCTCTAATACCAATTGTTGGAAATAATCAAGACTAACTAGGTTATTGAGAGGGGAGGGGTGAATCAGTAATCTCAAATTTTTTTAAATTAATTCAACACTTAACCATATAAATCATTCATTCTTCTAATCTACTGCATGCATGAGAAAAGATAAACATTCATAACACATGAACACAATATTTTGGTGACCTAGAAACCTTCCAAATAGAAAGTAAAACTGGGGTAGGGATGATACCCACAAAACTTCATTACTGTAGTATAAAGTTGGCCTATTAGGGCTTATGTTGACCACTTCTAATGATTTTCCCTATTAAGAGAAATTTGGACTACTAGGTCCACCTTGTTAGAGGTTTTACAAATATGCAATGAAGTATGCACTCTGTTAGGAGATTTATAAAAAGATTGTTAAGTCTACCCTATTAAAGGATTTGAAAAATTGAATCACCTATTAGTATGAAATAGTAAATCTAACTTACAACTTGATTACTAAATAGATCTTGAAGTACAAATAACCTCTTGTGACTGATATGTCTTTGCTGCTCCTTAATGACCTTGCTGAATACTCTACTTTGCTGTTGATTCACATTTACTCTTCTCAAACATTACATCTCCATTCCTTGACTTACTTATTATCATCTCTTTGAAAATGATACAATACATTACATATATACCATTTCAATAATTACAATTGCAAGGTCTGCTAAAACACAAGTAAACAAAACATTATTGAGTCGGCCAAATAGTAGAAAACTTGGGCTCTTCAAGCTAACTTGGTGACCTTCTAATACTCAACATCCACTACATTACTCAACATCGTCATGCACTCAGTATAAGTAGAACCACAATATATACTAATCACACAATGTAGCCTAGAACTCAGTAACCATTGGAGACTTGGTAGATATAGTATCACTTAGTAAATACTAAAACTTTCATTTACCTTACTGTCACTCAGTAAACACTACACATCTATCACTTGGTGAGAACTGTATAATAGCTAAACTTACAAGGTAACCACTGAACACTCGGTATAAATTGTAGACTGAGTGATGAGCTCGGTAAGCATTCATAATCGAATAAGTATTGTCACTAATGAAAAATACAACATAATTCCAACATAAGCATCTATATTCAACTATTCAAGCATTCAAGTTTTCCATTGAAGATTAAGGATTCAAGAATTCAAGCCTTTTAAGGGATTTGGTTCAAGAATTTGAGTTTCATCATTCAAAACACTGGATCTAACTAGTATGGTGGTGTGATCTTCCTTCAAGATTTTTTTTCATCTTCTAGATCTATTTATTCTTCTCTCAAGGTGGTTTCAAGCATACAATCATGGAGGTTTGATTTACATTTGACAATGTTGTGTTCAAGCTTTCATATCAACATACTTGTTTACATTTCAAATACAATTGCATATCTATTGAATAACATAGCTTCATTGTTATATTTATTTCTACTACTTTTTAGCATTCTTTATTTCAATTCCATTAATAAGGTTGATTCCAAACCAAGGTTTGAAGGTAAACCCCTCATCCAAAGAACACAACCATTTTTCTTGTAGGTATAGGTAAAAGATAGAAAATTAAAGTGCATATTTGGATACCCTTTTCGACAAACTTCCAAGATTCATGAACAAAATTTTTGTTAGAGCAGTTTAGGTCTAGGTTAAATTTTTGAGGTAAGATTGTGCCCCACTATTTTGTCAAGGTTGACCTACTCTCAAAAGGAAAAAAAGTTTTCTAGGTTTTCTCTGCCTCAACATTTCTAGTCTAGATCAAGTTGCATAATTTCTTGAAACTATACACAAACATTAGAAATAAATATTTTCTAGATTTTTCCTACTTTGAAGTTAGTATTTACCTTCTATTCATTCAAGTTTCCAAGTACATACTTTCCATAGTAGATTATAGGATTTCCTCATTTTTCATTTTTCTCTATTGTTTGATTCATTTGTGCATTGATCACTTCTTTGTGATTGAACAATTTGGATCTTTCCTTTTTGGAATTTGGGTTAAGGATATGTCCTATATTCCCCTATCATACACATATTTTACTCCTATTCACATCTCCATATTTTCTTCTATTCAAGTATATAGTGTTGCATCATGTGCTCTATATTATGTACACTAATTAATGCCACTGAATTAATGGAATTCATTGTTAAAAGAAACTATCTTCCAAACCATCCTTATAAGTAGTAGATTCTTATTCTTATTACTCATACTAACATTACTAACAATTCTTGTACTTTAGGTTTTTATTGAATCTACATGATATGTTCAACTCTTTATAGGAGCATTCAAAAAAAGTCTGTTTTTGGTTTATACTTTGCAAGCATTAATTAAGGTTTGTAAGAAATTCACATATTGTACATTGCAGGCTTCAAAACATATAATTATTGCACAATCCCTATATTCCTTGAAATATGCTTATCGTAGCATGTCTTGTTGGTTTTTAGATAGAAATTGGTTGTATAAATATATAAATATGAATTACAAAAGACTTATTAAAAGTAAAGGATTATATATTCTATATCGAACATCACATTTCTATTATGGATGTTCTCTTTCTTGGCTCTATTGGTCTCGAAAAATATTCAAAGTTTTTGTAATTTTTAATATAATTTTTTCCTACCTAGTGAAAAAGGAATATTATGTAGTATGGTCTTTTCAAGATGGTTGAATATTCTTTTGTATTCTTCTATAGGGAATGCACATGGAACTATAAAAGATAAATCAAGGAGTCTGGGTCAATATTTTTCTAGAGGGAAGTCATTCTCATGATGGAGGCAAGATAATTGGTCTTGCTAAGAGAGTTTTTGGTAGGTATATTTGACTATGTTGTTTTATTTATCATGTGAATATATTGATTTTCATTGAACTATCACTTACCTTCTACTTGCCTCTTATAAATGATAAACCATTTATTGAAATTTATTTTAAAAAACTACAATTTTATTGTAGAGAAGTATTTTAGTATGGAGTTACACATGGTTACTAATTTCCCTTCTTTGAGAATACATATATAATCATTTATTTGTGTTTATCAGGAAAAGGGTCTCATCCATAACTATATTGAACATTATAACAATGTGCAAGTGGTATATCAAGGGCAGTTCCATTTTCATGGGAATTGAGCACATTTTCTTATGATGAAACTCCAACTTGTAGCTCTTTTTTACTTAAATATGAGGAATTTAAAATTCATCTTAATAATGTTTGAAATTTAGTCCATCAGTATTTAAGGTTATTTTACTTCTAGCTGGTTCACCATTACTATGGATTTTTTTTGAGTTTTCTACAACTTTGTCCCTTGTAGACATAACAAAGCTTTCCATAAAATACAACAAGATTTCTACAATCCCTTCAATTTTTGAATCTTTACTTCTCATGTCTTTAGTCATGCATATGTTTTGCAAACTTTCTACAGACCTTAGCAAGGCCATAACTTCATGTAGAAGATCTCCCCCAATAGATAAAACCATCAAGGATCCTATCATTTTCACAAAACTTGGATTATCACTATTATTAACATGACTAATGTTGTTAATCTTCTTCATATTCTCATTCTTATATGAAATAATCTCAAGGAACTTCAAATCTTGAGTTTGGGGGACTCTAAATTGGAAGAACACAATAAATATACTAAAGGTTGATGCCCTACCTATTCCATTTCCTTATTTTCCCATTTATGCCCTTTCTCTTTACTAATTTTTGTACTTCTGAATTTTGCAACAACTTAAAAAATATTCTTTGGACAAGGCTTCTAAATTAGATCAAATCTAATCTTGTCTTGTTCTATCTTAGTCAATAATTCAAGCATATTCACTAGATCATCAATATTATTTGTTCCACAATTTGAGAAATTATGCTTGTGTTTTATATTTATTTCTATCAATTAAATTTTTTTGTAGGCATATAATCCATAACTAATAGTCTTTAGGAGTTGATTATAATTTACATTTCTATTTGTAGGGTGGATTAAGCTTGATCATCTTCAATGGAAGGAGGATCTTTCATCTCAAACATCTGGTATATATCTTGTATAGGTCAGGGCTTTAATTTTTATTTTTTAATTATCTTTCAAATTTTTAAGTATCAAACTCATTTTTTTCCCCCCAAATCTAATTAGTATGATGAAGGTTCAAATATTCATATTCTTTTAATATTTATGTTGAAACATTCTAGAGAATCATCTATGAAGACTCCAATATAAAATTTCAAAGTTTTTTCTATGACCTTATTGATTGTAAATTATGTTTACACTATCTATTACTAAAAAAAAAACTCATCCTTTTCAAGTATAATGAAGATATGTTAGGATCTCAACACAAAAAACTAATAAGTTCAATTTTTAAGGTAATTAGATGGTATAATTCAATTGAAACCTTACTCTCTATTGAGGAAAAATGATCTATAATTTTGTCATATAGTAGTGTGTGGATGAATTCTCAATTTGTACATTGCAGAATAAAGCAACCCCAAGATGGGTATCAACCTTATAAAATCTGTGAACATAATAATTATTAGAGGCAACCCTTGGTTCTTTAGCATAAGAACTATTATAGGCAACTCTAAAATTTGAATCCCTATTCAATGTTTTCTGAAAAGTCGGGAAAGATTAGGGAGAAACTCTTAACCTTAACATGTTCTCATACATAGTAGTTTTGTATGTCATTGCCTTAGCCTTGAACCAAAATGATTTTTCAGTTAAGGATTGTAAGACTATCAAAATACACGTCAATCAAATAATTTTTATATAGCCAATCTAATTTTTGAGAGGTCTATGTTACAACCATTTACTCTATTTGGTGTCAAAATATTTGAAGATATATCTAATGGTAAAGGCTTGCACTTAAAAAAAATGACCTTCTAGGAATTCCTCTAAAGGATTTTGGTAGAAGTCAATGTGCATTGCAATACGACAAACTTTCCTTTATTTGTCCTTACCAATAAGCATTAAATCATCTCTCTTTGCAAATCCACACATAGTGCAAGCAACTTTGGAAACATGTTCTCTTGCAACTCCACCACTCACTTTCATCTGTGCCCTAATATATTCTTGGGGATTTAACTAATGTACACTATTAGACAATGTAGATTAAATATCTAGTTCACACTTTTCAACTACACTATAAGTGTTGAACATGACATGTTTACCTAGAGGACATGGTAGCTTCCATATGAATTTAACTAGATTGTCAACCAAAAAAAAAGAAACATTGTGGCCCATAAATTCTTGAATCAATATATCATCTTGAGAAATACTTGTGCTAATAACAAGATGACACTAGCAGCAAGGGGTTGAGTGTATAAATGACTAGTTGCTAAAATTAGTCCACCACATGTTTCAAAATATCTTGCATATTAGAGAATAATATGTTCATATCATTAAATATTATTTATTCAAATTACTAATTGAATAATTATTAAGAAATACTATTTTGAAAACATTAAAAAAGCTTTCCAAAGATGGAGCAATGCATTATCCTACTTGTTTGTTTACAGTCAGTTTGTTTGTTGTAAGTACCCACCTGCATAGAATGCACAAATGATTGCCAAAATATGAAACTAGAAAAATATCCAAGAATAAAAGATATTGTGCCTTTTTTCTCTCTAATGTTTTACAATATATAAAATTTATAGTATAATAATATTTCTAAATTTGAATGAAAAATAGAGAAAAGAATACCATCTAGCTACAACAATTGCAATTTTTTTTCTATTCTACAAAGTGGCTCTAGAACCACTAGATGTGTAGCTTAATAAGACCAATAATGAGAATCTTTCAGCAACTTCTCTCCTAAATTCTTTATTAACTATTGAAATTATTTTCTTTGTAGATGATGTCCACTCAATAACAAGATACGTGAAGTGTCATAGTTCCTGCCTAATGTTTAATGGTTGTAGAGGTGTAAGTGAGAATAATGTTAAATAGTTCTAAATTAGCATTGTGAATGCATTAATTTTTGTCTAGAATTGCACGATAATTAGTTCACTTGAAAAAGCAAGAAATGCACTTAAAGCTTTGTGTCCAAGCCAAATAGCATTACAGAAATTGACAGGAAAATTAGGTTAAGAAATTATAAGCCAGTCAAAAAGAAAACTACCAAGACATGCAACATGTTTAAAGAGATCTCAATATGTTATACACATAGAATGTAAAAAGAAATAGTTAAAGACAAAATGCTTTGAGCCACTCTATTTAATATGCCAAGTTTGACATTCTATCATCATTTCAATAAATCAATATTATCATTTACCATATTTTCATTATGATAAAGACAATACTAACATCTGCATCCCATCATTGGCAAATTAAATACTTACTGCATATCATACACTTTAGATTTTAGATCTAGAGGGAGCAATCTAGACAACGAGGTCACACAAATAGTGCATGCGACATCTTTTTATCAATTAAGCCCTTAATATTAAATAATAAACACAAAAATGGAATAGAATGAAGCCCATGAACCTTCAACATCTGTAAAAACATTTATACCATCTAGATGGAGCAATCCAGACAATGGGGTCACACAAATAGTGCATATGACATCTTTTTATCAATTAAGCCCTTAATATTAAATAATAAACACAAAAATGAATAAGAATGAAGCCCATAAACCTTCAACATCTATAAAAACATTTATACCATAAATTCATTGTGTACTTGGCTTTGTATAAGCAACTACCCTCAGTTCTGGATCATTCAAGAAGCCTGTCCTCAAAAAGGAAAAGCTAGTTAGATATAATTGAGGTGCTTGCCTCATTAAATAGTGAAATTCTAGTTCAATTAGAAAATCTATCAATAATTTAATGTCACCTTAGAAGACATCAAAGGTTACAGCTGCAAAAAGCTATCATCTTGCAAAATAAACATACTATAGCATTTTATGACCAAAAAGTGTTTGCAAACTGAACATACTCTAGCATTTTATGACTAAAGAAAAAAAGTTGTTAAAATATATTAGGCAATTGCAATACCAGAAGCTTGCAAGTGCTTAATAACTCCAATCGGATGACATATTTAACACCTTTATAAAGTAATGATAATGTTGTTAACAATAGATTTTCTTTTCTAAATAACCAAAATTTTTAAAATTAAATGCATCTTCATAACAACAACTACAAAAATTGCCTCATCTGAACATTGAAAATTACTATTTACTGAAAAAATGTGTTGAATGCATATAAACATCTGATACGGTATAATCTTAAGCCTAATCTTACTAAATAATGCCACTAAGCATTATTGAATTGACAGTTGGAAAAAAAATTCTCCATTAAACTTACTTTTGCTATTCCTATGGGAAAGGGTACTTACCTATTGATTGCTCATGTTTTCATATGCAAGATTAACTTCATTGGCCAAAATCTGTTTTGAAAACACATCATGCAATACCCATTAATAAAATATTTCAACAAAATACTGCTCTAACAATAGACCTATGAACTGCTTGGGCAAAAGAAAACACAGACCTGTGATAAAATGACTATTTGCTTCGCTTCAAATTGTGGCAAATAGTATCGAGCCTTAGCTAATAGTCTTAGCTAAAACATGAAGATAATCACAATTGAGTTAACCTGATAGTAATCACGTCACAAATAATACATTCAAAGAGCTCATAGAAGTATCAGTGGTATCCAGCTTACCCCCATAGCATCCTCACTTTCATTGCTATATTATGCAAAGTAGAGGAAAAGGTTAAAAATAAAGTTGGCTAAAAATCAAATATTTGATACAAATTAATGAATGACATCATGCCATAAATAGTTGTGTAAAAGAACTAGAATCCAGCTCCCACTTGTCATTGCAAAAATACAACAATATAAATGTCTTCTATCAAGTTTTTTTATAAATGAATGAATAAATCCCACTCAATTCATTGAGGATTAAAAGACAACTTGGATCTTAAATTATTAATAATAATAACGACCAAACTTTTGTGTTCACTAACTCACAATAAATGCATTCCCATGAAAACAAACAAAAATGAAAAGCCGCCCAGTCAAGAAATTTAAAAACGTTACAAGAAAAATAAGGGCGAGCTTATTTTGCAGGTATTGTGAATAAATGGAAAGATATTCCAAGAATTGAAAGAGCTATTTAACTATTACAAAAACCTCTAAATGTCTGATAAACATTTTACTCGTTAAGTAGGCTCATTATCATCTTTTGATAAGCACAAACTTAGATAGATAGTAATTTGAAAACATCACTGGAAATTCCAATGACCTTTCTCTACAAAGTGAAAGAGAGACTTGATTTTTGTAGCTAAATATGTTGACAAATTCATCAGAATTCAACTGAGCTAGGATTATTCCTTTCAAACTGTTTCGATTAAATAAGAATTTTGTATTAGAAAAGACCATAAATTTGAATGAAAATTTAGTAAAGTAAGAAAAATAATATATACAACTAATAATAAGAAAGAAATAACAAAGTGACTATTAAAAAATGCATGGCCAGTTGAAAATGATGTAAATCTGAAAAATTGTATTCGCGTGTTAAGTGAGAGTATTTTTGTGTATATGAAAGCGGTCTTCGAATCTGTCTAATATATATCCAAAAGCTCCAACCTATAACCATTTAAAATTTAACAATGAACATAGGATAATAAATGAAGCAGACTTGCAAGTTGTACCCAAGGGTTTAAAGTTGTAACAACATTCATTTTCCTTCCTTCTCTAATAATACCAATCTCTGCCTTGTCAGCTGTATATCTAGATGTTTGAAAAATTGGGGTTATATCAAGTTTTGGACCAGTGAAGTAAAATACAAAACAACTGCATATTGGAATGATATTGCAGAGGTGACTAGGTAGATATAAAAGTAATTTCAATAACATCTGCAAGACCAAAACTATCTATGGGACCATAAGAAATACAATGGCTTATTTAAGTAATAAATTTGAATGAAAGGATAGAAGAAAGCAACAGAGGACAAATACCCTGACTTCTTCATAAAGCTTCTTCTCCCCAGCATGAAGTTTCTCCAAGGTTGAGCAATGGCTTCCTCGCCTACATGACTCTTCAATGCTCTAAAATTCAATACTATCTCTTCCAGCCAAAAGTGATTTTGAAGATCAAATGAAATCCAACATGGAAAATGATCTTTGGGATCTCTATCATTACCTTTGAGGAAAATCAATAGGGTTGTCATCTCATTGATATCCAAACATCAAACTCTAAAGAAAAGACACAAAATTTGCTCTAGGAAGGCATGAGTGGTCACCATGTGCAAACATAAACGAGAAAAAGTTGGGGACTGAATTAAAGGAAAAAATTGGGGACTAAAAACAACAAAACAGGACAATAAACTAACCTAAGAATTATCATCAGTAGAATTTTCTTATGTTTGAAATATTTTATTAGAGGACTTTAGTCAATTTTAAGGTCAAGTTTCATCCATTAAAAAGAGGGCTCACTGCACATATTGGGAGGGTAGAGATTGCATCCATGAGGAGCAACTGTAAAAGGGTGGTATGGGCAAATCCTTAATCTCCCATCCTCATCAATAGATGAAGGGTTTGTCTTGATCTTTGTAAAATATTGAAGTGGGTCATGGGCTTCAAGGATCATCTTTATGAAGAAGAGATTAGCATCACTTAAAATCCTAAGATCACACCTGAAGAAGAAATTGCAACCATTAAAATAAACTCTGCAAAGCTCAAACAATAGGAGAAAGTTGAGATGCTAAAACAAATTATACAAAACCCAATTGCAAAAATTCATGAGAACCATAGGTCCTCCACCTGAAAGAAAGTCCTAAAGAAATTTGAAAAAAACCCCTAAAAAAACAAGCTCAGCGAAAAGGGGAAAAGTTTGTTATGACTCCTCCATTAAACCATCCAATCTAAAAACTCACCCCACAGAAAAGGCAAATTTGATGGCCTTGATGGTCTCTGGATATAGAGGAATGGTCTTCAAACTTGTTTCAATTTCACTTATGCTCTTCCCCTATTCATGTAGCTCACCCATCATTTTATCCTGCACCCAGAAAAATAATCTGAGGCTTCAAACCTACAAACATTCAAAACAGAATTGCTTCAGCATTACAAGAATTAGAGCACATTGTTCTTATTATGATTCTATCACTTTTTTCCCCATAAAAATCCAAATTTCATCATCCGAGAGCATAAATCAAAATCAAAATCAGAAATAGTGCGTCAGAGACCATAAAATCCGATCGGAGACATTACTTCAAAAATTGCACACAATCAAAACCCCCAAAAAACAAAATGAACCATCATATGTTGTACAAATCAAATGTCTACAATTAGGGTTTCTTACCAATGCGGTTGGCTAGGCTGAAGGCAACAGATAAGTATCACATTATGGAACATTAATGAACATTTATTGCATGAAAACCTTTTTCGCACCACCTTAGTGCCTTAGTTTTTATTTTTAATCTAATTTTGTTTGAGGAAAAACATTTTATTCCTTGCCTAAATTGCTGAGAGCCAATGACAAGCTAAAGAAATTGTATTTAAATATTTTTAAAGAATATTTTAATTGATAAACTTTAAATAGAACTTAGGATTAGAAAAAAATAATTGAAGTTGATTGGCCCAACAAACAGAGCTAATAGTACCTACATGAATGCATAAGTATTCTTTCCTTTAGGCAAGAACTAATAACCATTTTGGCTCTAAATAGAACACTGTATAATAGTTTTCTTGCTTGGCCATTTGATTAGCATGTTTATCTTCCTTCACCATTTTCATAATCATGTTGAGACCTTTTAGCAACTTTACTAGGTATCTCCATCTTTGTGCATTTTTCTAGTTTAACCTTACTTCTTTTTATAATAGATGCTTTCTATTTTTATTTTTTATCTTGAATGGAATCCAGAGGTTCTTCATCCACACTTGAAAAGTTTGTCTCATTTGTGTCTACTATATTTACAATGGTTTTGGAATATTTTTTTTAGCAAGATAAGATTCTAATCAAGATACGATTCTAATCAATGGTGGGAGTTAACTCAACTACAACTCAATCATGTATCAAACAAAATACAAAGATATGATTCTAATAAATGTTGGAATTAACTCAACTCCAAATCAATCATATGTGAAAATAAACTACAAAGAGCATTTCAAAATTTAGACTTCTTTCTCATGGAAAATTGTCATGAAAAAACCTCAAGAAAAATGACCTTGACCACTCTATCCCTATCTTCTTCTTCTAAAGGAATTGTGAACTTTGAGCATGCATTTTATGTATTTTTTTGCATTAATATATTTTTATCTTTATCATTATCAAAGAAATTAGTATCTATATTATGGAAAACATTTTTGAAATGACTATTGAGAAAGAAGACTTAGGCATGAAATCTTTGAACTACTTGCTAGTCATTTCTAGTCAGTGTATTTTTAGTCATAATAGTGATCTTCCTTCTAGGTTCGATCTCGTATCTAGGTCAAGAGAAGGAAAAATTGAGCTAGTTATGTCTACATATTTACTTTTATAAGTTGATACTATTTATCATGATCTAATTTACTTTTGATGAGCTAATACCAAGCACAATATTATAGAATCATATTAGACCTCCAAACATAGCTTAATGCCTCTGAATTATTTGTTAGTTTGTGTTTTTACTTTTTGGTAATTGCATTGAGTTGACTCATTATGCATTGTGTTTTTCATGCTTTTAAATGTATGATACTTGTAAGGTTTATGCATTAGAGATCATTCATATTTGTATATAATTTGTTTACAAATACAAATGTGGTGGAAGACATACAGTTATGGTCTAGACCATGAGTGCACAAGAGATTTGTATATGTCACATAATAATGAAATAAATTATAACTAAAGTAAATTATTGGAGCAAAAATTTTCTCATATCTCCATCTTGCAAAAGCTTGAGATCTTTAGGAATCAATACCAATGATTAAGAGTGAATACATGTGTTTGATGCAGGAGCATCTTGCATGAGAAAATTTAAAATTTCAAAAAAAATAAAAAATTGTGGAGGAGAGAGAAAGTGACGAAAATAGAAAGAAAATAATAAAAAATAAAAAAATAGGAAAAAAGGAGATAAGAGGAATTTCTATTTTCAAGGTGCATAGGTGGATTAAATAGAAAAATAATAAAAATAGTTGTCATTCCATTTATTGAAGTGTGTAGGTGGCATCTTAAGAAGTTTGTGGAAAGTTCCTTAAATCATGCATTTAATATTTGTTGTGATCCATAAAGGAAATGTAATTTTCTAATTGGGCCACATGGTGGTGCTTAGTTGTCTTTAGGTGAAAATTCTAGAAGGTTGTGGATATTGTAGAAGGTTGTGGATATTCTAGAATGTTGTGGATAAATCATGAATTGGGTGGTAAGTGCCTATTTAAGGAAGGCTTATGTTCATTTGTAATCAAGCTCTTCAAGTGTAAGCTCTTGTAGTGAAGCTCTTCGAATGTAATTTCTTGTAAGGAAGCTATCAAGGTGTAGCTCTTCAAGTAGAAGTTTGGGAAGTAGAAGCTCTTAAAGTATAACCTCTTGAAGGATAGGCTCTTCTTGTAGAAGCTCTTAGTGAGAAAATATCTCTTATATTGTGAGAATTTGAAGTTCTTCCATGTGGAGAATATTGTAATAAATTTGTAACTATTAATGGATGCTTTGTGAAGCATTTTGTCATCTCTTTGTCTCCATCATGTTGCATTTTTGGTTGTGAGTTGGTATGGGTGGTGTTTGGCCCTTCATCAATGGTATCAAAGTGTAGCTTCATTAGTGGTATTAGAGTAGGAGTTCCTAAGCATGCGAAAAGATCACCGAATGTGAGGTAGTTTGCACCAGGACCTTGAGTTGGGAGAATTTTTTCAAGAAGTTCTTGATTGTGTAGACAGATCGCCGACTGTGAGGCAGTTTGCACAAGGTTCTTGTGTTGCACAAGATTTGTCTTATATAGACTTGAGTATGGAGAAGAGAAAGAAGAAGATGACTTTTGTGATTGGATGGATTCTGAGGATTCCTTGACTTGAGAAAATTAGAGCAAGAAATTAAGAGGCATTGCTAATTGATTTGCAGAAGCAAGTGAATGAATTAGAAGCTGAGTTGTGGAAGAGAAGAGCACATTACCAGAAAAAGATGTTGATAATTATTTGGATGTAGAAAAGAAAGATGATCTAGTGGAAGAGCAAGAGGATGCAGAGGAAATTATTTGCAAACCTAAAGTTGAAGAAGATGAAAGAGAAGAGGAAGAGCATGAAGATGACAAGATTTATGAACTTGAAATAGATCAAGATGATTTGAAGATTGCAGAAATGGAGGAAAAGTATAGTGCCTTCATTGGAGATCAAGCAAGTGGAGTAGTTACATGCATTGTTGATGACATGAAAGAGGCAAGAACATATGAAGATGTTAATGAGGTAAATTCTTATGAATCATGAGATGTTGTCTTTGATATGAGTTTAAAAGATATTGATGGTGGTTTGCATGAGGATCTTGCTAGTCATGTGTGGTATGCAAAGGAAGTTTGGTATGGTGTTGCTAGGTTTATTACAGGTGTGATTAATTCAACAAGATTGAATGAGGATGAGAGTTATACTTGGACAGAGTTCATTGTAGAAGAGAAATTTCAGCAACAAACACTTGTTCCAGCTAGGTGTTGGAAAAGAAGAAAGAAGGAAATACATCGGCACCAGATACTTGTTCCAGCTATGTGTTGGAGGAAGAGGAAATTTTTTTTTTTAGCAATGGCTACTTCATTTTGTGAATCCATATTCACAAAATTTTTCCTACCATGGGAGTTGGATGTAGGAGCATCATGCATCAGAAAAAAAATGTGGAAGATTTTCATATTGGTTTTCTTGTCCTTGTTGAGGTGGAATCTTGTGGTGAAGATGGAGATGGTTATATATCTTTCTTTTGGCGTCAAAGTGTGGGACACACTTTTCTATCTACCAAGGGAGTCTGATGCAGGAGCATATTGCATGAGAAAATTTAAAATTTCAAAAAATAAAAATAAAAAATAAAAATTGTGGAGGAGAGAGAAAGTGACAAAAATAGAAAGAAAATAATAAAAAATAGAAAAATAGGAAAAAAGGAGAAAAGAGGAATTTCTATTTTCAAGGTGCATAGGTGGCATAAATAGAAAAATATTAAAAATAGCTATCATTCCATTTATCGAAGTGTGTAGGTGGCATCTTAAGAAGTTTGTGGAAAGTTCCTTAAATCATGCATTTAATATTTGTTGTGATCCATAAAGGAAATGTAATTTTCTAATTGGGCCACATGGTGGTGCTTAGTTGTCTTTAGGTGGAAATTCTAGAAGGTTGTGGATATTGTAGAAGGTTGTGGATATTCTAGAATGTTGTGGATAAATCATGAATTGGGTGGTAAGTGCCTATTTAAGGAAGGCTTATGTTCATTTGTAATCAAGATCTTCAAGTGTAAGCTCTTGTAGTGAAGCTCTTCGAATGTAATCTCTTGTAAGGAAACTCTCAAGGTGTAGCTCTTCAAATAGAAGTTTGGGAAGTAGAAGCTCTTTGAGTATAACCTCTTGAAGGATAGGCTCTTCTTGTAGAAGCTCTTAGTGAGCAAATATCTCTTATATTCTGAGAATTTTAAGTTCTTCCATGAGGAGAATATTGTAATAAATTTGCAACTATTAATGGATGCTTTATGAAGCATTTTGTCATCTCTTTGTCTCCATCGTGTTGCATTTTTGGTTGTGGGTTGGTACGGGTGGTGTTTGGCCCTTCATCAGTGGTATCATAGCATAGCTGCATTAACATGTGACAAGAGATGAGGTTAATATATGAAGTTTTTCTTGTCTCTTGTGTGACCTTAGCCTTTAAGGGAGTAAGAACCAATTTAGAAGATGACACAAACATGAACTACTAGAAGTTATTATTGTTTATGGTCCAAGTGTAGACATGTACATGATTGTAGTCTCACCCATTTACTTGGTTCTAATGCTTAACATTCACTCATTATTGACATAAAAATTTTATGCAATAAAACTCCATGTGTATTCAAGAGAATTGGATCAGTAGGTATATATGGAAACAAAATAATTTAAAACACATGGTATTCAAGTTTTTGGAGTGTATGGAGGCATGCAAAACTTGAACAAACTTAAGAACCATGGTTGGTTGTGAGGTAATAGTTTCTACCCATGGAGGATTGATTGATATATTGAAGATGAATCCTTGTGAATTTATTAGAGTAACTTATTTAGTTATTGATGAAGTATACATGATGTTTCATTATGGATTTGAGCCTTTTATAAGGTCTATTGTAGGTCAAATATGATTTGACTGGCAGACATTGCCCTTTTTGACAACTATGCTTAGGAAAGTAGAATATTTGGCAAGAGAAATTACATGATCCAATAAGAATCATTGTGGGAGAAATAGGAATGGCCAATGAAGACATCACACAAATTGTCACTATAATCCCCTCTGATCTAGATAAGATGCTTTAACTTATAAACAAATTTCTAGAGATGATTGATAATGGGGATGTTCTCATTTTTGGTTCAAAAAAAGCCATAGTTGAAGAAGCTCAAACTCAATTGATATGAAATAGGTTCAAAGTTGCATCTCTTCATTGACAGAATGATCAACTTCTCAAATTGAGGTTTTGAAAAAGTTTAAATTAGGAATTTACCATGTTCTTGTTGCAACTAATGTTACAACTCATGCTCCTAATATTAAGTCAATCAAATATATTGTGAGCCTTGATATAGATAGAGATATGAATGTACATGTTCATTTCATTAGAAGGGCATGATGTGCATGAGAAAAAGAAGGCACAACTTCATATTGATTACTCAAAAAGAGACATGCTTTGTTCAAGAACTATTAGACAATCTAGTTACTACAGGGAAAAATGTCCTCATGGAGCTTATAGATATTTAAATGAAGGTAATGGAAGTTCACATCCATGATAATTATCATATATTTACATAGTTCATTTTCTATTCCATGTCACATAGGGAGTAGAGACTTGTACAATATTTGTTTTTTGTTAGATTTGAATAGTAATGACAAACACAACAAATATTTCCAATTTGGATTATATTTTGTAACTTTGTAGGATATCCATTTCCAAGTACTAACAAAGGAAATTTCAAGAGAATCTATGCCTTTTGTGCAAACAACTAAGTTGATAAGATTACTTTTAGTGGTCCGTTCCTTGATCAGGGCAAGGAATTGGTATAAATTCATTATAAATATGATTCTTGATTCCATGTCTCTATTTGTGTGTTTATTGTTCTCAATCAAACCCTATTTTTTTGCTAAAGGCATATTAATTGCATGGTGTAGTAGTTAATTTTTCTAAAACAAAGAAGCCATGGCTTGCATGACGAATAGGTGCTAGCCATCAATGTTTTTTTCTTAGGGAAATAGATTATATAGTATAGTGTGACCTATTTATAGTTATTTAGTCATAACTGGAATATTGAATGAATGGATTTATATGGTCATAGTATTCAGTCACCATTTTTTTGGTTATGGTCTCACAAATTTTTAGATTGTGTTATCACAGAAGAATATTCTTAACCATGGATTGCATGGGAATAGATAGATCTAATTGGTACTTATGTCTATGAAATTTCTTATGATTATTCTTGTCATGGGTCTCTAGGTTGTGTTTAGGATTGATCATTGTATAATTTCTGAGAGCCATGTGATTGATTGAATTTGCTATGATATATGTGATATTTTTTTATAGGAAGTAAAGCATTCAAGGAATTTGACAATTGACATCTTCATGTAGTAACTATATACATGTCTATGTTTTTTGATGACCATAGAAAAATCTCATAGAGTTTTGAGATGGGGATTCAATGTATTTAATTTGTATTGATTTATGCAATGCCTCTTAAAGGGGTTCAAGAACTTAAGGGTCTTTATAACTTAATTTTTTTTGGCTTTAATTGTAAACTTATGTTTGAGCTTTTTGTTAATTTTTATTTTGGACTCATTTTCTTCATAGTACTAAGACGACTTTTCATAGGAAATGGATGAGTTGAATGTCTCATGTCTTTTATATCTATTTGCTAGAGGGGGCAAAGACAAGTGGAATTTGATCATGATGAGGTATTATTTTTTTCATGTTTTTTAGACTATTGTTATTGTCATATATGAGGTGCATTTTGACTTTATTTTGTAGGTAAAGAAGAGAATATACCTCATATATGGTGGGGGAAGTACTGGGCTTATGGGGATGATATATCAAACTATTTACAATGATGGTCATAATGTTCTTGGGTAAGTAAAGGAGTTGGTATGTTGGTAAATAGAGGAATGTGATTTTATTAAATTTTCATAAATACAAAGGCATCAATTGGCTTCTGTAGTAATACTTTGCAATTGATTTAATCCCATAGATTGTACCATTATTTATTAATACATGTTTGTGATTGGCATATTGTTTATGCAGGGTAATTCCAACTTTTCTCATGCTTTGGGAGGTATGATTAGTATCTCAACTGGGATTTGGTACCTTTTTTTCTCTTATGAAGTTATTTTTAAAGTATATTTATACATCAGATTATTTTGATTGTGGACCTCCATCTATTCCATTAGGTTGCTTCATTTTTTATTGAGTTAACATGCAACAATACAGATCAACTGTTGACATTATAGTTTTAGGAGAAGAGAAATCAACCTCAAATATAAGATAAATAATAAATTTTGATATTATTCATAGGATTCAATTGGTTACTACACATGGGCTTACTATCATATAATGCTCCAATGTGTTGTAATGGATTCACATATCAAGTTTATATCTTAAGGGTTTGTAACCCAACCAGTCTGAGAATAGATTTCGTTAGTTTGTAAAGTTCTTATATACTCATGAATAGTTGAAGTGAGATTTTTTGAGGCCTTTCAAAAGGGAAAATGAAAACCTTTATTTGTCTAATCTCACTAAATTCATTTCTAATATTAATGTTGAAGCCAAGGGTAACATTATCTATTTCTCTAAGAATCAGGGCTATCTGAGTTTTCTTATATAATAAGGGCTATCCAAGGGTAAAATTATCTATTTCTATGAGAATTAGGGCTAAAAATATTATGGGAAAATAACATCTAACTATCCTTATTAGTCCCTCAAAAGAGAAAGTTTCAACCATGCCATGCTAATTGTGTGCTAAAGATGAACTTCAAAAAGGTTTTGTAATACAAAAGAGAGAGAACAAGTATACTTTTAAAAATTCAAAAAATATCTTTCAAATTGGAATTATTTGATGTTTCATGCAATAAATACTAAGTTATAATTCTCAAACATTTTTGAAAACTGTACAGAGAAGTTGCAGAACAAACTTAGTATGAGACCACCCCCAATATAAAAACTATAACAAAGATTAGATTTTGAGAATAATTAATTTTTTCAAATCACTTTTCTTCCTACACAATAATAGGGAATATAAATTTAAGCTTTCTTAGTTGTAGGGTATTTACAAGTAAAGACATGCATGAAAATAGACAACACACAAATTTGGTAACCTAGAAACCCTCCAAAATGAGAAGGTAAAACTGAGGTGGGGATGACACCCACAAAATATCACTGCAGTAATATGTAATTGTTCAAGGTTACAATGTTTGACCACTTCCAATGGTCTACCTTGTGAAAGGTCTATCCTATTAAAGATGTTTGTACTCTATCAAAAGTGACCTACTTAAAGGATTTCACTACCCTACTAAAAGTAGGCCTAGTTAAAGGACTTTAGTACATTCACTTGGAATGCCACCCTATTAAAGGATTTACAAATGGCTGCTAGGCCAACCTAAGTCCATAGGATTTCCATATCTAATACAATTTCTAGAGAGTATTAGAAAGCTTTTGACTTGATAGCTTTGCAATCTTCAATTGCTAATTTTAGATCCTTGTTCTGCTCTATCACACTGATCCTTTCCTAATCTGATATGTCACTCTATGCTATTCTGATACTTTGTTCTTCAACAATTGGATTCTATAATATTTCTCTATTCTTCACTAAGTCTCTAATCCTTACAAATTTTTCTATAGTTCACCCACACAGTTCATTCATCCATGCATAAAATGGGGTTTCATCCTCCTTTTAAAGATTTCAAAAACTCAGGGTTAGGTATGAACCTACAATCCATATTCATTCTTCATTTCACAATCAATTCATGCTCTTTTCTTATTGGTTGCATGCTGATTGTATAGATAATGCAAAATATTTATTCTTATCCTTAATATCCTTTGAGATTCTTCTATGTTGGCTCAAAAAATGGTTTACATAGGTGTTTGTGTAATTACAAACAACTATGTCCAATCTATGTTACTTGGCACTTGTTACCTCTAATGCGTGGCTCATATAGAAAAACTAGCTCACTTGGCTCCTACAACAATTTTTTTCCACTCAACTTCTATAGTGACTTGACACCTATACTATGCTTAATACTTGATCTTCACTTGGCACCTGAAGATTGCTTGGCACCTAAAGATTGCTTGGCACTTGTTGTAGTTCTATTTGGCTCGACACTTGAACTTACTCGACATCAACTATTTACTCAGCATCTATACATATTTTACTCGGCATGTGTTACTAGCTCATCATGAACTTAGTAAACATCTTAAGTGTGTTGACATGAAATAGTCAAAACAAATCTTAGATTCAACAATATCCCCTTTCACATGAGTGTCAAAAACACTTAGCAGTATATCAAAGTCTAATCTCATTGAGTAAAATATGCATATAGTTCAACATATACACAAAAATTCAAAAAATTTCTCAAAATCTTGTAAAAATTATGTATATATATACCTCAAAAGTTTTAAAACTCCCTCTGAGTTGATGTGCCATTTCTATTCCTCTAACTGTAACCAAAATTCTTGTGCTCCCCTTGAGCTGATGTATACATGTACCATGTACTTTGTATCTGTGTTTCCTTTCACTCTTATTTACAACTCCCCCAAAATATTATATCTCCCTCTTAATTATGTCTCCCCCTTATCTGTATCTCCCCCTTTTTAACACTTATGTCAAAGGGTTCTAAGGATTAAGACCATATTTTTCCAAAAATGTTTTATTGATCTCCATAATCATCTTGAGAGATACATCCCAATTGTCTAAAGTAATTTCTAATGATTTATGCTAGATAGTTGTCTCTATTGCAAGATGAACAAGTCCTTCCAAAGTAGAAAGATTAGGATATTTCTTGAGAACATTCTCTACATAGGCTTGTTCTTCATGGAGTACTTCTAGATTTGGGGTAATGGAAGAGTGTATCTACATCAATTTGGCCTTGATGTTGGCCTCTTCTACTGTCAACACAGCTAATTCCTTCTGGGTGTGAAGCATTAGGTCAAAATGCTTCTCACTTTGAGCTGGGTCATTTGGGAGTTGATTTCTAGAAATCTTTAGATTTCGCTCCAAGGTCATTATTCTTTGGCTTGTCTCCTGTGTGAAATATGAGAAATCACACAACTTTTTGTACAATGAGAATACATTCTCAAGTACCTTTTTCACTTTTTCAATCTTTTTCTCCAATTCAACTTGTGAACATGCTATTTCACTAGATATTTTCTCATTAACTTTTCCTTGAAATTTCTTCTCAGACCATTCCATGAATTTCACATTGGTTTCTTGGTCTTCATTAGTCACCTATTCTACAATATCTATTAGTTGCTCCAATATAGGCTTGGTTTTATCAGGTGTTTGCAAACTGAATGCATCGAGAAATATTTCTTTTATTTCTACCAGTGCTTGCTTCTATTTATACTCATTTATGAGTATCTCTTGTCTTTTCCTCTTCTCTAGTGCCTCTTGCACTTCATATATCTATTGTAGGTTCATCGTCTTTGAGTCATAGCTTGGTATGACTATTTCTTCATCTAATGTAGTGTCTCCATAGTGAAGTAATCTTTTAACCTTAGTAGAGCTTGAGCTTGGTGTAGAGATTTGCAATGGAATTGCATCAATGTTTAGTTGCTTCCAAGGAGTCCCTAAGCTAGGCAAGTATATCAATGTTTGTATTGCCTCTTACTCCTTAGGGGTTTTCTCTACTTCTTTCTCCTCTTGTCTACTACCTTTGTCAATTATGACAATTTGAGGAGGTGTACCTAGGGTTTGTGCTATAGGAACATCTTGTCCTGTTGGTTCCTTTGTAGGCTCCTTGGTAGTAGCTATCATATTTGTTGTAGAATCAACCTTAGCAATTTTTTCTTGTAACTCTTTCTCTTTAGGTTGATCTGCTGTAGCTATGAGAGGTTGTGAGGATTATTCTTATGTAGTTTCCTTCTCCCTTGTTATTTCTACTATAGCTTTCTATAAATCATCAACACTCACCAATACTAGGTTTGTGAAAACTTGTGCTTGTAGTGTTGATTGGTGAAGGATCTTCTTGAGATCCTCTGTAGTTAAAGGGGTTGATGTTCTGAGTAGAAGTGTCAGGAACATCCTTTACAATGATTATAATTGTAGGTGTTGTATGTGGAGGACTAGGAGGTGGCAATTGTGTATCCTGTATATTCTGTTTAGTTTGCTACTCCTCTTTAGCTATTGCCATTTCAGTTTCTTTTTCTATTTCCTCCTCCATTGTTTCTTTTTCTAGCTCTTTTTCTCCTTCATCCTTTTCTTGTTCTCTTTCTTCTTCTTTCTTACTGGCCTCAACCTTATTTGCATCTTTATCCTTTTCAGTGTTCTATCCATCAATCAACTTCCACATTCTTATTAATTTATTAACAACTTCTTCAATTTTATTTTGCAAGATGCTAAAGGCTTTATATTTTGGTGCAAACTTGCTCCCATGTTTCTTGTTTGCCTTAGTTATTTGACTTTTATTCAATTCTAGCATTACTTGTGCCAATGTGGATTCTCTTATCTCTTTTTCCATTTTTAAATAATAATGCCACTTATTTTGAACAATTTCATATAATTCCTCAGGCATTGTATTGTCTAATTCAAGAGGAGTATTCTTGAATTCTGCCATCATGGAATATATTGAATCTTCAACTTTATTCTGATATTCTCTACTCAATTTATTAAAATCAATATTTTTCAACTTAGAAAAATCTGCATTCTTCCTAACATTATCACAAAATTTATCAATATTTGACTTTGGAGCATGGCTTACTACTCTAAATTGGTTGATATCTTTAGATTGTATCCTTTCCTCATCATCTACCTCTGGTTGTGCAACATATTTTATCCTTGGTTTCTTCCACATAGGACCAATTTACTTAGTAGCCTTCTTCTTCTCTTTGTCTTGCTCCTTGGCTCTTTGAGTTGAGGCTCTTGTTACTAGTGTAGTTGGCTTGGCTTGGGTTGTCTTTGTAACTTTATTTGCTTTAGGCTAGGTTGTAGGCTGAGCTTTGGCCTTTCTCTTCTTGGGATCAGCTTGAGCTAGTGCTTCCTTGGCTTCTTCTTCCTTTTAATCATCTTCACCTAAGCCTTGTGTCAATGCAAGAGGTTGATGTTCCTCTTCATCATCATCATCATCATCTTCCTTAGCATCAACACCCTCTTTTTCTGCTTCTTCTACAGTGCCTTCTCCAAACTTTGCTTTAAGATTCTTTACAAGCCTATCTTTCTTCTTTATAGTGGAGTCAGTCTTCAACTCCATATCCACTTTGGATCTCACTACATCATATGTTCCAAAATGTGGTGCATCCTTGTTAATTTCTTCTACAAGCAATTTTGTATTTGTTGTTGATGCTTCATCAATTTTTATCTCATATCCTAAAGGTATTAGCCATCTAGCCCTTGGAATTGTTGCTTGGATATAAGTATAATCAATATCAACTAAGAAACAAATATCATTGATGCGTTGTTCCACTAGGGAAATTGTTATCCTTAGTCTTTGCTTCATGGATTTCTTAAAATCCTCAAAGTAACTGGTCATTAAAGACTCAAAGTTGTCTCCCATTTGCTCAATGTACTCATTGATTTGAGTAATAGCTAACTTATATTATTTCCAATTTACTTTCCCAAAAGAGGGAAATTCTTCCAAAACATAGAAAAATATACATATCAGAATTGATCAAAACTTACAATGAGCACCTTTTGATCTTCTTATTACTCCTAGATTCTCCATGATTTTTTGTAACAACAATTTTTCTAGATCATATGTATGATATTTCTTGACAATTTTGTAGGCCACATCCATAGCAATGCATGAAACACTATTCAATCTACTTGATTGATAGAACTTGTGAGATATAACTCTTACTAAAAAGTCTATAAGGGGATCTGTGACTATATCAATAGTCATGCCCCTTTTGTTCCATTTTTCCCCAGTGTTCTTTTCAATAACTTCCTTAGAATCACTTCGAAAGATCTTGTGCCGATCTACAGTTGGAAAACCTGTAACCCTATGCATGATTTTGTTTATTATCTTGATAGGTCCTCCTTCTAACCATAAAAAACCATTATGTATCCTGCTTGGGATAATTCTTATCCATTCAATTTTGAAAACTGTGGGGAAAAATAGGGCATGGGTTAAGCCCTTTCTTTCAACTATTTGAAATTCTTCCTTTAGCAATCCATTTTCACATAGTTTATCATATGCTTGATGAATCTCCATGTCTCCTACTATTCCTATCTTGAAATTGTAACATTTCCTAACATCTTGCACCATTACGACTTTGGGGGGAATCATGGATAGTGCACTGGCAGGGTCATTCTTATATGCAACTTCTGGAATTGAACTAATTGAACCTTGAAACCTTCCTTTTCCTTAAGGTTTTTAGAACTAGAAGCCATATTGCAAATCTAGGGTTTCAAAAGATATCAAACTTTATAACTGCACAACTCGGCACTTGAGGAATACCTTAGATCAATAAAAGTGGTTCTTGATCTTGTTCTACATTCAAATGATGAGAAATGATTTAAAAATTGACCTTATACTCTTCAAAAAATAGCATTAAATGCTTAGTGCATATATAGCTATACACTTGGCTCCTTAAAGATTTTAGCATAATTCGGCTCCAACTAGATTTCCTCTTCATTCGACTTCCATTGCCAACTTGACTATGACCAATCACTTGGCTCCTACTAGCAATTAGGCATATACTAAAATTTTCTCAACATCTAAGGATGACTTGACAATACTAGTGAAAACTTTGAATTTCAACTTTGCATCTCTAATTATGCTAATCTCTTCTTTCTAGTACTATCTTTTCTAGAACTGATGCATGATAAAACTTTGTAAATCAGTGCCACATGCTTTCTTTTGCTTAGTTTGATGAAGTGTGATCACTTGACCTATTAGGTGAAGTGATCCATTGATTTGATGTGCTAACCTCATCTTTCTTCTTCCATGTTTTGTTCATTTCTCCTCTAATGTGTTCAACACCTATCTTCTCATTTCCTTTGTTTACTTCTAACTTGGGTGCCTTTGACCTTGTTGGGAAAAAATTGCTGATATGACTAGTCTTCAAGAAACTAAAACATGTGGTTTGACTCAACCATCTACTATAGTTCCCTCTGAAATGTGTCCTCATGCAATTTTCAAGAATGTGTCCATATTCTTGATAGTAGTGATAGCTATATCTGGTGTTACAGTCCCAATTGTAGTGATGACCATGGTTACCTTCCCTTGTTGCCTAGTTTGATGTCCACATAGGCTTTGATCTAAACTCAAAAGCTCTATGTCCATACTTCTTGCAATTGTAGTAGTGACCTTCAAATTTTGGTGTTCTGATAGTCCTAGTTGTATAGTCATGTGCTTAATGTCCTTACTTTTTGCACTTATGATAGTAACTTGCATTCTTAGGTTTATAATGCTAATGGGCATTCTTGGTCCTAATACATTAGAAATATGTCCCTTTTTACCATAGAAATGACAAGTAGGTTTAGAGTTATTACCTTTGTTATTCCTTTCTTTAGTAGTCTTGGATAACTCTCCTTCTTTAGTGCTAGTGTAACCAAGTCCTAAGGTGTCATTGCTTGCCCCGGGTTATTTCAATAGATGCTCAAAGTACTTGATGGCCTCATTAGGTTTGTTAAAGATTTTTTCAATCTCCTTCTCTCTTTTTAGATCATTTTGCAATTTTTCATTTTTCATCTTTAGTGTAGAGATCTCAATATCCTTGACATTTAGTTCATGACGTGAATTCATCATCTGACTTAAGGTGTCTAGTTGCATGTTTGAGATTCTTTCAAACTCAATTGCCTTTTCCTCCACTCTATTGGTAAGATTTCCCTTGTCATCTTCTAGCATAGCCTTGTCTTTAATGGCTCTTTTCTTTTGTTTAGTTACCTCACAAAGCATTATGGCTTGTGATTCTTATTCAAGCTTGAGTGTTCTAATTTCTTCTACTTGAGCTCTATTCTTCTCCATTAGATCTGCTATTGCTGCATCAAACTCTTTGGAATCTCCATTTGAAACTATATTTGAGGTGTCAATCTCCTTGTACTATGTGTCATTCTTAGCTATGTCAATCTCTTTTCTTCTTTTTAAGGATTTTCTTAGTTCTCCTCTAGCTTCTTCCAAAGCATGTAAAGCAAGTTGTATGTCAATTGCTTGATTCTCTATGATATTCCCAAGTTTGTAGACTTCCATTTCTAGATCTTTTCTCCAAGCTATAAGGCTCCTTCTTGTGAGAACTTGGCTTGATACCAATTGTTGGAATGAACAAGTAGGAAGATTTACATCTGAGACGGGGGGAGGGACAGGTGGGGGGGGGGGGGAATTAGAAGTAACTAACTTTAACCCTTAAAATTTTAACTAACATCATCCACATGCATCTAATCTTATCTAATGAACTTGAAAGTAAAGACATGCATGAAAATAGACAACACACAAATTTTGTAACCCAAAAACCCTCCAAAATGAGAAGGTAAAACTAAGGTGGGGATGACACCCACAAAATATCACTACAACAATGTGTAACTATTCAAGGTTATAATGTTTGACCACTTCTAATGGTCTGCCTTATAAAAGGCATGTCCTGTTAAAGACTTTTACACTCTGTCAAAAGTGACCTAGTTAAAGGATTTCACTATGTTGCTAAAAGTAGGCCTGGTTAAAGGACTTCAATACATTCACTTAGAATGCCACCCTATTAAAATATTTACAAATGGCTACTAGGCCAACCTAAGTCCATAGGATTTCCATATCTAATACAATTTCTAGAGAGTATTAGAAAGGTTTTGACCTTATAGCTTTGCAATATTCAATTGCTAATTTCAAATCCTTATTCTACTCTGTCACTTTGATCCTTGCCTAATCTAATGTGTCACTATACAATGTTCTGATACTTTGTTCTTCAAGAACTAGATTCTGCAATGCTACTTTGTTCTTCACTAAGTCTCTAATCCTTATGAATTTCACTATAGTTCACCCACACTTCATTCATCCATCATATAATTGGGTTTCATCATTCTTTTAAATATTTCAAAAACTTAGGTTTAGGTATGAATCTACAATCCATATTCATTCTTCATTTCTTGCTCAATTCATGCTCTTTTCTTATTGGTTGCATGCTTTCTCCATTTTTCTTATTGGCTGCATGTTGATTGTATAGGTAATGCACAAGATTCATTCTTATCCTTAATATACTTCAAGATTCTTCTATGTCAGCTCAAAAAATGGTTTACATAGGTGCTTATGTAATTACAAACAACTATGTCCAATCTATGTTATTTGACACTTGTTGCCTCTTATGTTCAACTCATATAGAAAAACTAGCTCACTCAGCTCCTATAGAAATTTTTTTCCACTTGGCTTCTATAGTGACTCGACACCTATACTATGCTTGGTACTTGATCTTCACTCGGCACCTAAAGATTGCTTGACAACTGTTATAGTTTTGTCTGGCTCAACACTTGAACTTACTCAACATCAACTATTTACTCGACATCTCTACATATTTTACTCGACATGTGTTACTAGCTCGGCATGAACTTAGTAAACAACTTAAGTGTGTTGACACAAAATAGTCAAAACCAATATTAGATTCAACAAAAAGGACATGGAATGTAGGGATAAAGTAGCAGCTGGTCAAGACCTCAAATTGAATGAATGATTGCATGTATCATCAACTTCAAGAAATATTTACATTTTTGGGTACACACAAAATATCCATATTGTATTCAATTCAATTTTATTAAGATAATAACATCCACATAATTCTCTCTCTCTTTTTAGATGTTATATTTTAGATTCATGAATAATTCTCCTATGTATATAGAGGTGGAAGTAATATCAACTTGGGGCTACTCTTTATAGGTTTGAGATGATGTTCCTGGGTTAAGTTAGTATGTATTTACTAATTATATATTTTTGTATAGGTGAATAGAAGAAAATAATATGAATAGGGAAAAGATATGAGAGGGAGAATATAGGACCTATCCTTAACCCACATTCCCAAAAGGAAAGATCCAAATTGATCAATCACAAAGAAGTGATCAATGCACAAATGAATAAAATGATGGAGAATGTGAAGAAAGGAGGAAATCCTATAATCTACTATAGAAAGTATGTACTTGAAAGCTTGAATGAGTAGAAGATAAATACTAACCTTAAAGTAGGGAAAATTTGGAAAATGCTGATTTTTGATGCTTTGCATAGTCTCAAGAAATTCCACAACTAGATCTAGGATGAGGAAATCACAACAAAGAAAACCCAAATTTTGTTTGTTTGTCTGGAAGCAAGCCAACTTTGACCCAAATAGCGGGGCACAATCTTACCTCTCACTGAAGGTTGTCCCTAACCCCAAAAAGTTGACCTTAACCTACATAAAGGAATAGATCTTGAAATCAAAACCTTCATTATTATATGCTTGAAATCCATCTTGAGAGAAGAATTAATAGATCTTGAAGGAAGATCACACCACCATGATGGATAGATCTAGGGTTTGAATGATGAATCTTGAATACTTGAACCAAATCCCTTCGAAGGTTCAAATGCTTGAATCCTTGATCTTCAATGGAGAACTTTAATGCTTGAATGGGTGATTGCTTGCTCACTTTACTTTCTTTCTTGAATTCAATGGATGATAGAAATGTGATCATGAAAAAAAGATCTCTCCTCATGAAAAATGGATAGAAACTTGATGCAAGAATGAGAGAGAAAGGCTTCCTTTTGTACTAGTCTAGGGCACAAAATTCTAGAGATGCTAACATATGATAATTAAAATTCAATTAAGCCTTAACCCCTAAAAATGGACATAGATTAAATACACTTTAAGGGTTTACATTTTAGAATCCCAAATTAGCTGACCCAGAAGTTGGAAAATGAAACTTTTTGAAGCTCGATATCTTGAAACCTTCAAAACTTGAAATTTGGACCTAGGCTTAGAATCAAGGTTGAATTTCCCCTAGGTCATAGTTGAGGTCATCCTTGACCTAGGTTAGGGTCAAGGCTTACCTTGACCCATTAGGTTGTCATTGACCTAGAAAATCAAAGTCTTTAGTTTCTTAGAGAAAGTTTTCGTAAAGAGGCTAGAAATAGTGGGAACAACCAGATCCATACAAAGACCTAATTAAGTCACTTGACATGAACCCAAAGCACTTATTGCAAGGGCTAAATGTTCTTAACATGGAAGTGCTTCCATTTTAAGGAGATACACTAAGCCCCCACTTTAGCAAGAGTATGGATTGATGCAAAATCTTGGTAAAGGAGAAGAAAGAAGAAATCCAAGTGGATTCACAACATGATAAAATAACTCTTATCTACTAAAACAATCCCCTAGGCTAAGGATTTTAACTCAACATACATGCACAAGGGTACGAAAACAAAAGGAAAACCAAAACAACACAAAATAAGGGTTAGTACTAAATGAACCCAAATCAAGTAACACAAGAAATCTTGCTAAGAAATATTTCTCATACTAATATCATATTTGGAAAGCTATAATAAAAGCATAAATGATTACATAAGAAAGACAAGAGAAATAAATAACATAACTTCATGATCTAGTCCTACTAGCATGAAAGAAAAAAATAGAGAAAGAAAGAGAGAAAGTGATTACCTTTCCCAATAATATGCTCCCCTTACCATGAATCATAAAGGGAGGGGGAGTCAAACAAGTGGCCAAACTCAATAATTCACCCATAAGTTGTGCTTGCAATTGTAATGCATCTTCTAATGGATTTTTTAATACCCATAGATCCACCTTCTTGTATCACTATGAATATGAAATATGTGTCTCCTCAGGATTTAGTAACTTATGTGCATTACCTTCAAAATATTTAGCATATTGAAAATGCATGTCTCTTTAGGATTCAACAACTTATGTGCATTACCTTTAGAGGATTTAACATGTTGAAAATTGAAAAATTTGTCTCTTTAGGATTTAGAAACTTATGTGCATTACCTTCAGAGGATTTAGCATATAAATAAAAAACTATAGTACAAGGGAGACTCTATATATGGCCCCTCCTTATCATGACTATCTACTAGACATGATAAGGAAGATGAAGAAGATAATTAGGTAAAAGCATAGATCTCTGTCACCATTTAGGATACCAAAACCTACTTTGGTCAAATGTCATTTCGCTATCAAAACTCAATTTTTTTTCAAAAAATAAAAATACCCTTTTATAGATCTCAAATTCAATATCATCATTATATAAATTTTTGAGTGTTTTGATTAGTTATAATATGTTATAAATTCAAAATATTATAATTCAATATTTCAACATTTTAGAAGATGCTCCCTAAAAAAAGGGAAAAAATAGTAAATCATATCAAAAAATCAAAAAATCATATTTATCTCTAGAGGAGAGATTCTTCTTCATGAATATGTGATTTTTTTCAAGAAGGTGTAGATTTGATAGGGAAGTTTTGATGAGAGAAAAAAAAATTGGAATCTAATATGGTCAAGCTTGAGTACTTATAACAAAGAAAATATACATCAAAAATAATTATTTCTTTTTTTGTTCCCTAGCTCTACATGTCACCTATAAGATATCTTCAAATCAAAACAAAAAAAGATGATTTGCATATACTTGTTTGATAGGAAGTATACCCTATATTTTTTATAGTTAAAAAATGAACTTCAAAATAAAACAAAATGAATAAATTCTTACTCAAAAAATTCTAAAGATGATAGGCATAAAATTAATACATTTCTACATATTTTATCAATTTACATCATCTTCAAATTCTAAACCCAAATACCATTTGTTTGGTCATTAATGTTGAACTCTCACATTCTAATATCCCATTTCTTTATAAAAGGTGACACATGTTTGTGCTTTTACCCAACTACTTCATAGTGTAAAGAGATATGTGATTAACAACAATGCACACTGTATTCTTAGTGAAGGGTATTGACCCCTACATGCAAGAGCATAGATAATCATGAATATGATATGTCACTCATGGAAAAAGGATCCTCAAAGGAAGAGATCTTATCAAAAAGACCTCTACCATAGAGGAGTGCTTTGAGATAAAATATCATCTTTTAAAGATAAACCAAGTGGGAAAAAAGATTCAAACATCAAGACCCCTATAAAGAAGAGGAAGAGAAATCTTTGGAATGCGGAAATAACTCCAACACCAAAGCAAGGGTAAGAGTTTACAAAGAAAATAATTTAAAATGTTTAGAAGAGGTGATGAACTATGAGAAAAACCTCTCATAGAAAAAGGGTATCCATAGTCAAAACATCTGTCAGTATGATGAAATAATATTACAATATTAATAAGTACCATTAAGCTAAGGAGAATAGTTTCGTAGACAAAGAAAAAGAAGGAAGAACCTTGCCTCCTAGGTATTAAGACAAGGGATACCTTTGCAAAACAAATTTCTTAGAAAAGATATCTGGAATAATAAAAGAAAACAATGGATGCGTATTAACATAATACAAAACCACAGGTAAAAAATACAAAAAAGTTAACCAATTAAGTTTAAAAAAAAATAATGGACTTTAGAGAACTGGAAGAAATACCTCTTGCTCCCTAGTGAAAAGACAATAGGAGAAAAGATATATTTTATAGAAGAATGAGGGGTGAAATTATGAACAAATCTCAAAGGGGAAGTTTATTTTCTCTTCACTTTAATATCATTATGGATCGGATAAGAAGGGGAAGGTAAGCTAAATAATTCTTTCACATCTGAATCATAAACCATAGTTTGAGCCTCATCATAAGTGTGGGAATAACTAGGAATAGTAGTTGGATAATTTGGAATATGAATATTAGAAATCAAATTAGGAAGGATACGATTAGAAAGAGTGTAGAAAGTGGCGAGAATGGAAGACACAACCGAAGGAACACTTGGAGCCATAGTTGGAATAGGGTTGGAATAAGTATAAGGAATACTATGGTAAGAAGGTCATGAGGTAGTTAAAGACATCGATGGAACACTCATAGGAAGAGATGAAAGAGATATCACCACAATAGGAGGAGTGTAGGTAGAAATTCTAGGTAAAAGAACTGAAGAAGGTTCCACGCTAGTGACAAGAAATCCCAAATCTTGAAATTCTTGAATTAAAACTTTGATACCACACATGAGATTAACACCTTGATCACTATCACAAAGGAATTTCTAGAGGCCTCTATAGCTTTAATAGAATTTTGAGGATATAAAATTCTAGGTGCATCAATATTGTAAATAATGGAATGTTAAAGTAACCATGCACACATCCTATGGTAAAGATAAATTGAAGAGGTTGTAGAGGAAGATGAAATAGGAATAAGATCAATAGAGATCTCATTCAAAAAAATTTCATCATCACTTCTATGTACCTCATCAAAATATTTAAAACAAAAATCATACATGTTGAACACAAAGTAACACTAAATACATGAAATCTGTAAATATTTTTTTTTGTATTTTTAAAGATTTTTTTATTTTTTGGTATTTTTGAAATATAAATGCAAGAGTATAAAAGAAATATATTTTTATAAAAATGGAAGTTCTAACATAAGATGCAAATCTAACATAAGAAAGAAAACATTTTTGTAAACAGGTTCACCAAAATGAACAGTGAAGCTGAACACACAAGATAATATGAAGGGAAATCTAACATGAGAAATACAATAGGGCATCTAATTTGACAAAAGAGAGGGGGTAAGCATGTCAAGTTCACCAAAATTAATAGAAGAAAATAATATAAATAAGGGAAAAATATGAGAGAGGGAATATAGGACTTATCCTTAACCCAAATTCCCAAAAGGAAAGATCCAAATTGATCAATCACAAAGAAGTGATCAATTCACAAATGAATAAAATGATGGAGAATATGAAGAAAGGAGGAAATATTATAATATAATATAGAAACTATGTACTTGAAATATTGAATGAGTATAAGACAAATACTAACCTCAAAGTAGGGACAATTTGGAAAATGCTGATTTTTGATGCCTATGTATAGTCTTGGGAAATTCTGTAACTTGATTTGGGACAAGAAAACTACAACAGAGAAAACCCAAAAAATTATTCTTTCTCTAGAAGGAGGCCAACTTTGACCCAAATAGTAGGGTACAATCTTACTCCTCACTAAAGGTCATCCTTGACTCCAAAAAGTTAACCTTGACTTACACTGCTTCGATGGAAGTTTTGTCCATGGATCTCAGAAGTTCATAAAAAAGGGTATCTAAATCTGAACAAATATTTATTGTCATGTACCTACACTTACATTTGCAAAAAAAATGGTTTTGTTGTTTGGATGAGGGGTTTGCCTTCGTCAAACCCTAGTTTGGAAGCAACCTTAATAATGGAATTGAAATAAAGAGTGCTAGCAAGTAGTAGAAGTAAATCTAACAATAGAGCTATGATATTCAATAGATATGAAATTGTATTTGAAATAAAAACAAGTATGTTGATATGAGAGCTTGAACATAACATTAGAAAATGTAAATTGAAACTTCTATGTTTGTATGCTTGAAATCCACCTTCAGGGAAGAATGAATAGATCTTGAAGATGAAAAAAGGATCTTGAAGGAAGATCACACCACCATAATGGATAGATCTAGGGTTTGAATGATGAATCTTGAATGCTTGAACCAAATCCCTTCAAAGGCTTGAATTCTTGAATCCTTGATCTTCAATGGAGAAATTGAATTCTTAAATGGGTGAGTTCCTTCTCACTTGATTTTTTTTCTTGAATTCAATGGAATAGATGCTTGATCATGAAAAGTAGATCTCTCCTCATGAAAAGTGGATAGAAACTTAAGAATGAGAGAGAAAGGCTTCTTTTTATACTATTCTAGGGCACAAACTTCTAGAGAGGTTGACATATGAGAATTAAATTTAAATTAAGCCTTAACCCCTACAAATAGACCTAGATTAAATACAATTTAAGGGTTTACTATTTTGAAGCTTGAAATAATCAACCTAGAAGTGGGAAAATGAAACTTTTTGAAGCCTGATATCTCGAAACCTCTAGAACTTGAAATTTGGACCTGGGCTCAAGGTCAAGGTTGAATCTACCCTAGGTTAGAGTAAAGTTCATCCTTAACCTAGTTCAGGGTCAAGGTCAACCTTGACCCATCAGGTCATCATTGACCCAAAAAGTCAAAGTCTTTAGTTTCTCAAAGAAAGTTGTCAGAAAGTGGTTGGAAATAGGGGGAGAAAAGTAGAATGGGTGAAAACAACTAGATCCATGAAAAGACCTAATCAAGGCACTTGACATGACCCTAGAACAATTACTTGGATGTCTAAACATTCTTAACATGGAAGTGCTTCCATTTTAAGATGATACAATAGGGAAGGTAGCTAGTTTTTTTTAGCATCAATGGTAGTAATTGGATCTCCATACATTCAAAGGATCATCATCTAAACTTATGGCACCTATTTCTAATGACATCGCTACTTGATCCTAATCTATTATAGTTTTAACTTCCTTGTCTCCCTTGGATTTTCTTCCACTTCTATTTGTAGGCATGCTTGCACATGGTACTTTTTTACTCTTTTTTCTTTGTCCTCCTTGATTCTATTTCTTTATGTTCCCCCTAGAGTTATCTAATCAAAACCCTCCTTAGATTAAACTCTATATAAAACTACCCCATTATCATTAGATTGAGACCAATTTTCCTTCTTATATTTTGATTATTGTCATCATCAATTTGTAGATAATGGTATCTTTCCATCTACCATTGGTGCTTTGACTTTATGACTCCCTTTCTTTAGTGACTTCTCTTCATCCATCTTTGGACTCACATCTACATTTTATGACTTCTCAATTGTAGGAATTTCATCAATAAAACATCACTTTTTCATGTGAAGATTATGTACTTTAATATCTCCATCATTATATACTATCTTATGTTTCCTCCTATTTAGAATCATATGAATTTACAATTCCATTAGATTTTTTTAATCTTTTAGCCACCAAAATGTGATATTTCTACCTACCAAGTTATCATCTAGACCATTTATTTCAAAAGTACCAGTTGTCTTCTCCAAAAATAAAATACTCTTCTTCTTTGTAGAATTTCTTAGCATCCTCTTAAAGCTTTGAAGAGCTTGACATACATTTTTCTTAGTAGATTATGTCATAGAAATAACTTTTCTGAAGTGAAATTGCCTCTTCTAAATTTTCTATGGTGAAATTATTTACATCTAGTCTCCTCTTTGAATGCTTGGACCTTGTCTCTACATATTTACTTATTACTAGTTTATTAGTGGTCTTTGGAAATGAAGATGGTGCAGTTTCTCCTATAACTACACTTTTTAATATCTCTTCTATCACTCCTACTAACAAACCTTGAGACTTAGAATCCTCTTTGATAGATGAATTTATGCCAACACTTCTCAAGCACCCTCTTCTAACCCAACATGACTTTATTACGATGCAAGACAATTGAATGCATCTAATATGTTTTAAATATCAAACCAAGCCTAGAATCAATACACACTACATGGGTTGAATTAGTAATTTTCACATACTTTCTCTTTAAAGGGATATCATTAATAGTTATACATTTAATTAGCATTATTGCCAAATGGTGTATTTCTAAAGGGTACAAGTCCTTTACAAGTCTAATTTTTTGATGGTGAATAGTAATGCATTGGTAGTATCTTGTTGTCCAAAATTTTGAAAACCTTTTTAAAATAGGGATTTTTATACAATTCTATATAATGTTTAATGTTTTTGGTTGCACTAGTAGAGTCCTATGTAACTCGTGTAGTATTTGTAACACACATATTTGATTTTTTGGTATGAATTTCAACCACTTTTTCAACATCCATATATACTCTATTAAAAATACACATCTTTAATTTTGTGTAGTGGTATGAGGAAAGGATGTTGGCTCAAGTGGAGAAAGACAAAGTATGAGAGATAATGCCAGGTGTTGTGAATCAATAATTGTGTTTTTACCTTAAAAAAGGTGAAGTTTGATTAATTTATTGAATAAATATAATTTTATTGAGTTATAATAGCATGTGTTAGTAAATTTTATGTGTTGATGGATTTCTTATGCCAATAAGATGTTGGATGTGTACTACAGATGGAAAACTAACAAATCTTTTAATGGTTTATGTAAACTTGTTGCATGTATTTTTGAAACCAATCTCAATTTTCTTATAGTTTTCTAGATAGTGTAATAAGAATGTTGTGACCTTGATAGGTGTTATAAACATGGTTAAATTTGGCCTCCCTAGAATGATTTTACTATTATTATCCTTTGGTAATTATTTTTGTCTTTACAAAAAAATTAATTATTACCATTTATATAATATCCAGGGATTTTGTGCACAATTGATGTCAAACTATTATTTAGAGGAGCAACTATATATAGAAAGATAAGAACTTAGCCATGAATTATATAAGATATATTCATCTTCAAATATCTAATACTTTTTTCATGCATATCATAGTTTCATTGGTGTCACTATCTTTCAACAAAAGATTTAAGGTCTTTGCCATTTATATTAGCAAAAATCATTGCCATTATATAAGGAGCTACACAATTATATTTGATTTTGAAGTTTACAGATGCTCTCAACTTTCATTCAATGCTACAAAAAATCATTCTTATCTCTAATATTCTTGAGATAGCTCATTTTTGTCCCCATAAGCCATTTCTTTAATGGTATTATTACATCACAAGAGTGAAGACCTTATAATCAATGCTTCTCTTAGTTGTCATTATTGGTGATAACTCTCATACAATGTCATTGTCTTATGCATCTATGTTTTCATCCCTTTATCCAAAAAATTCTAAATATTCACTCATTAAACACTATCAACATTTGACCATTCTCATGGTGTATTTTAGTGAGGATATAGGTACACTAATTATAAATAGAAACTAGATATAATAATGAGGTTAACTCAAAAGATTAAAATAAATACAATGTGGAAAGTTACACAAAATATGATTATTCTTATAAGGGTGCTAGCTGAATTACAAGTACGAGGATGGTGGTTCAATTCCATCATGCCCTATTATTAGAAAACATACTACTATATACATGACTAAATAAACTATTAAATATATGATTAAAAATGTTACTAAATATGTGATCAAATATACTACTAAATATGCTACTAACTATACTACTAAATATGTAACTAAATTGCAAATAAAATATTTGACTAAATATGTGATCAAGTATCTACTAAATATACCAATAGACATGCAACTAAATCAACAATAAAAATTAGTGACTAAAATCATTTAGTAGTAAATTTAGTTGCATTATAAATGATTGGATATTAAGTACTATTAGTCACGTGACTGATTTAGTCACTTATATACAATTTTAAGTAGTTTTGAAGTCACACATTGTTGTTTTTGTACTTCATTTGATCAATAGCCTCATATATTTCTTTAATCCAATCTACATTCTCCATAGCACCTTTAACTATACTTGGCTTAGACTCACATACTAAACATGTATCACTCTTCAACTTGTTTCTTTTCATGACTCTTGAATCTTTGACTCTAATTATTTGGTTTGGTGTATGGTCTCTTCTCACATATTTTTCTAAGATAGGTTCAAATCTTATTACTTCTTGTTGTATTTCACTTCATCATACTTGCTCTACTCCTTCAAGTATCTTTGGTTGCAACAAGACCACCAGTACAAAAACAACAATGTGTGACTTCAAAACTACTTAAAATTGTATATAAGTGACTAAATCAGTCACATGACTAATAGTACTTAATATCCAATCATTTATAATGCAACTAAATTTACTACTAAATGATTTTAGTCACTAATTTTTATTGTTGATTTAGTCGCATGTCTATTGGTATATTTAGTAGATACTTGATCATATATTTAGTCAAATATTTTATTTCCAATTTAGTCACATATTTAGTAGTATAGTTAGTAACATATTTAGTAGTATATTTGATCACATATTTATTAACATTTTTAATCATATATTTAATAGTTTATTTAGTCATGTATATTAAGCTATTAAATATATGATTAAAAACGTTACTAAATATGTGATCAAATATACTACTAAATATGCTACTAACTATACTACTAAATATGTGACTAAATTGCAAATAAAAAATTTGACTAAATATGTGATCAAGTATCTACTAAATATACCAATAGACATGCGACTAAATCAACAATAAAAATTAGTGACTAAAATCATTTAGTAGTAAATTTAGTTGCATTATAAATAATTGGATATTAAGTACTATTAGTCACGTGACTGATTTAGTCACTTATATACAATTTTAAGTAGTTTTGAAGTCACACATTGTTGTTTTTGTACTGGTGGTCTTGTTGCAACCAAAGATACTTGAAGGAGTAGAGCAAGCATGATGAAGTGAAATACAACAAGAAGTAATAAGATTTGAACCTATCTTAGAAAAATATGTGAGAAGATACCATACACCAAACCAAATAATTAGAGTCAAAGATTCAAGAGTCATGAAAAGAAACAAGTTGAAGAGTGATACATGTTTAGTATGTGAGTCTAAGCTAAGTATAGTTAAAGGTGCTATGGAGAATGTAGATTGGATTAAAGAAATGAATGAGGATATTGATCAAATGAAGAAGAACAAGACATTGACATTAGTACAGAGAAAAAAGGATAAGAATGTGATTGGAACAAAGTGGGCATTCAGAAACAAGCTGAATGAGAAAGGTGAAGTCACAAGGAACAAAGCAAGACTAGTTTGTAAGGGATATGAATATGAGGAAGGAATTGACTATGGTCAAATTTTTGCCCCAATTGCAAGGTTAGGAGTAAGAAAATTACTTGCATATGCTTCTTACAAAGGTTTCTAGGTATACCAAATGGATGTCAAATCTACATTCTTGAATGGAATCTTTGAAGAAGAAGTTTACATTGAACAACTTGAAGGATTTGTTGATCCTAACAAGAAGATCATGGTATGTGTTGGTTTTCCTTAATTCTTTAGTTTGTACCTTGACTCCTATAGTACCCAATGGAAATGGGAAAACAAGACAATAAAAATCATAATGGGTAAGTGTAGTAATCTATCAAAGACTCCTAAATTGAAAGTTACAACTCTCTTATAATGCAAGATTTGAAATAATTTTTAAAAAAAAGTTTTTGGGTTATACTCTTAACTAGAGAGTAGAAGAGGGAAATAACTAGATTTTTTAACACTTCAAATAATCTAGGCAAGATTTCAAAATGGAGACTAACATCTAACATGCAATCTGCTCTAACTTGAATGAAAGGAAGGAAACATGAAAGACTAGCTATTACAATGAGAGAGGAGAAGGAATGACTAAATGGAAAATTCTCAAATTACCGAGTAGACTAAAATTGACAATGCCTAGATTGTTCCCTATTAAACTACTTCATTAATAATATTCTAGATTTCTCAAACAACTAGCTAAATACACTTGAACTACAATGCACAACACAAGGAAAAGAATGATGATTATTCTAATGAAAGTAAAGTTTACAGTCCACTGAGATGAAGAAAATAAAACCAAGTTTATTGTAATCATTCAATTTTTAGTTACAATACATTCATTCCAAATATCATACAGTAGCTAAATGAACATCAAAATTAAAAGTAGACTTAGAGCCACACATAGTAGACCCAATTACAAGGGTTCACCCACAAATAATTTTCCAATCTAATTAACTTCTCAAAAAGTTTCATATATAGGCCTCTTCAAAATGACCAGTTACATTTGATGATTATAGTGTAAAGCATGTCAGAATGGAAAGAGCTAAAAATAAGACTTGACAGAGACATCATCCATTATAGAGCCTAAACTTTACTAATGAAATACCAAAAATGGCTACAAAAAGAGAGATTAGAGAGGGAAGAAAGAAGGATAGACATCCAAGAGAAATGTCAGAGCATCATGATTTCTTTGCAGTCAACACCTTAGCTCTATGAACCTTCATTGCATTTGTTACCTTATCCAGCTCATCAACACCTTGGATTATGATATTTTTAGCTCAAATCATCTAGTAGTTGTGCATCTCTATCAACTCATCCACTTTAGAGACCTTTGATTGGAACTCTTATGATGCCCACCTTAAGATAGAATCTAATGATGAGAGCTCTTGGATCTTTGACATTTGGAAATTGAGTGGATCAATGGCCTCATCAATGAATACTAGGAAATTGGTCTTCATATACTTGATGTCTACCTATCAGAAATTGCTATATACATATGATTATGTGTGCAACACTTTCAAGTATTCAAAGAGCTTCTCTATGACCTTCTACACAAGGTCATACACATCTTTAAGCTCATTTATATATTAGAAAGAGCTTTCCACTATGAACTTCAAAGATTATTTGTAATGAAATAATGACTCTTGGCCTGTCTTGAGGATCCTATGAGAGATGGTAACATTGGTCTTCCTATTGGTTACCTCTTGCAATAGTCCTAATTTCTCTGTCAATCTATATGCTAGGAAATACTTAAGCATCATGCCATGCCAAGGCATTTTGCATGGTAGTCTGATGGCTAGAAGCTATCTTCCTCAACTTGTCCACATCTAATAATAGATTTTCAAAATTCTCAATTAGTAGGGGACCTTGAGCCTTCATTTGATCAATCCATGCTCGACCAATTTTCCCAAATTACCTTTCTTTCTATAGCTTCAAAAGTAGGTTCTTGTTCTCTTATGCATTTGGTTCAAATGTGCTAGTTAAAAAGCTTCCAAGTGTAGTCTCAATGTATTCCAATAGTTCTTTTTTTGAAGCCTTGAGTAGCTCTTTCTCTACCCTCAAATCCTCTAGTATATCATCTATCTTTTCATTGGTAGACTTCCATATAATTACCATGGAGTCATGGATAGGGATACCAATGTCCATCATTTTGATTTGAAAGTCATTAGTAGTAAGCTCATGGAACTTGCCCTCCTTTTGAGGCTCTGCTATCTCCATCAACATGTGGCCAGTAGAGGGATTAGTTGCTAATGCTACTATGGACTTTTTTCTTCTTTTCCTTCTATGATGGTAGCTTAGAAGAAGTTTCCTATATGATAAGGTCCTTGGATGGGATGACATCCTCATATCTTTGATTCTGCCGATCAATGGTCTCCTCTACTCATGACCCAGTTAAGAGGATATTGATTGCTCATTGGAGGGTTGTGGGATCAAAGAGATTCCTTGCCACTGGAGGTGTCTCCTTGGTCTAAGTAGCAATAGGAAAAGTAGCAACTTTGGTAACAAAGAGTGCCAAAGTGTCCCCTTGTTGTGATGCATCCTATTCTTGACCATCCATGGGGTTGGTGTCACCATCAAGATTGATGAATTGGATAGGGGAGGTAGGCTTAGCTATTGATTTCTCTTGCTCCTTTTCCTTCTCCTTCTCCCCAAATTTTCTTGTATTTGGTAGAGATCCTCCTCCACAAGTAGAGATAATTGGAACATTCTTCTCAAGAGGCTAGTCTCTGCCCTGGCCTATGGATTTGACTAGGCCAATAAATGTTAAAGTGGTAGCAGTGATGGATGTCGTTGTAGTTGAGTAGTGGTTCCAAAAGCCACTCCAATAGTAGAGCCTATACTTCCCATTCTTTTCTTTCTTGCTCAAGTTCACTCCATCCATTTGTCCATCCTTTTAATGATCCCATGCATCAAGACCTCCATGGAGTTGATGATAGGACCTGAAGGTGGGGTAAACATGATGGGTGCTCCTTTAATTTACTCATAGGATGAAGGATGCATATATGATCCATCATTTGCAAGATTAGAAACATCAATAGAGTCATTATACAATTTAATTTCATCAACTATTAGTTAGGACCAATATTTCTCCTAGGTTTGATATTCATTAACACATTAAGCCCAATAATATTTAATATTTGTAATGTGTCTATGAGTATATCCTAGCTTCAATTGATCTCTCAAAAAGTTGCCAAGGTCATACTAAGGCCTGAGTACCTCATAATCAATCAACTTTATTTTACTCTCAAAAATCTTAACTAGGTTATGAGCATTAGATATAGAGGCATAGGAATAGGGTCCAACCACTATGGAAAAGGAAATCTTGGATATCTTCTTTACATTTTAATAGAAGGTGTTCACTTCAAGTATTTTCTAACATAATTTGAGAAGAATAACCTTGTCCTTTGGGTACCAAGGTAGTCCTTTGGTAAAACCATCAAAGACACCAATCTGTAGGAAGGATAAATTTAGAAATTGGATGAAAGAACATCCAAATTGGCTAATATATAAAATTACTTCAGGTGAAAATCTCCTCTTAGGGTAGCCTTGTGATTCCTAGTACAATATCATAGTGAAGACATTAGTCACTATCACATACTCCTCAAAGCTTCTTTTCATTTGGGGTGTGGGTAGAACTCACACACTCTTGTATTTTTATCATAATATTCAATGTTGGGAAGACTTGACCATAGGTGATGAGTAGCTAAGATATATATCAAATATGAAGACATGTAAAATTTCTTGAATGCCTTGGCTAAATTTAACCATGAGGTAAGCTCATCACATATGATTTGGGCCCAATCAATCTAAAGTCCCAAGACACATATGACTTGCACTAAAAAGAAGTGATGCTCAATGAATTCAAGTATTTCTTCTTTTCCTTTTAGTCTCAATAGTAGTGCTAAGATATCAAAAATTTCTCTCTTCAAATTGGTCCCAAAGAGGATTTTTGGGATTTTTCTCTTCTTAGATCGAGGAGTTTGGAATCAAGTTCTCTACATGTCCTCCCTTCTTAAAGTCTTCTTCTCATTAAACATGGATTCATAAGATTCAAAATCAATATCGCAACATTCTTCCTTCACTGGCACACCAAATGTAGACTTCATCAAGGCCTTATTTATTGAGAGGAGAATAAACAGATTGAGAAGCAAGATTTGCTTCATCTCAAGATTATATCTTTTAATGCATTCTATGATTAGCTTTGGAGCCTACAAAACCATGGGAAATCCAATAGCTTCCACCAATACACTCTCTTTCAACTTATGGGTAATCAAGTAGATTGGTTGAGAAGTAAGCCTTCTATGAAGATCTCCCAAATTGTAGAACTTGAATGATGTATCAGTTAGATCTTTTAACTCACTTTCTAAGCCTATGATTTTATCATAACCTGCTACTTTGATTGCCATTTTCTATGATTTCAAAAGTATGCAATTCTTGATAAATAGTCATTTAAAATAATGAGGAAACAAATTTGCTACAATTTTGATGAAATAGATTTATAAATCCAAATGTTGGTACCAAATGAATGAAATTAAGCTCAACCTATTATTATAATGCCAAGATTTGCAATAAATTTGATAATCAATGACTATTTAAAACTTTTCGTTTCTATGCACATAAAGATTCATAAATTTGAAAGCCATTTTAGTTAAAATGATTTTAGTATTGTGGGATCCCCCTTATCAAACCAATTTTTTAAAATTTTAACAGAAAATCCCTTGTTTACTTAAAAACCTAGAATGATAACTCATTGTATGCAAAGGAGAGGGTGTAGATCTATCTTTCTATAGCCTAGTCTTCCTTTAGTTCAAAATTGCAATGCAGGGAATGATCCTTCAATACCACAAGAACTTTATTTTCTAATTCTCCATACTAAGCTTCCAATACTTATTTTTCTTTATGTCGGGGTTGCACCTCTATAGCTAAGTTTTCTAGAAACATATTTTGGGCAGCTCTATAGAATATTTTCATATCATGGTCACTTATCTTTTATTTTTAAAGGTCTTCAGAGGAGTATCCTTTTTTATTTCCTTAGGATGGAGAACCCCTTTTAAAGAAACACTTTTTGAGGGAAGAAATACTCTACAACATTTTCATTTTGATCTTGATCAAATATATTTGAGGTGAGATTTCAAGCATGGAACCTTCATTATGGGCTCAAATAATTCTTAGTATCATGCTTCAGTCCTATTTATACATAAAGAATTAGAATTGGGCACAAGCCATCCTAGCTTTGGAAATATAACATAATGCATTCATTTTAATCAATGAGCAGCTGGAGACTTGCAAACCCATCTTTCCTCATAAAAATAAAATTTCCCTCTAAACTTTGATTCAAAACCTTCATATTTCTAATTTGCAGTTTTCTAGATCTTTCTATCATAAGACAATTAAGTTTACATCTTGTTAATACAATTATGACTTTTCTCCTCAGGTATATGCTTGACAAGCTTCACCAAGGGGAAAGCTAGCTAGATTATTTTGAATCCAAGAGTAATGAGAATGCTGATGTAAAATAGAAGTCACAAAAACAAGGAGAACTCACTTCTTATCGAGAAAATTCTTAAAATACATCTCGAAAAAACCCAAAACACCTAAACCTTGAATGCAATAGAATGACTAGAAACCTTCATGGAGGAATAGGGAATGGTAAAGTAAGGGAGGCCTATAAAATATGTAAAGTGGGAGCCTTAGGAATTTAATGAGAAGTGAGTTACCTATGGGAAACCTTAACAAGCAACCTAAATAAAATCTTAATGAATTACCAACAACTACACACTTATAAGGGATAGAATGAAAGTTGGTAACAACTAGCTCTAACTAGGGATTTAGGCATTGCAAATGTTTGAGAAGGGGTCTATAATCTTTGGTTTCACAAAGTTAGAATGAAAAAATACAATGGGAAAAACTAAACTAAGAACACAATAGAAAGGAAAACTAAGCTAGGAAAGTAGGAAAAAGAAGCAAAAGTAGAAGCCTATCTAGACTAACACTAACTGTTCCTACTTTCAATTGTGAACTTTAAATAGCTTTAGATCTTGACCATTGTAAGACAATGGAAAAACCTCCCTAGTGGGATGGGCTAGAATAAAAGAGTTATTTTGATTTACTTACATAATTCTAAAAGGACCTTTTCAAAGAGAGTCAAACTTATGATGCATAGCTTTAGGTTCATGCCTCTTATCCCATAACAAGACCAAATTACCTTCCATGAATTTTCTTGGCCTAGCCCTCTTGTCAAAGAATGTCTTCATGTAATTTTGATGCTTTTTGATGTGGTTTACTAGTTCTCACATTCTTCTTCCATCTTTTTGAGGTACATGATCTACTTCTCCAAACTGTTGTGGAATATTGGATCTTCAATCACTTGTTGTAGCTTGCAGATGAATAGCTCCAATGGTAAGGGAAGGATAGCTTCAATTCTATATACCAACTCAAATGGAGAAATGCAGATGGCCTTCTTAGATGTAACCCTATCTGCTCAAAGAGCTTCATGTATTCTTTTGTGCTAGTCCTTTTGATTCTCTGAGACCAATTTTTCATGATATTAATCAAGTTTTTATTGTTTGATTATGCTTGACCATTACCTTGAGGAAATTAGTATGATGAATGATTGAGATGAATGCTATTGTCATAGTAGAACTCTATGACATCTATAGAAGAAAAATAGGTGACATTATTCATGGAAAGCTTAAGTAGTACCCCAAATCTCTCCAAGATGTTCTCTTTGATAAACTCATAGATAACTTCAGAGGTGGTTCTTTTGGTAGGATTTTCTTCCACCCATTTGGCAAAATAGTTTATAGTGGTGATAATGTATAAGTGGTCAAAATAAGAAGGAGGATTAATTGGTACAACAAAGTCAATTCCCCACTATTGAAAGGGGCCTTCTATCACTACTGGCTTTAGTGGTAGGGAAGCTAACTGAGGTTTGCTAGAAAATATCCTACATTTATCACACTTAGCCACCCACTTATAAATTTCTTTGAACATACCAGGTTAGTAGTAGCACTACATCAGAATCTTGTAGGCTGTAACTATAGAGGTGAAATGTCCACCGCAAGCCTCATTGTGGAATGTTTGAAGCAACCTCTCCTGTTGAGGCTTATCCACATATCTTAAGAAGGTTTTGTTGTGGTATTCAAAACACATGCCCCATTCCTCGCCAGGAATGGGGACTCCCTAATTTTTTTTGACTCCTAGACTCACAATTCGAGAGTTAGGAGAAGGAAAATTCATTTTGACAATTAGTCTTAGAGTTGAAAATTTGAAAAAAATAAAATCACCTCCCCTCTACCCTATGCACGTGTACACCAAGACACTGTGCACTTTTCATTTAACAAAAGAGGGAGAGAGGGCTATAAAACCCTCCTTCCTCCTTTATTTCATTTTCATTCTTCATAGGAGAGCAAAAAAGGGAGAGGTGAGCCACAAAAACCCCCTCTCCCCACATGCATAGTGCGTTGCTAGGTACACAAGCATGCTGCCTTCTTGTAGCATGTTCGCAAGGGAGTGTCCATGTGGTGCATCTACGGGCAGCACATGTGTAGCATCCTCTGGGTGTTACCGTGCGATGGCACTTGTGCACCATGCCCTTTCAGGTGTGCACGCGAGGTGCACTTGAAGGTGGCACATCATGGCATCCATTGTGATGCCACTACATGGTGGCCCTTGTGTAGCATGCCTATGCCAAACCTTACACAGTGTCGCACCCATTTGGAACCTTGTGTGGTGCACATGAGCCAAACCTTGCACAATGCATCTGCGCCAAACCTAGCACACTGCCACTGTGTGGTAGCCCTTGCATGGCATGTACGATGCACCAAGCCCTGCACCTATGCCTACACAGTGTCCTCATGTAGCACAACACGCATTGTGTCCTTTATTTTGTTTTATTTATTATTTTTTGAAAAATAAAAAATTTGTAAAAAAATAATTATAAAATGAACACAAATTTTTTTTCTAATCAAATGAATAAGTCCCCAAGGGGGACATTTTTTTCCTCGCTTAAATTTTTCACTATTAGTTGACTGATTGTGTTTTCTTTCTCATAATATGTAGGCAACACAATCAGATGGCATCTACATCCAAATCAACAACAAAACTAGTTGTTTACAAGTTTCAAGGTGTGACCCCAAAATCATGGTTACATGATGAGTATACTAAAATCAAAGACACAGACCTCAGATACACAAACTTGGGAGAATTCTTGAGAGTTTACAATAGTTTGACAAAAAGGTCAACTTTGAGGTCTACATTAATCCATTCTAAATTAGTGAATGTTGCATCACATCTAGGGACTATACAGTCTATTGAGTTGATCATGACCTTATCCCAACATTTTGTTCCTGATGAAAGGGTGGTTAAGAGTGTCACTAGAGAAGTGGTCTTAGATCTATGAATTGATAACATCAAGATATTTTTCTATCTACCTAGAGCTGATTAGTTCATTAAACTCTCATATGAAGTAGTTGAGAGATGGTATAAAGATCACCATCAAGAGGCCATCAACATCATACATTCCTTATACTTCATTGAGAAGCCACCTTGAGGAAAGAAAATTAGTAAAGTGGATATGACTTGAGGATACATGAAGGATTACATTGGTTATTCAATCATTCTTCTGAGTAGAGTCATGGGTTTGCTTGCAGTAGGTCATCTTGCTCCATTCATGGTCAACTTCATTGAGACCATTTGACATGCAAAGATACCACTGGATTGGGCTACCACACTTAGCTAGAACTTGTGTGATCAGTTGTAGGTAGTAAAAGACAAGAAGAAGTTCTATATGACTTCTTATGTGGTGTATCTACTTGTATCAAGGGCAACCAACTATCCCAGGTTGTACAAGAAGGGTATTATGTAGGATCCCAATGCATGGCCATATATAGTTTATCCTCAGTTGGTGAAGAAGAAGCTCTCACCACAAAGCAAAGAGTATAGGATTGTAAATGACACCTTCATCTTTGCCATCATTCAATTCATAGAGGGGGACTATGGGAAGAGATTTTATAAGGAAGCCAAGGCATAGATCATAGCACTCAGAGAAAATTTCATCTAGTTCAAGACATTTACATACATTTGGGTAGGTGGTGCATCTATCAATTTGAAGAAACTCCCAAGGTAAACTAGTGACAAGTTGGTCCTAATGGAAATATCTTGATAGATTGAGTTAGCTTATGAGAGGATCAAAAGACAATGGAGACCTTGTTGGGATTGGCCTTTTGAGTTGGAGCATATCAGGTGAAGACAAAGTAGGATATCTCGACTTTTGAGTGGGAATGGGAGAACTACACTCTTGAAGAGCATAACTTTCCTTGGCCATTCTTTGACAATGTTGGTAAAGTAGAAAACCTAGTAGGAAAGGAGATTTATCATGAGGATGCCAATGAAGATCATTGGATGAACACCACAAATGACTACGATGTCTACATCAAAGACTATTGTAGGATGACTTTGTATCTAGCAGAAAAGGCTCTCCATTTGACCATCCCTAATGAGATAAGGCCACAGGACTCTGAGGAACTACTAGATCCCCTATTCAATGTAGATAAAGTGGGTGAGAGACCCATTTTCAATGCAAAAATTGATAGAGAGGAAGGAGATGATATTAATCATTGAGTGAGACATGTCATTCAAATGAAAAAGAGTTGGATCAAGAAACCCTTTACACTTGATCTAGTTCCTGATACTGTAATCTTCCATGCACATGCTCACCCAGAAAGGGGTAAGGGAAGGAAAGTCATAGTTCCTATCTTTGCACTCTAGTCTCCCATTAGGCTAGAGATAGTCTACCAGCTTGATTTCCTAGTGGGATATTATCCCCCTCCTAAAGGGAAGGGAAAGACGAAGAGAACCTCTCCTCAAAGGATTCAAATGGAGCATGTTGAAGAACAGGTCTCTTCCTAGCAATAGTAATCGAGTCCATAAGAGCTCAAGGAGGGTGGAGCTTCTCATACCTAGGGTGAATTTCCATTGCCTCCTTTTTTGTCAAGTCAACAAGAATAGGGAGAAATTATAGAGAACTCCATTCCTCTGGTGCATGAAGAGCCTACTTCTCCTATGGTTTTGTAGAAACAAAAGAGGATCAAGGATAGAATGAACAAGAAGTAAAGAGTTTGTAAGAGATTAGTGCCTAATCCATCTATTCCTAATACCATTCTAGAGGAAAAATCAGATGAGGAGGAAGAATAAGTACCCTTACAAAGGAGAAATCGATTGGAAAAAGCCACAAAATTAGAGAAAATGAAGAGTGCAATGAGTACCCTACCATCCACCCAAGTAGAACCTATAGAACTTTCTTCATCAGAAGATGAAGTGCAATGATGGGTGAATGAGAAAAGGGAGCAAGGTGATGATGTTCTCTCCATCCTAGATTTTGATTTCATGCCTGTGGGTATGGAGTTAGTCAAAGATAATATTAGAGACACCCCTATAGGCGAACTTCAATAGCAAGACTGGATGCAGATGCCACCAAAAACACAAGGTCTTCATTTCACTCCTCCATCTCCACCACAAGTCATGATGGTATATAATGGTTTAATCACTCCTCCACCTCCAAGTTTGAAAGAGGAACATGTTAAAAAGGAACCATCATTACAAGAGAAACCTAAACCAAGGACTACTGATGAAGCATCAAAAGAGGCATAGTTAGTAGAATGTTTACAACAACCTTCTCAATAAGTTGAGGATCAAACTATAAGAGCTATAGAGACCAAGACTATAGAAGAAGAGTCCTCACAATAGGAGACTCCGAGAAAGAGTGATAAAGGGTAGGAGGTAGTTGAGCACATCCCTTCATCATCTAGAGCCAAGGTTATAGAGAGACATATCCTAAGATGGTTTTGGAAATTAACAATGAGAAGTGCCAAGCATAAATTTTGTGCTATAGAGGATGACATTTGTGATATTGTAGAGATCTTGAACAAGCCCAAGTCTCCATTACATGATGCAACACCATTTGCATTCATCACTACTACATGGAACTAGGACTTATTTTCACAAGTGGCTCACCCTCCTAAAGGTGTAGATGTATAAACTATTAGTCTTGAGGACTATGAAGTGAAAGATATTATGTTGGGAAAGCCTACACGGGATACATCCTGATAGATGATGACTATGGGAGTCAAAGAGGTTCTCAGCCACATGGAATAGGATGAGATTGAAATCATAATGCTTCAAAGGCAGGTTGAGATCCTAAAGGGATATCTAGCCAAATTTATTGGTCCTCTTAATTCAAAATTCCCTGAGGAGACTTTGAATGCCATTCTTAGAGGAGGGGAAGGTGTAGTGCTCAATTCATTTTTGAAAGCTTGTTAGCATTGGTGAGACAACCTTGAGGATAAAGATGTCACTATAATCATAGGAAATTTGAAGTTGTTGCATGCTATGCAAGAGAATGTTGATAAGATCATGGCAATTTTGAGGCAAGAATTCAATATCATGGATGAGGTGCGGGCATGGGGCAAAGATTTGCAAACTCTACAAGCCATAAAAGGGTAGAGGTACCCCATTTTGATTGATGTATATATTAGAGAAGAGAAAGACATGATAGATGATTGGATACAAAAGATTGTAGATGGAAATAAAGTGATGGAAACATTGCATGATGAGATACATAGGCTCAAGGACCAAGCCTGAGAGAAAATTTTAGAAGCAAAAAAGTTGTATAGTGATGCATGCTTGGACATTTTTGAAGATGAAGAATGAGAGAAGCTATTGCTAGTTGGGGTAGTCATGGAGAATTTCAAGAAGACTTTAGAGGAAGCATCTAATGATGAAAACATTAGACAAGCCTTCAAGATAGAGGAAGCACATTTAGAGTTGGACACCAAACTCGAAGATTTTGCAAAAACTCGAATTGAGTTGGACAACTATAGACAAAAGGTCAAGGACAAGTATGAGGCTTTAGATCTTCTAGATGTGGCTAAGATTACTAAGATGATAGAAAAATTCAAGGGAAAATATCTAAATTACATAGCTTTGGGGTGAAGATGAACAAAACCCAAATGCCAAAATTTCAATTTTGACATAGTAAAATTTTGAGATTTTGACCCAATCGAGGTCCACAACTCCATAGCTCTATAGGTTCATAGCTCCATAGGTTTGTAGCTCCATAGCTCTGTAGGTCCATAGCTCAACAATTCAGAGGTGCACTGATAGTTAACTGCCAGTTCCAAAACTAGCACTTTCCATGCATTGGGAGCACATTTTGATGGCAAGTTAACTTTGACACACATCATGTGAAAAGCTAGTTTCCATTTTTGACACCTTCGTGTACTTCCACTTTGATCGATGGCTTCCTTCTTCTTTCTCTCTCATGATTTTTTTTGTTTTTGACATGTAAAGGGCTCATGCATCCAATTAATGAATAAAATATAGATGGAGTCCCTATAAGAACCAATTAGATTGTTAGTTTGTTTTATTAGTTAAAAGCATGTTATTGCATGAAAGATATCTCTCACTCTCAAAAAAAATTGAGGAGATTTTTTCTTATAAATACCCCATTATAAATTGTTACAAAGGCTGCCATTATTATGTAATAAAATTATGCTTTTGGTGCTAGCATTCAGAGTGTAGTTATTCTTTCCTAAATATGTCATTATTTTGTGGATTTTATTCATGAGATTGTGATTGAGCCAAAAGTTTATTATGTTGTTTTTGGTTGTGAGATCTTTTAGTTCTAATGTTTGCTACAAGTATACAAATTCTACTGACATAACGATCTTGAGAAGAGATCACCTGATTGTGTCTACATAGCTTTTCATTTCACATGAGTGCACTTTTCATGGATTTTTGATTTGATGAAGAGTGAAACATCATTCAATTTGTTAAAGATTCTCACTAATGATTGCATCAGTGGATTCTAGGAAGTGCTACTCCTATTTTCATTGGTTTCCTATCAATTTCTTCAAAGGTTTAACTCATAGTGTGTTGTGTTCTGTAGCTTATATCTGTTTAGGAATTTCAATTTCATGTTATTTGCTTTACTAACCCCCTGTTAAAATAGGACCTCATAGTAGCTACATTGTTAGAGTTGCATTCATTGAAAAAATAGAAAAGATACAAAAATATTGTTCTTTTGGTGTGATATTTTGAGACAACAAACAGATTTGCTTCGATTTCGAGATAAAAGAGTTTTTAGAACCAGAAAAGGCCTCCTTGTGAATACTCACATTTATCTTCTATTGAGTGAATTTTGGTACATTGCAAGACAACTATTGAACCTTGGAGTGGATCCTTAAAAAGATTTTCTTTTCAAGAGATGAATTACGTAATGGATTCCTATCATTGACCTCGTGCAAAATGAATGCCCAACAAGTTTCATCAATTACTCTCTTGTATAATTGATCATCATAGATGACATACTTGATTTAGTTTTGAGGTCTCTCTTCTACTTGTATGTTAGTCCATCAGGGCAATCTTCGTAAGTGAGGAAATAGGCAATATTTTAAAACCAAGGGTCTTGGAGACTGATCATTAATGCTCTCAAGGATCCTTCCGCATGACCAGGACTCTAGATTTCTGTAATTTTTCCACATAGTCCATTTCCTTATACCAACTTCATTGGTTTCAACTTGATATCATAGTCTTAAACTTTGGCTACCCATGCTCCTATAGTATTAAAAATTATTTCTTACTGGGTTAATATGCTCTTGACAATTGAGTTAGATATATGGACAACAAAATGTGGGTGTAAGATGTGAAACCTAAAATTCTTGAGTACTCTTACCACTACATACACGTGTTTTTCCATCTGAGAATACCTTAACTCATGTTCCTTGAGAGGATTACTCATGAAAGCAATTGGTGCTTGATTTCCTTCCCTATTTTCCTACATGAGTATAGTAGATAATATATGAGATGGTGCATAACAATACAATATGAATTCTTTGGTATAATCTGGGTGGGTCAAGATAGGAGCTTTAGCTATGGCCTCCTTGATTTGATCAAAATATTTTCTCCAGAATCATTCCATTTGAAGAATTAGCTACCCTTCATCGTGTCAACTATGCACTTGGTGATTTTGGAGAAATTAAGGGCAAGTGTCTCAAGAAATTCACTTGTCCAAAGAAGGACTTGACTCTATATTTTCTTGCTAGAAAATTCAATTTCTAGATAGCTTTGACACATTTAGGGTCAATTTTAATGCCTTCTTGAGAGACTATGTGACCAAAAAATCTACCTTCGATAACACATAAGACAAACTTCTTAGGATTAAGTGAAATCCCATGTTTCCTACATCTTTTTAGAACTTTCTCTAGGTCCTTCTGATGACTTGCTCTTTTCTTGGAGAAGACTATTAGATCATCTAGATATATGCCAATAATCTTATCCTTGAGGTCAAAATATGAAGAGTTCATGGCTCTTTGAAAGGTGGCTCCAATGCTAATCAGCACAAAAGGCATTCTATTATAAGTAAACATTCCTAAGGAAACCTAAATGCTATTTTAAATTGATCCTCTAGGTCCATTTCAATTTGATTGAAGCCTCAAAATCCATCTAACATGGACATCATTTCTGAGCTGACCACTATTTGTAGTAGGTGATCCATGTTAGGCAAGGTGTAATTGTCCTTCAAAGAGCCCTAATTTAAATTTATGAAGTCGACACAAATTTTGATTTCCCCACTCTTTTTTTGAATAGGGATAATGTTAGCTATCCAAGTTGAATGGTGTATTGGATAGATAATCCTTGCTTCTAAAATCTTATGGACCTTTCTACAACTAGTATCTGAGATCATTAGATTATAATTGTGCTACTTTTGTCTAAAAGGAGTCACTTTAGGTTTGAGGGGAATCTTGTGCTTAAACTCAACATTTTTGAAGGTTTTTTAGATCCTCATATCTCCATGCAAATACATCTTGGCACTCAGAAAGCAATCCCTTGGTCCTAGTTCTTTCTTCATTTGAGCAACTAGTACCAATATTAATCATCTTAGGTTTGTATTCAAGCCCAATATTCATACCTTCAAATTCTCTAGAGGTCCCACCTTTCCTACACCTTTCCCATCTAATAAATGCATCATGGCTATCAAATCACTTTTTGAGAGTAATGAGGTGTCTAGGAATTTTTTACCTTTAAGTTTCTCAACACCAAGCTCTAGATCCTTCTTGCTATTAGGAGAGAATTTTCAGCAAAAATTCTCACTTCCTTTAAATTATTGATTACTAAAAGGCTCAGAGCCTTTTAGGAAGCATTGGATTTGTTTATCGCTATTAAATAATTTTCATGATTCAACATTATCAGGCACATTAGGTGTAAAGAGAACTTCAACCTTATACAATTTATCTTTAAAATCTGGATGAGGAAGCAAAAGGGAAGAGGAGGCAACTAGCATATCTTCCCTTTCATTATGTTCTTTAGGAACAACTTGTATTAAAAAGGCATCTAAGTCCTCAGTTTCATCCCAAACCCTATTTCTATAGTTCCAAAGCCTTGTTTTCTTCATAGTGTAGTGTCCTCGAAGTTGCTTCACAATGAGCTCTGTATCTCCTTGGGCTCTCAAGATTTTCATCCCTCTTTGATTCATAGTAGTGATACCTAACAACAATGCTTCATACTCTGTTATATTATTAGTGTTCTTGAATTTTAATTTATACACCAACTATGATATATCTCCATCAGGGGAAAAAAGCACCATGCCTACTCTAGATCCAATAGTAGCACAACTTCCATAAAATTATAAGGTCCAAATATTTTGATCACTTGGAGGATCTAATTTTTCTTTTGAACTATTAAAATTAAATAATAACACATAGTTCCCAAATTTCCTCTCTTGATATAAAATCTAAGCTTTGGGATCATTATATTTTATGATAGTGATTTTAACCTTCTCCTTAGGTTCTAGCTTAATCTTCTTATTACCAACTAGGATTATGGCATGAGACTAGTCGAGTCTAATTTACCCTCCCATATCCCTATAGAAGATCCTACTCAATAACATACCATAGCTAGCCAAAATATTAGATACCAAGATGGTTAATTTTATTCTCTTTGTAAGGTGTGTGACTAGGGCTATTTATGCATCGTTAACTTGGTCTAAAAGGGGATCTTTCTTTACATCCATGGAATAAAATCTAAAGGTCTTGGTTAGAGTTAGGCCCAGGGCACAAGAAATAGTAGAAAGCATAATATTGTTACAAGCTCCCAAGTCAATAATGCAATTACTTAGTTTGTGTCCATTAACATATAAGGATACATAAAATGGGTTGGGTTTTTGGCCATGAGTAGTATATAAAACTAACAATTCATCTTCTTTAAACAACATAGGTAGGACAAGTTCTTCATTAGTGAGTGGGAAACTACTTAGTTGGGATTGGTTGATGCTAATTTTAGTGTTGACATTAGGGTGAGTCTTACATTAGGTTCCCCTTTGTAGTAATCTACTAGCTTTTACAAATCAATGGGGTGGGTTTTCAAGTAATCAAGGGGAGAAACTTAGATATGAGCATCTTTACAATATTGAATTATATCAAATGAGGAATAAGGCTTACCATTTGGTTTGAATCTTTCTTGTTCTTTCCTCCTCCTCCTCCTCCAAGAAGAAGCACTAGCTATAGTTGGGAAAGAGCTGGGAGTTGCATTTCAGGCAAGAACTGAATTCACCAGGTTCTTGTTTCTTTGACTTCTCATTGCTATAGTCATTTGCACTCCATCTAGGGTAGTGAAGCAATAATCTCCAATGTTTGAATTTGACTCATACTCCAAGTAAAATGTTCTAGAGTCACCAAAGGGAGCATAATCATCTTCACTTTTAGGATATTCGACTATTAGCTCATTATTAGTAATGAACTACTTGTATTTATTCATTTCCAAACAAGAGTCACCATCATGCTAACGATGTTAGCCTTTAGAAAATGGTGAATCAATCCCCATCTCTCTACCTCCTTTTTGACCAAGGCAAATTGGGACTCTATGATAGCTTTGAGGGTGGCTGCAACATGCTCTTGAGCCGGTTGATGCATCTACACACTCCACCAACTCCATCTCTTAAGTGAAATATAAATATATTTTTCTTCTTAGGGGCTGCCTTGATGGAAAGCTTCTATTTAGCAGGGGGTAGTTGTAATGATTTCCCATTATGTTGTCTTCTAGGAATGCCCTAGTAAGGTTTCTGAAAGGAGGGGACTATTTTCCCCATTTTCTTTTTCATGGAAATCATCTCATTTAATCACTTCTAAAACATCACTTCTGTGTTATTGGTTGTATAGTAGTAGAGCTTGTCAAAGCTCCACTTTGAAGCTATCTTTTCCATTTTATGACTACTATCAAATCATCCTCCAATTCTATCACCAAGGTCTAAGAAAATTGAAGATTATCCACATGACCTCTTCTGATATAAAAACTAATATCTAGGGGCATCAAGCTAATGAAAAACATCTTCTAGTTATCTACAATTGTACTACTTGCAACATGAATTCAGTTGACCAATTTGTTGAACTTTGTAATGAAATCTCTCATAGGAACACTAGGCTACTTCTTTACTTGTGTGAGTTGAGAAAATAGAGTGTGTTCATCTTCTATGCTCTTGTAGCATGCCTCAAATTGATTTTGCATATTGTCTTAGCTTGTGATGCATCCCACTAGAAGATGTTTAAACCAATCAACTATGTTTTGAACAAGAGTTTCTAAAAACATCCTCACCACTACATATTCATGCTGAGGAGAAAAAATTCTACATGCAACAAAGAAAGCAACAATGTGCTCATTATCAAAGGTCTTCCCATTACTACTAAACTTGGGGAAGTTCTTTTGAGATGCTCTTGGTAGGTCATTATTAGTAGCAAGCCTAAGGGGGCTAATAGAATTTCCCCAAGGCACAATCATTGAAGTAAGAATAATTACTAGTATTAGATAAAAGGTGACAACAATAGGGGCTATCATTCCATGGAGGGTGAGAGTGTTACACAGTAGTGGGATATGAGTGCAAAAGATAGGAGGTGAAAGAGGAATGACTTCATCTTTGAGAAATGGGGTGAGGTGGCAAAAATAGAGCTCTACAGATACCTTGAAATACTAGATCTTGTAAGTAGGCTCTTCCTTCCTTAGAAGGTCTTCCAATATTAGGAAAAAAAACTTTCTTTAATTCTTTAAACACTAGGTCAATCTATCCTTTTCTACGAACACTTCTAGTATACTTAGGATCCAGGATGGATTTCTTAGTTCACAATGGGAGTGCTTCTCTTAATATTCTTTCCCACAACACATCTTCCCAATATTCAACATTTTCTTCCTTTCTATCTAGTGAAAAGATAACCCTTAACTACTCATCGAGGGATTTTTTATTCTTCCAAGAAAGTGTATTCAGTTGGTTTATTATGTCTTCTTATTTATCTTGGAAGCCAAGGTTAGGTTGCACTACTAGGATTTGACCTTCATGAGGCAACACCATTAATCCTAAAGAGATAACATGCATGACTCACCAAATTGAGTGCCATAGAGATAGGTTTTAAGTTATCCAATAAAGCCATAGACAAAATTACTAAGAAAAATTGGAACATACAATTATGTCCCCAATAGAGTCACTAAAAACTATTGGTTAATAGTTGGCTTTCCTTAATTATTTGGTTTGTACCTTGACTCTTGGAGTGCCTAATGGAAATGAAAAAAACAAGATAGTTAACAAAAAAATGGGTTAGTGTAGTAATCTATCAAAGACCCCTGAATTGAAAGGTACAACTCCCTTATAATGCAAGATTTGCAATGGATTTGTTTTTAAGTTTTTGGGGTATGCTCTTAAATAGAGAGCAGAAGAGGCCAATAACTAGATTGTTTAAGACTTCAAACAATCTAGAAAAGAATTCAAAATGGATACTACCATCTAACATGCATACTCTAACCTAAATGCAAGGAAGGAAACATGCAAGACTAGCTATGACAATGAGAGAGGAGAAGGAATGAATAAATGAGAAATTCCCAAATTGCTAAGTAGACTAAAATTTACAATGCCCAGATTGTTCCCTATTCAGCTACTTCATTAATCAAATTCTAGACTTCTCAAACAAACAACTAAATACAGATGGACTACAATGCATAATGCAAGGAAACAAATAATGCTCATGATAATGAAATTAAAGTTTATAGTCCACTGAGATGAAGGAAATAAAACCAAATTTATTTACAATCATTTAGTTTTTAGTTACAACATAATCATTCCAAATATCATACAGTAGCTAAATGAATAATGCAAATAGTAGACTTAGAGTCACACATAGTAGCCCCAACTATAAGGCTTTGCCCACAAGTAATTTTCTAATTTGTTTAACTTCTCAAAAAGTTACATATATAGGCCTCTTCAAAATTGCTAGTTCCATTTGATGATTGTAGTGTAGAGCATCTCTGAATGGAAAGAGCTAAAAATAGGACTTGACTAAGTCATCATCCATTAAAAAGCCTAATATTTACTGAGGAAATGCCAAAAATGGCTACAAAAAAGAGATATGAGAGAGGAAAGATAGAATGATAGATGTTTGAGAGGAATGTTAGCACATCATGCTTTCTTCAAAGTCACTACCTTATCTCTATAAGCCTTCATTACATCTATTACCTTATCCAACTCATTAACATCTGGGATTATGATATTGTTATCTTGAATCGTCTAGAAGTTATGAATCTTTGTCAACTCATCCACTCTGGTGACCTTTGATTGGAACTTTTCTGATGCCAACCTTAAGATAGAATTAGTTGCTAAGATCTCCTAGATCTTTGACATCTAGAAATTGAGTGGATCAGTGGCCTCATCAATGAATGCTAGGAACTTGGTCTTCATTCTCTCGATGTCTACCAATCAATCATTACTAGATAAATATGATTCTACGTGTAACACTTTGAAGTATTCAAAGAGCTTCTCTATGACCTTCTACACCAAGTTATGTACATCTTTAAGCTCATTTGCAGACTAGACAGAGTTTTCCACTATGAACTCCAAAGATTATTTCTAATGAAACAATGACTCTTGGTTTTTCTTAAGGATCGAATGAGAGATGACAACATTGGTCTTCATATTGATCACCTCCTAAATTAGTGCCAATTTCTTTTTCAATCTATCTAATACAATTTACATAGTTATTTGATGGCTAGAAACTGCCTCCCTTAACTTTTATGCATCTAATATGTGCCTTCGTTTGATCAATCCATGATCAACCTATTTGCCTAAATTTCCTTTCTTGTTGTAGCTTCAAAAGTAGGTTCTTGTTCTATTATTCATTTGGATCAAATGTGCTAGTTGAAGTGCTTCTGAGTGTAGACTTAATGTATTCCATTAGTTCTTTGTTTGAAGCCTTAAGCACCTCTTTCTTTTCCCTCAAATCCTCTAGCCTATCCTCTATCTTTTCATTGGTAGAATTCCATATATTTACCATGGAGTCATGGATAGGGATACCAATGTTTACCATTTTGATTTGAAAGTCATTAGCAGTAAGCCCATGGGAACTTTCCCTCCTTCTGAGCCTCTGCTATCTCCATCAATATGTGGCCAGTAGAGGGATCAATTTCCAATATTCCTAAGGAATTTTTCTTCTTTTTCTTCTTCAATGGTAGTTGAGAATAATTTTCCTATGTGATAAGGTCCTTGGATGGGGTGAAATCTTCATATCTTTGCTTCTTCCAATCAATGATCTCCTCCAAACATGACTTAGTTGAGAGGATGATGATTGATGATTGGAGGGCCATGGGATCAAAGAGCTTCCTTGCCACTAGAGGTGTCTCCTTAGTCTAAGTAGCATTAAGAAAAGTAGTGACTTTGGTAACAAAGAGTGCCAAAGTTTCCCCTTTCTGTGATGTATCATTTTCTTGACCATCCATGGGGTTGGTTTCACCATCGAGATTGATGACTTAGACAGGGGAGGAAGGCTTAGCTACTAATTTCTCTTGCTCCTTGTCCTTGTCCTTCTCTCCAACTTTTACTATATCTAGAAGAGATCCTCTTCCATAAATAGGGGTAATTAGAACATTCTTCTCTAGAGGATGGTCTCTTCCTTGGCTTATGGATTGGGCTGGACCAATAGATGTTGAAGTGGCAATAGTGGCAGATGTCACTATAGTTGATTGGGCAGTTCCAAAGGACACTTCAATAGTGGAGTGTGTGCTATTGGACTAACTACCAACATGTTCCCCTTTGGGATTCATGACATGTCTTAACCTCCTCCTATATTTTATAAGTTTAGTGGTTGTATCTAGCATTGACAAGTTGATCTTTTGGTACAATGGCCACTCTAGCTTGTAACAAGTGGTATGAAAGCTTCATCATAGATTTGAATCTCCTCAGGTAACATTGAGGGGGGGATTGTTGTACTAACCACCAATGTGTTCCCATTCAAGATTTATGACATGGCTTAACAACCTCTTGTGTTCTATAAGTCTAGCAGTTGTAGCGGGAATTGATAGGTCAATATTTTGGTGTAACGGCATCTCTAACTTGTAACATGTGTTTCCCAATATTTTCTTTCTTTCTCAAGTCCACTCCACCCATTTGTCCATCCTTTTAATTAGGACCTCCATGGAGTTAATGATAGGACCTGTAGGTGAGGTAAACATGATGGGATCTCCTTTAATCTACTCATAGGATGAAGGATACACATAGAAGCCATCATCTACAAGATTAGAAACATCAATAGAATTATTATACAATTTAATTTCATCAACTATCATCTGGGACCAATATTTCTCCTAGGTATGACATTTATTAAGGCATCTAGCCCAATAATCTTCAATATATGGAATGTGTCATGGACATATCCCAACTTTAATTAATCTCTCACAAAGTTGATAGGATCATATTGAGGCCTGAGTACCTGATAATAAATCATCTTGATTTTAAACTCAAAACTTTTAACTAGGTTCTAAGCATTGAATCTAGAGGCACAAGAATAGGGTCCAACCACTATGGGAAAGAAATTCTTGGCTATCTTCTTTACATTTGAACACAAGGTGTTCACTTCAAGTATTTGGTGACATAATTCGACAAGAACAACCTTATCCTCTGGGTACCTAGGTAGTCTTTTACCATCAAAAATACCAATCCGTAGGTAGGAGAAACTCAAAAATTGGATGAAAGAGCATCCAAATTGGCTAATAGCCAAAATTTCTTTAGGTGAAAATCTTCTCTTAGGGAAGCCTTGCAATTCCCAACATGATGTCATAGTGAAGGTATCATTCACTTTCACATACTCCTCGAAGATCCTTTGCAATTAAAGGTGTGGGTAGAACTCATACACTTGTATTTTCATTATAATATTCAATATTGGGAAGACACAACCATAGGTGATGAGTAGCTAAGATATATATCAAATATGAAGACATGTAAAATTGCTTGAATGCCTTGGATGAATTTAACTACAAAGCAAGATCATCGCATATGATTTCTAACTAGTCAATTTGAAGTCCCTCGACACATATGGCTTGCACTAGGAAGAAGTGATGCTAAATGAATTTGAGTATTTCTCTTTTTAGTTTAGTCTCAGTAGTAGTGTTTAGATATCAAAAATTTCTCTCTTTAAATTGGTCCCAAAGAGGGTTTTTGACATTATTCTCTTCTTTGATCAAGGAGTTTGGGACTAGGTTCTTTGCATATCCTCCCTTCTTAAGTCTTCTCATTAAACATGGTTGTAAAAGATCCAAAATCAATATCACAATATTCTTCCTTTACTAGCACACCGAATGTAGATTGCATCAAGGCCTCATTTATTAAGAGGAGAATAGACTGAGCATGAAGCAAGAATTTCTTCATCTTAATATTATATCTTTTAATGCATTCTCTGATTAGTTTTAGAGGCTACACAACTATGGGAAATTTGATAGCTTCCACCAATCTACTCTCTTTCAGATTTTGGGTAATTAGGTGGATTGGCTAAGAATTAAGTCTTCTGTGAAAATCACCTAACTCATAGAAATTGAATGATGTATTAGTTAAATATTTTAACTTACTTTCTAGTTTTGTGAGTCTATCATAACTTCTTTGATTACCATTTTCTATGATTTCAAAAGATGCAATTCTCAATAAATAATTAGTTAAAATAACAAGGAAAAGAATTTGAGTCAATTTTGATGAAATAGATTTAGAAATCTAAACATTGGTGCCACATAAATGAAATTAAGCTCAACCAATGATTATAATGATATGATTTGCAATAAATTTGATAATCATTAAAAAAATTGGTTTCCATGCACATAAGTATTCATAAATCTAAAAGCCATTTCACTTAACATAATTTTAGTATCATGGAATGTCATTTATTGAACCAAGGTTTTTCAATTTTAATGAAAAGTCCCTTGTTTACTTCAAAACCTAGAATGACAACTCATTATATGTTGCGGAGAGGGTGTAGATCTATCTTTCCATAAGCCTAGTCTTCCTTTAATTCAGAAATACAATGTAGGGAATGATCCTTCAATACCATGGGCACTTTATTTTCTAATTCTTCATGTTGAGATTCCAATGCTTGATTTTCTTTATGTTGGGGTTGCACCTCTATAGTTGAGTTTTTTGGAAGCATCTTTTGGACATCTCCATAGAATATTATCATATCATGGTCACTTAGCTTTTATTTTTAAAGGTCTTTAGAGAAGTAGACCTTGTATTTCCTTAGGACAAAAAACCCCTATGAAAGCAACACTTTCCACAGGAAGAAACACTCTACAACATTTTCCTTTTTATCTCGATCAGATAACTTTGAAATGAGATTTCAATCATGGATCCTTCATTATGGGCTAAAATAATTCTCAGGATCATGCACAATTCTTATTTATACATAAAGACTTAGAATTAGTCACAAGCCATGGTGGCTTTGAAAATAGAACAAAATGCCTTCATTTCCATCCATGAGCAGCTAGAGACTAGCACACCCATCTTTCCTCATAAAAATGATTTTTCCCTCTAAACTTTGGCTCAAAAATTCATAGTTCTAATTTACAGTTTCCAAGATTTTTCCATCATAATACAATCAAGTGTACATCTTGTTAATACAATTGTGACTTTTTTCCTTGTGTATATGCTTGATGATCTTTGTTAAGAGGAAAGCTAGTCGAATTATTTAAAATCTGGAAGTAATGAGAATGCTGATGTAAAATAGAAGTCACAAAAACAAGGAGAACTCACTTCTCATTGAGAAAATGCTTAAAACACATGCGAAAAAAACCTAAATCACCTAAACCCCAAATGCATTAGAATGACCAGAAACCCTCATGGAGGGGTAGATAATGGTAAAGCAAGGGAGGCCCAAAAAAGATGTAAAGTGAGAACCTTAGGAATTTGATGAGAAGTGAGTTACCTATGGGCAACCTGAACGAAATCTCAATGAATTACCAATAACTACACACTTACAATGGATAGACTCAAATTTGGCAACCGCATGTAAATATCACAAAGCATTATATGGTTTGAAACAAGCCCCTAGAGCATGGTATGGAAGATTACATACATATTTGCTGAAAAAATGGTTTTGCAATGACTAATGATAATTGCAATCTGTACTTGAAAAGTAAATCTCAAAGTAAGATATTGTGAGCCAAAATTTTTGCTGATTATATCATATTTGGAGGACATTATGTGTTACAAAAATTATTTTCTAATGATATGAAGAAATAATTTGAGATGTCTATGTTTGGAGAGATTAAATTCTTTGTTGGTTTGTAATTTTATCAAATGAAAAGAGGTATTTACATTACACAATCAAAGTATATTAAGGAGATATTGAAGAGTTTTGGAATAAAAAATTTAAGACTAGTTGGAACACCTATGGTGACTGGACACAAACTTTCAAAGAATGATGATTCTGCTAAAGAAAATTAGATGTTGCATAGGTCAATGATAAAAAAATTAAAATATATTGTACATAGCAGAGTTGACATTGCATTAACTATTGTATTGCTTCAAAATTTTATGATAACCATAAGGATAATCATATGATGGTTGTGAAAAGGATATTGAGATATCTGAAAGGGACAAAAGATATGGATTATGGTACAAGAAGAAAAACAAGTTTGAGCTTAAAGTTCATACAGATGTTGATTGTGCTAGAAACATTGATGATAGAAAAAGCACAAGTGGAGGTGATTTCTTTCTAGGTAATAAGTTTATTTCATGGACAAGAAAAAAGAAAAATTATATTTCTCAATCCATAATAAAGGCTAATTATGTTGGTGCAACAATTAATTGTTCAAACATTGTTTAGATCAAGCAATTGTTGAAAGGTATGAAGGATGAGATTACTGAACCTATGGTGATATATTGTGATAAAAAAAGTTAAATAAAAAAATCTAAGAATCCTATGATTAATACAAAGACCAAGCGTATTTCAATCAAGTATCATTACTTGAGAGAGTTAGTGCAAGATAAATAAGTGAGACTAGAATATGTGAATACAAAGGAGAAGATAACTTATATATTCACTGAGGCATTATCCAAGGATGCATTTGAGTATCGAAGAGGTAAGTTAGGGGCCATTCCCCTATCTGAAGAAAATTGAGAAGAGATATTGCATTACATCAATTATTATGATCATAATATCTTACACATTGATCTAGAAGGTCACACTTTAGGTGCTACCTAAAGCTATGAAAAAATGGATAGACGTATGAGTAGATGAAGCTAAGAGTAAAAGATGAAAGAGGGAGTGATAGTGAAAAGAGAAGGATGATGTGTTTGAAATGGATATCATCTTTGGCCTTCTTTTCAAAGAGGGAGAGTGTGTACAATGATAGTTGCCATCCAATATCTAAAGAGGGAGATGTATTATAGTTAAGTAATATGTGGTACCATATAGTTATAGGAAGTGATGTCTAAGAGGGAGTCATTACAAGTGCTAATATAATTGGTGTTAGAATGAAGAATCTACAATTGGTATCATAGAGGGATAAGTGTAATGGAAGCAAAGAGGAAGCATACTAGAGAGCACATAGATGAGAATAAAAATAAAAATAAGGATATTAACGAAGATTTGATATAGACTACAGAGGGAGATGATAGTGAAAATCATGAGTAGGCCTTTTTCATTTGCATAGTAACTCAAGGTGTTTCCATCAATGCTAAAAAGGAAGATTGTTGGAAACTATAATTAGAACAATTATTATGTTGTCATTGATGTCAATCCTTAATGGTAAGACATTTGCTAATAGTGTAGAGTTTTATATCAGTTGATTGTTGAAGAGGATTTGAAAAGAGAGATAACAAGGTGAGCTAGTTAAGTTGTTGAGTAAAGAGGAGCAAGTATGATGGAATTACAATGAGAAATTGATCAATTAGCATACCCTAGATAGTATAATAAAACCCTACATGCAAGTACCTTCTCGATGACAACAAAATTAAAATTCATAGGATTAATTAGAATTGTATCACTGTATTACAACATGTACAAGAAAATGTAATTCTAGTAAGTCTTCTTAATAATTGGTTAACATAACACATATTCCCTCATATCTCATTTAGAGTATATTTAATCCATTACTTCAATAGAATCCATAAATAAGATATACCATATGGAAAATTTATATTGATAAGTGTATAAATCCTAAGAATCTTCACTTGCACGAAACAATTTCACATTCATGATGACAATTGTAAATAAAAAACACAAAAATTACTTTTATTAAACTAAATTTCTAAGTTAAATGCAACTAAGTCACAAAAAGTGTAACTTGCAACTCTAGACTGCATTTCTATTTATTTAATAATCTTTAGAGTTAAAACTTTACACTAGACCCATTTTGATATGCTATAATAGTTGTATGTTCAAAAAGTTTTGATCTCATAAAATGTCAAAAAGTTCCCTACTTATAATAAATGTTTACAATATGTTAGACAAAAGCTTCAAATTTAATTTCATAATATTTTATCTAATAAAATACATAACAAATCTAGGAACCTGTGCATATTATAATATATGAACTAATTATTTAAAATTTGCAGTAGGATTAGTAAATGTTGATGAAGAGCTCTAATATTGGGACTTGATCCATGTGCTTAGTAAAAAAAAATTCATTTCTTAAAAACTATAAAATTTGTGAAGAAAAACTTCACAATGTTGTAAAATTAAGTTCACGGTGACTCACTTCATTGATGAGCAATGAAAATGGAAGGGGTAGCAACAAACACTATCACTTATCAACACAATGTGCTCTTGTGGGGTCATTTCTTGCACAATTATGTGGGAAACCCATGGACATGCCATGCATCCATGTTGTCAGTCCCTCTCTTAGCATTGTGGGTCTTGACTCCTTCCACACAAAGCATCGATGGATATTTTGACATGGATCCCTTCTTAAAATGCATCTTTTCTCATGGAAACTCTCATGGATGCGGACATTTGCTACATCAATCTTCATGTGCCTCTAGATTGAAATTTCCAAAAAAATTTGGAGAAGAATGATGAGAAAATTATGCCCAAAATGATCTACAACCTCCTCAAGTAGAGAACCCTTTGATAAATGTCCAATGTTCAAGGGATAAGCAGGAGATAATTGTGACTTGATAGATACAACAAGGAATAATTGAATTTTTTGTATTACCTATCACTAAGGACAAACTATACCCAAACTTTTAGAACAAGGAGGGAAATACATTGTAAAGAGAGTTTAAGAAAATTTATAATGAGAGAAATTATTGTAATTAGGGGATTCCACTATGTAAAGCCTTAAGCTTATAATTGAGTTTTGTGATTTTTCAATACAATCAATACTGCCTAAAGCCCTTTGGTCTCTATTGTAAAATTTTATTGTCTTTATGAATGTCTTTTGTGCAGACTTAGACTTCAATGTGCTCATATGGAGGTTGTTGATTAGACTATGTGCTCCATTTTTCTACTAGTAGCTTTATCATATGTCACATTTATTGGATTTCTTTAGAATAATCAAGGGGAGGGTGAATAAGTTATCTAAGGTCCAAATGTACAATTAAAACTTTTCACAACTTAGTGAATCCATATCCATAAAACATTTTATCATGAATACATCCATTAGATCATACATTCACTTAAACTTGTAGGTTACTGCCAAATCAACTTCGCAAAAATGTAAGTATGAAACATAATAGATTCAATAAAAAATTTGACATAATAATTTAATGTGGAAACCCAATTTGGGAAAAACCACCAATAACATGCTACTCATTCTCACTCTTCTGAAGTGATGCCCTAAAAGGCCAACCCTATTAAAGGTTACAATGCACATTATTAGATGTGACTTGGTTAAAGGATTTCAATCACCATATTAGGAGTGAGCCTTGTTAGAGGACTTTAGGTCATTCACTTGGAATTTCATCTAGTTAGGTTTACCCTAGACTGGTACAATGATTAGAGAGTAACAATAAGGCTTGATCTAACAACAACTTACAACACACTTGTAGATTATAGATCTCTATTTTAGTCCTCCATTCTACTTAGCTTTCATACACTTCAACTTGGATAACTTGTTCACCCTTCAAACATCCATACCCTTAAGCCTTCTTTATTTAATTGCTAATGTAGACACTTCTCTTAGGTCATTGAATGAAGAAATACCCTAGACTCCTTGTCTTCCTTAGGTTCTCACACATGACAACCTTTGCTTTTGACTAACCATCTCTATAAATAGAAAATTAAGAGATTTTTTTGTTTATCCTCCATCGTCCATTTTAGGGTTAGGTTGGATTAGGTAGGATTCAATGAATCTACCCATCATTTCATTTCATTCCCTTCTAGAAAATTCTCCTTTAATCCTCTTAGAATTTTTCTCAGAATAATTTATCTTGAATTCTATACCACTAGCTTATCAAACTTATCTTCCACATAGTTCACAAAATCCAAGAAATCAAACTTGTCAGCTCAAATTCATTGAATTCTCAATCTTTCTCATAATGCTGACACTCAACATTAATTGGCTTTCAATGCTCAGCAAAAACTATGTTGCTCGACATCCACTATTAAGTCACTCGGCATGAACTAAAGTTTATTGGTGCTTGAGATCAACCAAACTTTACTTGGCTTACACTATATCACTTGGCTTACACTGAAATTAACTTTGCTCAACTCCAACTTATTTTCTACATGGCTTACACTAACTTTTCTTAGCACCTACTGTGCAGATTGTTAAGCTTGGTAGATAAACTTTGTTTAACTTGTTCTTTTGAACTTAATTAGTGTAATCATCCTTTGCAACCTTAAGTAGATTATTAATGCACTATAATATCATTGCCTTAACTAATCCTTGTACTCCTTTTCCATATCATAACTCAACCTTTCCTCTAGATGCTATTGTTACCTCATTTGATCAAATCCTCTTCATCAATCAAACAAATGACAGTACTCAAATCATATAAGCGATTGTCTTACCAACAAGTAGCAAGTTTGACATGAGTGATAAAACAATGATTGAAACACATTTATCATACTTGTATCAATCTATTTTCAATAATCTCCCTCTTTGGTATTGATTGCAAACCAAATTGACAAAACTTAATTGGTACAACCAAAAAAAATACCAAAAAGAAAATAATTCTTTGTATTGAAATCTCTCCCTCTATCAACAACTTTCATCTTCTAAATATGTTACAAAATTATGTTCTAATCAACAAACAATCAATCAACTCATCCTTATGAATCCCTCTTTATCACTTCTTATTTCTCCATTGACATTAACTCCCTCTTACTAGCTAGATGTAATTAGTAGGTACATTTTCTCCCTCTGAGCATATATTCCATGTGTCTTCTATCTATATCTTCTATCTCCTTTTATGTCTTACTATCTAGATTTCTCCCTTTGGTAGGATTATAATTTCTCCCTTATCTCACTCAGCAATATCTCCCTTTGGTACACTATCTCCCTCTTTGAAAAAAATGCCAAAGACTTGTCATCTTTAATATGTAGATATGAACATTCTCATTTTCTCCCTCTATCACCTAGCTTGTGACTAATTTGTAACTTCGGTTAATTGATTAAATGTGTAATATATGTTAATCAACTTGTTTGATGTAGGATACTCCACATGCTTCTTAGATAGCCTTTTATAGGGGTTTTACCCCTAGTTTACCTCTTAGATACTTATGAGCATCCTTAGGTAATTCTTTTGTGAAGATATTAGCTATTTTCTCTTTTGTGTTAACATTCCACCTTCACCTCTTTATCTTGAATTAACTCTCTCAAGTAATGATACTTGATTGCAATGTGCTTATTCTTTGTATGCATCACATGACTCTTTGATACATTTATAAAACTTGTATTATCACAATTAAGTATCACAGGTTTAGTGATTTCCTCTTTCATACCTTTGAGTGGCTATTTAATTCATATAATGTTTGTACAATTTACTATAGTAGCAACATATTTAGCTTCAATAGTAGATTAAGAGATGTAGTTTTGTTTTTTTTCCTAGGCCATTAAACCAACTTTTTGCCTAAGAAGAATGCTCCTCCACTAGTGCTCTTTCTATCATCAATATTTTCAGCCCAATTAGCATTGGCATAGGCTCTCAATTCAAATTTTTAATTTTTCTTATAGTATAGACCATAGTCTTCTATTCCTTTTAGATATCTCATTATTCTCTTAACTACCATCAAATGATTCTCCCTAGGATTAGCATAGAATCTTGTAACTATCCCAACTAATAATGCAATATCAAGTTTGCTATGTACTACATATTTCAATTTGCCAATCCTAGACCTATATAATGTTTGATTCACCTTAGCTGAATCATAATTCTTTGACAATTTATGGCCTATTACCACAAGTGTGCTTACTGGCTTGGAATCCTCCAATCCAAAAAAATTTAGTATCTCCTTTACATACTTTGACTAAGTGATGTATATACCATATTTCATTTGATGTACTTGCAATCCCACAAAGAATTTGATCTCTCCAGACATAGAGATGTCAAATTCTTTGTTCATTTCATTTGCAAAAGCCTTGCATAAAGTATCTTGACCTTCAAATATGATATCATCAACAAAAATTTCAAATATTAAAATACATTTTCCTTTCTCTGTCTTCAAGTATAGATTTCTATTATCACTAGTCCTCTCAAATCCAATCTTTACAAGATAATTATGAAGCCCTTCATACCATGTCCTCAGTGCTTGCTTCAAACCATATAAATCTTTGTATAGTCTACATACCATGTTTTTGTTGTCAGCATCAACAAATCCTTCTAGTTTTTCTATATAAACCTCTTCCTCTGACATACCATTTAGAAATGTAGACTTAACATCAATTTGGTAAACTTTGAAACCTTTGTATACAAAGTAAGCAAGCAGAGTTCTTACTCCTTCTAATCTTGCTACGATATGGATGAATATTTCTCCATAGTCTATCCATTCTTCTTATGCATATCCTTTACAAACTAATCTTGCCTTGTTCCTTGTGACTTCACCATTTTCATATAACTTGTTCTATATACCCACTTGGTGCCAATCACATTTTTATCTTTTGGCCTAGGAACTAGACTCCATGTTTTATTTTTGTCAATTTGTTCAATCTCTTCTTCCATGGCTTTACTCTAGTCTACATCCTCTAAGGCATATTTCACTATTTTAGGTTCTTTCATGCTCAAAAAACATGTAGCATTTCTCAACGTGTTCCTTGTTATTGGTCTAGCATCTTTATCTCTAATGATCTATGCAACAAGGTGATGTCTCTTGACATACTAAGACAATCTCAATTTTGCACTAGTTTCTTCACTTGGTCTCTCAAATTTTGAATCACTATGTACATCTTTGTTAGGTAGTTCAACATCCCATTTATGTACACTAATATTAGAATTAGATTGTGCCTCAAATTCATTCTATAACTTGACACCTGAATGTAGCTCAGTTCCTAAATGTAACTTGACATTCATAGTATGTGACTCGGCAGTCACCAAAACTTGATGTTGGTTTGCAAATTGATTTTATAACATCTTCATCCCTAGGAATACCTTGATAAAAGTATACAAATGATTTGTATTCTTCTAGTTGCTTCATAGGTTCAACCTCATATAGGTTCAGTTTCATAGGTTCACATTTGTAATTTTCACAACTTTGTTAGTGTTAGTATTTAAACACTTGTAAGGTTTACTTCTTGTGGAATAACCAAGGAATATACCTTCTTCACTTTTTACATCTAATTTACCATTCCTAAAATCTTTAAGAATATAGAACTTGCTTCCAAATACCTTAAAATATTTTACATTGGGTGAGTATCCATACCATAGTTCAAAAAATGTTGAATGAGTGCCTTTCTTTACTTGCACACGGTTTAAGGTATAGATAGATTTACTTATAACTTCTCTCCAATATTTCAATGCAACATTTTTCTCCATCATGAGTGCCCTAGCTCAATCCATTATAGACCTATTTCTCCTTTCAAAATTTCCATTTTGTGGATGGGTCCTAGGAGTAGATATATGTCTCTTGATTCCTCTATCATTATAAAACATCTCAAACTCATTTGATGTAAATTTTCCTCCTCTGTCAAATTTCAAACATTTTGGACTTTTACCTGTTTCCTTCTTGACTCTTGTTGAGTACCATTTAAATATTTTTAAAGCATTATATTTTTATTTCATAAACATAATTGTCATCATTCTAGAATAATGATCAACAAATAGCATAATGTACTTATCTCCTTTGTAGCTTTGCACTTCAATTGGTCCACACAAGTTAGTATAAAAAATCTCTAGTATTCTTTTAGAGGTATAAATCTTACACTTAAAATTTGACTTTGTCATTTTTCCTAATTGACATTGTTTGCAAATTATATTGGCATGCTTCTTCAACTTAGGAAAACCTCTAACTCTTACCATGTTACTGATACTAACTAAGTTATCAAAATTAAAATGACATAACCTCTCATGCCATAGCTACACATCATCAAATTCTATAATTAAGCAAGCAGCATCCTCTATATCAAGGTATAATAGATATTCTCTAGTTTGATTACATTTTCCAATTATTTTTTCTGTAAGTATCATATATCTTAGCAATCTTGTTTTCAAACTCAACCTTGCAACTTGAATTATTTAGTTGTAATGAACTCAACAAATTATAGTTAAGTCCTTCAACATAATAAGCATTATCACATAAAATATTTTTTGTCAGTTTGTTAGAACTTTTTCCTTTTATCAGATAGGGTGCATCATTACTGAACCTTACACTATTTCCATCATAATAATTCAAGGTAATGAACTTACTTTTATCTCCAATCGTGTGATGTAAACACCTACTATTAATGATCTATCTATCATTCTTGTTTACACAAGACACTAATGCAGTTGCATCATCCTCATCAATTTCATCCTTCATTGCAACATACACCACTTCATCATCATGATCGTCAGATCTATCTTTTGTTTCTTCTTCAGCAATAGCAAGCCTTCTTGCCTTTATCTTTGTAATCTTTTCTGTCTTCATATCTTCTACTTTTGTGCTTGTCTCCATCTCTATAATTCTTCTTTTTTGGACATCTAGTAGTAATATGACCAACCTCATTGCAATTGAAACATATGATAGGTAATTTACCTTTGAACATGCATTTACCTCTATAAAATTGCCTCGCTAGTAGTGCTTCAAGTTGATCTACATCTTCATCATCTATTTTAGTGTCACTGGACACATATTTTACCTTTTTTTTCTTCTTCTCATTAGGTTTTTCCAATGATAGGTTAGCTTTGAAAGAAGATTCAAAATTGTCAGGTTTGTAATTATCAAAATTAGATAGCTCAAAAGTAATGAACCTACCTACCAGACCTTCAAGAGTTAGATCATTCCCTAACATACATCTCAATTCTTGTATTACAAAAACTCTAATAATATAGATGGGAAACAATGTTCTCAAAAATTTTCTTAGTACAATATCATCATCTATTTTACCAATAGCTCATCTTATTGCATTAAAAAAATCTTTTATCCTAGAGGAATATTGAGTAATATTCTCAGCTTCTTGCATTCTCATATCATCAAACTTACCTCTAAGACTTTCAGCTTTGACTCTTAAAACATTTTTGTCACCTCCACAGATAGTGTGTAGAGCATCCCACATTTCCTTTGCACTATCACAACCCTTGATATCATCAAACTCATCATAACTTAGGGTAGAGGCAATCTCCAACATTTTTTGGTTGTGTTCTTTCTTCTTTTTTAGATCTTCAATAGTTAGGGCTCCAGTAGGATCAACATGCTCAACAATGATGCTAGATTGTACATGATCTCCAAGTCCTCCAAGGTGTAGCTTCATTAGAGTTTTCCATGTAGTAAAGTTATCTCTATTAAGCTTGGGTACTTCTCTTTTTTACATCTTCATCTTTTTGCTTCTTATACCTTCAAATTAATCCTCTTAAGAAGATGGCTTTGATACCAATTCTTGAAATTCTTTAGAATAACTAAGAGTGGGGGGGGGGGGGGGGGGGGGGGTGAATCAGTTATCCAAGGTCTAGATGTAAAATTAAAACTTTTCACATCTTAGTGAACCCATATCCATAAAACATTTTATCATGCATGCATCCATTATATCATACATTTACTTAAACTTGTAGGTTACTAGCAGATCAACTTTGCAGAAATGTAAGCATGAAACATAATAGATTTAATAACACATTTGACACAATGATTTAATATGGAAATCCAATTTGGGAAAAATCACTAGTAATATGCTATTCATTCTCACTCTTTTGAAGTGATGCCCTATGAAAGGCCAACCTTACTAAAGGTTATAATGCATACTATTAAACGTGACCTAGTTAAAGGATTTCAATTACCCTATTAGGAGTGAGCCTTGTTAGAGGACTTTAGATCATTCACTTGGAATGTCACCCAGTTAAAAGATTTACAAATCACTATTAGGTCAACCTTAATCCAAAAGATTTACCATAGATTGGTACAATGATTAGAAAGTAATAGTAAGGCTTGATTTGATAACAACTTACAACACACTTGTAGATTATAAATCTCTATTTTAGTCCTCCATTTTGCTTGGCTTTCACACACTTCACCTCTGATAGCTTGTTCAACATTCAAGCATCCATACCCTTGAGCCTTATTTCTTTTCTTGAAAATGTAGAGACTTCTCTTTGGTCACTGAATGAAGTAATACCCTAGACTCCTTGTCTTTCTTAGGTTCTCATACATGACAACCTTTGCTTCTAACTATTCATCTTTATAAATAGAAAATTAAGAGCTTTTTCTATTCATCATCCATCATATATTTTAGGATTAGGTTGGGTTAGGTAGGATTCAATGATTCTACCCATCACTTCATTTCATTCCCTTCTAGAAATTTCTCCTTCAATCCTCTTAGAATTCACCTCGAAATGGTTTATTTGAATTCTTTTCCACCAGCTCATCAAACTTATCTTCCACATGATTCAAAAAATCTAAGAAATCAAACTTGTTAGCTCAGATTCATCAAATTCTTAATCTTTCTCATAATGATGACACTTGACATTAACTGGCTTCTGATGCTCAACACCAACTGCATTGCTTGACATCCATTGTTAAATCACTCAGCATGAACTAAAGTTTATAGGTGATTGACATCAACTAAGCTGTACTTGGGTTACACTGTACCACTTAGCTTACACTAAAATTAACTTTGCTCACCTCCAACTAATTTTTTGCTCAGCTTACACTAACTTTGCTCAGAACCTACTGTGCAAATTATTAAGGTTGGTAGACAAACTTTTTTTAACTTGTTCTTCTGAACTTAATCACTATAACCATCCTTCCCAACCTTAAGTAGATTATCAATGCACTATAATATCACTGTCTTAATTGATCCTTGTACTCCTTTTCCATATCATAACTCAACCTTTCCTCTAGGTTCTATTGTTACCTCATTTGATGAAATCCTCTTCATCAATCAAATAAATGATAGTACTCAAATCATATAAGAAATTATCTTACCAACAAGTAGCAGGTTGACTAAACAATGCTTAAAACACATTTATCATACTTGTATCAATATGTTTTCAACAACATTTTATGTTTAAGAGTTCTATCCTTTAGAGGTCAGTAATTGGTCTCGATTGAGGGGATCTATTTCATGCCTTAATACCTCATATTAAGGTAACCAATGGTTTGGTCAAATTTTTGGTGCATCACCTTAGTTTTTGTTGTAGTCTTTATTTACCCTTTTCTCCCCTTTCACTCAATAAAGAACCATCTTCTAAAATTCTAGAAGTTTCCTGGAAAGGTGCAATAAGTGTCTCCCCATTCACTAAGCTTCTCATATAGACTGTTATGCTTCTATGGGAAACTTTAGGAAAAAAATCCCTAGATCATCATCTAGGAGATTTGGTCCAACTAAAAGATGATTATAGATTAAGATATAAATTATTTACTTTGATAGTTATCTTACCAATCTCCATAGACTCTATCAGAGCCACTCGAATTTCAAAATCTTATCAATCCTTTTATTGTGACTTATAAACTGGGTAATTTTGTTACATAATTTCTTTAATGAAATCAACTAATCACATACTAAATTAAACACTTGCACTCAATTCTCCATCCACACATACCAGGAATTCAACATTCACTACAATAAATCCTTGTTATTAGCTCCCTTTTTTGTCTTATTTTTTCTACTCACTATTTAAATGCATTTCACCTTTATATTTGTTGAAATATAGGGGTTATTCATCAAGTCAACACTACTCATGATGTATATTATGTAGAGATCAATGATCTAGAATTAATTTAGGCACTATGCAATATTTGTATTTGCATTAAGGTTGCCATCTACATTGACACCTAGTGCAAGAGCATCCTAGGGAAGTAAAAAATCCTATATGTAGGGGCTTCAAGATTAGATTTATGGAGTTATGGTTAGCACGATTAGGGATGCATTCAAGGGACATTGGGGAATCTTTTCCTAAGTGTGCATAATTATTGGAGTTATCATCTTGGAGTCAGAGCCATTTTGGTGATTGTTGGTCGCGTGTTCCTGATTTACTAGTAGACTTTGGAGATTATAATCATGGGATTTGATTTGAGGGAGTTGGTGTGTGTGCTCTTGGATTTGTATCATTAGATGACATGTGGACCTATGTCTAAGTGCATGTATTCATATGTGTTCTTTTGAGTTGGTTATGTAGTTTAAACTTGGGACTTGTCCTAAGTATTTAATTATTTCATGTATTTAATGTTTGTAGTCAAGTTGAATTGTGGCTTGTGGGTGTATTTAATGTGAGTGTTTATTTAATGTCTATTATTCTAGGCCAACTTGTGTCTTGTTTTAGTATAAGTAGAGGGTCTTATGGAGTCTAGAGTCATCATTATTTAGTTTAGCATGGACTAGCTAAGAGGAGCAAGGTTGAGCATATCTAGTAGCTAAGTGTGGGCTTGGGAAATAAGAAGGTTGCTTGGTGGCTTGCAAGTACAAGTATAAATTATTCTTAGACTTCTCTACTAGATTTTAGATCTAGGCTAGCTAGTGGTGGGATCTTGTGAGGTCTTAAAAAAATTACTATTGTAATTACTTATGATTTGGTTGTAACTTAGAAAGCCTTACAACTGGGCATGTTAAATGAAAATATTATGATTCTATTATGAGAGTTGGCATATTTGGACCTAGATCTCTATGTTATTATTTATATTTCATTGTGTGATTATTTACTGGGGGCTAGGACATCTTCTTTGGAGATCCTCCTATAATACCCCAAAATTGACACATTGTCATTTTGAACCAATTTTGGTGCATTAGTCTCCAACATCAATTTCTTGATTAAAAAAGTCCTATTTTACTAGGCATTTTTGACCAATTGTCTGTACTTGATATCATCATCAAATTGCAAAGAAATCCTACAATTGCAATAATCACATATCTTATTCAATTCCTAAACATTGACTTAAATTGGCTATATAAACCTTCTAATTGAATCAATTTAATCATAAGTCCTAACACTTTAATTAAATAAATTCACCCCCTTTAGCTAATACACATGACAAAAGAAATAAAATATATGTCATTTAATTAAATACCCTCATCCTAATTTTTGAATTTAATTATTCAATTAATTAGAATATTCAATTATGAGGTCACATTTAACTTATTAAATCAAATATTGTATCTAGTTCTAGATTGGAAATTGTGTGTCAACTAAACTCAAAAAAGGAGATAAAATAGTTAATTGTATCATTCACTCCAAAAGAAATTAGATAATTCCTCCAATTATGAAACTTTCTAGTGTAATTGAACTCTCTTCTAATATGAACCGTTCATCTACTTAACCGTCGATTGCTTTTGGGATTCTATAAAAGAGACCTTTTACCTCTCATTTTAGGTGGATGCAACTGATGAGTATCAAAACTTTGTTAGTTTGAGAGCTCACCATTTTTGTATTGAAAGATTTCTTGCATGTGTTTATTTCATACTCATTTCTTAGATTAATTTGCATAATCATGTAGATTAATTCATCTATTTTTCATATAAAAATCCTAAAAATATAGGTTAGCTTGCATTGATTCTAGCTTAAAATTTGTATTGCATTCATTCAAAACCATTCATTCTAGTTGGTTTGGTTACTAAACTCTCAATTCTAAGAATGCATAGTAAAACCTTTTCTAGTTAGAAGACAACAGATCACCTTGTGTAGACATTCATGATGAATAATCTCATGTTCATTCCTAGATGTACTTGAAAAATAATAATCATACTGAAGTTTGTGGTTGAATAAGAGACCCATATTTAACACATACATTTTTGGCGTCCACTATGGGACAAAAAAATCATATTTTTGGCCTCATTTCTTGATTTTATTATTTTTTGCATTTCATTTTTGTACACTTTACTTCCAATATACCTAGGAAGTTCTTTCCTTGCATGGGTGAGGTATTCACTCATGTAGACTGTTGCACAAACTCACACAAAAAAATACAGGTTCACGTGGGAGATTCATTCTCTTGTGCATCACTAAACTCTATCTTGTGTAACATGAACATAGGCTCACATGAGAGAGTTACTTTCTCATGGAATACTACATTCTATCTTTCCTTGGGGATTCATTTTCTCACCCAAAATGAGGAAAATATCATGTGAGAACTGTAATAGTGTGCCTTAGTTTACATAATCCACATTTTTAGATTTACTTATATGTTATTTTTTGACTATGTTGATTTGTGTTCTCTGAGATTAGTTTTTTTGAAACAACATAACAATGGTTTGTAGGATGAATGTCAAAGATACCTTGAAAAACATAAAAAATTGCTAATGGTTTGATTGTAGGACACTTGTCAAAGCATGTTTGTTGAAGATAAAAATTAAAACCCACTGATGGGCCTCTAAAAGGCCTTTGTTTTAAGATATTTGTCTTGTTTTTAAGCAATTATCTTGCAAGAACAATCATGACTTTATGGTTTTAAGAAAATGAACTTATGTTTTCATGTATATGCTTTATATATGATGAGATGTTAAGTAGAAGTATGAATAGTTCAAATATGCTATAATTGCTTGAATCTATGGACAAAAATGGTATAATGAAGTGATGTTGCATGTTGATGAATTTTTCTTCATATATGCTATGCCTCGGGTAGTTTTCCTCTTGTAGCCATAGGATTTGCAAGAGTGGTAATTTGAACTTACACCTTTTCTAATATTGATTATAAAATAAATATATGTATGTGGAAGTGGTGTGTGCATTGAATTATTTTTAGGTACTTGTCGTGGATAATTCAAGAGTTAGCACCTTGGTATTAAATTCAAAGCCAACCAAATTGTTGAATCATCATGAGTGGAGCAAGTTATTATATGCTTTCTATTGGAACAACACATGAATGTAGCTTCCACAACCTACTATATTATTGGAAGATTTTTTCATGGTTAATGGAGATTCAATTTCAAATTTTATGAGTCTATAATTGATCCTCATTAATGGAGTGATCATAGAGTTAGGAAGTAGCTATAGTTTCCTTTAAATAATGTCTATTGTAGCTTCATGACAAGTATTTTGAAAAGAAAGAAGTTAGGTTTATTTTCATAGAAGATGAGTGTGATTCAATTTTTAGTCAAGTGTAATTCCTTCACCATGAATGAATAGAATGAGTAGGTCAAGTATATTTCCCTTGTCTTGATCATCTTTTCTATTCACTCATCCAAGGGGCCCCACTTGGTGAGAAATATTTTGCTAGAATAGATTTCACTTGTTCATTTTCTTGCAAGATAGAATTGTGTTGCTCCTACAACCATTGATAAAATAATCAATGAACTATTCATGCAACATAGGTGAATAGATAGGTTTCAGCTGCTAGCATAGATTTCCTTCAGCAGTTCCTTTGTATTAGTTATAATGACTTGAAGGAGAACTAGAGCATAGACTTTGCAGCCATCCTCTCAAGTTCACATTCTCAGGTTAACAAATTAAATGAAGCTAGTGTACTATTTTAAGTAAATACATGATGTTGTTTGACCATGAAATCACTATGAAAGGATTTCCAATCCTTTATTTTTAAAGTAATAAGTTGACTAGACATTTTTGGCACCATTGTTAGGGAGGTGTCAATCTAGTTCAACCCTGAAGTCATTATGTTAGTTTAAATTCTGCATTATTTTGCATCCATAGAAGAAGAGACCTCCTTGGGAGATTTCTTCCCCATAATATTCATGGAGACATTTTAAAACCCTGAGCCTAAAGAACCTCATAGTGAGAATGAAGAGGAAGAACCTTTTGAAAATCCATTTGTTGTTGCTCAAGAATGAATACCCTCATCCTCTGATGAATCCTTGCATTTGAATGAGCTCTTTGCTGAACTTGAATACCAAGATAATCCACTTTCCCTTTCTATATATCAACCACCTCTTCTAGGACCTCCCCTCAAAATGGCTTAGCCTCAACCTAAATTTCCCTTTCCTATCCCTCATCAGCAAGGTAATCAAAACTTGAAGAACATGCCTTCTGCTATACTTCCAAAGTTCTATGGCCTAATTACTAAAGACCCTGGAACCTTCCTCTTTGAGTTTGATATCCTTCTTAGAAGTTATGACTATACAATTAATGCTCACAAGATAAATTTTTTTCCATCCACCTTAAAGAAAGCTGCTATGAGATGGTTCATGGGGTTGGATGCCAATGCTATAGCAGATTGGCCTACAATGAGAAAATTGTTTCTAACAAAGTACAAAGAATACTAAAAGGGTCAAGATCTAAAAGGGGATGGCATTTTCAAAATGTCCCAAATGGATGATGAACCTTGGAAGACTATGTTTCATGATTCATCTTCAACCTGTAGTGTAATACACAACATCAACTGAATGAAGAATCAAAGAAACACCTTTTTCTAAGAGGTGTAAATGATGGGAGTATTGAAGCTCTAAATTTAATTATAGGAGGAGATATCACTCAAAAAATTTGGACTAATATACATAGTATATATCTAAATTATTTCAAATCCACTATCAAGAAAGGTATGGGACTTAGAGATTTACCAAATAAGTCTAATGGAAGTTTAGGAGTATCAAAGATGGAACTACTTAATCTACTATCAGATTTCAAACAAAAAACCATTAATGATACAACCACCTAGCTACATACCATGCAAACTAGAAGGAAAAAGGATGAAGATGATGCTATGTTAGTAGAATTGTTTCCACACTATAGGGAGAAGAAAAGGCATTGTAGATGCAAGATTTTTGCAAGCCTAGAGACACAACCAATGCCTATTGAGTTTAAATCCATTGCTCAAAATGGAGAAGTGCTTAATATTGCTCAATGAAGAACATGGGCTCAAAGACAAGGTATACCACACAATCCTATTTAAAGTTATAATATTAAAAACCAATGAAAAAATAATGGTTTTAGTGGAAATAATAATTGGTAGAAACCTCAACAAGGTTGGTAACAACCTCAGCAAGGATGGCAACAACCTCAATAGGGTTGACAACAAAACCAAAATTAGAATACCCAACCTAGTCAACAAGGTCTAATTCCACCACCTCAGTAATAGGCTTTAATGCCTCCTTTTTTAGCCACTAATGCTCCTCCTAAGTAGACTCAACTACTAATTTAGCCTAACCCTAATCCTAAAAATGCCAAACAATCAACACAATAGAAAAGCTATGATATTTCCTTAAATGATATCCACTAAAGGTTAGGAACTACCCTTCCTTCACTCAAAAATCCTATAATAAGTAAAGTGGAAAATTCCCCAATTGAGCAACTAGATGTGTCGAATTCGCAAACCTCTCCTATAGCCAATGAACCCCCATTTCCTCATAGGTTGTTGGAACAAGGTCAGCCTAAAAAAAACCACATAGTAATTAATTTCATCAATCAACTCAAGCAAATGATAGTGCAAATATCATTACTTGATGCTATCAAGGAGGTCCCTACCTATACTAAAGCTATCAATGAATCACACATCAAACAACTAGGAAGAAAGAAGAAGGATCCAAAAACTTTTCATGACTTAGGACAATTATCTAATTTGATGTTGGAAAAATTAACTATACCTAAATACTTTGATCCTAATAGTCCTATGGTTTCTATCACCACTCATGGGATGCAAGTCTAAAATGCTTTAGTTGACTTAGGAGCATCTATAAATGTATTGTCTCAATTGTGTATCATTGGTCTCTAAGAAACACCAACCGTACTTTAGCTTATTGATAGTTCTACTATCAAACCGAATGGGATGATAGAAGATGTCATAGTCACCTTGAATTTTTGGGAGTACTCATAGACTTTATTGTCCTTTCCCCAAAGGCTAACATGGGAGGGTATCCTTTAATTTTAGGATGACCATGGTTGGCCACTATAGATGCCTATATGGCTTTTCAATCTAGTAAAATGACAATATCCAATGATATCCATACTAAGAACCTAACCCTATACTCCCTTTCTCAACCACTATTTTTAGATGATCAAGTAATTTGACCAGACTTGGCTGATGAAGATCTAAAGGTAAATTCCATAAATCAGCTAATGATGATAGGTTGGGAGTCATTCATAGCCTCTTTAAAATAAGATGAGATCATTTCATCCATTATCATGAATGAATATGGCATAGAAGCTCAAATATGTCCTTAGGAAGAATGTATCCAAGAAACCATATTACCACCCTTGAACACACCTCAAGATTTAGAAGCATCCCAATTCCTTCACTCCTTGTTACCCCATGAGATGGATTCTTTTCTTGTTGCCTAGTTATTTAGGACATATAAAGTTATTAAAATGCAAGTTGGTCTAGGAAAGGAGCTAAATGTAAACAATGCCTTATCAACTTCTCATCAAAAGATTATGTTGCAGTTACTACAGGAAAATCAAAAAGCATTTTCTTGGGACTTCATGGACATGAAAGGACTAGACCCTATGCTTTGTACTCACAAGATTTACATCAGTCCTAATTTTAAAGCCATCTGACAACCTTAGAGGAGAGTTAACCCTATCTTAAAGGACATAGTTAAAAATGAACTATAGAAATTATTAAGTTTTGGTTTTATCCACCACATCTCTGATAGCCAATGAGTTTCACCCCTAGTTGTTGTACCAAAGAAGGGAGGAAAATGGAGAGTCTTTGTAGACTATAGGGAGCTCAATTCAACCACTAAGAAAGATCAATTTACCTTACCATTTATAGATCAAGTTCTTGACAACCTTACTACCAAGAAATATTTCTCTTTTTTGGATGGTTTTAGTTGTTACAATCAAATACAAATAGCTCTAGAGGATCAAGAAAAAACCAACTTTTACATGCCCATGGGGTAGCTTTGCCTACTCAGTCTTACCATTCAGCCTTTGTAATGCCCCAACCACATTTCAATGAGCTATCATAAGTACCTTTTTAGACATATCTACTGATTATATGGAGATCTACATGGATGATTTTACTATTTATGGGATTAATTTTGAAGAAGCAAAAGCCAACTTAGAAAGAATGCTCAAGAGATGTCAAGACTATAACCTTTCCCTAAATAGTGAAAAATGTTTTATGATGATGGGAGAAGGAGTAGAGCTAGGTCATTTTATTTCATCCAAAGGCATCCAAGTAGATCCTACGAAGAATAATGTCATTAGAACCTTGCCTATGCTAGAGAAGTAGAAGGATGTTTGAAGTTTCCTAGGTCATGCTAGATATTATAGAAGATTCATCAAGAATTTTAGTCAACCTACAACACCCCTTTATAACTTGTTAAAAAAGGATTCTAAATTTTCTTGGGACTTTGCATGTGCTACATCTTTCCTGCAACTGAAAGAAGTCCTCACCATAATACTAGTTTTAAGAGGACCTAATTGGGGACTACCTTTCCACATTCATACAAATGCCTTAGACTATGTTATAGGTGTAGTGTTAGGCCAAAAGGTAGACTTAGTTGAACATGTCATTTATTTCATCAATAAAAATTTGCAAGGTGCAAAATTTAACTACACAGTTACTAAAAAAGAGTTACTTTCAATTATTTATGCATTAAATAAATTCAGAGACTACATTACTAGATATGAAATATCTATTCATATTGATCATTCTGCTATAAAGTTTCTGGTGAATAAGCTTGCAATATTAGGAAGACTAGCTCACTAGTTGTTACTTATGCAAGAATTTGATATCACCATAATAGATAAACCTGGCAAGGCCAATGTGGTAGTTGACTTTCTCTCTTGGTTGCATGTCCCTGATGATCCTAAAACTATTGGCAAAAATTTTCCAAATACCTTTTCTATTTATGAACACAAAATCCATGGTATGTAGATATTGTAAATTATCTCACTATAGACAAGATGCCCACTCACTTCTCTGCCAAAGAAAGGAAGTTACTCTTTTATATTGGCCCTAATCAAGTAATGCATAGGTGCATTAGAGAAGATGAAACATATGATATCTTGAGAGCATGTCATGATGAACCCAATCATTTTGCAGCCAAAAGAATAGCCTTTACAATATTAACAACTGGGTAATATTGGCCAAGTTTACATAAGGATGTAGCTAGATACACCAAGAAATGTGATAAGTGTCAACATATGGGAAGACCCACCAAATTTGATGAAATGCACCTACAACCTCAAGTAGTTGTTGCACCCTTTGATAAATGGGGGATTGACTTTGTAGGCCCTATTGAACCCTCTTCACAAGGTAAATCCTATATCTTAGTTCACACTAATTATGTAACTAAGTGGGCAAAGGCCAAACCCATGAAACACCCAAGGGATAACAATGTTGTAAAGTTCTTGTATGAATCCATCTTTACATGGTTTGGAGTTCCCAGAGTATTGACATCCAACCAAGGAGCTCAGTTTACATCCAATATGGTAGTTTCTCTCATGGAAGAATATACTATTTGTCATGGAAAATTATCACCTTACCACCCATGAGCTAATGGACAAGTAGAGGTTAACAACTAAGAGTTGGAAGCCATTCTCACCAAAACAATAGCACTTTATAGGAAGGATTGGGCCATACGCCTTCCTAAAGCTCTTTGGGATTATAAAACCACCTTGAAATATTTTATAGGTTTTACTCCTTTTGAGCTCATCTATGGTAGATCAACTATAATGCCTGTAGAGTTTGAATATAAAACCTTGAGGACCGCTTTGGAGCTTGGTATGGAACTCACTATTACACCACAACACCAAATCCTAAGTTTAAATGGTCTTGATGAATGATACAAATCTACATTAAACAACACCAAACTCATCCAACATTAACATAAATAATGACATGATAATTTTATCAAAGACAAGATGTTTTCATAGGGGATTGGACACTTCTTTATGATTCAAAGTATCGACACAATCCAAGCAAGTTTCAAACTCACTGGTTAGGACCGTATGAAATTATTACTGTACTTCCAATTTGAGAGGTCTAGTTGTATTATTGATCCTATTTCATTCAAGTTACTTGTCAATGGGAATTTCCTCAAGCTCTACAAAAAACTAGTAAGTCATGAGTAGTTCCTGCAATAGTTTTAGCATACCAGAGATATCCTCATTCTTGCAGTCGAACAATTTAGGTCTTCTACCCTGACTGCTACAAAATGTTGAATTCTTTCAAGATTTTCATAATAAACACTTTATAATCAAAATTAATTTCTCTATCTTGTATTAATCTCACATTCTCTATTTTCCATCCCTCCACCCCATCCTATATCTCCATCATTTTTGCTGATCATTTTTAGAACTCTTTCATGCAAGGCCTACTAGGTACATGCTACATGCTACATAATCTTACATATATTTTATTTTACTCACTCTTTATTTAGAAATTTGTGTTATTTAACTTTATTCCTCTTGCATTTCCTAGCCTGGTGGGATCCATGCCTGAACTTAGTTGGGCAGGGGAATATTCATTTTTAAAAATTTCAAAAATTTCAAATCGCATGTAAACTTTAAAAGCTATTATCTTATGTCACGTTTGTTGACCTATCCTTTTTTTATTGCATAATTAAGGAAGTTAAGGATATTATAGTTGAAGCTTAACTTTTAATGATAATTAGTAATGTGTTCAGGGTGACAGGCTTGTGCACGAGTGAAAATTATGAGATTAAATGTAAGGAAGGATATCATGAGATTGTGTGCATTAAAAAATTTTATGAAGCATGAAGTGATAGTATGCCATTATCTCTATCCAATACCATAATATTGTAAATTATATTAACTTTCCATTGTTGAACTCTGGAAAACACCACGATCTCATCAAAATATTGCTATGATAAATAATGGGTGGAGGTCTCTAGAGGTATGAACCAATTGGTCACAGAGTTTTGCTTGGTGATGCAACTAGTTGCAAAATGTTCCAGAGAAGGGGATGGTTAGATTACTGCCTCAGTCTTAAGGGATTTGATGAGGAGGTTTCCCTTCAATTTTGAGCACCCTACAAGATGGTTTTGTTAGAAACAATAGTCCACCAAGACAACTAAGAGCGGGGTGGGGGGTGAGGTGAATCAGTTATCCAACAATTAAAATATTTATCTTCTTTAAACAAACTTAACCATTCAACCAAAGTAGACAACAACCATAATAAAATGCACATAGACAATTACACTAGACATGTTGACTAGGGAAACCCTTGATCAAAGGGAAAACCCCAATGGGAATGATGCCCACAAGATGATGTACTAATATAAATATTCCTTATTAGAGGATGGACCTTCTTAGGAGTCTATTACAACATTTAGTACATAGAGTCCCTATTAGGAGACTTTGAATCCATGTTAGGAGATTCCAACCCTATTAGGAGTTGTAGTACAATGTATTCAAGAAGAGCCCACTGCCCAAACATACAATTTCAACTACAAGAAGAGCTCACTAATCAAACATGTAGTTTACTATTATGTTCTTCTTTCCTTTGTTCTATCAACAAAACCAATCACTATTAGACCTTGTAGACTAGGTCACAAACCTTAGATCCAAATACCAAGCCTCAGATCACTCAACAAAACCTCAAAAATTAAGTTTCCTTCACTTCCGCACTACTTTTCCCAACTTCACATTATGCTCTTACTGTTTCTTATCATCAATCATCAACCATATCATATGATAAAGGAAAATGTCCTTCCTTTATACCAAGTCCATAAAAAAATTCCTAAGTCAATTATTGGACCTTCTCAATTAATCATTATGGGACAACATTAAGAACATGTTACACTTAGTGATAACATTAATCTTCTACCTTGCAACTTGAATATCTTTTCATACACATAATATTATGGCGAGTGATCTTAGCCAAATCATCACCAACATGTCTTCTTCAGATCCTCAACTTTCATTCTCAAAATAACAACTCTACTAAGAGATATAACAAGTTTACTAGAATATACCTCTATAAACTCTATCTTAGAACATACATCACCAAAACTTACATAACTTCTTCTAGACCTATCATTTATTCTTCTGACATTAAATGCATATATTAGATACTTAGAAGTATCTCCCATAACCTCAAATAGTTAGAATACTCAACTAGCCATTTGTACCAACTTGATCTTTCTACTGTTCTTCGGTCAGATACCACACAAAAATTCTATGTTGACATTAATGACATACTCAGTCATAAATGTAACATATCATCATAGTAACATATCTACAATACTCCCCCATAGGCATACCATTAGCATTCATGCTTCCAACAATCTTGCAACAATCTCCCCCTTTGGTATTGATGGTAACATAGATGAAAAACATCTAGTTCCAAGAATACCAACAAAAAGATTATTCATCTTACTTTTCAAATCCTCTTCATCAATCATTCTCCCCCATTGATATACCTTAGTGTGCTTTCTATCAAACTATCATTCCATGCTGTGCTTCTTCTGAACTTACCATACTCATGCCAAACTTCTCCAACTATCATGTTGTACATACTATTTTTCCATGGTGTTTTCCATGTTGAACATCTCCCCCATTGACATCAATGTTAAATGTTTTAACAACCAAATTTACTACATCAAATTTTGCAACAACTAACTCTTTCTTAGCTCAAGTGTCAAAAGACACTATTCAAAGCAATATCCAACAAGAGTCCTAGATGACTATCCATCACAGATACTCCCCCATATAGGAAGCATCAAAATTCAATCTAGACAACAATGGTGCTTTGTTACACTAGACTAATGCACTTTTGCATCTTCTACTCTAATGTAAGAAGGGGAATAACCCCAACCATACCTCACAAATACTCAAAAGTTTCTTTGGGAAGATGCTTAGTGAATATATCTAAAATCTGCTCTTTAGTGCTCAAATAATCCAATCTGATTTCCTTTTCTACAACTTTCTCTCTCAACATGTGATGCTTAATAGAAATGTTCTTAGTCCTTGAATGCAACACTAGATTCTTAAACATATTTATCATACTTGTGTTGTCACAATGTATGACAATAGGTTCATTAATTTATATCCTAATATCCTTCAGCATCTGCTTTATCCAAACAACTTGATTACAATTGTTTGTTGTTGCAACATATTTTGCTTCCACTGTACTTTGTGATGTAGCCAAGAAACCAATCTTCCTCCAAGAAAGAAGGCTTCACCATTGGTGCTCTTTCTATCATCCATACTACCTTCCCAATCTACATCAGTATAAGCACTTAGAGTGAAATCACTAGATTTTTCATACCACTATTTGAACTCAAATTTTCCCTTCAAATATCTAAATTTTCTTTTAACTATTGCATAATGTGCTTTGCTCAGATTGGCTTGGAATACTGCAATAATTCCAATTGCATTTGCTATATCTAACCTTGTGTGAGTTAGATATTGCAATCCTTCAATCATAGATCTGTACTTCTTTTGTCCAACAATAGGTGTCTCATCCTTAGTAGATAACTTGTGTCCAATTACCATAGGTATTTTATTGGGTTTTCATGTTTCCAAACTAAACCTTTTTAGTAAATCCTTCAAGCACTTAGTCTAAGAAATAAATATTCCTTCTTTATTCTATACAATCTATAATCCTAGAAAGTGCTTCATCTCTCCTATTGTACTCATTTCAAATGATTTCTTCATCTCTTCTGCAAACTTTTCACTTTCTTCAGCATTTCCTCCAACTATGATATCATCAACTAATATTACCAAAATCATCAAACTATCATCAATTTCTTTCCAATAGATATTACTGTCTACCATACCTTTTCTATATCCAAACTTCGTTAAATTCTTTTCCAACCTTTCATAGCAAATTTTAGGTGCTTGCTTCAAGCCATACAATGCTTTCCTTAATCTACATACTATGTCCTTGTCATCTATCAAATGACAACCTTAAAGCTACTTAATGTACACTTCTTCAAGTTCTCCATTTAGAAATGTTGACTTGACATCCATTTGATATCGATACACTTTCAATTTCTTCTATGCTACATAGGATAAGAATAATCTTATTGCTTCTATTCTAGCCACTAGAGCATAGTTCTCCTAATAATCTATTCCTTCTTGCTGTGAGTAACCTTTACATACCAATCTTGCTTTGTTCCTTACAACTTCACCTTGTTCATTCAACTTGTTCTTGAATACCCATTTAGTTCCTATCACATTCTTTTCTACTAGTCTAGGGACCAATTCCCATGTCTCATTCTTTATTATTTGATCCAATTCCTCTTTCATAACTTGTTTCCAATAATCATCTTTACATGATTTATCTACATTCTTAGGTTTAACTTGAGATATCAAACATAGTTCTTCATTGACTCTACTTCTTATCATCACACCTTTATCTTTGCTTCTGATGATCTACTCAATTGGGTGATTCTTTATCACATTCTTTCCTGAAGTAGGAGTTGCTATCTCAACTCTTGGCTCTACTAAAGGTTTCAAGATTTGTTCCTACCTTGTCTCTCCTTCATTCTAAAAATCATTGTTAGTCTCAAGAAAAACTACATCATTCTTTGGCTTAGTAAAAACATCATCATCTATATTATAATAAACTACTCTCTAGATTTTATTCTAAATTTCTCATCAATTCTTACATTTACACTTTCCATAATAGTCTTAGTTCTCTAATTATAACATCTATAAGTATTTCTTTTCAATGAATAACCTAGAAACATACCTTGCTCACTTCTAGCATCAAACTTACCAATATCACCCATCTCTTTTGATATAACACTTGCTCCCAAATTTTTTGAAATACTTAACAATAGGTGAATGCCCAAACCATAGTTCATAAGGGGTATTATTTGTATGTTTCCTAGCTTGCACTCTATTCATAGTGTAGATTGTTGTATACACATCTTCTCTTCAAAATTTCTTGGATAGCTTGTTCTCAACTAACATAGCTCTTGTAGCTTCTATAACTAACCTATTCCTTCTCTCTGCAATGCCATTTTTTTTAGGGGTTCCTAGAGCTAATAACTATCATTTGATTCCATTTTCTTCAAAAAACATGTTAAACTCATTTGAAGTAAATTCTCCTCCTCTATCTAATCTTAAACATTTAATCTTCATGCCAAATTCATTATCAACTCTATTCTTCAATAGCTTAAACTTATCAAATGCCTTAGATTTCTCTTTAAGAGATGCAACCCACATCATTCTAGAAAAGTCATCAACTAGAATCATAAAATACCTTTCACCATAGAATCCTTTAGTCTTCATAGGACCACTAAAATCTTTGTGTACAATCTCCAATTTTTTTGTAGTAGTAAACTTCTTGTAGGGAAAAGAAGTTTTGTCACTACTACATTTAACCTCATTTTTCTACCAAAATTTTTGACCATCAACTAAAAAAGTTTAGGTTGGTCAGAATGTTAAGGCAATTTTTTTTATTTTTTACATGTAAGCCTCATGTTGGTCAAAATTTCAACCAACACAGGGGTGTTGGTCAAAATTTTGAGTAACATGGGGCTTATACATCTTTAAAAAGAAACATTTCACACTTTATGTCTTTTGTGTATAGGTTCATTTGGGTTTTCTATGAATTTTCACATGGGTTTTGCATAGGGTAGGGCTGGTGTTGAAAGTGGATCTAGACCCTGCTATGGCTATAACAAGATTAATGAAGACAGTGAAACCCTCTTATTACTAGTGGTGCTTCAATATACGGGTTGGTAAATGTTGTCTAATGACCCATAGCCATTTCTATTTTGGTTTGAATCTAATGTGGGTCCAATACCACCCACATTCTGGTTTCGAATGTATAAAACTTTTGTCATTTTTTTAAAGAAAAATGCATCTAGTGCTTTTCCTTGTTTGTTTGTCACCATTTTTTACATGGATAATTTGGGAGTGGTTGAGCTTCTTCTAGAAAACATGGGCTCTCATCTTCTTTTCCCTTTCTTGTATCAAAGTCTTTTTTTAAAATACATTTTGGGTTTTCAAACCAAATTGGACATAGTAAAAGCACAAAATCATTGTATATTTTCCTTTTAGCTTTACATCTCTATATGTCATACATCTCCTTATAGTAGTTTAGGCTCCATCTTCTCATGACTATAGCTTCAACTGGGTTTTAATTTGTAACATCCCTACTATAGCTACAAAAAATTGTTGATGAAGATCACCACATTTACTTCTTCCATGCATTTCCCTGTGGCCGGAGTTCATAGTTTTTTTTGTAGATAACAAAATCCTCAACACAAAATAATTTTTATTTTTATTTTATATATTTGGGTATATGTTCTTCTGATGGATTTAGTACACATATCTTTGAATATGTGATCTTCTATTAGTCGTGGCTCCATTAAAGATAACAATTTTCTAATAAGATATTTTATGGGTTTTATAGCTACTTGAAACAACTTGATAGAGGACTTCATCTTCCCTTTCATTGCAACAACTTTAGGTAGCCATTGAGTTGGATTTGGGTATTTCTTATTTCACCTATTTTTCCCTTTGCTAGTTGAGGCTCCGTTATGATTATTTTCCATTTGATTATTTGACTAATTGCTCAAACCATGCTTCCCAAGATTTACCATTTGCTCTTGTTCAACATATGTTTGATGAGATCTTTCCTTTATTTCAAACAAGATCAATATAAAATCTAAAGCATATTCTTTTGATTGTTTTCTATGTAGCATCTCCCATCCACATTTTCACATATTGCTTCTATTTCTTCTTGATCTAATCAAATTGATAGTCTTAGATGCATTCACATAGCTTTTGTTTCTCTCTTTACAAGCTGAAAATAAATATGACCTTCAAAATGTGGCACCAACATAGTCTTCATTACATTTTATAATACTTGAATAGTAATCTTTAAGATATGCACCATATGAAACCTTGTTTTTGTTTATTCTAATACCACGTGATCCCTGTACAATATGATGGCCTCAGCTTTTACACACATATCTACCTTTTCCACCTTGTAATTGCTACATCAATCTAAAATACCATTTTCATTATGATGGCTGAAGTGAGAAACCAAGTATCAATAACACCTCCATCATTATTGTCTATGATCCAAGCAGCTTCTTATTGCTGAAATTTCCATCCCAACCACTACAAGAATGAATTGTTTTCTCATTTTTCTTGGAATCTTTATTCAAATTAGTTATTTCATCAGACTTTCCTTTAAGGTTCCAAGTTGTGTTCTTTTAATTCAAAATCATTTGAATTATTTTCTCAAGAAACTTCTTTCATATCATTCCATCCATCATCTATTTATGGTGCTTCAAAGTGTTCCCAACTAGATTGTATAGCAACCATAATTTTTATAATGAACAACTGCATCATGACTTCTTAAGATGGGTGTAAGAAATACTCTTTTTGAAATATTGTTGTGCTTGTTTAGTATATCTTTTGTCCCATTCTATAGAGGGTGTTATTTTCTTGATAAATAGTCCTCTTACTTGTGTTGTTGTCTTGTACAACTCTGTGGTTAACTTATTTGAAGTTAAAATGAAAATGTGCTAATGCCCACCTGACATTGCTGATTTTAGTTCATCACAAGCCTAGAGATGGACCTTTTGAAATGAACAATATATTTACCATCCTCAATTCCATCCCTGCTAATGTCTTACTAACACACAGACTCTACTGCAAAGGCCTTGTGCCAAGTCTTTGTTTTGGTGCTGTATGGAATACCCCTTACCTTGTCTTCTATATTTTTATGAATTCAATCTTGGAAAATGGTGCAATAATGTTTAGGATCCTAAGCTGATATAACATCTACTCATATAGGCCAAGGATCAGTTGCTACTTATTGGAAAAGCCTTTTAGCTTGCATTCGAGAAAAGCAGTTTATTTGTCTCTTCCTTTGCACAGGTTGTCTCTTATTCACCTTTAAATTTTGGTTGGTGTGAAATTCTTTTGATATTTCAAAAAAATACATTATAGAAGAAGGTGGGTAATATGTGGAAATATTTCCTTAATCATGTGCTTTTTTCAAGGCAAGATAGAAACTATCAGAAAAATCTAGGGAAATTGATGAAATCATTAAGCCTGCATGATGGAAAAAAAAGTTTATTGAGGAATCTCTCTAGTTTTTTAATAGAACCAATGTTAACCAAAAAGGATTTATTATTAGTTAAATATTTCTCATGCTCATCAAGAGATATCCCCTCTAATTTTCCTTTCTTTCTTGACGTGTCTTTATAATGAGGAAGTTAATTAAATCTATTAAATGGCTTGGACGATCAACCAAATGAAGAATACAATGGTATACAATTCCTAGCCCAAAAGAAGGTTTTTATAGGAATCAATCTTCTCAGCATGTTTGTACTTTGCCAAAGGTTTTTGCAGCAAATAGAACTTGGCAATCCTAGTGGTCATGTTTCATAAAGTTGAAGTTATCTCTTTTTTGACTACTGGTATTCTCATTTTCCAAAAAAAATGGTTTAAATTACTTTGCACATGAACCTCCAATTTTATGGTTTTGATATTTGGTTATATTTAAATAATAATTGGGTTCTAATTGTCGTCCAAAAAATCCCTTTGATTGCCTGATCCCAATCATGTGTCCAATTGGTAGTGCTATGCCAGCCACTCTACTAATTTGTCATTTTTGTTATTTAAATAACAACCAGACTCTATTTGTCATCTGGGATCTCCCTTTGAATGCCTTATCTCAATCATGTGTCCAATTGGCAGTAGTGTGCCAGCCATTCCACTAACTTGTCATTATCAATCCATGAAGTATTTATGTAAACCTTCTTATTGAGGTATTCATTTTAGCCAACCTACTAATTTCTCATGGTCAATACATAAACTATTCACTTAAGCCTTCTTATTAAGGCTAATGGATGTACTCAAACCTTGTTTGAGAAAATTCTAGACATCAAACAACTAAAACATACCATTCATTTTGTTTTAGAGATGGTACTTGCTTTTTTTGTTTGAAAGATAAAGGTAAAATATTCTAACATAGAAAGTAGAGAAGAAAAAATGGTACTTGCTTTTTTTTTGTTTGAAAAATAAAGGTTAGATCTTTAACATAGAAAGTAGAGAAGCAAAAATTATCCTCTTGACTATCTCTAGAGACATAGCTATGGAATTTTTCTACTTCAAAATGTCAGTGCATATTACTATGTTTATTTTATTTGTGAACACTCTGCAATTATTGTAATGTTTATTGCAGAATTGGGATGGTACCTAATTTCATTCACTTTTTTGTTATAGTTAATTGCAATAACTTCCCTTTTTTTAGATGCAAAGTCTGAAGAGACTGCCTGTCCTCTCAACAAAGTTCTTTTAATGTCATATCAAATTTATCATGAGCAAGATCTAGCAAATTTCAACTATTGACTTCCAAGGGTTAGATTCTCCTCCTATGTCTTTGGCTATTTTGATTTATCTTGTTCAATTTGGATTTGGATTGTGTCCAATCTAGGAGTAAAGAAAATATGCATGAAGTGCAATGCTTCTTTCAAAGGAAGCCATGTGAAGAATTAAATTGTAAATATACATAGGGTGATAAATTATCCTACAGATTTAAAATTTGTTTCTTCACTGATGTGCTCTTTTGCTTATATTAGAATTTTGTTATACTTGAACACTTATCTAGAAATTGAATATGTGGACATCTCTAGTCCTTCTTGTAGGATTTGTTTGAACAATACAAGCAATGTGTTCTTGGGGCTGAACATATGTTGTTGAGTGCATTGGATTTTGAGCTCACAGTACAACATCTGTATAGTCCTCTTATGTCAATTCTGAGCAAGATTGGACTTGCTCATAAAACACTACTAAATTTGGCATGGAATTTCATTAATGAGGGGTATGTATGCTAATTAATTATCCTTTTAAAGTTTTTAAATTTTAATTTAACTTATCATGAACTACTATCTTTGCTCTAGCAAAGGCTTTTACTTGCAAGCAAGAGTAACAAAGAGTTATGTTCAATAACATAACCATTTTCAAAAATTTCTATTAGTTGAGCTTTTTTTATTCAATACAAATAAGGTTGGACATTTTGGTTGTATACTTAAGTGTTGACTTATGACGGTGCATTTTTTGGATAACCTTGATATCTTACTCCCTTCTGGCTTCATGTAATATGTGGAGTAAGTAGTTTTCTCATATTTTTGTGCATAAAAACTAGTTCTATCAATCCTCTTATTCCTCTCAATTTCTCATGTGTATATTCTCATGTACATGTTAAATGCATTCAAGGACATGCAAATCCCAATCATGATCATATGGCTGATAAGTTGACCTTCAATATATTTAGTTTTTGTGTGAAAAAGTGGACTCCATTATACTAATTATTTAATATTTGGTATGATTAAATGGTAAATACTAATAAGGTTGCATGCCTTATATACGATCGATGACTGTATATGTATTTTATAGATGAAATCCATTTATTCAAGGGAAACAAAAGGGATAAGATTCAGTTGTTTAAGAGAATATGGAAGGAATATTGTGCATTTGAAATGGCCCAAAATCAAGTAATCTCCTATATAATGTTGCTCTTTTAGGGGGTTCTACAATGTGACAAACAATACCAACGAGTCTTGTTATTTGAAATATGTTATAGCAGTCTCTATCAGATTTGGGCAGTGGAGCTTTTAGAAAAAGAGGTTATTATCTATAATAACTTATGAAAGGGCTTATTTTAAGTTGAAGCAATAAAGATGTGTAAGGATGTCTTTTGAATATCCATTTATTGATAGAGCATCTATGGATTGATGTGAATTTGAATTATGCAAGTTTGATTATATATGTTGTTAAGATTGCATTTTCCCAGATTGTGAGAGTTGGAGATTTCCTAACGAAAATAGAAGAACTCTTCTATTATGAGATTAAATGCTAAGCATGGGAAACATAAGATGAGAGGAGGTAAAGTTGCCAAATAATCAGACAAATGGACCTTGACCATGGTTGAACAAGAGAAAATTATGCCAAAAGGAAAAATGGGAAATACTAAACTGATCTATTTATAGTAACAATTATTTATCATTTAGAAACTTCATTAGAGGTTTGTCATAACGAAGGTCAACACCTTTGGATAAGGAATTTCTTGATTCATGTTACTCTTGCTCTTTTTGAAGCCCTATTAAGTATTGTAAAGTTGTTCTTTGTTGGGCTCATCTTTTAATTAATGGACAAGCTTAACCACATATACATTATAATTTTTTTTATGTAATCTATTTGTATATTCTTCAGTATTAGTTTTTTTTTAGTCAAATTATAAATGAGGGAGTCTATGTCTTTATTTTCTCTACATGTAATAGCCTACAGGCTTTTTTGTAAAATTTATTTCCTCTTATTTTAAGTAAAATTGTCTTTGAGTCTTCTATTGTTGGATGGCAATCCAATTGTAGGCTTTCTCAAGAGTTAGCAAATCAAAAGTAGCTATTACTTAGTTGGTAAATGCATTTATTCTCCAAACATTCCTTTCAAAGTTTATTACAATGATGTTCTTACATTGCAATTTGAACATTATAGAGGAGTTAAGAGGGACTCATGTGAGGGACTCATGTGAGGAGTCCTAGAACCCCCATAGGTTGGTACATGCTAAATTTTATATTCATTAATGTTTGGGTTGTTGGGGCATATTTTTTGCATTAACGAATAGGTATGTGTGTGGTCAAATCCATAAGCTAGCGCTTTCACTGTTCACACATCCAACTTCAAGGAAGTCATTTGTTTCCATTCTACCTAACATTGTCTTGAAGCATTATCTGTTTTTCTTTGCAGTAGTATTTTCTTGGGGAAATAACTTGGAGTGAGCTTGGTTTACCCCTGTTCTATTTTTATTGCTTTAATAAATAGCTTTAGTTTTCAAGGTGCCATGTCTAACTTTCTTAAATGGCATGTCTTCAATAGTTTATAGTAGAGATTGTCTACATTGTCATTTGAATGGCTTTTTTGAGTTGTATTTGGGGGATTATTAAGGGGACCAAAAATCATCATATATGGTATATCTTAAGGAACAAATATGTTTGGCATTCATATCACAGATAAGAAGAATGCCTGATTTGACATTGATTTATAGGAAATGATGTTTTTGGCTCTTTATAGTACATGTTAAAAATCTTATCCAATCAAATAGTGTACTAATATTAGTCCTTCAATTTACCTTCTCATAGGTCTTCTTAATTTATTCAACTGTGGAAAATTACCCATGTCTATTTCCCACGGAAAGGCCGAGACAAGTCATTTTTTGTGATTTTGACATTGTCATTTTTTGGATTTTGATATTGAGTTTGGGTCCTAATTTTCCCTTTTTATTATTTTGAGTGAAATTTTTTTTCTCTTTTTTCCTATTGAATATTTTACAATTCTTTCCAATTTTAGAGTGGTTTTGTTTGCAATATGTCAAATTGCAATGTTCTTCTAGTATCAATTGTATAGATTGATTAGTCTCCAATGAATTAACTTTTCATTAATCCTTTACTATAACATGGGTCTAGTAGAGAGACCCAAAATGTAGGAGATATTCACTTTTTCTGATCTCATATTCTGATAAAGATACTCTTCTATTTCCAAATGGCCTGCGATTAATAAGATAACTTGGGATTAATGATGATCCCATTTCCACATCTATATTTCAGATATAGATGTTTACATGTAGACTACATTAAATGTGCTGGGTATTTTTTTGCTTACAATATTTTGAAGTTGGTACTCTTATTGTTCCCTATCTTGATTTAATATTATGTCATTAGTGGACACAAGCCATCACATGAAGGAGGTTAGTTTATTCTTATTCTGATTTAGTATAAAGAAAAGTTTCAAGGTGCTTTAAATGCCTCTCATGGATCATGTGTTCTAGATGCTTGAGATTCTTGCACCCCTAGTATCGTCTATAATTTGTGTATAGCTAACTCCATAACACTGTAAATTTGAGTTAGGAATGATGGGATGATCTGCCTTTCAATACTTTAATGTTCTACTTATTGAAGAGTTAATTCTTGAGGGGCTATGGAAACAATTATAAATTATGCATAAGAGAAATCTCTTCTCATGAAAATGATAAACAAAGGGAGCTCTAATAGTATTTTCTCTATGAAGGTCATGAGATTAGATTTAATATTCCTTTATAAACTCTAAGTTTAACACTAAATCCATTTGAGTTTAGATATCTTGATCTCTAATTTCTTTTCCAAAATCATCCTCCAAGGTGAAACTCGCCAATCCGCTCTTCTTATATTCTTATGTAATTGTTTTAAATGTTCCAAAGAATTTCAACATCCAAATTTTATAGACATTTGAGTCCTAAATTCACGTCCCTTGATGTTAGGCCCAAATGGTCTAAGGATTAAGCTTTTTAAAATTGTACAACCACCAGGAGGCCAAACTTGCATAAGCTAATTGATTTTTAATTGAGTGAAATCTGAATTTTCTTTTGACCCTTAGGCCAACCCACTTAGGCCTATTTTTCAAAAAATTTCAATTGCAATTATTTCATGGCTGAAATTGTAATGATCTTAGGCTTATGAGTTTTTGAAATTTACCCATCTTTTGAGCTCACATGTTCTTGATTGAAGATTGCATTAATATGTTTCAATCTTTTAGTCATATTCATTAGTTGATGCATTAATCACATTAGTCATCGCTATCAGGATTAGTCATGTCATGCTGCTATTATCACCTAAGTAACTTTCACCTTGTGATATCTCTTTGAGGCATTTTGCAAATAACTAACATACATTGTTTATAAATCCACATTTTGCAAACATCTAGGCCTTCTAGAAATAATAGGATCATTTTAGTTACATTTGAAAACATTAATCAACAATTTCCATATGTGCAGATATAAACATTAACTACAACATGTCCACAGGTATATTTTCCCATGAAGAAAGACCATGCTTGACAATATGAACTCATAACAAAATAATGAGACAATGGCTGCATTATGGGTTTAGTTCTGAAGAAAACCTGATAAATGTTATTGTCCTTGCAAAAAGTGTAAGGGCTTAAAGAATCAAATAATTCTAATCACAATAGCCTAGATTCATTGTAGGCAAGATGGTCATGTTGAAGGGGGCCACAATTTTTGTCCATTGCTGAATGTGGATTTCCTACTAGAGGAACATGGAAGTGTGAAAATCCAAGCTGAGGATAACACTCCCATGGAAGAAGATGATAATGTGCCAGAGGACATGATTGAAGAAGATGGTATTGGGGCAGGTGATGAAGATGCTCACAATGATGGTACTATAAAATTTGATAATGATGATGAAGATGGTCTTGATATACCTTTACTTGAGAAGGCACACGAGCCCTTATACGAAGGCTCCCAAACAACTCTACTCTTGGCTATAGTGTTGTTGGTGAACTTAAAGGTTATGAATGATATATCCAATGTAGCAATGTCACATATGCTAAGGTATGTCATTTTTATCATCTTCAGTGTTAGCATACAATTGCTATTCATTATACTAACAATGCATATTTGTTGTTGTAGGTTGATAAGTGAGTTTTTGTTACCACCATCAAACATTTTGCCTTGTTCGTACTAAGAATTATCTAACATTATGGATTAGGTTGGAATGAAATATCAGACAATACATGCATGTCTCAATGATCACATTCTATATCATAAACAACATGAATTTGCAACAGAATGCCTTGATTGTCATGTTAGTAGATATCGGTCAAATCAAATAACAAAAAAAGTGCCTCATAAGGTTCTTCGGTACATTCCCATTATTCCACATCTTCAACAATTATTTAGGTGTGCTATCTTGGCACAATTTATGGATTACCATGCACGCAGTAGAAGTCAAGATGACATTATGTGAATGCCTACCGATAGTTTTGCATTTAAAGAGATAGAAGAAACATGGTCACACTTTAAAGAAGAACCTCATAATCTGAAGTTTTCATTGGTGACAGATGATGTCAATCCATATGGAGATATGAGATTTGTTTACTTAGTGTGCCCTATTTTTGTTATTAACAATAACATTCCTCCTTGGATGTCCATAAAGAGAGAGCACATAATATTGTCAATGATTGTGCCAGGTATTTTTTCATTTTATAGTTATCTAAATTAATTTATAAATAGTGCATGAAAATGGTCATAATAATTACGTAATTTTTATATTCATTCAATTGCCAGGTAAATACCAAGTTAAAGATATGAACATGTATATTGAGCTCCTAATTGATGAGTTGTTGAAGTTATGGAATGGCATCACTATGTATGACTTCTCTAGACTGATAGGACATCAACAATTTCAATTCCATTCAATGTTTGTATGGACAATACATGATGCCCATGGGCTAACTCATTTTTGCGGTATGTTATATTGTTAAGATCACATATTTTTGATCTGCTATAGTGCTTACACATTACTATTGAATGTTTAAGTTGTGCATAATAATTGTACATGATCCAATTATACGTTATCTTTTAGGTCTTCAGACAAAGACAAAATTTGCATATCCAGTTTGTGGTTCAAAGATGAAATCTCGTCATTCGAGAAGTTTAGGAAAGTAGGTGTTTGATGAGTTTAGACACTTTTTCTACAATAATCATAGGTATTGAATTGCTAAAAAACATCTTTTCAATGGGAAAGAAGAGACATCATCAAGACCATTAAGAATGACACCTCATTTATGGAAGTTGGAATACGATCAACTAAATCAACGAGGTAATGTCTAATTTGTCATCTAAAGTTTAAAATTTGTATTTTGATATTGTCTTATATTTACTAATACTGTAATTGATGCTTGTGAAGGTCATCAAGGAATCAATGACCAACTTCCTAGAGGAATGAAAAGTTATCCTACCCAATTTAGTAGGTTACCATACTATAAGGATCTCCCAATCGTTCATTTTTTTGATCCCATGCATATTGGAAAGAATGTAACAGAGACACTATGGAAAATATTGGATCGAAGGCATGATAAAGAACAAATTGCCAAAATTTGTACTGACATTCATGAATCCAATCATGCACTAAAAGCTTTCATGGAATCAAATAGCAATGGAGACTACATAAATACAAGTGCCCTTCCTTGGTTATTAATGGAGCAAAAAAGTGATGCATTAAAAGTAGTCATAAAAAAGAAAAATTTCCAACAGGATTTGTTGCAAATATAAGCACTCTTTTATCAAAGAAAGGTGATTTTGGGCTAGGGTTGAAAATACATGATTGGCATACCTTCGTCAAGGTAAGTCATGTTGTCTATTTATAGTATATTTGTAAGATTGAATGTAGTACCAATTGCATTATTTAATAATATATTGAAATGATCATTTTTTAATGATTACAGTTCATCCTACCTCTATCCCTTCCATAATAGTATGACAACAGTATTAAACAAGTTATATATGATTTGATCTTGGAAAATACATGAAGTTAGAAGTGTTTTTTTTATAGATTTGTAGCATTTTATCTGAAATCTATTGTATAATTTTATTTGAAATCTTGTTTATGTGTTTTAGCGTGTTGAATCTCTTTTAGCTAGTTATCATATAAAGAAATTGATTAAAAAGATATAAAATATTGGAAGAGAAAAATTCTACAGCTTATGTGTGAAATGCAAAAGTGTTTACCTCCAATGTTTTTCAATGCTCAAGAACACTATCTCATACATCAAGTTGAGGAGATTGAATTATGTGGACTTGTACAAGCTAGATCAATATGGATGGTTGAGAGGCACTTGAAATTTATGAAGGGCTTGGTTTGACAAAGAGCACATCCTGAGGGTTCTATGATAGAGGGATAGATGATATACCAGACCATGGTGTACATTAGTGAATATCTTCCAAAGTTTGTAGCAGATATCCATGTAGATCGCATTTGGGATCCCAACTGTAATGACAAATTCAAAGGGGAGTACCTGACGGGAAAAGGTAGATTAAGGAGGGTGAGGGATAATTATAAGTTTTTTTTTTTAAATTTAATAATTCTTATCCATCATCAATATATATAAGTTGTTTCTAACTGGTGTAATTATCTTCTTTATAGTTGGTCGTGAGTGGGATGCACTACACTTGTATATTGCAAACAATATTGATTGGATGACAGTATAGATTGAAAAGTCTCAAGAAAATGGTCACCCATTAACATGGGATGGTGTTGCATCATTGGTTAAAGAAGTTCATCATAATGGAGATCCCACCCCAATGGTACTTGATCTAATATATGATTTAAGAGATACAAAGGTATGCATAAGATTACTAATCATGAGACATAAGTTTAATATCAACTCACAAATCAATGAGAAGATTCTTGACATTTTTGAATAATTTCAAGTCAAACACCATAAAGCTATGTACTACCATGGCTATAAATTTAGCACAAAAGAGTTAGACAAAATGAAGAAAACATGTGATTTTGGGATAGGTGATGTCTTTGCGGTCACCAATATTTCATCTAGAACTGACATACATCCTCAATAATCTAAAAATTGATACTATGGCAGTTTGGATGATATACTTGAGTGTGAATTTAGTTTATTCAAAATAGTTCTATTTGTCATCAAATGGTTTAGGTTACAACTGAATCAAAATGATCTTGATAGGACTATTATTGAACACGATAGTGGATTGACTATGATTAATACAAGGCCATTTGAGCCAGTTAGAGATGAGCCCTATGTTCTTCCAAGCCAATGTGAGCACGTGTTTTACTTTGGTGTTTCACACAAACTAGGTTGGTCATTTGTTGTTAGACATGACCCAAGAGGAAGGCTAGTAAAGTATAATGTGATAGAAGAAGAAGATATTAAAGAAGCACAAGAGGAAGTAAATGATTATCAGGAATGACAGTTACCTAGTAATGAAGCAGAAGAAGATGGTGATGATTTTGGTCACGCTAACAATAATGGTGATAATGATGATGATGATGCTAATGACAATCATGATCATGGTGATGAAGATGGTGATGATCATGGAGATGATGGTCATGATGATGATAGTGATGAAGATGATAATGATGGTGATGAAGATGGTGGTGGTGATGATGACGATCAAAGTGACAAGTACAATGATGGTGATGATGATGATGATGATGATGATGATGATGGTGATGATGATGACATGGATGAAGATCATGATGATTAATGAAATGTCCAGGTAGGATCAATGTCAACTACAATGGGGTCTTGTATGACCAAATTTTTCTTTCCAAACCATATGTGCACATATAAACGTTAAGTAGAACATGTCAAATATTTTTTTAGATATAAAAATTAGTTACACCAAATTTTTAACTTAAGATAAATGATTTACATATACAATCTACTTTATTATTAATATTTTTTTTGGTAAGTCTATTACTTTAATTTCGCTACTGATTTCTAAGACTTACTATTTTTTTTCACAGGGCTATATGGATGAACCATCTCAGACACCTTCAATAGAGGTAAACATTAATTATTGTAAATTTTAATGTTAATATAGAAATAAATGTCATATTATTATGTTCTTTTCTTTATGGCTTTAGAGTTATTTTGATGAAATTATACTAATATTTGATGTCACAAATGATAGGAAAAAGCTAGAATGATTGCTGATCAAATGTGATTTGAAATACAGGCATCATATCAACATGACATTGCCCTTAGTATTGACCCTATGTTCATCACCTAAAAAATCAAGCAAAGATACAGTGATGAACTTGTTAACATTATCATCGAGGGTGACACAATTGAGGAGAAAGAGGCACTGAGAACAGAATTGGACTGTAGAATCCAATCTTTGAAGGTAAGCAATAATTTGACTAAAGCAGTAATAGAACTTCAATAGATATTAATATTTTATAGTATCTTATGGATCATGATCTCTAATTTTATGTGTTCTTGTATAGACATATGTGCCAGTTGCGACATCACATGGTGAACATGGTGAGGGTTGTTGCGCACGACCTTCGTGTAAGTAACACTTTGTTTGTTTTGACCAAAATTATAACACTTACGTTTTATTTTTGTGGATGAATCTCACTAGTATCCCATTTGATCTTTATCCATTGAAAATTTCTTTACTAACAATATTCTATTCTTTAGCTCATGATGAAGTGTAGACTCCTCCTTCAGTTGGAAGTCCAGTATTGCCTGGTGCACTATCGACAACAAGGACCATGCAAAAATCCTTGTCTATGCCCACTAGAATTGGTAAAACCTTGTTTTGCTATATTTTGTAATGTATTTCTACAAGTTGATGAACAAAAAAGTAGCATATCAGTGCTTAAATGATGTCTACAGAATCCTGCATACACACAAACACATGCATACACACACCACGCATACATACATACATACATACATACATACATATATACATACATATATACATATACATATATATATATATATATATATATATATATATATATATACCCACACATAGAGAGACATGGAGATAGGCAGGAAGGTAGACTTTCAGTTTTGTCTTGTATGCCTTTTCCACATGACTTCTCATCTGCACTTCTGACCTTTTTGGGCTCATGAACCTTGACTATTTCTCCCTATAATATGTTGGTACAAGAGCACACTTATATTTACTCATCTAAAATAGACGGGCTAGAATGCATATTATTATTCAAGTGATGTAACAGTATGCACAACAAATTTGATGCCGAACCAGCTAGGAGTCAAACTGAGGACCACCAGTTTGATGCCAGGATGATCTACCACTGAGATACAAGCCCTTTTGGTGACCAATCCATCTATTGTCACTAGAGGCTAAAGCTTCTAAATCTTCCATCTTTTATTCAGATTTCATTTTAGGACGTATTTGTGAATGTATTGATCTCATCTACCATAGATCTAGAATTTAGTATTTAAAGAAGAGAATCCCTTAGTTGTTAGGTTGTCTCTTATTATTGACTGCACCTTTCATAGTCTCTAGTATTGTCTTCTTCTCTGGTAATATAATTTACATTGGTTTCTAGGCAGCGAATTAATTAGTCATATTAACAAAGTGTGACTAATGGTGTCTCTCTATCATTCAATTCATTTGGTGTCTGCTTTAATTGTCATGATGTTTCAGTTGATAGACCAACAGAGAGTAGTACTACTAAAGCTGATCCATTTCTTGGAGCAGTTCGTGTGATTAGCACTAGTTCATATGAAGGGACATTGTTGCTGAATAAGAAAACTATGTTTCCGTTAAAAGAATGAAAGCTTTGAGGTGTTTAAAATTGTTATTATTTAAAGTGTAAATTTTGTTTACTTTTACATTACTCATTTTGGACTGATAAATCCTTTATATTTTTGTAGGTAATAATGCTTTCTTTGAACATCTTTTTCATATGACATTGAGACTATTTGGACCCACCATACGTAAAAGGTACGTAGTTTCATATCATTGTTACATAATTTTTCTTTTCTTTCATTTATTGTAATATATTAAAGTTATTGATCTAACAATCTTTTTTTTTTTTTTTTAAGGTGTAATTTACAAGCTGTGGAATTAAAAAATCAGCTGATTGCATCTTTTGAGGAGAAATTTTTAAAAAACATTTTTGACGCTGGCCTACTTCTGAAAAGAGCAGCAAAGCATATAAAGATTGTGAGTGATCAATATAGAAGGGATCTTAAGGATAACCTAAAGTATGACCATCCTCCTATGATTCCACTGATGGAGTGGAATGAAATAATAGAATATGCAAAGGAGAAAAGGCTATGTGAAGATAGAGATAATGAAGCAGCATAGGGCAAAAAGAGGTATGTCATTATAGTCTTAAGTACATTGTAATCATGCACTAATTATTGATATTTGTAAATATATAATCTAAGATGTTTGAAATTGTTCATAGATTGCAGGACATATTCATGGCTACAAAAGCGAGAGTAGAAAATGTTGGCCAACACAAACTTGGCTCTGGTGGCTATATGAATCTCCAGTCTCGACTTGTAAGTAGAGTAATGAAATTTCATTTTTTTAAAAATATAATGTTGCAAATAGTTTTGTTTAATGAAACCATACATGAAAAATTGATGATATTAAGTGAAAAATACAAGGCACAAAATTCAATGTGGAGGTCACAGATGAAGATAGAAAAATTGCCTTGAAGGAAGGTTATAAAGTTGTGGCTACACGCCTATGCAAAGAATATATAAGCCTTGCCCAAAAATCCGATGCACCAAATGATATCTCACAAGTAAATTGGTTAGATGAAAAGTAAATGAAATTGAATAGTTGAGAAGATTCTTTTTTGGTATTAGTTTTAAACATAAATTGACTACATAACAATGTGCATAACATTTTACTGCAGCCTTCATATCCTACCATACAACCTACTTGTGACGAAGGCCATGATGTGCATTATAGTGGTGGAGATATTAATTTTCTATTGGAAATTAATTATGTAATTATGAATACAATTTAGCATCTTCAATTGCAATTTGATGTGTATCCTTTTTTTGAATATTTCAGAGCATGTTGAACATCATGCTAAAGGAGTGGACCATGTCCCAAGTGTTCAACATGTTGATGTGGCAATGGATCAAAATTGTTAATGTACATGATGTGGCATTTTCAAGTAAGAAAAATGCATTTTATGTTGTACTTATACTTGATTATAGACTTGTAACAGTTAGAAAAAGAAAAAGAGTATGCCAATTTATCCTATTCACTTGTTCTTGCAAAAGAGCCCCTGTTAGTGAAACAGCCTCCTACTCCTCCAAAGAGAAGGAGTCATTATAATTTGACATTACACATGCTAGAAGAGGAGGAGAATGATGCATATATGGATGCTCCTATGAGCACTTTTCTTAAGAGAGCTCAGAAAAACAAAAAAAAGAAATGATGTTTTAAAAATCTTCTTTGATAACCTTGTTGGATAATGAAAGAACTTTGTTTTAAGTAATTATGTATGAATGATGCGTATTAATATATATTTTTATTTTATGTTAATGAATATTGTAATGTGTTAATGAAGTCTTGATTAGTATTGTGTATTAATGAATGTTATGTGATTGTATTGATTGAATGTTATAGCTCATAAATGGATGAATGAATGAATGAAGTATGTAATTAGATGATAATGGGTATTTTAGATTGCTATTAGGGGGAGGGGGGTGAGACTAGATGAGCTTCCACCTTCACATGGTTGGCCTTGTTTAGAGAATATTATAGTATTCTTGAAACAAAGTGAAGCTCAAACTAACATAAAATGGACACTTTGCATGTGGTAGGTCTAAAATGATCCACAACTACTGCTACCCATAACATTGAATGCAAATGCGATATGGGATTTATGTGTGGCTACATACAATGTTTGATATTTGATCATTTTGTTCCCTTTATATATTTAGATTCTCAAGGTAGATTTGGCAAAGTCATTGTGGTCTAGCAATTTTAATTTTTGAGTCCTACTAAACTTGTTATTGTTGATTATGACTAATAGGTGATAGTTGCCCTAAAAAACTAGAAGTTTATGACTTTAGGGAACCAAAAAAATAGTCCTCTTGAATAGGTTCACTCCCTTGATTCATTTCAAAAAACTTATCAATTCACCTTGCCTTTGTTTCAACTTCCCTCTCCTTGGGAACACTCCTAATTCACCCCTCCTATAACCAACTCTTGATCTATGTACTAAAAGACTCCCCTGATCCTTAAAATGATTCAATACCCTTCAAATAACATAAATAAGGAGTTCAAACTTATACCAAACATTATTTTTGTCTCAAACTTAAAACTACCTTCAATAGGCCTATCCTATTAGCCCTGTCCTGCAAGTAGTCTGCACTTTACTTTCAAACTTCTCAAATGATCTAGTAACCTCTTCACCTTTTCAAATACCCTTTATCGAGTTCTTAAAACCCTATGAATCTTAGTCCTTTCATCCTGTGATTGATGAAACTTTCTATGATTTCTCCTAAATGCAACTAAGCCTAGTTAGCCCTCCATTTACAAAGCAACTCCTTTTTGCTCTTACTTCCAACATTCAAAACCTTGACATAGTCTTAAGGAATCTATTAAATAGAAGGATTCCTAATTTTTTTTTAACTTCCACTCACATCTAAGCACTCTTTCATCAAACCCTCATTTTAAGGGTTTCTAGCCTAGGGTTCTCTAGAAAAGACCCTTAATAGTTTCACAAAAAATTTCTAATGGTTTAGAAACCTTACAATACACTTCCTCAATTGTTTCCAACACTCATTTATCCACTCCAACCCTCATATCACTATATTCACCATATGGTGCTTTCTAAGTGCACCCTCACTATTTGTTAATCAATCACCCATTGTTCCTTTCTTTGTTCACTATCACCTGCATCTAAATCATAGTAAAAACATCATATTTACAAGCTTAAGTACCTCTCCCACAAGTTACATTTTAATCACAAAAAGTGGGAGAGGCATATTTCCTTAAATTTCTTCAAAATAATGACAAGCTATCACGTTTCTTGTGATAGCAGAGAACTTCAAATAGATCTGTTAGAAGAAACTTGCAAAGATCTTTGAATAGAGTTGTAAAAGACTTAACAAATCATGAGCACCATTCCAAGGAAACAAAACAATAATTTTTAAATGGAAAGAACCTTATTTGATTGTCAAGCTAAATCCATGCATTTAGATATGGGGAAAATATGGGCTCATATGTGGATTTGTTTGGCTAAGATTTCCATGTTGTGTTCAAGAGCTCTATAATTATACTTGGGTCTCATACAAGGGTACATGTATCTAGGCAAGGAAGGAGAAATATATGTGAACTTTGCAGTTCAACCTTATAATATTTCTTAACTCATCAACTTCTCAAAGTTTGTGTGTTGGATAGTAATGTTAAATTATCAATTTATCTTGAATATGCTTGTTTATTTGTAATTTGTGACTGGAGAAAACTTGTGTAGTTATTTTTTTTTAGATACTTATCTTTGTTGTCAAATGATTTAGAATAAATGTCACCTAGTGATTTTAAATACTCTATTGCTTTGAGAATATTAATCTTTTCTTTCATTGTAGTTATTTAATATGTAAAGACTTGTAAAATTTTTAATATTACAATATCTTCTCACACACTACTCAGAATCACACCACATTGTAATTTTTCTAGAAACTATAAACTTTGATGGTGAACTCAACACAATGTTTAAAGAAATGGTCTTTATACCATATATTACATCAACTACAAATTAATGAAGAAAAGGGTGAGATAGTATGCACAATCAATTCGAGCAAGAGTAGAGGATTGTTGTAGTATTCTCAAAGAATTTTCAAGGATGCTCGATTATCAAGTTAGTTAATGTATGTTTCATGCTAGTCAGTTTTAACAATGTTATTGTTCAAGAGGATTATTTATTGAAACTTTACTTACATTATCCTCTATGTATAGTTCACAATGTCATGTACAATCTAAAGGCTTTGACAAGAGCATTGTATGCCCTCTATCTAAATAAAAAAATAAAATCAAAATGATGTAAGAAAGAGAAGAAAAATGTATTGCATTAAAAAATATCATGACACTAGATCTCTATTATATTTATAAAATCTAGTGGAATACATAAATAGTAGAATAATAATATGTGCTTGAATACATCAACAAAATAGTAATAGTAGTGTGGAAATGATAAGAAATCAAGCACCTCATTGGGAATCTTTAATCAGATCAGAATTAATGCTTCTGTAAAATGTTTCTTTGCCCCAAAAATAAGTTTGACAATAGGACAGGAAATGTTCTTTATTCAATGCAATCCTCAGATGAGATTACCCACAAGAAACGAGAAGGATTCAACATTTGGTTCTAGATTGAAGGATCATATTCTTGAATTGATAGATAAGCTTTGTGTGTTGTAGCCACTCATTCTACTTGGGAAAATATGTGAAATGAATTATAGAATTATTCGTCAATGTCAGCAAGCCTCTGTCTATTTATTGAAATGCTAGAAAATTGAGTGTCAAATCTGTGTACCTAGCCTTATTGTCATAATTTATTTTGATGATACTAGTTTCATCTATTAATGAAGTTTGATAGTACATGGCCCTAGTCTAATAACATCAAATTTCTCAAGTTTCCAATAAAGTCTGACCACTCATCAGTAATTCAAATATAGCCTGAAAGCCACCAACTAGAAAGACTTAATATAAAGCATTATGTGTGAATAATTCATAGCCAAATCCAATGACATGTACTATTATTATTTGTAGTAGAATAATAATGCTTGCTTCAGGCCCCTAGGAAGTAGGAAGATATTTTACCTTGCCCATTTATAGTGGACATGTACACTTAGAAATCGCTAATCCCATAAGGAGACTAGTGGTGAGGATCCTACCTCCAACCAACCTCTTAGATTTTAGGGAACAAACCTAAAATATAGGAAATGGTCCAAATATTGTAAAATACCAAGGAGAAATGAATGAAACTAGTCCTCATAGTATATACTTTTTAGGTAAACACCATTTGACCATTCTTAATGAAAAAGGGACATTAAAAGTCCACCATTGTTGGAATTCCTTGCCCATGAACAATGTGACATTGGATGTTTAGGTATACTTGGTCATTCCCAAGGAGCAGTATTTGTAGTTATGATTTTTGAATGGACCAAGTATTCTGTGATGATCTTGTTACCCAATCTCTTCTCTTGGTTGTACAATACAAAGCAACATCTTCCTCTATTATGAAGAACCCAACCCTTGTACACAAACACCTTCAAATTTTCCAAGGTCCACAACAGGATTTGTGTTTCTTCCCTAGTCATAAATGATATTTGAACTTGAAGTATTGTAGTTTCTACTTAAAGGAAGTAAATCCTAACTGCACTTGCTGCTGCACCATAATTGACATATTGAATCATTTGAATCAGGAACCCTGTATATTTGTGCACAAAAATCCACCAATCAGACTTGAGCCACAAGGATTGTTTGCATTTGAGCTTAAGATTTTCCTAAGGTGATCATGACCTTTCACGATGAAAATTAAAATGTGATTGCTTTATTATTTCATGTGATCCAAAGTTATTGATTCCATTTTGTCAAAAAAGCGTATGCTTGTCTCTGTATGCTGATGTGCATTGCTAGATTTATTGAGCATGTCTATTCCCATTTTTTGAGCATGTATTTGTTTGACCATTGACTTGTTCCTCATCTGCAATAGTAACACCATGTTTTTTACTAACAACATGTCATAATTTTTTATCAAATTATCTCCTAATTCTTTGGGTAGGTCTTCTAACTGATATATTTTCCATTCTTTCTAAAATCTTCATATCATCTTCTCATATCCCACTTGTTTTTTTGTTGAGGATGACAAGTTTTTGATAGCTGAGGCACTTGATCAACCACATAACCTCTTGAAAAAAGTTGTGCTAGAAGATCCAATCTATACACCTAACTTATCCTTCTAAAGCAGATAATCTAGAATATTCTAAGGTGATTGAATAAATTGTCATCTCCCTTGAAGTCAACAATTTGAAGTTCACTGTGAGTATCTTTAACCTGAAATATATTTTATTTGTACAAGCTAAATGATTTTAGTAGTTTAGGTGACCAATGAAATTGCATTTAGAAATGGTTGGGTGACGGAGAGATTATTTTCTTTTGTCCTAAAATGGGAGGCTCAAAGAAAAAATAACTATCCTACTAGAAATGATCCCCACCTTTTTCTTGTATTGATAGAAGCATATTATTCCTTCCAAACCTAGACAAATAGCATACAAAATTTCAAAATAATAACTTTCTTCCAAAGGGTGGGATGATTTGTTAAATATGGCACCCTTGTATCCTTTTGGAGATTTGTTACTCCTTTCATTGCTAGAAACCTCAGCTGTGCCTATTTCTATTGTAGCTAAATCTTTAATTGTAGTTGAATCGTTACCATGGCTTGCACAATATAACTATATTTTGAGAGAATTGGACTACTTTTGACAATATCAAAAGTTTCTTGTTTGGACACAAACACATGCTTCCTTAGGATTATTGGTACTATTTTAGGAGACATTTTTTATGTACTTGTCTTCTCCCATATTATTTACTCTTATTGACTTAAAGTTTCTTTCACTCACAAGCTTCAACTAGCTTGTAAGAGTCAATTTTTGGGAAACACTTCAAGGGTTATTAACTTATTCCTTATATACTAATTTCTTCATTAGTAGAATAACATTATTTTTTCTTTTTTTGCAGCCAATACATCTCCAAGAAACTTTTCAACCTTCACGTGTGTAGTGATTGCCATACTACTATCAAGTTTATGTGCAAGATTGTTACGCAAGAAATTGTATTGAGGGACAGTAACTAGTTTCATCACTTGAAGGATGGGATCTATTCTTGTGGTGATTATTGGTGATGCTAGTGGAGAAGCAACTACAAGCAAGCTCTTCATCTTTTGGTAGGAAACAAGCTATTTTAGTACGTGTTATGTGATCATACCATGAAGACATTAACTGTGAACATACATGCTAGCAGCCAATACTATGAACTTTGTTAGAGTTCAAGGGCTAAAATGGGGCTGATAATAAATTTTAATTTGATTGTGAGTCTACTGAAGAGTGTGAATTTTCTAAACTACATGAGGCTCACCGCCAATGACAAATGTATATGAGTTATGGCCATTTAAACTAGTTCACATAGTGGGCATTAATTATGTGCATTGAATGAAACCATTACTAGAGGCAAACATGACAAGGAATTATGGACATAAAATCAAATTATATGAATATTGGTTGGCCTTAGAACTAGGTGTAATTCCATATATAGTGTGTAGGTTTGTTAGTAATACATGGAATCATTATTTAAAATATGGTTCAAACAAGCAGTCTAAAAAATTCAAATGTGATTCTATACATAACCCATCTCAAAACCTGTAATAAAGTAGGTAATAGTATGAACTACAACATTTAATAGTTGTAGCAGTCTCAAAAAAAGGTATTATTAGGCCATCATCAACCAATACTAGTCTAGTTAAGCTCCTTGAGATAGAAAACACATATGATAAATGCGGTGCTCAATATTATATAAAATATGGATGAAATGTTGTTGGCTACTTAGTGGAGCTTTTATTTCAAAACTGTAGTAAGAGATTTTCAATATTAGCTATCACAAATGTATTGTAGGTTGAATATGCCTACTGGTAGAGACATAAAACTTTATGCAACAATAAGTGTGGTGAGATGTGATGCCACAAACATGAAACATATGACTACAAATCATCTAGGAATAGTGGCCAATACATAATAGGATCCTGATGGATTGTTCAAAATGTTGATCCTGATGGTATCTATAGACCATTCAATTAAACTATGTATTTTTTGTAGCCTTCCTCTAGGAGGAGGATTCAGTTGAACTATTCATCTAGGATTCCAAATTTTGCATCCATGTCTATCAGGGCAGTTGCAGCTTAAACAAATATATTCTCTCAATATATCTATTTTGTGCATATCCAGCAACCATGACTTTTGATGACGACATTACATTCAAGCATCCTATCAAATAGTTCACATGACTTATCTATGCTTCCATTTTGCAAGCATGTCTCCAAAGGAAAATGCTACTACTTCATCTACACCGTATGACAAAATCCTTTATGTTTTGATGGATGCCTATAGCTTATCCCAAAGCTCTCATTCAACAGTTATCAGATGATCAATCAAGAGGAAACAATTGAGAGCTTAGAGTGACACAATTTTTAGATGATCATATGAAATGAAATGGGTGTGCGAGTAGAAAGAAACTAGAAAGACATTGTGTATAGATGAAGGCATCATAGGTTGTTATTTGCAACATCTGGGCTTGGAACACAAGTTCTAGCCAGATCATTTGGGACATAGCCCTCAAAATTGTGTTGGTTGTAATTGAGATGTTCAATTCATTAAATGCATTGTCTGAAGATGGAAGTCTTCTTGCCATGCTGATGTACTATATATTTTTAATAGGTGAGACATGTTATTCTACAGTCACATATTCAGCCCAAGCATGTAATGAGGAAGACACACAAGCTCCCACCTGGTCGGAGATAGATCTACAAAATTTTGAGGTAAACTTTTTAATCAGTTTAGATTGGAATAATATAAAATCCTTGACATTTATTTATATGGAACATGTTGGTAGAACATAAACTATTCTCTAGATTACATTTTTTCCACATAGAATAGTTAAAATAAAACTTGATGGTGCAAAGAACAATGGCAAAAATAGTAAAGAGTTTTACTTGCCAAACAGATGATTTTAGCTGGAAGATGACCAAATTTAACATTAATCTTATGAAATTTTAATCTTATGTAATTTTAATGTGATCAATATCCTTCTATAAGATGATTGTTGTTCTAATCACTGGCTTTGAGTAAATGTGTTGCACCATGTAACAAAATTTTGCTTGATGTTGCATATAAACTTCACCAATAAGTAAATGTGTTCAACATTTTTCAAGACCTTGGCACTTGAGCTGCAGTATCCAATCTAAGTGTTTCAAGTGCTTGTACCATAAATTTTTTTCCATTCAATTACATGTCATGTTTTTATGCAGGGATCCAGACTAGTTGAAGCCTTCATCAAGAGAACATGTTCATTTCAAAGGATTAAATGCCTACAATGTTCACATTTCAGGTATTAGTTATGATTTATTTCTACTCTTTCTTACATTGGTTAATTATATAAATCATTTTTAGGATTGATATGGTTTACATTTTTGTTTTAGGAAGACTTTTGTATCAACATTTCAGATGATATTTCATAATCTATCTTCTACATTAACTAAGATCACATGTCAATTGAGCCTCTATAGTTTCTTTTCATCTAGAGACAATTCTAACACTTTGTGAACATTATGTTATGGTAGAAGAAAACAACAAGGACACTCTTGGCATCATCTACAAGGAGTTATGGGGACAATTCAAAGCAATATGCTTCTCCAAGTAAAAATAAAGAAGTCGGTAAAAGAGATGAAGCTTCCTTCCAAGGGGCCAAAACACCTTCCACTCCATGTGAATCTCACAACTTCTCAACATCAAGGTCTTCCACGTATCAGTCAAATGAAACTGATCTCTCTGACCTTGTTGATATGGACTATGGTAAAGTGTATGATATGTAAGTGTATGATGGAATAGAGCAAATCTAGAGCACCACTATAACTTATAATATAGAGGGATGGTGATAGTAGTTAGTTGGAGGTCAGTTTCGACATTCCATCCATCCCTTTTTGGGTACATGATGATAATTTTATTTGGTGGTTGTTGTTGAGCAACATAATAGTTCTATTCACATTATATATCAAGTAAATAAATGGCTTGACATTACTTAAACTTTTCATGCTATCCATTTCTTTATATAATCAAAAGGCTTGAAATGTGGCAAAATGTTCACCATTAAATGGGGACAATCCCTGTGGAAATTAACTAAACTTAGTTGAATTGTGCAATAATAAGTCATGTTATGTGTAACCCATATGTTCAAAACATGAAAATAAGTCTTTTTATCATATGTTTTATCTTTTGGTGGTTCCAGTCAGACATGGACTACCTTCATACAATGTACATGATTTGTCTCAATCATATAACTAATTATATATTATTCATATTAGTTACTATCAATTTTTTTCAGTCATTCTATAAAATAGTTCACATGCCTTGCATATGATATGACATTTTGCATGCATCTTGCACTCTCTCTCATCCCAGTGATGATGGATTACACAGAGTGATTTGAAACCACGATTCTAAAAAATACACAATCAAATCCAAAATGAACTTGCGCTACAAATGGATTGTGGAAATCTAATATTGGTAATTTTGCATGCATGTCTACCAGGAAAATCACAACTTAAACATATATTTGTCTTGGTAGACATGCATGCAAACTTAACAATATCAGATTTCCACAATCCATTTGTAGTGCAAGTTCATTTTGGATTTGATTGTGTGTGTTTTTTAGAATCATGGTTTTAGATCACTCTGCATAATCCATCATCAGTCAGATGAGAGAGTGCAAGATGCATGCAAAATGTCATATCATATGCAAGGCATGTGAACTATTTTATAGAACGCCTGAAAAAAAATTTACATCTAGTTGTTGGTCGAAATTTCCACCAATGCCTGATTTTTTTCTACCTTTGTTGGTCAAAATTTCCACCTTCATTGGTCAAATTTTCCACCAATGCCTGGGTTTTTTCTACCTTTTTTGGTGGAAATTTCTACCTTCATTGGTTGAAATTTCTACCTTCATCGGTCAAAACTTTCTACATTCATTGGTTGAAATTTCCACCAACGCCTGAATTTTTTTCTACCTTTGTTGGTCAAAATTTCCACCTTCATTGGTCGAAATTTCCACCAATGCCTAATTTTTTTCTACCTTTTTTGGTCAAAATTTTCACCTTCATTGGTCAAAATTTTCACCAATGCTTAGATTTTCCTACCTTTGTTGGTCAAAATTTCTACCTTCATTGGTCGAAACTTTCCACCTTTATTGGTCAAAATTTTGAACACTTCCTAATTGAACTTGGACAATGGCTCTGGAAGGTTTTTGACCAATGGATTGGTCAAAATTTTGACCAACCAATAAGTTGCTCAAAATTTTGACCAATGGGTTGGTCAAATTTGGTCAAAAATTGGTCAAAAATTCAACCAATAAAGGTCAAAAAATGAACCCAAATGTGCTAGTGTGTTATGATTTGCCAACACACATTCCTTGCAAATTGTTTTAGTAGGCTTTAAAATCTTAGGAAAATCTCTAACTACAAACATACGACTCGTCTTCACAATACTATCAAAGTTTATATGACAAAATCTCTTGTACCATAACCAACTGTCATCTACCTTTGCAACCAAACATGTCATTTTAGTAGGATTTAACTAAAATATATTACCTCTAGATCTAGTTCCTATTTCAATTACCTTTCCATCTTTATCTCTAATCATGCATGCTTTCTCTATGAATTGCAACTAATAACCTTTTTCCACTAGTTGTCCAACACTCAAAAGATTGTTCTTTAAACCATCAACAAAATATAAATCCTTAGTGTTAGTTTTACCATCAAGAGTTATAGATCCAATACCTTTAACTTGGTATACTACATTATTTCCAACTCTGACAATGCCTCCATCTTGACTTTTGAAGTCAACAAACTTGTTCATATCACTAGTCATATGATGTGAACTACTATCAATTATCCAATTAAATTTCTTCTAAACCTATGACACCAAAGCTTCTTTCTCTATAATTTCTTCTTTTGTTGCCACAAATCCAATTTCATCATCACTAGCACTTAATGCTTGTTCATCAGAATCATTATCTTTATTTGCATACAAACACTCCCTATCTCTTCTAGGTTTGTAATTTTCCTTATACTTTTTCTCTATTTTAGGACACTTAGATGCATAATGACCATATTCTTCACAAGTCTAACATTTAAAGATTTTCTTACCTCCCTTTTCTATTTTTACTAGAAGGACCACTCCTTTAATCTTTCTGTCTTCCTTAGATTTTCTATTGCTAGCAAAATCTCCTCTAGCACTTGTGCTCCTTGATAAATTAGGTTAAATGTTCAAAGAATTGAAGATTTTCTCTATCCTAGTCAATTCTTTGGACTATCTAAGCTCATTCTCAATTTCTTCAAGTCTTCCAAGCAATGACTCCTTTCAACAATTTTATCAGCTTCTTTGGTTCCTCAAGATTTAATACTTGCAATAATTTCTGATATCCTGCCTATGTATGTTCTTACAGATTCATCTTCCATCATTTTAGCATCTTGAAATGCACAAATCCAACTTTGTAGCCTCAACTTCTTAGAATGTGCATCACCTTCAAAACTATTTTCCAAAGCTTTCCAAATCAAATGTCAAGTAGCAAGTGATTTTAACTAATTGTATTCAATTTCAAGATGTGTAGTCAATATTGCTTCTCTAGCTCTCATGTCACACATAAAAAGATCTCTTTCATCCTTGGTAAAATTTTCCAAATCCTTTTCAGAAATGATTGTTTTCACTGATTTTGTCAAGATCCAATATCCTAGATCCATACACAAAAAATGTGTCATCATCGTTTCCTTCCAGCTGTCATAATTTGTTCCATAGAACTTCAAACTATCTTTCTTAAACATGCTCATCATGGATCTCCCAAAGTTGTTAAACTTTATCTTTAAGGACCTGATGCTTTGATATTGATTGTTAGAAATAATAGTCCACTAGGATAACTAAGAGTGGGGCGGCGAGGGGGGGGGGGGGGGGGGGGGGGGGGGGCGGGGGTGGGAAAAATTAAAACATTTATCTTCTTTAAAAAAACTTAACCATTCAAACAAAGTAAACAAAAACCATAATAAGATGCACTTAGACAATTACATTAGATATGTTGATGAGGGAAACCCTTGATCAGAGGGAAATCCTCAGTGGGAATGATTCCCACAAGATGATATACTAATATAAATATTCCTTGTTAGAGGATGGACCCTATTATGACTCTATTACAATATTTAGTACATAGAAGTCCTATTAGGAGACTTTGAATCTCTATTAGGAGATTCCAACCCTATTTGGAGTTGTCAGTTGTAGTTCAATGTATGCAAGAAGAGCCCACTACCCAAACATGCAATTTCAACAACAAGAAGAGCTCACTACTCAAACATGTAGTTTACTATTATGTTCTTCTTTCCTTTATTCTATCAACTGAACCAATCACTTTCAAACCTTGTAGACTAGGTCAGAAACCTTAGATCACTTAGCAAAACCTTGGCAATGAAATTTCCTTCACTTGCACACTGCTCTGCTCAACTTCACATTCCGCTCTTACTACTACTTATCATCATTCATCAACCATGTCATATGATAAATAAAAATGTCCTTCCTTTATATTGAGTCCATAAAATAATTCCTTGAGTTGGTTGTTAGACCTTCTCAATTAATCATTATAGGAACACATTACACTTAGTGATCACATTAATCTTCTACCTTGCAACTTGAATATCTTTCCATACATGCAATATTATGATGAGAAATATTGGCCAAATCATTAGCAACATGTCTTCTTCATATCCTCAACCCTGATTCTCAAAATAATAACTCTACTAAGAGATATAACAAGTTTACTAGACCATGTCTCTATAAACTCTATCTCAAAATAGACATCACGAAAACTTACATAACTTCTGCTAGAATTATCATTTCTTCTTTTGACATTAACTACATATACTAGATACTCAAAATTATCTCCCATAACTTTAGATAGTTAGAATACTCAACTAGTTGGTTTGTACCAACTTGATCTTTCCACTATTCTTCTATCAGATACCATAGAAAATTGCTATGTTGACATCAATGACAAACTCATTCATGAATGTAACATATATAAAATACTCCCCCATAGGAGTATCATTAACATTCATGATTCCAACAATATTACAATAGGTTTTGCAATGGTTAAGGACCTCATAATTGAATCTAGGGAAGAAGTGGTAGCCGAAGTCACTAGGTTACCCCAGGAAGGAGAAAATTGGGCAAAAGATTTTGACCTATAAATGGATAGGGCATAGTTCAATGTGCATTTTGATCCTTCATCAAATATTTACAAAAAGTAGGGTACCTCTAGACTATCATTTCCATTAGAGTTTATCAAGCTAGTGACATTCATCATTCAATACTTAACTTGTGAAAGTCATTACAAATGCATGCATGTCATACTTTTCAAGATTTTGGCTCATTTGTGACATGATTATTGGCAGGTAAATCTTCCCAATTTTCTATTTAATATTGTCAATAAACATGCCTCTTTAGTATGATTAGGAAGGTTTCCCATTATTGCTTGATAAAATTAGTTGTGGAAAGAGTATTGAATAAGTAATTAATTGGGACATGGGAAGAGTCTATGTAGTTAAGAGAGGTAGAGCCTAGGTTGGTTGGTCCTAGAGGGCAAGGGGTTGGATGAAGGGAAATGACATTTACTAGTTTTTGTAAAGTCATTACTAGGACTACAAATGTTCCTAAAGCCTCTCCCTCTAGTTCTAAATGAGCTAAGAAGAGAATTTATAAAGCTAATGCCTCTATCTCTAGCAAAAAGAAAAGAAAAAATAGAGAAATTGCTAGTGCCCCCAAGACACCATCATCTATTAAGACTAGGCCTACTGTTAAGGAAGGAAAAGGTAAAGAAATGGAACATAAGGAAGAAAAAGTAGAACAACAACCTTATGATAAGAGTAATGATAATGAAACACTACACTCACAAGAAGAGGACATTTTAGAAAAATCTTCCTCAAGCACCTACTTTTGAAATGTCTACAAACAAGAAGAAACAAAAGAATCCTCCATGCCTATCTACACCTCCTATGAGGTGAAGTGCAAGGATTTTTGACAGAAATAGGGTTATTGAAGCCTTTGTTCCATTGGTTAACTTAGAATCTTCTAAGGTTGAGAAGGAATCCTCTTTGGACAAAAAATTATGACAAAACATGGTTGTTGATAATGAATGTAATAACTAGAGTCCACAACCTGAAGTTGACCTTAGTGTTAACTATGTGATTGTTGATAGTGATATGAGTCTAATGAACCTAAAGAATTTGAGAAATTTGAAGGAGGCCCTATTATATAGGATATTGGTGAGACTCCAGGAGACCTTCCTTATGAGGACTATCTAGAATTTAGGAAAGAAATTATTGAGGAAGTAATAGAAAACCTCAATCAAGATGGGTTAGATAGACTAGCCACAACAACAGATGAATCTAATAAGGAAGAAAATGTGGTGACAATAATTATCATAAGAGAAGGAGAATGCTCCACACTACGAAGTGTCAACAAAACTCCATAATTGACATATGGATGGATATATATTTTTAACTAGGAACCATTGCCACCACCTAATTTGTCCACACCATTGTCTATAGGAATCAATTTTTTTCAATAGTTGTTATGGGAAAGAGCTCAACAGAAGTTGGAAAAAGAAATGTTGAAACATGTTATTAATGAACAGAGGTATCATTTGAAATAGAGTTCAGACCATAATGAAGTTTTGAAAAGGAGTATTGAACAAGTTACATTGATGGAATGCAGATCACCATCACCAATGTATGCATTATTTCTTAAAGAGAAGTTTGTAAATTTTAAGTTGACTAGGATTGTGGAAGGGCTTAATCCTCTATTGCAATTCCATATAAGTTTTATGATGCATTCCAATATGTTCCAATGCCTTTAAAGAATCTATTATGTGAATTGTATCTCCATAATTTAGTAGTGCCTAATGACATAGAATGGAACTCGCTCTTGTATATAGGGGATGTGCAGTTGAGAGCAGTGATGTCTTGCATGTAGAATGAGATAAGTAGGGAACATCAGGATGTGCCTTATAGGAATAGTGAAATGACAACACCTTTTCTCATGAGACCAGAAGTTCAACACTCTAGAAAAACATTTTTGGATTAGATTTCTATTCTAGGAAACCTTGTTGGAGTAGGTAAAGTATGCCCAGTTAGAGAATAAGCCTTTGTAGATTGGGAACAACACTCATCTTGATATGTTGAGACTGCTATTATTGCTTCAAGACAAAGGTGGAAATAGATGCCACATGACTTGAAGATAAGATAACCCCACTCTCCTCAAAATTTAACTCTTGCCACTATTAGGATCCCATGGTATATTATTCTGGGAAAGAATCAGTGCAAATATTGGCTTCCATTAAAGTATTATACCCTTATTCTCCTATATCCACTACTAGCAGAAAATGATAATCTAGAGGATTATGGTATGAAAACAAAAGTTTGATGATGGAGAAGGCTCAAGGAAAACTATAGGTACTTTGGACTATGTTAAGAATTAGCCAGGGGAGAGAACAACCAGTGACTCGAGAGTTTGGGATAGAATCAAAAACTTCACAGTATTTGGGGACCAACAATAGATCAGTTGGGGAGAATGATGGGCCTCTAAAAGGCCATTGTTTTAAGATATTTTTGTCTTGTTTTTAAGTAGTTATCTTGTAGAAACAATCATGACTTTATGGTTTTAAGAAAATGAACTTATTTTTTCATGTATATGCTCTATTTATGATTGTAGGGTAAAACTAAGGTTCAATTTGATGGTATATTTATGGATATGATTGAATCAAAAACACCCTAAGAATGTCAATACAACTATTTTCTCAAGGGATGAAAATAATAAATCAAGAGGTTTATGAATGCAAATTACTACTTGCTAATAAATTAAACTATTCAAATGACCACACATCTAAGATTACTATTGCAAATGGATTCTAATCTAAAGTTTGGATTCTCATTAACACACCATTAGCAACTAAGCATAATGTTTTTATGAATGCTATTGCAAAGTTTTGTTTGATTAGGAATTGAAATCTAGTTTGATTGCAATAGGAGATTTAGTTGTGGTAGGAGGTTGTTTACAATAGTCTAGTTCTAAGTACAGAGTGTGATAAGAATTATGATAAATGGTGACAGGAAGTATTATAAACAGTGACAAGAGGTGGTTCAATAAATGGATGGATGCGATAGGAAGAATGCAATAGATAGTAATCTATAATAGATTTATTAGAAATAGAATAATGATATATAGAAAGTTTGAACAGATAAGAATGTCGCAACCAATTACATCATCGGACAATTAAATCTTTGATTAACAACAACAACCATTGAATAGATCTACTTAATTAATAAACATATATGCAATAAAATTCCTAATAAGTATAGAAAATTAATCAATAGATAAATGCACAAATTTGATTTAATCTATAGAAAATGCACAAAATCAATCAATACTTAAATACTCAGAAAACAAAATAAATTAATCTCACCAAGTTTCCCAAGAGGGAGCCCTCCTCTAGTTCGCAAGGTGAGAGATGTTCTAAAACCAGCTACTATAGAAACTCCATGCTTTTAATATCAAAAAATTTAGATATAGTCTAAATTTTTTTTTTCATAAATCATATATGTCCCTTGTCTTGTGATTAACATTTGTTTATATAGGCTTAAAATGTTTAACTAAATTAATAACTAAGCTAGAATGGCTGATGGCATTCTCCCTAAATATAGATAATGATTTGTTTTGGCCACTGGCCACACATAACTAATTACAAAACAACTTGGCCAAGATAAGATATGGTCCAAAATTGATCTGTTTAAGCATTCATAACTATTTCCCCAAAATAACATAGCAAAATTACAGCCTTCAAACTACTCTTCTAACTAAATGGCTGGCACCATACTCATGCAACTTTAGTTCCTATAGTGGCATCAGTCAAAATATATAATTTCATATAATTAATAGCTTTTTTAGGAACTATTCTTCCCTCTTTAAAGAAGTGCTAAATATTCTACCTTCCTATCAATAGTTTAGCAAAAAAGGAATTTTATGCCAAAGAAGTGAGAAATGTAGGAGGTAAAAGGTTAATAAAAATATAGCACTATTAGGACTCATCATTTCCCCCCCAACTAAGGGATTTGCATGTCCTCATGCAAAAAATGTATATAAACCAGGTGGAATATTGTTGTTTGGGTGCTCCATGGACTCTTTTGGGACAACAGTTGTACTGATAATGTCATCCTATAGTATTACCTTGGATTTGAGTTGTTGAAGCTCCTATTCAAGTCAAATAAAAGTGTGTATAAATTCATTGATAGTAACCATAGAAGTGCTTGGTGTTGCCATTTTTAATGGAATATGATTAAGAAGAATACTAGAAGTACCTAAAAGGTCCTTTAGAGGAATGTTAGCAACAATCAAAGACTGTGATGTCATGGCCTTATTAGGTTCCGAGTGATAGGAACTTTCTATATTTTCTGTAGTGTTCCCCAGAAGGGCTTCCTTCTAAGGTGTTTTAATAATTTCTTCTATATTTTTCTTTAAATGATCTTCATCTTATTCATAGGCCCTCTAGATAGTATTTTTCATTATATCATTTTTCCATACAACACCAGGTTCAAGTTCATCTCCTACATCAAATGTTTGTTGACCCATGTCTTCTATTTCTTGATCAAGGTTGTTCTTCAGAGATTATGTGGCTTTATTAGGGCTTATTTGTTCTATATGTTAAAATTTAGGTTCCTTATTGGAATTCAAAGTTTGGCTTTCAAGGGTTTCTCCCTCCTCATTTGCTTCTGGATTTTCCACTTCATCTAGAAGGTCACGCTAGTCTGCAATAGTATCACCTTCGTCATAATTATCTTCCTTATTAGTAGGGTTTGGTAAAATTTCTATGGATGGTGCATTCCTCTATTTCTTCATATGTCTAGTTTGATGACAGTATTCTCTACCTACTTTTTCTTTTCATTTCTTATTAGAGCTACTAGTCAAGATCTCAACTTTGGTGTCTATAGTAGCTTGAGCAACATTGGCTAGATTATCTAAATGAATAAAAAATCATGGAGGATTATAGCATACAATAGAGAGGCTAGGTGTTTTTGTACTAGAGGAAGTGCATAGGCATTTTTCTAGTGTTTGTAGGGGTTTACTAGCAGGGTTTTTCTTTGGTTTGTGGCTTGGAGATGGTTGTTCCTCAACCATGGTTTCAGTTTCTTTTGGCTTGGGTTGAGTGGCATTATAAGTAGGTTGTACAAATGCATCCCATGCTAATGGAGTTTCCTAAAGTTGAAGACCATGTATGACTAGTAGCTTAATCAAACCATGACATGTCAAGGAATTCTCATGACCTTCCCTAAATTGAGTGCAAGCTCTTTTCAAGGAATGATATAGGTAATAGGGAAGATTAACAAGATGCCATAACCTTAATTGAAGCATGCCTCACAGGTAATATACTGAACTATAAATTGGGCTACTACATCCCATGGAAAAGGAAGAGTTTTGCATCGAGCTCCTTGTCCCTTAATAACCTCCACAGATTCATTGCATTGTAGGAAGTGGGTTCTACCAATTTTCAATTCTATAAACTAGGTACTGGTAGTAGGAAAATACAACTCACCAATTTTGGGAAAATCAATTATAGTGGCCACTGTCTGCACTATTACTAGAAAAGTAATGTCCCATATTGTCATAGTGTCTTGAGCAAAGGCTTGTGAAAATTCTCTACAAATGACAAGGTCATAACCCTACAATCAAAAAAAGTAATGATGTCATCTTGTATGGAAAAAAATCTTATAGCCTTCATCATTTGCCAATAACTTGTCCATGGAGTTTGGTTCAAACCACTTGCATTTTCCACCCATGACAACAGAGGATTATTGAAACTAGAATATGAACATATGAGGAATGGAGGGTTTGTCTAAAAAATTATCATTAATGGTGAAAACAAGAAAAATAATGGTGATAAGATGCCAAACTGTGTGAAGGAGTCATAAATAGCAAGTGGCAAGGACAAAAATGATTAATTGGAGAGGAAACGTAGAGGTATGACACCCCCCCAACTTTAGCATGAAAACATCCCAATTTCGCTAAAAGTAGAGATAAGAAATATAAACATAAAGTACAACAAAAAAAGAGGGTAAGCAAACTTCCCTTAAAAGTAGAAGGATGATCAACTGATGATGATCAGTATCAATGTCTCATGAGCCAAAGGAGTAGTAATGATGTCAAACAAGGTATGCAAAAGGAGGCAGTTGTGGAGAAAAACTCAAGGATTGCTGTCAAAAAAGGAAGGTAGTAAGCAGTACTTGAGGAGTAAATTAGACCCACAACAAAAAGATTTGAAAATGAACAATCATCAAAGCTAAAGATATCAAGTAGAGACATGTGGTAGGTACAGTAGTGTAGTCCACTTGAATACCTAGAGTGACAAGAGGGCCACTAGTAAGGGATGTTGAGAGAAGGGTGACAGGAACTAAGAGACCTCCTATCACATTCATGAAAGTTGATTGCTGAATTTTTTTATTTTTAATTTTTAATTTTTTTAAAAAAATTATTTATGTATGACACGAGACTGCCAAGAAGTCATTTTTCAATCAAGTGCCACTTAGAAGCGTCGGTGAACCAGTTTTCACTTCTAAAGAATCTAACAACTATAAGGTGCTGGATCAACCAATTTTCAACAAGTAGTTGGCTAACAATGCCAGAGACTAGTTTTCATTGTTGGATTTTTTTATTTTTTTAATTTAAATTTAAATATATATATATATATATAGTTATATAGATATATTCTAGCAATGTTGAAGGAGACCAAAGGGAACCATTGTGGGTTCATTTGCAAGTTCCAAAAAGGAAGCTTCCTTAGAGAGAGACTTCTTGTATAACTTTAATCAATGACCATTAACAAGGAGCTTGTGACATTCAAAGTCCATAGTATAGAGCTAAACTACACCATTGTCATATACATGCTCAACTTCTAAAGTCCAAGCCATCTTGTATGAAACTTACCTTTGAAATCTTGGAATCATGAATCATAGAGAAGTTCCCAATCCCCAGGTTGGAAAGAATGCCAGTGAATGTGCTTGTCATACCACAGTGCATGTTGATTCTGAACAATTTTAATATGAAGGAGTGCTTCTTGGCATTACTCATCAAGGGAGTGGAGTTTCGTTATGCATTCCTTTTGAGCATCAGAGAGACTCAATCTGAGTTGAAGGGCAGTTCAAAGAGTCTTAATTTCAAACTCAATATTAAGTACAACCTTCTTACCAAAAACCATTTCATAAGGGGTCAAGAAGTGGTGGTCTTCCATGTAGTGCGATAGGCCCATACAACTTCAGGAAGCCCTATGGCTCAATCATGTTTATGAAGTGCAACAAGTTTAGTAAGAATATTCTCCAGTTCTTGATTAGTGACTTCGACTTCTCCATTGGCTTGAGGATGATAAGGTGATGATTTTTTGTCATGAATTTCATATTCTTTGATTAATGCCACAATGAGCTCTGAAGTGAACTAAGGTCCTTGATCTATAGGAATCTCATAGAGAACACCAAAGTGAGTGAAGATCTCAAAATATAAGAATGCAACAACTTTGGTATCTTGAGCATGCTTTATCACAACCACCTCAACCCACTTTGTGACATAATCTATACAAATAGGAATATACTCCATGGTTTTAGAATGTGGTTTGATAGGTCCAATGAAATTGAGACCCCATTTTTCAAAAGGTTCTATAGAGAGATGAGGATGAAGTGGCATTTCATTAGATCATGTTGGATGACCCATGCATTGGCATTGGTCACAATGTTGGACATAACACTTGTAATCCTTATGGAGCATAGGCCAATAATAACCTGCAGTAAGAATCTTTTGAGCAGTCTGTTGAGCAACAAAGTGTCCACCACAAGGTTCAGTATGATAGGCATAGAGAATATCAAAGATGTCTTCCTCAAGAATACATCAACATGTAATGTTATCAATGCTGGTACAAAATAGAAGACCATTGATCCAAGTATATTGTCTAGTGAGGCCCACCAACTTACGATGCTCATGAGGAGAGAAGTATGGTGGAATGTAACCAAATAGTTGGCAATGTTGGCATACCATGGACTCTTGGTAGAAATGGAAAATAGGTGTTCATCAAGAAATGAGTCATCAATAGGAATCACTTCATTATTAGACTATTGTAACCAAGACAAAAAATTTGCAACCACATTTTCTTGACCAGGTTTATTGAGTATGGTGACATCAAATTCTTGTAATAAAAGAAACCACCTAAAAAACCTACTAGTTACTACAGGTTTATTCATTAAAAATTGAATCGCCAAGTGATCAGTATGAACAAACACTTTATAACTAGTAATGTAGTGTTGAAATTTATTAATCGCATAAACAACAGCTAAGAATTCTTTTTTAGTTACTATATAATTTACCTCAACACCAATGAAGTTCTTGCTAACATAGTAGATTAAATAGAAGAGATTGTTTTCCTTTTGGCCAAGTACTACTCCCATTGAAAAATTAGAAGCATTAATATGAATATGAAATGGTAATTCCTAATTAGGACCTCTAAGAATAGGGGTAGTCACCAGCTTGGTCTTAATGGTTTCAAAGGCTTCTTGACACTTAGGGGTCCAAGTGAAAACAACATCTTTAGCTAATAAAGCAAACAAAGGAGAGGCAATCTTACTGAAGTTTTTAATAAATCTCCTATAATACCCAACATGACCAAGGAAACTTCAAACATCTTTTTGGGTTGAAGGTATGGGGAGGTCTTGAATTATTTGGATCTTTTTGGGATCAACTTGTATACCTTTTGATGAGATTAAGTGACCTAAAACAATTCCCTCAATCATCAACATATGACATTTCTCATGGCTTAGAGACAAATTAGTGTCGATACATTGCTTAAGAACTTTCTCTAAGTTATCTTTAGCTTCATCAAAGGTATTTCCATGAATAGTAAAATCATCCATATAAGCTTCTACACAATATTTAACTAGATCAGAAAAGATGCTTAATACTATGCGTTGGAATGTCACAGGGGCATTACATAACCCAAAAGGAAGAACATTGTATGTGAAGGTTACCCATGCATAAATAAAGGTAGTCTTCTCCTAATCTTTTGGGGTGATGTGAATTTGATTGTACCTATTGAATCCATCCAAAAAAGAGAAGAATCATTTTCATGCAAGAGTATCCAAAACTTGATCAATAAAGGGTAATGGAAAATGATCCTTCTTAGTAGCCTTATTTAAAGCTCAATAATCAACACAAATATGCCACTTACCATTTTTCTTTGGAACAAAAACCAAAGGAGATACCCACCTATTATTTGAAATGGGATAAATGAAACAAATGTTCAAAAGTTTTTGTAGTTCTTCTTTGATGATATCACGCAAGGTAGGATTGAGTCTGTGTTGCAGTTGTCATACTGGGTGACTTCCTTCCTCTATGTAAATGTGATGGATACAAGTGTTAGGATGAATATCTTGCATATCTTGATACTCACATGCAAATGCATCTTTATGTTCTTTAAGCATACTTATGAGATCTTTAACCTGAGCTGGTGTTAATTGGGGATTAATATTGAGGGTGTGCTCAGTTAGAATCTCCATAGGTTCTGATGATGTAGGAGCAATAAGGAGGGGTCTTGACGATGTTTCTAATTTTCTAAAGACAATAATGGACTATACAAATATTGATGTGGCAGAAGCTGATGTGACGTGAGGAAGTGTTGAATGGATCAAGGATTGCCAACTAAAGGAAAATTCCCAAAAGGATAGTCAAAAATCACATAAGAAGGGAAAACCACAGTTTCTATGATATCATTAGACTCATACCTATTCTAAAGAAAGTTCACTAAAATGGTCTAAAAAATTGGGTCTTCAAAATATTGTACTTGCTTGATGGTAAGGGCTGGAACATAATCGTCTAAATCACTGCCAACCCATCTTGCATCTTCGGTGTCTAATAAAGGTTGAGCAAGAGGATATAAGGTCAACTCTTTTGTTTTCTCACCATTGGAAATAATCATGTTACTTGACTAACAATTAATGTGGGCATTGACTGCTGCTAGCCAAGGTCTTCCAAGAATGAGAGGATATCCCCTCAACTTAGCTTTAGGCTTAAGGATCATAAAACCTATTGGATAATCCCAACTATCAATGCAAAGAATGACATCTTCTATAACCCCTTCTAGTTTAACTAAGGATCGATCAACCATTTGAAGCACTGTAGGAGTAGGTCTAAGTCCATCTAAGGATAATTTTATTTTTGTTTTATTTTTCATTATTTTTATAGCAATACCTGAATCTACAAGTGTATTAGGAATAACAATTATACTGGTACTTACGTAGATGATAGGACTGCCAAAATTTGCATATTTTGGAATGCTAACATTTCCCAACATTAATTCTGCTAGTTGTCCAATAACTTGAATAGTTTTTGGATCCTCCTTTTTTTTTCATTGGGTGCATAACTCTCTTACCATTTTATTGTACACCAAAATATGCTTAAGAGCTTTCAAAAGAGGAATTTTGATGTTAACATTGTGTATTTCATTTAAAATATCAAACTCAAAATGTGTTGGTTCTTTAAGCTCTGGCTTATGAATGAATGTATCAAGCAAGAGTGGTTGTTTCTCTAACTCTTCTTTAGGTTCATCAGGGACCTCTATGATAGTAGGTCCTTTAAGAGCCTTCCTAGATCTAAGGTGTACAACATCCAACTCAACTATGTTAATAGGGTAGGTAGGAAAATTAGGTATCTCACTATGATAGAGTAGTTAAGGAGGCTTATTATTAGGATTTGGATTTGGTTGAGTTGGCATGGATGTGGGTTTAGGTAGTTGTGGTGGATTCAAAGAAGATGGAGGTATGGGAGGGAGAAATTGTTGACGTTGTTGATAGGGGCTTGTTAGTGGTCGTGGAGGAAAGGATTGTTGTGGATGATAGGGTTGCATACAAGGTTGTAAAGGTGGATACAATGATTGTGGAGGTGGATATGAGGGTTGTAGCCTCCATATTTGATACCATGGTTGCATGGTTGAAAACTTTGGGACCATTGTTGATAAGGTTGGGGTTGTTGATAACCTCCATATCATGGACCTTGGTTAAAGAATTGTTGAGATGGTCTAAGAAAATATTCATTGGAGAACCCTCTAGTTAAAAATTGGTGTCATGAGGCCATATAGTAAACCGGTTCTTCAGTATATTCCATAGGAATCATCCCTTCAGGAAGAGGTCCTAGCATTGAAGTCTTTCTAGCTTCCTCAAGTGATGCTACATGAGTTTGATCCATGCTTCTTACGACAGGTTGGGCAATATACTACCAAGGCCTTTTCAACTTCCTCATGTTTCCTATGAGAATACAAAGTGTCAATTTGTTTGCCCATATGATTTAATAAGTCAGTTTTAAGATCTTCAAGAAAATTACCAATCTCACACTTAGAGATACCTGATGCATTACCCATAGTGGAAAACTTACTTGAGTTCCTACGAATAGATCGATGCGACTGCAAATAGTTCTTGCATATATCACAAATATATTTAAAGGACATTTTAGAAATATCATCTTTACCAATCAAATTTAAGGCATCCATGGTTTCCTCATGAATCCCTCTTAAGAAAAGCATTTTGATAGTATCTGAAGTTAAATTAAGACACCTTGAGTGTTGTAGGCTAAAGGAAAAACATTCCAAGAAGTCTTCAACTAACTCTTCTTCTCATTGAGTCATGTAGAAGATTTCATCCCATACTTCTTTGGTCTTATAGTACTCCTAATATTTTTCTAGAAAAGCTTATTTCATTTGGTTCCATGTTCCATTGTCCCTAAGACTCATAAACCATTGTAATGCAATATCTTTCAAGGTAGCTAGAAAGAGCTTTAGTTTTTGTGCATCACTATGATAATCATAGCTATTATAGAGGACATCAAATTCAAATAGAAACATATCATGATCCTTGGAGGTTGAGCCTCTAAATATGGGTAGTGATGAGTGAGGGATGCTTTTCATAGGAGCATTGTCCTTGGGAGGCTGAATAGGAAACTCAAAGGTCATATTGTGTTGAACAATTGCATTCCCATTTTTTCCAACATCATTTCCTCCTACATTGTTTTTGACATTGTTAGCCATGAATTCTTCCAAAAATTTGGTTGCCCAAGGTGTATAATATTTTTTAAAGGGTTGTTCTAGAGATTTTGAAGGCTTACTACACCTAATTTCTTATGACTTCGTGAATTATTCAAAAAAATTAGAAGGTGTAGTAGGAGAAATGGATTGAGAAGATGTTTGGATTCTAACTTTTTCCTTTGGTTTGATTTCAATGGTTGAAGGATTTTTTTTCTTTTTGAATTTTTTGAATTTTTGAACTACCTACTGATTCTTTCTTAACAAATCTACCTTGACTATCTCTAAGCCTATTCATGCACCTAAATGATTTACAGCAGTGGAAACCAAAGGTACTATCCTAAGCAAGGTTGACTATTTTTCAAGACTTCTCAAGGGCTCACATTTCCTATCTTGACCTATTATAATTTTGCACCTTTAATATCTCTCCCTGGCAATGGTGCCAAAAATGTAGGGTAAAACTAAGGTTCAATTTGATGGTATATTTATAGATATGATTTAATCAAAAATACCCTAAGAACGTCAATCTAGGATTCATAAACTTGTTAGAGATATAATGGCTATTTTCTCAAGGGATGAAAATAATAAATCAAGAGGTTTATGAATGCAAATTACTACTTGCTAATAAATTAAACTATTCAAATTACCACACATCTAAGATTACTACTACAAATGGATTCTAATATAAAGTTTGGATTCTCGTTAGCACGCCAATGTTTTTATGAATTCTATTGCAAAGTTTTGTTCGATAGGAGATTTAGTGGTAGAAGGAGGTTGTTTAAAATACTCACAAAACAAACTAAAGTAATCTCACCAAGTTTCCCGAGAGGAGGCCCTCCTCTGGTTTGCAAGGTGAGAGATGTTCTAAAACCAGCTGCTATAGAAACTCCACACTTTTAATATCAAAAACTTCAAAGATAGTATAAACAAAAATTTTCATATATCATATATGCCCCTTGTCTTGCAATTAACATTTTCTTATAAATGCTTAAAATGTTTAACCAAATTAATAACTAAGCTAGAATGGTCGATGGCCTTCTCCCTAAATATAGATAATGATTTGTTTTGGCCACTAGCCACATATTATAATAAAACTTTCCCAAGATAACATACGGCCCAAAATTGATTTGTTTAAATATTCAGAACTATTTGCCCAAAATAACATAGCTAAATTATAGCATTCAAACTACTCCAACTAAACGGCTGGCTCCATACTCACACATCCTTAGTTCCTCTAGCAGTGTTAGTGAAAATATATCATTTTCATATAATTAATAGTTTTTTAGGAACTATTATTCCCTCTTTAAATAAGTACTAAATATACTACCTTCCTATCAATAGTTTAGAAAAAAGGGAATTTCATGCCAAAGACGTGAGAAATGTAGGAGGTAAAAGGTTAATAAAATATAGCATATTAGGACTCATCAATGATTAGACATTAAGTAGAATTATGAATAGTTCAAATATGCTATAATTGCTTGAATCTATGGAAAAAATGGTATAATGGGATGATGTTGCATGCTGATGAATGTTTCCTCATATATGCTATGTCTTGGGAAGTTTTCCTCCTGTAGCCATAGGATTTGCAAGAGTGGTAATTTGAACTTACACCCTTTCTAATATTGATGATAAAACAAATATATGTATGTGGAAGTGGTGTGCACATTGAATACTTTTTAGGTACCTTTTGTAGATAATTCAAGAGCCAACACCTTGGCATTAAAGTCAGAGCCAACCAGTGCTAAATTATTGCAAGTAGAGTAAGTCATTATATGCTTTCTATTGGAACAATGCATGAACGTAGCTTCCACAATCTACTATATTTCTAGAAGATTTATTCATGGTTAATGGAAATTTAGTTTCAAACTTTAAGAGCTTGTAATTGATCCTCATTAATGGAGTGATCATAGAGTTAGGAAGTAGTTGTAGTTCCCTTTAAATAACATTTTCTATAGCTTCAAGGCAACTTTTTTGAAAAGAAAGAAGTCAAGTTTGTTTTCATAGTAGACAAGTGTGATTCAATTTTTAGTCAAGTGTAATTCCTTCACCATGAATTAATATAATGAGCAGTTCAAGTCTATTTCCATTATCTTGATTTTCTTTTCTGTTCACTCATTCAAGGGGGCCCACTTGGTGAGTGAACTATTCTATTAGAATAGATTTCATTTCCTTGTTCATTTTCTTGCAAGATAGAATTATATTTCTCTTACAACCATTGATAACAAAATCAATGAATTGCTCTTGCAATATAGGTGAATAGATAGGTTTACTATTACAACATTACTTTCAATCTTTAAGTTAAGTTGTTCCAGATGCTAGCATAGATTTCCTTCAACATTTTCTTTATATTAGTTATAATGACTTGAAGGAGAACTAGAGCATATAATTTATAGCCATCCTCTCAAAATTGCACTCCCAGGTTGAGAAATTAAATAAAGTGTACTATTTTAAGTAAACACATGATGTTGTCTGACCATGAAATCATTGTGAAAAGATGTCCAATCCTTTGTTATTAAAGTAATTGGTAGCCCAGATAGCCACAAAAAAGATTGTGTCTTCTTTTTATGCTTTATTTACATAGTTTAGTTAGGCCCTGTGAACTTTTGTAGGGCTCTAGATGAAGGGATAAGGGATTATGAACTTTACTTCTTGGAAGTGATTCTCAAGAGTAAATCAAAAACCTAGACCCCTTTAGATGATTGTACCCTCTAAAGGAAACAAAGATAATGTTTCTCTCAATGAGTCTTTTAGTGATAGAATTATGCTCTTTTCCCTTTGTGAAAATCATAAACCTAGAAGCTTCTAGACAAGTTAGGATTGATAAGATAGCTTGGAAATGAATCTATTTGGTGTGTTTGGGAGAGGTAAAGAGGCAGAGGATTATGCTCTTTTTCTTTTTGAGAAAATTAGAAACTTGGACCCTTGAATCTGAACCAATTTCAAGTCATCCTTTAGCAAGCCTATCAAAGTGATCCAACCTTTAGGAATGACCTAAGTGAGCGCACACCTTTTGCCAATGAATCCAAATCACTATAATAAAGAAGATTTTTAGAGTGAAAGACTCCAAATCCATGTTAATTTCTTCCTCTTGATTCTAGGTGTTACATAGCTTGAGGAAGCTCTATCTATTGTATTGAGAAATGCCACTTCTAGTCTTGCTTGCCAAATATGTATACTTTCAAATGTCAATGTGGTTGAGAGGCCTAAACCTTAATTATGAGGCCATCAAGGGTTAATGTAAATGAAATCCTATTAAACACTTTTTAGTTAGTTGCTACTTGGTTCACCTCCAAAAGGGGTCATAATCTTTGTGCAAGGAGGGGGAAGAATCTCTCTTGTAGATCCTCATCATAGGCATGTACCTAGATGTTAGAAGGTGGTATATGACACTAGCCCTTGCCTCAAGGGTAACCTTTGAACATATATGTTATTGAGTCCTTAGAATACACCCAAAAGACAAGCACCCTCTTGTGGAGTGACACAGTTGTGTGATTTGAATGCATGAACATAAGATGTGAGAAAAATGTTTTTCTTAGTCAAAATCTCTTTGAAATTGATCAAAATTGACAAACCTATTAGATACTCCCTTCATTTGTTGAAAATATCACATAAGCTATGATCTTAGGTTCCTATTGGTGTACTTACTCACATCATCTAGTATACTTTCTCATATGGGAAACAATTTTTTCTCAAGCAAGCTTGTGCATAATTGCTGTTAAAACTTGGTTAAAATTTTCTGTCAAGTCCATTTTCTTGCCTCAAAGAAAAAATTCTCACATGTTTCTTGTATTTCCTCACATCATCTTGTCAAAACCTTGCATCAGAGAGTATTTTCCTATGCAAAAAAAGTTTAGAATTAGTACAAAATAATGAGTTATTTCTTGTCACTCTGTTGAATCTATTGACTCCTAATTTAATAGATTTGAACATAACCAAGAAACCAAACCAATACATCTAAGGCTATAAAATTCCTATAATGGATGCACTTGACTACAATCTTGGGCCAACTAAGGTTAATTCCTTCTTCTTCTTCGAGTTCTACAAGACCTAGGTGGGTGGACCTTAGATTCTTTATATGGTACCAGTGTAAAGGCATATAAGTGAATATAAATAATAGATAAAATCCCTTAATCTTCTATGTTTATGCAAGAATTCATGGGTGAAATAGCTAATAATAGAGCACATGAACCTGATAAACCAAGTGAGGGAAAACTCTTTTAATTCTTTAAACATAAAGGGAAAGATATTTGATTGATAATTTGGATCTCAGCATAACCTAGGTATGTAACAACAAAGAACATGCAATCTCTAAGCTGACTAGTCCCTTATCCTTTTGGAATCAACTTAACCTTAACATACACATGGATACCTGAAGTATACTTATATATCTAGACATCCAATCTATCTATCTAACTTGCAAATAGATATCAATCTTCATAAAAAACTCTCATACTTATTGTGAAATCCTCCTGGTGTAACCTACAACCCTGTCAATGTAAACAAGCATTTACATGGATCTTTGTTCCACTAGAAAATTTATCTAGATATACAACCTTAAAGGATTGCAAATGAGCTTAATCTCTTCATTCTTAAACACAAAATATTATAGATAACAAAGGAAGTAGATGAGAATCAGAATGAAACTAAAAGAAATGAAGCTCTTGCATTAATTTCCTTGAAACTAATACATCATCTATATGTCAAAACTCAAAAAATAAAAAATGAATGACTATATAAGCTAAAATGCTTCAAAAGAAATACAATACTATTTTTTATAATAGAGGAACATTAAGAATGGTATCATAGCAGTCAGGAAATTCTCCAACTCTGGAACCTATCTAGTCTCACAATTATGAGAAAATCTCAAAAAAATTGAACCATTACAATGAGAAGAGAAGACAAATATATAGAAGAGAATATATTTTAGGAATTGCCATTTGAAATTATTATGTGCCCCACTGAAATCATCTTCAATCTGATTGTTGTTGAAACTAATTTTCCTTATTTGGCTGCAACCAAAAACCATATATGATGCAATAAAATATCTGATATCCCCCAAAACAATCGGCAAAATATCTCTATAAGAAAATATCAAATCTAAATTGGAAGCCTCAAATCTGATCTTGGCATGTCACTTCTACTTTTGTTGTGAAATCAACTATATTGTTGACAAAAACACTTGATTACTTCCAACTACATTTAAAACAATCAAATCATCCTTCAAGTTGCTAATGAAGTCAAATATGATGTAATTCTAGCTATATCTAACCTATTTCCTTTTGAAAATACCAAATTCATATTTGCACTAAGGAGCCCCTAGAAATAGAAATCTACCTGTAGTTGCTTCTAAAGAATATCTGTTCAAAAATTGATTGTAGAAATGGATAGTTTGTTTCTTCCCAGTTCCAATAGTATGCTACACTACATATTTTGGACAAAAAAATGCCCCTATAGTTGATTCAAAATTTCATCTCCCATTCCATAAGCAGAGAAATGAAATTGAAAATTTTAAAATAATCATTATTATTACAATTATATAACAACAATTTCACTTAAATTTATTCAAATCTTAATCTTTTGGAATCTTTGGACTTTATTTTTATTCATTTTCTCTTTATCAGATACCACTTGTCAAAATGTTATTTTCCAACATCATTTGAAAAAAAATTTAATAAATTAATTTTTAATTGATAAGTAGGAGATAATTTCCTCAACAAGTCAAATTTTGATATTGCTATCAAGATTTAACTGTGTGATTTTGAGTCAACCTCATTTACCCATGTTTCATGAGTAGTGATTCAACTTGAATCCATCTCTCATGAGAATAAATGGAACACTTAGCACTCATTGGATCTAGGTGATGCTCACAGGGGTGAAGCACTAGGATTTCCTACAAGGTCACCCATCCCATTACTACTCCATCCTAAGCATGCTTAACTACATAGTTTCCTCCATGGTTAAACCCAAATCTTGTAACCTATAAGCCTGTAAGCTTTGGGTTTAACCATGGAGGAAACTTCCTAGTTAAGCATGCTAAGGCTAGAGTAGTAATGGGATGGGTGACATCACAAAAATTCCTAGTGCTTCACCCCTATGAGCATCACCTAGATCCAATGAGTGCTAAGTGTTTATCTTTGGGTTTAACCATGGACGAAACTTCGTAGTTAAGCTCACTCAAGATGGAGTAGTAATGGGATGGGTGACCTCACAAGAAGTCTCAGTGCTTCACCCCTGTGAGCATCACCTAGATCCAATGAGTGCTAAGTGTTCCATTTATTCTCATGAGAGATGGATTCAAGTTGAATCACTACTCATGAAACATGGGATAGCAATATCATAATTTTTAATTCCCATATCATCTTATTTCTTAACACTTCCTCCTTTGATCTCACAAACTCACCATTTTTGTGATATCTTACCTCCACATGTAGCTTTTCACGATCTCTTGATGACACAAGGAACATATATTATCATTTCATAGAATCTCGCCATCATTTATTAGCTTCCTTGATGATACGATGAGCACATTAATATATATCTAATATATTCTTCAAGCTTCCTGTCATAGCATCGTATTACATTAAAAATCACCTTCCAATCACTCAATAATGTCATAGCATCTCCACATTAAAATTTGACCCCTCCGATCCTACAATTTCAGTGTAACATCAGGGCCCTTTACTTTTCCATTCCCAATCTCCTGACATGATCATAACATCAGAGCCCTTCCAAATCTGGTTCCCAACCACACGATGGCTTGCCATCTGGAAGGTCAAAATTTGTTTCACTGTGCATCCAACTAACCATGATGGGCCCCTCCACATTGTCCAATAACATGGACTATTTAGACACTAACATTTAGTGTAGTGTTTGTTTAAAACACTACAAAAAGCCCTTGCATATCCAATGTGGGATAATTTAGAAGGCAACTCTCTTAAAGATCAAATTCATCCCTTTAGATTTCTTTCCTTCATGCATGCATCTCTTGCTTGGCATCTTCCTACAAGGGTTATTCCTTGTCTTGCAATGGAATACTTTTTTGTATGCTACAACCTCTACCTTAATGTTGCCCTTTACCCTTTGATGTGGAGCTGGGTGAAACTCCCCCTATGTAGACTTCTATCTTTCCTTTCAATGGGTATTACCCTGCTATTTCATGGGTGACTCCCCTAGGAGATGCTGATTTGCTTCCTCTTATTTTTAGTTGTTCCATATGCAACAACCTTTATTTTTCCCTAGCCAATCTTCTTTGTATAATGGATGATCTCTACTTTCTTATCTACACATTATTTCCCATGTTGTGGGCTTCTAATCTTCCTCATTCATGAGCTACACTTCCCCTGCAATATTTTCATGTTTCCCTCAACATGGATGCCACTGAGTTTTTGATGTGGCTTTTATCTTTGGCCTATGAGAGATGAGCACTGTTGTAGCACTAACATCATCCACATGACAAAAAAGTAACTCAGAGTTGGAAATCTCATCACTTCTACTTCTAAGGAAAAAAATGATTTCCTTGATGAGTTGGATCTATATCAATTCCCTCAACATGCTATGTTAAGTATTTTAGCTCCGTATGTGCATCTGAGAACACTTAGAAACAATACAAACTGTGTAATTTTACTTCCTAATAGAACAAAAAGGTATTGCTTGCTTTTTGATGTAGTAAGGTCTAAAGAGAACTCATCATCCTTTTCATGATAGAGGCAAGAAACATTGGACTAATCTGAACCCAAAATATGCCTCCATACCTTATCATTACAATGTATTATCCATAGTAATTGCATCCCTAAAAGAACTCATACAAATCCCAAGAAAATGTCTCCTTCTATCATTTCCATCTACAACCTCAACAAACTTTATATGCTCTAGCTCACTGAAACCAATCACATGCCTTTTGGAATGTTCCCATGGAGATGATGCTGACAATGGGAAGCCACTATGACATAGTTTGCCACAATTTCTTGACCTCGAGGTATGATCATGAAAATTCAATGCAAAACTTTGAGATCTTTTGAACTCCATGACATTCTCACTATACAATAAGCATGCTCATCCACTTAATCACTTTATAGCTTTTATAATCATTGTTAATATGATGAAATTAGTCAGGCCTCAAACTGGGCCCATCTTTAAAAATATCATTTTCAAATAAATGATATCACAAATTGATCCATCGATCAACTTGAATTGATTGAAGTTAATTTTGGCTATTGATTGATCATTAAAAACTCCCTTTACCATGTTTTCATAAACTATTATTCTCAAATAATATGGCCTATTTCCTAGCTTTAAAAATTGATATAAACACCTAGCTAGGCTCTAAAACTTTGGATATCGTATATCTCCAACATATTCAACAGGCATATCAAATCTCATCACATGATGACACCAAGGTCAAAATATATTGATCTCCAAAGTTGCTTACTTAAAATCACCTGCAAATAAACATGTCAGAAAACCACAAAGTGGATTAAGATTTGACTTTGAAAATTGGGCAAATGGGTACTTGAGGTTCTAGAAACTGGGGCATTGGTAGACACTAACATAGAGAGTATAAATCTCCAATTTTGGCTTATGAAAAATGATTGGAAAAATTTATTGAAGGTCTAAATTTGGCTACCTAGTGATAGGATAATGATTTTTACAAATGGAATGTACTTGGGAAAGTGTGCAAACAGATTCGTCAAGACTTGAAAATTGGCACACTTGTAGTATTTTTAGTATAGAAAATAGTGGTACAATTCATTTGGTCTCACCAACCATGGACTCAAAGATATGACATACCAAACAAAGCTCCTAGCCATTCTGCATTTCATGACACTAGTAAAAAGTTATAAATTACATATGGAATCACATTTGAAAATTGATCAATTGGATTCATCATAAGCTTAAATCCAGAGTGTAGTAAGTTTTTGACCGCTTAAATCTAGAGTGTAGCAAAAGGAATTTTCTTATTTGAGTCAACTGGTCAAAAGTTATAACTTGTCAAACAAGGCTACCCGAAATTATGAACAATATGTAGATTTACAATAGAGGCAACTGATCAACTTTGAGACATTCAAAACCTAGTCAAAACACATCAAAACGACTTGAAACCTAGAATATAAGTTCTTTGGTATGCATACTAAATATCTTTAAAGTGATGTGTCATGAAAAATTTCTAGGTAAAAGATATTCAAAGGAAAATTGAGCCTTTGTCATTGTTTGACATAGGCAAAATGCAAAACTAAAGACTACTCAAAATGGAACTTGGTAAAATGGCTCAGAATGTTAGTTTATCATTATAGAACACATGGAAAGGTGAATACAAGGTGTTAGAAACATAAAACACCTATTAGACCTTAAAATAATGGCCAAATACACAAGTAAGAAAGTGCATTTATAAGGCTCAAAGTAACTCAAAATTTGAAATGGTACTCAAAATGGGGAATGCAAATTTGAGTCCCATCAGAATCTATGGTCTGATCTGGTCTCTATTTAAGAATATGATATGATTCTCTATCTACAATAGTCTAAAACATAAACAAAATTACTTGATTAAAAACTTGCGACCCATGTTTAAACTAATTTCATTACTCTATTATCTCACTTGTTCAACTGTGTTGTCATGATAGTCAATCTATTAGCTATTCTAGCCACTTCTCTGACTATTGATACCCTAGGATACATCACTGGTCCTTGTTTAAACCTTGTTACACATCATTGTCTATGATTTTTGCAACTAGGAGTGGAAACATGTTTCATTTCCATTGATCTAGAAGAGGTAGAGGTCGAGGTAGAGGTGGAATCAAGGTAAAGGTCATTCATAGTTCTATACATAGCCTAGTGTAATGGAGAATCCTCATGATTTCCTTCACTTGCTACATCTAAGGAAGGATCATATTGATCTCTCTTCCCTATTTTTCAACCTAACTTTGTGAACACAAATAATGCACCTACATTTACAAACACAAGCACAAACACAAACATTGAACCTTTGTACAAGACACCTATACATTCCAGACCTCTACAAACTAAAAACTTACATATTGATAGAATGGAGACTAAGACCAAGAAACTGGTGAAAATAGTAGAGGAGAAAAAGAGACAAAAACCAAAGAACTAAAAGGTTTAAAGGTCACTACACCTACACAAATGCAAATGGGGATATTAAAGTAATACCCCTAAAAGACATAGAAAACTATCACAAAGACAAAAGCTTCCAAAAGATGATGGCAATATTATTCAATGAAGAGAAAGAAAATTATTTTCTCAAACTCACTCAAGAAGGAGCAAGCTATCCCTAGACTACAACATTGAAACTATTATCATCAAAGAGGAATAATTTGAAACCGCTAAACTGCAAAAAAAAACTCCAAGACATGCAAGATAAATTGACACAAATGATGAAAGAAAAGGAAAAATCTCCTAAACAATACACACTAGATGCTATTTGTCCATTTCCTTTTGACAAGGATTTGTATATGCCTCCTTTTCTTAGAGGTATTTAAATATCAAAATATGACAAGTGAGCACATCTGATCCCCAAGATCACATGAGGGAGTTTGGTGCCCTATTCATGTAGTTCATACATGACCAAACATACCTCATTGCTTATTCCCATGTAGTCTAGGTGACCAAGCTATGGAGTGGTTCTCACAATTACCCACTGGGATTAAAACTTTTGATGAGATTGCTAACATGTTCATACAAAAATACTCACACAATATCTAATATTTAGTTAACATAAGATATCTTTTCAACCTCAAAGAAAAATTTGGAAAACCTTTCTTGCCATTTCTTTAGACATGGAGACAACTATACACCAAGTATTCACACAAGATACTTGAAAATGAGAAACTTGACATATTCATGGATAACCTCTTGCCTAATTTTGGGTTCAAACTATAAATTTAAGGACCACATAGCTTTGAAGATATGATAACACAAATTATAAACATAAAGGAATTCATGGTTAAGAAAGGTGAGTTAACCCTCCAAAAAGATAACAAACATGGGTCTAACTCTAGCAAAGATAAACCCAAATACATTAACAAAAAATGAGATGTGGTACATGATGGGGTGGTGGACTATATCACTCCTAAACCCACTAAGGAAACTTTTAATATCACAAACAACATAAATGAAACCAAGACCACTAAGAAGGCTGTTGTAGACACTAGAACATTTGGAAATAGTGCTAAAAATAAATCTTGGGCTTCTAGACCCAAATGTAAATACACACCTTAGGATGAACCCATTGAAGTGATCAACAAGATACTTCTTCAAAATTGGATTCTCACTCCACTAGACAATTCTCATTCATATGATCCACAACTAAATGGAAAAGCATACCGGTGAATATCATCAAAACAAAGGTCATGAAACCAACAATTGATTTAATATGAGACATAAGACTTAGGACATCATTGATGATGGTGATGTAGTTGTGGGGGACATAACAAGAACTTAGATCATAATGCATTCAAAGAACCATTTCCTCCATATGAAAAGGGAGAAAATTCTAAACCAAAAAATAACAAGGTCAACTACACAAATACCAATGATGACCATGTAATCAATATGGTTGAACCTCTAGACTCTGAATACTATTATTTTATCACAATTAAAGGTAAAAGTGACAATGCAAAACCAAATATCCTATTTTTACTTAAAGGGGCTACATCTCTTTAATCTAATCAAGGATAATCATAGTTTTGTGCTAACATTGTCACATAGTCCTATGCTAAGGTAGTGCTCCAAGGACCTGTGCCTTTTTCTCCTGAAATTGAATCATTCAAAGAAAAGATTGTTTCTAGTCCAACAAGAAAGAATAAAAAAATTTAAATATCTTATACTACTACAAACGATAACATACTCAAATAGCTACAACACACTAATGCTGAGATAACCATTTTCAGATTGCTTAAAATCTTGCCTACTCATAGACAAATTCTTGACAAAACTCTTTCTGAGGCTGATGTACCTAAGGATATTGACCTTGATCAATTTCAATCCATGGTAGGTCACTTTAATTCACCTTACTACTTTTCCTTCTTTGAAGAGGATGATAATTCTTTGATTCATCCTCACAACCAACCATTGCACTTCAAAGTCATGATTCATCAAAAATGCTTCTATTATATGCCTATAGACAATGGTGTTGGTATTAACATATGTTAAACTATTTTTATTCATAAATTTGGCTATGATGAGGATTCTATTAATCCTCATAGGAAAATTACCATCATGACATCTGATGAAGAAGAATGAAACTCTAAGGGTCTTGTTGTACTACCTATCAGAGTAGGATGTATGGAGTGAGATGTCATCTGTTAAGTCCTTAATATCTCACTAGCATATAAAATACTATTAATAAGGACTTGGATTTATGAGATATAAAAAATCCCTTCAACTCATCATCAATGTCTAAAATTCCTATTTCAAGGGGTGGAGGTGACAATACCTGCCAACACCAGCTACACTTGTGACATGTTCAATCTATCAATAGTTTTGTTCTAACCAATAGAGAGTCTACTAATTATCATTTTAATAAGCTACAAGATAGGAAGAAGACTCTCAAATTGAAAGAAATGCGTATGTAAGAATATCAAGTTGAACTAGTGCTATCTCTGTCATCTCTTCCTATATCTCTCCATCACTATGGGAGACCTTTCTAAAGCAAAGAGACCCTTTGTTGTATCACCTAAGACTATCTTTGGTGGAACTTTTGTATAGGCAACCATACCTTTAGAAGGTGAAGATGAGAACATATTCATTGCTTCTTGGTTGTATAAGGAAAAAGTCCTAGTTGATCTCACTGTTGAGTCTCGTGAAATAACTCCTGAAAATATGGACAAGGTATCAAACTAATGAAATGGATTAGTTATAAAGGTAACAACCCTATAGGGTGAAACAATAAAGGAATAATAGATCCAATTAAAGCTACATCTAGATAACCTCATGACACAATGTGCCTAGGTTTAAAGATCGTAACCTTTCACTTGGGAATCAAAAAAATTGTGCTAGAGTCTGATAGTCCATCTGAACTTGAATATTAGTATAAGTCTAAAAAATTAGGAGGAAATTTTTGATGAGGAGGATATTTGTCCTTATCCTATTCAACTAGATCTTGCTATTCTCTTTATAGAGCCTAATGACTTTGTACCACACGTCGATACAACCAAAGCTAGCAATAATTTTACTAAGACTACTATTTATGCTATTGTTTAAAGAGCTGACCAAAACCAAGATGACATTGAAAGTGGAGAATGGGTGCCCATGACTATTGGGGAATACTTCAATCTACCTCCATGTAGCACTAATTATTGAGAGTATAAGTTTGATTCCCTCTCAAATGAAACTTTTGATAAAGATGTAGATAGGGTACACACATATAAAACCCAATTTGAAGTAGGAAAGCAATGTAGGGTTCAATCTGATGAATCTAACTTTACTAATGTTGACATGTCTTTGGTTGATGTTGTTAGGACTTAGATGAACTCCAAAAATTGTGTTAGTCTTCAACTTACTTGTTTGTGCATTGATGACTATACTATGAATTCACTTGAACCCACCACTTCTCTTTTACTCATCTATCCTAAGCTAATAGACTAGAACTCCAAAACTACATCTAGTGAAGTCTCTATGTTTTAGAATGACTATGTTCTTACCTATTACCTAAACACTATCAAACCAAAAATGTCTTCCACTAGTGAAAAAAATGTCAACATGACTAAAGATAACATAAAATATCTCATTCATATAGTCAAAAAGAAAAACAATAGATGCTCCAATGATGAAAACCACGTTGTGGCAGTATTAGAGTTTGTAATAGTAAAATGAAAAGATGTATCCAAAGGTAAAAGTCTCTCTAAGGTGCCTCAAGATGGAATATTTGATTCAATTTTAGGAATTATTGTTAGTGCTAATAGAACCAACACAACTAGTAGCATTGGGTGTTGAAGAACATCCACACATCATACATATTGCACAATCGTTATCTACTAAAGAAAAAGAAGAGTTCACTTTGCTTTCTTCTAGGAAAATAAAATCAATTTTGGATGGACATGCTTAGATATGCTAGGTTTAGATCCTAAACTCATTATGCATCACTTGTCCATTGCACTAGGGGTAAAACCTATTAAATAGAAGCTCTAAAAGATGAACCCTCATGTGGCACATATGGTTAAAGATGAAATAGAAAAACTACTAAAATTTGGATTCATTCAAGCCATTGATTATGCTAAATGGTTATAAAACATAGTTCCAATTTCTAAGAATGATAAATCTACCAGAGCCTATACTAATTTTTGGGATCTCAACAAAGCATTCCTGAAGGATAATTTTCTACTACCTAACATTGACATGATAATGGACATGACAACTAGGTATGAAAGTACTAACTAATGGATGGTTTCTCTAATTATAACTAAATAAAGATTTCACTATAAGACCAAGAAAAGACTTCCTTCACCTATGCATGGGGGAGATCCTTCTAGAACATAATCCCATTTGGATTAAAGGATGCTAGAGCAATGTACCAATGAGTTGTCACAACAATCTTCCATGATATGATGCATAGAAAAAGGGAAGATTATGTTGATCATACTTTGGCTAAAAGAACATAGTGAAGCAATCATATAAAAGACTTGGGACCTATATTAGATCACATGGAAAAATTTAATCTTAGAATGATCCCAAGAAGTGTGCATTTGGCATTGTATTGCATAAAAATGTAATAAATGAAATAAACATTAAGCAACTAATGCATATTCCTACATGATTATGCAAACCTCAGAATATGTAAGAGAACATGTAACTAAGAATGACATGAAATCAAAATAACTTAATCTATTGAAAATAACACCAATGCAAACCTCACAAAATCATCAAGTGCAGATGATTTCACATTATGGGATGTGGTTGCTCACAAATTCTACAGCATAACAATGAGGTAGATGGTGCTTCTTGAAAAGATGAGGAGAGGGATCTCTTTTTATAGGAAATGAGATACAATGGATAGCTGAGATTGAATGCAAGATGGAGGGCTAGGATCTCTTAGGATCAATGAGGTGTCCATGAGGTGGAGGCCGAGTAGACTCCATGTAGATTAGGGTTTTGACCATTCAAAAGGGGAAATATGCTCACACATGTGTGAGTAACCTTTGATGGTGACATGATCAAGAGGTGTGAGAAGCATGCCTTCTCACACATGTGTGAGACAACTTGACTCTTATGCAAAGGGACAAGTGTGCAAGAGGTGTGAGAAGCATGGCTTCTCACACATGTGTGAGACACCTTGACTCTCATGCAAGAGGACAAGTGTGCAAGAGGCATGGAAGACATGAGGGATGTGGGAAGTGTGAAAATCTATCACACATTTATGAGGATTCCTCACACATGTGTGAGCAAACACTTAGGATTAAAAAGTGATTAACTAGGTGATTAGGCAAAGAAAGCATGATTAAGGAAGTGGGTAGGTTTAGAAAGGTGGGTTAGTTAGGATAGTGAGGTTAGGTGAGGGTTAAAGGTAGGAGCCATGTGCTCAAATAGGATTAAATGTAATATTTAATTCCAAGTGGGATTAGGAAAGGGATTAATCAAGTAAACGAAGTACGTAATTAAAGTGAATTGGTTAGGATTTAAATAAACCTTAGTTTATTTAAATCAAGGAAAGGCTAGGATTTAGAAAAACATTAGTTTATTTAAATCAAGGAAATTGAAGATAATTAAATAAATTTAAATTTATTTAATTAAAGGTAGGGTAATTAAATAAATAAGAAATATTTATTTAATTGGCTAGGAACATGTTTTGGACAAATTTAGGTGTCTACATTTTTCCCCTCTTTGATATAGCATTAGTAATGTTATATCAAAGAAGAAAAAAATATAGTGGCTAGAAGGATAAGACTAGTAGCGTGATGCCCCAGTCATGGAAGGATGAGGAAGGGTGATGAGGGTGAAAAGGTATGCCCCCTCAAGAGGACATGTGGGTTAGAAGAACATGGATGTTCTCTCAAAATGGATAGGAGAATAGAAGGGAATGGAAAAGGTATGTTGCAATGGTGTGAACAACCTAAGTTTGATATTGTATTCAACACTATGCACCAGGTATGAGGAACCAAGATGACAATGTGTCAAGTACATGGTAAAAGGGGTCTAATACAACCATATGCCTTATGAAACCATGATATGAAAGACCATGATTCCTAGGGACAATAGGATGCAAAGACCATGATAAATATAGAAAATACTAATGTAGACAAGTAACAAGCAATCATGTACAATAAACCAAAACCAAACCAACATTTTGCCCCTAGTCAAGCTGAAAACCGATTAATGGATTGATTGATGATGATTGATTAAGGATGGCAAAGCTAATGATAAGCGTAATGCACATCCCATGATTGGGAAGGATTCATCGCATGATAATGTTTGAATATGGTTAATGGATTATCAGTTGATTGGGTCAAAGTGATGAATTGATTAGGATTGATGTACAAGATCGCAAGATTAGATTGATTGGATTAGTATTGATTGCATAGTGAGATTTTTTTTTGATTTTCTATGGATATTTGGATGAATAGACAAAATTGAAATGCAAGTAGAAGAATGAATGTGGATGAGATTGGAAGAATGATGTCAATAGGATGAAGAATGATGAGAGTAGAATTGATTTGATGTGAAAGAATTAGAAGAAGTGAAAATTGATTGAATGAGACGATGAATGAAGTTGATTGAAGTGAGTTAGAAGAATTAGATTGAATGTGATATGAAAAAATTCATATAATAGATAGAAATGAATTGATTGAATGAAGTTAGGATAGAATGGATTGGGACCAATGACAAGGGAGAACCAAGGCATGGTAAATGGAGGAAAAGCAACGTGAGTCAGTGGATGACAAGAATGGTGGAAGGATATGAGGGACCAAATGATATGGTATTGGAAAATGCAGAGCTAAGAACCATGTTTCGAAGGAGTCCATATGCCCCATACCAAGGATAGGACAATGGAAGGAAATATGGTGGGAAAGGATGGATGAAAAATGGGAAGGTGGTACGAAGGCTAGTGTATGGAAGAAAAGATGGCATGTGCTCTTCTAAAGAATGTATGAACATTTTTTTTGCTGTGCCTCTAATGGTGATCACAAGCATGGGTATGAAATGGGAATGAATATGGGATATGGGAGGGAGGTTATGAAAAAGGGATACTGATAGGAAGGGTATGGATGAAGTGTGCGATATGGAGTGGATGAAATGGCAGGGATAACCAAGATCAAGGACATATGAAAGGGGGATAGAAAATATGTAGGTGTATGGATAGAAAATGGAGGAACATGACAAGGACTACGGGATACAAGATATGGATAGCATGTCAAGATCAAATATATGGAAGTATTTAGGATAATGGATGAACAATGTGCAAGGGATATGGAAAGTGTATATGGATGGATGAAAGGAAAGTGAATTTCAAGATCAAAGATGGAAAAGGGTGATGAATGGTAGGTGGAAGTATGGAAGAGTGGTATGGCTGGAGTTTGCCTCCAGTATAGAGTGCAAGTGGAAGAGGAGAAGTGAATGGATGGATAAGTGGAAGTGGAAGAAAATGGATACATGATAGCAAAATGAAGGAAGGATGCAAGAATCTATTTACATGGATGGTATCCCTTGATATTTTTCTTTTTCTTTTTAATTTTCAAGGCATTTGTACTAGTTTCTCATAGATGTTGGTAGGATAGTGAATGGAAGAAAAAAGTGGATTGGGGAATGGAGGAAAATGACTTATGAAAAGGTTTGGATTAAGGGGGCAGAGTGGGTGGGAGGAAGACATGGTTGATGGATGCTAGGTTGGAAGACTTGTGAATGAATGGATGAAGGAGGTAGAAAGATCGTCATTGGCACACACCTTGAAGGGTGACGGAAAGGAGGAAATTGTGGAGGATATCTAGGGAAAAGTGTGGATTTTGGGATATAGGGACCCAAACTAGATGAAGGAGATGATGGATTTAGGATGGTGGATTTGGGTATATAAGGACCCAAAATGGATTTGGAAAATGAAAGCTTAGATGAATTATGAATGTGGGAAGCCATTGGATTAGAAAAACTGGATGTCATTTTGAAGTTTTCTTTGAGATTCATTGCTTCATTAAGTAGCTTTGGGATCCACAAAATTTTTGCATTTTTTATTTTTATCCTTTGTGGCCTTTTGATTTTGTTTTGGATCATATTTTCCTTTTCTTGGACATGTCTTTTAGAGGGGACATGCTGATCCATGGATTTTTGTGGATTTTTGGCATGTTTTGCTTTTTCTTTAGCATCCAATTTGCTTCCATTGGCTATGGTATGGTGCGTGAAGATAAATGGGGTGGAGAGCTTAGGGATGGTGAACATTGGAAGAAATTCAAGGATGTGTGCCTTTGTTGATCTTTACTAGGAGCATGAGGGAATGAATTCGCAAACATGGATATGGTGGATGGAGGTATGTAAGGACCTAAAATGGAAGGAAGGGATGCAGAATTTGGCAGTGGAACATAAGGACCTAGAATGGATGGAAGTGAGGAAGAGTTGGGAGTATGGATATAAGGTCCTAAAATGGACTTCGAAGATGGATGATGGGAAGCTTTAGGTTTGGAAGGAGGAATTTTGGATTTGGAAGGATTGGAAAGCATACCAACATCTTGAGAAATTATTTTGTTACTGGGATATTTATCATTTTCAACACAAGATGCAAGTCCAAGTAGATGGGATACATGAGGGGATTGGATAGGTGTGATAGGATCATGTGGAGGATCAGGATTGCAGGGGGGATTATGAGGGATAATAGGATCTTGAGATGGGGTGGGATCATTAAAGGAAAATGAAGGGGTGCTTTGATCTTGACTTAAAAGAGGATCATGTAGTGGAATGAGTGGATCATGAAATGGAATAGGATCATGAGATAGAGGGATTTGATCTTGACATGGAGGAATATTAGTTGATGGAGTGGAAGAAACTTTAGTATGAAGTGGAGGATCTACGGAATGCGAACTCTTGAGATGGAGGGGAAGCGGTAAGTTGTATGACACATGGAATACCTTGATCTTGATTAGGAAGGGGATCATGAGATGGACTAGGAAGGATAAATGGATCTTGGGGGATAGGGGAATGATGGGATGAATAAATGATTGGATCTAGAGGAGAAGATGAACCTATAATGTCATGCTTTGGAGGAAGGTCTTGAGATGGAATTGGTGGTATGACTTTGGGTGATTGGCGCTCTTCATTTTGTATTTTACACTTAGCCAATAATGATGAGAAATACACCTTATGAGGTGGAGATGATATTTTTGAAGGATTAGGATTGTGTGAAGGTGTAACTATGGGTAGGGGATCACATGGAGGGTTGGGGTTGGATGGGACATGAGGTCTATGGTCTTTGAAACATGGGGGAAGAGGAAACATGGCATGGAAGGTGACCTCTTTCTGTTGGCTTACTAAGAGATAATTCTTTAATTGTTCCATTTCCATGGCAAGGGCATTTTTTTTTGAGGAAGTGTGTGGGCTAGGAATGGAATTGTATGTAGTTGAAGGATAATGAAGTGGATTTCTCTTGTCAAAGGTAGAAGAATAATGAACATGAGATGGATTAGAATTGGATATGAAGTTATGAGGATGGATTTGATGTGTAGGTTGAAAGGGAGGTATAACTCCATATTGTCATGAAAGATCATCAACCATTTGATTAAGCCAATTCTGATCCATAGATGTTAGACGAAGAGTGATGAAAGATTTGATGATGAAGGAAATATGAACTTGGGACTAGGAGAAAATGTTGGACTTTGTATTGATTTGATTTGAATTGGATTGGACTTGATATTGATTGGATTGGATTTGATATAATTTGATATTGAATTTGGTTGGATGAGGGTTTGATTTGATTTGATGAAAACCTTAACCAAGTGAATGTGAGATTTGAATGAAATTCCAATGGTGATGACAATGCTCCTATGTCCAAAGTAGAAGATTTGATTAAAAGTTGAATTAGAAGAAGATGTGAATGAAATTAGAAAGATTGATTATGGATGAAGAGGTAAATGGATCAAATTAAGAATTGATTAGAAATGATTGAATTTGACAAGGAAATGGATTAGAAGGATGATGATTTGAAGGATTGAATTAAGAATGCATTATGAGATTGGCAGAGGAAATTGGATCTAAATGATGATGAAGCATGACTAGGATGAAGATTATGGATGAGGTGGAATGATTAGGAAGACAAGGAAATGATTTGGACAAATGGAGATGATTAAGACATGGAGGAATGGTTTGAATGATGAAGACAAGAGATGTATGAGGGTGATGAATTTGATGGAAAGAAGAAGTGATGTGGAATTGATGTGGACAACTTGACTAAGAGGACCTAAATGAAGGCTTATTTTTGTTGTTTTTGAAATTTTTTGGATTTTTTTGGATTTTTGAAGTTTTACGATTTTTTTGGATTTTTATGTTTTATGATGTTTTTGGATCTTTAGGTTTAGGTTGCAAAATCAAACAAGGAAATATGTACAAGGAAAGCGTGTTTCAAACACTCAAGAACGTCAAACACACCAACAATCCTATGAGGTTGCAACTAGGATGTGCAAGGATCAACTAGAGGGTGTCCTTGATATACACAAGGTATGTGAGGCCCAAATCTGTAGATGAAAGAAAATACTGCCACACAGTCAGGGGGAGACAGTAACCCAAATCTCCTCCTTCACTTTCCAAAGGTATAAAGTTATTTGGGGCTTAGCCAAGAGTGACAATATTTCACTTCCAAGAGAGGTGTCTTTCGATTCACCTCCCACTATTTATACTCTACTAGAACACTAGAGTTGAGGTCATCCCAAAGGCTAATGAAATCCCCAAGAAGACCTCCTAAAAAAAAGAAAAACAAGACCACTTATTTCTTGTGCACCCAAGATCACCCGAAGGTGCGAGGGGAGAGAATACATAAGTGGCCTCAGGGTTTAAAAGACACACGTTCTTTCCTAATGAAACTTTAAGTTTTTTTAATCTACGTTGAAGACACACATGTTTATAGCATACAATGTTTTTTCCAACTTGACAATGTCATACAAATCGAGAGTTTTCCAACATAAGTAAATCAAGCATCATCCACATAAACAAATTCAATAAGGAAATAATCAATTTCTATTTATGCATTCAAAATTAAGTGATGGTTCCTTTTAAGCATCAAAATGAAATGTGTATTACAATGTTCATTGATCCTTAGACATGCAAGATTATGTTGTCATTCATTCCAAAGAAAAAGCATTTAATTAACTGTGCATTCAAGATTGAGTTTGATTATTTTAGCGTTTAACCATGCATTCAAAGATGAGTGTTTAGGGATACAAGTTCATTCCCAAAATAAATTTAAAGAAAAACTTGCAAGCAATATGGTTAGTGAGACAATATCCCTGCAAAAACACAAGTTAGGGCAGTGGAAATGTAGGACAAATGTGAAACAACCCTGCAATGAGAAGGTTAGCACAAATTTTGATCTTTGATAGAAAAATTAAGGACCTAAACAACATCAAAATCTCATAAAACTAGCACCATTATGATGGGCTCATAATCAACTTTCGAGTGATATTTCATTTTTCAAAAATGGAGTTCGTATGCTCAAGTTATGAGAAAAAAACCAAAGGCTACTCCTTATGTCTTAGAAGGGCATGTGGACTACTGATGCAGTGATGGTTTTAGTGACCTATGAGCAAAAATTTGATGGTTAGGTGCACGTCAAGCAAATTTTTTTTATTTTTGAAGGTTTTTGAAAAAAAAAAAAACAATTTTTTTGTGTGCTGATGTGGAGTCCATGTATGCATACACTATCAAGAAAAATGCCATGCGGTTGGAACCCTAATGGGTGCCACATGGAAACACCAAAGGAGGCCTGCGTGGAGGTTTGTGGATGGTGGAGGAGTGTTGCAGGCTAGCAAAGGTGACTGAGCAAGGAAGGATTTGAAGGAAGTGGTCGTACGAAGGAGGAGATGTCACGGTTGAGGGGAGATGTAGGGAGTGGGAAGTGGTTAGTGGGTGGAGGCGATGGATAAGTGGAAACAGGGAGAAGGGGTTTCTACAAGTAGCAAATGCAATGACTAACGAGGTAACAGGTTTTGGCACAAGATAGGAGGGAGTTTTTACAAGGCACTGGGAGAGAGTGGCGGGGTGCTAGGAGCCATCAAGGAGTGGAGTTGAGCTCAGTGGCAGAGGAGGTAGTTGCAGCATCAACGGTAAGGTATGGCAAGCAGTGGAGGTGAGGTTATAGCGGGCAGTGCTCAACCATGGATGGGATGTGCAGGCGATGGGGATTTGAGTGGCAAAAAATGATTTTTGTGTAGGGAAGTGGTAGATTGGTGTAGCGGCACCATAGGTGGGAGGAGGGGTGGAGTAGTAGACTACGCACAAGCGACGAGTCTCAACGAGGTGGCATGGGAAGTTGTAGGCACGGGGGTTGTGGTGCCACATTTTTGGTAGTGTAGTGGCAGACAGGGGAGATTTGGGCAACAGCGGCTGTGGAGGGAAACAGCATTGGCGGTCACAGGGTTTCAATGGAACAGAGTGTGGGGCGATGCTCATGGGCACCATTGCTGGTGGCACCTGCAGGTGCCTGCCTGCACTGAAATAAACAAAGTTTTAAATTAATTAATTTTTATTGTTTTTTTTTTTTGAATTTTTTATTTAGATTTCTACATATATAAAAATGCTAACAAAAAAAATTTATATATATTTAACTTCCCACCCATTTTTATTATTTTTACAACTTTTATATGTATTATACAAATATATATAGAAATATATATTTATATTATTTATATATATATATATATATATGAAAGTGATAAGAAGAACATAAAAATGCACAACCCCCCCCCCCCCCACCCTCTTTTTTCTAGAAAACCCTATTTATTTATTAACAAAGAAGGAGATTTTTTTTGCTTTTCTCTTAACAAAGAGTATATTCAACGTGTATCCACCTTTACAAGTTGAAAATAGAGCAATAAGAAAAATATAGAGTGTTTTATATCAAAAAACTTCCCTTATGCGCTCCAAAGATGATGATGGGTTCCTTGGCTTGATTAGAGGCTCTCTGTAAGATTTGATCTCCAAGTGCTTTTTCAACCTACAAGCTCACAAAATGCTCAAAAACATATTAGATAGTTAGTTCAAACCTATGAAGTGGGTCCCACCAGGCGTGCCAAAAATGTATTGCATAAAAATGTAATAAATGAAATAAACATTAAGCAACTAATGCATATTCTTACATGATTATGCAAACCTCAAAATATGTAAGAGAACATGTAACTAAGAATAACATGAAATAAAAATAACTTAATTGGTAGTGAAGAACACCAATCGTCTTTGTTACTTGGTATGGGAGTGCGAGCCTTGTATTGAAACCTCTTCAACTAAGAGCCAAGAACAATAGTTGTTTATGTTACATTACTAAGGGAATTTCCCTCTCATTTTCTTATAGGCCCTCCAAAACTGGTGGAAATCAGGAAACTAATATGCTAACTGGTTTGAGATTTCTTTTCTTCTACATTAAATGGAATCTACTTGAAACTTAATGGAAGTTTGGTGCTTTTGCTAATTGCATGTTATTCACAGGGTTACAAAATAGTGTTAGAAAAAAATTTCTAGTTTCATTTGAGATGCACAAATCTTAGCTTTTTCAACTAGTTATGGGTATTTGTAAGGGTAATTAAAAATGTCACATTTATCACTTGTAGTGGTGCATTGACCAGCTAGATTGGGGGCATCATAGAAGTTCAATTCATTGACTTTATTTTAATGTTCTCCATGAGAAATTTAGTGTGCCTATTTAAAAAATTTCTCCTATACTTCTTTCCTTCTATTATGTGGCCTTATCTCACCAAGCTTTTCTTCTTTCCTTTTGTATTGATCTGTGTCTTATCAATACATCTGTATTTTATTGATGGAAACTTATGGCTTAGAATTAGTGTTTTGTGTTTTAGTGAGGAGATAATGGAAAATGTAGAAGTATCCTTTTAAATGGAAATGTTGAAAATATGCTTTGCATATATACAACTAAGCTAGTCTTGATACCAAGGATGTCTATGAGATAAGGTAATATCTTCCAAAACTCATAACACATTTGTACATGATCCATAAATAAGAATTACAACAAGTGAACAATAAGGTAAAGGCCATGTGAGATAAATGTACATTTAATATATAGTAATTATTCTATTACAATTTGAAATGATTAGAACTCTTGAGTAGTAGTATATGAAATACTATACATCTCTAATGTAGTTTGTCTAGCATTTAGGAAAAACACTGGCATCATAGAATATCATTTCTTTAATATTTTGAGAGTTAAAATCTATGGTGAACTACTTATATATTTTTAATATTTCAAAAGTGTCATATAAATGTGGAACCACGTTACAGTGTGAGTTTGGTATATCCCTACCTTACCTTCACCCATTCTGTTAACAGATTTTTACTATAGTGAAAATAAAGCCTTCCATAATTATTAATTATAAGTCAAGTAATATTTTGAATCATAATGATTATGGGATTTATATACATAAGTTGTCTATTTTTATCTTTCAAATATGCTTTACCTGCTGCAGTTATTTCTATAAATTAGATTTTTCTGAATGTAATTTTTTGACATCTCTGGTAAAAATTAATCTTGTTTGGCATCCTCTTGGGTGATGGAGTTAAACAATCACAATATAGGAGTTATAAACTAGTATAGGAGTAGTTATGCATATAATTTCATACATCTACACTGTAATTTTTAGAAATGTGGAAGCACAACACTGCAATCACAATACCAAATCCAAATCCATAACTTAATATGTCAATTTCAACAGCATGTATCGAAGATGAGAGAAGTTCTCTATTAGATTTTAAGGGTGGCCTTTATCTTTCCTTAGGTCAATTATCCTCTTGGGGTGGATTGAATTGTTGCGAGTGGGAGGGCGTTGGCTGTGATTATCATACATCGCATGTGATTACCCTTGATCTAAGCAATCAATTGAGTGGTGAAATTCATCCATTGCTATTTGATATAAAGCACCTGCAGCACTTGGATTTTAGTTGGAATTACTTTTAAGGTATTTCTATTCCTCCATAGTTCTCAAAACTATAGAGGCTTTCATTTCTTAGCTTGTCAAATGCTAGATTTGGTGGTGAGGTTCCTCTTGTGTTGGGAAATATGTTAAGCTTGCATCATATGGATCTTTCATATAATTGGGAATTTAAGGGTGGTAAGTTTGATGTATGGGCCAAAGCTCTGAGAAGCCTTGAATTCTTGGGAATGAATGAAGTGAACCTAAAATGGGCTCAGAGCACTAGGGTGAGGCCCTCAATGGTCTTCACAATCTCACCCAGATTCAACTATCTAGTTATGGGCTATCAGGTAATATTCTAGATCTATCAAATTTGACCTCTTTGTCCCATTTTCATTTATCATGGAATTCATTCCCATCCGAACTACCCTCTTGGATTGAGAATGTGTCTTCATTGGTTTCACTTGATCTTAGCTATAGTAATCTAAATGGCTCCATCCCTTCCAATTTCAAGCCCTGTTAGAAATTGAGAAATCTTGACCTTAGTGGTAATAATGACTTGAAGGGAAACCTTTCTTTTGTTTTAGGCTGTTCCAACTCACTTGTTGCTCTGTCTCTTTCTGGCTGCAATTTAAGTGGAGAGTTTCCCCACTCTACTGCAAACTATTCAAAACTTGAGACCATAGATCTGTCCTGTAATAATTTGGAGAGAACTGTGCCATCCTCTTTTGACAGCCTTTTATCCCTTGCACATCTAGACCTCGGTAACAACCAGCTATCAGGAAGAATCCCAAACTCCAATTCAAATCTAACAAGTTTAAGAGTATTGTTACTCAGCCATAATCATCTAATTGGCCAGATTCCACCCTCTCTATGTGACCTTTCAACATTAAGTGAGCTACATCTGGGCAATAACCAGCTGTCAGGAATAATTCCAGATTCTCTTTTGAAGATGGCTAGTTTAAAAGTGTTGGCACTTGCTTCCATTAGATCAAGAGGCAACATTTCATTTTAGATGCTTGAAAATTTGACTCACTTATGAGAATTGGACCTTTCTAAAAATTAGTTATCTATTACTATATCTGCAAGTTGGATTCCACGGTTTGACCATTTGGAGTACTTTGCATTAAGGTCTTGCAATATAGAAGGTGCTTTCCCTACATTTTTGTCCCAATAATATCAATTGAAGGAACTAGATCTTTCAAGTAACAACATTGTGGGAAATATTCCTTCGTGGTTGTGGGATCTTCCTAATCTTGATACGCTCATTATTTCAAATAACAATCTAGAAGGTTCTCTACCCTGGTAGATATCCCATCAGTTTTCTATGATGGATTTGCAAGGGAATAGATTGTATGGCGCACTTCCTACTCTGGATTTTGTTTCATTCCTATTAGATCTATCAGATAATATGTTTAACGGCTTGATTCCAAACATTAGACCTCCATCAGATATTTGAGCATCAATCTTTCTGTCATTGTCAAGAAATAACCTCTTCGGAGAAATTCCAAGTTCTACTTGCACAAATTCAAATAGAGTGGGCATTTTGGACTTATCAAATAACAAGCTGACCAGCAAGATCCCTGCAACTATCAGGTTGTGTTCTCAATTAGTGGTTTTAAAATTGGCTCGCATTGATTTGGAAGGGAAGATTCCAGAGGAGTTGGGAAATCTCGCAGCTCTTCATGCACTAAATCTCAATGGCAATACGTTTCAAGGTAATATTCCTCCATCCCTTTCAAATTGCACAGGTCTCAAAATATTTGATTTTGGAAATAATAAATTTGAAGGTAAAATTCCTATTTGGATTGAAAAGTTGAAAGATTTGAAAATTTTGAGCTTAACCTCTAATAATTTTGAAGGTAAAATTCCATCCCAACTTATGAGGTTGTAGAATCTCCAAATTCTAGATTTATCAAGTAATTGTTTATCAAAAAGTATCCCTCAAGATCTAAGTAATCTATATGCTATGGTCAATCAATCTCAAATTATTGATGAATGACTTACCTTCTCTTATTTCACTGATTTAAATCTAAACTCTCCTTATGAATCAAATTTTGAGGATGAAGTAACAATTTGGATAAAAGGAAGGGCTCAAACATACGAGAAGATAATCTATGCAGACAAGTTCATGGATCTCTCACATAACGACCTCTCAAGCAATATTCCTCCAGTATTGGGAGTCCTCCAAGGTTTAATTTCTCTCAACTTCTCAAATAATCATCTATGTGGTTCAATTCCTGAATCATTGGCAAACATGGCTCATTTAGATGCTCTAGATCTTTCAGAAAATAAGTTGTTAGGAAAAATTCCTTTCGAATTTGCAAATCTAACCTTCCTTGAAGTATTGAATCTTTCAAACAACATGTTGTCAGGATTAATACCACAAGGAAAAGAATTTGCAACATTCAAGGCTTCCTCCTTTTTAGGAAACCCAAACCTTCATGGGTTTCCCCTTGAAAATATGACACTGGGTTGTGGTTCAGGTTGTAGAGAGCATCAAACAGAATGGAATAATACTACAGTTGGTAGCAACAAAGATATAATGAAGAGTCGATGGTGGGCACTAGGATTGGGATTAAGTTATGGAGTTGGATTTGGAATTGTGATTGGAGTGGTGTGCTTCCATAGTAGTTATAAACTAGTATAGGAGTAGTTATGCATATAATTTCATACAATTGCACTGCAATTTTATTTTTATTAATGGTTAGAATACTAGCTATAGTTTCTTAGTTTAGGAATTGAAGCATTATATAAACAAGTATGTACAATGTAAATAATATTGATAATTTTTTTGCAATAAAGCTTTATGCAATTGTTGCTTCACTCATGGTGTGAGAATGCTTATATCTATGTCATTTGATTTTTTCCACATATTGTTCAAAACATATAATGCAATCTCATCTATGAAGCATATTAAAAGCTAAGGATTTGGAGTGACTTGTATACAATTCATTTTTTTCCATTTCATTATATGGTTTGAACAAGTGTGGAAAAAAATTGATTTTTATTATGAATTTTCTATTCAACAATCTATGTTAAACTAATCAGCAAGGTCACTTTCCTAATACTTTATGAATTGGATGTTATTCGCAAGGTCAGTTTCCTAATACTCACTATAGTACTTGCTATTCAATTGAGATAGAAACTGCTAATTAGTTTGTTTGTATTCTCTTTGGATTTTGTTAAAGAAGATAGTTGAATGCTATATGAACTAAAAGTTCTATTGCATCAATAGGCTTGTGCATCTCTTGAGCCAAATTACTAGCCCTAGTGACATTTTTTGTTGTTCAAAAGCGGCACCATACTAGACTATTTTCAAACAACCATGCAAATAAGCATTCTATAGATAGACTTGGGAACATCTTGCCAAGTCTTCAGTACATAATAAAGCAACTAAATTTCATAAATTGTTTTTTTGATAGTTGATTTTTTTAAATATTTGCCATCAAAAATTACTTAGTACATCTCATCTTTTTTCTGCACAGGAGCTTGCAGTTCTAAAGAATCTGATAGCGAAGAATTTGAAGAAGATATTGTAGCAAAGGTATATTTGGTGTTCTTTTTAAAGTGAAAATGTGATTGGAAATTTTGTATATTGTCATATTTCACTTGCAGAAAGGTCAAATTGTAAATAGAGGTGAAGCTGTATGGATTTAAGTTTCTTCTTCATTATTTATAATGCTCTCGATTCCTCCTTTTTAGCTGTAAAAATACTTGTTTATTTTCACCTTTCCAAATACCCTTTACTAGGTTCTTCAAGATTTCAAAATATCTTGGGCTGACCCCACTCCAGCATGTCCTAACTCCTACTTGGTTCAGAGGCCTAACTCCTTTTTATATGTGTCTTCCTCTTACTACTCCATCTACAGGTTGCAAACAAATCATCCTTCTTCCACCAATGATTCATTCCATTCAAGAAAGACCATGTTTGACGATATCAACGCACAAAAAAATAGGGAGACAATTGCTAGACTGTGGTCTAACTTAAAAAGAAAAGGTGATGGAAAATTTTTATTTCCTTTCAAAATGTGTAAGGGCTTAAAGACTCAAAGATATATAATCACAACAGCTGAGCAACATTGTAGCCAACATGGTAACATTGAAGGGGGAAACGAGTATCACCCATTGGTATGTATTTTAATAGTTTATAAATTGCATAAGACATGATTTGATGATGACATCATGGTCATGGTTAATATAAGGTCATCATTTTCATATAGGTCAACATCCCCGAGTTTCATGTTATGGACCATGACAATTCGGAGAATGTGGATTTCCAAACGAGGGAACATGGAGGTGTGAATATTGAAGTACAAGGTAATGATACCATGGAAGAAGACTAGGATGATGAATATCATGATGATCAAAATGATCACAATGATGATGATGATGATGATGATGCAGAGCTTGATGTACCTTTACTTGAGAAGGCACACCAATCCCTATATGAAGGCTCCAAAACAACTCTTCTTGTCGTTGTATTGCTATTGGTGAACTTGAAGGTTATGAATGGTTTATCCAATGTAGCAATGACATATGTTAAGGTATGCCATCTTCTTTCATTATTTTACTCGTAGTTCCCTTACAATTAACATTGGGTTCATGTAGCAATTAACATTCTTTAAATTAAGAAATTATATTTTTGGTCATAGGTTGATAGGTGACTATTTGTTACCACCATCAAACATTCTACCTTGCTCGTACCGAGAATTATCTACCATCATGAAAGATATTGGAATGGAGTATCAAACAATACATGCATGTCCGAATGATGATATTATATATCATAAATAGCATGAATTTTCAACACAATGCCCGACTTGTCATATCAGTAGATATCAATCAAATTGATTAACAAAAAAGGTGCCTTGCAAGGTTCTTTGGCATATTCCCATTATTCCACGTCTGCAATGATTATTCAAGTGCAATAGCTTGGCACAATTTATGGATTACCATGCATGCAATAGAAGTCAAGATTACATTATGTGAATGCCTATAGATGTTTCAACATTTAAGGAAATAGAGGAAAAATGGACACACTTTAAAGAAGAACCTCGTAATCTCAAGCTTTCATTAGCAGTAGATAGTTTCAATGCTTATGGAGAGATGAGATCTACTTACTCGGTGTGGCCTATTTTTGTTATCAACAATAAAATACCTCCTTGGTTGTCCATAAAGAGAGAGCACATAATGCTGACACTGATTGTTCCAGGTATTTTTGATTTAGTGGTCATCTAAATTAATTTATTATTACTAATCCATCAAATGATCAAAATAATTATGTAATGTTTGGCTCATTCAACTAGGTAAGTACCAAGTTAAAGATATCAACGTATATATTGAACCCTTTATCGATGAGTTTGTGGTGTTATGGAATGGGGTTACTATATATGACATTTGTAGACCAATAGGACAAAGACAATTTCAATTTCATGCAATGCTTGTATGGACAATACATGATGCCCTTGGGCTAACACATTTTTGTGGTATGTTCTCTTCTTGACACCTCTTTTTTGGTATGTCAAAGTTAACACATTTAATCCAATTATACACGATCTTGTAGGTCTTCAGACAAAGGGTAAATTTACATGTCCAATTTTTGGTCCAAAGATGAAATCTAGTCATTCAAAAAGTTTAAGAAAGTAGGTGTTTGATGAGAATAGACACTTTCTACACAGAAATCATAAGTATCGAATTACCGAAAAATATATTTTCAATGGTCTAGAAGAGACTACATCAAAGCCACAAAGAATGAAACCTTGCCTATGGAAGTTGGTGTACAATAAAATAAATCATTGAGGTAATGTCATTCCATTTGATGGTTTTTGTTTCAAATTTATATTTCGATATTGTGTTTTGTTTACTGATGATGTGATTGATGCTTGTGAAGGTCATCAAGACATCAATGACCAACTTCCAAAAGGACTAAAAATTTATCCTACGCAATTTACTAGGTTGTCATACTACGAGCAACTCCTAATTGTGTATTTGTTTGATCCTATGCATATTGGAAAGAATGTAGCAGAGACATTATGGAAAATCTTGGATGGAAGGTGTGACAAAGATCAAATTATCAAAACTTGTAGTGACATTGAAGAATCCAACCATGCAATGAAAAATGGCATTCGATCAAATAACAATGGAGACTAGATTGATACAAGTGCCCTTAGCTGGTTATTGTCAAAGCAACAGAGAAATGCTATAAAAAAAGTCATAAAAAAATACAATTTCCCACAGGATTTGTTGCGAACATAAACAATGTCATATCAAATAAAAGTGAATTTGGGCCAGGGTTGAAAACACATGATTGGCATACATTTATTAAGATAATTCATGTTATTTTGTATTCACTATATATTTATATACTTCATGTAGTTTCAATTGCATTCTTTAATAAAATATTGACAAGATCATTTTACAAATATTGTAGTACGCTCTACCTCTATCTCTCCCATGTCACTTCACCAACAATGTCAAATAGGTTATATATGATCTTGGCAAATACATGAGGTGGTTGTCATCTAAAGAAATCAATAAAGAAAATATAAAATATTGGAAGAGAAAAATTCCTCTTCTAATGTGTGAAATGCAAAAGTGTCTACCTCCAACTTTTTTCAATGCACAAGAACACTACCTCATACATCAAGTTGAGGAGATTGAATTGTGTGGACCTGTACCAACTAGGTCAATGTGGATGGTTAAGAGGCACTTGAAATTTTTGAAAGGCTTGGTTCAACAAAGAGCACATCTTGAGGGTTCTATGGTGGAGGGATATATGGTGTACCAGACCATGGTGTACATTAGTGAATATCTTCCTAAGTTTGCAGCAAAGATCCATGTAGATCGTATTTGGGATCCCAACTCAATTAAAAAATTCGAAGGGGAGTACTTGATGGGCAAAGGTAGATCGAGAAAAGTGAGAAGTAAATCTAAGATTTTATTGTAGTTAATTAATTCTTATAAATCTTCAATATAAGTTATTTTTAATTAGTGTATTTTTTTGAAACAGGTGGTCAAGAGTGGGAGGCAATACATTTGTATATTGTGAACAATCTTGATTGGATGACAGAATGGATTGAACGATGTCAACAAAATGGTTTCTCATTAACATGGGAAGGTGTTTCTTCATTGGTTACAGAAGCTCATTGTAATGGAGATTCCAATGTTATGCCGATGGTAGTTGATCTAGTAAAGGGTTTAAGAGGTGGAGAGGTATGTAGAAATTTATTAATGATCATAACTCGACGTATGTTTCGTATCAACTCATGATGAAAATAATTTACACACACTTCAAAAATTTCAGGTCAAGCACCACAAAGCTATGTACTATCATGGCCAAAAATTTTGCATAAAAAGGTTGGATGACACAAAGAAAACTTGTGATTCTGGGATAACTGCAATTTTTGAGGTCACCAATATATCACCTAGAAACAACATACATCCTCAACAATCTCAAAATTAATACTATGGAATCTTGAATGATATAATTGAGTGTGAATTTAACACCTTAAAAGTAGTTCTATTCATCATCAAATGGTACAGGTTACAAGTAAATCAAAATGATCCAGATTGAATGGTTATTCAACACAATAATGGATTTACAATGATTAATACAAGATCATTTGAGCCAGTTGGAGATGAGCCCTATGTTCTTCCAAGCCAATGTGAGAAAGTGTTGTACTCAAAGGTTCCACATAAACAAGGTTGGTCATTTTTTGTTAGACATGATCCAAAAGGAAGGCCGATAAAGTATAATGTTATGGAAGAAGAAGATATTGAAGATGATGAAGAAGTAGATGATGAAGATCAAGATGATGGTGATGACGATGATGGTGATGGTGATGGTGATGATGATGATGATGATGATGATGATGGTGATGATGGAAATGATGATGGTGATGATGGTGATGATGATGGTGATGATGGCGATGATGATGGCAATGATGATGGTGATGATGGCGATGATGATGATAATGATGATGAAGAAGAAGAAGATAATCAATGACTACAAATGTCATCACCCCTTCTATTGATGATCTTGCATTCCATATATAAGGTAAATTTGTTCATGTTTATGTTGTTGCATATTTTTCATGTTGTCTTCTAAGTTATTTGTAGCATACACGTATCATGTAATTTTTAGCTAACTTAAGATAAATGATTAACATATGTAGGAAATTTGATTACATATTTATTGTGTTCATTTCTATGATTACAACATATGTTATTTATAGTCACCAATGTTTATGTTGTGTTTGATTATGACCCTTTTTGCAAATAGTCAATTGACTACAGGTACATCATCACCCCTTCTATTGATGATCTTGCATTCCATATATAAGGAAAAATTTTTCATGTTTGCGATGTTGCCTATTGTTCATGTTGTCTTCTAAGTTATTTGTTGCAAATGTGTATCATGTAATTTTTAGCTAACTTAAGGTAAATGATTAACATATTCAGGAAATTTGATTACATATTTATTGTGTTCATTTCTAATGATTACAATATATGTTATTTATAATTACCAATGTTTATATTGTGTCTGATTGTCACCCTTTTTGCAAACAGTCAATTGACTACAGGAAATTTGACCCATTTGGCGTGGATTGTGCACAGTGACATGGATCAGCAAGTATAAGTCAATAAATAGACATAATTTTCTTATATTCTTCTTTTTTATCATTAAGCACATATGTTATAAATAGACATATTATATAATCATATAATTTATATAGACAAAGCAGGTCTATATAGAAATATAATTGTATAATCACTTTCAACTTACTACATTTTATATTTATCACTTTCACTTTCCATTTGATAGATTATAGGACCCACCAAATAGGTACTTGTCAGATCTATCTACATCGAATGAGGGAAATGAGGAACTGGTAGATGAAATCTCTACATGTAGTACAGCTAAAATAGGGAGATCAACTAGAGGTCAAAAGAATAGAAAAAAATTTGATAAACACATGCAATTTTTCCTTGTTAATGGGGGGTCATGTTCTTATGATGGTGAGACCAAAGGTGACATCAAGGTGCCCTTTCAATACTCACACATTGAGAAAGAATGGGTATCCAATAAGCTACCTCCAATTAACATAGGTTTTTGTGTTAATGAGAGGATATATCGCATTTCTCCATCCTCATTACATGGTTTGGGCCTCTTTTCCATGGATGGGATAAAGGTATGTTACAACAAAGTTGTTGAATTGTTCAAGTATGTCGGTCCATGTTACAATTACAATGATTGGATGCAAATTCTTCAATATAAAAAAAGTATGCATAGGTATGGGGTATCAACTAATTATATACAACGGAAAGAAAATGATCGAAGTAAAAGATTTTCTATGTACATTTATGGGAGACCAAAAGCAATAGGTAATATTGCAGGTTTTATAAATAGTACATGACCTTCTTCAACTAGTAAGCAACCCAATTGCATATTTGAGGCACGTGAGGGGAATGAATTTTTTGTTTGTGCAATAAAATCAATAAGTGTAGGGGAAGAACTGCTAATCGATTACCATTTAAATTGCATAGATACAAATAAAGTTACTATCATGAGGGCTGTAAGTACTATTTACCATTTTGTTAATAAGTTTTTTTTTGCTGTCTGATGAAAGGTGGCTCTAATACCACTTGATGAAGGGCCACACCACCCTTACCAACTCACAACCAAGAATGCAACAATAAGGAAACAAAGAGATGACAAAATACTTCCCAAGCAATTTTATTATACTTGACAATCCAATGGCAATTACAATAACATTTCTACAAGATCTCTCAAGATCCAATCCAAACCCAAGCTAGTCCAGATCCACACTCTGGTAGAAACCTCTGAGATCTCAACTTGTGCTCGCAAGCCACCAAGCAACCTCCTTGTTTCTAAACCGCAGCCACTAGCTCTTCTCACAAACCTAATCCAAGATCCAAGCGTAAACTGCCTCACATTCGGTGCTCTGTCTACACTCACAAGTCCATCACAATCCTGCTGTAAACTGCCTCACATTCAGCGCTCTATCCACAGACTCAAGAAAACTCACTCTTCACTTCCTCCTTCTCTTTCACACTTTCCAAGTTTCCACTTTTTGAGCTTCCACTTCTAGAGCTTCTACTCTTCGAGCTTCTCCTTGAGCTTCCACTTCTCAAGCTACTCCTTGAGCTTCTACTTCTCAAGCTACTCCTTGAGCTTCTACTTCTCAAGCTACTCCTTGAGCCTGATTTAGAAATGCTCATATGCCTTGCTTAAATAGGCACTTACCACCCCATGCATGACTTATCCACAACCTTCTAGAATTCTTCCACAATATTCTACAACTTCCATAACCTTCTACAATATCCACAACTTTTTACAATATTCATAACTTTCTAGAATTCTACCCACACACCTCGATAAATGGAATGACAAACATTTATTTTTTATTTTTCTATTATGCCACCTATGCACCTCGAAAATAGAAATCTTCTTTTTCTTTCTTTTCTCCTTTTTCCTTTTTTTTTTTATTTTTTTATTTCTCCTTTGATTTCGTCACTTTCTCTCTCCTCCACAAATTTTTTTTTTTTTTTTTTCAATTTTCCCATGCAAGATGCTCTTGCATCAGACTCTCCCGGTAGATAGAAAAGTGTGTCTCACACTTTGACGCCAAAAAAAGAGATCTACCACCATCTTCATCTTCACCAAAGGTTTCCACCTCAACGGGGACAAGAAAACCACCATGCAAATCTTCCACATCTGCACTACTCTATCAAACACCCAAATCTCAAACATCCAATCAACATGCTCACTTTCAGGAACAAACTGAACATAATGCTTCAACAGAAAACTCTCATCCACATCAACAAGTAGTGAATCCACACCCGTAGCAACAAACCCCACATCAATAGCCACATGTAGATCTCCATCAACACATGCCAAACTCTCAACACCAGCAACCTCATTGCTCACAACAAGATGCTTTGCAATACATAACTCACTTTCGACAACAATCGGATCATCCACGACCAAGTGCTATGCAACATACAAGTCACCACCAACATCAACTAGATCATCCATGACCAAATGCTCTGTAGTCTCCATGTCAGATTCAAACAACTGATCATGAAAACCAACCTCTATCCCAACATCAACAAGGTTATGAATATCTTCAGCAACAACCTCTAGTTGCTCTGCAGGTTCTGTATCAGACTCCATAATCTGATCAACAAAACCAACCTCTTCCACCTTGACCTTCTTAGCTTGATTAGCCAATCTAGCATCCAACCGAGAAATCATCTTAGAAAAATTCCTCTCCACTATATCATGAATTTTTGCAATCATCTTAGGGTCCAATCCTCTTGGAGCCATCTCCCAAGATCTTCGTAAACCCTCTGCAACAAATCCTTCCCACGCTCCTTATGACAGCCTCAAATTGTTTGCAAGTCAGATCACAACCTGCCACCTCGCATGAACAATCAGGAACCACATCACAAGTCTAGGATAACGGATTTGCAATCCACCAGCTCTCTACGATCATGCCTCAACAAGTTTAGTCTTCCATCTCCACATCCATTGATCAATCTGCATGTCCTCCCAAGGTACTATTGCAAACTGCCTCAACTTTGGCGATCTGTTTACACACTCCCACTCTAATAAACTTCACCCAACCAAGATCCTAGTACAAACTGCCTCACACTTTGGCGATCTGCTTGTACACTCAGGAACTCCTACTCTGATACCACTGATGAAGTATGGCTCTGATACAACTGATGAAATACGGCTCTGATACCACTGATGAAAGGCGACTCTGATACCACTAAAGAAGGTACGCTCTAATACCACTTGATGAAGGGCCACACCACCCTTACCAACTCACAACCAAGAATGCAACAATAAGGAAACAAAGAGATGGAAAAATACTTCCCAAGCAATTTTATTATACTTGACAATCCAATGGCAATTACAATAACATTTCTACAAGATCTCTCAAGATCCAATCCAAACCCAAGCTAGTCCAGATCCACACTCTGGTAGAAACCTCTCAGATCTCAACTTGTGCTCACAAGCCACCAAGCAACCTCCTTGTTTCTAAACCGCAGCCACTAGCTCTTCTCACAAACCTAATCCAAGATCCAAGCGTAAACTGCCTCACATTCGGCGCTCTGTCTACACTCACAAGGCCATCACAATCCTGCTGTAAATTGCCTCACATTCGGTGCTCTATCCACAGACTCAAGAAAACTCACTCTTCACTTCCTCCTTCTCTTTCACACTTTCCAAGTTTCCACTTTTCGAGCTTCCACTTCTAGAGCTTCTACTCTTTGAGCTTCTCCTTGAGCTTCTACTTCTCAAGCTACTCCTTGAGCTTCTACTTTTCAAGCTACTCCTTGAGCTTGATTTAGAAATGCTCATATGCCTTGCTTAAATAGGCACTTACCACCCCATGCATGACTTATCCACAACCTTCTAGAATTCTTCCACAATCTTCTACAACTTCCATAACCTTCTACAATATCCACAACTTTTTACAATATTCATAACTTTCTAGAATTCTACCCACACACCTCAATAAATGGAATGACAACCATTTATTTTTTATTTTTCTATTATGCCACCTATGCACCTCGAAAATAGAAATCTTCTTTTTCTTTCTTTTCTCCTTTTTCCTTTTTTTATTTTTATTTTTTTATTTCTCCTTTGATTTTCGTCACTTTCTCTCTCCTCCACAAATTTTTTTTTTTTTTTTTTCAATTTTCCCATGCAAGATGCTCCTGCATCACTGGCTATTGCTTTCAGTTAGCTGAATTTTTTATGTTTAATCTTTGTGACAGGATGATATGGATCTGACAAATGATAGAGGTCACCAGGATGCTACTCCCACCCCTTCTTCAGCAAGGGTAAACCTTTTTGAAATTGTACAAATTAGATAGTTGAAAAATGTTATATTATTACGTTATTTTATTTATGATGTAAGTACTATTTATCATTTTGTTAATAAGTTTTTTTTTGTTGTCTATTGCTTTTAGTTAGCTGAATTTTTTATGTTTAACAGGACGATATGGATCTGATAGATGATAGAGGTCACCAGGATGCTACTCCCACCCCTTCTTCAGTGAGGGTAAACCTTTTTGAAATTGTACAAATTAGATAGTTTAAAAATGTTATATTATTATGTTATTTTATTTACGATTTTTTAGTTTTTATGATAGTTTTACTGATATTCCTCTCACAATTTGATGTTTAGGATAAGGGTAAAGCAACATCAGTAAGTACCGAGCCACTAGCTATGCCTTCTGATGAGGATATTGCTGAAACTCCCAATTTCATAAAAATGTTGAAGAAAAAATTTTAAAAAATTAAATTTAGAAGCAATGAAAATTTTGGATGAGGCAAATATGGAATCCAAGAAGATGATGAAGAGGTTATCAAATTTAAGAGCACAAGCTCATCATTATGAAGTAAGCTCCAATGAATATTTAGTTATAACAAAAGTTCAATAAAGATTTATATTTAATAATCTTTTATGTTGTGAAGTAAAATATGTAATATGTGCAAAAATACTTTATTGATGCAATTTTTTTAAAGAGTTGTAAGAAACTTTAACTACTAAATTCTTGTCATACACGAATTTTTGGCAACTGATCCACAACTTGGTCAAGGACAACACGGTGAGGCCGGTAGTAGCAGACCTCCAACTGCCACTAGTAAAATAATCTTTTAGTTGACAAGTTAGAAGGAATTTTTTATTTTGAACATTCAAAACTTCTTAACTCTTAATTTTATTATTTAAGAATGTCTTTGCTAACAATGTATTGTTCAAGTCATCCAGTGTAGGAGACTCCTACAAGGTTGACAGATGCTCGTACAAGATCTTTGACTACAATGTTGGCAACAAGGGGACGTCTAGCTGGTAAATCCTTATTTTTCTATATTCGATTTTGTGTTAACTATGAGTTGATAATATGTAGTTTAATCTTGGGTGCATCACATAGTGTATTGTTTTTTTTGTAGTAGGAGATGCACCATCTAGTACACCACCAAATGCGGATCATAGTGCATGTATTGGTGATAATTCACCATCATTTTCTAGAGCTACCTGTATTTCTAGCATGGGAGCTATGCAGACATCGTTGTTGATTGATGATAATGAATCAATGTCTTTGAAATGTCCTAAGATTCTAGGTACTTTAAATAATTATTGTTTATATTGTAATAAGGATTTTCTTGCAAGATGTAAACATGATAGGAAGTGGTGAATGCAAGGGCTTTTGATGTGGAGTGATGCCTCATGACCTTCTTTAGAATGTCGTATTGTGCAAGTTGTTTAATTATTCTGGAATTTCTTTTTATTAGGGGTTTGGTAGGATCATCTGAATTATCAATGACCTTTTTTCTATACTAGTAATTCTCTAGTTTAGTAATTTGGTACATTGCAATTTCATGCTTTTAGTAGAAGATACTAACTTCTTTTTTGGTCAATTTTGGTCAAGTTGATCCTCCAACCCTGAAATAGATCACTAAAAAGATGAAATGTATCTCATTTTATGTATTTGTTATTCACTATCAAAAGTATTCTTCGCATGATTCATTTTAATGGTTCTTACTATTAATTATCTCATGACATTTTTTGCAGGAAATTATAAATTTTATAGGAGGCTTTATGGCCTCACGCTGTGAAGATTCGGGCCCACCATACGTAAAAGGTGGAACATCATAACTGAACTAATTTTATCCCACTAGTTTTTTTCATATCATTAATTGGTGCAACATTTTTCCTTTCATTCAGGTCTTTTCTTATACTAGCTATATCTAACAATTTTGTGTTTTTTCTTAAAAGGTGTAACTACCAAGATCAAAAATTAAAAGATGAGCTCACCAAAGGTATAGAGCATGAGTTTGGTAGTAATATTTTTTATCATAAGAAATTGTGACAAAAAGCTTCTAGACATCTTAAGGTTGTAAGGGACACATATAGAAAGAGCCTCATCCTAAACTTGAAGTATGAGTGTCCTCCCTTTGTTTCAGTGAGGGACTAGAATGAGTTCATTTTTTATGCAAAGGAGAAAGGGGAACGTCCAAAAGAAAGTACACCAGCAAATCCAAAAAGGTATGCAATAGTATTAAATACTAGTACATTAATGAGCAAATTTAGGGTTCAACTTTAGTATCAATAATTTCAACTAGCTCAATTTAATCTATCTATTGATGAAAGATATGTAATTCATATGTTGACACAATTGCTTATAAATCTCAATATCAATGCTGACACAACTATATATATCTCAATCTGGGCATAAATCCTACATAAGATATAAATTGTGCACTTATAACTTCACATATAGCCATATTATGTCTTGAAAATATAGTAATGCTCAACTACATGTACCATAGTTGTATGTGTTAGCAGTATAGGTGATAAATGATATTCATTAATTGTAATGACAAGTACAATTTTTTTGAAAAACTTTGCAAGAATTTTACTAATGGTTAGTCTCCTAAAAGTAATAAGCATCATGTTCAATGCCAAAAACACAAGTTAATGACAACAATCATGTTCCTATCTTTGAGGACTGACAACAACCCTTGTAGATTTATATTTATTGGTATTGTGGAGAGATGATCTAGCCTACAGTAGGTAAGACAAACTATTTGAGACTTCATTTGGATGACATGATGTATGTTACCTATAGACCATGGCTAGGCATATAGCCTATTGGCGCTCAAAATTGCAGCCCTAATTTTGAGCACTATTGAGAAATTAAGCCCTATAAATGCGTTTTGATGAGATTGTGCCCGGTTGTACCTTTGAGCTCTAAGAGGTGTTCAATGCTTCTAGCACCTTCCATTCAGCCTATCTAAGTGTTCCATGATGTTAAATTGCCATTCTGAGCTATTCCATAAGATCTCATTTCAAGCATATTTCAAATCTGCATTTTACACCGTGTTAAACAGCGACAGGAAGCTATGTTTGTAACTGAATATCTCACACCCAGAAATGTTTTGTGACTTGTTGCTTTGGGAGTGTCTAGTGTCCATATCTGAGAACCTATGTCTCATATTTTGAGTCATTTTGAATCCGTTTGACTAGGTTTTGAATCCCTCAAACTTGGTCATTTGCTATTTCCACACATTTGCAAATTGCACACATTTCTAGGAAGCCCTATTTGACGTGTTATAACTTTTGACCAGTTGACTAAAATGTTGAAATTCCTTTTACATTGCATTGTAGAGGTTGGAGACTTGTCATGTTTCAACTTTCAACTTATGATGAATCTGTTTGATCAGTTTTCAAAAGTGATTCCAAACGTAATTTATAACTTTTTACTAGTGTCAGCATTTACAGATTTTTTGGAACCCCTATTCATGATGTCATAACTTGAGATCCATGATCGGTAAGATCGAATGGATTGTACCCCTTTATTTTCCTCTAAAAATGCTCCAAGTGTGTCAGTTTTCAAGCCTTGATGAATCCATCTTCACACTTTACCAGGCCAATTCCATTCGCAAAAACTATTTTCTGTCAGTGCTTTTAATTCGCAAATTCTGAGTAGCTCACTTTGAGCATCTGCCATTTGTGCCCTATTATTCTTCATGAGCCCAAATCGCATATCCATAATGTCCTCATGACAAAGAATCGGTGCCCCATTTTTTGTTTCCCCATGTGCTCGTTTGCCCAGTTTTCAAAGCCAAATTCGAACCTAGTTTGTTGGTTTTTGACTTGTTTACTTGTAGGTAATTCTGAGAAGGCAACTTTGACAGCAAATATCTTTTGGCTAGGAATTCTTCATAGGATGAGATTTGACAGGGTGTAAGTGTGTGGAACAGAGATTTAGTGTGCCAGTTTCCAAAGCCTGATCAGGTGTTTGGGTCAGTTTTTAAGGCCATTCAACAGACCTTCTGGCACCAATTTAACAATTTCTAGATAAGTGATAAAATGAGGTTTGAATTGACGGTTCAGTGATCAAATTTGATTCCTATTACTATGAGATGGTCAGTGGATCAGTTCTACAGTTTAGGTGTTTGAAAACAAAAATTTTTTAGTCGGACAACTTTGGGGCCCAACTAATCTTTTCTTAAATGATAGGGCATTGTGGTATTTTCCAAGGGGGCTAAAATGAATTATAATGAAGATAATTAATCAGAGTATTATAATTCAAAGGTGAAATAGATGAAGATAATTAGTTTCACAGTGCCCCTAAAAAGAAGCATACATTTGATCTTCATTTGAGTTTTGGTGAGTACATAGAAAATGTGTATGAGCACTTGCAAAGGGCAGAAATTTGTTTGAGAAACAGACACTCACTTAGAGTGCAAGTGTTGAGATTCAAGAATTGTATCAGTAGTTGAACCAGAAGAATTATACAATCTCAGCTAAAAAAAGAGGCATTCGTAGGCAATTAAAAAGTTGTCTCACATTGCAAGTGGAGAAAAGATCCATGCCACTTTGTTTCCAGGAGATGGTAAGGGGCCATAGATAACTGAATATTGCTTTGCATAAGGAGATTAGTTTATATCCTAACATGAGACCTTGCTACAGTCTTCTTGGTTATAAAACTAAATATAATGATGTAAATCTTATCACTATTCATGAAAACACAGAAGGGGAACCGCTAAAAGAAAGGCAAAAATCACCAACGAGCTATAGCAGCTCAGTAGAGGTTGGAGCTCATAATCAAGCAATCACTCCAACAAGCTCCTTGGATCTAGATATATGACCAAGAGAATTAGGCTATAGTTTGGCAACTTCAACAGAGTTGTTGAAGGTCTTGAACTGTATATGGAGCCTTGAAGAGCAACATTCGTTAAGCATGTCCTTAGTAACAGCATTATGAGTGGAGTTAGACCATTCTCGAGCCCGAGTACATGAATTTATGCAAGAATAGAAAGTTGATCATCATCAAATTGATAACTTAATCAAAAGAATTGTAGATGAGAAGATAGTTTGGAAAAGAAAGGAGCAAGAGAAGATTAGAGCAGTTGTTCAATCTGTTAGGGAAGAACTTGAAGATGGAAGGAAGCTACGAAGGAGATCGGAAAGCCTCCATAGAAAACTAGCACGAGAAGAATTTGTAAACATTTCAAAATAAAAACATTCACAGTCAAAGCAAGCAGGGTCAGCCAAGAAAAAGTCGTATGACAATAAAAAGAGAGAGTAGTTGGCACTTAAGAGAAGCTCCACATGCAAAACTAACTAAACAAGGAGAGGGCCTTATTGGCATGAGACAGAGTAGAAAGGAGCACCATCTTTTAAAAGGAAACTCCACACAGGAAACTAAATATCAAAGCTAGAAGTATCACAATGGAACCCCGCATTGTTGATATAATAAAAGGGTGCCCATCATGAAGCCACAGGAGGACTGGCCTGCAAGGCTGCAGTTTCAGGGGATTTCAATGAAGCTCGGTCAACATTTTTGAAAGAGGAATGCACATGTTTTAAAGGAAATCAAAAGGACTCAGCTCAATGTAACAAGAAAGGCCAGAGTGATCTAGCAGAAAAGACCAAAGTAAATCAAAGCCATGCATGTTAATAACTCAAGCAAAAGGGCTCCCATGCCAATTCAAAACCCATGCAATCACAAACAAAAGAGCTGCAGTGAAAAAGGGAGGTCGCAGGGCAGAGATCCCAGGGGTGAGGGTAGCGACCAATTGAAGGAGATAGCAGATCATGCCAATAAAGTTCATGCATTAAAAGCTATTTGAAAATGTCTCCACATACATAGAAACAAGAAGCCTACTATGTAGCCAAGGAACCATGCACTCAAGCCTTTAATGAGCATCCATGCAGAGCAGTCCTAGTGCACAAAAAAGGGTTATAAAGTTTTGTCCCACATGCACTGTGGTGGGGAACATTTTTTTGTTCAAATACTCCAACGCCTCCATTTTAACATGTCTTAAGACAAAAGGCCTTTTGTAAAGGAAACTGCATGCCATGGAGCCCCAATCCAACCCAAAGGATGATGATGTCAGCTAGATCCAAATAAAGCATAATTTTGAACGGGTGCGCAAATAAAACCCAATGACATCAATAGAGTTTGAGGCAACCAAAAAACTCAAGAATCTGGTGCCTTCCTACTTTGCTAGCCGAGAAATCTTGAAAATCTTGGCTAGCGACATAGCGAGGTCACCGAAAAGCTCTGAAATTTGGTAAGAGTCAAATAAGCCTATGGGTCCTGCCTACAGTGCAAACAATGAATCAAGTAATGCCAAGTGGAGCAAGCAGGATGATATGGCAAGATCACAAAATGAATAAGGAGATTGTTCCACGTGTATGATTAGACGATTGTCGCTATCTCGCTAAGCAAAGATGCTCACCAGTTAGCCGTAACAAGATAGCGACACTGATGTGGTGTGGGTGACTGGGCGATGATGTGGATAGGTGAGGTCACCAAAAAAGGTTGCTAGTCACCGAAAAAGTTGTCAGAAATGTGAAGAAATTTGGTGGAGTTCAAAGGTGGGTCTCGTTTGCGTCGAGTGGCCAATCCTATGATGACAAGTGGCATCACTCAATTCCTTGAGAAGATATGAACTGTGCATGTTCATGGTCAAAGTGAAAAATTAGATTTAAAAGATAAATTTCTATAGTTTTAAACTATAAAACGTTTTAATTTTTTTAATTTTATTCTTTTAAGTGCAAAGCCATGAATAGGATTCAGATTTTCAAATGAGCATAATAGGAGAAATTTTTAACCAAAATGGACACTTCAATATATCATTGGAATCGGGAGAACCTAAACTTTCCAAATCTGGAGTTTTTTTTTGTACAAGTGCTTCCTAGTTCAAGTTATAGGCCAATTTGTAAAATCTTGGGCATTGGCGATAGAACAGGTTGAGTTCTCCATTGATGATTAAGATTGGTTAGAGGAAAGTTTTAAAGGTCTATTGCAATCTAAAAGTGAAGAAAATCAACTTGGGGTTGTTTTCTTGTCTTTTCAAGACCATTTTAACTGATTTGTTACTTTTCCCCGAGTTTATTTTTACACCAAAATTTTTTTCTTTTCTCATCATCAGATTTTGAGATATTTTGATGCCTTTGAGAGGTGGAATGAAGAGGATCTGATATGCAGTTATAGAGAAAGTTAGAAAGAAGCTTTTGTTCTTCTAGGGAAGGATTTCCAAAGTGACAAGTGTCAATTACAAACTGAATCTAGGAATTGCCTTCTCCATACATATTTTGTCTTCTTCTCTGAAAAAAGGTTGTTGGTTAGTTTTCATTTTCTAGTTCTTGGAGCTCTGCTTAGGCTATGAAAGCTACACACCCAGCATTTCTCTCTTGTATTGAATAGCATTTTGAGTGTTTATGCAGATAGTTTTGGTCTGTTAGGTGATTTATGAGTTGATTTATGTACATTTCATGTATTTGGTTTCAAGGAAAGCAAATAAAGAGCAGCAAATATTTTAAGTTCAGTTTGAATCTTGTCTCCTGATTATGGATCTGTTATTTTTTCTAATTTGTGATCAAAGAGCATAGCTTAGGTTGCATTTTGTTTAGGAATGTATGTGATTAAAATGTCTTATTGGTGGAGCAAAGAACCATGTAATTGCTTGATGTTTGTCACAGGGTTTGCAGATTTTTGTCTGAGTATGAGATTCAAATATGAAACAGATGTCTATTCACAAGGTGAAAGATAGATTAGGGATCTTGATGTAGGAATTATGTTAGAGGTTTCTAGGAGATGTACTATTGTAATTCATTTTAATTAGCCAATAGATAAGGCACTGGTTAGAGATAGGATCATTAAGTTCCATTGCTCATATTTGGGTCTTGTTGTTATCAACATATGAAATCAATTTTCCCTTTTATGTTGAAAGCTATTCAATGTTAACCCGCACTTAGCTTGCCAATTTCATGAGTTATGTTCTTAGCTATTTCATGCTTGTGATTCTTGGTTAAGTATAGAAGATTTAGGAGTTTTTATCTTCTTTACATTAGATTCAATGTATGCTTTGATAACCGGTACCATATAAAGAATCTATAGGTCTACTCGCCTAGGTTTTGCAGAGCCTAAAGTGAGAAGGAGTATAGCCTTATAGTTGGCCCAGGTTCTTGGTGAAGTGTGTCCATTATTGGAGATAGCTTCCCATAGACACATTATGGACTTGTATACTTGGTTGTTTAAACACTGTTAAATCGGGAGCCAACAGAGTCATAAGATGATGTCTTCTCCTAGCTAGGATTCATGTTGGTATCTTAGCCATTGAATGGCCATTCTTCATTGAAGATAGAGAGATTTCCACTAACCCATGTCTACAGACAGTTTGACTATCAATATAGTATATCACAGGAGCACTGTAGTTACACCTGCTTCACCAAGGAAATAAAGAAAGGTTGTTCTCCTAGATTGGACCCAATTAGATGTCTGGAAGATGTTAATGGCCTTACCATTTATAGGTGGGACTAATTTCTAGATGTAGTGAATGATGGTGTCACTCCCTAGTACATAGAGCATTTGGCCACAAATTCATTTCCTCATATAACTGATCCTATAGGGGTAGTTAGTCAGGTACCACACCCTAATGTTCAGCAACCATAAGAACATCCTTTGAGGTAGGAGAGACCATTGTAATGGCCACTAATAGTTCTTGTTACAATTCCTTCTCATATTTTTAGATTGGATCTTAGATCAAGCAACAATGAATAGGCACATAGGCCTACTCATGTGAGAACTCACAGAGAGATGAGCACCATGGGTGTAGTAGGAGGTGATGCCAGGAGACATAGGGTAGAGAAGCCACCATAATAGGATGTGGGTGGAGGAGGGGATGATGGCATGCCAAATTAGCCTCCACAGGTTTCACCCATAGCAGATTTATTAGCACAGACTCAAGATTCTCTATGACATGTGAGGGAGAGATTGAGGACTTCTCAAAGGTAGGTGGGCAAGTTACAGGTGCAAGTTATAATTAGAGATGCATGACTAGCTAGAAGAGGGGAACTATGAGATAGTAGATCTATGGTCTAAGATCATAGAGCTAAAGAGATAGATAGAGTTAGAGCGAGATGAGACTTGTCATCATACCTCTCGGGCTGCTCATTATTATGTATTATATGAAAATGCAGTACCTCTAGCTCAACATGTCTCAAGGTTCTTTGATTATGCTTGAGCTTCTGATGGTGTAGTGCCTCCTGCACATGCAAATGTTACTCCTCCTCCTCCTCTTGGTGATGAGGGGGAAGGTTGTAGTATGCTATCTTTTGTTCCTTTTTGTATCTTTATATTGATCATGAGATTCATTGTATATTTAATGTATCATTTTGAGACTTGAGATATTGATAGTGCTCTAATTAGCACTTAGTTTTGATCTTTTGATTGCATCACCCCTCCAACATGTCAATGATATATATATGACATTGGATGTGAATTGTCCACTCTTAGAAAGCATTAGAATTATCAATTGCAGTTTGCCTAGTAAGATAATGGTGAGCTTCTGTTTACCTAAATGTCTCTATTTGGAAACTGACACTCAACTTCTGGAACATTTTGAAAAAGTGAAATCGATCAAGAAAATCATGTGTTCTGATGATGAAGATTTTGCTAATGTCAAAGTTCTACAATGCTTTCCTTATTTGGAGGAGTTGTGCATGCATTCTCCATTATTGGTCGTGTCCCCTACAAGTGTAAGCATTTATGTTATTTTAATCTGCATGAAAGAATTTTTTTGCAAGAATTTAAAGTTATGAATTTTTTTTGGAAAACTCTAACCCAAATTTTATTCTTATAAATAATGCTGATAATTTCTGCTATTTCTTTCCACTCTATGAAATTTACTATTTCTTAAACTCTTATACCTTATTTATAGGATCAAAATTATGTGATATTATTAAAGCATATGGTTTAAACATGATCACATACTAATCTTCATAATTTCTACAGTAAAAGTGTTAAAGTTGACTTTTTATTTTTTTTCTATCCTTAATTCTTCTTTTACTGTGTAACTTTTAAGAATAGTTTAAGCTTATCTAAACAGTTTTCTATCCAATTGTCATCTTTGAAATCATTTGTTGTGGATGTAGACTATACAAAACATCCTCCAAACTATGATGTAACATTTATGATCTTCTCAAACATTCTAAATGGTGCTCCACTACTATAAGCAATCAAAATAAACATAGATTAAGACAAGTCTTAAGTTGTGAGTCTTCTACTGGAACAATGCTAGGTAGTTCCTGTTAGTTGCTAGTTATCTTAGCAAATTAGTGGGGATTTTGTTTCTATTACAACCACCATTTATAAAATTAGTTCCATGTAGTGTGGAGGCTAAAGAAGCACTTGATGCACAAAGGTGATGTCTTTTAAATTGAAAACAAAAAAATACTTACTTTTCAGCTACGAGTAAAAAGGAATGCTACTAAAACAATTTGAAATCTAACATTCGCCCTCAAGTTTATACCTATTGTAGCCTTGGGGATAAAAACACTTTGAGTGTGGAACCTATGGATACTCTGCAGGACATCAAGAACCAGCAGGTAATGATACCAAGGTAATGCTACCAGACTCATGCCTTTCCACCAAGCGTATCAACTCTAAACTACAGTTTGAACCAGTGGTTCCTCCATGAAGCCCTACACCCCCCCCACAATTTACCAAATATGTTCACATCTCATTAAACTAAATTGACTTATCTTTGATGGAAAAAAATTTAATCTATAAAATCTACTAGTTGTTTGAACTTTTAGCTTATCGTTTACTTTGTGTGACAATGGATAATATAGATTGTCAAAATTGATCTATAATTTTATGGAGAGGCATGTCAGAATATGGATAAATAGCATGATTGCACATGTCAATTAAAGGTATAATGCTATAATTTCTTCCCTTTTTTCATATTTTTGGTGGAACATGCTACTTTATCCTAAAACCTTCATACCAATATATAATAATCCACTACTTAGTATTGATCTTTATATCTATATCATCTAACATATTTCAAACTTTTCATAGGTTGCAGGACATATCAAAGGCAACAAAGGTGAGACTGGAAAAGGTTGGGCAGCACAGACTTGGCTCTAGTGAATATTCAAAAATCAAAACATGCATTGTAAGTAGCAATGAATGAATTACTGAAATGTCCCTTTTCTGATTTTTCATGATATTTCCAACCTCTAATCAGATCTTTAAAATCAAACAGCTAATATCCCAAAGATCCACCAAATTCCTTAAGAAACCCCAAATCGGGTATGTTGAAAATAGTGCTAAAAGCTTCACAACTTCACAAATTATTAATGAATCTGAAAATGGAAATTTTTACAGAACTTTCAGCAGCATAACAGCCTACAAATTGACATTTCCAGATCCGTATAGCCTTTACACAACAGCTCGAAAATGTAGGACCAAAACTATGCTCATCGGGCTCCCGAAATAGCATAAAATATGCCTGGAAACACCACAAGAACACTAATAATCTATCTCAGAAGTTTAACCACATCCCAATATATATATTCAGCTCTATTTTAACAGCTTAAAGTATAAAATACAGCAGCAACCAAAACTGATATGAAATACTCAACCGGAAACACCAAACTCTTACAAAAATATACCCGGAAACTCACAAATCTGCACTGTTCAGCACAAAGGCAAACTCTGTATGAGCATGCACATGGAATGGCTTCAAACTCCCATCCTTAGCCTTCCTAGAAACCTGCAAACTCCCATTCTTGGGTCTCCCTGGAAACCTACAAACTCCCGTTCTTGGGTCTCCTTCTCCACAGGTTTGGCAGCCTCTGAAGAATAACAAAGAATGAGCAAAATCAAGTTCTGGAATCCCCCCAAAATGCCTCCAAACCTCTTTAAAAAGGGCATAACTATAACTCACATCCAAGAGAGGTTAATGAAACATATTTTAATAATAATTATCATTTATTAGTCCAACAGTTTCCAAAGATTAACTCCCCTTTTCCGAAACTTCACTTTCTTGGGTCTGCCTGTCTTAGCAAAGATTATTTTTTTTTTTATTATTTGAAAAGGGGACATGACAAGTCCTCCCCTCCAAAACATTGCTTGTCCTCAAGCAATGGCTGAACAATAAACCAATCAATCCTCCTGGATCCCAAATGTAGTCATGAACTATACTACTACCAATTAACACAGACTCCTGCAAGATCCTCTACAATATGACCAAGAGGAATCCATAATCAAACTGGCAATTATAGCTCAACCAAACTCCAAAATAACCATTACCATAGTCAAAAACCCATGAGACACAAACTCTTAGAATATCAAAACCCAAGTAAAGTGGACTACCAACATAGTAAATACCATCAATGCATTCCACTGGCCTATATGGAATGTACAATCCAACTCTGCAACAATGGTGAATGCTCTCAAATGAAACTATACCAAGTATGGAGAATCCACACACTATACAACTCTTGTAGTCAACACAACTCTGTAGATCATTGGCCACTGTCTCATAACCATAACTCCCATGCACCCCTAATGGTGAAAAGCCATCACAAGATAAACAACAAGAAATGGAACCCAAACCAAATTTTCCTGCCATCAACTCCTCAGCATAAGGATCAATTGTTAACTGATGTACATACCCTGCAATATAATGTTGATTAAAAAAACCAACCTCAGTCAATAGCTCACCATGAACAAGTGATACAACCCACTGTGACTGATCACTAGCTAAGTCAAGAGATGTCATAGCCAAAGGAGTAGAATCAATAACAACACTTGCTGAAGCATCACTCCAAAACTCCTGCTCTAAGTCATGTATTATCAAGCTATCAACTACAGAACCTGTCGCCATGTCGTGCCCATCACAACTCTCATCTCGAGGCATCAAACTATTCCATAACTAATGATAAGCACTAGGAACCAAAGTACATCTCTGTATCATAATCTCATCAACATGGTCATCAAAGGTAAATTGATGAGCGTACCTCATAGTGTAATGCCGATAGAATGCGCCAATCTCAGTTAGTGGCTCAGACTGTAATCCAGATGAAACTAACTACAATTGATCATCAACCATGTTGGAACTGACTACTACCTCCAAAGATATCACCAAGGGAGTAGTATTACTAGCAGGAACCATGCCAACTGTCGACTCACCAACATCACACATGACCTTTGATACATCTCTAGTCTCTGTGCCTTCAGTACTAGAGGCCACCACCCTGTCAGGCATACAATAATCTGCTACAATACCCAACTCAACTAAACCTGACTCTAGTGGGAATGAACCTGATATGCCAATGTTAGTATCAAGGATGGATGCATCCCCATCTCCACTGTCTCTGACAATCTCAGCCATGGACATCCTCGAATCACCAAACACCATAGCTTGTGACTGTATAGAATCAGATAAAGACTATAGTCGCTCTAACTCCATGGTCACCTTAGCCAAATGAAACTGTGACTCCTTGAGAGCCAACTGTGTACTCTCAAGAATCTCAGAAGTCACCTCAAGGTGCTCAGTAAGCTCACTCACCTCATCTTCCTTGGCCAACAATGCATCATATGTTGTACTGCCCCACTCCATAAGATAATCTCTGTCGGCTACCAACTGCATATAATTTTGTCTCAAAATCTGAATAGCCTCCCATAAAGAGTGGATCTCTGTCAAGGAAAGATAACTTCCTCCCTGCTCATCACTAGTAGGAGAACCCCATCCATAAACAACTAACAACTGACGAGCAGCATCGAAATGTTGGCAAGTGATAGCAATGTCTTGGTCACTAACTCTCAACTGATTAGACACATGATGGCACTGGCTTGACTGTCTCCTACAAACCCCCTCTGATGCACTGTCTGAAGGAGTGTCCTCAAAGTTACTAGTCTCTAGAGTATTACCATCCATATCCTGTGAATCAAATCTAAAGCTCATAACAACATACAGAGTATCAAAAACATTAGCATTGCTGTCCAACTCCTTTGTACCCAAGGAAACTAAGTCTTCAAAACTACCCACTGCATCCTCCTGGATGTCATCAGTGCCAATATGATCCTGGGACTCATCTATACACACTGCCAAATATGAAATATCATCAACACATTCCAGCAAGTATGGTCGACTAGATATATGAACAAAGCCCAACATCGGTGTATAAAAACTAATACAAACATCGGATAAGCTCTTGGCACAAGAAAATACAACACCGTGCAATCTGCTAATCAAATCCATGGTAGCACCCAAACAATCACTGCTACCAAAAAGTGTTAATGATTTATAGTCAATTGAACCCCAAATGCCAATATAAGAATCTCGAGTCCATATCTGTAAACTAGAATTAGCTGGTAACTCAAGCAAAATCCTGACTTGAGTAATATGACCAATACCAACTAACTCCACATACCTGTCATGATGAGATAATGTAGTGACAATACTGTCTTCACACACCTTCAGCTGGCGGGATAAATCATGTGAAGTACTACTAGCCTCAACCTCATGTGACAAAGCATCTAACTGTGCCTAGTACTCTCTCTCAAAAAAGTCATGAATGCTCAATGTCTGCTCATCTACACCAGGTATCTCACCATCATGCACAACAACATCCTCATAATCATCATCCTTGAGGTCAAATCTATCTATCACTCTTTGACTAAAATCATCAAATGTAGTTACCTGATCATGACCTTGAGTAGTCATTCCATGATACCACCAATCATAGGCTGCATCTTCCAAGTGTAGACTTGCAATTTGAACAACATCACTCTCCTTCATGGGGTTAAGTGTGAAGAAGGTCTGTAATTTTTGTAGCCATGCTCTAGCTGAAATTTTATTTGTTCCATCAAAAGTAGGTGCTATAAACTTGCTTATTTTATTTTTGAGCTCTCTTCCACTTATGTCATGCTCCCTTCTGTACTCTTTCTTGGGCATCAAAGTGTTCATCATATCCACATATTCTCTAAAAGGAACTGAACTACGAAAGTCATCATCTAAGCCATTATAAGTAGCTCTTAATGTAATCAAGTTACCTGTAACCTCTTCCATAGGATTAATGGTTGGATTTGGTACTGGTGGCTCATCTGCAGGCAAGAAAATAGTTTTGGTTGATTTAGATGGTGTGGATTTCAGATTTCTTGGCTCCTCTGAAGTGCTCCCTTTCTCATTAATAGATGCAACTCCTTGTAGTTTTTCTGTCAATATTCGCAAAGCCTCTCTAGTTTTTGCCAAACTATCCACTGTTTGCTTCTGAGTATTTTGGATGTCTTGGAAGAATTTCTTTGCCATCTTATCTGGATCAGCCATACTTTTCCCTTCCTTGGATTTTGTACTTTTACTTTCAACTGGAGGTTTGATCAAAATTTCTTTATTCTTTTCTCGCTGCAAATATCTTTTTTTCTCTTTCACTTAGTTGCATGCAACCATAAATTTTGACATGCAACTAATTAGAAGCAACATGCAACCACCAAATTCACCAAGAACTAACATGAATATGATTAGAAGTAGAATGCAACCATAAATTTTGACATGCAAGATTTGGGTAGTTATCAAAACTAACATGCAAGATCTGGGTAGTTGTCAAAACTGACCTGCAACTTCTACAAACCCTCAGGCGGGCAAGATCATGGCTCTGATACCACTGAAATGTCCCTTTTCTGATTTTTCATGATATTTCCAACCTCTAATCAGATCTTTAAAATCAAACAACTAATATCCCAAAGATCCACCAAATTCCTTAAGAAACCTCAAATCGGGTATGTTGAAAATAGTGCTAAAAGCTTCACAACTTCACAAATTATTAATGAATCTGAAAATGGAAATTTTTACAAAACTTTCAGCATCATAACAGCCTACAAATTGACATTTCTAGATCCGTATAGCCTTTACACAACAGCTCGAAAATGTAGGACCAAAACTATGCTCATCGGGCTCCCGAAATAGCACAAAATATGCCCAGAAACACCACAAGAACACTAATAATCTATCTCAGAAGTTTAACCACATCCCAATATATATATTCAGCTCTATTTTAACAGCTTAAAGTATAAAATACAGCAGCAACCAAAACTGATATGAAATACTCAACCGGAAACACCAAACTCTTACAAAAATATACCCGGAAACTCACAAATCTGCACTGTTCAGCACAAAGGCAAACTCTGTATGAGCATGCACATGGAATGGCTTCAAACTCCCATCCTTAGCCTTCCTAGAAACCTGCAAACTCCCATTCTTGGGTCTCCTTGGAAACCTACAAACTCCCGTTCTTGGCTCTCCTTCTCCACAGGTTTGGCAGCCTCTGAAGAATAACAAAGAATGAGCAAAATCAAGTTCTGGAATCCCCCCAAAATGCCTCCAAACCTCTTTAAAAAGGGCATAACTGTAACTCACGTCCAAGAGAGGTTAATGAAACATATTTTAATAATAATTATCATTTATTAGTCCAACAGTTTCCAAAGATTAACTCCCCTTTTCTGAAACTTCACTTTCTTGGGCCTGCCTGTCTTAGCAAAGATTTTTTTTTTTTTTTTTATTTGAAAAGGGGACATGAAAATTACAAAGAAAAATTATTTATAAAATGCAAATAATTTTTTTAATTAATAAAAAAATGCATTGCACTGATTTTAATTTTGAGGCCATAGAAGAACACTAAAAAATTTCCTTCAAGCAAGGCTATGCAGCAGTGGCTGAATGCCTACGGCAAACTTCCATTGCCCCAACCGAACAGTCTCCTACATCATGTGCACAGGAAAATATGCCAAAATATATATTAGAAATTGAATACTTGAGCAACAATTTATTTGATGATAATGTGCATGACATTGCAATGCAGCCTATTAATCGTGACACAAATCATACGCAGCATCATGAAGCCCTTAATGTGTATTGTACTATCAATGGAGGTTCTCATTTGTTATTTAAAACTAATTATATAATTATTAATACAATTTAACATCTTTAATTGAACTTGGTGTAACCTTTTTGTGTTGAGGATATAGAATCATGTTGTGTTGAACGAGTGTCGGAGGATGTTCAGACTGATCAGCAGTAGATCATGTCGCACATTCAGGTAAAGAAAATCTATGTTTTGTTCTTTTAAATTAATTTTTTGATTTATAGTTCTTTTACTTAAGTAAAAACTCATAATTCACTAATATAAAATGGTGTGAATTTAACTCATGAAGTACTTGTTATTGCAGCTGACCCCCCTTTGGTGCAACGGCCTCATGATGTTCCTGAACGAATGAGGAGGAGATATGTGTTAGAACCAATAGAGGAGGGGGAATGACGAGGACATTGATATTCCTCTTAGAAATTTTATGAAAAAAAGAAATGGCAAGAAAGCAAAAAAGATATGATTATTCATGAATGACTTACTCTTGAATATTGTGTTAATGAATATTATTCATTAATGTTGGGTGTTAATGAATATTGTGTTAATGAATTATTCATGAATGACTTACTCTTGAATGTTGCATGTTAATGAATTTTGTGCTAATGAATTATTCACGAATGCTGTGTGTTTATGAATTTTATGTGTTAATGAATGTTATCATGTGATTATAATGATTGAATGTTATATTTCAAAAATGGATGAATTGAATGTTATTAAATGTTAATGGGGATGATGAGGACATTGATATTCCTCTTAGAAATTTTATGAAAAAAAGAAATGACAAGAAAGAAAAAAAGATATGATTATTCATGAATGACTTACTCTTGAATATTATTAATGAATATTGTGTTAATGAATATTATTCATTAATGTTGGGTGTTAATGAAATATTCATGAATGACTTACTCTTGAATTATTCATGAATGTTTTGTGTTTATGAATTTTATGTGTTAATGAATGTTATCATGTGATTATAATGATTGAATGTTATTAAATGTTAGCCCACCTTCACGTGGTTGGCCCTATTAAGTAGAGAATATTTAACTATTCTCAAAACCAAGTGAAGCTCAAACTTTAAAGATAAGCTTATAGTTAATAGTGACAACCAATTAGCAAGTCCAAATGAAGTTCTTTGTTACAGATACCTTTTTAAATTTTTAAAGCACGATATCATGTTTTAATATTGTATAGTTTTTTTCCTTAAGTTAAAGTATTCTTTTACTATACCAACATAATTTATGACCATTTTAGTAACTATTCTAACATCGCTTAATGACAAATCCTATTTTGGCAAAGATGGCGATACATGGTGCTATCTATTCCTTGGGAGATTGGATTGCACAAATCTGTATCTCAAGATCAAGATGGCAAATGGTGTGAAATTGCACTTTTCTTAGTCATGGTTGCATACCTACTACACTCTTTCAATTGAAAAATGAATAGAAATACCATATCTAGTAGGTTCTCTATGTTGTATTCATTTATTGGTAATGATTCAATGTCATGCCATTTGATGGTAGCTTCTAGAGTTTCATTTAGTTGTAAGGTGTGTCTTATCTTTTCAAGTTTGTATACTCCATTTGGTAGTTTGGTATTAATTGATGATGTATGGGATCTTCTACCTTCACTGTAGTCTTCATCATCATCCAACTTGTTGTTTGGTATTTTCCATGTTATCCTCTATTTCCATGGTCTTCAGCATGGTTGTGTACTTTATCTATCTAGTTCAAAGACTCTATGCACCTAAGGTGGAAGCCATTTAAAACTAACAATTGGAGAGATCATGTTTCCCCCCGTAAAACTAGAAAATGTCATGAGTTTAAGGTCAAGAAGGAAGAAGTCATAACATTTTGAGTAGTAAAATATGCTTAAAATTACATATTTAGTTGATTCTTTTGTGAAGTTTCTTATTTCAATTCAATTGATTTTGGTTGTCAACCAAATTCCTAACTCCAATGTATATTGTATTTTAGTGCTACATTTTCATAGGGATCTAAGTAAAATGACAGTTGACTATTATTTATATTTGAGAATTTGTGTTGTGCCTTACTATGATCCTCTAATAATAGAGGAGAAATCAATCTAAATATTTTTCTCATGTCCCATGTTGGATGCTTCTTCTTGTGTAACTAACCACTTTTGATGTGGGTTATGAACTCTGATGCATGTATTCTATTACACTGCCATTTATTATAGAGTAGATATAATAAGTATCTTTGAATATACTGTAAGAATCTATAAACATGGGTAAAGCAGTATTACATAACGTAGATCTAAACTCAAAATTCATGATGTTTTCCACTCTGAAGAAAGAGGGGAACTTAATATACTCATAACACACCCCATCAAAAGAGATCCATTGGATGGTTTTTGTTGGGGTTTGACTCTCCTGGTGTAGCACTAAGCTAGGCTTCTAGGTGCACGGATATTTGCTCTTGTTGGTGGTTCTAGACCCGTTGAATGCTCTAGATAATTGTCTGTCAAATTTTGGTTGAAGGAGCCATGCTTGGGCTGTCGATTCTTATGCAAATTTTGTCCTATTTTGTGGTGATAACATGGACTTTTATCAGTGCAGAAGTATGGTCCATAAATTCTTAAAGTCTCTAGTGCCTCTAAGATTTACACTGTTGAGTGACTAATTCTTTGAAGTCCCTAATGTTTGGTGACATTGAGTTATACCTATGTGAGTTATGTTTGGGTTTTCCTTCCTCATCTTCATTTCACTTTTGTGAGTTGTTTTTCCCGAGACCATTGGAAATTCCCTTTGCTAGTTCCTAAAATTGGATGGATCTGGTACAATTTTGGGCTATTCTATGTTTGTATTCTAGTTGAAATAGAGATCTCTCCACTTCAATCATGGTTGATGAGAGGCCATGGGTGAAGCATTGAATATGAGGGTTTTCCATTTTGTTGTAGAGATTGCATCTCTATAGGATACATGCCTAATGATTGCCATTTTGTGTTGGATAGGTGTTGTCACTTGATGGAGGGCCATGAAAAATGACCATTTGACAATTAGAGCTTCTGATTCTATTTTAGATTTTCCTTTTGAGAACTTTTTTTCTAATGAAGAAGAAACTTTTTTTGATTATATTGATGCTTCTCATGTTGTTGGTTTGAGCTAGACTTCTATCGCTTCCATTCTTGTCACAATTTTGGATGTTAGACCGTATTTCAGGTGTGATGCCTGCTAGCCTTGTGGCCTATGTTGTTGAAATTACTACTCCCACTTCTATTTTGAACAAAATTCTATTGATAATGCTAACTCTTAAATAATCACTCTTGGGCCTTGTTGACAAGTTGTAGTGGGGTTTCCTTTGTTGCAATCCTAACAATAGCATTGCTTAGACTTTTGTCCAAGTGCATAGGAAGAGGTTTTTTGTTGTTATGTTGTTGATGCCCTATGTTTATGCTTTCATCCCTTTTTTCTGTAAAGGTTAACAACCACTTGTTTTGGCTGTTATAGAAACACAACATATCAATATCATCCTTTCAGATTGAACAATATTAGACAAGTAATGATACTATCTTGAAAAATACAAGAAGCCAAGACTACAATATACACTCATTTGATGAAGCAAATAAAATCCTTCCAACAATAATTAGTTAGAACTATCAAAGTGAATTTTTAGGATTGTATAAACACAATTGGAAAATGGATCAAGAAGATTTCATGTCTTTCTCATGGAAACTTTGGTTATTATGTGTAAAATTGGCCTCATTCTTTTAACAATTATTTTCATGTTATCTGTAGAATTTTTTTTTTATCATTTAAATTTCTTGTTCTTGCAAGATGAACTACAAGATGCAATGTTACTGGTGTTTGCAAATAAGTAGGATATTCCCAATGCAATGAATGTTGTAGAGATCATGATAAACTTGGGTTGCATTCTCTTAGGCAATGACACTTGTGAGTATTACATTCTTTATAATTTTCAGTATTAAAAATTGTAGATACTAATCATCTATTATGTTGCACTATTTCTACTTTACATATAGTTTATCATCACTCTAGTAAACACGAAAAAAATTGGAATGTTAAGTGTTTCTTGTGAAACAGCTTGTATCATGTCCTAAGGTATATACAAAGCATCTGTGATAGTTTGTTAGAAATAAATCCTTTTATTTTAGTTCTTATGGATTTTGTTTTATTTTGCAGGTTTGAAAGATTATAGTGGAATAGGGTTCAAGAATTTTGTATTACAAAAATGTCTTATTTCTTTATTAATACAAATAGATTAAGTAGGTAAAAATTAAATTTTGATGCATACTCATATGTAGGATGCAAACTTATTTTGATGTGACATTATGTGTGTTCTCTTTCACATTTTACTATCAATTTTTTATCCAATTTAATGACCCAAAACTACTGAGAAAAACTGTGAAGGTCACAATTGCTATTAAAATCTTGTACTACCTTTTTATGTTTATTGCTTACCTATCTGCAACTCCACAATCAATATTGACAGTCTCTTGCCCTCACTATGCAACTAAACTACTTTAGTTTTATTGATGTAGCTGAACTATGAGTGCCTTTTGTGTTCTTGACAAATCGTAAGCTTTCAACTTTTGTGAAGCCATTACGGATGCAAATGAACAACTAGTGAGGTGTCAATTTTAAGGCAATTTTTTGTTTCTATAATGTATAGTTCAATTGCTAGAAATATTTCATCTAGATTGTTAATTGATAGATTGTTAACTTTTCATGTCATTTTCTACTTTGGTTGGGTAGTTCTCCTTGCATTTGTAAATCATAAATCTTGTTGCAATCTTTAGCCTAATGACAGTTTGGTATTACATCCAGGGTGATAACATAGTTGACTTAAAACTTTGCATTAAAGAAAACATCAAGGGATAATATTTGAATTGTGGATATTTGTAAATTATGTTGGTTTTAGAAATAGTTATAGTTATAGTTATATATGCACTCTTATGATGATGTGATTGTGACTGTAAGTTTTTTTGTCATGTTTATCTGTTTGAAAAATAGATGAAATTATTGGCTTTCATTCCTGATAAATAATTCTTTCCTAATTTTTTTCTTCCCTACAGGAACCAAAATTTAGACGTGTTGTGCCAATTATTGCAAAGGCTTTGCTCTCGTAGGAACCTTTTAAACTACACAAAATTTGAGTTGCAAAGCATAATTTCTCGGTGGAGACTCAGGATATCATGCACATTTCTTCCTGCTTCCCATTTTTTTGTATGAAATAAATCATGTGACAAACAAAACAATGGTGTGGAGGTAGAAATGTGCACGATACCCTAACTCTCATGCATCGAGAAATTACACTTTAGAATCAAGTTTTATGCAGTTTAGAAGGCTCCTATGAGAGAAAAGCTTTTACAATAACTGGGATAGCTCGTCAAAATTTCTACATATCTTGGTCTCAATTTTGACACAAATGCAAATAAGAATTGGTATTTTGGTCACAATTTTGACACCAAACTAGTCACCTTTGACATCATTTGTATGGCACTGGCGTAGAAAAGTAAGGTGTTTTCATCAAAATTTTGATGCCAAATTGGTGTACATTTACATCAAAACTTCAACTAGTGGTGCTCACAAATGAGGAAATAACAGTTCAGCTTGGACTAGGGAAATTAACGAAATTTGTGTTGGTAAGCCCACCTTTATGAAGTCAAAATTTTGATGCAAAATGTATGTGGCAAAAAATTGACCAAAAAAGACCGACAACAAGCTTGGTCACCTTATCGACCTACTCTTGTCAAAATTTTGACCTTTTCATGTTGAAATTTAGGCCTAAATTTACTAGTGGAATAGGTTTTGGACAAATTTAGGTGTCTATAGGCATCACATCAAGAAAATTTCTAAGGTAAATTATTTCTAAAAAAGGCATAGAGTTGGATCCCAAAATGGTTCAAGTTATAATGGAAATGTCTCTACCTCACAATATAATTTAGATGAGAGGACTATAGGGAAGACTTTAGTCTATTTGTTGATTCATCTCACAAATAGTAGATAAATCACAACCCTTTACTAAGAATTTGCATAAGGGTGTGAAATACAACTGGAATATAGAATGTGATTAGAGATTAACACAAATCAAGCAATATCTTGCCAACCCACCTATACTGATGCCTGTTATTCACGAGAAACCACTTATTTTGTACATATTTGCAACTAACTCATCCTTGGGCATCTTCTTGGATCAAGAATATCACAATAATAAGGAATGATCTATTTACTACATTATTTTTACACTAGCCTCATATGGAATGAATAACAATATCATTGAGAAAGCTTGCTTGGTACTATTTTTCACTTCCTAGAAGCTTAGACACTACATGCTTTCTCACACTACATGAGTAATTTAAAAAATGGTCCATTAAATTATCTACTAAGAAAAGCTACTCTGACAAGAAGACTAGAAAAAAAGGTCATGATACCAAGTGAGTTCGACATTCAATACATGGAAAGGAAATCCATCAAAGGGAAAGAGACCACTAATCAATTGGTAGAAGCACCATTGAAAAGTCACCAACCATTGAATATTGAAATTCCTAATGAGTCCATTCTACTTTTGATACACCAACCATGGTCTACGAACTTTGATGGATCATTCATGCAACAAGGATCTAGTGTTGGAATATTGTTCATCACTCCACAAAAGTAATCTCTACCCAAGGCGTACAATATTCTTTTCTTTTCTACAAATAACATTGTTGAATATGAAGCCTTAATAAATAGAATGAAGATTTCCCTTGAATGGAAGGTAGATGAACTGCACATATTTGGAGACTCATAGTTGGTGATCAACCAGGTCAATGACATTTATCAAAGAAAGGATGAAAAACTAATGACCTAAAAAAGAATGGTTGATGATCTGAAGAAGTACTTTGCACATGTCGCTTTCTAATAGATTCCTTGAGAAAATAATAAGGCAACTGATGTAATGGATACTTTATCTTCTATGTTACAAATGCAAAAATAATAATTTAGACACAAGTTCCTAGTGGAAACATTACCCTACCCTACTTATGACTCTCTTAAATCCTAGATGATCTTTTCTTTCATATGACATGATTCATCTCTCTACCACCACATATATTCCTACTTGCATGACCAGATTATTCCAGATATTTTGACCTAGAATGAAAAATGTAATCTTATCTAAAATGCTTCATGATATATCATCATAGCTAATGACTTGTTTAGAAGAGGTTTGGATAGTACACTCCTTAGGTTTCTAAAACTTGAAGAGTTAAAATGTGTGTTAGTTGAGGTACATAAAGGCATTTGTGGATCCCACTCAAATGGTCTGACACTAGCTTGCAAATTTATTAGAGCTAGTTACTATTGGCTGAAAATGGAGAAAGAGGAAATCAAGTACACTAACTCTTGCAAGAAGATCCAACTCTATGGAAATTTGATTCACGCTCCATCTAGAGAGCTAATCCCATTCATCACACTTTGGTCATTCCAAAAATGGGCCTTTGATTTGGTGGGTTAGATTCATCCTTCCTCCTCGAATGGATACAAGCTCATCATCATAGCTATAAAATACTCTAAAAATAGATAGAATTAGTACCTTTCATCGAGGCCAATGGAAAAATTGTAGCTATGTTCATTCCAAATTACATCATTTGTAGGTATGGTGTACCCTCCTCAATTATCACTGACAACAAGGGGAAATTTAAAAACAAGGATTTGAAAGAGATGTGTTAAAGTTCAAAATCATGCAACATTGGTCTCCCATCTATTACCCCTAGGGTAATAGACAAGAAAAAGCATCCAATAAGGCTATCCTTGATATCCTACATCACATAGTTAACAAGTCCAGAAGGGGTTGGCACCTTTAAATAAATCTAGGTCAATGGGCTTATAGAACAAGTATCAGAGCACCCATAAGGTCAATGCCCTTTTCTTTGATATATGGAGTAGATGTTGTGCTTCCAATTGAGGTCAAGATTCCTACTCTATGAGTCTCTCTAAAGGACCTCATTATTGATGATGACTATAGAATATCTCATCTGCAAGAGTTAGAACTACTAGATGAACATCAAAAAGTGGTGTTTGATCATCTAAGAGCTTACCAAAAAAAGATGTCCAAGAGCTACAACAAGAAATTTAAACCATGAGACTTCCAAGTGGGTGACCTTATTCTAAGGGAGAATCCCAAGAATTAAAAACATTGGGTACATAAGGGAAAGTTTGAGATGAATTAGCTTGGTCCATACATCATCACTATAGTATTCAAATTAGATGCTTATCAACTCTCAACTACTAAAGGAGAATTTCTCAAGGAGCTGATTAATACCCTTCATCTAAAAAGGTTCTACAACTATTATTCTTTAAATCTCTTTGTAAATATCTAGATGTCTTGAAAAAAGTACTAAAAATTGCAAAAAGTCCTGAAAAAAATCTATTATCCTAGTGAAAACCTAGCAATAGGCACCTTGATAATATCAAAATTTAAAAAATAAAATGAAAAATACATGAAAAATAGAAAAGTGAATGCAAAATTTGAAAAAGAAGAAATGTGCAATTGATGAAAACCTGGCAAACATGTATGGTAGGAGCATAAATAGAATCTCTGTCAAGAAGGTGAAAACCTCGTAAATAGGTGCCTCTTGTTCCAAATTCTCCATGTAGAAACACACCTTCTAGCTTTTGTACAATCACTTTCTTGCCTTGTTCTTTTCTTTCTACTTTAGTTTGTTGCTCTCATTACTCTTAGTTATCTTTGAGATTCTATTCATACCTACGTGGATTAAGACTGGTCATAGTCTAGGGGTTAACACCCTATGTTCTTAGATAATCTCTCTTATGCCAGTCACCAATTATCCTAACTATGTCTACCTACTATCACTTAGTGTAATGAGGATATTCCTCTTGAAGAATATCTCTCTTGTGTTAGTCACCAATTGTCCTAACTGCATTTATCTATTGTTGTTCGCCTATTGAAGAGATTTCTCACAACACATCATGAACTTCCAATTTAATGTCAATCCTCTAATATTGAAACTAAAATTGAAAAATGAAACTATTTGAGTTGTGTTGAGCTTTTGTTTTAATGTTTTTCTTTTTCTTTTTCATTCCCATTCAAGAAACTCTAGGATATATAATTTGACTAGAGTAAGGAATGAGGCATGATATTTTCTTTGTTTTTTGTTTGCTGGTTTAGTTCCAATGATCTAAAGGGTCCATATAAAAGGGGTGTCCACTATAAGAGCCTCTATCTCATGTTGGATGACCATGTGTATCTTGACTCATTTCATATGGAGAATCCAATGATGTTGGTTACTCTCCTTGTTTGTTTTGAGTGAATTTTCTATGCTACAGTCAAATATTGATACTCATCTTATGAAGTGAATTTATGGGTCACTACAAGTATTCTTAGCACACTTCTATCTCAGGTTATGAACATAATGGTTAATGTGGGTATAATACCTACTAATTATTGAGGATGAGAAGGATATCTTGCATGTATAGTGTGCTTGTACACAAGAAACATTTTGGTCATCCTAGCATTTATGCTTCAATGCTTATGTTCTCTTGCTAAATTAACTAGAAAATATGTTTTGGTCATTCTGGCTTCTTGTGCCTTAATGCTTACATCTCATTCTAAAAAAATTATGAGTCATATCATATTCATATTCTCATGATTTCAATTTTAGTGAGGATTTTACAAGATCTGATGGGCTTAATAAAATGATCTATGATATTAAAAACTATATCTTATGGGTTCAGTAACCAAGTACTAGGGATTGCACCTAGCATAAGGTTGCATTTTTATTTTAGAATTTAATTATGGAATTATGTCAATAACTCATTTTATTTCATTACTAAACTTGAGAGGTAGAAGGCTTATTTGTGTATCACATTTTTATCTCAGATGCACAAGTGTTTAATCCCACGATTGATCTTTAGGCTTTCGAGGGAGCACCTGTCATGAACAACAAAAGTGAAACTTGCATGAGATGTTAGTACATATTCATTTTGCATTATCATAACATCCATTTACACTTTTGCATAATTGAATCATGTCATCTATATCTCATCTCATAAACATGCATAATATATCTATGTCTAATCCATCACATTTGCATACAAATCTATATATATCATATTATCTATGCTATACATACATATAACATAACATCTGCATAATCAAAATCCATCTAGGATACATCTCATTTATGAACATCATAAAGGAAAAGCATGACACATGCAAATATATCAAAATGGACTCTCATATATACATATACATATACATATACATATACATATATATATGTATATGTATATGTATATGTATATGTATATGTATATGTATATGTATATATGTATATGTATATGTACATATACATATACATATGTATATGTATATGTACATATACATATGTATATGTATATGTACATATACATATACATATGTATATGTATATGTATATGTACATATACATATACATATGTATATGTATATGTACATATACATATACATATACATATACATATATATATCTATATGTATATGTATATATACATATACATATACATATATGTATATGTATATGTACATATACATATACATATGTATATGTATATGTACATATACATATACATATACATATGTATATGTATATGTACATGTACATATACATATACATATGTATATGTATATGTACATATACATATACATATGCATATATATATATATATGTATATGTATATATACATATACATATATATATATATATATGTATATATATATACATATGTGTGTGTGTGTGTATCTCAAAGATGATACAAAATGTGTGCTTCTCAAGCACTATTGTTGACAATGTCTCAAAGCAATACAAAATATGATGCTGATACATTTGAAATACATAATATACATCAAAATCTGATAAGAGGAGGGTGATATGACTATGTCCTCCCCCCTCTTCAGCAGGAGGAGGAGGACTCACAAGGTAAACTTTAAGCAACCCCCCTCGAAAAAGAGATATAAAAATATTGGTGAATCTTACATTATTTTGAAAAATAAAAATAATTTCTATTATTAATTGGTGAATCTATAACTATTTCAATACTTTATACAACTAAATTTAATAAAAATGTGGTAATTTTAAATATTTTAAAGAACTAAATTATTAGCCAAAATTTCCTAAAATTAGCCAATTGGAAAATATTAGCCACTAAAAAATACCCTAAGGAGGAGGATGAGGCACATTTACTCTCATAGGAAGGCTTGCACCCTTAGATGCATGTTCTTACTTAGAAAATGAGGGCACCAACTCCACAAAATTTACAATGAATAACATATGCCACAAAGTACTATGTCACACATGTAGTATGGTGGAAAGACTCATCTCATTGATGCTTGAGCTTCTCTCTCATCTCTCAGATCTCATAGTCTCACTCTGCTAGTCATGCATCTCGCACTGCCACCTAGATCTACAACTCTCCTAGCTATTGTTAAGAAGTCTATGCTCTCTCCCTAGACTAATGAAGGACATCTTGTCTCTGAGCTAATATATCTCCTATTGTAGGACCCTGTGGAGGATGATTCTATATCTCCTCATCTCTCCCACCTATTTTTTAACCCTTCTCTCCTTACTATGTTGGGTCCAATCTAGGCCTCTAGGCCTCTCCACTAATCAAATCTAGGGTAGCTATTCCTCCCTAAGGTTGTCTTTGCCCAAAACTACTACTACCTACACTTGGAAATATCCTCATCTGTGAAGGAGGAATGGGGATCTAAGTCACTCTCTATCATGGTATGTGCTATTGTGACTTCTTTTGAGGAGGTACCTGTGGCTATTGTCATCCCACTAGTGTTACCATTACCACAAAATATATAAATCATGGGAATGGATGACTAGAGGAATATTCACAGAATTGTGGTCTTAATCCTCCATCTACCACCCTTGGTAAGTAGTCCAAACTAGCTATCAAGAATCCATGAAAATTTATCATTGACCTCCCTAGGTATAATATTGGTAACCATGCCTTCTTCACGTCCTTAATGGAGGGAGTGTATGCATAGTACTCCTATGATATGTCCTATGGCCTCCCATACTATTATCACACCTAAATCAAGGGAAACCTCTCATTGGTATGGATGGATCAGCCTATTAGTGTCCATGATGCAAACATGTATCCAAGCTATGCTTGGGCATAATCTGTGAGGCCTCACCCCAACCCATCCTAGCACCTGTGATACATTGTTATTTTGATGCTCATGCTGACATGTCAGAACATTATTGGATACACTGAACATTGTTATGCTATTTTGTGATGTGTGATGCTTACTTCAGTTAGTTGATTTTTCCATTTAATGCTTATAAATATGTATAATGATGAAATAAAATCTATGCAACGCTAACACATTTGGTTATGCAAGTCAACAGGTTAGAAATATGAGTAGAATTTGATAAACAATAGTTTATTAAGAAATGGATGCTTTAATTTATATTATTCCTCTAATATGTAATTTGCATTATGCATGTGGTTTTGGATCTACTGATGTGTGCAATGAGTGTGCAGGAAAATTAGCCGAGACGACAAAAAAAATATTTAAAAAAAAAAAAAAAAACGGAGCTAAACTACTTGTTAATTTTGTGCTAGCCTTATATTGTAATTCTTTAAAGGATGTAATTTGATCTTACTATTCTCCTAACTTTTAATTGTTCCTAACAAGCCTTTAAAGGCTTAGAAACATTAAATTTAAGTACCCCTATGGGTAGGGGTACTTTCCAACCCTTTAGCCTCCTAGGCTGACTCTTAGGGTCTCTTAAAAACCCTATTATAGGCTGATTTCAAAAATGGGTTGTTCTTTACTTGGGTTAGTAAAACCAACCTCCATCTGGGGTTACTTGAAGCTTAGTGGAGTTAAGGACCATACTTAGAGGCATTTTGGGGGAGTTTTTGGTTTAATCACCCAATCCTCTAGTTTTGGAGGAAGTCTTGAAGATTGAAGAAAGAAAAAGGGAAGCTCTTCTCAAACCACCATTGCCATAACTCTTTTATGAAGGTAGGAGTTCTTCACTCCATGAATGGTTCTTTGTGTGTGTGTTCATGTTTTGAATCTTGTTTGAATCATGTTGTAGACATTGTGTAGCTATGCATTCCTTGCTTGTGTGTTGAGGGTGGTATTGGGAGGGATTTTATCTTGTTTTCCTTTGAGGCCATTCATATGTCTTCTTGATGTTTTGTTTGTTTTAAGAGGTTTTCATGGGGATGTTCTTGGCAACAATCACCCTCGGATAGGGAAGAAGTGGCCATGCTTGGGGAAAGGGCCTTAGTTGGACCTCAATAGTGTAGAGTCTCCTCTCATGGAGAGAGGAGGGAAAAAGGGTAGGGTGTATGGGCCCCTACTTGTCATCCCATACCTTGTTGTTATTGAAAATTCTTGAATGTGGTAAAGAATGAAAATCCTTGTGGATATAGCCTTGAAAGGGCCTTGTGAAAGAATGGAAATTCTTGAAGTTATAGCCCCGAAAGGGCTAAGTGAAGGTATGGTGATAGACTTCTCCTATTGAGAAAATCCACCTTTCCCCTATATTGGTTCATTGTTGGACCTATTGTGCAACCGGGTGGGAATGTATGTTCTTTTTGCTTGTCTCCTTGTGTTGTTATCCCCATGTTGGTTCTTGTATCTTCCATGGTTACTCTTGATGCAATGAAGACATTTGATAAAAGTCTCTTGTGGAAGCCTTGAAGAAAACTCAATGAATTGTAATGTTATGTAAATTGTAATTGAATTTGATGTAGTGGCAAAGACATTGGGTTTTCTTACTGGTTCTTTCCCGATGGAGCCTTGAACCAGGATGAATAATAGAGGAAAGAAAAGATTATGAAATTTTCCTTGCATTGACCTCATGTGTTTTCAATTTTTGCATATGTTGTGAGAAAATTAGAATGATAGTAAATGTCTAGAAATGGGAAATATGAGTTTTCAATTATAATGGTAAAAGGCAATTAGATGTGTTGAAGTTTCAATTCAATGTTGAACATTACCATGTTATAATATCAATCCCATATTGTGATCACCAAGCTAGCATTTTTTATTGTTAAGTACAATAATGATACAATTGAATTTGATAAGAATCATTCATCACCTTTCCTTTTATTTCTGAATATAGGTTCATGATTCCTTGATAAGATTCACAAAGTTAACTCTTGCATTGCCAAGTTTCATGTTGAATATAAATAATCGATCTAAAGATCATGTATTCCTTAAATTAAAATAGAAGGAAGATTCACCATTGTGATGTAGTGAAAAAATAAATCATAATTTATGAGATGTAAGACACAAATATACCCTTGCATAACCTTGGAATTTGATACTAGTTGTAACAATTCATGTTGCCATTAGATTGGAATGCATTATTGAGATAAAGATGTATACATATATGTATCAAAAAAAATGCCAACTCTTAGCCAAAATTGGCTTCCAAAAACAAGTTCACCTCCAGGCCCAAAAAGGCTCTTTGGAAAATGTATGGAAGTAATTTTAATTCTTCTAGCCACAGAGAATATTCTTTGTATTATTCTCTTGGATCTCAAATAAACACCACTATTAAATCCTTAAAATAATATATATTATATACTTTTGAAATCTAAAATATGCTATAGAAAAATGTTGTTGACATCCTTTTCACCAATAAATCTTTGGGCATTTAATTTCCATAAGACTTGTGATACAAGTTGGATTGCATAAAAGATCTTAATTTTTTTGAAAAAAAAGCCCACCTCCTGCCAGCAAGTACAAGGGTCACATCATGCAGGAGGGCAGGAGAGTTGATGTCTTTTAGCAAAGTATTTAAGATAGGAAGGGGGGGAAATGGGTTCTCACCAACTTGCCCCCACCCCACACCATGCACTGACCTGTCGGAGGTACGCGAGTTGGAGAAGGGAACCATGGGGAAGCTCTCATACTTCGCCCCTGTTGCCACGATTTTGCAGGACATCCCATGTTGGGTACCGAGGGGTAGGCATTCAATTTGAGGGTGGGGTTTAGTTAGTATGTTAGTGTTAGTTAGTGGTAGATTTTAGGTTAGTATAGGGGTAGTTAGTAATTATTTTTAGCTATTTGTTCTTAGTTAAATTTATTAATTGCAGTTTAGTTTGTTGTATAGTTAATTGTTATTGAATTAGTTTAAGTTATTTTAATTCAAAGTTTAGTTAGATTAGTATTAAATTTAATTATATTAAATTTAGTTGAATATCCTTAGTTTAGTAATTAGGATAGTTTTAAATTTAAGACTTAGTTTTTCTTTAGTAATGGTTGTTTTGTTTAATTTTTGTTAATTGTTTAAGAGTTAAGTAGCTTAAATTTAATTGAGTTTAGATTTATGCTAATTGATGTAATGTTAGCTTAAATTGAGAGTCCTTACGTAAATTGTATATTGCAATTTGAGTTAAGTATAGCTATTACATGTGTAGGGTAGTACTAAATCATGTTGATTCAAAACTTAATTCATGTTAATTTATATCATAGCCCAGGTTCGTTCAAGTTAGTATTTATGTTTTGTTAGTGGAAATGCATGTTAGTTTCGAATGAGGATTGTGGTTACTTGATTTTTAGTATTCAAGCTAGGATCTTAGATGTTTAGTTAAGTTACAGATTGTTATATTTTAAAGTAGGTATGGTGTTTATCTATAAACTAGATTAGTAATTTTGATGGCTTTAGGAATTAATGTATTAATTGTTAAGTAACAATGTAATTACTAATTAGGGATTTGAATGTTAAAATATTAAATTCATTTCAATTTAAAAGTTGAATGTGAAATTTGAATATCTCCATTAGAACAATTTTTATGTTTCATTAATTAGTTCTATACTCTTATGAGCTTTATAGATCAATTTTAATATGAGTTTAAATTTATGATAATTCAAATAAAGCTTAGATTAAAATATAGAGTCATTGAATTTACTCTTGTCATCAACTTTAATGGCAAACAATAAAATAATTATTAGATGGTTATAAGTATGTTGGAGAAAATTTAACTTAAGTTAAATTTTGGATTGAAGTTTAACAAAGTTGAAAGAAGTTAATTCATGACACTAAGCCTAGGGCAATGTATTAAAGATGTATCGACAATCAAGTTATTCATTTAGTAGTGCAGGCCTAACTAATTAGAACATCCTTAAGGTCATAACAATTGAACATGACTAGTCCCATTATAGTTAAACCCTAAAACTTTTTCGACCATGTTGTCTTGCTTAATCTTAGTTAACCACAAGAACAATATCTTTATTAGCAAAAAAAAAGAAAAAATTGTGTGCATTTTTGCCCCTTATATTTTGGGCATGACATAATCCCACTTTTCCATCTCTCTCCATGGCCTCCATCTAATAGATATCAAATCATCAATTTGGGAACTCTAGTGGTTTTTCTTACCTAGCATAGGTTGGATCATGTCTCCTCGATATCTATAAATGTATAGCTCTTGAGGCTCTCAGAGATCATCATAGATCAGCCTTGTGATAGGAAAGTGTTACCATGTACACACCTAAAAATCAAAGACTCATACTACCATACTCTTTGCCTCTCTATAGGTGATCCCATGAAACATATGTGCCAGGATGCACCTAAACTATACCATTTGACCCAACAGCCATTGTAGCATCTTGCTTGAGCTACACTCTAACCTATTCTACCCTTTATTTGGCATTAGATAACAAGTAATGAATGTTGCTAATGTAACTACTAATTGATGTCTCAGGCCATGCCAGTGAATTAGCTCATCCCATGGGATTGCTCTACCAAAAATGGTGTTATCCTAAAATATCTCTCAAAATACTAATATCCCCAGTCTTGACTGAGTATCATACTCCACTTGGGGGACATAGAATGAGATCCACAAAATCTTGTAGATATCATTAGACATGATTGTCATCTCACCCCAGAGAAGGTAGAACATGTTCATCTTTGACTAGAAATGATCTAACAATGTTGTCAATAACTCATGATTCACTTGAATATTAAGTACCTCATGGAGGTATTCCAATCCCAATGAATCCAACTATGCTACCTCCATGACATCTTATTGTCTCACTAAACCTCTAATGAATGGATAGTAAGATTGGAATGAGACATCTAGGAAGTCAACTTGCTCAATCAAAACACTACCAAAACCACTTGAAAATGTCACAAAACTCATCTATAGACATGATGCAATGACCTAGAAAGATGCTTGACATTTTAAAGATGCACATAATTGGCTTCATAATCAGAAACTCAACTCTCTACTTCCATGTGAGTAAAAAACAATTTTTTTTTTGATGCTAAGTCTCACATGAGCCATAGCTAGTAGTTGTGCAAGAAATAGAGCCTGCACGAGCTTTCTCATAGTCATGCATGAGGGGAGACCTTATATTAGGGCATCCACTATGATATATGGCTCTATCCCACACGAGAGATACCCAACACCCATGTAAAACATTGCTTGTTTAACATATGCTTGCAAAAGAATTTTCACTAGGTCATGTGAGAAAATAGGATCTTGCATGAGAACTTGATAGACTCAACCCTAAAACAATTTAAAAATGAGAATTTTTCATCAAAATGCATAAAATTTGAAATGCTAAGATGGGTTTTCAATCACTTATTTGTGCTCCATGTTTTCCAACTATTGATGATGTTAGTGTTAGTGTAGTTTTTTTTATTTCCTAGTGGGTTATTTATTTTTCCCTATATTGCTAGGTTTTTCCTACACTTTTAATAATCTTTCTTAGGTTAATAAAGCATGTCTTATTTAGAAAGTGGTTTTGAGGTGTCACCTTCCTACATGTGAGCATCCATTAGCTATCTTAGGAAGATAATTTTCTATCTTTAGTCTAATATATGGTTGCTCCTCATTGGTCAGTGTTTCCACCTCCTCCCTCTTCCTAGTCTATATAAGCATGCTACCTGGCTTGTATTTGTAATCGATTTCTTTTGCATCATCTTAATGTTATTTTTCTCCTAACATTTGCATTACTCTCTTGGAGACTAACTCTATGTTGCTATTTTGATTTTGTATGATTTGCATTCATAGTTTAGATATCTATTCTTTGCACTAGTTTTTTGGGTTGTCAATCTTTTCAGATTCTAACAGTCGGGAGTGCTCGAATCTATATGAATGAATGGGGACCACCATGATGACTCAGAGCTCCTTCTCACAAAAGAAAAAAGTGAAAATGTATTGAAAATGACCTCTTGGGGCCTTATATAGGATTTGACCTAATTTTTAATTTGTTATGATTAATGTGAAAGTTACCCCTTGGAAAATTTGACCACTCTGAACTAATTTTTGGGATCAAAATCAAACACTCCTAAACAACTTAAAATTGTATTTTAAAATTTTGGGACCCACATAATTGAACACTTGTGTAATCCAAATTTCTAATGAAATATTCATACCAGAATCTCATCAAATCAATATTTTCTCAATATTTTCAACTTTTTCATCAAAAGTAAACTCTGGTAAACTAAAGTCAATCTTGGTCAAATAGACCTCAAAATCATACTAAAATGACTCAAAAACTCATGCAATCTCATCTCATCTATTCTACATTCTTTTGAATCTTTGATCACATGTTTATGCTAAAATCTATTTCTCTTCATCACTATTTTGATGTGTCATCTTTTGATTTTGCTCCCAAGGGGGCATGATGATTATATCATTACATCAATCAAATCTTGCTTCAAATCTAATATAAACTTAATGTCCTTATTGCTAGAGGCATCTCATCACTAGGGGAATCTTCATTCCCTCTATTTGGAATTATATGTCATCTATCACATTTATTGATTAGCTAATCAAACTAAAGATAGTCCTTATCATAGCTTGATCGACATGTATTTGGGTATTCTGTTTGGACTCCTGAGTGTCAAGCCTCATTCTAGGGATAATCCTATGACTCATGATAAGTATCATCATCTCTTTTAAGGACTAGTATCTAGGTGTTCTACCTGGACTATAGAGGATTAAGCTTCATTGTGGAAATAATTCCAAGCTTTCTTTCAATCACTATTTAGTGGACAGGTATCTAGATGTTCTAATTAAACTACTGAGGGTTAAGCCTCATTATGGGATAATCCTATAAATTTCAATTGATCTTGTCATCTTTTAATGGATAGGTTTATAGGCATTTAAACCCAGAATCCTAAGGATTGATCCTTCTTCCTGGGGAAAATTTTATGAATCATGACAATCTTTATTCTCTTAGATCGATAGCTAGGTGTTCTATCTAGACTCTAGAGGGTTAATCTTTTTTTTAGATATAAAGCTAAAAATATCATCAATTGGTTTATGTATCATCAATCTTGGAACCAATCTCAATTCAAGTTCTATGCTTCAAACTTTTGATTATTCTTTGAATCAATGCTCTGCTCACACACTAATTCAAAATACCTCGAAATTGGCACCTTTCCATTATGGACCAATTTCAGTGCATTAGTCTCTAACATCAATTTATTGATTAAACAAGTCTTATTTTACTAGGTATTTATGACCAATTGTCTCTACTTAATCTCAGTATCAAATTACAAAGGAATCCTAAAATTGCAATAATTGCATATCTTATTTAATTCCTAAACATCAATTTAAATTGGATAAAGAAACCTTCTAATTTAATTAATTTAATTATAAGTCCTAGAACTTTAATTAAATATATTCACCCCCTTTAGCTAATACATATGACAAAAGGAATTAAATATATTTGATTTAATTAAATACCCTCATCCTAATTACTAAATTTAATTTTTCAATTAATTAAAATATTTAATTATGATCTCACATTTAATTTATTAAATTAAATATTATCTTCAAATATTCTCTCCAATTCTAAATTGGAAATTGTGAGTCAATTGAAATCAGAAAAGGAAATAAAATAGTTAACTACATCATTCACTCTAAAAGAATAATTTAATTCCTCCAATTATGGAAACTTTCCAAGTAAAAATAACTCTCTTATAATCTAAATCGTTAATCTGATTCAATCTAAATTGTCGATTGGTTCTAGATTCTATAAAAGAGACCTTTTGCCTCTCATTTCAATGGGATGCAACTGATGAGTATCAAAATTCTAATTGTTTGAGAGCTCACCATTTGTGCATTTAAAGATTTCTCACATTTTCTTATTTCTTACTCATTTCTTAGATTAGTTTTCATAATCATCTAGATTAACTAATCTATTTTGTATTAAAAAATCTTAAAGATCTTAATTAGCTTGCATTCATTCTAGCTTAAATTTTGCATTACACTGTTGGAATATTCAAATATGGAAAGAGTACTTATGAGAGGGGGGGGTGAATCATAAGTATCATATTTTATCCAATAAAACTCTTAACTAAAATTAAATTGTATGCATGTAAATACATCAAATAAACATGTAACAAAACACATGCATCAATAACACTTAACACTAGAATTTGGTAACCCAGATACCCTCCAGGAATAAGAAGGTAAAAATGGGGTGGGGATGATACCCACAAAAATTACTGCAGCAATATTGTTCAACCACTTCCGATGGTTTTCCTTGTTAAAGGCCTACCCTATTAAAGGCTTTACACTATGTCAATAGTGACCTGGTTAGAGGCTTTCAAACACTTAACATGAAGTGTTACCCTGTTAAAGGATTTCATCACCTAGTTAAAGGATTTATCGAAATAACTGTTAAGCTAACCTATCACCATAGGATTTTCATTCTAATACAATTGGTAGAGAGTATTAGGTACAATAAACTTGACTGATTACAATCCTTGATTGCTGATTGCAAGCATTTGTTCTGCTTTCTCTGATCTGGATCTTTTTGTGATCTGATAATCCTTACTTCTGAAAATAGAATTCCTTGTGAACCCTTGCATATCTTCTCATACCTCTCATCTCTTACACTTTACAATGAAGTTTCATCTTCCTTATAAAGACATTTGAAGATTTAGGGTTAGGTATGGATCTGTGATCCATATTCAATCTTCATTTTTCACTCAATACTTATCTTTTTCTGATTGGTTGCATGCCTTTAGAATTTTTCTTATTGGCTGCATGCAAATTGCATAGGAAAAATAAAAGATTTGATCTCATCATTAAATCCTTCGAGATTTACCTTATGTCAGCTGTAAAAACTATTTGCATCATAGTTTGTGCAATTAAAAACTCTTATGCTGATCTACTGAGTTAATCAGCTCCTGAAGTATTGTTGATGCTCGATACATGTTGTTTCCTGGATAGCTTGGAACCTAAACAAAATTGTATTACTCAGCACCTTATGTTACTTAGCACTTGTTAACACTCGGTATCTGATCTTCACTCAGTATCCGATCTTCACTCAACACATGAAGATCACTCGACATGCATGATGTACTCGGCATCCAATATGGAATATGATTAAGTGTGTTGGCACTCAAGTGTCAAAAACATTATGATGTTAACAATCTTCCCCTTTGACATGAGTGACAAAAACACTTAACTGACCTTATAAGTACATTTACTTAATCTAATTGGTATGTACATATTGAGAACTTTGATCAAAATTTATGATTTACAATCTTGCGATATATACCTCAAAAATTTTGTAACTCCTCCTGAGTTGAGTGTGCCTTATCTGTATATCAATGCTCCTCCTTTGTATTTGTTTGTATCTATTCTCTCCCATTAATTTATCTCATATCTATATCTCTTCTTATTGATCTGTTTCTCCCCCTTTTTGATCTGTATCTCCCCTTATTTGATCTGTATCTCTCCCTTTTTGACACTTATGTCAAAGAATGTTTAAGGGTTAAGACCATATTTAGCCAAAAATGTGTTATTTACCTCTATAATCATTCTGAGAGCTGCATCCCAATTGTTCAAAGCAATTTCTAGTGACTTATGCTGGATAGCAGTCTCGACAGCAAGATGAATAAGTCCATCTATTATAGAAAGATTTGGATCTTTCTTGAGTACATTTTCAGCATATACTTTCTCTTTATGGAGTATCTCTAAATGTGGGGTAATGGAGGACTGGAGCTGTATTACTTTGGCCTTAATATTAGCCTCATCTACTGTTAAGACAGCTATTTCTTTGTGAGTGTGAAGCGATTGAGCAAAATGCTTCTCACTTTGAGCTGAATCACTTGGTAGCTGCATGCTTGAAATGTTTAAATTTCTTTCCAAGCTCGGTATCTTTTGGCTTGTTTCTTGTGTGAAGTATGAAAAATCACACAACTTTTTGTACAGTGAGAATATATTCTCAAGTACCTTCTTCACCTTATCAATAAGCTTTGCCAATTCTACTTGTGAAAGTGCGATTTGTCTTGATATTTTCTCATTCACTTTCCCTTGAAATTTTCTTTCTGACCATTCCATAAGTTTTGCATTGGTTTGTAGGTCTTCATTTGTCACTTGATCAAAAATATATGTTAGTTGCTCTATGATATGCTTTGACTCATCCGGTGATTGCAAACTGAAGGCATCCATAAAGATGTCCTTGATCTCATAAAGTGTTTGCTTATTTTTATACTCTTTCCTGAGTATTTCCTGTCTTTTCCTTCTATTTAGTGCATCTTGCACCTCATTGATTTGATCAATGGTTATTGATTTTGAGTCATAGCTCGGTATGACTATCTCTTCATCTAATTCAGGGTCTCCATAGTGAAGTACCCTTGCAACTCTGGTAGTACTGGATGATGGTATTGAAACCTGTAATTGCTGGTGTGAAGGAGTTCCCAAGGTAGGCAAATTTATTAATGTTTGAATTGCCTTATGTTCTTTAGGGGTTTTTACTATTTCCTCCTCCTTCTATCTACCATGATCAATTATTGTTATTTTTGGAAGTGCACTTTGTATTTGTGTTGTAGGATTAGATGTAACAGTCTGTCCTATTTGTTCTATACCTTTTTCTATAGCTGCACTTTGCTTTTGTCTTGCAACATCAATTATACTTGTTGGTATTTCAAATTGACTACTAGTAGTTGTGATAGTAGGTGGTTTTTGTGTATTCACCTTATCTTTAACTGTACTTTCTACTAGTTTTTGTAACTCATCTATACTGACCAATACTAGATCTGCATATGATATTGCTTGTTGTGTTGATTGGTCAAGAATTCTTTTTAGATCTTTTGCAGTTAATGGATTGATATTCTGACCAAAAGTATTAGGAACATCAGTAATTGTTATAGTATATGCAAGTGAGATGGATGCTTGTGGAGGGCTAGGGGGTGGCAATTGTGTGTCTTGCACACTCTGATCTGGTTGCTCTTCTAGCTTAGCTGTTGCCATTGTATCTTGTTTTTGTGCCTCTTCCTCCTCTTCATCTTTCTTTTCTTCATCTTTCTTCTCTTCTTCTCTTTTCTTTTCTTCTTCTCTCTTCTCTACTTCTCTTTTCTTTTCTTCTTCTTCTTTTCTTTTTCTCCTCTCTTCTATTGGTATAGCTACGTCTTCCTTGTATTCTTCCTCAAGAAAATTGTCAATCCTTTTGTACAAGTTCTTCCACGATTTCATTGTTCTTTGAACAATCTCTTCCATTCTGTTTTGAAGTATAAAGAATGCCCTATATTTGGGTATAAACCTATTATTATGCCTTTTGACTAATTTGTTAATTTTTTCCCTGGTCAAATCCAGCAATACACTGGCTAGGGTTGATTCCCTCATCTCCTTTTCCATTTTTAAGCAAAAATGTCATCTGTCTTCTATAATTTTTGACAGTTCTTTTGGCAATTGACCATCTAGTTCAAGTGGAGTGTACTTGAACTGTGCCATCATTCCATACACTATTTCTTCTATTTTATTTTGTTCTTCTTTATTAAATTTACTAAAATCAACTTTATTTAAATTATTCAAGTCACCACTTGCAATCTTTTTACATAGGGTATCAACTGATGAATTGCTTACCTCTTCTATTTGCTATTCGTCATAAGTGTCAAGTTGAGCCACATACCTTCTTCTTTTCCTCGGCTCTTCCTATGATTCCTTGACTTGTTTCTTCTTGGTAACTTCCTCTTTAGCCTTTTGAGTAGAGGCTCTTGTTGATGCTCGTGTTGTTGGCTTTTGAGGTGATGGAGTGGCAGCTTTCTTTGATCTGGGCTTGGCTGAAGGTTGTTCTATTGCCTTTCTCTTCTTTGGCTTGGCTTCAGTTGGTGCTTCCTTGGCTTCTTCTTCCTTTGCACCTTCCTCCTTGTCTTCTCCAAGACCTTGGGTTAGTTCCATTGGCCCTTGTTCCTGTTCATCTTCATCCTCGCTATCATCTTCTTCTTCTTTTGCCTCAACCTCAATTTCTTTGCCAAACTTCTTCTTGATCTTCTTGATTAATTTATCTTTCTTCTTCAATGTAGAAGCAATTTTTAATTCTATTTTTATTTTTTTATCTTACCACATCATAGGTGCCAAAATGTGGTGCATTTTTATCTGCTTCCTCTGCCAATAAAGCAGTTATTGCTGCTGATGCCTCATCAATATTGATTTTGTATCCAAATGGCCTTAGCCATCTTACCCTTGGTATTACTACTTGAATGTAAGTAAAATCTATGTCAACTAAGAAACATATGTCATTAGTATGCTTTTCTACTAAGGAAGCTGGTATCCTTGACCTTTGCTTCATGGATTTCTTGAAATCCTCAAAAGAACTTGTAATCAAGGTATCAAAATTTTCTCCCATTTGCTTTATATATTCATTAATTTGTGCAATGATGGTTTTGTCCTTCCTCCATGCTACTTTACCAAAAGAAGGAAATTCATTCTGTACATAAAAGAATATGTAAACTAGGATTGCTCCAAATTTTCATTGTGTGCCCTTTGTTTTTCTTATGGAAACTAGGTTTTCATTGATCTGTTGCAATTGCAGTTCTACAAGATCATAAGTATGATCCTTTTTCACCAATTTGTAACCTACATCTACTGCAATGCATGGTACACTATTGAGTCTACTGGATTGATAGAATTTGTGAGCAATGACACTAACAAAAAATTCTACTAGTGGATCATGTATGGTATGAATTGTCATTCCTCTTTTGTTCCATTGCACACCAGTATTCCTTTCAATGACCTCCTTTGATTCACTTCTTAGGGTTTTGTACCGATCTAGGGTTGGGTACCCTGTTACTCTATGTATAATTTCCTTTGTCAATTTGATGGGCATATCTTCTAACCACAAGTTTGGATTTTGCTCAATACAAGTCTAATCCATTCAGTTTTGAATACGGTGGGAAAACTTAAAACTCAGGTCAAACCCTTCTTTTCAATGATTTTAAATTCTTCTTTCAATACTCCATCTACACATATTTTATCATAAGCTTGTCTAATTTCCATGTCTCCTAGAGCTCCTATCTTGAAATTGTAACATTTCCTCACATCTTGAACCATTACAACTTTTGGGGGAATGTGGGAGAGAGCTCTGGCTGGGTTTTTTTGTAGGAAACTTCAAGAATAGGGCAAAAATCAGGTTGCTTCACTTCATTTGAAACTAACTGGACTTCAAATGACTCTTTTTCTTGGGTTTTCTTTGAACTTGATGCCATTATTGCGAACTAGGGTTTATACAACAAATGGGTATGAAACTACGTAGCTCGGCACAAATGAAAATACCTTTAGATTGATGAAAAATGTGTTGAATGTGGTTGCAATCTGCTTGAAATACTGGATTCTTGCTATGAAGTCACTCAGATCTCTTTCTTCTCCTTTGCTTCTTAATTGCGATGCGAAAAACTGATTGAAATCGCGATAATATACCCTAATTTTATCGCATTGAATGCTCAACTACCAACTCGGCTTCTGAAGAAATTTTGACCTAACTTGACTTCCACTATATTTCACTTTTACTCGGCTTCCATTGGAGTTTTCCAACTCGGCATCAATTTTTAGCTCGGTTGCTATTGGGAGCTCGGCATCTGTTTTAACTCATTATCCAAAGGCAGCTCGGCATCAACATTTAGTTTTTGTCTTGACATCTTGTTTCATGTAGATTTATACTTTGCTTAGCTTCTTTGTCTTTGGACTGATTTATGATATAGCTTTGTATATTAGTCTTGTGTACTTCTTGTTCTTAGTTTGATGAAGTATGATCACTTGACCCATTGGATGAAGTGATCCCTCCACTTGATGTGTTGCACTCTTCCTTCTTTTTTGAAGTATTATTCATTTTCCCTCTTATCTTTTCAACAGCAATATTTTGTTTTCCTTTGTCATCTTCAATCTTGGGTGCCTTTGATCTTGTAGGACATTTTTTGCTAATATGACTAGTTTTCAAACAACTGAAACATGTAGTTTGATTCAACCATCTTTTGTAGTTTGCTTTGAAATGTGTTCTTATATAGTTCTATGGTATATGTCCATATTCTTGACAATAGTGACAATTGTACCTGGTATTGTAATCCCAATGATAATGACTTCCATTTCCTTCTATTTTTGCTGGTTGATTTGATGTCCACATAGGTTTTGATCTGCATTCAAATGCCCTATGTCCATACTTTTTGCAATTATAACAATGTCCATCAAATCTTTGAGTCCTTGTGACATTGGATCTGCAATTTTGTGTCATATGTCCTTGCATGTTACACTTGTGATAGAAACTTTTGGGTATGTTTGATTGATTGATTCTTTAGCTCCTGTACACATTAGTTGTATGTCCCTTCTTATTACAGTAATGACAAGTGGGTTTTGAATTCTTACCTTTGTCACTTCTTTGTTCAGCACTTTTTGATGATTCTCCAACTTCAGTGCTATTGTATCCTAGTCTTGATGTATCATGGGCAGATTTTGGTGATTTCAGCAACTGTTCAAAATACTTGATTGCTTCACTTGATTTGTTGAGATTCTCTACTACCTCTTTTTCTCTGTTCAATTCATTCTACATTTTTTCATTCTGCATCTTCAAGGTGGAGATCTCAATATCTTTTACATTGAGTTCATGATGAAGGTTCATCATTTAGGCAAGTGTATACATCTGCATGTTTGAGATCTTTGTCAGTTCAGTATATTTTTCTTCAAGTCTGTTTGCAAGATTTCTTTTATCATTTTCCAACATCACTTTATCTTCAACTGCTCTTTTCTTGTGTTCAGTAATTTCACATATCATTATGGCCTGTGATTCATGTTCCATCTTGAGAGATCTTATCTCCTCTGCTTGAATTTTGTTTTTCTCCATCAGTTCTTCTATTGTTGCATCAAACTCTTTAGTGTCTCCACTGGAAAATATGTTGGTGGTATCAATCTCCTTGTAGTTTAAATCATTTTCACCTATGGCTAGATCCTTCCTCTTTTTTAATGAGTTTCTCAACTTGTTTCTGAATTCCTCCAAGCTATGCAAAGCAAGTTGCACATCTATCACTTGATTTTCAATGATCTTTCCAAGTTTGAAAGCTTCCATCTTTAGATCTTTTCCTCCAAGCTATTAGGCTTTTCCTTAAGAGAACCTAGATTAAGCTCTGATACCAATTGTTGGAATATTCAAATATGGAAAGAGTACTTATGAGAGGGGGGTTGAATCATAAGTATCATATTTTGTCCAATAAAACTCTTAACTGAAAGTAAATTGCATGCATGTAAATACATCAAATAAACATGTAACAAAACACATGCATCAATAACACTTAACACTGGAATTTGGTAACCCAGAAACCCTCCAAGAATAAGAAGGTAAAATTGGGGTGGGGATGATACCCACAAAAATTACTGCAGCAATATTGTTCAACCACTTCTGATGGTTTTCCCTATTAAAGGCTTTACACTGTGTCAATAGTGAACTGGTTAGAGGCTTTCAAACACTTAACATGAAGTGTTACCCTATTAAAGGATTTCATCACCTAGTTAAAGGATTTATTGAAATAGTTGTTAAGCTAACCTATCACCATAGGATTTTCATTCTAATACAATTGCTAGAGAGTATTAGGTACAATAAACCTGACTAATTACAATCCTTGATTGCTGATTGCAGGCACTTGTTCTGCTTTCTCTGATCTAGATCTTTTTGTGATCTGATAATCCTTACTTTTGAAAATAGAATTCCTTGCAAACCCTTGTATATCTTCTCATACCTCTCATCTCTTACACTTTACAATGAATTTTCATCTTCCTTATAAAGACATTTGAAGATTTAGGGTTAGGTATGGATCTACAATCCATATTCAATCTTCATTTTCCACTCAATACTTATCTTTTGCTGATTGGTTGCATGCCTTTAGAATTTTTCTTATTGGCTGCATGCAAATTGCATAGGAAAAATAAAAGATTCGATCTCATCATTAAATCCTTCGAGATTTACCTTATGTCAGCTGTAAAAACTATTTGCATCATAGTTTGTACAATTACAAACTCTTATGCTGATCTACTGAGTTACTTGGCTCCTGAAGTATTGCTGATGCTCGGCACATGCTGTTTCCTAGATAGCTCGGCACCTAAACAAAATTGTATTACTCGGCACCTTATGTTACTCGGCACTTGTTAACACTCGGTATCTGATCTTCACTCGGCACATGAAGATCACTCGGCATGCATGATGTACTCAGCATCCAATATGGAATATGATTAAGTGTGTTGGCACTCAAGTGTCAAAAACATTATGATGTTAACATACACACATTCAAAACTCTTCATTCTATTTGGTCTAGTTATCGAACTCCTAATTCTGAGAGCCCTAGTTAGAAGGAAACATATCACCTTGTGTAGATATTAAGGATGAATAACCTTATGTTCATTGTTGGATGAAACTAAAAAATAATGATCATGTTGAAGTTTGTGGTTAAATCATAGGCCCATATTTAATGCATGCACCTCTTGCCTTGTACTATGTCAAGTGGTATCAGAGAAAAGGTTGGAGTTGGATGATCTTGTGGATTTGCTGTAGAGGGTTTATGAAGATCTTGGAAGATGCCTTTGAGAATATTGGACCATAGTGTGATTGATAATCTATGTCATTCTATGGAGGCTAGGATTTTGGAGAAGGTTAGATCCGATTTTAGATCTGAGATGGAGTTGATGAAGAATGAGATCATGATAGCTATTTTTGGTGTACCTAGGAATGTAAGTACTAAAGATGGTTATGAGGAAGTTGTTGAAGACTTTGAAGTTGTTGGATCTAATGGCAAAGACAGAGTTGATCAAAGGGAGAGACCTATGGAAGATAAGACTGGTCAATTGGGTATATTTGAATCTCACTTGAAGATAAACTACAAGATGGATGTTTCTAATTTATCAAAAACTTTGAATCCTGAAAACTTGATTGATTGGATTGGCATTTTTGAAGACTGCTTTGAGATAGAGGATATTGGAGATCTACTTAGAGTAAGGTTGGCACAAAATAAGTGAAAGATGTTTCTTTATGGTGGAAATTACAAATAGATAGAGAAGAAGGCAAAGTGAAGATCACTAGCTAGAGGTTAATGGTTATAAAATTAAAGGCTAAGTTCATTCCTGTTGATTATGAACTTGAATTATTTAAGAAGTTTCAAAATCTAAAACATAAGAATATGACCATAAAGGATTATACTAAGGAGTTCTATAAGTTATAATTTTTGTCTCGACATAGAGAGTTATCTAAGAAAAATGTGGCTAGATATAGTAATGACCTGAAGTTAAATATTCATGATGAGATTGTTATGATTAATATTTCTTCAGTTGAGGATGCTTACCCACATGCTTTGTGGGCATAAGAGAAGTTGAAATGAAGACATAAAGGTAATTCTTGAGGGAAGGAGAAGAAGGAGCACTCTGTGAAGAATAAACATAATACTGAAGATGAACCAAAAAATTTTGAACAGAGAAAGAGAAAAGACATTGTGCATTTAAGGGTACTTGCTACAAATGTTGTGAAGAAGGACAAAGATTTTGAATATCCCAATACTAACATGAAAGCTAGAGATAAATAATTGCTATGGTAAATCAGGTTGACCATTTGGTAAATGAATCTGAGTATGATGGGAAGAACTTACTAATTTAGAGAGTGTTGTTTGGTAAGAAGACACTAGAACCTTGTCAAAGAAGGAATTTGTTTAGGACTTATTGCAAGTATGGAGGTAAATGTTGGAATGTGACTATGAATGGTGGTAGTAGTGATAATCTAATTACTAAGGAGATGGTACAAAAAGTTTGTTTGAAGAGAGTAAGACATCCTTGTCCTTATAGGATTGGTTGGTTGAAAGATGAACATGCTTTGGAAGACCTTGGTGATTTTTAGATTGGGTAGTATGTCAATCAAGTATTATGTCATATTGTGTACATGAGTAGTTGTCACATATTACTTGGTAGACCTTTCCAATATAATTCTAGGGCAATGCATGATTGTGGTAAGAATGTGTTTACTATTGAGAAGAGTGGTAGGAAGAATTCCTTGATTCCTTTGTAGAATACAAAACTTGGAAGGAAGAACCTGAGCTTTGGTAGTGAAGTTGAGTTGAGGGATTATGAAAGGGTTAGAGATCAATGTGGAAAACAAATATGGTGCATACCAAAGACAAATATGAAGCTATTAGTTGCAGAAAAGGATTTGTAGAAGTGGAATAAGGGAAATAGTGTACAAGTTGATATGGTGGTGGACATGTATGTAAAGAACCAATTTCGGGTTTATGCGGTGAACCTTGAAAGATTTTTTTGAGCTACTAAGAATATTTGCTTCACATCTCTAGTGTCTAATGTAGGAGCATTATAGGGAAGTCATAAATCGTGTATGCAGGGGCCTCAAGCTCAAATTTATGGAGTTATAGTTTGTGCAATTGGGGATGTATTTGAGGCATATTGAGAACCTTTTCCTAAGTTCACATAATGATTGGAGTTATCATCTTAGAGTTAGAGACATTTTGGTGATTGTTGGTCACATGTTCTTAAGCTATTGGTAGAATTTAGAGATTGTATTAGTGAACTTCAATTTAAGGGAGTTGACATGTGCACTCTTAGATTTGGATTGTTGGATGGAATTTGGACCTATGTCTAAGTGCATGTATTCTTATGTGGCCTTTTGAGTTAGTAATTAATTGTAAACTTGGGGCTTGTCCTAAGTATTTAATTATTTTATTTATTTAATGTTTGTAGTCAAGCCGACTTGTGGCTTGAGGGTGTATTTAATGTCTATTATTCTAGGCCAACTTGTGGCTTGGTTTAGTATAAGTAGAGGGTCTTGTGGAGTCTGGATTCATCATAATTCAATTCAAAATGGAGTGGTTGAGAGGAGTTAAGTTGACTAGAGATATTAGCTAAGTGTGGGCTTGGGAAACAAGAAGGTTGCTTGGTGGCTTGCGAGCACAAGTTTAGATTCTTCTTGGAGTTCTCTACCAAATTGTGGATCTAGGCTAGCTAGTGGTTGGATCTTGTGAGTTATTAAAAAAATTACTATTTTAATTACTAATGTATTTGGCCATAAGTTGGAAGGTTGTATTGTCAGTCATGTTGAATAAAAATCTTATGATTCTATTGTGAGAGTTGGCATATTTGGATCTAAATTTATGTGTTATTTTTTATATTCCACTGTGTGATTATTTTTTGGGGGTTAAGACAACTCCTTTGGGAATATTCCTACCTTGTACTTTGTAAACACCTAAATTGATGCATGTTGAATGAGTAGGCACATAATTAGACACTATGTTAAAGTATCTATTTGTTAGCTAGTCATATTTGATTTTCCTAATTTGTTTTGTGGTTAGGATATTTTATGGATATAATATCAAAATATTTTGGTCATTATTTCATTCTCTTATATCCTAGCCTAACACTTAATTTTTTATTTTTTATGTGCTTTACATTGTGCTTAAAGTGTTTATCACACCCTCATGGAGGTTAAACTTCTTTTAACAAAATATTTTGTAAGGTTTTTCGAGTTATGTCCTCACAATGATTAAGACACATGATAGCTAGGAGTTGTGAGTGTTTGAAACTATAATTGAATAATTGTTATGTTTTAATTGATGTCAAATGTTATTGGTGAGATACTTTTCTATCTAATTTGAGTGTCATATCTATATAATTGATGAAGATAATTTGAGAAGTTGGTCATAACAAAATCACCCAGAGGAGAGGTTGAGTTATGAGAAGAAACCACAATTAACATTTGATTACTTAGACTTTGACAAGATAAAGTGATTGTTTAATCATGTTACTAGTAAAGAAGATAGTTGTAGTAAAGCCTTAAAGAAGTGATCAAATGCATAGGCTTGATCGAGCAACAGAGAAGAAGATTAAGGAACTTGAAGTTTGTGTTGAGTGATGCTAGTGTCGACTGAGCCATAGTGTGTGCCAAGAAAAAATAATGTTGATTGAGAATTATTATTGATCAAGTGTCAGTATATGTTTCAAATTGAATATTGGTAGCAACTGAGTAATCCAATGATGATCAAGCATCTAAACATAATGTTGGTTGAGGGACAACATTTTGATAGTTTATGAGAAAATTGTGATTTCTATATGACAGAGTTGATTTCTTAGAATATGTAAAGCATGTTGAAGATAAGGATGGATAACCTAGAACATTTAATGCAAGAAAATGGTTAGGTAAATGATCAATATATTAATTTGAAAGAGAAGTTTCTAGAAAATAAGAGGATAAACAAGAAGGTGGAGACATTCATTGTATGTCCTAAATCTGATTAAAACCCTAAGTTCTATCGTGGTATTTAAGTAAAAAATTATCATAATTATTTATTTAAAGAGGTAAAAGGGCTGACCTATTAAGGTTAGAGAAATTTTTTATGTTATTGATTGGTGAACTTAAGTAGAAGGCTAAGAAGAGTTTAGAAGAGGTGTGATTGCTTTAAGGGCTGTCAAGCAAATTATAGACTATGACAACAATAAAGGTCAGCCAGTGGATCAACATTTGAGCCTAACTATGATCTATATTTGAAAAGTGAGTTGTATTTTCTAGATCAAAACCTTCCACTACTTTCTAACCATTGTATCAGTATTAAAATCTGATGCATAGAGCACAACAAGAAAAGTGGACTCCTCAATATCCTTTACCCACTTCTCCAAACAAGGATTTTGGTCTCCCTCTTTCTAAGGATTGTTTCTAGGATCTCCAAATTAACCTCCTAAAGAAACCTAACTCACCCAAAGACTTCCCAACAACTTGGCTAAGAGTTGATGTTTGATGCACCTTTTTGGTTTTAGGACTCAAATCCCTCAACTTATTGTTTTGGTGGAAACTACCCTAAGTCTCTCACTGACTCTGACTATCACTTGGGATTGTGTCCTAGGAAATTAAAATAGGGTGTTCCAACAATTAGTTTGATTCCAAGCTTCACACAATGCTCCAAACCCAAATTGAGCTAGTAGGACAATTAGGCCTTCCTAATTGGTTTTTCCTACTTAACTTTCAAAACCTCCAAAAGACTAACCCAAAAAATTAACTTTTTAGATACCCTTTTCAACTTTACTTCTAATCCCAAGAGATCAAGGCTTGACTCTACTTCAACATCCCCCTAACCCTTACCTTATATGTAGACCTAATAGGCCTAATTAGGCTTAGTTTACAAAGAAAGTATAGGTAAATGGGTGCATATAACCATTCTAACCCCTTGTATATGTTCCCCTCCAAATTTTTACACTATCTACTATATTTCATTTCCTACTAACATGATTTGATCATTCAAATGCTTGTTGCTACATTCGCTAGGGTCAAATACATAGGGATATTTGACCTAGGGCTAACTAGTAAAAATAATAATTCAAAGAACCCATCCTCCAAACTCTATAATCTAATAATATACATCCCCAAATGGTCATTGAATTCCATTGGTGGAAATGCAAGTATGGCCCTCATTTTGGTTGCACACCCTAGAAATGAGGGTTTCTAATGTTGTCTATTCAAAAACTGATATAACTTTTGTTAGACATACCATAAAACCTTGAAATAAAATTAAATTATTTATTACTTCATCCCTCTTTCCAACTATGTAAGTTGATCAGGTCTTCCAATTCGTACACAACCATACAATCACAGGAAATAATAAATTTGATGGTAAAACTCTATTTTTATTGCTCTCCAATGTTTCAAATCACAACAAACCTTCATCTTTGAGCTGAGAGATGTCAAACATGCTTAAATAAGCCTTCCCCAATGGTCAAAATAGACCAAGACATTTTACAACCACCATTTTCACCTAATTGCTTCTTAAGACATTTTGATCGGTTAGGACAAGTTTGAAATGACTCAATATGAATGTAAAACCTTTATTCTAAAACAATAGTCTAGAAATGTTTGAAATATGATTTAGAGAGCACAAAAAAGTTTTCTTTATGGGTGTTTCACAAAACTTCAAATTTATAGAACCAACTCTACTCGAGCACTCGTTAACCCTTACCTTGTACATCGACCTAATAGGCGTAATTAGGCTTGGTTTACAAAGAAAGTACCAAGTAATAGGTACATAGAAACAATAAAAAAAAATTAAATATATTATTCCACTCTATTATTAGGTTGGGATTCACATTTATAATCTTTTCCAACCATTTAAATGAATGCAAGAACATTGCATCTTTTAATAACAATTTCTCAACTAGGGCAGAATTTAAAACCCTTAATCAATCATTAATAACTTCCATAAGTGAAAGAATTAAACCAATAATTTTTGTGAGATTCAATAAAAATGAGTTACCAAAATTTTCTCCAAGTTATAGCCAAATATAAGCATTGACATAAAAGTTATTTCTAATTTCCTCAAAACTATTCATATATTGACAAAATCTAACCAATCTTTACCACAATGGCCATAAATTATTCTAAACATAATGAAAATCATCCAAAAAAATAAAAAATAAAAGATAACTCATATGCCTTTTTGAAAATATAAGTTTCAGGTCTATACCATTCACAATGAGTTTGCATCAATTGAAACATCAAATAAATTGTAGGAAAAATAACCAGAAAACTGAGATATACAACATCAAAATAAGTTTTCTTCCATTCCAAATCCTTCCTCCAACTTCTCCTCCCAACTTCTCCAACTTAAAATTTTGTGTTTTGGAGATTAAATATATACAATTTGGAATCAATTTAGAATCTCCAACCAAACTACAACTACCCATTAACATCTTTAAACCAACTTTTGAAAAGTTGTCACCAAGTTGTAAAAGTTGTCATTACAATTTTGGCAACTTTTGAACAACTTTTACAATTATTATCCAAATGACTTTGAACTTTTCATAAACACTTAAAATATGATAGAGATGAATTTTAGACTCCATTTAAACTATTTCCACTTTATTTTGATACATTTAAGTGGTTTTATCACACTTAACTTTTTCAAGACCTTGTAAGTCACTGTGCTTTTAATGACTTTTATAGTCTTACAAAATAATTGCAATTAACTCCAAACAGTATTTAGATCCTTACATAACATTTAAAACTTATTAAATATAATTTAAAATATGAATTTATCTATGAGACATCCAATGAATAGGTGCTTCTACACCATACTCCCCAACTTTGAAATTTTTCCAAGTCCTCTTGGAAATGCAATTTCAAAGATCTCTTCATCTTCACTTTTGGTCTTTCAATTGTTTTGCTTGAGAATATGAACATGTTGAGAAAAAAAAATTATGTCCTCTCCAATCTGATTTCTTCATTACTTGTATTTAAATGAGCATAACAACAAATTCATGAGCGAAAATCAATTGATTAGTATCAAAATCAATCACAAAATTTGCATCTTTCTTCTCAAATCTTCTTGGAAATTCTTCCCTTTTACCATATTTCTCATCATAAAACTTATCACTCTCTACTATTTTTTCATTATTATCCTTTATCTCAAAAAATACTTAAACATAATCATTTTCAACAATGTCCATCTCCATGGAGTCTTCAATTGGTTCAATTTCCTTGTTAGATTCAATCAACTCTTCCTCTTTTGTTTCTTCTATCCTTGTTTCTCTTTGTTCTTCCTTAAGTTCATTCTCTTTTTCCACATCTTTTTCAACTTCTTCAACCACTGAAGAATTAAATTGTTCATCTCCTTGACCATTTCCAATTCACTACTCTAGGATTTTAAAGGAGCACCTCCAACTTCTTTGTATTCTCCTTTTCTTCTTTTTCTAATATTTCTATCTTCTTGTCTTTTTTTTCTTCCTTCTTTTTTCCTACTTCTTTGTCTTTATTCAAGAATTCTTTCCACAACTTGTACAATTCTTTCTCATTTTTGGTCAATTTCATCTTCTCACACCAATCTAGGATTCGTTAGATATCTAGCCACCACTTTCAAACACTCCCAAAGGATAGTTCAACTCCAAGGGTTCAACAAAGGGCTTTCAATCATGTTTCTACAACCCCAAGCAAGAATCTTCATGATTATCATTCTCCTTGATCCGAGAAAACTTCACAACCTATTAGAGTGCACACCTTGTCTTTATACCACCATATTCTCTACATATTTTATAAATATCACAAATGTCCCTCAAATACATCAGTGTCTTCAACCAAGAAACTCTCTTACTAAGTGCTCACTAGCCCAATCACCAAAAATATGCTTCCTTGTTTTCTCTGGATAGACCCTCACACAAATAATTTTCGAAGATGATATAAACATCTTGATCACTCCAGAAAAAATGGGCATAATTAGGTTCTCAAAAACATACTTCAATATGAGAAAGATCCAATGGCTGGTTGGAGAGATACTGCCCCCATAATGAACTACTTTTTTTTGGAATAGTCATCTTCAACTTTCTTCAAAATATGTGATCCATTTGTTCAATCCCTTGTCCATTCCTACACACAAACACTTATAGAAACATATGATACATGGATTGGCTCCTTCCACAAGAAATAATAGCCATAGCAAGTGGGAGGGCCTAGATATTAATAGCAACTTCAAAATAAATCTTTGATTGCACTTAAACCTCTGTTTAGGAATAGTCAAGAAAATCTGAGATTTTCTTGCTTTAAACTTCACAAAATAATAAGCTAGAGCATTGAAATGAACAATGACTCAAACCCTTACAATCCTACTCCATTATTAATCAATATTTCCTTCAAAAAAATAACAATCCACAACAAAGGACTATTCCCTCATGGAAAAGAACAAAGAAAATTGTAGAGAATTAATTCTATATTCAATGAAACTTCATTACATTACTTTTTTCTTCAATAAAAACTCACTACTAACTCTCTACAACTCCCCCCTCCATAAAATTTAATCCATATTAAAGATAGTGTCAAATATGAATTTATCCATGAGAGATCCAATGAATAGGTGCTTTTGCACCAAAATCCTATGGTGACTCATAGTGATCCATGGTCTATAATGAACCAATGGATACCTTAGACTTACAAATTTGGATTTTCAAACAAATTAGCCTATTATCTAATAGTTTCTACCCTCTTATGACCCTTATAGAGAAGTTTCTCATGTTATTTCTTGGGTGTTGTGCACCATACTCTCCTGGTCAAAATTAACTCAAGTCTCCTGAGTTGGGATGTCTACAACATTGTATCCTTCTTTCAAAATATCCTTCTCAATCATCCATGTTGCATATGCTGCTAGTTAATCCTTCCATTTAACCAAGTAGTCATAGTAGGTGGATCTCTTAGTCATCTTGTTTATCCTCTTGGTAACGATGCATTCAATCTATGGTGTCTCCTTGAGAAAAAATTACACTAACTATTCATCAAACTAATTTACAGCTTTCATCACTTGTTCCATATCACCTTTGTAAGGAAAGATGTCTACTACATTTACGATTGTAGATAGACCAATGTCAGAAGGCAAGTCTATCTCATAAGCATTATTTCCACACTTTTGTATTATTCTGAAAGGTCCAATCTTCTTCATTATGAGTTTAGTGTACTTCTTCTTTGGAATTCTTTCCTTCTTGAGGTGAATCATCACCATATCTCCAACTTGGAACAAGAGTCTCTTCTTCTTATATGCTTGCTCCTTGTATTTTATTGAGGTACATTTCAAACTATCTTGCACCTGCTGATGGACATCTCTCATGACTTCTACAAATTTCTCCACTTGAAAACTTCTCTTCTCCATGTCCTACACATCTCTAAGTTCAATAACACCTCTTGGGTGTCTCTCATGGACTATTTGAAATAGGGTCATCCTTGTACTTCTGTTAATTGAATCATTATAAGATTATTTTGCTATGCCAAAATGCTATTCCAACTTGTATCATGTTTATTTTTCAAACACCGTAGGAGGTTTCCAAGAGATCTATTGATTATCTTAGATTTCCCATCAGATTAAGGATGGTATGCTGAAGACAAAAAAAATATTGTGTCAAGCTTCCTCCATAATGTCCTCCAAAAGTTCCTAAGAAATTTTGGATCCCTATCTAATATGATGGATAGTGGCAACCCATTCAACCTAACAACTTCCTTAAAGAACCCTACAATGTATGATGCATCATGTGTTGTCTTATAAGGAATAAAGTGAGCCTTTTTAGAGAATCTATCTACAACCTTATAAATGTTATCATAACCAGATTTGGTCCTAGGAAAGCCTAATACAAAGTCCATGCTTATTGAATCCCAAGGTTTGTTAGGAATAGGAAGTGGAGTATACAACCATGCATTTGAAGTGTGACCTTTTTATTTTTGACAAATCAAACAACTTTCCACATACTTCCTCACATCTGTCTACAACTTTAACCAAAATTAATATCTTCTTACTTTCTCTAATATTTTGTCCACTCCAAAATGTCTTGCTATGCTTCCACAATGTTTCTTTTTTTATGATGTTCTCCCTTACTAATCCTTTTGGAATTCACAATTGGCTCCCCTTGAAGAGTAATCCCTCCTATAACACATATTTTGCAAATTCACTATGATACATGTCTGATTGTTCAACACACACTTTATAATCTTCTCCAAAGTCTTCATCCTCTTGATACATGTCTTTGATGGAATGAATTCCATCATTGTTCAACTTGATTTCTTTCACAATGAGACTCCTCCTACTCAAGGCATCAACAACCTTATTTGAAGTTCCCTTTTTATGCTTAATGGTGAAGGTATAAGACTCAAGAAACTCAACCCAATATTATATGCCTACTATTCAACTTCTCTTGCTTGTTCAAGAAACTCAAAGCATGATTATTAGTTAAAAAAATACATTATTTATGAAATGAGTAATGCCTCCACTTTCTTAGAAATTGTACCATGGCATACATCTCAAGATCATAAGTGGAATACTTTTTCTTAGCCTTATTAAGTTTTTCATTGAAAAAGGCAACATGCCTCCCTTCCCGACTTAGGACTTCACCAATAGCCCTCTTGTTTGCATCACACTCAATTGTTGAAACTTTGTGAAAATTAGGCAATACCAATATTGGTTGTTGTGAAACTCTAGTCTTGAGGTATTCAAAGGCTCTATTTGCTTCATTAGTCCACACAAAATTACATTTTACTCCCCTCTTTATGGTGTCAATCATAGAGGCACAAACATCACTAAAATTTCTAATAAATTTCCTATAGAAATTGGACATACCATGAAAACTCTTTACCTCTGAGGTAGTCCTAGGCATGAGTTAGTTAAATATGGCCTCAACTTTTTTAGGATCCATCTCTAGGTTATTGTGGGAGATCAAAAATCCCAAGAACACCAATTTGGTCTATAAAAACACATATTTCCCCAAATTTATCTTCAAATTCTCTTCATGCAATTTCATCAAAACTTTATCCAAATGCAACAACTACTCCTCTTTTCTCCTATTAAAAACTAGTATATCATCTAAATATACAACAACTTGTTAATAAAATCTTTCAAGACTTCATTCATTAGTCTCATGAATGTGCTAGGGGCATTGGAAATCCCAAAAGGAATTACTATCCATTCATAAAGTCCCATAGTGGTTTTTAATGTTGTTTTCCACTCATCCCTCTCTCTGATCCTTATATGATGATATCCACTCTTTAGGTCCATCTTTGAGTAGTATTTGGCTCCTCCCAAGAAATCCATCAAGTCTTTAATCCTAGGGATGGGGAATCTATATTTGATTGTAATATTATTGATTTCCCTTGAATCAATGCAAAGTCTCCAAGTTCCCTCCTTCTATTGTGCTGAAATTGTAGGGATTCCACAAGGATTAAATTTTTTTCTTATGAATCCTTTTCTCAAAAATTCCTCTATCTATCTTTCTACCTCCTCATTCTACTCTGGAGTCATCTTATATGTTACTTTATTGGTCAATGTGGCTCTTGATATGAGGTCTATGTAGTGGATAATCTCCCTATGTGGTGGCAAAGTCTTCGGCCTACTCCCTACAACCAATCCCTCACACTAATCCAAAAGCTCCTTTACTTGCTTAGGTCCAACATTTCTACCTTATTTACTTAGTCACTATCTCCTCCTTTGACCTAACAATCAGTCCAAAGCATGGGGTGTTCTTTTGCCTAATGGTCTACATAATTTCCTTTTCTTGCACTAATATGACCATACCCTTGACTGGTTTGTCACTTGCTTCTTCAAGCAGAGGGTTCATGGTGTACTCAACTCCCTATTTTGTTATATGATATAATTTGGTCTCTCCCTCATGCCTAGCTTTCACATCATATTTCCAAGGCTCCCTAATAAGACATAGCATGCATATATTTCACATATATCACAAAGAAATTTATCTTTGTACTCTCCTATATTGAATTCTATCCAAAATTTCTCACTCACCAAGGTTTTCCTATCCCTTGTTAACTATGAGGCCCTATATGGATGAGGATGAAGTATTCTCTTTAATTTTTATTTATGAAGCATATCTATGGAAACAATATTTTTTGGTGAAGTAGAATCTATTATAACCTTACATACCTTTCCATTCATCTTGCATGTGGTTTTAAACAATGTCTTCCTTTGGGGTGGCTCCTTTGCATCATCAAAAGCTCTCCATGCTCTAGGTCTATTTATCTTTTCATGGTGATATGGTAAGAAGTTTCACTTCCATACCCATCCTCTTGAATCAAGTGCACCCTCCTTTCTCCTCCTTTCTTGTTTGAACCAAGCTTCTTAGGGAACCTAAAAGATTGATGCCCAATCTAATTATAGTTGAAACACTTCCTAGTGAATACACTCGGTACTCTTCCTCCAAATCTTCCTCCATGGTTTGATCTTCTTCCTCTAAAGTTTCCTCTCTGACTTAGTGCTCTCATATATTTCTTTGTACGAAGTCTCCTTGCCATTGAACCTTCCTCTTCCTCTAAAAGTATTTCCTCTACCTCTTGAAAACTTCTCTCCTTGCCTACTTTGATTTTCTTCCACCCTTAGTGCCATTTGATAGCACTTAAATGCATTGTATCTAGTCCAAAAAAACTAATTTCATCTTGGATACTATACTTCAACCCATTCTAATATCTAGAAAAAATTTGCTTCTCACTCTCATTTATTTTTTCTTTGAGGGTCAACCTATGGAATTCCTTAGTGTAAGCACTCACATCAAAATATTTTTTCCTTGGGTTCTACAACTTTTTATCCAGGAACACTTCATAGTCCTTAGGCATAAATTACCTCTTGATTTCCATCTTCATCCTTTTCCATGTGGAAATAGGATTCTTCTCCTTCTCTACTCTTTCAATCTACAAGAAGTTCCACCAACTCAAGGCTGGGCCTTTGAGTTTTGACTTGGCCAAGTTCACCTTCTAGTTCTCTCCCACTTCTTCACATTCAAAATATATTTCTATGGTCTCTAGTCAATCCATGCACTCTTCTAGATTCATCTTCCCATTGAATACATGTTGCTCCACCTTGGCTTCCCTCCTTCCTAATTTTCCAAGGGCTTCAACAAAACTCCTATTCTCCAAGTCCCCCATATTTGTTTGTTTCTCCTCAGGTTCCATTTCTTTGTTTGATTCATCAACATCTATACCAATACCTCTCATCTGCTCCAACTTCTTGGTCTTTTCTTCCATTTTCTTGGTCTTGGCCATGTGTTCCTTTATTATCTTGGCAAACTCAACATTGGTGACTCTTGAAGGCATCTCTTCCTAAACATATTCACTTCCATCTACCATCCTTGTCTTCTCCTAAGACCTTTGTTGCTTTGATACCACCTAATGTAGAGAGCACATCGAGAAAAGTGGATTCCTCAATATCCCTTACCCACTTCTCCAAATGAGAATTTTGGTCTCCCTCTTTCTAAGTATGGTTTATAGGGTCTCCAAATTAACCCTCTAAACAAATTTGAATCTCCCCAAGATTTCCCAACAACTTAGTTAAGACTTGATGTTTGCTGCACCTTTTCAGTTTTAGGACTCAGATCCCCCAACTTAATGTTTTGGTGGAAATTCACCCTAATCCTCTAAATAACTCTCCATATCACTTGAAATGGTGTCCTTGACACTCAAATAGGATTAAAGAGATCAAATTTCCACAATCCATAGAAAAAATAAACTAATATATTTCTGGATTCGATTGTGTAAAGATTTTTTACCATCAAGATTTTTTACCTATTTGTGTAGATGATGGATCACTTGGTGTGATTTTAAACGTTGATGGTAAAAAATCTTTACACAATAAAATCCAAAAATATATCAGTTTACTCAAATAGGATGTTCCAACCATTCGTTTGATTCCCAACTTCACACAATGCTCCAAACCCAAATTGGGATAGTAGGACAATCAGGTATTCCTAATTGGTTTGTGCTACTTAACTATTAAGTTCCTTCTCATATGTACTTATTCAATATGAATCTCTCTATTAAAAACATTATATGAGATTGGAATGGGTATGAAGTAACATTTTATGGTTTAGATGTCCTAATGGAAATTGAGATCAGTTGATACATTCATGTTTTAAATACTCTGTGATTTGAGAACTACTATATTATCTCGACAATTTAAAAATTAATTTCCAATAACAATGATATGAGGTGTTTCACCATATGATGATGATGCTAATTATGGTACCTTGATGACTAGGGTATGTGCATTAAGATAGTTTAGTATGCTATATAGATGATGTCCATGATGTTCTAGGTATAGTATGCATTATGATGATTATTTCAGTATTTTAATTCAAACTAATAAATATGTTATGATGATTCAATCATGAGATTCATGATGATTAAATATGTGTGTAGAAATGAGAAAGGTTATTCAAATGAAATTTTTAATGTTTTTGATCAATGTGATCATGCAATTTGTTTAAATATATGAATTTTTTGAAATATAAGGTAGGCAAGGTTACTTAGAGGGAGGGTTAAATCAAGAACTAATAAAAATTTATCTTAATTTACCAATTAATCCTTCATATAATATTATGATCTAGTAGCATGCATGAAAGAATGAAAGAAAATAAGCATTCATTACACTTTGACACAAGATATGGTAACCCAAAAACCTTCCAATTAGAAAGTAAAAGTGGAGTGGGGATGATACCCACAAGCTTTAGTACTATAGTATAAATTTAACCTATTAAGGCTTACAATTGACCACTTCTATTGACCTACCCTATTAGGAGCAATAAGGACTATGAGTTCCACCTTGTTAAAGTATTTACAAACATACAATAAAGTATGCATTTGGTTGAGAGATTTAGAAAAGACTATTAAGTCCACCCTATTAGAGGATTTAACTAATACACCCGTTAAGATGAACTAGTGGCTAATCTATGATCTATAAATATAATTTGTTAGTTGAGATTCCTTGTACTACAATGATCACCTTATTGTGATAGATAAATCTTTGTTGTCCCTTATACTACTTGTAGCCTTCTTTAATTTTCACTTCTACTCATCATATTTCTTCACATATATCTTATTTGGATATGATACAATGTATTACATATATTCCAATCCAAATCATCACTTACTAGAGTCAGCTACAATACCAATTTCATCATAATTCACAAAGTCAACCCAACTACTAGAACTCAGGTTCAAGAGACAAACTCTGTAATGTTCTAATACTCGAAAAACACTGTCAATGCTTAGCTTTCTTTGGTACTTGATTGAACTTGCAGCTTAGTCTATACTAATCACTACCAAGTAGCTTGAACTTAGTTAGCACCATGTGACTTGATGAACTATGAGAAACTTGATAGCAACTGGATCACTCGCTTGACACTCCATGACTCGGTCAACACTAGATCCAATTCATTAACCCTATGAGCTTAGTAGATACTACTGGACTTGGTTAACACCACAGAGCTTAGTTAACACTATAATCTTTTTCACTTCTATTGACTAGCTCAGTAGCCTCTACTATGCTCAATTTCCACTAAACCTTATCTTTGAAGCTCAGTAAACACTGTGTAGCTTGAAAAAAACTACAAACTATTTTAGATACTCAGGAACAATTGAATCACTTGGTTAACATTGTAAATTTAATTATAAGATCAGTAGCAATTTAACCAATTGACTAAGTGTTGAGTCACTAATAGACAAATTGACCTTTATGTCAACAATCTCCCCCTTTGGCACTAGTGCAAAAGCACTTATTAATGCAAAAATTTGATCATTCAAAACTATAAGTGAAAATTTCCTTTTCCATAATTTTGTGTCTTGAACTTAGTTTTGACTTCCATCTACTATGGCTCAGTAACATACTCTATTTTTTTTATTTTTCAAAATTGATTTTGTAAAGCAATATTTTTTGCTTATCCATATTATACTACTCCCCAATACATATATTTCTCCTATATACATACACATGGAGTATAGCATATTTCTCTTTCTTACATATTACTTCTCCCCCATTCTTATTCATATAATACACACTTCTCCCCCTTTTTGAAATAAATGCCAAAGGTGTGTAATAACTATATGATAATAAAAAAATGGGAAAGGAATTTAGAATGTACCTTTAGAATAAGTACCATTGTCTTGTCCCAATTCTCTTGTAGTACCTTGCTTGCATGCATTGCAATGGAGAATTTGTTATCATGGATGAGTATCTTTGCATGTGCAAAATGTTTCTGCAATGCATCCATGTTTGGAAGAATCAAGCCATGAATTTCTACAAGTGTGGCCTTGATCCTTGCTTCTTCCTTAAATAATTATGCCTATAGACCTTTTAGATATTTGATCTTAGAATAATGTGTAGAGCTATGGCTTGGGTCAAGTGACAGTTGGCATACACTTTCCTTCATGTCTTCATCTATCTTGGATAATTTCCCCTTGATATCCTTTGTAAAGATAGATGTGTCACTTAAAAAATAATGATACAACATTATTGACAGAGGTTTCTAATGAAATAGTAGCTAACTCTACTTGATCTATTGCAATTCTCTGTGCAACTTGTTTTAACACTCTATTCTCAAATTTTCTTTCTTCTCTTTGAACTAGCTTCTCCTATCCATTCAAATCTTCATTGAATTTGTGGAAAATTTTTGCTAATTGGTTAAGGATAGGTTGAGTACCATCAACCTCAATACTCAGAGCATCAAAAAAATATGCTCTTTATGCCTTCAAACACTTGATTTTATTTCTTATTTCTTCTCTGAGCTTTTTTTTCCTTAGCTCTCTTCTTTAGTAATTCACCCATGGTATTCATTTGATTAGGGGTAAGGGTAGAGATATCCCAATTTGGAATAACTATATCCTTATCTAGATCAATAGATTCCTTTTCATTGCACTTTTCCTTCAAAATGGTGGAAACAATTTGTTTTCCCTTGTCTAGGACTTCAATACTTGGTTGAGACTAGATCTCAACTATCATTGTACTAGTTATGGATATACTTGGAATGGAAATAATTGTGGAAAATGATGGTCTAGCAACAAATGTTGAAACAACACTAACAATAAAAATACCTTGTTGCTGCTTGGTCAAGCTTGATGATGGAGGACCTTGTTGCTCAACAAATGAAGTGTTGGGCACTTCTGTGAATGGAACATTCAATTGAACCAATGAAAAGATTTTTTGGGTTCTTGGTATAGTAGTGGTATCCACAACCAACTCGATAGAAGCTATCTCTAAGCTAGATTACACTAAGGTTGTACTAAGAGAGTGAGGAAATGAGGTCATGACTATTGCTGCAATTTTCCCTACACCAATTTACACAATTTCTTATATCTCTAGAAGACTTCCTTTAGTATTTTCTCATTCCTCCTTCTCATCATCTAGATTTAAATCATCTTTTATTTATATATCCTCTTCCCAATCTTCATCATCCTTGGCATCAACATGAACAACAAAGTCACTGGGTTGATGCAACTAATAGATATTATTCCATGTAGTTTTAGTTGCATTTACTACATATTCAATGTCCTTAAGGAATATCATACAAGTGTTCATCTTGAGAGAGCACTTCTTCTCATTTTTATTCAAGGATTCATTTGCTTCCTTCTTACTAAGATTTGGCATGAGTTGCTTCAAGGTTTTCTCAAATATGTCCTTGGGAATCTTCTTTGCATGCTCTGATCTAGGCTTTATTGTTTGCATAAGTTTATTAGGAATTTTTTATACAAGCTCATCAGGTAAGTACTTCTATTTTCCTAGCTTGGTCATAACAATGTCCTTAATCTACTTTTTCTCTTCTCATTCCTTGTCTCATATTTGAGAAATTTGAAATTTGTCATGCCAAATCCTTCTTCCATCTTCTTTAATCTTTCCTAAAGTGTAGGTGTAGATCTTTAAATATTATTTAATCGACTTCATCTTCACCTAACTTCAATTTCTTCCTCGACTTGGCTACCCTTATGGTGAATACAACAAGCGATGACTTGGCAAGTCTGGTTAATAACCTTACCTTTCTTCCTTAGAGGCTCTTCTTCCTCAGATTTGGTCTCTTCTTCTTCATCCTTTGCATCATTATCATCAATATCATCACCTTTTCCCTTAGTAACCAATAAAGTATAACTTGTTTTCTTTGTTCCTTGTAGTATCTTCTCCACTCTTTTTCTTCCTTTATTTACTACTTGAGGTAGCTTAATCTCAAGCTCTATTCTTATCTTAGCCTCATCATATGTTCCAAAGTATGTAGCTTTAGGATACATAAGCTCATTCAATATATCCTCTATGATAAATTTAGTATCATTAATATTAACCTCATACTATAATAGCTTAACTCATACCACTCTCAGTTTGACTACATGAATGTACACTTTGTCACAGTCCACCATGAAATAGATATCATCTTTGTAGTCTTCTACAAGTTTCTTAAGAATCCTAAATCTATTATTCATATCCTCTTTGAATATTTCAAATTAGTTATCCATGATGCTATCATAATTTTCACCCATCTCTACTATATACTCATTGATTTGATATAAAATAGGAACATCCTTCCTCCATACTACTATACCTTTGGAAGGGAAGAATTTTTGAATGAACAAGAATAAAAATTTTAAAAGAGATCTGAACTTACATGGATTATTCTTTTATCCTTTAATGCTCTCCATGTTTTTGTTGAAATGGTTCAACAGTAACTCGGCAAGGTCCAACTTTGGCAACATTTTCCAAACTAAAGAAAGGATTGTGGAGGAACTTGCCAAGGTGCAAGAAAAGATCTAGACCTAGGGTTATGATGAAATGAGGATGTTTACTAAGAAGGAAATCCTTGTTGATCTTCATAATATAGTTGGAAAGGAGGAAATGTTTGGGAGATAGAGGGCTAGATTAGTCTAGCTCAAGGAAGGGGATAAAAACTCAAGATTCTTCCACCTTTCCACAATGAAACATAGTGCAACCAACAAAATTAGTGAGATTAAAAATGGAGATGACATGATCAAGGAAGACAATGAGACTGCAGAAGAGGCTATCAGGTACTTCTCCTCAATCTTAACTAAAGATCTTAACCTAGTTGTAGAGGACCAAAATGATATTATTGATATCATCCCTAGTGTTATTAATGAGGCATAGAATAGGGACTTAATGGCTATTCGAAAGCTGAATGAAATTAAAGAGGTGGTTTTTTTCTCTATCGGCTAAGAAGGCCCCTGGTCTCAATGGTTTTCCCATTTTTTTCTTCCAAATGTATTGGGAAATTATTCGATTTCATCTAGTTAAAGCTATTTAATAATATTTTGGCACCAGGAACCTTCTGAAAGAAATCAATGCTACTTTTTTGGTTTTAATACATAAAGTTATTGGTGCAAATTCTTTTAACTCTTTCAGACCTATCAACCTCTACATTTCTTTCTATTAGATTTTTGCAAAAATTTTAACCAAAAAAGTTATTAAATTATTGTCAAAGATTATTGCACCTCAACAATCAGGTTTTTTGCCTAGGAGGAAAATTCTAGACTCCATATATGAGGTTCATGAAGTTATCCATTCCCTTGAAGTTGGCAAATAGTAGGCTTTTCTGCTAAAACTTGATCTATCTAAGGCTTATGATAGGGTGGATTGGAGTTTTGGATAGGGTTCTTGAAGCTTTTGGTTTCAATGCCAGAGTGAGAATGATAATCACCCAACTAATTTTCACCCCTACCTTTGCAATCATGGTAAATGGGACCCCCTCAGATTTCTTCAAGTCATCTTAAGGCCTCTATTAGGGGGACCCATTATCCCTTATTCTCTTCATCATTTTGGCTGAAGGTTTGGGCCAGCTCATTAATTTGAAAAGGTGTAGAGGGGAGTTGGTTGGCTTGAGACCTTCTTTAGGTCCTCTAATTTTCATCCATGAACAATTTGTGGATGATACAATTTTGGGGGGTGAGGCCTTAGTTAAAGAAGCTAGGAGCATCAAATGCATCCTCAATACATACTCCAAGGCTTCTAGGTAGCTCATCAACTGGGATAAGAGTTCGATTTTCTTCTTCAACACCCCTTCAGATAGACAAAAGAAAATTGCTCACGTTTTGGGATGTAATATTGGGTCTCTTCCTTCCATTTATTTGGGCCTCCCCCTAGGTACTAAACCTCTTCAAATTTTTTGGGACAATATCATTCACAGATTTAATAGAAAGCTAGCAAGATGAAAAGGCATCACTCTTAGCTAGGCTGGCAAAGTGTTGTTGATAAAATCCACACTACAAAACTTACCAACTTATGTTCTTAGCCTCTTCTCTATACCCTCTAAGGTTTCTGATCATTTGGAAGCTATTCAAAGGAATTCTATGTGGTCTAGCACCAATAAGAACAAGAAATACCCTCTGGTGACTTGGGAGAACATTTGCAAACCAAAGAAATTAGGGGGTCTAGGGATTAGAAAGTTGAAATAGTTTAATTATGCTCTACAAGTGAAAAAAAATGGAGAATCTTCAAAACCAAGTGGGAATGGAGAGATATTCTAGAGCTAAAGTATATGGAAAATCTTAATCTCAAATAGTTCATCAACAGAGATCCTAACCCTAGGGGCTCTTATATCTGGAATGGCATCCTGAGAACAAAGAGCTTATCTTTTAACAAAGCTAAATGGAAACTAGGAAATGGTCAAGATATTAATTTCTAGCATGATGACAAGCTAAGATCAGGCCCTATTTTGGATATAGGTCCTTTTAATAGATGATATTATGCTTGTATTGATAGATTTGGGAATAGGGTGAGTGACTATAGGTTCCATAATGAGTGGATCGATCTAGCTAAGATTTCCCAGGAACTCAATCTGTTGATGGAATTGATTAAGCACATTCCTTTATCTCTCAACAAAGATTCCATCATCTAATGGAGACTGTCAATGGCATTTATATTGTGGCCTCTGGCTATGAGAATATGCAAATTTTTGGTCCAACCCCTATGTGGGCCAAAGCTTGGTTCCCTGGTCTCATCCCAAAAATAAATATTTTCTTCTAGATCATGCTCCAAAATTGCATTCTAATAGTGGATAACCTTACCAAGAGGGGTAATATGATGCCCAACAGATGCATTTTATGCAAAAATCATTGCAAAAGTGTTGAACATTTATTTATTCACTACTCTTTCATCAACACTATCTGGTTTATTTTCCCATATTTTTTCAACATGTCTTGGCATTTCCCGTCCAACATCTTGGATGTTTTTGAACACTGGAACCAAGGGATATTCTGGAGTGACGCCATGGTTTTGTATAATTGGATCTTACCCCAATTTTTTTGGGAGGTTTGGAAAGAACAAAATAAAAAAGTATTCAAGGATAAGGAAACAAAGGTTGATTTTGTTTTCCACAAATGTCTTAATGCCTAGTTGGAAAACTTCAAACACTCCAAGGGTCCTATCTCCTCTCTTAGCACTAAGGATAGGAACAAAAGCAAGAGGGATGGGTGTAGATGGTCACTGCCAGCTGAGGGCTAGCATAAGGCCAATTTTGATGGGTCAGCCAAAGGTAACCTAGGAAAGACTGGAGTGGGAGGCATTATCAGAAATACTTTTGGCAAAGGTATTGTTGTGGTTGTTACCACCTTGGACTATAAACTAATCACTAAATAGAGGCTATTGCATCTCATTATACTATTAATCTGGCTAAAGATATGGGTGTTAAAAAGCTTTGGCTGGAAGGTGATTGAAAAAATATTATTGACTGTCTAAATGAGAAGAACAAGCCTACATGGACTACAAAGAATATAATAGGGGAATGCATTCTTCTTGTCAAGACCTTCAAAAAAATATATGTGGCATATGAGTATCAGGAAGCTAACCAAGTGGAAAATAGCTTGGAAAACTAGGCAATCAAGTACGATGAAATGGGTAAGTGGATAAAAGGTCAATATTTCCCATCAAAAATTAATGATTTGATTGAAAGGGAAAGAATCCCAGGAAGATTGGGTATAATTAAAAGTTCATTATGATTTCTAATAAGATATGAGGAGTGGTCAAAAATTTTATGTGTAAATTTATTATGATAGTTAGTTCTTTCTAGAGAATGTACAGAAATGTGATGTGGAAGTACAATAGCACTTGTACCTCTCACATCAACCATATCTATCTTTTTAATTCCATGATCAAATTTAAATAGATTTCTCATGAGGAAATTAGGACCAAGAAAATGAGAAGAGCCTTTATTTCTCTGGACTTGAAGAGTTTTTATACTGGTTATTTAGCTTACATTGAGGAAAACAACATGGTTGAGCAAAGGCATAGAAGGGAATTAGAAGATGAAGCCCAGAAATGGCATAGATGGTCCAAGGTCTGGAACATTCTAAAGAAGGAGAAATTATGAACTTCATTGATTGGATCCATGGCTGGAAACCCTTAGTCACCAAGATAATGGTCAAGAGATAGAATGAGGGAGTTGTGAAAATTTATGGGGTGGAGTTCATGGTTTTGAAGGATGTCATCTCTACGGTCACTAGAATACCCATTTCAGGAAAGAAATTCTACAAAAATAGGAAAATCTTGGGGCAAGTGTTGGTGGAATTTATAAAGGATCAAGAAGAAAAAAAAATTGATGGTGAAGAGAGGAACCCATTATCTCCCAAGCTCCATCAAGCCACTATGGTAGTTCATTTTGTGGGCTATTATCAAATACATCACCCTAGACACTAGATTTGATCATCTATGAAACTACCACTTTTTGATACTCACCCACTTTAGGTATGGGGCTAGAATTTCTATCCCCTTCTACCTTTACTACTCTATGAATGAAAACATTAATGAATATTAGGAGAAGCATACTAGGAATTTGGCACTCCATGAGGAGTTGTTACTTTTAATTAATGAGTTCTTTAAGGCTATGACAATGGGAAAAAAAATTAAGATTAAGGAGGGAAAGAAGGGTAGAGGGGATTCTAAAGAGTTAGGAGGAAACTATTTTCCTTTGGACACTGAACATAGCCTTGATATGCATACTGATTCAAAGAAGGATGATTCTCCAAAGAGTGGCTCTAGGAAAAAAACCATTAGAATGGAAAGTAAAAGGAAAAAGCTCCTTAGTCCCAAGTTGGACCTTGACTCCTCCTCTAATAGGGTTTATAATGAAAGCATTGAAGGGATGGATACAGGGAAGAACAGTGTTGAAGGTGAGGAGGAGATAAGGGAAGGGGAGGGTTTGGAAAGGTAGAAGAGAAGAGAACCATTACCATTAAAATGTCGAAAAGAAAAGAGGACTCTATCTACACATCCAAGGGCCTAAAAAGAAGACACTTTGAGGCAAAGAAGGATAAATAGGGGATTGATATGGAAGGGGTGGAAGAAGACCTTAATTAGGGAGAAATGGATGACCATGAGCAAGGAAATGTGGATTTTGGCACTAGCAAATACAAATGCTCAATCACAGGCGAGGACATAATTGTAGTGTGGCAAAACTTTGACACATATTCTACTAAATAGAGAATTAATTAAAACATTGGTCAAGAAGGATGATGAAGGAAAAATCCAAATGGAAGAATTAATTGACCTAGCCCTAGTCATTTTTAGTGATACCACTAAGGAGAACTTGAATATGGATGTCCTCAACAATGCCAAGAATAGCATGATAGATAGCTTCTATACAACCAAATGGATTTTTCATTAAACCCAAGATCTTAAGTATAGGATGAGCAAACTTGAAAGGGAGAACTCTAGCCTAAAGAATAGGATATCAGAGGAAGAAAAAAGTAGGGATAATAGAGTGGAGGAGGTTAAAAATAGGTTCAAATGATGGAGAGCTCTATGCAGATTATTGTGGAAAAAAGCTACAATATTCTTAAAGAGGCCAATGAGAACATTAAGTTTCTCATCAATAAGAGAGAGGAGCAAAGAACTAGCAAGGAGGTGGACCCTTCCCCCCACAACACTAAGGTAAGAACCCCTGATGATAGCTCTAGGAAGTGTAATATATCTAGCATGAGGAAGAAGGATACCCTAAATCCTAACCAAGATATCTCAGACATGAAGGAGGTGGTGGGAAAAATATTAGAGCTTGAAATCAATGTGGTGGAAATGCTAAGAGAGATCTCTTGAGTGCCCTAGCTTTTCTTGGCCAGTCCTAGTTTTTTGTCTTATCTCCCTAGCTTTTGACTAGTTTCTATTTTTTCTCGAGGGGAGTTGTTTCATTTGTTTTCTTCTAGTTTCTTTTGATACTTTAAGTGTTCTATTTTTGTTAGAACTATATTTTTTATGGGTTTCAAGGCCCTGTTAAAACTTGTTTTCCTTAATCAAAAACTCGGCAAAGTCAAAGGATAGGTTTTTCTTCACAACCTTGTGTGCAATATTGACAACTTCACATGACATGATATTTAATCTACTATAAATGTAAATATTATGTGCAATAACATGAATGTCAAACTATAGTTCCATGTCTATTACACCACTAATCTTCATACCTCTTTCGTCCCACTTAGCAAGACTTCACTTTTCCAATTTGATCTGACCTAGGGTTTTGGTTTCCTTTTCTTTATTTGGCATTGGAAGCCTAGTGATTATATGAATCATTTTCGTTGTTATCTAATTAAGTTGTTCCAACCATAACTACCCATTGTGCACATGACGTATGATATATCCCAACCACTTTTCCTAAAAGTCTCTTGGCATATGTGAGATATGTGTCAAGCCCTTAATTTCCAAATGCTAATGTTCAAGTTTTAATGTACCATCCACACACAATTTCCTAAATGCTTCATTCATCTCTAGGATTCCAATTTCTTAGATAGAATAGTGATAAAAGGAATGGATGTCATGCATGAGTAATACCTTAGGCAAAATTTTGGACTATGCACCAGATGGGTTGAGTGTCTCTATAATTGTTGGACTCAACTTAATATTCGGTGCCTTATAGTTGAATCTTGGTGCCTTATAGTTGAATCCATTAACCAACATTTTAGAACCTTTCTTCACTTTACTAATTGAAGATGCCATGCTTGGTAGGGTTTCTTAAAACTTCAAGAATTATTCAAAAACAAACACTCAAATCACTCCAAGGCCCTGGATTCACTCTCCACAAATAACTCTAGAAGTTCATGATGAAACAATGACTTCATTTTCATCCTTTTAATGAATTTCCTCCTTTCAATTTCCATTAATGATTCATACTTCATATTCTCTTGATGATAGACTGTCCTCCACTAAACATGTTCTTTAATGCTTAGGAGACATCTACAGCTCAATGGAGTCACCATCACTCACTAGGAACTACCAATTTATGTTTGCAATAATATGCATCTTGACTTTTCTCAGTAAGGTCTCCTACTTTTCATCATGCTCAATGATTCTTGCACATCTTGAATTCTAATTGGATCATTTTGCTTGTTGGCTAGAATTAATATTAGATTACTTCTTATAATTCATAGTTCTAGTGATCTCCATTAGGAACTAAGTTGAAATGATTAAACCATTCAACTCATTGAATTGTATGTCATTCACTTCATGATCTTGGTTTGCATTCTCTAGAGATTTTGGTATACATTTCCACCTCTTTTTTATATTGTCAGCTTTGGCTTTCTTTTCATCTTTAATTCTACTTGTATTCATAAAATTCTTGGCAAGATGACTAATTTCTATAGAAATAAAATATCTCTTAGTAGTATCTCTTTTCCTCATATGATGTTTCACACAGTTTTATTCAATGTGCCCATATTATCCATAGTAGTGACATCTACACCATGTGTTGTAATCCTATCTAAATATTGCTTTCACAATTTGTTCTTCTAGGTTCCACTACTTGGTTTTGCACTCTGAAGATTTATGTCTTTGTTTCTTTCAATTGTGACATTTACCTTCAAACTTAGGTTTCTCTTTGCATTCACTTGCTCTATCACCATGCTTATTGCAACTGTAATACTTTATATTGAATTTGGCTTTACCATTACTCCAAAATTTGTTTGATGTATGACCTATCTTACCATAATGATTGCAAGTAGGTCTTTTCTTCTTTTGAGCTCCTTTCTAAGATGATTCACCTTCTTCTTTGTATCTTATTCTAGCTTTTCCTTTGTGTCTATATTGACTTTTCTCATTCAATTGATTCATGCTCTCCTTAGATTTCATCATTCTTTCATAGGTTTTATTTTTATGTTGAGATCATTCTATAATCTTTCATTCTCTGATCTTAAATTCATAAGTTCTTTATTTGCATTAGTGAGCTGATCAAAAAGTCTACTTGCTAAAGGGATGGATGTTGGATTTTATTGTTCTTTTCTTCTATCTATTCTTTGGTTGTCTTTTTCTCCCATGAATTCATGTAATCTAACTAATTAGATTTCTTGTTCTCTTTTTAGCTTTCTAACTTCTTCTTGAAGATTGAAATTATAATAGGTCTTTGATTGCTTCATAAACTTCATTTAAATTTCTATCTGGCTATATTTTTTTAATTCTTTCTTTAGTGTAGAGATTATCATTCATTTGTACTACAAGATCTTTCCTTCTTTTCAATGATTGAGAGAGTTGTTCCTTTTCTTTCTTTAGTTTCCCAATGGCCAATTCAAGATCCAACTTTTTGGTGACAATAGCCTTATCTAGCCTGTATACCTCCATTTCCTTTGATCTTTTCTCAAGCTACTAAACTTTTTTTGTGAGAACCAAAGAGGCTATAATACCAATTGTTGGAAATATAAGGTAGGAAAGGTTACTGAGACGGGAGGGGTAAATCAAGAACCAATAAAACTTTATCTTACTTCACCAATTAATCCTTCCTATAATATTATGATCTAATTTCATGCATGAAAGAATGAAAGAAAATAAACATTCATAATACTTTAACACAAGATATGGTAACCTAGAAACCTTCCAATTAGAAAGTAAAACTAGGATGGGGATGATACCACAAGCTTTAGTATTATAATATAAAGTTAACCTATTAAGGCTTACAATTGACCACTTCTAGTGATCTTCCCTATTCTATGAGATCCACCTTGTTAAAGGACTTACAAACGTATAATGAACTATGCACTCAATTAAGAGATTTAACAAAGATTTTTAAGTCTACCTTGTTAGAGGATTTAACTAATACACCTATTAGGATGAACTAATGGCTAATCTCTAATTTGTATCTCTGATTTTCTAGTTGAGATTCCTTGTATTGCAATGATCACCTTACTGTGATAGATAAATCTTCATTGTCCCTTATACTACTTGTATCCTTCTTTAATTCACACTTCTCATCATATTTCTTTTCATATATCTTCTTTGGATATGATACAATGTATTACATATATACTAATCCAAATTATAACTTAGTGGAGTCGGCTACAAGACCAATTTCATTATAATTCAAAAAGTTGGCCCAATTGCTAGAACTCGGGTTTAGGAGACAAACTCGATGATGTTTTAATACTCAACAAACACTTTCAATGCTAAAAAATAATTAGCACTCGGTTGAACTTGAAGCTCGATCCATACTAATCACTTCCATGTAGCTTAAACTTGGTCAACACTATGTGACTTGGTGAACTTTGAGAAACTTGGTAGGAACTGGATCACTCAGTTGACACTCCATGACTAATCAACATTAGATACACTTCATTAACCTTGTGAGATCAATAGACACTATTGGACTTGGTTAACACCACAAAGCTTAGTTAACACTATAATCTTCTTCACTTCTATTGACTAGTTCAATAGCCTCTTCTATGCTTGGTTTGCACTAAACTTTTTCTTTGAAGTTCAATCAAAATTGTGTAGCTTGAAAAACATTGCAAATTTAATCAAGTGCTCAAGAAAAATTGAATCACTTGGTTAACACTACAAACTAGATGATAAGCTTGGTAGCAATGTAACCAATTGACTAAGGGTTTAGTCATTGATAGAAAAATTGACCTTTATGTCGATAATGAATATGATGTTATCAAACTACTATGTGTGAATTGAGTGTGCAAGATTATCAACCATGGAATTTATCAAAGAATCAATAATTGACCCTATGTTCAAATTGTAAGACTAAGGTTGAATCCAATAAGGTGATTTGGACCTCATTGTCAAGTGTTTTATTTGTATCATAATATGAATGGGTGTATCATTTTGTAATTGTAAGGTATTTAATGTTATGTAATAGTGAATCTTATGGTGTCACTTGACACTCATAATACATATATGTGTATTAGCATGTTAATTAGGGTTAGCAGAGTAACTCATTACCCAAAGATTGATTAAGCTAGTAATCTAAGACTAATTAGTTGGTAACCTAGACTAATTACCCTAATCAGGGTTTAGTGGAAAGTTTTCATTTTAGGGTTTTAAAAAAGTTCAATTATTTCAAGCCAAATATATAGGTCCTAAAATGATCCTAGAGGCTTAAGGCTATCCAAGTGCCCAAGGGGTATGGGTATGAGTTGGGAACCTTTTCCACCCTTCTAGACCATTTTGTTGACTTTTATGACCCCTTAAATATATCATTTTCCCATTAGTGTGAAAATTGAACATCTTCATGAGGTTAGTCAAGTTTATACTTCTCCTAAAACTTTGTCTTGATGGTAGGATCAAGTAGGAATACCCTAGAAGGATTAAGTCAAGTCTAGAGTTACTGCCATTTTAGGTGGGTGAGTTTAGAAGTCTATTTAGTGGTCATTTTGAGAGTTGAAGGTTGTTCACCCATTCTCTACATTTAGAGAGAGTCAAGCTTGGAGTTGAAGGGGAATAAGGATTAGCTCTTCTCAAAAACTCCATTTCCATAACCTTTGCAAAGGTAGGATTCTTCATGGTCTTGTTCTTCATGCTTTGTTTTGTTTGCTTATATAAATCTCTTACATGTGTGTGTGTACTTCATGTCTATGTGTAACATATGAGAGATGTGTTATTTTTGGCTTTCTATTTGCTTTCCTTTCATGTTTTTCAAAAGAATGGAAGTTCATTGTAATTATTAGCCTTAGAAGAGGCATATGTTTTGTGTTTTTGATTGACATCTCCCACCCTAGAAAAATCTACCTTCTCCCTAGTCTTGATTCAATAAAAAACTTGTTGTGTAAACCTTGGATGGGATCAGTTTGTTGAATGTGTCAATGTGATTGAATTTGGTTTTCACCTGGTCAATTTTAGTTCTCCATGATTATCTTTATGTAAATTTTCAAATTTCTTAGTTGATACCTTGATATGGAGAAAAAATGGATTCAGATCTTTTTGGTGTTCTTGATTCCATTGTTATGGAGACTTCTCTTTGGGAAATATGATCCTAATGTATAAGATTTGATAGTAGAAATGAGAACACATTAAATATATTTCATGGTAAATCCCTTGATAATAGATTGGTTTAGGATGAATGTAAAAACATAATGTTTCATAGTTCATTGCTAACTTTATATATGGAATGACAATGATATCGAGTTTTTTTCCCTGATTCTTTCCCAATTGAATCTTTGAATCATGTTTTTTTCTTTAAAAAAAAATTATATCATGCTTTTAGTTTGATTGCTTCTCAAAAGTTTGTGTTGATAACTTTGTACCTTTCTCTATGATATCTACATTTTAATTCATTACCTTCGGAAGTTCTTATTATAGATTATGGACATATGAGTTAATTAATTGATAAATGCAATAATTCATCTCTTAAATCATGTAATAAAATTAAGGTTTGATTTAAAGATGATAATCTTGCTTGCATCCAAATACCCTAGCTTGTGCAAAGTTTATTAAATCAATAAATTTAACCTTATGTTGCAATGCATGTAAAACACATAAATATTAATTCAAATTAGGATTTGATATTTATGTCAATATTGTAAATCCAAACTACTCAAAGGAAATACCCAAAGAAATAAATCCCTAGGAAAGAAATATATTGCAAAAAGATGTAGCAAATGAGGAAATAAATAATCACATTTATTTGAGAGCTAAATGCTCTCTGGAAAATACATCACTATCCATCTGACCCAACTCAAATCTGTATGCTAGACATGACCAACTAAAATGAGTATGTTGTTTGAATGGATCTATCATTCAACCAAAGAAAATTAAAAGAGAATATTCTTAAAATATTACTCTTATAAAGAAAAATTTAATGTCACTTTGACCCATTTTAATATAAAGTATATTCTGCATACCCTTGATTTTTTGGGAGACATCAAATGTCATTAGCAAAATATATATATAAAAGAAAAAATTCTTTGAAAAGATAGGTCATGCAGGACCCATTTTTCACTTACCATCCTCCTCCCAAAAATACCTCCTACCTGCATTTGAATGAGGAGCTAGGTCAACAAGGAAATGTTTGGGGTATGCCATAAATATTCAACCTTTCAAAATTGCCACATACCCTCTTTTCCACTTAATTCCCCATTTCCCTCATACATGTCATCCAAGAGAAGTGTACAGCCAAGTATGGATGCACTTGGGTAGTGCATGGAGAGGCCCCAGGAAGTGTGATGGAATCCTTGGGAAGTGCCATGGAGTTAGGAATATGAGTGAGTTTATGGGCAAGTGGCTAAGTGGGGGTAAGGGTTAGGAGGGGTTTGGGGTAGGTATTTGGAATAGATAACAAAGATTTGGGATATGTTTAGGATAGTATTAATGTGTCATTACTTGCTAATTTAATATTAGTACTATATAAATTTTATTTGGTTGTAAATAAGTTTATTTTAGTACAAAGTATCTAAGGTCATAAGTTTTAGTGTGTATAGTGCAGGGTAGTTTGAATTGAAAATAAAGATTATTTGGTACTTGGTTATTGTTAGTATGATCATATCAGATTTGTTATGTATGTGTGGACAAGTGGCCTACTTTCATTGTGTGGGTGTTGTAGAACCAGAATCAGTATGCAAAGAACATTAACAAATTAAGTAAACATTCACAAACCAAAAACTAAATTCACATATATGCTTAGACAAAGGAAGAAAACAAGAAGTGCAAACCTCACAAGAAAAAGCACTCCATGCTTTCTTGATTCTGTAGATGTGTCCTTTTGTTGTGGATGTATGCTCAAGATGCTCAAAAGTTGCTTCAATGGAGATGGGTAATGGAAAATTGGTAGCTTTGTGAGCTCTCAATTTGGCATTATAAGGGTAATATTGATGGCTTTGGTTCTCAAAATAGCATGGTAACTTTAGCTCAAAGATTGTTGATGAAATGGCTTGGGATGGGATTCAATTTATAGGCTAAGGGGTAGAGGGATGGAGGGCTTAGATGCAAGGATGGATGAAGGCTTAAGGAGGGCTAAGATGCACTCAAAGGGGAGCACATGGATTGTGCTTGTTTAGCACCAATGGGAAGGTGACACTTGTCACAAGGAGGATGAGTGTGAGAGGGTAGGGTTAAGGGTTGGTTAAGGGCATGATGAGTGGGGTTGAGTATGTAAGAGGGATGTAAGAGGAATGAGTGTGGAAGAGGGAAGAGTGTGGAAGATGGGTGTAAGAGTCATGAGTGGGCTTGTAAGAGTCTTTATGTTTTGTAAGAGCACTCATGACTTAGTGGTTGGGTTTTTTTGAGGGGAGACTTTGGTTTGGATTAGGAAAGTCTTAAACTTGTTTAAGGAATGTGACAACATTAGGGGGTGGATTAGGCTTGGGTTTAGGATTAGATTAGGGATGTTAGAGATGTGCAAGTGGATGGCATTAATGAGGGTGGGTGAGTTAGTGGCTAAGCTTGGTTAGTATGGGTGGATGGGGTGGATTAGGCTAAATGGAGGATTAGAGATAGGTTAGGGGTTTTTGAATTTGAGGATTTCATTTATCAAATAGATTTATTTAATAAATGGGGATTTTTGGAATTAGATAGAAGAATAGGATTTAATTGATAAATAATAGATTATTTGATTTATCAATTAGGACTATAGATGATTAATTAAATTAATCAACTAGGGGATGACAAAGGATTAATTAAATAGAAATTTAATTAATAATGCCTTTTTAGATAACTAAATAGGATTACTAAAATAGTGTAATCAAATTTAGGTGTCTATAGGTGTTAGCTTAAGAAAGTTAATTTAGTTATAGTATGGGATTTTTAATAAGGGTTTCCTTGATTTAATTTAATAAAGTTGTTCTAAATACCTAGTGTTAGGAATAGACTAATGGCTTGTGAATTTAAGGGAACTAAGTTTGGAAATTAAGAAAACATGGATTAGTTTTATTTTATTTTAGTGATTTGGGATGATGATATAATAGTGTTTCTTGATGCATTTGAAATTTAATTTTCCAAGTTAGCAGTTATCCAATGGGTTGAGTTATAGAAGGGTCATGTGTTAGAGATTTATAGAACTAGGAGTATGAAAGAGAAGTTGAATTTAAAATACATATAGTGTTCGATTGTAGTTTTATAAATATGATCTGGTTACTTCAATGTTATTAGGACAGAGTTTTCTAAATAGTAATAATTAAATATATGGGGCTTAAATTAGAAATTTGAAAACTAGAAGATGTTAATGCTTTGAAAGTGTTATAGATTAGGGTTAACTAGATAACTTGATGGGATAAGTCTGATTATGTTAGAAGATAAAATCTATGTTGTAATTAATCATATGGTGAATATTTTAATATTTTTAATTAGTTCTAAATAGGTTATGATAATATCCAAAATTAAGTATTAGTATGTTATGATAGATTAATCCTTAAATGCATAATTAGACTCTCCTAAAGATTGGTCTAGTATATTGTAATAAGGGACAATATCATAGTCAACTTAAGAACTTGGAAACCCTAAAATTTATTTTTAACTTGATGTTGGACCCTTTTCATATGAACCTAATGTTAATTGATCAATGTATTCATCCTAAACTAGGTGTTTCTATAGCACTAGAACTAGGATTTCAAACATGTGTATTTGGGTGAAATGTCGACTCTGCATCCTCATGTAATATAATGTGAGCTTAACTATGTTCCTAGACCTTATAACTAAAAACTAATTGAACCATGCTATCACCCTTCTACAATGTACTTGATGATGGTTTATATTTTATGTTAGTATGTGTGTTAACATAGTTGCCATTACCCTTTAAAAAACTTGTTGGTGTGTTTTTTCACCAATTTGTGGGCATGACATTAACTTTCAAAAAATCTAAAATAATAACCCAAAAATTTACCTTTTTAGGTATCCTTTTCAACTTTACTTCTAATCCCAAGAGATCAAGACTTGACTCTACTCCAGTATCCCTTAACCCTTACCTTGTACGTAGACCTAATAGGCCTAATTAGGATTGGTTTACAAATAAGGTATAGGTAAATGGGTGCATAGAACCAATATAACCCCTTGGATATGTTACCTCACATAATTTTATACTACCTACCAGATTCCATGTCCTACTGACATGATTTGATGCTTCAAATACTTGATGATGCATTTCCTAGGGTCAAATACATAGAGATATTTGACCTAAGGATGACTAATAAAATAGAAATTCAAAGAACCCATCCTTAAAAATATAGAATATAATAGTATACATCCCCAAATTTCTTTTCCCAAATGGAAATTGAATTCCATTGGTGGAAATCCAAGTTAGGCCCCCATTTTGGTTGCACACCCTAGAAATGAGGGTTTCTAGTGTTGTTTGTATAAAAACCAATATAAATTTCATTAAAGATATAACAAAAAATTGAAATAAAATGTAATGACTAACTACTTCATCCCTCTTTCTGACTATGTAAGTTAATCAAGTCTACCAATCTGTACATAGCCATACAATCATAGGAAACAATGAATTTGATGGTAAAATTCTATTTTTATTGCTCTCCAATGTTCCAAATCACCACAATCCTTCATATTTGATCTAAGATATGTAAAACATGATTAAATGGGCCTTCCCCAATGGTCACAATAGACCAAGACTATTTACAATCAAATTTTGAAAAGTTGCATCAAAATTGCAACTTTTCATTTATGCAAAATTGACATCTTTTACACTTCTTCACCTAATTGCTTCTTAAGATATTTTGATTGGTGAAGAAAACTTTGAAATGACTTTATATGACCCTAAAACCTTTATTCTAACCAAATAGGCAAGAAATTTTTGAAATCCTATGGTGACTCAAGGTGATCCATAGTTTATAATGTACCAATGAATACCTTAGCATTACAATTTTGGATTTTCAAACCAAGTAGCCTATTATCTAATATTTTCTACCCTCCTATGACCCTTATAGAGAAGTTTCTCATGTTATTTATTGGGTTCTCTACACCAAAATCCTTTAATCAAAATTGAAGTAACACTCATATATAAATTCTTTAATCAAGGTGACATTCTAATGGAATATTATAAAGTCCTCTAACAAGGTCACTCCTAATAGGGTGATTAAATCTTTTAACAAAGACACATTTAATAGTGTTTTTTGTAACCTTTAAGAGGTTCAAGCCTCCTAAAATAGCTCACTTTGGAAGAGTGAAAGATAGGTGACACGTTAGTATTTTCCCAAATTGGGTTTCCATGTTAAATCCTAGTGTCAAAATTGTATGGATGTTATTTTTGATGATTGACTATTAATCTTTACATTTTGCAAGTCAGTTATATTTAGGATAGTGAATTGTTAGTTTATGTTACTAAATGTGTACTATAGAGGTGGAGCTAATAGATGTTAAGATATGAAGTAGTTTAAGTGTTTTATGTTTAATTGGTGTATGCACCCTAAAATGGTCACCTTGACTACGTGCCCCAATTTCATAATTTATCTCAAGCTTGAATCGATACTTACATCACCATTTCTTTTGATCAAATTAAATTATTTGAATTATTCAATTTATTTGAATTATTTAATTAATCATTATTATTTCACATCAATTTTCTTGATTAAATTGGAGTTAATTTATTTAATTAATTTTAAATAAATGGTTGGATCATCTTAATTTTTGTATTAGTTAATTAAAGGAATTTGTTCCCTTTAATTAAATAAAACCCTTCCTCGCTTAATTTTATGTGCAATAATTATTATTTTAAAAGAAATAATTAAATAAATGTCACACACTTTATTTTATAAGAAAAGGGATTATTGTACATTTAAATTAAATAAAAACACCCCTCATCTTATAATTTTTATGGAGTTTTACACTCCACATCTAATTGCACATTCTCTTATGTGGGTCACACCTTTTCATTTAATTTTCATTTTCCCTCCAATTTGGGAATGCCTCTTGGTTTTGGTATATAAGGAGACCTCATTCCTTCATCTTGGAGGAGGTGGTTTTATTATCACCATTATTTGGAGCTTTCATGTGATTTCCTCGAGGACTTGGAGCATTCTTATGAGAAGATCATCACTTCTTATGCTACCATTATGATAGATATTTTTTGAAGCTTTCTTGGAGACTTGGAGATATCTTGCATGTTCATGATCATTTGAACCTTCTGTTCATTAGATGTACTTGTGAAGACCAAGGCTAATGTTCATAGAAGAGCCACCAATTCAAACCTTTGAAGGTCTTTGCACATTGATGATAGGAAGCTATGAGTCAATTCTTGAGATCTTGCACTTTCATGGTGTTATTTTGAAGGATTTCAAGTATAAGGATTCATAGAAGTGTTTTTACATATTTGTCCACATTTTTTACACACATTTTTGGCACCCGCCATGGGGCAACCCACCTCTTTCATGCTGGTTTTGGATTTTTTGGAGCTAACCCCTTGTGTAGAGTTTCTTGGAGAAGAAAACCCTAGATTTTCAAAGATTTGATCATACCTCCCAAACATCTTGGTATTTTGGTCTAAATTTGTTTTTGTTGGTTGGTGACATATCAAAGAAGCTTCAGTAAAATTTTCAGATTTTTTAGAGGTATTTTAGATTTTTTATAATTTTTGAAAAGGTCTCTAAATTCTAAATAGTGTTGGTTCTTTGTGTTTTGATTTTAGAGATCATACTAAGGCTCAATAATTTGATTTGAAAAAACTAGTCTATTTTGACAAAATGGCTCTCTAGAGCACAAATGAAAATTTTTTACAAAAAATTGACATTTCTAGAAAGCTCATTGGTTTTTGACAGGGGTCTCTTAACTTCATTTAGGGTTTTGGATCCAAATTCATATCATATAGGTCCAATCTTTTTTACTAGGTAAAAAATCAATATTAAAAAAGGGCATTTGATGAATAGCTTGCATTTAATTTTCACAATGGATCAATGCATGATATGTGCTTTCATTTGGGTTATTTTCTTATTATTATCACTCTTAAAAATCATATTTTTAGATCTAACCCATCTTTTTCGTAAGTTGGATATATATTGCATATCTTGTGTTTGCTTGTTTTACTTGTTTCTTTGTTCATTGCGAGCAAGCATTCAAGTGTAAATAAAAGGTACAACAAAGAAAAGATGTGTTACAAGGATTATCAGGTATTTTGTTAGATCTCTATAACATTTGGATTTGGAACTAAAATGAACATCTCATATGTTTGGCTTGAATGCTTTTACATGCTTTCATAGATTCACACTTCATTTGGTGCTCTAAAATTGGATCTAGATTTTATTTCATGCATATATGTTTCACATAGTAATTAGGCCCTATGAACACTATTTGGTGATCTTGAGGGACTGAGCTTCATTGACTTGCTTTACATGTGAAGCTCCTCTTGATGATGGATCCCCTTGTAGGTAGGGAAGGATATTTGTCATGGTCTCACTATTCCACTTGAATTTGTCCTCAACGTCCATTGGTACTTTCTCTTTAGATATTGGTGGTGTTTGTTGTTGGCTTTTCCAAAAAGTTGGTAAGGTGATTTCAAATTAGCATGTCAAAGAATCTTGTTTACTATGTTTGGGTGAGGTGAAGAGGCTAAAGGAGTATGCTCTATTCCCTTTTGGGCACATCAAAAACTTGGAACCCTTAAATCCAAACCAAGTCCCCTTATGGTAAAACTTTGTGTCTTCCTTGATTAGAGAGGGTTAACCATAGTGGACACTCCCTTTATTGGGTCAACCATGTGGATGGAACTTGAAGTGGTAATAGTCATTTTTGATGTGGTAGTAGCAACCACTATATAAATGACCTTCTAGGGGAAATCCCTATGGGTGTAGCCTTTTGTTGGGTTGTCGGATGTCCTCAGTATCTCTGATTGATTAAATTCTCAGAATATGTCAAAATCCTAGTGCATTAGGATTGGATTTCACCCACTCTAGATTGCAAAAGCTACAGAGTTGACCATTACTAAGAACCTTAGTGCTACCAAATTTTCTTTTCGAGGACTATGTGTGTGATTGAAAAATATTTTGAGAACATACACAGTAGTGGTTCTAGGGATTGGGTTCATACACTAGTACATTTGACCCCATTTTTAGACCAAAATTTTTGACCATCCATTAAAATGGGGTCAAATTGGTCAAAATATGCAATGAAAAATATCTTCTTTTTTTAAAATACATGCCCTTGTTGGTCAAAATTCGACCAACACAGGCTTCATTCAATTTTGCACACATTAATTGAGACCTTAGTTAGGTCTTTATTCAACATGGCATTGGATTTACTCGACTTAAGAGAGAGACCTTATAATTAATTTTTTCATGATTGTGAATATGTGCCTCGATTATATAGCCTGCATTAAGCATGTAAAGACTGTTGTTTGCCAAGAGAATCCCATGCGGTGTTTTAATAACATGGTTTCTAGTTAATTCTTATTGCCCTAATGGGAGTGTGCTAATATTCTTAGACTCATGGTTCATGGATGTCTGGTGTCAAGTGTTGAGAGTGGTTAAAGACTAGTGACCACAAGGATTCACATCTTGTTTCATTCATCTTGTGTGAGTGATAGTCTCTATGGTAGTCTCATAACACGGCTACTCTCATGGTGCACGACTGGTATTTTATATTTCCTAGGCTATTTGTATGAGCTAAAAGGGACACACAAGCAAAGACTTAGGATGAGTGCTTGGTGAATGCCTAGTGATGAGGGGGTCAGTTTCTTTCCACCATAGTTGTCCCTGGGCTCTTATACAGTGTTGAATTTTCCTTGGCTAATGAATTGCCTGTGAACAACTTCTCAGTTGCTCCTCTCTTGGTGAAAATATTATGTGAATGCAACACAAAGTCATGGGCATTGGCATTGTAGAAATTTTGTAAATGGAGATTTGACGTAGGGTTTGGATTAGGGTCAAGGTCTTCTAGTAATTTTTAGGCATCCCATGTTTCCCCATTTTAGGGTTTATTTTATTTAGAGGGTTTTAAATTTATAAAATTATTTTAGATTTATAATATAGTGTGTTACTATAGCTACCAATATCCTTTGTTTTTGTTTTTGTGCTATGTCTTTTGCATACTTGTAACCCTAACACATAACGAGTAGTTTTTTTAGCACAATTCTTACCTGTAAACCTTGGATAGGGACATTAAAATTGAGCTCATCTTTTCATACCTTTAGAATTTAGTGGAACCATGGTAGGGATGAGAAGAAAACACTGCAGACTAACTAATATGTTAAAGCTCACAAAAAACTAAGGTATCTACTATTCTAACTGAGTTTCTTTTAGACTAGAAAGATATATGGGTTGCTTAATTTTACTAAATTGAGAGTTTTGGTTGCTCTTATTTATGCCACTCTAGCTTTTGTTTTTAGTTTCATCAATTGTATTATTGATTTCTTTTCAATACTTTTTATGGTACAAGTAGTTGTGAAATTTTGTGTATATTGATAAAATGTGTTGAATTTGATGGCATTAGGAAAGCTTAGGTTTTTGCTCCACCTAATTATGAATTTATGTTGAAATTTCTAGGATACTATCTAACCACTATATGGCAAGTTAGATTCTATAATTATGATTAAAATTAGATTCTATGACCACCCAATCTAAGTCACTGGATATGTACTAGTGTTTTGTCGCTCTTCCAGATTGCAGTCTACATGTACATAGTTAGTTCAGTAGTCTTATGGAAATACAATTGTGACTTTATAGTAAACTTGCTACAAGTTTAAATTTTTGATCATAACACATGCCTTAGTTTGTTCTAATGTCTTTTGATGCCACTCAATTCAAGAAATTCATATTTTCTATGGATCTGTGTTTTTTGTTGATGAAAATGGGCTAGGAATAGTGTTTTTCCAAGATTGATTTAAATTCAGAATTACTATTGATTTGTGTTGGCATTGATGAATATAATCTAGTATCTTGATTTTTCCAAGATTGTTTTAAGCTAATTTTTATTTGGAAATTTTTGCCTAAATTTGACACCTTAAATTTGTGTTTCACTCTATTTTGATCCAGGTATATAGCATAGGATCAGTTACCTTTCAATCATTCTTGGATGATTGTTTTAAAGAAGAAAAAATTTGGTCCTTGATGCCCTGAAGTCATTAATGATTTGCCTCATCATAGATTGTTTGGAAGTTCTTTCAAACATGGAGAAACAATGAGCTTTCTCCAATGTCCATGTTTGACTAGTTTAATATCTATTTCTTTTATATGAAAGCTTTCATCTAGCTAACTACTGGAATTTTACACCTTGCTTTATGATTTGTGAGTTGGCTGTGTGATGCAGGGTTAAACTCCTTTTTAAAAACTAATTTTTTTTTCATTCTTATGTTCCAATCTTCTAGCTTCCTATCTTGTGAAAGATATCTCAGTTGATTTATTACTACTTCAAATTTCACTTACTTGCATACAAACACTTGGACCACATACAAGTAGAGTAGATTGGACTCAGCCAATTTGAATAATGGGTTGCCGGGTCTAACTTTCAATTGCTTTAGTTATGCTCATTGTGCCTTGGGTTGTTGACTTCACCTTTATATTGTGGTTGGTATTTAATTACAAGCATTTGAAACATATGTTTGGCTTGAAAAATGAAACATCATGATATTAGTTACTACTAAAAATGGTTTGAGACTATCCACATTTTAGAGAAACTGCCAAAGAACTATCTTGAAGTTGATTGCACTGATTAAGAAAACTATAAACAAGACTATGCATTCAATGATGGCAGGATTTTCATAACTCTCACTCAAGGATAGATATATCAATTAAAAGAGTGTTCATTGAGGTTAAAAAACTATAGGAAACAACAAAAACATATACTTGACATCGAAGTTTAGTCAATATAGGAAAATCAAAGTTGCAGCAGTTGAACCTTTATTTCTTTGATTGTGATCTTGTATTACATAAAAAAGTTGCTCTTAGCCTAATTTAGATTCAACACCTTACATTATTACTTTTGTGATTCTTTTATATTTCCATCTTGGGTCTCTTTAGTTCCACCATATGCTTGTTTTTCATCATTGTCAAAACTGGAGTTGTGTAAACTTGTGCAACACAGATACCCATTGATAAAATCTGTAGTAAAGGACTCAAAAGTTAAATCTTTCCAATGACCTATAATTTTGATTTGTAAGGTCCACTAAGGATTCTTAGTAATGTGAACTAGCATTCAATGTGATGAAGTTTTAAATTTTGATTCATTTTTCTTTCTGTTTTCCCAAATAACAAGAAATGTTGGACTAAAAATGGTGCAAGATGATGATGAAAACCTTTTGGGTGATTAGACCTTAAGGAAATTTATTTATTTTCTTCCTCCTCTAGAAGAAAAGGGGTGTGAATATGTTTTCATGTGTATTTCAAATATACTATTAGTGGTAATCCTCTGGAGTTTTCATAGCAAGAAGATCCTCAGATCTTGCCTGCATTGTGTTTTAGTGGTTTATTGTTCATGTATAAGCACTGGAAAAATGGTGAGTTCTTAACAACAAAATGATAGCTAGGACAAGTTGAGGGTAATAGAAATGATGAAAATGTACCATCATGTTAGTTCTTAAATCAGTAGGATTAAATATCTTTTTACGGACTACTAGAAGGAGGACACATATATGTGGGATTGGAGTTATTCAAAAAGTGAAAAGATAAAATGTTAATAATGTTTAGTATAAATAAATCCAAGCCAATCCAATCTTTCCCCACATACTAAAAAGTGAAGATTAATAATGAGTTAGTAATAAGATCTACTACATACTCTTTTAAATCCATACTATTTTGAATCAACAAGGAGGAATTCACTAATAAATTTCAACCTGAAAAAGTGTTTTAATTTGATTGTTATATCTCTAGTGAAGAATATACTAATGGAAAATTTATATCTAAATATCAATAGATGGAATGGTACCATTAAATGAGAAATTTTGTTGCATATCAAATATAGCATATCTTTAATAAGTACAAGGAAGTAGGTTTTTAAATATTGCTTCTTGACAGAATTAATTCTTTTCTCGCATATTATGGGTCTATTGCAGCTTGTTGTTGTTGTGGGGACAAAGTTGCAGCATGTTATTGCAAAACTTGCACTAGAGAATGTGACTAGAAGTGGACATTTATCTAGTTCAAAGATCAAGCCACACGATGAATTGTTTTGGTTTAACAAGCCAGAGTTGCATCTTTCTCTAATCCATTTCATACTTTTCCAGGTATTAAATACTACAGATTACTCTTGTGTTTACTCTTAGTCCCTATGGCATTGAATTGAGTTGGGATAATAATGTGTTCTCTTTGGTGTGTGATTTTGTAGAATGCATTTGAGCTAGCTTCATTCTTTTGGTTTTGGGTATGGATTAGAATACACATATCTATAGGAGCTCCTGGTTTTTTATTATATATTACCAGAAAGTTTTCTACATTATCTATTATAAAATTATTTTAAGATATCTTTGTAATCACTTTTTATTTTTAATGTCTTTAATCAATGTAGTGGCAATTTGGATATAATTCTTGTTATCTTAACAATCACATGGTTGTCTATGTACGTCTGATTTTGGGGTATGAAATTGATTATTTAATGACTAATTTCTAAGATTTTCTTAGGGTCCTTTGGACGTAGCTTATGTCTACTATTTTGATGAACAACTATGCAGGGCAATTTCTTTGTAGCTTTAGTACTCTACCACTTCATGCACTTGCTACTCAGATAATCCACACACTACTTACCCTTTCAAGTATTTCAAAAGGCCTTCCTTTTTATTTTGTAAACATATAAATGAGAAGACACACATATATCACACTTTGCACAAGGGTTGCATGGATTCATCTTTGGCCCGTCGAATTCTTAATCCCCCACCTTGGTTTCTACGTGTATCTCTCTCTCTCTCTCTCTCTCTCTCTCTCTCTCTTTGCATCATTTTGTACAAATATTAAAATAGAATATTCCATCTTTAGTGGTTCTAGACTCTAGTTTTTTTATTGTTGGTTCCTTTATTCTACTATAGGTAAAATATTTCATATCTATACTGATGCTTTTGAGGGTGACTAACTGACAGTATTGACTATTCTTTGCTTCAAGCATATTATATGTGGGTAAGCCTTATTTTGGTTTCTTCAAAATTTTAATATGCTTCATGAAAAGTAGGTTTTTTAGTTTATTTTTATTTTTTGCCACATTGATAAGATTTAATGTTTATGGCAGGTTGGTCATTATTGGATGGTTGCTTGTGATGGGAACATTTGTTCTCAGTTGTGTGTTTATTGCACTTAACAAGTAAGTTGTCATTTGTTGAATGTGAGTTTATTATAAATTTTGTGATTATTAATCTATATCTACTCTACCTCTAAGTTTTTTTGGTTGAAACAGCGATTCTAAAATTTGTTGGTGAAAAGAGATTTAGATTTAAAAGGGGCTAGTGGTATTTCTATAAAGATTAGGATCTTAAAATATTTTTACTAGAGATAAAATCTGAGGCTTGATTACAAGGTTATTCAATTATCTATGGAAGTAACAAATCGCCTAATTAGCTAGAGTTATTTTTGTATCTATGAGGCTTTAAAATGCCTAGAGTGCGGATATTTGGACCTTTCCTGAGGATATCTATAGCCATTGGATTATACCTATTTATATTGGTTTTCTTCCTTCGTAGCTATCTTCATATGAAGATTTATTATAGACAAAATAGTATAGTATTCTTTCTCTAGGTCTTCACTTCAAGTGTTATACTTTATTGGATAGTCTTATACCTCAACCTTGGTCTTATACCTCAATCCTGGTGTTTGTTGTAAATCTAAAAGGATGAAGCTCGAAAACTTGATTTTAGGCCCTAGGGTATAACAGACATTTCCAAATTTGTAGTAGATTTTTTCTGAGATATCTCAATGTTTGAAAGTTGAAACATCTCCTTCCATATTCCCCAAGTAATTTTTCCTGTTAATCTAACATTATCTTCATTTTAGGATTCATACTGATCTTGATTTGATTTAGCCATACAAGAAACAATAAAATAATGATGGAACTAAGCCTTTTTAGAGATTGGATTTCTCGATTCATTCATACCTTTTTCTTTTGTAATAAACCTTGCGCCACTCACTTTTATTAGGTAATGAAATGGTTTTCAAATATTGGCAAATACTTCTACTCTTATGCTTTAGTAGCTAAATTTTTTTTGGATATAGAGGAAGTGTTATGCTTCACTAGGTGATCACCAGTAAGGGGGTCAGACTTGACTAAGAAGTGAGACTCAAATAGGAATTGTGTAAACAAATAACTAAAAAAATTCTATAAAGGGACCCCTTCTTTGGGTTTAGCTTTAACCAAAGATAGAGATAAAGAAGGAAAAATGCAATAGAGAGAAGGAAAAGTCCAATGGGGAGAAAGAACATAACATAGTATTGATGATGATGATGAGATTTTTGAAGACATGTGATGTTGAGGCTTTTGGGCACTTATTGACATTATTATTTTTAATTTTAATAATGAAGTTAGAACATTTCCCTCCAACTATTGGAGGCTTTAAATTGACATTACAGAGCTCATTGGGACATTTTTCATGACATTTAACTCATTTGCATTATAGTATTTTAAATATTTATGGTAGTTTAGTTAATTTTAATATGTTGTGTGGTATTTTGAATGTAATTAGTACTTATGTGATATTTTGAACTTAATATCTGCTACAAATTTGAATAAATTTGTGATTTTAAATGTTTGTGTGTGGTTGCCTTTGGTGGTCAAATGTGCTCGCGTGTCTAGACCTCAAATTTGTTAAATTAGGATGAGGTTCCCCATTTGTGAAAAATGTTGAATTTTCTAACAAGATAATAGAAATACAAAATTATAAATAATTATTTATTTAAATATTAAATAATTAAATTGCTAAAAAAGGGTAGAATCACATTGGAAGAAACCCCCAAAAATGGGATGCCTTAGTAGAAAAAGTACAATTGAATTGCATTAGTGAATTTTAAAAAACAATTAAATTTAGCAGAATTCACATCAGATTGTTTAAAAATTAAGTCATATAGTATCTAATGGAGCTAAAGAATGTGTTTGTTGGGTGTGTGTGGGTTCCAATTTGTATTCAAGCCATACTTGATAAAGTGATATGACTATATATGCACTTGGGTAAGGTTTGGTCACATTCTATTTGGTTGGGGCAACATGGTGAAAGATGTATTTCTTTGAGCACAAAATTGTCTTACATGTGGACATATTTATAGTAATCTTAGAATATACCTCAATGTGAAGCTAGGTGATTCTGTTCTTAATAGCTAATTGGCTACCTGTTTCTATTAGTTACTTTCATGTAGAATAGCTACTTTTTAAAAACACTAAAGCTTGTTGGGGACATGAAAAGTTTCACAATCTATAAAGACAATTTGCATTTTTGGATTAAATTATGTGAGCAATTTTTCTTAATCAACATTTTAGATCACACTACGTGATTCATCATCAAGAGAAAAATTTGATAATGAATTCTCTTCTCTTTCTTTTTGTTGTGGTGATGGATATGTAGTGGTCTAAAATGTTGATGAAGAGAAATTTTTAACACAATTCAGAAACTACAAACATTGAGTAGCAACCAGATAGTGAGCATGCTAGTGCTAATGACACTACTTGTTCATTCTATAAATTAATACATGCATCATCTAGTATTGATGATGAGATTTTTGAAGACATGTGATGTTGAGGCTTTTTGGGTGCTTATTGACATTGTTATTTTAAATTTTAATAATGAAGTCAGAACATTTCCCTCTGACTATTGGAGAGTCTTTAAATTGACATTGCAGAGCTCATTGGGACATTTTTCATGACATTTAACTGATTTGCATTACAGTATTTTAAATATTTATGGTAGTTTAGTTAATTTTAAGATGTTGTGTAGTATGTTTAGTTTAATTAGTACTTATGTGATATTTTGAACTTAATATCTGCTACAAATTTGAATAAATTTGTGATTTTAAATGTTTGTGTGTGGATGAACCCAAGCCTAGAAGCTTTTGGCACAATTATTGAACCTAAATCAAAACCATTAATTTTGATGTCATTCATGAGCATAGAAGAGAGGCCTATTTATTAATTATACTATAGGATTGCTACCTAGATTGAAATTTTGATGCTAGCCTTTGTTCTTGTCTGGAGTATGCCAAGAAAATTTGTGTATTTTCAATGAGAATCCTTGTATGGGATTGGTTTTTGAATTTTTATTTGAATACATTCCCTTTATTGGTTGTACTACTTTTTGAATCCTCCACTATAAGCTCCCCTTCAATAGCCATGGTAAATTCATCATATTGCTACTTCTAAGGTCTTGAAGTGTTTCCCTGTTTGATTTTTAGAATAATGTTTCCTCAAGCAAAATATCGCTATACATTAATATGTTTTGATCTTTTAGTCATCTTCATTAGTTGATGAATTAATCACATTATTCATTTCTATCAATATTATTCAAGGCATGTTGCTGATAACACCTAAGTAACTTTCACCTTGTGACATCTCTTTGAGGTATTTTGCAAATAATTAAGATACATTGTCTATAACTCCACATTTTGCAAACATCAAGGCCTTCTAGAAATTATAGAAACATTTTAGTTACATTTGAAAACATTAATAAACAATTTCCATATGTGTAGATATAAAAATTAACTACAACATGTCCAATTTATTTGCCAATATATTTTCCTATGAAGAAAGACCATGCCTGAAAATATGAACCCAAAACAAAATAATGAGACAATTTTTGCATTATGGGCTCAATTTCAAAGAAAACTTGATAAATGTTATTGTCCTTGCAAAAAGTGTAAGGTGTTAAAGAATCAAAGAATTCTAATCACAACAGTCCAGAGTCATTGTAGGCAACATGGTCACATTGAAGGGGGCCACGATTTTTGTCCATTGTTGAATGTGGATTTCCTACTGGAGAAACATGGAGGTGTGAATATGTAAGTTGAGGATGACATTCCCATGGCAGAAGATGATAATGTGCTAGAGGACATGATTGAAGAAGATGGTATTGGGGCAAGTGATAAAGAGACTCACAATGATGGTACTAGTGAATCTAATAATGATGATGAAGATGGTCTTGATATACCTTTACTTGAGAAGGAACACAAGCCCTTATACAAAGGCTCCCAAACAACTCTACTCTTGGCTATAGTGTTGTTGGTAAACTTAAAGGTTATGAATGGTATATCCAATGTAGCAATGTCACATATGCTATGTCATTTTTTTCATCTTCAATGTTAGCATACAATTAATATTCATTATATTAACAATGTATATTTTTTGTTGTAGGTTGGTTAGTGATTTTTTCTTACCACCATCAAACATTTTGCCTCATTCGTACTGAGAATTATCTAACATTATGAATCAAATTGGAATGGCATATCAGACAATATATGCATGTCCCAATGATCATATTCTATATCATAAACAACATGAATTTGCAACAGAATGCCCTAATTGTCATATTAATATATATCAGTCAGATCAAATAACAAAGTGCCTCACAAGGTTCTTCAGTACATTCCCATTATTCCATGTCTTCAACGATTATTTAAGTGTGGTAGCTTGGCACAATTTATGAATTACCATGCATCCAATAGAAGTTAGGATGACATTGTGTAAATGCTTGTCAATGGTTTTGCATTTAAAGAGATAGAAGAAACATGATCACACTTTAAAGAAGAACCTTGTAATCTAAAACTTTAATTAGCAGTGGACAGTGTCAATGCATATGGAGATATGAGATCTGTTTACTTGGTGTGGCCTATTTTTGTTATTAACAATAACATTCCTCCTTGGATGTCCATAAAAAGGGAGCACATAATGTTGTCAATGATTGTGCCAAGTATTTTTTCAATTGATGGTTATCTAAGTTAGTTTATAAATAGTGCATGACAATGGTCATAATAATTATGTAATGTTTATGTTCATTTAATTACTAGGTAAATACCAAGTTAAAGATATGAATGTGTATATTGAGCCCCTAATTGATGATTAGCTAAAGTTATGGAATGGCATCACTATTTCTGACATCGCTAAACCAATAGGACATCGACAATTTCAATTCCATGCAATGCTTGTATGGACAATACACGATGCCCCTAGGCTAACTCATTTTTATGGTATGTTATATTGTTAAGATCACATATTTTTGGTCTATTATAGTGCTTACACGTTACTATCGAATGCTTAAATTATGCATGATAATTGTACATGATCCAATTATACATGATCTTTTAGGTCTTCAGACAAAGGGAAAATTTTTATTTCTAGTTTGTGGTTTGAAGATGAAATTTGTCATTTGAGAAGTTTAGGAAAGCAAGTTTTTGATGAGTTTAAACACTTTCTCCACAATAATCATAGGTATCGAATTGTCGAAAAACATCTTTTCAATGGGAAAGAAGAGACATCATCAAGGCCACAAAGAATGACACCTCATCTATGGAAGTTGGAATATGATTGACTAAATCATCAAGGTAATGTCCAATTTGTCATCTGAAGTTTAAAATTTTTATTTTTATATTGTCTTATATTTACTAATGTTGCCATTAATTCTCATGAAGGTCATCAAGGCATTAATGACCAACTTCTTAGAGGAATGAAAAGTTATCCTACTCAATTTAGTAGGTTACCATACTACAAGGATCTCTCAATCATGCATTTGTTTGATGCTATGCATATTGGAAAGAATGTAATACACACTATGGAAAATGTTGGATAGAAGGCATGATAGAGAACAAATTGCCAAAATTTGTACTAAAATTCATGAATCCAATCATGAACTAAAAGCTTTCATTGAATCAAATAGCAATGGAGACCGCATAAATACAAGTGCCCTTCCTTGGTTATTAATGGACCAAAAAAGTGATGTATTAAAAGAAGTCATAAAAAAGAAAAATTTCCAATAGGATTTGCTACAAATATAAGCACTCTTCTATCAAAGAAAGGTGATTTTGGGCTAGGGTTGAAAACACATGATTGGCATACCTTCATCAAGGTAATTCATGTTCTTTATTTACATTATATTTGTAAGATTGAATGTACTACCTATTGCATTATTTAATAATATATTGAAATGATCATTTTTTAGTGATTGCAGTTTGTCCTACCTCTATCCCTTCAACAATAGTTTGACAATAGTATTAAACAAGTTATATATGATCTTTAAAAATACATGAGGTTAGAAGTGTTTTTTCTTAGATTTGTAGTTTTTTATCTAAAATCTATTGTATAATTTTATTTGAAATCTTGTTTATGTGCTTTTGTGTGTTGAATCTCTTTTAGGTGGTTATCATCTAAAGAAATTGATAAAAAAGATATAAAATATTGAAAGAGAAAAATTCCATAGCTTATGTGTGAAATGCAAAAGTATTTACCTCCAACCTTTTTCAATGCTAAAGAATACTACCTCATACATCAAGTTGAGGAGATTTAATTATGTGGACCTGTACAAGCTAGATCAATGTGGATGGTTGAGAGTTACTTAAAATTTATGAAGGGCTTGGTTCAACAAAGAGCATGTCCTAAGGGTTCTATGATAGAGGGATATATGATATACCAAACTATGGTGTACATTAGTGAATATCTTCCAAAGTTTGCAGTAGATATCCATGTAGATCACATTTGGGATCCCAACTCTAATGACAAATTCGAAGGGGAGTACCTAACAAGGAATGGTAGATTGAGGAGGGTGCCTATCAAATACTCTTTCTTCAAATATACTCTAATCTTATGGGTCATCTAGATGCTTTTGTGATTCATTTACATCTTAGAATTTCCTTGAACAACACAATCACTCATCTACATTTTATTGAAAGCAAGAAGTTCAAGCACCTAAGGCATTCTACTTCATACAGCATCCTTATGCACAAGAGCTTTAAGCTTTGAAGTATGTTTGCTATTGTGTTATAGATGATTATGTGGTTAAAGCTTACAAGTAAAATACACACTCAATTCTATAAGATTATAGTTTCCAATTTGAACTACTTTACTAATGTTCTAGATTTTTTAGCCCATTGGTTATGCTTTTCTTTCATGCTAGGCTAAAAGTTATCTCCATTCATGATGACGAATATTCATTTTAGCAACTTTTAGTCCCTTTGTATTGTGAAGTTATTAAAACTCTAAAGACATATTTTCTCATTTTAGTTGTTATTACTGTGAATTCAATTTGAGTTATAATGAGGTTACTAAAGCTCATGAACTTTGAATGCCATCAATGGCAAGTAAGCTTCCTCATTAATCTCTTTTTGTAGTTTCTACATGTTATACAATGTGGCAGTCTTGACATTGATTTTTTTGCCAATTATTGTATCTTTTAGCAATTTTGGTTTGGTATGCATTTTTATAAGTGTTGATCAAAGAGATGTTAATAGCAATTGAAGAGTACAAAATATGGGTATTATGTCTTTCTAATAGCATCAATACAATTTTTTTAAGTTAGAACCATAATTTCTATAGTGATAGGGAAATTATTGTTTGTTGGGATATTGGATGTGATTTAGTATAATAGTATAGTATGGAATTTATCTGATGGTGTAGAAATTAAATAAAGGGGCAATAGATACAGACTTTAAATTCCATGGAAGTGGCATATAGAACAACGAGGTGTGAAATTGGTGGCAAGTTTTTGAATATAAGTAGCTTTGGATGTTGCATTATCTTGATTGTGTTGCTTGCAGATTGTTATTTATGGTTACTAAAGGGCCTCTTCTATACAAGGGCTCTAAATAGAGGCCCATGATCAATGGAGCACAAGAAAATAGGAAAGACTTATGATCATCAAAGCATAAGAAAGCAAAGATTCCTCTTGTTTTGCAGATGACATTTGGATTATATAGATGTCTAAATTTAGTACTGCTAGTGATTTGCAACTAATAGAACAAGAGTACACAGGTGTCACCATTGTCAATTTTGGAGGATTAATTTATGGAGCTTTAATTGGCTCATCATCTACTATAGATTCTAAGATTCTAGTACTGTAAGTTATTTATAGCTAGTGTGATAGTTCAAGTTGTAAAGCATAGTGATATAGGTTATTTGTACCTTAGGGTTACATTTTACTACATTTTTCTTGAGGTTTATGGTATGCACTAACTCTTTGATTTGATTATTGTGGCAGTCATTGTCGTCTAAGATGCAAGTGTGGTATTACATACTTGAACTAGTTGGTCTTGTTTATCTATATTTGTGTACCTTGATCATCATTGAAGGCCAGGTTGATTTGTTTGAGTTGCAATTGAATTTGCCTATTTTTGATAGTAGACATAGTTTTTATGTTAAGTGCATTTGTGGAGTGAATTGTAGTGTTAGCTAATTGTCAATATTCATTTTTTATGAATGGTTTGTGAATGTTAGAGGTGGGGTCACCCTCCCTAGGTGTTCAATCAGGTGCATTTATATGCACATTTGATTGGTTACATTCAAACTATTTCCTCGACTTAAACCTAGGGCATCATTGTTGTAGCAATTTGTTATTACCATAGTGCCATGTATGTTGGATGCCAGTAAATCATTATTGATCTTAACTTTGAAGCTTTATAATCTTTTTTGGTGAAGTGTAGCTCTTTGTTTTTGTATGTATTTTTTTATTTCTCTTTTTGGTCAAGTGTAACTTTATATTCTTATGTGTGTAAAATTACTACATTACAATATGGTATATTGTACTACAATTTGACATGCACGTATTATTATTCTACATAGCTTATTGTGTATATGTGTACATGTGCATAAGAGTTACCATACGTTACATGGTCCTAGAGTTTGATATACATGTGCATACTATATATTTACCACATTTGTGTTTTATATGGTAATGCTATATGTTATCTATATATAGAAATGATATAAATATTATTTTATCATCTCTACATGACTTCTCATTTCATAATTTTTCTGCTAACTTTGTGTTGAAATTACTAGTAAGAATAAAGCCTTGTGATGTGTCATCCACAAAGATGGCCAAGATAGATATGCTTCAACCCATCTGATTGTATGCATAATTCACAAAATTTTCACTTGTCCTTTTTCTTAACTTTTGTTTATTGCATGTATAACTACTCTTCTACATTCAGGATGCTAATCTTACATCAAGTTGGTGAACAATTAGATCCAACTTAGAAGCTACTACTAACAATGTTCTAAATGATGCGAGGAAAAAATATTTTTGCCAGTCAATTTATTCAATTTGATTATATCTGTAAGTATGCATATGTATTTGCATCAGAAATATATTCTAGGAAAACATACAAGAGTTTCTAAGCTTGATTATTCAAGAATGAATTGTATCTTTAATCCAATAGTTGTTTGGCTATTATTGATTGCACCTTTCATAGTCTCTGGTATTGTCTTTTTCTCTGATATTATAATTTACATTTGTTTCTAGGCAGCAAATTAATTGGTCATATTAACAAAATGTGACTAGTAGTATCTCTCTATCATTCAATTCATTTGGTGTTTGCTTTAATTTTCATGATGTTTTAGTTGATACACCAACAGAGAGCAGTACTACTAAAGTTGATTCATTTCCTAGAACAGTCTGTGTGATTAGTACTGGTTAATATGAAGGGACATTGTTGCTGAATAAGAAAATTATGTTTTTTTTAAAAGAATGAAAGCTTCCAAGTGCTTTAAAATTGTTATTGTTTAAAGTGTAAATTTAGTTTACGTTTACATTACTCATTTTGGACTAATAAATCCTTTATGTTTTTGTAGGTAATAATGATTTCTTTGAACATATTTTTTATATGACATTGAGACTATTTGGACCCACCATATGTAAAAGGTATGTAGTTTCATATCATTGCTACATAATTTTTCTTTTCTTCCATTTATTGTAATATATTAAAGTTATTGATCTAACAATCTATTTTTTTTTTAAAAGGTGGAATGTACAAGCTATGGAATTAAAAAATCAGTTGATTGCATCTTTTGAGGAGAAATTTTGAAAAAACATTTTTGACACTAGCCTACTTCTGAAAAGAGTAGCAAAGCATATAAAGACTATGAGGGATCAATATCGAAGGGCTCTTAAGGATAACCCAAAGTATGACCATCTTCCTATGATTCCACCGATGGAGTGGAATGAAATAATAGAAGATGCAAAGGAGAAAAGACTATGTCAAGATAGAGATAATGAAGTAACACAAGGCAAAAAGAGGTATGTCATGATAGTATTAAGTACATTGTAATCATGCACTAATTATTGATATTTGTAACTATATAATCTAAGATGTTTAAAATTGTTCATAGATTATAGGACACATCCATGGCTACAAAAGTGAGACTAGAAAAGTTCAACCAACACAAACTTGGCTCTAGTGGCTATATGAATCTCCAGTCTCGACTTATAAGTAGGAGCAATGAAATTTCATATTTTATTTTTTATATAATGTTGCAAACAATTTTTTTTTAATGAAACCATACATGGAAAACTGATGATATTACTCAAAAAATATAGGGCGCAGAATTCAATTTGGAGCTCATAGATGAAGGTAGAAGAATTGCCTTGAAGGAAGGCTACAAATTCATGGTTGCACACCTATGCAAAGAATCTGTAAGCCTTTCCCAAGAATCCAGTGCACCAAATGATATCTCACAAGTAAATTGGTCAAATGAAAAGTAAATGAAATTGAATAGTTGAGAAGATTTTTTTTTGGTATTAGTTTTGAATGTAAATTGACTGTGTAACATTTTACTGCAGCCTTTATGTCCTACCACAAAACCTGCTCATGACGAAGGCCATGATGTGCATTATAGTGGTGGAGGTATTAATTTTCTATTGGAAGTTAATTATGCAATTATGAATACAATTGAACATCTTCAATTGCAATTTGATGTGTATTCTTTTTTTGAATATTTCAGAGAATGTTGAACATCATGTTGAAGGAGTGGAGCATGTTCCAAGCGTTCAACATGTTGACATGGCAGTGGATCAAAATGTAAAAGTACATGATGTGGCATTTTCAGGTAAGAAAAATATATGTTATGTTGTACTAGTACTTAATTATAGACTTGTAACAATTAAAAAAAGAAAAAGAGTATGCCAATTTATCCCATTTACTTGTTCTTGCAACAAAGCCCCCCTCAGTGCAGCAGCCTCCTACTCCTCCAAAGAGAAGGAGCCATCATAATTTGACATTACACATGCTAGAAGAGGAGGAGAATGATGCAGATATGGATGCTCCTATGAGTGCTTTTCTTAAGAGAGCTCAAAAAAACAAAAAGAAGAAATGATGTTTTAAAAATCTTCTTTGATAAACCTTGTTGGATAATGAAAGAACTTTGTTTTAAGTAATTATGTATGAATGATGTGTATTAATACTGATTTCTATTTTATGTTAATGAATATTGTTATGTGTTAATGAAGTCTTTACTAGTATTGTGTATTAATGAATTTTATATCATATTAATGAATGTTATGTGATTGTATTGATTGAATGTTATAGTTCATAAATGGATGAATGAATGAATGAAGTATGTAATTAGATGATAATGGGTACTTTAGATTTAAGTTAGGGGGAGGGGGGTGAGGCTAGATGAGCTTCCACCTTCATGTGGTTGGCCTCGTTAAGTAGAGAATATTATAGTATTCTTGAAACCAAGTGAAGCTCAAACTAACATAAAATAGAGATGTGGTAGGTCTAAAATGATCCACGACTACTACTACCCATAACATGAATTTGTGAAATACATTCTAATATCACCAATTTCAACACTCTATTCAAAGCATAAGAGTGGACTATAGTATTAGCATGAATTTTGAGTAATGCTTCAGTCCCAATCCTTATTGAGAATCTTGTCTTCTAGCATATCTTTGACAAAACCTAGTGCAACTTTTGACTTACAAGAAAAGTTGACCTTTAGTCTCATGTTGGAGACATGAACACATGATTTTAGCTCCTTTCCCTTTCTTGAACTATACACTTGCTCACCATCTCTTGGAAATGGGTTTAACATCAATGTTCCTACCAATCCTCCTTAATTGATGTTTCAAACATGCCTCATGCGAAGTGTACAATTTTTAGACTTGCCTCACTGCAACAATTTCAAGTTCTTAAAAGATAGAATGACTTAATACATGCCTATCAACATGATCATATCTAACAAACTCATGGTGCCTAAAAACATAGGCATCTTTAAAGATCAATACAAGAGCTTTGAATTTATTGGTGCCCTTAAAGATCAATACAAGAACTTTTAACTGACTATAGATGGTGTGCCTTTAAAGATCCATGTAAGAAGCAAGACCTTTGACTAACTATAGAGGGCCATTATAGGTTCTTGAACAATTCCTTTAGTAGCAAGATAATCTGCTACATGATCGGAGGTCACTTGCAATGTGAAAAGCTGATAGCATCAAATTTCTCCCTAACCCAGATGCTTATTCTACATATTTACTGAGCATTCAATTCAAATTGTTCCTTTTATTAATTGCTTTATCAACACCTTAGTCACCTTCCACTATTGGAATCCTCTAGTTTTGAGATTATGCCAAATCCTACTAGCAATGCTTCCTATTTTACTTCATTGTTTGTACTTATACCAAAGAATAGCAACCTTCCATAAATCTCCTTTAGTTAGAACTATTTTTTGAAGTCAACAAAACATTCATTTTTTGGTGTTTTTGTTATGGGGAGGGGTGAAGTGAGCTTAACATAGAATGCAAATGTGATATGGGATTTATGTGTGGCTACCTACAATGTTTGATACTTGATCAGTTTGTTCCCTTTATATATTTACATTCTCAAGGTAGATTTGGCGAAGTCATTGTGGGCTAGCAATTTTGACTTTTGAGTCCTACTAAACTTGTTATTATTGAATATGACTAATAGGTGATAGCTTCCCTGAGAGAATTTGGGCTCAATTTTTCAAACTTTATTCTTGGAATAAACTCCACCAAGAGTAATGAGTGGATTGGTATCAAAATATTTATACTAATATCTCACTTTTATTTTGTGTAGTTTTTATAAAGCAATGGCACTCTCTAGACCTTGCCTGAAATCATCACTCTTGGAGATTTCAACTTCCTCTAGAAGTAATGTATTTTTTTTTTATGCATTTAATTTTGAATGTTCTGACAATTTTAATTTATCTATGTTATTTTTTCATTTACCTAAAACAATGCAGAATATGGAGAAGTTCATAGTCATAGTGCTAGCAATTTTGACTTTTGAGTCCTACTAAACTTGTTATTATTGAATATGACTAATAGGTGATAGCTTCCCTGAGAGAATTTGGGCTCAATTTTTCAAACTTTATTCTTGGAATAAACTCCACCAAGAGTAATGAGTGGATTGGTATCAAAATATTTATACTAATATCTCACTTTTATTTTGTGTAGTTTTTATAAAGCAATGGCACTCTCTAGACCTTGCCTGAAATCATCACTCTTGGAGATTTCAACTTCCTCTAGAAGTAATGTATTTTTTTTTTATGCATTTAATTTTGAATGTTCTGACAATTTTAATTTATCTATGTTATTTTTTCATTTACCTAAAACAATGCAGAATATGGAGAAGTTCATAGTCATAGTGATAATGAAGATTTTGTTTGTTCGGCAAACAACAGATTCATTGATCAAAATGTACTCTATATAAATTTTTCATGATGAAGTTTCTATGTAGTCACTAAATTGTGTTTTAATAGTTCTTTTTTGATGAGATTAACAAATTTTAGATCAAATTTATTTTATATGATTTCAAAAATGGTATGGTCTCTCTGATGGTGTTCTTTATTTCTTCTTAATGTGAAATAAAGAAGATAGAGAAGTTTGTGATAATGATAAAGATATATTAATATTGTATAAAGTTTTTTAGTTAATTATGGAAGAAATTTAGTGTTCAAATTGGAGTAATATTGATAGGGGTGAGTTTTGGAAAAATCTATTCATGAAACATAGGTCATTAAGTTTGACTTGAGGTTGGAAATATCTCCTAGTTAATTTGTCTGTTCAAAGCTTTGCCAAATATAGATTAGTGTTTACTTTAACATTCCTAAATTATTTGGAAAATTGAATATTCAAATAAAAATAGACATAAGAATGATTTAGTTTTGCCACCTTGTTACCTTATTATTTGTCCTTATAATCTTATATAAATATTTTACTTTTCCTATTAAATTTAAAATATTAAATATATTGTCAAAGGGTTGGTGAAGCTTACTGGTTCACAAAGAGCTTGCTCAAAATCAAATCTTGTTGAGTACAAAGCCCATGACATCAAAAAGAATGAGACCCCATTATTTTTCTTGGGAAAGAGGCTAGCCATAAGAATAAACCTTCTATATATATATATATATATATATATATATATCTTCAATACTAACTTAAAATACTTTTCAAACATTTTTAATAAAAAAAGCTTAGTCTTCGTAATAAAAAGAGAATTGCTATATAATTTTAACTTTTTCTATTCTTCATACTAAAGAATTGATAGATTAAATTAGTATAAACTTTTTCCATATCTTACTTTGGTATTTTTTGCTTGTATCATTCCTTATAACCATTCTCAATCTTTTGTCACCTTGAAGAAAGTTCCGTACAGAAGGAAAGCATGCATGCCCACTTTTGGAAGAATAGACTACTGCCTTGTTACCTACAATGTATTCCAAATCTGGGACATTGACCCAATCACCACCACTATGACTGAAAACATAGGTTTCTTTAAAGATCAATACGAGAGCTTTGAACTGACTGGTGCTCGTAAAGATCAATACAAGAACTTTTAACTGACTATAGATGGTGTGCCTTTAAAGATCCATGCAAGCAACAAGACCTTTGAACTGACTATAGAGGGTCATTATAGGTTTTTGAATGATTCCTTCATTAGCAAGATAATGTGCTACATGATTGCAGGTCACTTTCAGTGTGAAAAGCTGATAGAATCAAATTTCTCCCTAACCCAGATGCTTATTCTACATACTTACTGAGCATTCAATTTAGACTATTCCTTTTATTAATTGCATTATCAACACCTTAGTCACCTTCAACTATTGGAATTCTCTAGTTTTGAGATTATGCCAAATCCTACTAGCAATGCTTCCTATTTTACTTCATTTTTTGTACTTATACCAAAGAATAGCAACCTTCCATAAATCTCCTTCGGTTAGAGTAGTTTTTTGAAGTCAAAAAAATGTTCAATTTTTGGTGTTTTCGTTATGGGGAGGGGTGAAGTGAGTTTAACATAGAATGCAAATTTGATATGGGATTTATGTGTGGCTACCTACAATGTTTGATATTTGATCATTTTGTTCCCTTTATATATTTATATTCTCAAGGTAGATTTAGCAAAGTTGTTGTGGTCTAGAAATTTTGACTTTTGAGTCCTACTAAACTTGTTATTGTTGAATATGACTAATAGGTGATAGCTACCCTAAGAGAATTTGGGCTCGAGTCATCAAACTTGATTCTTGGAATTGACATCACCAAGAGTAATGAGTGGACTGGTATCAAAATCCTCTAACATAGAAAGTTTTAGATTTTTTTAGTTTAACTAAACTGGGCATTGAAAATCAATAGGTTTATTTTTTTGATAAATGTAGGGAAGCACTCTTTTAATAGGCAAAGTTTGCATGAGATTGGGAACATATCAAACCCATATGAGCAAGTGATTTCAATCATTGGTCAAACTCTGTCTCCATTTGACAAAGATAATATGATCCCCTATTTTGGCTTTGGTGATGGTTTGTACTTATAAAAAAATTTACATTAAATAAAATAGCTTTGTGAAAACACATTACACATAGATATAGGCTATCATGTGATGCACATGGTTGCCATTATCTTCTTTGGAACTATAGATGCTATCAGATTTTGGTCTTGTTGTAACAGTTCAAGGAGTTGTGGATAGAAACTTTTTTAAAGTTTTGGGAACCTTGGGATATGTAGCTCTGGAATACCTTATAGATGGTATACCTCAAATACTAGGTTGAGCTTTCAAATTATGTTTATGGCATATCCGCTTCCCAAAAAAATCACATCCTAGGAAAATAGATATAATTAATATTAATTTTCTATGCTACGAATGCCCCCATGACATTGATTCCCCTTTACTTAGATAATTTTCTTTGTAGAACCAATGATAGAATTATCTTTGTGTAACCAATGATAGGGAAATTGACAAAAAAAATTGATGTCTATGCATTTGCAGTAGTTCTATTGGAATTGATTACTAGAAGAAAGCCTATAGACAAATCTATGCCAAAAGGAGGCCAATCTCTTGTTACTTGGGTATGCTTTATCTTATTGCTTACTAATTATATATATTTTATCGATAAAAGGTTGAATTCAAGATCATTATTATTGTGTGTTGTGATCAATTCTCATATAAGATACTCACAATTTATCATTGTGTTGTAGGCTCTCACCTTATATATAATGTATTGTTATTTATTAGGCATATATAACAATATAAATATCCATAACTTTTTAAATTCAATTTGAGATTAAAATACAACATTCTTTACCATGGTTTCTCATTATTTCTTTAACTTTTCATTCTTGCAATTACATACTAGCAATAATTCATTCACTTGTGGATGAACCTATTTAAGATCCATACACATGTTATGTTGTTTGAAACCTAATTTCAAGATTCATGAAGAAATCATCTATAATAGACACTTTAGTTTGTTCAGTTGGGTGTTGCACTCCCCTGAAAATCACAATAACAAACATAGTCAAAACCAAAAGGATAGAACAAATTAATAATTCAGGTTGCTTAACGGGGGGGGAAAGGAGAAGTGACAGATCTTACAGAAAAATGCTTCTCATGCAGGAAACTTTAGACCTTTAATAAAAGCCTCTATATTGTGTTGAGAAGATACTCCTAGATTCACAGCACACCTTGCACTATCTCTTAATGCCATAATCTAATTTTTCATCTCCTTTCCTTATTCACTAGCTACCAATCTTCTTAGCTACCCTTTTGATATTTTTTCTCTGTGAATCAACTTATCATCTCTATTTCAGCGCAATTCTCCAATCATCTACAAGAAAAGAATTCAATCTTCTAGAGCTTTTAGTTAGCATATTGTTCTGTCCAGAGAGGAAATCCCAACATTGGAACACCTAGAACTTTGGGTTCAATAACAGAGTTCCATTCACATTGTGTGAAGATGCCACTTATGGATGGGTGTGATAATACCTATTAAGAACATTGCTCAGAACAAAAGTTGAAACATACAACATAGAATCAATGAATTTATAACCTAAAGTTATGATTTTTAGAGTTACAATCAAAATTTGTCTATTTTGTTTTAGGGTTTATCAGGATAGAGTTTTCAAAAAATAGTTGCTCTATATTTCTATCTGGACTAAATGCTTGAACTCCAAATAGGAGTATTACATCTTTGATATGGACCTGCAAATGATTGATAAGTGCCTAGCAATTATGGGAAGTGTGTCATGATGAGTTTTTTCAACTGGGGAAAATGTCGTTACCACACTAAATTTTACACTTTTTAAAACATACTGATAATGCTCGTGTTCAAGTTTTCAAATCATTGAGTATGGTTTAATGTACAGTCAATTTTCATGTTGGGCAGTCATCATCTTGAATCTTAAGGATACAAGAAGTACACATGTTGTGTAAATAGGCATTACTCTTTGGGTCCAATCAATTGTAATAGGCATGAAGTCCATCTTGTGGAAATTCATAATTTCAAAAGAATAGAAATGTTGTGTCACTGATATCTCCAAATGCATCTTATCTCTTTAAACCCCAACTTGTTCTCCCAAATTTTTTGTATCTATGGTAAAACACCCCATGGAGGGGGAGTGCCATAAATATGTTGTTTCACCTTCTATCAAATGAGACTATCATACTTAACAAGTTGAATTTGGTAGTCAGAAACTAACTTTTGACAAAATCCATCATCCATGGAAGAGGACTGAGTTAGTAAAGAAAGAAAAGTGTGGTAAAAGGGAAAGATAAAAGTTTCTCTACCCATTATTATTAGAGCCTCATCATAGTCTCAATATTTCTTACATGAACAACACGATTCATTTTTGAAAATACTTTTGAACTATGTATAAACAGAGAGGACTAACTATACACCAATCTTACATAGAAACCAACAAAGTCTCTTGATGCAAAATTTAATGTAACCTTCACAAACTTATTTTTCCTTTAACATCAAATGCTCACTGGAGACTTAATTGCAAATCAGGCCTAGTAGGACAGCAAGTTGGGTTACCAATGAAATGAACACCTAGAACTTTAAAAATAGAAATTCACTTCAACCATAATGAGTGACAATTCCACTTCCACTAGCCATGTGTTCTACAACTGTCTCATGTAAAGAGATTTCTAGAAAATTGTGCAACAATAACATCTATTTCAATACACTCAAAGGTCAGATCCCAATTCCTTGTCACCTCTTCATTATAATCAAGTTTCATACATGACAAAAGATCCTAAAAGTAATGGGGGTCTAGTACTAGAGACCTTAATGGGGTTGAGGGGTAGTGCCCTAGTGGGTTCTCTGTGTGTGTGTGTGTGTGGGGGGGGGGGGCAAGGTTTCATGATGCATGACAGGGTTGAGGGACATAATCCAAATTAAACCCATTTATTTCTTTTTACAGGGCCGCATCAACCTTATGCTCAAAAAAAGAAGAGGAAGCCTCATGTTATAAGATTAGAACCACAAGAGCCATAGGAGAATGTCAAAGATAGTCATGATGTGGCTATTAGCATTGTGACTATCTTTGGCATTCTCCTGTGGCTCTTGTGGGATATTCAAGGATTGCAGGTTATTCTTCAATTAGGAATTCTCTTTCAAGCTCACAAGGGAGATCAGCTAGTGAAGATGCTCTATTAGCTTTTAATATGCTTCATAGATGATATTGCATTATATGAGATTCATTTCTACAGTCAGGAATGGGCTCATTTTCAATCTTTAGAAGATTGAAGATGAGCCCATTCCCGACTGTAGTAATGAATCTCAAAGCTCCTTCAGCCCAAACATATCATGTCCTTCGAATGATCTTTCTAAAGTTGCATCAACATTCTATCCTTCAAGTGTTTGATTCTTCATCTTTATTCTTTATTATTCTACAGAACAATTCTTATGGTTTAAGTTTTTCAGCTTCAATTTGTAATTTCAGTTGGAAATCTCTATATATCTTTTCTTGCCAGATAGGGTTGCTTTTTTTTTATGTAAATGTCTTTTTTTTTGTAGCTTGGACTTGAATTCACCACCAATTCTCTTTATACTATAGTGAGGGTGGCCATATTGGCCTTGTTTGTTGAGCTTTTGGGCTCTTCTATTCAAAAGGGGATCTTTGCTAGAGGTGTTGGAACAGTATTGTTGACTCTAGTTGGTTGTGAGGTAATTAATATTACTTTATTCTACCATCAGAAGGGGCTTTAGCTCAGCTATGGTGTATTGTTAATAGTTTCTTCAAGTGTTTGATGTTTTAATATGTGCTTTGAGTTTTAGACTTTAGTTTATACCTGCCAACAACAAGACTACTTTGCATCATTAGAATCATGAATAAGGAATGTAGAGGTAAGCTTTTTGGGGTTTTTCCTGAGAAAATGTTGATATTAAAGCAGTAGTATTGCTTGGCATTTTATGAAAAAAAAATTGGTGTAATTTAAGATTTGAAGAAAACTATTGAAATTTTTCCTGTCCTTCCTGTTTTATGCAAATTAAATATGAAATTCATTGTTACATGACTCCTCTACCATTTTCAATAATTGTTGGGATATTAAGCGCATATCTTCTTGGAATGTTGGTATCATGACATGAACTTGCTATTATAGGTAATGTGCTTTACATGTTTTCATCAAATAAAATATCACAATAATAGTAAATGGTCTCCATCCAGGTTGATGTTTGGTAAAAATCATAGCATTGAAATTGTTATTTTACATTTGAGGAAACTCAACATTGGTCCACTTATATGTGTCATGAATGATATTTGCAGGAAGGTCTCTTTTTTATTCTAGAGTCCCCCAAGTGGTTATTGAATAACCTTTTTTCCTAATAATTTCCTCATGGTCAATGATTTAGAATCAAATTTTTTTTAATATAGCTTATGCTTGGTGCAAGAAACCAGATTTTGGATATGTTACATGCTTATTAGTTGGCAACACCATACTAGATTTATGTAGGTAGTTAATAGAGTGACTGAAGCTATGAGAAACTCAATCCACGATTCCAAAGCATAATTCTACTTAGTGGTTTAGTTTAGAAAATCCATTTTACAATCCCAATTGATTATATAATTCACTTGCAGGCAAAGGTTGGACAAGAGAAAGAGTTTAGAGCAGCTTTGCAAACCCTTTGAGGAAAAGATTCTAATGTTTCTACTAAGGCAGCTAAAATCAAGGTCTTTGCTAATTTTTTTCTAATATATATGTAATTCTGAGTTAGTTATGCTACACAGATAGTTAAAATTTTAAGTTTTGTGTCAATTATCTCATCTATTTGAAAATAGATATAAGCTTTGTCAATAAAAAGCCAATCCACTATTTTAAATTGAATGGTTTGTAAAAAGAAGTTGTTTGAATTGGCTACCTGTTGAAGGTCCTTGATCTAAAAATATAGCTTATTCTTGGTGCAAGAAACTAGATTTTGGATATGTTACATGCTTATTAGCTGGCAACACCATACTAGATTTATGTAGCCAGTTAATAGAGTGACTAAAGCTATGAGAAACTCAATCCACAATTCCAAAGCACAATTTTACTTAGTGGTTTTAGTTTAGAAAATCCATTTTACAATCCCAATTGATTATATAATTCACTTGTAGGCAAAGGTTGGACAAGAGAAAGAGTTTAGAGCAGCTTTGCAAACCCTTTGAGGAAAAGATTCTAATGTTTCTACTGAGGTAGCTAAAATCAAGGTCTTTGCTAATTTTTTTCTAATATATATGTAATTTCGAGTTAGTTATGCTACGCAAATAGTTTAAATTTTAAAAAATTTGTTAATTATCTCATCTATTTGAAAATAGATATAAGCTTTGTCAATAAAAAGCCAATCCACTATTTTAAATTGAATGGTTTGTAAAAAGAAGTTGTTTGAATTGGCTACCTACTGAAGGTCCTTGATCTGAGACCACTTCATCTATAGACATTAAATTAGAGCATATTATTAAAATATGCTCTTGATAAAGTTTCTCAAGATCTCATATCTATTTTTGTTGCATATCATCTTCGTGTTATGAAAGTTGTAGACAATTGGCTAAGCTCCACCTCCCAGCAACTGCACAGGTATTAGGATTCATATTTCATTATAGTTGCCATGATTTTTATTCTCATAAATAAATAAATAAATTTTATGTCAATATAAATATTTTAGGGAGTATTTTAGATCATTGTGAATGTATTTGTTATAGAAAAGAAGATAGAATAAGGCAATTAATTAGACAAACATATTATGATCATAAAGTAAAATAACAGTCTCTATCTTGTTATAGAGGGCCAAAATAAGAGTTCTAACCAAACACAATTTTTCTTTTATGGAGTATATAATATGTGCTACAGCTTATGTTCATTACCTAGTTTGTGCATATCTAGCAACCATGGCTTTTGATGACCACATTACGTTCAGGCATCTTGTCAAATAGTTCATGTGACTTATCTATGCTTCCATTTTGCAAGCACATCTAATTTAAGAAATCAATAAACTACAAATAATAAATTATGCAATAGAATGGGAAAGAACAATATGTTCTATTGATGTACCTAGGAACTGACATTATGTCATGGGACTCAGCCAACAATATATTTGTACCAAGTATAGTGCACTATAATGGTATTTTCCATACAATGTTGATATTTACTTGAGAAGACTATTTTTATTTAGTTTTATTTTCCAAGTTTCCTTTTCAGTTTGATTTTGAGCTGGTGACGATTGAGACTCAAATGTTTACAAGTGCTTCATGCAGTGTCCAGTCTCAAGCCCTAATCACGAAGCAAGCTCCTAGCTCTTATTATAGTTTGCTTACTACAATGTCACATCCAATTTGTATGTGATTCTACTAAACTAAAGGATCCTTAACCACAAACAACAATAGTCTCCTCTACCCAAGATAATACAACTTTGTTTGGATTTAAATAAGAAAATTGTAGCAGCATTATTAGTGAGGATTTGTGTCTACTCAGAAACTTGTTATCTAAGAAAACCTTCCTGAGGGTTGTGAGCTTGTCTATTTCTCCTTTATGTCAAAGGTTCAATGCAAGCATGTTGCTAAGAGCCTACCCAAAGTTATACAAATGCAAAGTGAACTAGTTTTTTATTGCCTCTTTTATTAGAGTAGATTTACCTATGGGGTGTAGAGCACATGGAGAGCTTGCCTGCTTATTTAGAGTTTTATTTCTCATCCTTTTCTTGAATATCATATCACAAAAAATACAAAGAGCTCACACAATTTTGTATGATTAGTTACTATCAATGTTTTTTAGGCATTCTATAAAATAGTTCACATGGCTTGTGTATGATATAACATTTTGCGTGCATCCTGCACTCTCTCATCTGGCTGATGATGGATTAAGGAGAGTGATCTAAAATGATGATGCTAAAAAACATGTAAGAAATGATAAGATTGTGAAAGGAACGAGAAACAATCCAAGTAAGTTAAGTGTGAAACAATGTTACCATAAGATAAGCAAAATCCAAGAGCATACACCAAGATGGTTCAATAATGGAGACAAGGATTTATAAGGGGAAAGCAAATAAAACCCCTTGTGAGTATTATGAATGAAGGCAAATGCCTAGAGAAGAGAGAGAGAGTGTTGGAGCAAAATAGCTCAATACAATAACATCAAGTGCTAAGAGTGAAGAAGAAAGAAGGAGGAGCATCTCTTATATAGAGATGAGAAAGGAGTTGCATTTGTAACTCCCATTTCTATGAATGCCACATTCATAATAGGTGTGTGCAAAGTGTCACAATCCTCTTAAGGAGGATAAACTAAATAAAGGAATAAAAAAGAGTTGTCCTTACATGTGGAATAAAGGAAAAACAATAACATGTCCTCCACATGTATACAATAGGACAAACTACATTTAGGGATCCTTGGAATATCCCAATTAGTATATCCAAGGAAAGATTAACCTTTCTAACAAAACACACATAATCAAGTCCAAAACTTTTTCTTGGTGGTGGTAATGGTTCTCCACCTCCTTCTCCTCCTCTAAGAGTTACTAGACATATGTCTCCCCCTCCTAGATATCATCTCCAACCATCTCCTCCTCCTAGATATCAGCAAAGGCAAATGTCTCCCCCAAGGAATTCACAACAACACCCTCAATTTACTACACATGGTTTTGGTGTGGATTATGATTTATTAGAGCAAGACCCAAAATTTCATGAGTACATGGATCAATAAATTCAGATTAATAAGGATAAATACTTCATATATTTAATCAAAAATGGTGTTCAAGTACCTTATGATTTTGATGTGAATAAGAATATCAAGAGACAAAATCCTTCATTTCAAGAACAAACTGAGAAAAATATGAAGATGTTAATGGATAAAATTACACATAAGAATCCATTTTCTCTATAGAGTATCTATCCTCTACCTTTTGAGAGGAGTATTCTAGAGGTTCAATTCCCTAAGAAAACAAAATTTTCTCATTATTATAAGTATGATGGGAATGGAGACCCTAGTGATCATGTGAGATAGTTTAACATTTTGAGCTTGGAATTTGCACATAAAGATGCTTATCTTGTGAGATTGTTCCCTAGGAGTTTAAAGGGTCAAGCTATGGAATGGTTCACTAAGATTACTCCCCCACTTAAGAATTTTGAGGACCTTGTTCAAAAATTTATTCAACACTTCTCTTACAATGTTTAAAAACTAGTTTCTATGTTGGATTTATGCAACCTCAAAAAAGATCAAGGAGAACCCTTTGTTACCTTTTTGCAAAGATGGAGAAAGTTATGTTCTTGTTACTCTAGAGAAATTCTAGAAAAAGAGAAAATTGATATACTTGTGAGTAATTTGGTTCTTAAATTGAGAAATGAAATTGGCAAATGGGTGTTTGAGACTTTTCTTAATATGGTAGAAACAGCTTTCCATATTAAAGATATTTTGAAGAATCAAGGAATTATCAAGCATAATAGCAACATGAATAATAACAATGCAAATAAGAATAGGAGTACTTCCTATAAACGAAATCAATGTGTGGTTAATGATGGTATAGTTGATGCACCTAAGTCTGATGACCAAGCAATTTACAAGTTATCAAATAGTGTTCATGCTATGAAACTTCAAGCATCTTCTCAGCAAAATAATAGAGATAATTTGAGACATAATTCTAGATACAATTATAGAAATCCTTAAGAGAGAAGAGCTTTTACAAAGATTGGTATACCTTATGATGATGTTTTGAAAGAGTTGGTTGATGGAAAGCTATTAACTTTGATTGAGAATTGGCAACCACCTCATGTGAAGGGTCTGCATTGGGATGATAATGCCTATTGTAAATATCATCAGAGCAAAACTAGTCATACGATGGAAAATTTTCAAAGGTTAAAACATGATATTTAGAATTTGATTGATAATGGAAAGTTAGTAATTGATGGTGCTAGTCATGCTACTAATAATGATCATCAAACTTATAAGGATCCATTGCCTAAGCATGAAAAGGGTGAATCATCTAAGAATGGGAAAGCTCAAGTGAATTATACTTATTGTAATCAAAATTATGGATATTCTAATGTAGACAATGTTATCACCACATGATCTTTCCTTACATATTGAAGTCATGATTCACAAAACTCTTGTTAGATGTGTGTTGATAGATGGGGGTGCTCGGTTGAATATTTTTCCTTTCAACATACTTGAAAAGTTGGGATATTTAGAACAAGATATTGATACTAGATAGAAGGTTACTATTAGAGCTTATGATGGTAGTGAAAGACAAGCCAAAGGATTGGTTGTTTTACCTATTCGGATTGAGTCAATTGAGAGAGATATTCTATTTCATGTGGTTGATACTATTACCCTTTCTTATAACATTTTATTGGGTAGACCTTGTATACATGAAATGAAAGCCATTCCTTCCACATATCATCAGTGTGTTACATTTGCACATAATGAAATTGAGATGTGTATTTTAGGAGTTAATACTTTGGCTATCAATAATATTTCAACATAATCACATATGCCTTTGGATAGAGTTTCAGATGAGACAGTTGAAGAATCTATAGAATGTGACAGAATCTAAGACACTATTAGATAGAATCTAAGACACTTAATAGTGAAATGGAGGGATGTGAGGTTGTTTCTTTGGTTGAACCTTTACTTCCTATGGAAGAAGTGGAAGAAGGAAGTGTTGTTAGAGATTGGATTTACAAAGAAGAAAATGATGATGGATCCATCTTTGATGTTTATGATGATGATGATGAGGAAGTGTATATACTTGATCAACAAGATATATGTGACGATTTGATCCCTTCTACTAATCTTCTTTGGGAAGATGGACATGGTTCGGGTAATGAAGCTTCTTCTTCAAAAATTTAAAATGATTTATATATACAAAACAATGATGAAAGAGCATATTCAAATAAGTATGAATTGGATTTATCTTTAGAGCCTTCTACAGTTGATTTGGGCATTAATTGTGATGTCCCCATATTAGTATATAATTTAAATAATAAATAAATATTTTATATAAAGTAATATTAATAATGATATTAAAATAATAATATTTTTATAAAGTAGTATTACATTCTAATTATATAATAATATCATATCGTGTTATAATAATAATAAGATCTAATATAGCAACACATTATATTAATAAAGTATTATAATCTAATAATATAGTTGATATATTATTAAATTAATATATATTATAATATAAATATTTTTGATATTAATATAAATATTAAATTTAATTAAATATAAATAATATTAAATTTAATTTAATATAATTATTATATTGAAAAGTCACAACTCTTCAAATTAAAATATATATATTGAATGAAAGTTTTGGGTAAAGGATCAGCAGAGAAAGTATGGCAAAAAAGATACAAATTAAAGAAAAAGTCCCACATAAACGAATGACCCCCCAAAAAGGGTTCATTACATTGATGTGATTCATGCTTATGATTCTCAACCCAGTACAATTAATGAGATTTCAAACTCACATATTTCTCATGAGTTGGATTCTCTAGTTATTAGACAACTTTATGATTCAAGAGAAATTGAGAAGAACTTGATAGACTCCAATTCTATAGTTGTTAGCAAGGATGTTATTCATATTTACAATATTGAGCCTTTAGAGGATGAGATTCCATCATTAAGAGTTACTCTTAATGGATTAGTGACAAATGAAGATTATAGAGTTATGAGATTACAAGAACTTGAGTTACTTGATGAGAAGAGAAAATATGCTTTTGATCACATGAGATTTTATTAGAAAATATTGTCTAAGACTTATGACAAGAAATTTTTCCCTAGAGATTTTTTAGTGGGAGACCTTGTTTTGCATGAGAATCCTAAGAATCTGAAAAATAGAGCTCAAAAAGGAAAATTTGAGCCTAGTTGGTTGGGTCCTTTTATTATTACAGTTTCTTTTGGATCAGGTGCCTATTTGTTGTCTACACCTAAGGGAGAACAACTCCCTAATCCTATCGATCTGCTTCATTTGAAAAAGTTCTATCCCTGATGTTTGTTTTTGTTGGGAGCATCTGTACATATTTATCGGTCCTAAAAAAATACAAAAAAAGTGATATATTCCAAAAATACAAATATAAAAGAAATGGTATTTTTCAATATCAACAACGGTGTTCCTTAAAGATCTTAAACACCAAAATAGTGTTTTTTAACACTACCCTAAGAGTATTGTCTTGATTATCATGCTTTAGTCTATACTTAATGTTGAGCCATGCTTTGATCTTTCTTTGTCTGATGATTGTTCATTGCTATATATACATGTTTACTACACTATATATGTATGTTGTTTTATATTCCCTCTGTAGTCATTTTTGCACTCGGGGCATGTGGTTTTTTTTTTGAGTGATTTGATTAGTATTGATGAGTGTCTCTATGGTTTTCTTTGGGATGCATAGCTAGATAACTATGGACCATGAGACACATTTTTGGTTGGTTTCTTTCTTGTGTGGTTTTGATCTCAAGACTCACAATGTCTCTCAACACTACCAAATCCCATTCATATCATCATAGTTTCCTTGGTGACTAGTGATGATTGTGGGAAGCTTTCAATCACATTCATATCTTCAAATTACTTCAGTGATTAGTGATGATTGTGTGATCTTTCTAATAGATTTACATTCATATCTTCATGGTTTTGACCAATGAAGGTTGTGTAGCTCGACTCAATGATTAAAATGAGGATCTTAATCTTGGCTGAAATGATCAAGTACATAGAATGGATAGAAGCATCATATGGACATGAACATGCATTTTTATCCCCCTATCTTTTTGGAGGTTTTGATTTGTTTGTTTACCTTTTGGAGGTCTCCTTCATCATTTCTTTGCTATCAGTTTTGATCGTGATTGTGCTTTTTAGTACACATCACTTGTTCATGATCTCAATCAAAATTTCATATCTTACATAGTTGATGGTTTTTGAGGCATTTTCCCTCTTCTTCTTTCCATCTTCTTGTCTTTCATTTGCACCCTTTCTTTCTTTTGATTTCGGGCATGCTTTTCATGCTTAGTGACTCAACCTTGGTTTCTTGATCTATATCTTGCTTATCTTTCATCATGAACCTTTTTCTAATTTGATCATATCTATCTTATTTTTTCTTAGCCTTTCCTTCATTTTGATTTTGATCTTGAGGGGGCAAGAACACTCTATTGAGGTTCATTGTTTGCAAAGTTGATTCAAAATCTACTCATCTTTTTCTACCTAGCTTGGGGCAGATGATTATTGTCCCTAGCGCAAGTCAATGTGTGATTTTTCACTTTCCAGGTGTTGATATTTGTCACACACACACACACATATATGTATATATATACATACATATATATATATATATACATACATATATATATATACATACATATATATATATTATAATATATATATATGTATGTATGTATATATGTATGTATATATGTATATATATATGTATATATGTATATATATATGTATGTATATATATATATGTATGTATATGTATGTATGTATATATATATGTATGATTATATATATGTATATATATATATGTATATATGTGTGTGTGTGTGTGTGTGTGTGTGTGTGTGTGTGTATCATGAATTTTATAGTTGCTAAAAATTGTTTGGGCAGACCTATAATTATAAGACCCATAGCAGCATATTGTGTTCCAGGCACTATAAGACCCTAGATGGCATGTTGAGGGAACAAGAGTTAGATGCTTAATCTTTATATATTTTTGACATAAATCAATTGATATTATACACACTTTATTTGACAAGCACATTAAGTCAAAGAGGGACAAATGTATGCACCCTAAAATGGTCACCTTGACTACGTGCCCCAGTTTCATAATTTATCTCAAGCTTGAATCGATATTTACATCACCATTTCCTTTGATCAAATTAAACTATTTGAATTATTCAATTTATTTGAATTATTTAATTAATCATTATTATTTTACATCAATTTCCTTGATTAAATTGGAGTTAATTGATTTAATTAATTTTAAATAAATTGTTGGATCATCTTGATTTTTGTATTATTTAATTAAAGGAATTTTCTCCCTTTTAATTAAATAAAATCCCTCCTCACTTAATTTTTTGTGCAATAATTATTATTTTAAAAGAAATAATTAAATAAATGTCACATGTTGATATCTGATTGAAAAGATCATTTGATTAGAAAGATTGTTGAAGAAGATTGTGTGTTTCAATCATTGTTTTGTCACTGATGTCAAACCTGCTACATGTTGGTGAGAAAATTGCTTATAAATTTTAAGTACTATCACTTAATTGATTGATGAGGAGGATTTGATCAACAAGATGTAACAAAAGTACCTAGAGGAAAGGTTGAGTTATGATTATGAATTGAAGTACAAGAATTAGTTAAGATAGTGATAACATAATGTATTGATGATCTACTTAAGGTTACAAAATGATTGGCTACACTTAGAAAGTTTAGAAGAATAAAGTTAAACAAAGTTCATTTGCCAAGCTTGACCAAGTGGATAGTAGGTGCTAAGAAAAGTTAGTGCAAGTTGAGAAAAAAGTCAGTTGGAGCCGAGTAAAAGCAAGTTAGTAGATGTCGAGTAATTTTTAGTTGATGTTGAGCACCAATAAAATCCAGTTGATGTCGAGTGATTACAGTAGATGTCGAGTAATATAGTATGTACCGAGCATCAAAAGGTTGATAATGCCAAGCTATTGCATTATGACAAAGATCGAAGATTTTCCAAATAAAAGCTAACAAGTTTGTTTTCTTGGAACTTGTGAATCAGGAGGAAGATAAGATTGATGAGCTAGTGGCACAGAATCTTATGTAAACCACTTTGGAGGCGAATTCAAATGGATTCTAAGAGAAGTTTCTAGAAAAGACAAGATATGAGGTAGATACATTATCCTACCTAATCTATTGAAAACCCTAATTTTGATGATGGATAATGAGCAGGAAAATGTTCTAATTTCTTGTATATAGGAATGTCTAGTCATGAAGGAGAGAGAGAGAGAGAGAGAGAGAGAGAGAGAGAGAGAGAGAGAGAGAGAGTTTGATGTGAAAATCTAATAAGGAGAAGAAAAGGGGTTTTGCTTCATCAAGTGACCCAAGTGAAGAAGTATGTAATGGCATACTAAGCTAGAAGGCTTAAAGAGGATGAATGCTTGAAGGGAGAACAAGCTATCAGAGTTGCAAAGATTGGAAGCCTAGCAGAATTAAGGACTAAACAGAGATCTAAAATCAGAAAGTAAGGTTGTAAGTTGTATCAGATCAAAGCTCTATTGTTACTTTCTAATAATTGTATCAGCCTAGGGTAAATCATTTGGAGTAAGGTTGACTTAATAGTCATTGGAAAATCTTTTAACAGGGTGCCATTCAAAGTGAATGGCCTAAAGTCCTCTAACAAGGCTCACTTTTGACAAGGTGATTGAAATCCCTTAACCAGGTCACATTTAATAGTGTGTATTGTAACCTTTAACAGGGATCACTTTAGAAGAGTGGAAAAGGAGTAGCATGTTACTAGTGGTTTTTCCCAAATTGGGTTTCCACATTAAATCATTGTGTCAAATGTGCTGATGGATATGTTGTGTTTCATGCTTTACATTTCTACAAGATTGATTTAATAGTAACATATCAATTTTAGTTAACACACAATGAATACATGCTATATGATGAGATGGATGTATGGTGAATGTTTTATGGTTAGAATTTTGAAGTGTTGATTCACCCCCTTCCCCTCAATATTCAATTTTGCATTGTCATTTCCAACATGACTTTCATATAATACTTAACATGATATTTTTGTTAAAGGAGATAATTTCATAGAAAAAAAATTAAAAATATTGATATCACTCATATAAGTGTTAGCAACACTAACATCTTCGCTAACATTAACAAATGTTAGCACCTTCGCTAACACTTGAAATTATTAACATGGTCCTAACACTCATGTAAGTGTTGAAGGAGATAATTGCACAGAAAATATAGGAAAACAAAATGTTGCTAACACTAGTATAAGTGTTAGTAACACTAACATCTTCACTTACACTTCAAATTATTAACATGGTGCTAACACTTCAAGTTACTAGCAATGCTGCTAACACTCATGTAAGTGTTAGCAACACTTCAAATTGCTAATAGAGAAAACAATAAGAATAAAATTTAAATGAAAGTATTTTAATGTTAATATATGGGATAAATGTTTTAGTTACCTAAATCAAATATTTTTAAACCAATATATTCACCTTTGGAGACAACTAGGCTTTTTCTGTTGCTTTCATTGACTAGTGGTTTAGAACAAAGCTCACAGAGTGGATTGGTTCTCTTTTTTTTTTTTTTGTTAAGAACAGAGCTTTGTAGAGCATTTTAAGCTTATAATTGGTGAAGAAGATTTAATTCTAAACTTGTGTTGAGTGTACCAAAATATTCATTTCAATGAATTATATGCTCAAAAAAAAACTAATTTCTAACTTGTGTGGAGTGTACAAAAATATTTTTTGGGTATATAACTCGTAAATAATATTTTCAAAGATTTGTAAACATTTTTTAACACTCTAGTTAGTTGAATCAAGTATTGTTAAACCAATATATTCACTTTTTACTGGCAACTAGGTTTTTTCTGCCACTTTCACTAACTAAAGGTTTAGTAGGTAATGTGAGGGAAGAATTCAAAAAAAGAAAAAAAAAATTAAATAAAAGTATTTTAATCTTAATCTATGGGATAAATGCTCTAGTTAGCTCAATCAAGAATTTTTAAATCAATATATTTACTTTTTGAGACAACTGTGGTTTTTCCTCCACTTTCACTGACCGGTGATTTAGAACAAAGCTCAGAGAGTGGATTGGTTCTCTTTTTATTTTTTTGGCTCTCAAAGCATCATATTAATTACTATATGAAAGTCACGAAGGGACATAGCATTTTTTTTCTAACGATGAAAAATATCACAAGTTTACAAGAAGCACATTAGGAAGAACCAATCCGCTCATTAGCACTTGTATGAAGTGTTATGTGTTAGCAACATGCATGTGTTTTGTTCTCCACCTCAAAATACTTTCATTTAAATTTTATTCTCATTTTTTTCTCTTCCCTTGCACATGTGTTGTTCACCACCTTAAAATACTTTCATTTAAATTTTCTTCACATTTTTTGCTATTCTCTCACATTACCTACTAAACCACCAGATATTATTTTCATTAATGAGTTATATGCTCAAAAAAAATTAATTTCTAAACTATAAAAAATAAATTAGGATAAACACACTAGTTAGCTTAATCAAGTATTTTTAAACCACTATATTCACTTTTGGAGGCAAATAGGTTTTTTCTGCCACTTTCACTGACTGGTGATTTGGAACAAAGCTCATAAAGTGGATTGGTTCTTTTTTTGTTTCGTTGTTAAGAATAAAGCTCTTTGGAACATTTTAGGCTTATAATTGGCAAAGAAGTTGATGCAGGGGCATCCGAGGGTCAAGGTTGAGTCAAATGTGGGTTTTGGTCGAGATTTATTTTCGAGGGTCATAACTTTTGACTCAGATGTGGGTTTTGGTTAAAATTTTACAGGTAGTTGCATTACAAGGAGTTCTTTAGATTGTCAATCGAGCTTAGCTCAATAGATGGTCATTTCAATATTTTTTCAAGAGCTTAAAATCTCATCTTGACCTCCAAATTTGGCATTTTGTGTTTTTTCCAAAAAAAAAATAGAAAGTTGTTTTTGTAATAAATTTGAAATTGTATTTTTGATTTCATTGATTAGTTGGCAATTTTTCTTGCTGTAACTAGGGGCTTTTCTTGGGAAAATTAGGATTCGTAGGATGATTTTTTAAAATTACCAAAAATGGAAAAAAAAAAAAATTCTCACAAATCTACCAAATATGGTCATTTTTATAATTGTAAGTAGGTATTTATTTTCATTGTAGTGGTAGAGTAGAATTGTGAAAGTTTAATGAAGAGTTATGGTATTTGGAAACATCTGTCTTGTGTCAATTTCTAAATTATTCTTTGACAAGATTGGGTTACATTAGAAGTTTATTTCAAGACTTGTGTGGAGTGTACAAAAATATTCCTTTCATTAATGAAAGGAATATTTTGTAGTTCATAAAATAATATTTTTTGGGCATATAACTCCTTACTAAAAGAAATATTTTGTTACACTCAATGCATGTCTTGAATTTCTAATGTGCTTCTTGTAAACTTGTGATATTTTTCATCATCTCAAAAAAAAAAAAAAAAAAAAATCCTACATCCCTTTGTGACTTTTATATAATAGTTAATATGATACTTTTGTTAAAGGGGGAAAATGCATAGAAAATACAAACAAAAACATAAATAAATTATTAACATGATGCTAACACTTCAAGTTACTAGCAATGTTGTTAACACTCATGTAAGTGTTAAAGGAGACAATTTCACAGAAAACACAAGCAAAAAAATGTTGCTAACACTCATATAAGTTTTAGCAACACTAACATCTTCATATAGGAGATTAGTTCTTCTTTTTTTTTGTTAAGAACAGACCATTCTCAAACATTTTAGGCTTATAATTGGCAAAACAGTTTTAATTCAAGACTTGTGTGGACTATACAAAAAAATATTTTGCAGTTCAAAAAATAAAAATATTCAAACATATAACTCCTTAATGAAAGAAATATTTTGGTACACTCAACATAGGTCTCAAATTTCTAATGTACTTTTTTTAATTTTGTGATTTTTATCGTTGCTAAAAAAAATGTTACATCCCTTTGTGACTTTCATATAATACTTAATATGATACTTTTGTTAATGCATAGAAAATACAAGCAAAAAAATGTATTGCTAACACTCATATAAGTGTTAGCACGCTTACATCTTTGATAACATTTGGAATTATTGACATTGTGCTAACACTTCAAGTTACTAGAAATGCTGCTAACACTCATGTTAGTGTTAAAAGAGACAATTTCAAAAAAAACATAAGCAAAAAAAATGTTGCTAACACTCATGTAAGTGTTAAAAGAGACAATTTCACATAAAACACAGGCAAAAAAAATATTGATAAGTAGGAAAAAAAAATATTGAAAACACAAGCAAATGGGGTTGCAAGCTTTGGCTTTAACCATGGAGGAAACTTTGTAGTTAAGTGCGCTCAAGCTGGAGTAGTACTAGGATGGGTGACCTCCCGAGAAGTCTGCGGTGCCTCACCCCTATGAGCATCACCTAGATCCAATGAGTCCTAAGTGTTCCATCTATTCTCATGAGAGATGGATTCATATTGAATCGCTACTCATGGAATATGGGTCAATGAGTTTGACTCAAAAATCACACACTTAAATCCTGATAGCATTATCACAAAAAAAAAATATTGCCAACACGCATATAAGTGTTAGCAACACTAACATCTTCATTAACACTTTAAATTATTAACATGGTGCTAACACTTCAAGTTACTAGCAATGTTGCTAACAGTAATGTAAGTGTTAGCAACACTTCAAATTGCTAACAGAGTAAATAATGTGAAGAAAATTTAAATGAAAGTATTTTAACGTTAATCTATGAGACAAACACTCTAGTTATCTTAATCAAGTATTTTTAAACCACTATATTCACTTTTGGAGACAAATAGCTTTTTTTTGCTGCTTTCACTAGTTAGTGGTTTAGAACAAAGCTCACAGAGTGGAGTGGTTCTTTTTTTGTTTTGTTTTTAAGAACGGAGCTCTTTAGAGCATTTTAAGCTTATAATTGGTGAAGAATTTTAATTCTAAACTTGTGCAGAGTGTACCAAAATATTCATTTCTTTAATGAATTATATGCTCAACAAAATTTAATTTCTAACTTGTGTGGAGTATATCAAAAAAAAAATTAGCATATAACTCATAAATAAGATTTGCAAAGCTTTACAAACATTGTTGAATGCTCTAGTTAACTGAATCAAGTATTTTCAAACCAAAATATTCATTTTTGCTAGCAACTAAGTTGTTTCTGCTGCTTTCACTAATTGGTGGTTTAATATGTAATGTGAGGGAAGAACAAAAAATAAGCAAAAATTTTAAATAAAAGTATTTTAATGTTAATCTATGAGATAAATGCTCTAGTTAACTTAATCAAATAATTTTAAATCAATGTATTTACTTTTGGAGACAACTAAGTTTTTTGCTTTGCTTTTACTGATCAGTGGTTTAGGAAAAAGCTCACAGAGTGGATTGGTTCTCTTTTTTTTTTTTGGCTCACAAAGCATCATATTAAGTATTATATGAAAGTCAAAAAGGGACGTAGCATAAATATCACAAGTTTACAAGAAACACATTAGAACGAGCCAATCCACTCTTTAACACTTGTATGAAGTGTTAAGTGTTAGCAACATGCAAGTGTGTTGTTCTCCACCTTAAAATACTTTCATTTAAATTTTCTTCTCATTTTTTGCTCTTCCCTCACATTACTTACTAAACCACTAGATATTCTTTTTATTAATGAGTTATATTCTCAAAAAAAATTAATTTCTAAACTATAAAAGAGAATTTGGGATAAATGCTCTTGTTAGTTTAATAAAGTATTTTTAAATAATTATATTCACTATTGGCAGCAACTAGGTTTTTTCTGCCACTTTCACTGACTGATGGTTTAGAATAAATCTCACATAATGGATTGGTTCTTTTCTTTTTCTTTTTTTAGAACAGAGCTCTCTAGAACATTTTAGCCTTATAATTGAAAAATAAGTTTAATTCAAGATTTGCGTAGAGAGTAATGAAAGGAATATTTTGCAGTTCAGAAAAATTTGAAAAATTGGGCATATAACTCCTTAATGAAAGAAATATTTTGTTACACTCAACGTAGGTCTCGAATTTATAATCTATTAGTTGTAAATTTGTGATATATTTCATCATCGCAAAAAAAATGTTGTCCCTTTGTGATTTTCATATAATACTTAATATGATACTTTTGTTAAAGGAGATAATTGCACAGAAAATACAGTAAAAAAAAAATCAAATTATTAACATGGTGCTAACACTTCAAGTTATTAGCAATGCTACTAACACTCATGTAAGTGTTAAAGGAGACAATTACATAGAAAACACAGGTTAAAAAAAATGCTAACACTCATATGAGTGTTAGCAACACTAACATCTTCGTAGAGTGGATTGCTTCTTTTTTTGTTTTGTTGTCCCAATAACATTCTCTTAAATTTGAACCAATCCCTTGATTAAATAAATAATAAATTCATATTTGATATTGTTCATAGTACAAGTACTTTGTGTTATACATTAATATATTATAGTATACACATTTCTTATATGGATAGTATACCTCATTACTAAGTCTAAAGGTCAAGTACTAGTAGTTATGTGACACTTGTTCAACTTACAAATTTCATCAAGTCATTGTTCAAAATTGATTTTCAATCAAAAATAGATTTACAAATATATTTAGTGGAAATTATAAATATTAAAATGATATAAATGATTGAGTGCAATTAACTATTGACACTCTCATTAAAATATTAATTGTATACATACAAAGATGAAATGTATATAATGAGAAAAATCAAGCTAACATAGACTATTACTCAAATTATGATAGAACTAGCACTTGCACCTTTGGAGGGTGCAAGGAGTGCACCAATAGTTTTATATGTAAGATGATGTTACCCTATTGTTGATATAGAATGTTTAATCAAAATTTTTGGTATGTAAAATAAATTATTGGTAAAATAATTTTCTACTAAGCCTTAAAGTATTTTGGTGATAGTGATACATTTATTTTTTATTATTTCATGGATGCAAAAAGCTACATCTTGTTTTCCAACATGTGAGATTCCTTTATTTTGTTATGTAATTGTGTATTGGTGATTCTGCATTTTAGCATATCTCTTAATGGTAAAAGTAGGTTGGATACATGAATATTAGCTAAACTCTTGAAATAATTGATGGTAATAATGCATGACATATTAAGTGGTAGTTGTCTCCAACTTTCTAATGTGATAGGAAAAATTGGAATGGTCTTGAGATCATGTTCATTCTAGGATGACCCATATAACTATGAAAATGTATGACAAGATACATGGGAACACTTGGTGGTTTACAGCCTCACACACTATATCATAATCCTCTCTTTGCCAATGTTACATAAACAATATAGAATCTTTCTCATTCAATTTTTTCACAATTTATTTGTTTAATGCCAATCTTGTTCAGTTGCTTTTGAATATTTAATTTGGCTTGAAGTGAAATATTTGTCTCTATCAATATGTTCCAAATAGATTTTCAACCTACTCTGTCAAGTTTAGCTAAATATAGTGATTTTTGAAACTTAAATATTTATTTTCTCATGAGATAATTTGTGAATAATGGGATTATATGATATATTGATAGTCTATAACTTTTACATTTTTATGTAAGCTTCAATTTTTATTATTTTGATAACTTTATTCTTATAGAATACATTACTTTTATCAAAAAAAAAAATTGTTACTGTGGTTTCTAACCATACGAATAATGTTTACTCAAATTTTCACAATCTAATAACCAATAATTGTGTGGTAACTTTTATAACTAAAATTAATATTGTAAACGAATTCAAATTTTTTATACTCTTTTTTTCTTTAGAATATTAATTTTAATTTTAATAGTTTAGAAAAAATCAATTTGATTAATTTGGTGAATTGCTTTTGAAATTGTAATAGTTGAATATATATAGTTGTATATTTAGGAAACTATTCAAATATAATATTTAGCATTTGCCTTTACCCACCTATTAAAGGGACATTCAGAGTCTTGTATCCAAAATATATATAATGTGAGGCTAGGAAATAGGCTGATAAAAATCACATCTACCATAGAGAAACCTATAAATCATCACATAAAAGAATTATAATATATTGCAAAGTAGTGTTATGTAAGAGTGTAAAGGCAAGCTGCAAACCACCTTAGAGAATTAAATGAAAAAATGGACAAATTTGTGAATGTTTTCAGCAATTTTCTCATCACCTCTAGCAAACAAAATTAAAATGTTTCTAAATTAAATCTCTTAAGAATGTAACAATAGTGTTAGTAACTGACATTACATCTATAAATTAGAGAGTTGATACAACTCTAATGGAACCGAGTTTTTATCATGTAATTTCCTAGACACCACTGAAGACAGAATATTTATCAATTACCTTCAAGCTAATAACAATAATCTCTACTAATCTAATCTTTATAAGAAAAGATGGATAGCATTAATTTTTGAAAAATTATCAAGATAGATTACTGTGTTTTCTTTTGACTTTGGAAGATAAATATGGTTAGCAAGAATGGTGGTTTAGGATAGTGTTTTTTCAAATGCATGATGCAAGTACAACATTTATTTTCATCAGGGACATTATTTGCAAAGTTCAAACTTCCAACCTCTCTATGGGATGAGAACCACAAAGATAATGTTATAATTGGTTGCTTTCTACAGATATTGTTAGGAAATTTTCATAAATAGTTAGTACTTGTGTTAGAATTAACAAATTGAATGCATTGTTTCTCTTTGTGTGTATAAATTGACTTTCCTCTCATAGGTTTCAATTGGAGTTAACTAAGAAAGGTTGGAGGTTTGATTGGCATTGTGTATCAATTTTGTTGCAGGTTGGCATAGTCTTAATGCTACTCAGAGTAACCATCTGATCTTCCCAAGAAAATTCATATGTATTTCCATCTTCATCTTCTAGCAATCAATAGATGGGAATAATAATGCAGTGACAAGATCAAAAGACACCCACTATTCTTTTCATATTTATATCAATAACAGTATTTATTCTCAACACTGAGTTGTTAGGATTAAACCACGGACAGAAATAACAATTACATGCAAATATCAATAATATCAAAAAATAATAGATCACACAGAAATGAACACAAGACACCAAGATTTAACGTGGTTCACCAAAACCTTGGGCTACATCCACCAAACAGCAAGTCCACTATTTTTATGATCCAGTGATTACAACCTGATTATAATAAGTAATCCCTTATAGCTCAATATCACTGCAAGAATCAATTTTCACATCAGCTTATCAAACAATCCCTAACCCTAAGCCCCATTATACAAGTATTTTTGCCACTTTAGGGTTACAACATGTTAGCCATATTTTGGTGAATATAAGCAATAGCCAATTAGCAAATAGTAGCCCAAAGTTTTGTGCCATTGGCGAATGGTAGCCCCAAAGAATTTATGAAGTATGTACATTACTTCCTTGATCAATCACCACAATCTAACAATCTCCCACTTGGAAACTAATCAAAATCCACAATAGAAAATAATCTCCTACTTGGAGACTAATCCTGTAGCAATACCACTACCACATGGGGCTCCCACTGGATAAAACCACCCTGAAAATTGATGTTCTTTTATTCCTATTTAGTCTAGAAGACCAACTAAATCTGAAGAGAAATTCAACTTCTCCTTGGTCATTACTTTTGTAAACATATCTACTGGATTGTCATCTGTATGTATCTTGTCTAGCTTTAATTGTCCATCATCCAAAATAGATCAAATGATATGGCACAGCAATTGTATGTGTTTTGTCTTTGAATGTAGATTCGAATTCTCTACAAGATGAATGGCACTCTGACTATCTATAAACAAATAATTAGCCCTCTAAGGGTGTCCCAATTCTTTTAAGAAGAACTGAAGCCATATCATCTCCTTGGTTGCCTCTATAAAAGTAACATACTCTACTTCTGTAGTGGATAATACATTAACCTTTTGTAACCTAGAAACCCAGCTCACCACTGCCCCACCAATAGTAAATACATACCCTTAGTACTCTTCCTGGTATAAATATCCCCTACCAAATCTGAGTCAACATAGCCTTGTAAATTAGTAGTAGAGCCCCCAAAGTGTAAACACTTGCTAGATGTTCCTCTTAAATATTTGACAATCCATTTTATTGTAGTCCAATGCTCAATTCTTGGATGACTCATATACCTGCTAACGACTCCCACTACATGTGCAATATCTGGCCTTGTACATACCATAGCATACATCAAAATTCCTACAGTTGAAGCATAGGGTACCTTGGACATCTTATCCTCCTTTTCTTGTATCTTTGGACAGAACTCCTTAGTCAACTTTAAATGACCAGGTAAATGTGTTGACAGCTTTAGCATTCTCCATAGAGAAATGTTGCAACAACTTCTCAACATAATCAGCCTAGTATAGCACCGATTTCTCATTCTTTCTATCTTGACAAATCTGTATACCAAGGATTTGTTTTGCTGCCCCCAAATCCTTCATAGAAAATGCATGTGCTAATTATTGTTTCATCCCCTTAATGTGATCCATGTTAGACCCAGCTACAAGCATATCATCAACATATAAACATAAAATAATGTTGTTGTCATCATCCAACCTCTTAAAATAAACACAATGATCTGAATGACACCTATTATATCTATGCTCATGCATAAACCTGTCAAATTTTAGATACCATTGCCGAGGTGCTTGCTTCAAGCCATATAAACTCTTCTTCATCTGCACACTAAGTTCTTCTTACCTTTGATCTCAAATCCCTATGGCTGAGCCATATATATTTCTTCATCCAAATAATCATTAAAGAAGGTTGTTTTAACATCAACCTACTCCAAATGAAAATCTTCAATAGCCACAATACTTAAAACAGTGTGAATAGAAATCATTTTAACAACAAGAGAGAATATCTCATCAAAATCAATGTCTTTTTTTGGTGCAAATCCTTTTACAACTAACTTGGATTTAAATATTTTCTTACCTCCTTCCTCTAGTTTCAACCTATAAACCCACTTATTTTGTAAAGCCTTTTTACCTGTAGTCAACTTGCATAAATCCCATGTCTTATTTTTCAGCAAAGAGTCCATTTCTTCTTTCATTGTAGACTCTCACTGAATCTTAGTATCTACCTGCATAACTTCATTATAACATTCAAGTTCACTAACTTCTGTTAGTAAAATAGAATACAAAGAGGAAGAAAATCTTTCTAGGGGTCTAATTATCCTTGTTGACCATCTAACATTTAGTAGTGTGTATGGTATTTGTTGTTGTGGTTGTTGCACATCATGAGGAATGGATTTTCAAAATTCCAAAGCCTATAACCAAATTCATGAATTCCATATCTAACAAATACAAATTTCTTTGACTTAGCTTCCAGCTTGGTTCTATTTTCAAAATCTATATGAGTAAATGCTTCACAACCAAAGGTTTTGAGAAAATAATAACTCACCGTCTTACCAGTCCATGCTTCCTCTAGAATACCATAGCCTAAAGGAGTAGAGGGACCTCTATTAATCAAATACACAGCAGTATTGACAGCCTCCACCCACATGTGTAAGGGCAACCCAGCATGCAACCTCACGCTCCTTGCACGATCCATTATAGTCCTCTTCATGCATTCAACCACTCCATTTTCATGTGGAGTCCTTGGAATAGTTTTCTATCTACAAATACCATTAGAGAAGCAATAATATTCAAATTCATGACTGCAATACTCACCACCATTATCAGATCTAAGACATTTTAATTTTTTACCAGTCTCATTTTCAACCAAGCATTTCGAGTTCTTAAAAGTTCAAAATACATCAAATTTTTGTCTATGGAAATAAACCCATACTTTTCTAGTTGCATCATCAATAAATATAACATAATAATGAAAGCCACCAAGGGAAGATACCTAAGCTGGTCTCCATAAATTGGTATGCACAAGCTCTAATTTCTCCTTTTTATTTTCCTTCCCAGTCTTCACAAAAATCACTCTCTCTTTTTTTCCATACACACAACTTTCATAAAAATCCATATTAACACATTTTAGACCTGATAAAACTTTCTTTGAATGAATTACTCTCATTACTTTTTCACTCATGTGCCCAAGTCTGTTGGGCCACAGTGTTGTATCAGAATTTACAGTAGCTATTTATTCTCCCTAGTTAACTGCAGTAATTGTTCCTAAGCATTCACTTTTCTCTGAAACAATTAAAGTAGAAGGAACAATATGATCTGTACAAAGATATAACGTGCCTACTTTCACACCTTTTGCTACTACAAGGGAACCTTTTGAGACCTTCCAATTTTTATCATTAAAAGTAACTACACAACCCTCATCACCAAGTTGCCCTGATAAAATTAAATTTCTACTCAGCCTTGGAACATGTCTTACCTCATGTAGTGTAACGCACTACCAAGGGATCCAAAAGAATAAACCTAAAGTTTAACTAAGTTTGCCAAACATTTTTTTTTTTAAACAAGAAAGATAATCATACACATCAAACACATAGTAGCGAAAGCAATAACATACAATCATCTAACACATACATAACAGGTTACATTCCTTAAGGATCTCATGATGTTGAATCACATTTAAATCTAATTAATACTAATTCTAACAAGTACCACATCCACATGAAAGAATAATCAGAAAGTCCAATGTCCATATTATACATTTTTTATGAATGCCTCTTGGCAAATTAATTTGGAATGCTCAATCATCCACTTTACATGTCATAGGGTATGAAAGGGTAAAAGCATATACATATGTAGAATGGAAATAAAGATACATCATCCTCCATGAATCCATGATACATAGAACAGTATAATAAATAAATCCATCCACCATACATGATACATCCATCCATCATAAAAGATATAAACATCCAACATGAAATACAACTAACTAAGTGTGTGGTTCCTTCCAACCGTCAATAGCATCATAAGACCATCATGGGCCCTAGCCATCCCCCATATGTAACATCCCAAGCCATAGATTAGATCATCGGTGCTATCATAATAGGGATGTCACTCCTAAAACATACTACAAAAAAGCATAAGGAAATCTAACATACTAATCATCAATATAAAGAAATGCATCAGTAAATAGCATCACCTAATCATGGTAAACAAGCATCCCAAAAAGCTCTAACCATGGTGACTACGGATAGATCTCCATGGTAAGAGTAAAATCACTACCATCCGACCATGTGGACCTAAATGGTCCACTCCCACTGTGCTGAGGAGATAGTCTCAAGTCCCCAAACAAGATATCAAATCACATAACATAGATACTCTCTAAGTCCAAGAAATCCTAAAAGTATACTAACTCAAAGGTTCTAACATAGATCAACATCTAGACCCAGAGGCACACAAAGACACATAGGAAACCTACTATGTAAGCAGGAAAGTGTCATCACACAAATCACATTTAGAGTTACTTGAGCAATCCCTGAGGAATCTTGGGTCCCTAGTGATCCCTGTGGCCACTAGTATCTTTTCGTACTACAAGGCATACTATGAAATGTAAGATCATAACCAAGAATTCTCTTTACTCCCATCCTAGTCTGTAGTAGCACTCGAGGTATGGGTGAGAACATACAATTAATCTTATTAGGTTCATTTAATTTAGTATTTAGTGTAATGTTATCACTTATTTAAAATAACTTACAATGAGTTATCCCTAGAGCCACTTAGGGCCCTCGTCCCCCATTGCAAGCCACTTCCCAACACTACATATAAATAACCTAAACTAGGCTCAATAACAATACAAATCAATAATCTCATAAAAATCACCTCAGCCCTATACAAGTGACTAAAAAGTATCAAAAGATAATCCACAATATTCACATCAGTTCTCCACGAGCAACTAAAAAGCATCAAATGATAAATCACAATATCCATCGATTCTCAACAAGCAACCGTAAAGTATCCCAAAATAAATCACAATATCCATTGGTTCTCAATAAGTGACTAGAAAGCATCACAAAATAGTACTGATCGAAGACTCCAAAATGGTTAACTCAAACATGTCACAACATGACATCATCAAGAAAAAATCATTCAAAACACCTCAATCCTCTCAAAGTGACTGGGAAACAAATCAAATATAACTAATCAATGACTGAAAAATGGTTAAATTAGATATCTCATAACATACACCTCAGCTTCACACAAGGAAACTGGAAAGCAATAACAATCAATAATCCACACACATTATAGAGCATGTCATCACATTACCATGGTTGGGTTAAAAGATTGAGACCAAAACATCAGCATGACATCACAAACACATAACTCCCGAGCCTTTGGTAACAACCTAAGACTGGTTAATACTAAGACAACCCGAAACCCCAAAACATAGACAGTACACAAAACACATAATAGGATAGCCTCACAGTTTGGTTGATTTAGAAAACACATAGTTTGGGTTAAACAATAAGGTTTCAATTTTTAGTGTTTGTGTTCAAGTGAATAGTCTCATAGTTCAATTTGATTGATAATATACTATTGAGTTAATGTGAGGTTTCCATTTCCAGTTGAACGTATGTTTTAAACAAATAAAACCCATGGTTTACCCTTACAAATTTTTTTGTTCGTATATCCAAATGAAATGCACAATTACCCCTAATTATTTTAAGTCAAAGTCCTAAAACAATCCAAGGGTAATAATTAAATTATTAATAATACTTGTTGATCTTTAAACATAGTAATCTATGCTTTCATTAGAATTAGTATTATAATAATTTAATAAATTTTGAACTTACTTAAACAAATTCCCTTATTAATTAATTTTAATTAAATCAAATTTTAATTAAATTAATTAATAATAAATAAAAAGAACTATATTACATTTATTAATAATTTATTTAATTATAAAATTATTAATAAATAATAATACAAATTCAATATAATTTAATAATTTAATAATTTAAAAATAATAATATAATTTAAATTAAATAATAATAATGTTAATAAAACAATTTTTAGAACTTTTTAAAAAATAAAATTGAATCACATATGATCTAGGCATTTATAAAGGCCCGTCGGCCTACCACTTAATGTAGTTGTCACAGCTCTTTATTGCTGCTGCAGTAGAGTATGCTACGACCACAGTGGAAATACAGAGGAGGAGGGTGTGGGCTTTTCCCCACCTCACCCATATTAAAATACATATTTTTTTTTATAAGTTTCCTTATAATATAAATTCTATTTTTTTATACAATTTTATTTTATTAAGAATTTAATAAAAAAATATTTTTTTAAAAATGAATCCCCCATTTGTATGCATAAGTTTATTTGTTTTAAAATACTTGTTTTTATTAAATTCATTTATGTAATCAGATTTAATAAATATATATAATTTATAATTCAAATATTTTCTTTAAATAAAATCATATATATATATATATATATTCTTTTTTAAAAAAATTCAACATTAACCTGATAGAGAAAATATCATTAACTAATCAAAAAAAAAATTCAACTTAGAATTTTCTTTTCCCAATTTCAAAACCCTACCCCGATTAAATTTCTCAATTCCATTTTAATTCAAACCCAAATCTCGATTTAATACTAATTTTTTTCAATTGTAGAATGAGGTTTTCTGAATAGTTTTTCAACCAGATTTACAAATGAAATCAAATAGCATAAGATTCAGAATGAAGGGTGGCAAGATTCATACAAAAAAAATTGGGAAAACAAATTTCAACAAGCACGATGTAGACAGAATATATTGAATTACATAATTCATCTAGTGGTCAAAACACAAGACCCTACCTGAGCCTGATGCTAATGCGCAACCACCCAAAAATTGTGAGAGAATTTGCTTCTATCTAGAATCTTCTCTCTAAAAACTTTTTCCAAAAATTCCCTTCCAAATTCACTTCCCAAAGCTTGAATCCAAATTCCTTCTCCAAATTTCATGTCTCTCAATAATGAACCCCCTAATTGTGATAAAGAGTTCTCTCCTTAAATTGGGGCACTGAATGTGCGTTCACCCCGAAAAACTCTTTGCTCACAACCCTTAACTCAATATTAACTTTTATTAATCTTTCTTTTATCTTTTCATGCACCTTAAAAGAATTATTAAATAACTTTATTTAATATTCCACTTGACTCCTTTCTAAAATAATTTATTAATTTAGTCACATGCACACATTATGCAATTAAAATAACATTATTAAATTCACATGTTTAATCTTTTTAATTAATTTCTTTTATTTTCAACTCATGTATGCATCATGCGATTGAGAATCTTTTTAATAATTAATACCCTTTTTCCACTTTTAAATTTTATTTTTGAACGTTAAATTTGATAAATATTTATTAACTTAAGTAACAATAATATTTAGCATTTCTTTAAAAATGAACTCTAAATATATTATTATTAAATTAAATTAATGTTATCATGTTCTAAATTTATACTTATAACTTTTATCATCAAATTTAATTTTTTTTATTTTAATTAATTTTTCAATTAATTAAATACAATTAAATATTAAAGTGTCATAATAATTTCCATTAAATTTAATCATTTATTTAATCTTTTAATTAGACAATTAATAGAAAATTTACCAAAGACTCATAAAGAAACATACAAAAACCCATCATAGGAAAAACACATACTAAATCAACCTAAAGGGTTATAATCACAAATTAACGTCATTTGACACATTCGAAGGGTACGGGACTCAAATACTTGTCCTAATTGTCAATTAGGACAAATGGCTTAAAAGTTTAGGATTTGGACTTAAGAATTTATCTCTCCTCTCTTACCATTGAGACATTGCGATAGGGTATGCTCATCCTAGAAATTCAGGGAAGTCGATACCTGGTACCTGCAACCTACATAAAATTTATGCATGTACAGACACAATATTCTAAGCTAAATAGGCCATGGTAGGAAGTGGTGTATCGTGTAGATCCTAACTAGCAGGTGACTACAACTCCCTTCCTTAACCACATAAGAAATGCTATACATAAAGAAAACAAACACGCACACCATACACATGCAGTATGGGGCAAGTATCCATAAGAAAACACATATGACAATAAACCATCTAACTAATCATCATCAATAACTGAAATCACTGAATAATCATCATATGTAAATGAAATATAGAGTACCAAGTAATTTCATCATATAATAAACTAAATGTGAAACAATATCTGATAATATCAAAACAATAGTACTCGTCATCAAACATAAAACTGGCCTAAAAGAGTTTGGCAATGATAGCAAAAATGCAAACTGGGGTAGGCACTACATGTAGTAGTCAATGATTCCCATTCTGCAACTTAATCTTAATTTTTCCCTTTCCAATAATCTGATAGGGTTCATTATCCCCCAAATAAACAAGTCCAAAATTCCCTTGGATATAATCAATAAAATAACCTCTATGAGGCGTAGCATGAAATGAAGCACCAAAATCTAAAACCCATGAATCATCAACACTTACTAAAGATAGAAGCAAAGCATCCTCTTCAAATTTTTTACTTACCACATTTGCCTCCTTCTCTTCATCTAGTTTATCTCCCTCATTTTTCTTTCAAGTCCAATAGTCTAACTTTTTATGCCCTATTTTACCATAGTACCAGCATTCATTTGGTCCTCTTGATTGAGACCTCCTCCCCTTTGACTTTTCTCTTGATTTCCCATAATTTCTAGAATTACTTCCTCTCTCAATTGTTCTACCTCGAATTTGTGCATTCAAAGCACTTTTTGATGTAGATCCACCTAAGTTTTCCTACGAGTTTCCTCACTCAAAGTAACACCGATCATATCATCATATTTTAGGGTACTAGATCCAGAAATAGAATTACTCATAGCCATTACCATGCCATTCTAGCTTTTAGACAAAGAACACAAAATCAAGAAAGCCATAATTTGTTCATCAAAATTAATACCCACAGAAGATAACTAACTAGTAACAGTAATGAATTCATTTAAATGGTCTGCAACAGATCCACCTTCTATCATTTTCATATTAAATAAACATTTCATGAGAAATACCTTTTTTGAAGTGGAGGGATTTTCATACAATTTCTTTAGGGTTTCCATCAACTCTTTTGTTGTCTTCACTTTTGTAATATTAAATGCCACCAATGGTGCCAGACATAATTGAATGCTTCCCAAGTTCCTTTCTATATAAAAGATCTTAGTTGCCATTTGACATAGATTCTTGATTCTTGGTTTTTCCTTCCAACAACTTCCATAAATCCTTTTGATAAAGATAGTCCTCCATTTGCATCTTCCATAACTAAAAGTTCTTCACATTTGTCAACCCTCAACTTACCTTCGTCTGCCATCACTCCCACTCAACTATGAGACTCCCACTCAATCATGAGACTTTCTTGTAGGGAATAACTGGAAAAAAATCCTTGCTCTGATACCACTTGTTACAATTAGACCATGGACAGAAATAAAAATTACATGCAAATATAAACAATATTAAAAAAATAATAGATCACACAGAAAAGAACATAAGACACCAAGATTGAATGTGATTCACCCAAACCCTGGGCTATGTCCACCAAAAAGCAACTCTAACATTTTTACAATCCAGCGATTACAACTTGATTACAATCTGTAATCCCTCAGTACCACTGCAAGAACCAATTTTCATATCACCTTATCAAACAATCCCTGACCCTAAGCCCTTTTATACACATATTTTTGCTGCTTTAGGTTTACAACATATCGTCCATATGTCGACGAATATAAGCAATAACCAATTGGCAAATAGTAGCCCAAAATTTTGTGTCATTGGTGAATAGCGAATAGTAACCCAAAATCTTGTGTCATTGGAAAATAATAGCCCCAAAGAATTTATGAAGTATGTACAGTCCTTCCCTGGTCAATCACCACAAGCTAACATGAGCCTTATTTTGAGTTAATAAGCTTGAAAGGAATAGTAGTGGATTCCTTGGAATCAACCTTTGTATTATAATTTCCCATTAATGAAGTGATGAGAGAGGAGGATTAAGATGAGCAGTGTTGCTTTAGTTTCAATTGATGCAATTTTCAACTGCTAAATTTGTTTCAACAATTTTGCTCTATTGCTTGCGCTTAGGAGACTATTGTCATACCAAATGTTGTAGATTTGTAGAAGGAGATTGTCAGATTGAAGACCACATAGAACAAACAACCCGATGGAAACTTCTTGTTGCCCAATGTAATCCAGTGTAAGACTACCAGAAAATATAAACTTTTTATTAATGATTCTCAAGGAGTGAAGCCTATCTACTTAATTAATGCTCAAAATATAATATTCACACCTAACATTGTTTATATATATGCCAAAACATTTTTTACAAATGATAATTGATTTCGTTGAGAAGATGCTAGATATTTAGCTATTTTATCTTTGAATTCCATTTGCTATTTAAATTAAGAAGTCCAAAGATACACTGAGACTAAAGGACAAATTTTAAGAGTACATGTTTTTATTAATCCCTACCTTAATATAAGGCACAGAACTAATGTTTTCATTAGCCCACCCCCCATTAATTTTGAGGACAAGAATTAATTTTTTTGGCTAAGGTTTAGGACTGTATATTTTTGAAGTCATTCATTACAACTAAAATCTTGATTTTTGATTGGTCCAAGACTATTTTCCTAGACATAAATCCTATTTCTTGAATTGAAAAATATGAAAAAAATCAAGAGGTTAAGAATGTAATTAATGTTTGTTAGAATTTATTTTATATTTTATTAAAACATTAGCAACATGTCAATAGGTGTTGAAGGAAGGAGTGGATGTATTGATTTAGTAGAAAAGCCCTAATGCATTCAAAAGTCTCTAGGGCGTGAAGGTTTTGAGCCACCCATTTTTACCAATTGTTCAACATTGTATCCCTGCACAGAGCAATATTGTGGAAGGAATAAATAGGTCATAATCACATAAATCTATGTGATCTGATTAATATAATGTTTTGTGCCTCTTGTAATGAATTCTCTGTAAAAGAATACATTTTACTATTTTAAGAAAAAGATGAAAAATGCATGTGCTTTAACTCTTTCAAATTCTGATGAAAATTAAGGTAAATTTTTAAAAAAATGATTTTTCTATGTGGGTTCACACGTGATTTCTTTCTTCCTTGTTTTGAATTAGTTGACATATCTTTCAATTGTGGCTTTTTTTGAAATCTTAGGTGAAATGGTAACAAAGCTCCCATTATCATGCTCATGGTCTTGTAACATTTTTTCAAGTCATGGAAATTATTTTTTTATTAACTTTTATTAATTTTTTCTTTTTCTTTTTTTAGACATCTTTTCTTTTTAATAATAGAATAAAACTAGCACTTGCATCTTTGAGGGATGCAAGAGTTACGCTGATAGTCAAATATATACCAAATGATTATATGGAGCAAGCTTATTATTGGATCGCTCTCTATTTCTATATCGATATGTCTTTATTTGACTCACAATTTTTCTATCTACCACCCTAACCATGTTTTTATATATTTATTAAATACACAAATTAACATTCCTATCTCTTTACCTTCAAAATCTTTATCTATATTCAATGTTCTCTTTTTCTCTTTGATCTATCTATCTATCTATTTATCACCATATAATCTTTACCACTTTATCCCTTCATATTTTTCTCTCCCTTTGTAAATATCCTCTCTCTCTCTCTCTCTCTCTCTCTCTCTCTCTCTCTCTCTCTCTCTCTCTCTCTCTCTCTCTCTCTCTCTCTCTCTCTCTCTCTCTCTCTCTATCTATCTCACACACACACACACACACACACACAAACACTCTCTTTCCCTCTCCCATCCCCCCACTCTATCCCTCTCTAGGTTTAAATCCCTAAGCTCAACCCTAAACCTCATTTTTGTCCCACTCGTCCCTCTCTCAACCATCAACATCATTTTCCTCTCTCATTCTCACTTTTACATTCTCTACGCACATATTATTATAAAATTGATACATGTAAATGTCATACCTTTACCCAATGTTGCACAAGCAATCCAATATCTTTCTCATACAATTATTTTGCAATATATGTGTTCAATGCACATTGGTGTTCATATTTTGAATCTAGTTCAATTTCTTTTACATATTTAATTTTCTGAGAATATGTTATGTTATTTATAGTTTTCAAAGGAGTTTGTTGGGTCAAGCATACCAAAAGCGACAATCAATTTCATAATCTTAAATATGTAATTTTTTTGTATATATTATTTTGGTATTAAATATATCTTTTTTAGCATACATTATTTTTTAAATATATTTTTAATTAAAATTATTCAAAGTGTATTTTTAAGTGCATATACAATTTTTTCTAAAGAGATTTTTTTTTTCTTTCTTAGAAATATGTTGTTTCCCTACCTCTATCATTGTAGCAAGATAACAATAAAGTGAATCACATTATTGGGTACTAGAGCATTTTTCTAGATTTTAATGTATTTGAAAGTAGAGAGACGTAAATTCTATGATTTTTTACTGTAATAATCAAATTAAAACAAGTAAAATAATAATAAAATTATATTTCATCCATGCCTTTTCATTTAATCACCATTTTTATTATATGAGTAATATTTAATCATTATTAGTTTATTATAAATAATATTTATAAGACTACATAAATTATTCTATATATATATTACAATTATTAATTTAAAAATAGAAAAAAATTGGAATATAACACCTTGTCTCTCTCTTTCACACTAATCGAGATTGAAATTTATACCATCTGCTCTTTATTGTATTGCACATTGCTTCTTATGCACCTACTAGATTACAATATAATATATAAATATAACTATTATGTTAATTTAAATGAATTTCATTAACATTAAACATAATGTCACGTCAAATGTTTAATACGCAAATTGTGTTTGTTGTGTTTAAACTATCCCTCTACCCATCATTTTCATATGTTTGGGGAAGATGTTTGCCCCCAAACAAACAAGTAATAGTGATGGCAACACCATATGTGAGATCCTTCGGTGGAGGTCTGATGGATTGAAAACTCCTGTCCAAATGCATAGTTTGATGAATTCTCTGTGATCATGCTTGAATACTCCAAACAACTCACCAAATTCAATTGACAGAGATTCCATATTGCACTCGCACTCACCAAAGAGAGTCACATTTGCTTCACACTAGGGGCACCACAATTGCTCCATTGATATATAACAACACACACTAGAAAAATATTGTAAATGTATCAATTAAATAAATGTATTTAGTGCAAGTCACTATATGCATTAAAATATGTGAAAAATATAACAAAATTAAATATAACTCTATATGTATATACAATATATGCATATATAAGCATATTTAATTGTATAAATACATGCTTAGACTATAATAGGTTGTTCAATATGTGATAATATATTTAGTGTAATTCTATAGTTATAAATAATTGCAACATTTAATATTTTATAAAATTATGATTAAGAAAGATGATAAATGTTATGTCCTTATTAAATGATAGGTATCAAGTTGAATTAAGTTACTTGTGATAGTGATAGGTAAGCTCTATGGTTATTTTTAGGTTTCTAAATTTTTTAAATCCATATTTTTAGTTTGCATCCTTGTCATTGTTATATTTTCAAGTGTTTGTCAACACATTTTACAACATAATTAATTTAATAGTTAAGGAGAACACTATATTTATGATTAATTTAAAAAGAATATTTCTATTTAAAAACTATTAACATATTCCTTATAAGTTCATAATTAATTTCAACAAATAAGATTTATATTATTTACCTTTGTCATTCTAAAGGCCTAATGTCCCTTCTCTATTAATTATGGTTATTTTTAGATTTCTTAAATGAATTGAATTATTTATACATCAATTTATATTATCATATTTTAATCGTCTATTAATATACATTATCATATTTTGTCATGAAATTACTTTTCACAGATGTTCATTATAGAACTCCAAATCATAGTTGAACTTAACACTGATTTTATTTATATTACATAGAAAAACATACATAATTATTTTTATATGTATAAATTGTTAGAAAAAATCAACAAAATGATTTGAAATTCTATTATTTTCGACATGAATATTTTTTTAATTTTATTCCTCATTTAGTAATAAACAAGTAAAAAGATATTTGGAACAATAAAATATTTAGATGATGAAGAAGAGGAAGGAAAAGAAGATTTTTAATCTTCTATTCTAAATATTGAGTTGCAGTTTTGGTAACCTTAAATTTATCTCCATGTTGTATGGTTGTATCTCTTGCAATGTTTGTAAATTTACTATTCCCTTCTCTTTCTATTAATAGATGATTTATGGCTTGATGCTCAATAAGACAAGTAATCCTCAAGAACAAAGTGAACAACACAGTAGAAAATATAAATTCATTGTATGGGTAACATAATTTAATCTTTGTTTATAAGTTACCTCACAAATCTCGAGGAAGAAAAGTTTTATATAAGCAAGGAATGAATGAGAGGATAATTATTTATATCTACAGCTTTTCAGAAACCATGCTTTCCAAATTTTCTTATGTTAGTACATAAATGTTCTAATAGATCTACTAAAGGTCCTTTTTTCATTGAATTATCAACTAGCTTTGATGCTAACTGATCTTACTAGAACTTTTGGGCACAAAGATGAATAAAAATATATTTGATGACATGTAGAACATGGCCAACATCATTCATTTGTTTCATTTGAGCTATTGTTCAACAAATTTAGATGTTAATTGATACACTACAAACAACTTCTCCTATATATCTACTGCAAATGAACATTTATTTTTAGAAATGGATATCATATATTCATGATATGTACCTAAGAAGGAACATGTATTAGAATAGGAGGTTGAACTCTTGCAATACAACATCAAACATAGAGTCATGAAATCAAGAATCAATGGTGAATATGAGGCATAACTTTATATCAATGTTCCTACTTTTTTATTTTTAATTGGGTACATAATTAGGTACAAATCTACGGATAGTCGAGCGAGCATCCATATCTTGGGTGTCGAGTGAGATCCCCCACAAGCCCTCCTCTACTGACATTGCCTCTAATGGAGCTGTCGTGTCTCCCTAAAATTAAGTATGTTGACTTGAACAGGTTCCTCACTGCTCCCATCAAAGCAGTCATGATGTTTATGATCATCCTGTCAATGCAATATTTATTTCATCATTGAAGGTGACATAAACTCTTGAAGTTGTAGATGTAAGAAAGAAAAACATAATGCAATGGACCATATAGTTGGCAATACTACTATTGATTCTCCCATTTTTTATGTCATCGACAAGTTTTAATTGCAGCAACAATATTGCAGATAGTAGTGGTTCTCTAGATTATTGAGATAATATAAGTATTATCATCTATTTTAAAATACAAAATACCATTTATAATAAATAAATAATATTAAATATCTTTAATATATACTATTGGATATATTTAAATCTAAAAATATGTATAATGATAATATATCATTATTTATTAATATAATAATTTGATAAGATATATTTACTAATACAATAATCTTATGATATGTCTAATAATGATAATAAATGTAATAAAGTTAACATTTATAATAAGATTATGATATGTCTAATAATGATAATAAAAGTAATAGAGTTAACATTTATAATAAAAGACATGACATATATATATGACGTAGAAGATTTGATATGGATACGGGGTTATTCTATAAGGGTTACTATATGTTGAAGATAACCTACAACTGTCAAAAATTTACTAGCTAATGAAAGGTTGGGAGATATATATATCCTAAGGAAACAAATTCTCTTTGTATTTTCATTGACAGCTCAAGCCCCTTTTCATGTGAGGGAAAATACAAATAGCTTGACTATAGTTCAAGTTGGTGGACTACTTAGAAAACGAAGAAGAACAACAACAATATTAATAAGATTCATTATCAAATGCATTGTGTTTGAATTTTTAAACATTAAAAGGCATTGTAAAAAAATGAATAGCGTCATATATATACATATGTAATTATCATCATAATTTGATATATTATAGAGCCATTATGAGAGCGACATCACTGGTCAGCAAAGTAGTTTGTGACATGTTTAAATCAATTACTAGACAAAAGAAAATAGTAGAAGACAATGCAAATGGCATCAAGCTCATCATAGATTTCTATAGTTTCAACATTCTTGAGAGAGACTTTCATCAAGAAAAAAGTTGAATATGATATTTCTGGTACTCCTTCCATTAAACATGTTTGTACACCATGACAAAGATGAATTGCGAGTTGCATTTCACTTGATGCTTTCTATCCAATGCAACATGCTATGACCATGCTACTAACAAGAAACAGTTGTATCTCGCCATCCCAATGGATATCTAACTGAGTTTTCTATTTTCCATTTTTGGTCACCAATCCTTATTTCTTGGCGTCTAACTATCCTAATATCTAAACAAACCATTCAAAGATGTTCAAGGAGTGAAGCCTGTTGACTTAATTAATAATTTAAGTATTTTTTTTACATTATTAGAGTATAATATCAATATTAGTTTAATATAACTATAAAATAATTATTATATTGTAACACAAAAATTTCAACTTATATTATTTGTGAAAAATACAAAATTATAATTTAAAAAGTATTATAATCAATTTAATTTATAATTATTTTTTACTTATTGTTATAGTTATTTTACATTTTAATAAAAATAAAAATAATCGTATTTGTATAAAATGTAAAATTAAAATTAAAATGATGAGAATCAATTTAATTTGTGACTTTATTTACTAACTAAATAAGTTGTTCAAAAAGAAAATATTTTTTCTACTTTTAATTTTGATTAAAATCACAAAATATTATAAAGACATTTTTTCTCTATAAAACATATTATTTGAATTAAAACTATGAGTTTGTTTTATTAATGTTAAGTCATAAATCAATTAATTCTCAAATAGTAATAACAAATAATAAATAATGATTAATGTTAAGCGATGAATTAATTAATTCTGAAAACTAGTAATAAATAATAAAATATGATTAATGTTATAATAAATCAATTAACTCTTAAACAATAATAACAAATAATTAAAAATGATTAATATTGTAATAAGTCAATTAACTCTCCAACAACACCAATAACAATGTTGTTACAACTAATCTAAATTGTAAATATTTATTAAATTGTAAATAGTGGCATGTTGTGATGGTTAAGTTGTTGAGTGGTTATCCTTGCCATCAAGGTTCAAATCTAATGGGGATGAGGTCCCCCATTTGTGGCCTCACTGGTTCATAGCTCCAGGTCAAAGCATTTACCCCTCTTTAAAATTTAAAAAAAAAACAAATTACCCAACATTCCTACATGTAATTAAAAATCATAACCTAAAATAAATGCAATACATAATCAATGAGGATTTTAGGTTTAAAAAAGTTATTCTTAATTTTATTGAAAAAAAAAACATTTACAATTATTTGATTTTTATTATAGAAAATTTGTTATTTTATTTTATTTTCTAATTTAAATTTTGGAATCAATATAACATTTTTATTTTCTAAAATTAACAATTGATTTTATCTATCAATTAAATTTTAATAATACTTAGAGTTTTCTATGTTATGTGAAATTAAGTTTATTTAATACTAGTTCTTGTGCATGTTTCACAATATTTATTTACTTCAATTTATTTGTATTCTAATATAATTATATGAAAATTTTAAATATCAAAGATCATGAATAAAAAGTATTTTGTATTTGTCAAAAAATTGACTTGATCTAGTAATGGTGCAAATTGGATTGTCAACAACTCGTAGTATGTCTTGTGTAATAACAAGTATGACTTGTTTCCCATACTTTCCATCCATTGACAGAGGCCAAGTTTACAACAAATGCAATCTTATGTAATGCGAATAATGGCAAAAATGATACATGGGAGAGACGCATTCCTGTGTGGGGTGAAAGCAAAAGGGGATTGAAATTAGAATGGTAGCTGTCACTATCACATTCTCAATTAGGACTCTGGATTTTTATGGTCTGCAAATCATGACAGTTGTTGATTGGGCACTTCAATTCCTGTTGGGAAGACTGCAAGAACAACAATGAATCATTCTTCGACACTCATTTCAATCCATTTATCATGCATCCTCAAACAAAAAGAAGTAACTACAACTCTAATGAAGACATGGATAATCATATTCACTTATTTCTTGACAACCCCATTCCCTCTTTATAAAATTCTCCTTCCCCTTAAACACACCTATTCAACCCCTCTCAAATCTTACTTTTTCTTACACAATAAGTTCAAGTGCAATTAGTAATTTAGTAATGTATATGTCATGCGTTTTAGTGTAAGTAGTTTGCACAAAACCTTGATCTTACCTGATTAGCTAAACCATAACATCAATATTTGATGGTTAGAGTTTGGTTATTGCCCTTCGTGCTTTTAACTATTCAATAATTATGACTTAAGCATGGCAAAAAGCTATCTTTTACTTTTTCCAAAGATAGGGACTCAAGCTCTATTAGAGCTCTTGTTAGCAATGGAATTCTAATTAGATGATCTAAGGTTGTTGGAATCTCTTATATATGTATTCCCACATAAAGCTCCTTACGAAAATAAGAATAGTTCACTAAAATTATTTCTTTGAAAATTTAAAAAGTTCATCTATGTATATTATTTTTCAAAGTAATTTTTTAGGTATTATCTTTTTTTCAAAAAAATAATATGATTAAATTAAATTTACATTACACTTATATTAATTGTTATAGAATTATATACTTAGATATGTTTTTTATTTAATTATATGGAATAAATATAGATAAGACATAAGATATAATTTATATAGAATATTTATATTTTAGATAGCATATTATTTAAATTAATCATAAATAATATAAAATAATATCTCTATTATATTATAATTATAACTTATATTAAATAACTAAATTAACTTTAAATTATTATATTAAGTATTATACGTTTATGTATTATAATTATTAGTTCTTCTATAGGCTATGAACTATAGGCATCAACTTTTTTAACTAGTGATTAAACTACTTAACTTCAATTTGATTGGTTAAAACAAATGGACAAATAATTTTTTTAAGAAAACCAAATGAACATAACCTTAACAAATCTTTAAAAAATTAATAATTTGATGTGTCAATTTTTATTTCATACCTATCTTTTCTTATCAAATATGAAATTATTTAATATAATGTAAAATAGTATATCAAGTATGCATTTGCAATATTTAACAAATGCTACATCGTGGCATGTAGTAAAATAAGTGTAATAGAAATAGCTATTGAATATTATAATAATTTTTCATATATTAGACAATAGAGGTATAATATTATAATTTTCATTATATATTATATAATTTTAGTATTATAAAATGTATTACAAAATAATAGATTTTAAAATAATATTTTATTTTAAATTTAATTAGAATTGAGTTCTAATTTATTTGTAAAATAAGAAAATAATTATAAATGAGTGTAAGAAATAGATTATAGTTATTTAATTACAAAGTTGATATAGAGATATAAAATTTCAATATATAATATAATTTATGTGATGAATTAAATATAACATCTCAGATTAAAATAGAGCACATATTAATTGAAACACTTCATTAAAATACTATATAGATAGTTTTTAAAATACTAAGCAAGAATTTAACTTAAATTTAAATCTTAAAATCTTTTCGAAAAATGAATATGGAGTATGACTCCTAAAAAAGGGTACCAAATTGATTGAGTCAATCATAATTCAAATAAGTCATTTATATAATATTTATAATTAATAAATATTTATGAAAAGTTTAGAAATAAGTAAATAAGAAACACATGTTTATCTATGATTGATCTATGAGTGCAAAACTATTTTGTGGTGAATGCAATAGTGCATTCCACAGCAAGTACAATAACAAATTAAAATAAAACTATATTATGTTTTTTAATTTTAGATTTTAATATGAATAAAGATGTAATTTTTTACAAGTTATCATTTTATAATAATATTCTTTAAAAAATATTATTTTATTGAATAAAAAATTATAGTCATAAAAAAATTTCATATCTGTCATTAAATTATTTAGAAACTTAATATAGCTTCATTAAATTTCATATATGTTCAATACATCATTTTTTTTAAATGGTAAAATAATTTGTTATTTGCATTTTTCATATATCTTGTATAATGTCATACATTTATATGTATATTTGAATATGATTTATTTTTTAATTATAGAAAAGAAATTATTTTTTATTAAGTACAAGATATAAAATTTTGTCTAAAATGTTGGCATAAGTAATGATTATATTTTGGCATGAACTTTGTTGCTATACAATCCTATTTATTGATCTACCAAAAGTAAAAGTAAATAATGTTTATGTATTCTCTTTTTCTGAATTTGAAAGCTAAATAATGTAGCTTTGATCAATTTAACAGATATTGTCCATTGCAAACTAAACACAACATTTGACCAATCGTAATCTCTTCAACTTTAAAAGTTACAAGGTAAATGCATGAAAAAATGTATAGATTTTCACATATTTAACAACCTATTTGATTTACTACTTTTTTTCTAAACACTTTTCAGGCTATCCCATTCCATTCGGGTGTAAGGCAGATGTTGCAACCATGAGATCAGATAGGTGAAGGGTTCTAGATTTTAAATTCATTTGGCATTCCATTTTCATGTATTATAAAAAGTAGGGAAATTTAAGATGAAGATTGCCAATACCAAATCACTATTTTTTTTAATCTTCCTAGGACTTCATCCACATAAATACCAACATCTCCAAGTATTTTCTTCTCATAGAGAACCAAATCATGGCTTCTTACAATGAATCATTCAATCTTCAATTCTCATGTGCATACCAATATATTTGGAAGAATTTACAACCCCTCTGAGCTTCGCCACTACCCTAGAAGCCTCTATAAAAAATTCATCCACCAAATCAAGGCATTTAAAAACCATAGCACACTCATTTATAGACTATTAGTTATGCTATAATGAAAGTTTTGTATCCCTTTAACTTAATAGCACAATGTCCATCAATCTATGGGTTTCAAAGACATTCATCCAACTACCCCAAATCTTTATGAGTACTCTAGTGACACATGTTCCCTTGTGCACAATAAAACCTTCCGTGGGAATTGAATATTGAACCATCTAAAGTAAACCATGGAAACAAGAATTGAAGTGTTTGAATAAAAAATCTTCATAAAAGGAGACATGTTATAGAAAGTTTGCGTTTTTGTGAACCAAAGAAACACTCAAATTAGGCATGAGAAAATTCCCCTTCAATCACATGATCGTAAGAAGCCCTATCTAGAACAATCTTTTCATGAGAAGGACATGATGCCACATTTTACATGTTTCATAAAAAATGTCTAATTTGATTTGATTTCCCAATTTGAACCACCTTAACCTTAATGTAACAATATTACTTCCTTTCAAAGGTGCTATTATCAAGTTGTTCTAAGTGTAGAGGAAACTTTTGTAAGCTAAAAATAATCATTTTGTACCGAAAAGATCTCTTATTTTTTCCATTTTCTAGCCACCATAAACTTTTCCCATTGTAAGACCATAGGATTATTCAAGAAATTCGATGGGACTTCCTCCAAAAGTAAGCCTATCTACTTAATAAAGGAAAACACTATTTGCATATCATAACCAAGATCTATCATTGATCCCATCTCAAAGATAGCCTACTATACAATTCTCTTATACTCTTTTTGTAGGGACAAACTATGGTTCAAATATTAAGGATAATTGATAAGATTTATGAGTCAGTTCATCTTGCATCTAAATGTCAATCTGGAGTTGTAGAATGATGAAAGGTATAGTGGTTGTCTGCTCAAGGGATGAAGATAACATTCCAAGTGGGGATGAGAGCAACTAGAACACAAGAAAATAAACCTACAACAAACCAAAGTAGAACTAGTGATAGGAACTATCATTTCTTGGTGACAGGAACTAAATCGAAACTTTTAAGGAAAAACTATTCTAATAATCTAAAAGCATTGTAAAGAATGACAATTTAATCTACAATTTAATATTGTAAGAAATAAATAACAAACCACATAAATCTGAATTTATAATTAAATCCAATACAAGTATCAATTAATGATAATTATTTACAATTAAATAAATTAAAATATATAAAATAATGAAATAATTTCTAAAATTAAATTAAAATAATAACACACATATAATATAAACCAAATCACTAGTCACCCTAAGAAGTGGATCCTGCCTCCTTAGTATGCCTAGTAATGGAAATAAATGATCCTCTACACTCCTTCAATCAAAACAATAATATTATATTCATCCAAAGATAATACATAATGTTTCTATAGAGAAGTTCACGAACATAAGCATGTTCAATTCCTTTGATATTAAATCTTTATTACATTCCCCCCATCTCAGAAATTCATTTTACAATATATAAGAGAAATTGGGCTCCCTATTATCAGAAATGCCTGTTTATAAAACTTTGTGTCATTATTATTATTTTTGAAAATCATGTGCAATGCAACTTTGAGAAATGATGGTTGGGAATGGGAGGTCAGTGGTTTAACACCTCGACTATCTACTTTCTTTGTTTTCTTTATAATAGGCAATTTGTTATATTTTAAATATGGTATGTCATGATTTGTTATTGTAAACCATGCTTGGTTGAGTGGTCATGGTTATAAATGAAATGGGGGAGGTTGCAAGTTTGAATCTCATCTCATTATATTTTTAACCTATAACATTTCTCTCATTTTAGTCATAAATCAAAGATGTTCACAATATTCTCCTTGATTTTAGCAACAATTTTCTCCTTGATTTTAACCACGAACAAATAATATGGAATTTGTTATTTATCCCCACATATTTGGAGTTTCTCCTCTACATAAATATTAATTTCCTTGGCACAATAAATGTTACTAAATACAATCAAATATATATATATATATATATATATATATATATATATATATATATATATAACTTATGTATATTGAAATTTATGCAACATAAAATGGGAAAATGGTATAGACATAGAATATAGTAATGGAAATGAAGGCATATGAGATGGCTAAAATAGGGTACAATTTAGGACATAAATAGCTCTCATTATTCCCCCCAACTTAGCATATTGCATGTTCTCGTGCAATCATTATGATCAAGAGCTATTTGAACTAGTTGCCTTTTGAATGTATGTCATTGGTTTTCTTTGTCACCCTTAACTATTATAGATAATGCACAACCACTTTTTTTTTTGAGATTCTCATGGCAAGATTTATTGCTTCATTTTTAATTTTGTTTTTGCCAATATAGTTACCTCCTTCAATTTTTCAATTTCATTTTTCATAGCACCATGTTTCAAATGTTTATATGTAGGAGGTGTCATGAGAAATTTATCTCACTATGCACAAGATGACTTAATTGGAACGAGTGAAATGGTTATGCAACATAAATAATTAGCAAGGGTGAAATAATAGGATTCATGAAAAATATGAGTAGGAAATTATGGGTTTCAGGATGGAACGAACAAGGATAAATAATGGGTGAAAATATATGTAATAAACATGTTATACCTCCCCCAACTAAAATGGTTGATCATCCTTAGGAAAAAAGAAGAGGAAAGGTAGGCATGTTTCACATATGATCAATATATTAAGAAATATTAATAAATTTAAGAGATAAAATAATGAAAAAAAATAAATTGATTTTGTTACCAACATACATGTTCATGGATGTCAAGGGCTAGAAGCCAAAACATCATTGCAAGTTCAAAGCTCAAACAAAGAAAAAAAACAAATGTTGACTAGAATGATTGTCATAGAAAATATCACCATTTGAAAGAAGTAATATAGAGTACACTGAAGGGAGATTGATCCATTTTCCATAGCACCTCGATTGAATGTATAACACTTAAGGTAAGTGATCAAAATCATAGTGATCACAAAAAATTGAAGAACAACCACACAATGAAGCAACTTGAGATGTGAGAAACAATGAGAGAGAAAAGAGCCAAAGAAGCAATCGAGTGTCCCTAAAAAATTGTTAGCTCAAACCAATAATTGCTTTTTTTATTTTCCTTTACTTTTTTATTGACTTTTTTAGTTTTTTTATTTTTGATAATAACAAGTGACCATTGACAAGCTAATTTTTAATCACTTATCACTTAATGAGCTGTAAAAATAGTTTTCACTACTAAAATTTTATTTCACAGTTAATATCTACCAGAAATTGGTTTTTAGATATCAATTAGCCAACAAGGCCCAAAGGTTTTCATTGTTGGATAACTACATAAAATGACCAAATGAAAAACATATCCTTATATGGATGGTGAAGAGTGATATCATCAAAAACTTGAGTTCTTTCCAAGTCCTCACAAAAGGAACCATTGAAAATGAATTACATAATGAATTGGAAATTATGACCAAGAATAACTTGAGCATGATAATCACTTTCCCATAGAACCAGTCTTGATCCATTTATCTCATGCTACTAAATCTAGATACTTCTTGTATGACTTTGTAACAACCATTAGCACACTTGGATAAACAAATAATCATAATGATGGCATTCCTCAAAAGACATATTGCTCTATGATGACACCACATGAAGCTATGCTATCTAACTTGGTAAGAATAAGAGGTACCCATTGCATGAAATAACACACCTTCATTACCAATGACAACATGGTAGAGAGAAAGACCAATTGTAGTCATCAATGTGTCTATAAAACTATAGGAAGATTGAGACACATCTCTAGGAAGGAATGTGATGATCTCCAACATGCTCAGGTTCTTTGTGCATATCCTTAAGATATTTATGAATTGGATGTGTAGCTCCAAAAAAATATCACTTCAAGATTCATGAAGACCAATTTGTACACCATCCTCCACATAATATATAATCTAATGCAGGGGCATATTGGGTTTTGAGAAATCTTGCATCAACAAAAAATAGATCTTGTTTGCTATAGCAGTCTTTTGATCGTGAAATATATGTTGCTTCTATTCATGTCATGTTATGTGTAGTTAACATGTTGATTAGGAGCTATACTTGATCCTCCCCTTAAGATCACAAGCCTTGATTGTTTGTATTTATCGAGTTGTGAACTATTTTTTGTGGTCTCTATTTTGGCATATTTTCTTCTAGTGTGTCATGTTATTTCTTTTGGTGTGGTTTCATATGTTAAGTTAGGATCTGGCTCCTGAGACATGTGTGGATCCACCTTCGAGTGTTCATTGCCTTATGCTTTATTTAGTGTCATTTTTGGTTTACTCTTCCTAGGTTGGACCTATAATGTAATTATATACTTGACTAGCCAACTTGTGGCTTAGGTCGCTATATAAGAAGCTTAGTTAGAGGTAGTTAGGGGAAATAGAAATTAGAGAGAGGATTACATGAGATGTTGAGAAGCAGGATAGATGTGAGTTTGGATTTCTAACATTGTAATATCATTGTATATGGCAAAAACCCATAAGGCCTCATAGCCAAGCATGTTGAAAAACTTCTCTTAATTATTACATCAGTGTCATTTCCAATTGTTGAGCTTAATGTTCAAATTTTTTGCTTATTAATTACACCTGAGGAAAATTATGGAATCTAGCCTTATGAATATTGTTTATATGTTGCTTATGTGTGTGACTCTGAGCAGGGTTATTTATGAGCTTAAGTTGAGTTGATTTTTCTTGAGTTTCATAGCTCCTCCCATCAGGTGGTATTAGAGAGAGTTCTTTGTTGTGGATTGGATTTTTGGGAACCTTATTTGATTGGTTGTAGGGTGGAAGATCTGAGATATGTCATATAACTTGCAAAAGGTTATGATCTTACACAGACTATTGTCAAAATGGTTTGTGGTAGAGGAAATATTGATAATTTTATAATGGAAATGTTGAGGAAGATTGCAACCAAACTTGAAGCTATGGAGATTGTTAGGAAAAATTCAACAATGACAAGATAGCTTAATCAGAAATGGATGACAAAACATGCAAACCATAACTCAAAAACTTTACGTGGAGAAACCCATTTGGGTAAAAAATCCACCACCAAAGCTCCAACACTTTATTGCTTCACCATAATAGGATTACATTTCTACATTCTTGCATTGCTCTAACTTGCTCTAAGTTGCTCTCTTTCTACAAATACAAGCATTGAATATATAGCCATGAGAGAAACTATAAATCATTTAAAGAATGATTTCTCAATCCACTATGATAAGATAAAGGAATCTTATCTTCTCCATTGTCATAGTGTCTTGTCCACTATCAATGAGATAAGGTGTTTTATCTTCTCCATTGTCATAGCGGCTTGCCCATTATCAATATGATAAGGTATCTTATCTTGTACATTTTCATAGTGGCTTTCCCACTATCAATAAGATAAAGAGTATTGTCATAGTGTCTTTCCCACTATCAATAGGATATGTTGTATTGTCATAGTGGCTTTCCCACTATCAATAAGATAATGTGTCTTATCTTTCCCATTGTCATAGTGGCTTGCCCACTATCAATAAGATAAGATATCTTATCTTTCCCATTGTCATAGTGGCTTTCCCACTATCAATAAGATAAGATGTATTATCTTCTCTATTGTCATAGTGGTTGTCATCTATCAATAAGATAAAATATCTTATCTCCCACTATCAATAAGATAAGGTATCTTATTTACCCATTATCATAGTGTCTTGCCCACTATCAATAAGATAAGTTTTCTTATCTTTACTTTTGTCATAGTTTCTTTTAGTATTTTATCCATTACTTTCTTATCCTACAAGTCGTTAGAATCACATATGAAAATTTAAGATAATTACAAGTGTAATAGAAATATGACATCAAGGTTCAGAAATATCCCCAACATTCTCCCACTTTTCAAACACCTTGCAATATTCAAACTAATGAAACTATATCATCACAACCATCCATGAAACCACATAAAGTTTAACGCATGCTCTTGTGTTCCAACTAGACACTTGTTCAAAAAACACAAGCATAAGATCTCAATGATAACAAAGGCTCAAAAATAATGCTACCAATCTACCATGCTTATGAGCTATAAAAAAGCATCAAAAATAGGATAAAATATCAACAAAGTGATTCTCCGAAAAATAGGATAAAATATCAACCAAAATAATAACCAAGTTGATTGCTCCAATCCTGCTGCTAAAGCCCCAAGATAGAATTCATAACAAATGCTAACCCATCCAATCACTCATACATCAAATGTATCCAACATCAAGAAACTCATGCCAGCAACAGAACCAAACCCATAAACTACATCTTTGAGCTCTATGTGCAAACCAGTCAATGAAGACCAAACACATACAAGAACTCCCACTGCATGGGTAATGTAAAATTTAAAAGACTAGAGGCATACTGAGTCTACCAATAACAACACAAAGAAAGTGTAACCATTTAGTACCAAGGACCATCCACAAAGATATGCAAATCACGTAGCAAAAATACTACAAGAAACATCTCTCTCATCCAATCTCCACAACTCTCCCATGTTCTCCACATCCAACAAAGAAAAGAGATAAATGAACCACCATGTTATCAAAAATAAAAAATAAAGTACAAGTGATAAAATATGACCACAAAAGAGTGACCACCATAGCTTCAATGGATCTCAAAAAACAATGTCTTGCGACCCCAAACATCCAAGAAGATAACCAAGACCAAAGAGAGAACCTGCAAAGCATAATCATGTATCATGTCCTTCTATAAACACTTCTAAATGTTAGTTGTGTAAAGTATGATCTCCTTCAAAATGCAAAGTGAAAAGCCACAACAACATCCAAAACTACTCAACCTCAAGTAATCAAACATATCATGATATCATGAATCTATATGGATGTATGTATTTTCAAAGAAGATCAAACAACTCCATTTCCCACTTTAGGAAATCAGCCTACTACCATCTCCTATTGTCATCATAAATGAAAATACACTTCAAGGAGATAACCATGTTATCTATCTCTCATAATGAATCCCCCAAAACCATCTAATTGCAGCTCAATATTCATAAATATGAAAGAAAACATAAATCACCTGAAAGTAACTTTGGGCTATACCTCTCAAGTGATAAACTATTGAGTAGACCAAGACTGGAGAATGAGAATGCTCCTCCAAGATATGCAAGTCACACATGACTTATCTAAGAACAATCTCCTCATAGGTCTGTATTGAACTCACGTCCAACCAAGGTGTAAGCTTATCGAAATTCTTGCTGAAATCTCATCTCTAGAGTATCTATTTCAACAATATGTCTCTCATATCAAGAAAAATCTAGCCTTTCCTAAGTCTCTGAGTATCCACAATCACCTATAATCAATCACTCCATGCAAAAAATCCACTAAAACATAGCAATGTCATGAAGTATCAAGAAAATTATCAAAGTTCTCAATACCATGGAACTAAACCAAGAACAATGTCAAAGCTCTAACCATGGAATTAGGAACATAAACATGACATCATGATCTAAACCATATCCTCCAAAGAGATAACATGCTCCATGTGATCATATCAAATTACTATATCATTTCACAACTCTAAATTGGTAATAAAGAGAAAACCATGACATAAAATCCACCATGATAACATATCAAATAAAATCATAAACAACATCTCTACCAAGGAGCCCTCAAATCCTAAAGATGGAAACATCTCCAATTACTTGAAGATACCATCTCCAATTAGTGAACCAACAAATGTGAAAGATCCTTCTGCAGCAACAGGATCTAAGTCATCCTCCAATATCTGTAACACTAAAGAAGATCATCCATCACCATGCGATGAATAAATACAACCACTCCTAAACCTCCCACTGAAACATGATACCGAGCTCTCCAAGCATATGACATACCATCTTCCAAATCTAAAAATCATCCAAGCCAACACATCACATTGAATGATGCCAAGATTTTCAAACTAAGGAAATTCATCATGTTATAGGACAACATACCCGACTATCCAAGTACACATTTATTATCCATTCTCTTATCCCAAAGCAACCACACTAATGCACAAGTGACCACAAACAAGGCCAACTAACAAATCTGCACCAACACTAAATCAAATTAGGTGGATATAGATAGTCCATATCCAAGTTATCCCACTACAATTAAATGGATGGCCTACCCACCTGATTGCATAACTTGTAGATCTAATCATTGCAACATGCAAAACCACTATCACATTAGTGATATGTGCAAATGATATCAAAGAGAATAATCATTTTAGACAAGATGAGTCAAACACCAAATCAAGAATAAATTTGATTTGCCAATTATGTCCACATCGAGCACCATAGTCTAGGAATCCAACAAAACATCACCATGGAAATATTGAGTGGCTAATCATGTACCAACATCTCCATGTAGAGAAAGAAATACACCTCCTCTCACCATGCACATAACATGCATACATGTAGAACTATAGCTATCTCATCTAGTAACATCCCAAAGAAACTAGGATCTAGAAAATAGCTCTTCAGTAGATCTACAAAAAACATAACTTTTTTTTTTCTTCTTGAGTACAAAAAACAATCAAAGCCACTGTGTTAAAGAATGCCCATGCATGTAGAACTACAACTATCTCATCTAGTAAAATCATGAAGAAACTAGGATCTAGAAAATAGCTCTTCAGTAGATCTAAAATATATCACAAGCTTTTCCTTGAGTACATAAGACCATAAATGTCACCATGTTGATAAACACCTATCCATGTAGTGCTACAACTATCTCATCTAGTAACATCCTAAAGAAACTAGGATCTAGATAATAGCTCTTTAGTAGATCTCAAAATATCACAAGCTTTTCCTTGAGCACAAAAGACCAAAAGAGATATCGTGTTGAAGAAGTCTCATGCATATCCACATCCACTTCACAAATCAAGCCAACTGTCAAAGAACACCATGGCTCTGATACCAAATGTTAGCAAAAATTCAACAATAACTAGATAACTTAATCAGAAATGGATGACAAAACATGCAAACCATAACTCCAAAACTTTATGTGGAGAAAACCATTTGAGTAAAAACGCCACCACCAAAGCTCCAAAACTTTATTGCTTCACCATAATAGGATTACATTGCTACATTCTTGCATTGCTCTAACTTTCTCTAAGTTGTTCTCTTTCTACAAATACAAGCACTGGATCTATAGCCATGAGAGAAATCATAAATCATTTCAAGAATGATTTCTCAATCCACTAAGATAAGATAAGGTGTCTTATCTTCTCCATTTTCATAGTGTCTTGTCCACTATCAATAAGATAAGGTGTTTTATCTTCTCCATTGTCATAGTGGCTTTTCCATTATCAATGTGATAAGGTATCTTATCTTGTACATAGTCATAGTAGCTTGCCAACTATCAATAAGATAAAGAGTATTGTCATAGTGTCTTTCCCACTATCAATAGCATAAGTTGTATTGTCATAGTGGCTTTCCCACTATCAATAAGATAATGTGTCTTATCTTCTCCATTTTCATAGTGGCTTGCCCACTATCAATAAGATAAGATATCTTATATTTTCTATTGTCATAGTGGTTTTCCCACTATCAATAAGATGAGGTGTCTTATCTTTTCTATTGTCGTAGTGGAAACCAAATATCAATAAGATAAGGTATCTTATATTCCCCATTGTCATAATGGCTTGCCCACTATCAATAAGATAAGGTTTATTATTTACCCATTATCATAGTGGCTTGCCCACTATCAATAAGACAAGGTTTCTTATCTTTACTTTTTTCATAGTTGCTTTTAGTATTTTATCCATTACTTTCTTATCTTACAGGTTGTCACAATCACATATGACAATTTAAGATAAGTACAAGTGTAATAGAAATATGACATCAAGGTTGAGACATATTCCCAATAGAGATATCCCAAAGAAGAGGATTACATCTTGAAGATGTTAGTGATGAGGAAGAAGTAGTACCTAACCCTAATTTGAACCTAAAGTTGAACAAGATGAAGAAAGGTTTATGAGAGTTTTGTCTAGAGAAAATACTAGACCTTCTATTGAAGTTGCTTTTTATGATAGAAAACTTGAGACTAATGTGGTATTGGATTGGATCTATGAAATGGAAAAGTATTTTGAGTATGAAGGTACTCCTGATAACAAGAAGGTCAAGATAGTAGTTACAAATTTGAAAGGTCATGCATCTCATTGGTGGGATCATTTGCAAGCTAATAGATAGAAGAGAGGGAAAGAAAAGATCAAGACTTGGATGAAAATGATTAGAAAGATGAAGAAGAAGTTTCTCCATATAGATTACTAGGTTAGCTTGCTAAGGAAGATGAAAAATATAAGGAAAAAGGTCATGAGTGTGAAGGAATATACTAAGAATTTTACAAACTAGATATCAGATCTGGACATGTGGATGATGAAGTGAAAAAAGTGGCTAGATACTTGAATGGCTTGAGAATATCAATTCAAGATGAGATCATCTATGTTAAGATGGACAGTGTGGAGCAAGCATATCAATTTTCTTTAAAGTTTGAAGAAAGATTGACACAGAAACATGATCAAAGACAGAGAGGAAGAGGTGATCAATTTTAGAGAAGCAAATGCAAAACTTATGGAGAAGGTAGTAGATCTGACAATACAATAAAAGATAAAGGATGGAAGAATGAGCATGCTAGTAAGAGAGGTAATTACTCTAGAAGAAATTATACTAGTTACTTTAGGAATAATAACAATGGAAAAAGTGAAGAAAGATCTTGGTTTAAGGGTACTTGTTACAAATATGGAGAATAAGGTCATAGGGATTTTGAATGTACTAATTTAGGAAAGAAAGATGGAGGTAATAGCAGAAATACTTTGGCTTGCGAAGAATTTGATTAAAATTCTAACGAACCTAAGAAGGGTGAGAACCTAATGGTGAGAAGAGTCTTGTGGAATGAAGAAATTAACAAAGAACCTATTCTAAGAAAAAATTTATTCAAGACCAGATGTAAGATTGTTGGAAAATGTTGCAAGGTAATCATTGATAGTGAAAGTTTAATAATTTGGTAGTTGAAGAGCTAGTTAACAAATTGAGGTTATAGAGGTTGATACATCCTAGGCCTTACCATATTTCTTGGATCTAGAAGGAGCATAAATTTCTTGTAAGTGAACAATGCCTTTTCAAATTTAAAATTGGAATTATCATGATGAAGTCTTGTGCAATATTATGCCTATGGATTGTTGTATATTCTTTTGAGTAGACCTTGGTAATATTATAGAAAATATTTGCATGATGATAAATTAAATCAGTATACTATTTGGGTGAATGGAAAGAAATAAATATTGTTGCCTTAGTGGAAAAGTTGAGTGAAAATCATTGTACTACAACTAGAGTATGTTTAGTTAGGGTAATAAGTTTGCAAGAGAAATGAAAGAACAAAGTGTTTACTATGCTTTTATTCCAAGGAAAATTGAGAAACAAGATGAATAAGAACATGCACCTGAGATTGAACCTTTGTTGATAGAATTTAATGACATCATTTTTGGTAATGTACCTGATTGTTTTCCTCCTATGAGAAGTACAAGTCATTGTATGGATTTGATACCTAGAACTAGTTTTCCTAATAAAGCACCACAAAGGTTAACACTTGATGAGAAGATTGAGTTAAATAGACAAGTGTAGGAATTGTTGGAGAAATGGTTGATTAGAAAAAGTTTGAGTCCATGTGTTGTACCTAGAGTATTAGGGAATGGAGAATGTGTACTAATTCTAGAGCTATAAAAAAGATAATGGTGAAATACAAATTTCCTTTTGCTAGGACGGATGACATAATGGATAGTTTGAGTGGAGAAAATATTTCACAAAGATTAATTTTAAAAGCGGATATCATCATATTAGAATCAAACAAGGATGTGAATGGAAGACTACTTTTAAGACTATAGAATGTTTATATGAATGGTTGGTTATGCCCATTGGTCTAACTAATGCTCCTAGTACTTTCATGAGACTAATGAGTGAAGTTTTGAAAATTTTCTTGGGTAAGTTTGTGATTAAATACCTTGATGATATTTTAATATTTAGTAAAAGTAAGAAAGAACATCTTGATCACATCAGACAAGTATTGCAAATATTGAAAGAGGAAAAGTTGTTGATTAACTTGAAGAAATGCTCATTTATGCAAGAGGAGATTATGTACCTTGGTTTTTTAATTTCAGTGGATGGTTTGAAGATGGACCTTGAAAAGGTAAGAGTAATTCTAGATTGGCCTACACTAGAGGATGTTGGACAGGTAAGACCATTTCATGGATTGGCAAGTTTTTATAGGAAATTTATTAGGAATTTTAGTTCTATTTGTAATGCTATGGCTAAGACTATGAGAGGAGATAAAAGGGATTTCAAATGGATACATGGAGCACAAAAGAGTTCTAAAACACTGAAACAAAATATTGCAAAATTTCCTATACTTGTTTTGCCTGATTTTAGTAAGGTTTTTCAAGTTGAATGTGATGTGAGTGGAAGTGCAATTGGATTTGTTTTCAGTCGAGAAGGAATGCATGTAGCTATCTTTAGTGAGAAATTGAATTATTCTAAGATAAAATATTCAATTTATGATCAAGAATTCTATGTCATTGTTTAAGCTTTAAAGAAATGGAGACATTATCTAACGCCTAAGGATTTTGTATTGTACACTGACCATAAAGATTTGTAGTATTTGAGAAGTCAGAATAAGCTGAATTAGAGACATATGAAATGGGTTGGGTTCTTGCAAAGTTTTTCCCTTTCATTGAAATGTAAGAGTGGATAGTTAAACAAAGTCATTGATACATTAAGTCGAAGAAGAAATTTTTTAACAGAGATGAGAGTTGAGGTACTTGGTTTTGATGAGTTGAAGTGTTTGTATGAGATTGGTCTAGATTTTACAAAACCTTGGAAAGTTTGTAAGAAATAGACAGTAAGCAATAATTAGACTGATTATTTCATTCAAGAGGATATGTTTTTTAGAGGAATTTAGTTATGCATACCTAGAAGATCTATGAGGGAGAACATAATAAAAGAGAAACATAGTGGTGCACTTGCTAGACATTTTGGAATCAATAAGGTTGTTAAACTAATTTTCTAGATATACTTTTGGCCATAGACTTACAGGGATGTGTAGTGAATGGTTAGAAGTTGTAGAATTTTTCAAGTAGCAAAAGGAACTAGTCAGGATGTGTGATTGTATTCACCTTTACCTATATCTAATAGACCTTGGGAAGATGTGAGCATGGATTTTGTTCTTGGATTGCCTAAAACTCAGAGAGGTAATGATTCTATTTTGGTAGTGGTTGACATATTTCCAAAGATGACACATTTTATAATTTTTAAGAAGTCCTTTGATGCATTGCATGTATATAAGTTATTTTTCAAGAAAATAGTGAGATTGCATGGTTTTCCTAAGACTATTTTTTCAGATAGAGACACTAAGTTTACTGGTTATTTATGGAGAATAGTTTGGAAGAAGATGAATACATAGTTGAAGTTTAGTACTACATTTCACCCTCAGAGAGATAGACAAACTATTGTAGTAAATAGAAGTTTGGGTAACTTGCTAAGATGTTTCATAGGAGATAGGCCTAGTAATGGGGATTTAGTTTTGGCACAAGAAGAGTTTGCATATAATAATTCTATGAATAGAAGCACTAAGAGGATGCCATTTAAGATCATTACTAGAGTTCATCCTAAATGAACCACATAGTTGAGGGAATTGCATATTGATTCAAGAAAGAGTGATGAAGCTGAAGACTTTACAATGTTCATGAAGACTTTACATGAAGAAGTTAAATTAAATTTAGAAGACAATTATCAAAAGTATAAATAGAAAGATGAAAAAAGATAGACATAAATCTTTCAAAATTGGCGATGATGTTATGATTCATTTGAAGATGAACAGATTTCCAATTGGTACCTACAGTAAGTTGAAAATGAAAAAATTTGGACCTTATAAGATTTTGAAAAAGTTTGACAACAGAAATTCCTATGAAATAGAATTGCCAGAGGATATGGATATATCACTTATATTCAAAATTGTAGATATTTTTGAGTACTATGAATCAGAAGATGAGAATGAAAATAACCTAGATTATCCTAGAAAGTAGAAATAAGACATTGAAAATATTTTGAGTAGTAGAGTAAGCAAGAGTACTAGATGAAAGGATTACATGGAATACCTAGTTTAGTACAAAGATAAACTAGTTGAAGATAGTTCATGGATTACATGATTCTGGTTAGAATATGAGCAATATGTATTATGGACGTGAGTTCTTTATTAACCTTAGGTGTTTGATGCATCTTGAGTCTTTGAGTAATCTTGCATTAACTAAAAATATGTCTTATTTTTTGTACCAGTCTGTTGATTGCAAAATAGTTGTTTCTTCTATTTGTATCATGTTATGTGCATTTAACATATTAATGAGGATCTATCCTTGATCCTCTACTTAAGAGCACAATCCTTCATCATTTTAATTTCTCAAGTTCTGAGTCATTCTTTGCAACCTTTGTTTTGGTGTATTTTCTTCTAGCATGGCATGTTGTTTCTTTTGGTGTGGTTTCATATGTTAACATGACATGTTTCAAAATTAGGAGATGACTCCTAAAACATGTGTGTATCTTCCTTTGAGTGTGCATCACCTTATGTTTTATTTAGCATCATTTTTTATTTACTCTTCCTAGGTTGGACCTATAATGTAATTAAATGCTTGACTAGCCGACTTGTGGCTTAGATGGCTATATAAGAAGCTTAGTTAGAGGTAGTAAGGTGTAGTAGAAGTTAGATAAATTATTAGATGAGAAGTTGAGAATCATGATAGATGTGAGTTTGGATTTTTAACATTGTAATTTCAATATATATGGCCAAAACCCGGAAGGCCTCATAGTTGGGCATGTTGACAAAATTCTCTTAATTATTACAATAGTATGGTATCCAATTGTTGAACTTTATGTTCAAATGTGTTTCTTATTAATTACACCTGAGTAAAATTCTAGAATGTAGCCTTATGAATATTGTTTGTATGTTGCTTTTGTGTGTAACTCTAAGTAGGGTTGTTTCTGAGCTTAAGTTGAGTTGATTTCACTTAAGTTTCCTACCTCCTTGAATCATAACCAAATAGGAATAATTATGTTCATGAATGATGAATATCCGATGAAAAAATCTTCTTCTGTTATCCAAGAGGGAAAAACAATGAAAAATTAGATGCTCTGGATAGTTATCAAGGCCACAAGATATTATCAAAGTCATTTTCAAATGCTTATGAAGAGAAGCATCACCAAATGATCTTAGTGCAAAGATATTAGCTTTCCATAATAAGAGACATGTAGCCATATTATCAAGACCAAACATATCAAGTATAGTAAACAGATGACATCCATTCAATAACTCTATCATTAAGTAGGCAATTTATTTTTACAAATGATAGGTAGAGTTATTAATATGAATAGATACTTTATAATAATAAGATGGATAAATACAAATAAATATTTGTGTATATATAATATCAATTAAAATCAACACAAGAACATATACCTTAAATTAATTGAGATCTCACATGTGGAAGTTTACTAGAAGGACCAATGAAATAATTAATGAAATTCTATTGGAAATCAACCCAGAACCAAAAAAGTGGAGGGATTTCCCCCTAACTTAACTTCATGCTACAAGGTCATGGGAACATTATGATAATCCAAAAAAAAAAGTAAGAAACACATTGAATAATTTCTTGAGCTTTATTCAATGAATGATAAATCAGATATCTCAAAATAACTCAATGGATGCATCCTAAACTTAATTTCATATTACAAAAAGATAGTTTTATTAGGATATTCCAAGTAATTTTGAAATTGAATTAGTATCTTTTATCAATGAATGATCATCTCAAGATATAAGAACCATGATTGAGAAATGTAGATATTAATATGTAGATCCTTGTTAAATAAAGGAAGCATCCATAGTGTATTTGGTCATCTTAGGACAATGCAAAGAATCAACAATGAGGAATAATAATCATCAATTTGTAACACATGTCATTTGTTCATTAATGCATTCAAATCCTTCAACTTTATTTTAATCAATTGGACCTAAATCAATAAGTGTGTGAAGAATATGTATTTTTGTCATAGCCCCCACAAGGTCTAGATGTTTGAATGTCAAAACATTTTTAAAGGGTAGGTCTTGTAAGATATTATTCAATATCACACACAACACTTGAATGATTAAAATATACAATAGATCGCCTTTTGATGCATGATTAATTTCAACACACACATATATTTTTTATGATGAAATCATGATGGTTTGTTTCCTTATGTGTGTGAAATATCTCAAAAATTTGTTATTCAAGAAGTAGATTAAAAAACTATATTGATGATTATTTAATTAATCAATATATTCCTCTACTTCTTTGAATCAAAAATCACATTCTTTATCCATATCATCAATTTCATGCATATTAAGAGAATTTAAAAGGATCAATGGAATCTCATCATTATATGCAATTTGATCCACTAATAAAATAATTTATAAAATTAAATTAAATTAATAACACAGAGAAAAATATAAAAATACACATCTAATCTAAAACAAATCACAAGTCATCCTGAGAAGTGGATCGCGCCTCCTCAATACACCCGATAATGGAAATAAATGATCCTCTATGCTTCTTGAATCAAAATAATAATATTATGTTCATCCAAAAATAATACATAGTGCTTCTACAAATAACTTCATGTACATAAGTCTATTATTTTCCTTTGATATTAAATCTTTATTATGTTCCCCCGATATCAGCAATTTATTTTACAATATATAAGAGAATTTGGGCTCCTTATTATTGGAAATGCTTATCTATAAAACTTTGTGTGGCTATTATTATTTCTAAAAATTGTGCATTTGTAACAAGTATATTAATTTATTAATAGAAAAGGACTATTCATCAAAAAAATTGTGCAAAGTGCAAGAAACATGCAATGCATTCTCTAATAAAATGGAGAAAGAGGGAAAACCTCATGGGAAAAACCCTCTTGCAAAAAGAGAGATGAAAAATAAAGTATCCACCATTATGTGAACCTCAAAAGAATGATTAAGTAGAGAATGAAGATGAGGGTTAGCATATTCCCTCACAAAAATTGAACAAGGATAATCTTCACTAAAAAGAAGTAGAATGTCATTAATAATGTCTCCAAAATATACAATGTAGGACTCTACAAAAAAACCTATAATGTTAGTCAAATAGACATCCCATGGAATTGAGTCTAGAAAATAATAAGTATCCTAATGTATCGAATCATTTGAATCCATGGTTGTGTGAACAAAAACATCACTAGGAACAACAATAGATGAAACATAAATAGGAAGAGTAATGGAATACTCAAGAACTTTATCACATGTGAGAATACCTAAGTTCAAGTAGCCAAAGTTCTCCTCAAAATCTGAATCATCACTAGACATGTGATCAAAATATGTTGACAAAACTACTAAATAATCAATGTCATTAGCATGAGAAAAGTATAAAAAGTAGTATAGCCAAGATTCATTATCAACAACCCCTATAGAAAGGACCTCATTAGTCTCCAAGTCTTTTATAAAAATTGAACCATTTGTGAATTATGTAGTCCTCCTTGTTTCCCCATTAGTGAGTAGATAGATGGGAAGAATATAATGGCTTAGGTAAGGTACACAACACATGTTTGAAGTACTACTCACCCTTATCAATAGTTTCATTCCCAATCACATTTATGTAAGTATAATACCCATCAAAATTGATGGAGTATGAAAAGGACCAAATGATGAAAATATAGACTGTAAAGATGCCATATGATGAGAAGCCTCTGAATCTAGAAGCCATCCCTCTAAATCATGACTTAGAGAAGAAACTAAGGCTTGATCATTGCCCTTATAATTATTTCCTTTATCAAAATGTGAATGTGAAGAAGAGGATGAAATATTAATTCTTGAAGGTAGACCAATTCAATTCCACTTAAGAATATTCTTAAGCTCGTCTATTTCCTTCTTGTAGAAATGATGTTTTTAAGTCCATTCTTCTTGAATTATACACACATGAGAAACTCCCTCTTAGATGATTTTCCCTTTTTTTTGGAGTTGTCTTGTGGTGAGGAGGTTGAGTTTTCTTTCTCTTGATGTGAGTTTTGATACCATGTTTAATGCTTCTTGTTAGAGTACCCTTTTCCTAATTCCCTTTACTATCTACCAATGCTTTAGACTTTGAAGACTTGAGAATGCCCATTCTCGTTAGTATTTTTTGTTCTAACATCAACTTCTTTGTGAATGCATTAAATGAATGCATGGTCTATGAAGGACATGTAGTCAACTTGTGGGTATTGAAGCTGTAAATAAATGGTAAATAATCAGATTAAAAAATATGCAACAAATTTTTAATCAAGTTCTCATCTGATTTGTCCATGCCACAATCCTTAAGTTTGGCTCTAATCTATATGGATTTGGATACATAGTCTTGGATTTTATCAAATTCTTTGGCTTCCCAAAGGATGAGGTCTCTATCAAGTTGCAAACCCCTAGATTTGTCACCTTGACCATACAGACTCCTAAGCTTTTCTCAAGCTTTTTTTTTACTATGTTACAACTATCAAGATGTAAGACGAGCTCTTTTAAGACATATTGCCTCAAGATCCCAACAACCTTCATTTTTTCATTTTTTCATTCCTTAAGATCATCAAGATCATATGGTGCATCATTAGTTCCATCAATATATCCTTTGTCTTTAGCTTACTCTATGCATCAATTTTCCAAGTAGCATGACTATGTGGATTCAAAAGTACAAATTTAAGAAAAATAATGATGCAAAATGAAAGAATACAAGAAAAGAAAAATTACTCAATACACTCCCCCCCCAAAATTCACTCTATCAAAGAACACCCCCCAAAATAGATAATTTTCACATTGAGTGCTTAGTGTGTGTGTACAATTACCACTTGTCAAAATGGATCAAAGTGGACTTACAATTTTGATGTTGGATGAAGAAACATGAACTAAGTTTGAAAATGATAGTGACAAATTCATTTTCCATAATTTAATATATTTTTGGATTAGTTAGTATAAATATATATCAATTAAAATAAAAACATATAAATTTTAAATTAAAAGTTATATGATCAAAACTCAATTGAATTTTTTATTCACAATAATTGGACTCGTCCATTTTTTATCCCTAGACACGGTATCTATAAATTAAACAAAGCCTGCTAAAAAATGAGTCCTATAGAATCAAATCAATTCAACCAATCATAATTGAAATAAATAATTAATATTCTATAGTTAATTAAGAAATAAATATATAAACTTTCAACTATTGGAATGAGTCAAAAATAGTTACTTAGGTACAAATTCACTAATACTACACAAGTACAATAAGAAATTTACAACACATTTATATTAATAAGAAATTCCCAACGTGTTTATATTTGCAATCTTTGAATTATATTCCTAAAATTTCGTGTGTGTGTGTGTGTGTGTGTGTGTGTGTGTGTGTGTGTGTGTGTGGGTGGGTGTGTGTTTGTGTGTGTGTGTGTGTGTGTGTGTGTGTGTGTGTGTGTGTGTGTGTGTGTGTGTGTGTGTGTGTGTGTGTGTGTGTGTGTGTGTGTGTGTGTGTGTGTGTGTGTGTGTGTGTGTGTGTGTGAGAGAGAGAGAGAGAGAGAGAGAGATGCAAATAGAGATGTGATATAGAAAGAGAAGTAGAGTGGAGAGAAACAAAGAAATAGTGGGATAGAGAACAAAGGATATATGGATAAATATAAATAGATATGTAAATAAATATAGATGTATGGGTCTACAAAGATGTGTGTGTGAGAGGGGGTGCATTTTTTATATTTAAGATGCAAAGCTAACAAAAGATGATTGAAAAATATTAATGACTCATATAGATATACATTCACAATAGCTAAACATAAAGTGTTTGAAAACACTACACACTCGTTCACTACTAATGATTGAGTAAAACTACACAATAAGATGTTAAAATCATTAAAGTGTCCATAGAATGAGAGTAAGGGAGATTGAAAGATGAAAATAGAGAGACATGATATAGAAAGAGAAGTAGAGGTGGAGTTTTATAGGAGCAGAGAGAAACAAAGAAATAGTGTGATAGAGACCAAGGGATGCATGGATAAATATAAATAGATATATAATTGAATATAGACGTATAGGACTACAAAGATGTTTGTACATGGTGGATTCGTGTATTCATGAGACCTTAGAGTAGAGTGCAAATAGAATGACAATGAACTAATCTAAACCCAAGAAATCATTCTCAAATAGAGACTCTACGAACATCCCATGTTTCCCTAACTACAACTGCTAAGATTTCTCTAAGACCAGCATCTCTGTGACAGTTCTAAGATGGGAGTATGCTACAAATGTAGATTTACAAAGATGTATGCAAGATCTATGCGAGAATGAAGATTATATGAGTATAGTAACCCTAGAATGTTATTAAACGAGTATGCCATAGACTAAACATGTGCTAAATGATACTAAATAACATGAAAAGAAAGTTAAAATGCTATCAAAATGACATGAATTCCTTATAATGACAATGCTAAAAGATGATAACTCAAAATTTTCCTACAATACAGATGCCTAAAGCTTGGGTCCTTTTGCGCTTGAATTTCCCTCCTATTTATAGGAGTTCAAAAAGGGTTAGGGTAAAGACCAGGATTTCACTTTTGACTGTAAGGTAATGGTGAAGCTATAAATATCTCATAAGGCACCAAGAGGAAGAGTCCAACAGACTTAGTTTGTGAGGATAAAAGAGGATTTTTCAATTCTTTTAAATGTAAAAAGAAGGATTTTCATGTTTTTGAGGATAAATGGCTTTTATTGACTTAATAAATGTTTCATTTATTTTCAAATTTTATCTTTTCCTTTTTCATTTTTCTATTTCATTTTATGATTTTGTGAATTGTTTTTCCCCTTCTTAAAGTTGATTTAGGCCCTTTTTTATTTGATAGATGATTTGATTGATTAATGACCTTATGTAGCGATTGATTTGAAAGTTCATTGTTTTCCTCTGATTTTTTTGTTAATTTTGTGTCATTTCATTGAAATTGCATTGTTTTAGGTCTTTACCAATTTTTGGGTGTCTACAAATACCCCTCTTTGAGCTAATATGCTAAGCGTATTAGTTCAAAGACTATCTAATTTTCTATATCTTTAGGTCAAATTCTAATAACTGAATGTTTGGTCAATGATGTTTGATTGACTAAAGGTTGATATGATGCCTAATTGTTGATAATTTTTCATCTGATCATTGGTGATTTAATGTCTAATTTTGATGTTTGATTCAATGTTGATGTTTTAAAATTCTTCATTTAGGATAACTTGATTGGATGCCCTAGTTTGATGTAATGCTAAAATTTTGGTTGGGGTAGAATGTTTTTTACATTTAAAAATTTTTGATGCCCCAATATACTGCCCCTCAGAAATGAAATTGGAAAAATGAATGTGCAAAATAGGAATATTCCAATTTTATTTTTGACAATGTGGATGATTGATAGATGGGGATGATCAAGTTGTTTTAGAATAATACCCAGTTCAAGAAAATGAGTGAAAAAGTTTTAATTTGGGTAAATAGGGCAAAAAAAATGTCATATAAATGCCTCTAAAGAGGTTTAAATAGGTCAAAAGACCTTTTACCCTTGTCATTTTCACACTCCCTTTTGAATTTTAGTGATGTGGAGCTCTAAGCTAGCAAGGATGATAGTCCCTTTATGAGAGCATAGATTCAAGAGGGGTTGCAAGTACAAGTGTCCAATTGACTATGGTGCCTCAGTGAGTCGTCGAGATCCTTTTCTTTTAAGATTCTTGAATTTTTACTTGAGTTTTTTGTTTTTGCATGGATTTTTATCATGAATGTAGTATTTTAGATGTTTTAGCACTTTTACTATTTATTTTAGCGTATTTAAAATCTTTTACTACATCTGCCAAATAGAATAGCACGTCCACATTATGAAATAGTGCATATCAAACCCTAGGTTTGTACTAAAATAGCACATGCATAGATTGTTGTGGCACTTTTAAATGTTTTAGCTCATACAATGTATCTTGTAGCGCATATGAAGCAAAAAATAGTTCATTAGATTTGTTAGGGTTTAGTGGGTTGAATGAATCTAAGGTAATCTATTTGACGGTCATTTTCTAGCACAAATAACTAATGTTGTAGCACTTTTATCTTTTATAGCACTTTTGTGTATGTGGATAGCACATATCAACACTGTGGTAGCACTTTTGAATCTCATGGCTCATATACTAAATCAAATAGCACTCATGATGAGTTTAATAGTGCATATGTCTTTAATAGTGCAATCAATGAATGAATTAGTGAATATGAATCAGGAAATATCGCAAATTGTTCTTGCAACACATTCATGTGTGAAAATAGTGGTAATGATGAGTGGAATAGTAGAAACAAATTGTGTAGCATTTATTGAGCATAAGATAATACAAAAGACTAGGGTTTTCATAACAAGAAAATAATAGGGATCATGTAGTTACAAAGTGATGTTGTAATAACAATCTGATGATGTCAGATAGATAGAAAATGATGCCCCCCTCAAGATATAGAGTAGGGAAAATTAAAAATGTCTAGCTAAGGATACAAAATAGGACAAATAACTAGTCTAATATAGAACCATTAGCTGAGTAACTAGATTTTGACATTTGATTGATATATGATGATCACTTGTGAGAAAAAAAAATGATATTGTTGGTTGATTGTTTAATGAAATAGGTACATGGGTGAAAGCTCATGGTGTGGATATTGTACCCATGGCCATTGGAGTTGATCAGTAGATTGTCCAAATCAGATCGATAGGTGATTGATAGATGTGGATTCAACTATTTGTTACAGATGCCTCAATTACAAGTGAATAGAGGATTATTAACAGTTGTGGCCGAGAGGTGGTACTTAGACCAAAACCATTTCCATGTGCTACTAGGGGAGATGATGATATCTACATAGAATGTATATCAGATTTTCAAGATTCCTACAGTGGGATATCTTGTGTACTATGATTAGACTACAGACAACGCAGCATTCAAAGATGTGTTTGGTGATGATAGCATTGAGGATGACAGTGTATCTTGGTTTTAGATGCTACAGTATGAGCTATTGCATGTTGTGTTGGTTGGATTGATAGGTGGATTTTTGTTGTTAGATAAGCAAGAACAAGGATGTCCAGTGGCATGGGGTCATATTATCGAGGACATGATTGATCAACCACAGAGGCTTTCATAGGGAAGTTGCATATTGGCCCATTTATATCATGATTTGCACTAGGTTGTGTATTTTGGTGCCTCCTCACTATCAATAGGTGCAATCTTATTATAGATATGGACATGGGAGAACCTTCCTATTACTCGATCAATATATCTACATCAACGGCCATAGGATATGCCATACATATATACCTATTCAGGTGTGATCATACAACCACTCCATTATAGGCCAGGTTTTGACTAATGGCCTATGGATCAAGAGCCCAAAATTTTCAGAATTGATAACTGATAGATAGGCTAGGTTCAAAGAGAGGAATTTACCATCCCTTTCTTAGTTCATAGAGGGGCCACAGTTCCCCATAGAATTGTAGGGGGGGGCCAAAAAACCATTGCAGTTCATGAGGCAAAAACATCACTATTTGAAGTAACAAAAACTTAAGGCCCTATAATTTTATAAGCCACTAGGTAGCCCCTACTATTCTATGGGTCCTGCCCTAAAATTTTATGGTTTCTAGTTATAGTGCCAAAGTGAGAAGTTCCAAATCTAAGAGCAATTCCAAGAGCAAAAATTTGAGAGCCCAAGAGGGGGCAACCAACCCCTAAGAAGAACCTAACCCATTTAAGTCCTCGGGTAAGGGGTTCTATTCAATAATCTGATAATAGGGCCACCCATGTTATGTATAGAATTGAGCCCTCATCAAAGAGTACATTATGTTGATGAAACAATAGTTCTAGAGTGAGGCAATTCCCTCCCTTGCACATCCTGAGATTCTATATGTAACATTACCCCTAGATAATCTACCTCTACATTGATAGCTTACTAAACTGATTGCTTAGAATAGCCCTTAAAATAGATTATTCAAGAAGAAACAATGCTTTCACCCTAAGGGCCCTACTCTTCTATGGGCATGTTACCCCACATTATATAGGGAATTGAGAATAGTTTGAAAGGGAGGCAATATAAGCCCTTGATTATATAGACCTTCCTGGCGTCAGATGTTGGATGATATGGTCCATGAGGTAGTGTGGAGGCCGTATAGGTTTACTAAGGCATGGGTTGAGGATGAGGATGAGTTGGTATACTTCTTTTGTCTAAAACTTTTACTTGGCTAGATTCCCATAGTGATCGAGAGATTTTTCTTCCAGACAGTAGTGAGAAGGTTTGGTCAGTGGTAGGACATGCCATAGGGATTAACACATTATGCACAAGTTTAGTTAGAGGGGCCAATGTGGGGGCCAACCTTGGAGTATGAGTCCTATTAGGAGGCATTTTAGCAGATGATAGAGACATCGTAGGCATGGGAACTAAGGGATGGGGAGACAGACACAAGGATGGATGGAGATTATGAATGATGGTTCCATGAGAATCCATTCCTGAGATATACAAGTCTTGCAGAGTCAATACCTAGGATTGAGGATCAATTGAGAAGAGCAGATGATGGGGATGATGAGAGTGGATGAGGGAGAGGTAGGGGTTAGTGTTGAGCTAAAGGTAGAGCTAGGGGTGGAGTGAGACTATGGGGGAGATATGGAGGGTGAGACCATGTAGAAATTTTACCATAGTCGAGGATCATCACATTGGGCCTAGTGTAGATGCTAGTAGAGAGATAGAGAGGGATCTATGGCTAAGGTGGGGTGAGGATGAGGGGAGGTATAGGAAGTGTTGTAGGGTCTAGCCAGCGAGTAGATGATATGAGGAAAAGTAGGTTAGGGCCAGGTTACCTGATGATGTGTAGCTTATTTAGTGGCAGAGACCTTGGGTATAGGTTCCAATCTTAGGTGCATAGGGTTTACAACCATAGAGGTAGTAGTAGATAATGCCTCAAGTGTAGCTACCACCAAATAGAGTGAGTGGGTCATCAGGGGTGGAGACTTATATTAGTGCCATGGAGGTACAGATGGGAGTGATAGAGACATGGATTATAGAGTTGACTAGCATGTTGCATGCATTTATGGCATCGATGGCACTGAGGCTGCCATTATTGCCACCACCATTGAGGATAGATAGGGCCACGACTAGCTAGATGACCATAGCCATACCTATCACACCGGCTATAGGTGTGATAAAATAGGTTCCTTGAGATGAGAGGAGTGACCCCAGCCATCAGGAACATCCAGAGCAGACACAAATAGATGATGCAGATGGTGAGACACAAGGTTGATCCATGTATCATTTTGTATAACACTTTTATTGACTTTATCATGTGTATCATTGATGAGGACTTATTGATGTCTACATGGATGTACTTTGTGACCTTTTTTGTTCATGTTGATATATGTTGGGACCTTTTGATGTTCATGTTGATGTGAGCCTTCTAATATGATTATCTAATCACTGAGATATTTTGACGTTGCACTTGTAGTATCATGGACTCTTCTATGCATGTGATGTTGTGATTTAATTGATATGATAGTGGTAGATGTTGATGCACTGTGGATGATTAATGTAGTATATAGAATAGCATGATATGTGGATAGTGAATGAAGTAATTAAATGACATGTATGAGTGAAATGTTCTAATGGGATGTGTGAATGAAATGTTAGTTAACGAGATGCATAAATGAAATGAAATGTGATGAATAGAAATGTAATGTAATGGCATGAATGTAATGAAATGAAATGGAATGTGATATATAATTGAAATGTAATGAAATTAAATGTGATGTAATGAATTAAATATGATGTAATGAACTTCAATGCAAGGTAATGACATGATATGAAAAGTAAAACATTGGAATAAATGATAACAAAATGTGATAATGAAATGAGATGTAATTGTAATGAGTGAATGAAATGTAATGAAATGAAGTGTATAAATGAAATGTAATAAAATGAAATGTGATAAGATGAAATGTAATGTGATAAAATGTAAAGTATGAAATGAGATGTAAGGAAATTAATATGTGAAATGAAATGTGATGTGATGATATGTAATGAATGACATATGATGCGATGATATGTAATGTGATGTAAAGAAATGTTAGGTATAAATGAAATGTGATATAGTGACATGCATGAAGGAAAGGAAGTAAAATGTAATGAGACATAATGAAGAGTATGAATGAAATGAAATGAAATGAAGTGTAAGGAAATGTAATGCAATGTGTAAATGAGGCATGAAAATAAGATGATAATAATGAGGTAAAAATAGAAGAGGTAAAATGAAACAAATGAAAGTGAAAAATAGAAGGAAATAAGAAGCAAGTGTCTAATGTGTGGCATGTGATGAAAGAATAGAGAGAAAATGAAAAATGTGAAATAAACTAATGAAGTGAAGTAGGAAGTGAATATAAAGATAAATAAAAATGAAGATGATAAAAATAAGAAATGAATAAGAAACATAAATGGGGAATGATAATGGATGAAATGAGGATGCAATGAGAAATGAAGGATATTAGGGATGAAATGATATGAAAAGATGTATTCTCACTTTTGAGATTTGAAAGCCACAAAGGAACAGTATATGATGAATAATGTAAGGAATAGTGACTAAAATTGTTTGAGATTCAAAGGTCACACAATGCAATAGATGATTGTGGTGTAATGAGGAATGAGATGTGATAAGAGGAAATAGTGACTAGAATTGTTTAAGATTCGGAGGTCATGCAATGCAGTAGGTGGAATAAATATTATTAGATAATGAGGTGATATGCATGATGGTAAGGCAAAGTCCAAAATAGTTGAGTGTTAAAAGCTCATCTTGACGTTGATGTTGTTTCTGTCATTTGATAACTAGTCCTAAATTGTGTTGTCAATTTGTTTGTATAATGTTGTTTAGGCTTTCTTGTGTAATCCTGTGTGATGTGCCAAGTGCTTATTTTTAAGGTACCCAAGATGAAATGAAAACTAGATGAATGCAATTAACTATCACTTTTTGAAAAGAGATGCAAATTAACTATCATCATAGAACATTTAATAAAAAGTGACCTAGTACAACAACCACAAGCTCAACTATGTTGATATGAATTGTACCACACCGAGAAGTGTAACCAAACATGGGCAATGTACATAAAAGATAAGACAACTATTAAGAACAAAAGTTATAGCCACAATAAATGAAAATAGGTATGCAAAAAGTCACATGTCAAATAAAGAACCTCACCTAAGATATCATATAAAAATGCTTGAGGTACACATGGCCTTCTAGATGAGAGGAGGCACTTACAAGTGGACACCAATTATGTAGAAAATCAAAGGATCGCTAGAGAAAAATAATGAAAAACCAAAGGAAAATAAAATATCATGACTTCATCCTGATACCCCTAGTCAAGTACATCATCAAGGTACTAGAAGATCATAACAGTAGGAAAAAACATTATTTGTGGATCACTAGTGCTGACAGTTGTGTGCAATAGTGTCAATTTTGTTCAATTCTCTTTGGAAGTAACTGTTGTAAAAGTCTAGCAACAAAGTGTGGGATGTGTCAGTAGTGATTCAGCAATGGGACTAGGTGATTGCATTGGAATATATGTTTCTGTGGGGTTTACACCATAGGTATGTCATAGCCGAGTGGTAAGTGTACTTGGCACTGGTGTGGTGGGATGCATAGAGAAAACACATGGAAAGGCTAGTAAAGTGTGAGGCATGGCGAGTGACAGCCATAAATAGGTGGATGATATGCAGATGACATGAAGCATGGTGAAGGGTAGAGTGCAACTATTGATGTTATTGAGAAGTTTGAGGGAGTGTGTAAGTGATAGCATGTTGAGCTCACCAGATCAGTCACAATAGGAGGGTGACACTAACCAGGGAGGATGGGTGAAGCAAGGACAGAGGGAAAAGTGCATTCAGTGAAGCTTTAGGGAATTGGTCTGTTAGTCTAAACTACAAGCATTAGTTCATGAGTAGGGTGAACTGAGTCATGCGGGAGTAGCACCAACACAACCTCAAGTTTTGAGAGTTAGGGTGGAAGAAATTCCATTGTCGACATTAATGATGTTGTTAGGGAGCACAACACAGTAGGCATTGCAGGTGGTATTAGATGATGAACCAATGATGTAGGAAGATAATAGTCCACCTGTGGTAACGAAGAGTATGTCAGAAGCTAGGACAGAGATGGGGGAGATGGATTCTCTAGAGAAGACTATGGAAAATACTCAAAGGGCGGTAGAAGATGTTAGCTTGGGTAAGGTGACGAGTGTAGTAAGTTAGTTGATTAGCCTCAAGATTCTAAAGCAAAAGTCAATGAAAGAGGAGTGGGGAGGATGGAGTGCGATGGAGCCACTACCAAAGGCAAAGGGAGGAACATAGGTGACAAGTAAGGTGGAGGACTTATAGAAAATGTTGGCCACAGAGAGACTCTGGGTGGATAATGCAGAGTAAGAAGTTGTATTTTTGTTGGGATTGATGGAGAAAGCTCAAGAGGATGGAGCGCAAATAGAAGAAAAGTGGATCTAGGTAGTGGTGAATTCAAAATAGGCTTGAGTGTGGTCATTGGAAGCAGAACTATGAATGGAATAGTCATGAGTAGAGGGAAATGATGTGGGTCTATGGGCAGAGTGATCATGAGCACAAAGACTACAAGAGTCACTAAGGATGGCACATGTGGGTTTGGGAAGTGCATAAAATGAACTGGTGTTATTGCAAGTGCAGTTTGAGTCTTTTAGGGAGGCAATTGTGAAATCAAACACCCTATCATTGCAATTGCAAGAGTAGTTAGCATTGAACGAGTCAAAGTTGAGGTAGTTATAATAGTGATTAAGTGAAGTGAAAGTAGATGTGGAGTGTTGGAGAATGATGACTAATCAAATACAATAGGAGCAGGATGTGTCCCAACAAGTGATCATTGTACTAGGGATACACAAGCTGGTGGAGAATGTGTTTGTAGATATGTAATGGACTGCAAAAGTGCACTAGGAGTTGCTTATTATATAGCGCTTTATCATTAGTCACTCCCCAATGAGAAGTATTGAGAGACTCAATTTATAGATAGGGAATTCACACAACTACTAAGCACTCAATTGTGTGGTGGGAGATTTCCAATTCCCATGAATGTTCTGTGGGTGCGAGGATGATTGACGCCAAGGGCCTCATCCTCTAGGACTGGGTCTGTGGAAATGCCCCTGATCGGACACCCTGCCCTACCATCTCCTCAAGGGAGGCCAAAATAAATGATCCACCAAAATGTAATAGTTTTGTTGCCATCATAATAGAATAAAAGGTGTTTTTGTTTTTGTGGCAAGCAAAAAAAATGGTGATTGATGCTCATGTTAATGAACAATGTAATTGAAAAAAATGTTGGATATACAATGTCATTTCTATTTTTGATATTTGGTGAATATGTTTTGGTATTTTTGGCATTTTGATGAATATGTGGATTTTTTTGGAATTATTCATAAATATTTGAATATTTTTAGAATTTTCACAAACATTTGAAAGTTTGTCAAACTTCATAAAACTGGGAACAATGAGATATGTAGAAGATGATTGACCTTCACTTATGTATGGGAACAGAATGTCGGTGTGGGGTCTCAATGAAAGATGAATACAAACTTGTGTAACATTTGAAGAGTGACGATGCTCAAGGTGGAACAACCAGGAAGTGTTAAACCGCGAATTGCAAGGCACAATTCTATATATATTGATAGCCTTTGCAGACAAGCTAAAGGCCAAAGTTGGGATTTTTCTCTAGATGTGTGCTGAGATGGATGCTCACAAGGCCTGTAAAAAGGCTTTTGGGCCTATGGGAGGCTTTGATGGCTGAAAGAGGCACAAAAGGGGCCTTCAAAAAGGCATTTTGGGACCCGAGAAGGATGCTTGGGTCATGAAAAAGGTGCACAATGCCTGAAAAGGCATTTGAGGACCAGAAAAGGGCGCTTGAGCCAAAAAAGGTGTTTTAGAGGCCTACAAAGGTGTTAATGGGGCCTTAAAAAGGTGTTGAGGCCTGAAAAGGCACTAGGGGCTATGCTAAAATGTCTAGTAAGAAGTCATCACCTAGAACTGGAAGACCATGTGTACCTTGCTATGTTAAAGTACATGAATTTTTCACTACGAAAAAAGAAGAAGTATCTGCCTCAAAAAGAAGATGAATATCTTCAAGAATGTCTCTCACATCTTCAATGTGAGACTCCATGAATAGGCCTGGAAGGGCAGGAAGGAAGTCACTGCATGAAGGTAGAGTAGGAAGACATAAAGGGTCTTGTTGCACTGAATCTGAAGCATCTGTCGCTAGAACAGGATCAGTAGGAGCAACAAGAGCTGGAGGTGTGATCTCATCTGAAGAGGAGTCAGCTACAACTAGAGGTAAAAGATCTACTGAGAATGGAGGAATATTTGGATCTCCATACTTCTCCCAAAGATGCATCCAAAAAACATATGGATCAAATGACTTAATGTCAGACATTGTATCCAGAATGTCATCAACCATAAAGAGAAAGAGAGTACACCAAAGGATGAGACTCTTGTAAGGAATATACTCAAGATGTGGCACATAGGGCAGTGCATTGTGCTAACTGAGATATCTGACAACAAGTTGACTCCATTCTTGATAGTTGTCTGGGGTCAAGTAAATCAAATATGCCTCTTTCATGATGGACTAATAAATGAACCCCCAAAGTATAAAAGTGTATCAAAGAATCCCCCCTAATGTATGATTTAGGCACTTGGTAGCCACTTGCCAATTTAGGGCCTATTTTTGAAAGCAGTATTTTTGTCCATAGAACCTATAATCTGATCATAGATCTAGAAAGTAGGCAAAAAAATATACACTTTCAAAAAAAATAGAACTTGATTTGGAGTCTAGATGAGCCCATACTAAGCATTTTAAGTGGCAAAATTTGGGATTTTGGAGTTGCAAAAAAATTCAAGAATAGAGATCTCAAACCACCTACACCAATGTGTAGATCATAAAATCCTACCCAAAAAAAAAAAAGCTCACAAAAAGGAGTCTGTATTAGGGAGATTTTGTTGTTTGAAAATCGTTGATGGTCTTATGTTTTCTAAATCACCACCGCACCTCCAAAAACCAAATGGCTCTAGATTTTGCTTCAATTGTATAATTTGAATGAAACAAAATTCAATTTGGGGGTTTTTGGACCTTTTGAATATGATGCAAATATCTAATTTGCACCAGCAAGCTCTAGTGTTCACCTGTAAAAAATCTCTTCTATGGCCCTATGGCCAAAAAAATTCCAAAAAATAATGTAGATCCAAAAAAATAGCAGAGATGCAGATGAAAAAAAATGCAAATCTAAAAATTAAATGTACAGATCTGAAATGATCATACCAATTCTGCAAATTGGTCCTTTGGATGCTGGGTTGCAAAAAAATTGTCTCATAATTGACTTTGGGCCAAGGTAGCCAAATTTATAGTTGATCTTCACCAAATCAACATTCTAGATGTAATGGCAAGGTTAGATCTGGCTCTAGATGCTCCCACTTTCTGCAGTACTCTAGATTCAGGCTGAGATGTTGAAGCAACAATGGTCTTGAACAGCTATGTGAAGAGAAAATCTCCAAGAGCTCTGATACCATTTAAGATTTTGGTATAGCTATGATACCATGTAAGAATTTTCCTAAGGGAAAATTCACCCAAGAACTAAGAACTCAAATGCAAGCACAATTGTAGACCAAAAATGGATATGATCAATTAATCAGAGTATGTCCTAATACATTGTTATGTTGAGTATGTGATTTACAAACACACTAGGAGTGCCTGTATATAAAGGCCTCTCAGGAAGCACCTAAAATGTCTCTAGAAGGAACCAGGGATAAGATAAGCATCATGACAACTAAGCACATGCCTTATCCATAATTCTAGATGAGTGAATAGGAATGGCAAGGTTGTAGACACCATGTGCTTAATTAGTATGCTAACTCATGTGTTGTAGACAACTTATGCATAAAAGATGTGCAGAATCCTATGTTGTCAACATGATAACTCACAAGAGTACGCATACTCCTAGGTGGCCAATAAATAAATAATAATAAATATGCATTAAGCTAAGTAAACTTAAGTAAGTGTAAATAGTGAATAATTATTTACACCAATAGGACCAATCCAATTGGCCTCCCATTTTCCTTTCTTTTCCCAAGCTACCTAATTCTTAGGGTTTTCCTAGAGAACTAAGTCTCCAATCTAAAAGACATGGGCTTTGACCTTTTTTTTATAGTGTCTGGACAACCTATTCTTATACACTTTGAGATGCTCATGTGTTGTATATTGATGTTCTTCTAAGAGTTCTAGCTTCTCTAGACAGGTCACTCTGTAGTCTTCATCTGATAGGCTATCACGGAGAGTCTCTCAAGGATGGGATCTCAACCTTCAAAGGAAGAATGGCTTCATATCCATAAACCAAGGAGAAGGGTGTAGCACCTATAGGCATCCTAATGCTCATCATGTAGGCCCAGAGGGTGGGATTTAGTTGTAAATGCCAATGTCTACCAATATCATTGACATTTCTTTTAAGAATGTTGATAATGTTCTTGTTGATGGCCTCTGCTTGGCCATTGTCTTGGGGATAATAGATTGAAGAGGAATGGTGTATAATGTGAAATTTTACACATAATTTGTCAATTATATGATTTTTAAAATACAAGGCATTGTTCATTAGGATGGCATAAGGTATGCCAAACCAACAAATGATATGGTTTAAAATGAATGAATATATTTTTTTTCCTATAGAGTCTGCAAGTGGTGTTGATTTAACCCATTTGGTGAAATATTCAGTTATGGTGATAATTCATTTATGTCCATCAAAGAAAGGTGGGTGGATGGATCCAATCAGTTAAAGCCCCACTAATAAAAAGGCCATGGTGCGGCCAAGGGTTTGAGTTCTTCTATTTGTGCATGAATAATATTATTATGGATTTGACACTTTTTGCAAGTTTTAGCATAGTCAATAGAATCATTTTCCATGGTTGGCTAGAAATAGCCTACCCTAAGAATTTTCTTTGCTAGTGTAAACCCATTGGAGTGTGACCCATAGATGACTGCATGGACTTCTTACAAAGTGACTCTAGACTCATCCTTTTCAAGACTTCTAAACAAGGTATCGTCAAGACCTTTCCTATATAGCATATCATCCACCAAAGTGTAATGCGAGGTCTATCGAATGAATTTATGCCTTTGGTTTTGTGAGAGGTCAGAGGGAATGGTGTTATTAGGGAGGTAGGTGGTGATGGACTCAATCCAAAGGGAATCGAGGGTATCTAAATGGAAAATAATGAGGGAATCAAGTTGAGTAAATGTGGGTTGAGCCACCTCTTCTACTAAGAACTCTTGTCACTCGTGTTGGTCTAGTAACTAAAGCAAGGAGGCCATGGTGGCCATGGCATCTATTGCTATGTTCTTATCCCTAGGAATTTTTGCAAAAGTAATGTGAAAAAATCATACCTTAAGCGTGTCAACCATATGTTTGTAAGGCAACAACTTTTCATCCTTAGTTTGATACATGTTTGTAACCTAATTAATGGTCAGCTGAGAATCCCCATAAACTTGTAGTGTTGTTAACTTCCATTCTAAGGCTAGTTTGAGGCCTAAAACCAAGGTTTCATATTCTACCATGTTGTTTGTGCAGGGGAAAAGTAGTTTGTAGGACATGGGGATGGTAACACCTAGGGGCGTCATGAACAAAATACCAATGCCTAAACCATGGTGTGTGTAAGAAGCATCAAAGTAGAACATCCAAGTAATCGATTATGTTTGAAGAATTTGCATATCTAGAAATTCAACTATGATAGGATTCAAGCTGTCTATGGATGCATATGCCAATTGATCAAAAATGGCTTGTCCCTTTATAGCCTTCCTATTAATGTACTCAATTTCAAACTCACTCAGGATCATTACCCATTTCGCCAATATGTCTGTTAATGTTGACTTGCTAAGTAGATATTTGAGAGGATCAATTTTTGAGATGAGCTTCATTTTGTGTATTACAAGATAGTGATGTAGATTTTGTGAAGTAAAAACTATGGCCAAGCATGCCTTATCAATAAAAGTGTAGTTCAACTCATAATTGACCAAGGTGCAACTAATATAATAAATGGTTCTTTCTTTGCCTTTATCATTTTCCTATGCCAAGAGGGCTCCAATTGATTTATCTGTTAGGGAGATATAAAGAAACAATGGTTTATGCAGTATCAAAAGTACCAACACAAGTGGACTCATCAAGTAGTTTTTGAGAAGATTGAAGGCCATCTGACACTAACTATCCCATTTAAAAACCATGTCCTTATGGAGGAGATGGGTGAAAGGCACACACTTTTTTGCAACTAAGATATGAAGCGATGAATTGAATGAAGTCTTCCCTAGAGAGAATGCAGCTAACTCAAGTTCTTTGGAGGTTGTATGTTGATTATAGCTTGTACCTTTTTGGGATTAACCTCAATCCCTTTGGCTGAAACAATGTACCCTAGGATTTTTTTGAATTTCATAGCAAAAGTGCATTTCTTAGGATTTAGCCTAACTTTAAATGCTTCTAAGTGTGTGAATATCTTGTCCAAGATAGGAAGATAATTCTCTCAGGTATGGGATATATCAAGGAGGTCATCAACGTAATCCTCCATAAAAGTGTGCATCATGTCATGAAAAATGGTGGTCATGGCCTACTAATAGGTAGCCCCTACATTCTTGAGACCAAAGGGCATGACATTCCAACCAAATATTGCCCATACACAAGTAAAATTATTTTCTCTTGATCCTCTAGTGCTAGCCTAATTTGGTTGTACCCTAAAAATCCATCCATGAGTGAAAAATATAGAATGGCCTGGGTCAAATCTACAATTGCGTCAATGTGGGGAAGGGGGAAATCATCTTTAGGACATATTTTATTGACATCCAATAAATCAATACATATGTGTATGCTACCATCTTTCTTTGAGATAGACATAATATTTGACATCCATGATGCATAAGCTAAGAGTCGGATGAAATTGGTGCTAAGCAATTACTCTAGTTCTGTTTTGACTAACAAGGCTATGTAGGGATGCATTTTCCTTAGCTTTTGCTTAACCAATTTGGCCTCTGGAGAAAATTGAGGTGATGAAGGATTAGAGTTGGGTCTAACCCTAGCATGTCTATGTAATACCATGCAAAGTTTATTTTCCTCTCTTTGAAGAAGTGAATGAATTTTCTTCTTTCTTTTGTGTTTAAAGACTATGCCAAATGAATTATCATTGGTTCCTGCTCTATTCTAATGTTGACTTTTTTTTGTAGGTTCAATTAGGATAGATGATCTTTCCTTTGAGTGCTCAAGTAAGGTATCAATCATCTCATCTGTGGGTGCCACAGTTGGGTTTTACCATTGAATGCATCACTTCTATTTATTTAATTTATTTTTTTTCAAGATTAGCTACAACCTGGTGTTGAGCATTAATGCTTTAATGTGCTTGGCCAATTTTGGTATGACTAAAATTATTGATATTAGATCTATATGTATGCATTTCTCTTATTCTATGTAAATGAGATGGTTCAACCACGTTAAGGTAGACAAAAACATCGTGGTCAATGTCAAAATTGGGAATATGGTGAGGATCATTTGCATCCCAGCTAATAAGCTCGGGATGGATTAAGGAGAGGGGTGTGTAATATGGATAGGATTTGGTAGGGTTTAAAGACATGACCTTGTTTGACTTTGCATACATTGTATCAGTTAGGTCTATAATGTGTGCTTCCTCTAAAGTATCAGGGAAAGTAGAGCTCATGAGTGGCTCATAGTACTCATCTTCAACTTCTACTAGAAAAAGTCAAGAAATAAAGTTTAAAACTGAAACCCATTAATAGGTTCACCATCCTCAAATGATGTGATGTGACATGTCTATTCTATATAAGTCTCTAAGTTTTTCTGATGTGTGTTGGCTCTTGGTGAAGTAAATTCTAAATGAGAGGTTGATCCTTGTGCAATGGAACTATTGGGTGCAAGAATATGAACAAAATCACATTCTTTATCATGAAGGGACTCTTCATATAACGATTTGAATTCTCACTTGGTGGAATTGTCATTGTTTTCATTATTAGAAGCATCCATGAATGGTTCCCTTGTATGATGTAAATCTGGGATAGATAGATTTACATTCTTGTTGTCAGCTACATTTGGGATTTATCATCTCTTTCTTTGGGCACCCACACCAAGGTAGAAGAGGAGGAATCACTGTATTTGGAATAAGACTTGGAAGTGATCTATGCATTGTCTTGTTCAAAGTACCCTACCCCTATTTTTTATCATGTTAGACCTAAACTATGCTACTTGGGGTTCGATGATTCCTTTCCCTTTCCCTAAAGAACCATCACCCATATTTCCCATCTTTTTAATTAAATCAAAACCTTTTCTATATAGGTGAGGAGAAATGTCAATATTTTGTATTTGTTCACTGATTTCTTCTATTGAACTTGAAGGTACACCACTTTCTTTGACAATATGTGTGAGATAAGGCCTAGTGGTGGATGATGGTCTTTTGTGAGATCTCGGAGAGAGTGGGGGATCAAATAATGAGACTAAGTACTTGCCTACCCCTTTGCGTTGTAGTTTGCACTTCCTATCAAACTCTTTCATTAGCCTATCCATTTCCTCATAATGTGATTATTTAGAGTCTTTTGATAATGATGGTAAAGGAATGGACAAACTAAAACAACCAAACTTCTCTTTACCCTTAGTTGATGCAAATAAGTGGTCATTCTTTGGTATTATGAATGTGGTGGTGTCTGTTGATGTGTATTGTCTAGCAATAGTTGTTGGAATGTTCACCTCTTCCCTCTTATGAGGGACAAGAGCATTACAGTACTAAGCATAGTTTTAACCCCATGGTATAGTCACCTCTTGACCCATGTAAGGAAATTCTAAACATTGATGGCAGGTGGACAGGACAGCCTACATTTCCTGGATCCATGGTCTGCCTAACAAGATGTTGTAGGTAAATTTCAAGTCTAGGACTTGGCAAATAGTTTCCTTTAGAACTGAGCTAACCCTTATTAGTAAGATGACCATGCCCTTGGAGGATCTCCCCTCATCGTCATAAGCTTTGATCGTGATCTTCTTTTTAGGGTCAACCACATATTTTGTATACCCCAAGGCTCTAACCAAATTCAACGTGAAAATTTTTACACCTGCCCCACTGTCAACCAAGACTCTTTTGACTTTGTTTCTATGGATAAATACTTCAATGTGCAATAGAGAATTTTGTGGATGAATGAAAAACATGTCATCTTGGGCTGAAAAAGATACACAATGAGGGTCAACAAGGTTACTTACCTTGTTTTGAAGTCTACTAACATCCAGATCATTTGGCAGTAAGGCTTTGCTGAGGATCTCTTTATGCTCAGGGGAAATTTGCAACAACTCAAAAATAGAGGTATGAGTGGGAGTCTTTAGTAACTAGTTGACCAAGTTGTATTTGGATAAGGTAGAACTTGTAGTTGCATGATCAGAACTCCTCAGGGGCCCTAGTAGAATGACTTTAAAGGGTTGACCTCGGGTAACAATGTTTGATGATTTTTTCTTATGTTTGTCTTTAATTATGATGACATTTACGACATCATCAAATCTAGAGATCATATTAATAGTGTTATCATAGTGATGAGAATAATTAACTTTATCAAGTGAAGACATGTTTTGAATTGCTCTGGAGGATTCAACCTTCTCATGATTCATGAAATGGTTTTTGAAGGTTGTGTGGTCTTCATTGTTGTAGAGGTTATTCACTTCAATAGTTCCATTGTTGATCAAATTTTGTATAGCCCCTTGAAGGGTGTAACAATTGTTGGTTAAGTACCCCCTATTTTAGTGGTAGGCACAAAAGTACTTGTCACTCCACCACTTTGGTTTAACTTGTGGTTTATAGAGCTTGGCCTCAAGGAGTACAATGAGTTTATTAGCTAAGAGTGTTTGCAATGCACTCTCGTAAGACACTCCAATAGGTGTATATTCCTTAGGTATATTAGAAGACTAGTATCATCTTAGGGGAGGAGCTTGATTATAGGCTACTTTTTTATTGGACTTTGAAGGAGTAGTCGGGTTGCATCGGTAAAATGGATGAACATCATCTTACCTGGGTGGGTTTTTTCTAGTATTCACATTGGTGTTATTGATGATAGGATATTGTCGGTTTGGATGGGGTTGAGTTTGTGGTTTAACATGATTAGCTTCAACCACCCCATCATTAACTAGGTTTTTTTTGTTATTTCTCCACCATGACTTTTTTTAATTAGTAGACCGATTAGATGTATAGTGAGTTTGTGAGGATTTTTTTGAGAAACTCTTACCATCTTTTTATAGTTTGATGATATCATTGTTTATCAGGGTCTCTTCTACTTTGGCTGCACTTTCTAATGTGGTCTTAAAGTTCTTAGGACCTTGAAGTTGGAGCTAGTAATTCATAGGTTTTGAGAGACTGTTGACGAAGATGCATGTCTTCTCCTTATTTGGGATGTCTCTATGGTATTTTGCAAAAGTATGTCTCTACCTTTGCAAAAGACTTTGAATGACTCTCTAGGGATTTGTTTGGTATTGCACAAATCAATCATGGTAAATTTTGTTTTGATATTACAGAATATTGTGCTATGAAGAGTGAGGCCAATTGATCAAAGGACTTAATGTTGGAAGGCAACTTGGAGGACCACTCCATGGCTTGCCCTCCTAGGTTTCTAGGAAACAATCACATTAGGTAAGTTGTGTCATGGACAAATTCCATACTTAGAGTTTAGAATTGTCTAAGGTGATCATGAGGATCAGATGTACCAAAATACTTATCATAATTTGGTAGTTTTACATTCTGCGGGAAAGGTGTGAAGGTGATACTTTTGTCAAATGGAAGGGGACACACCTTCTTGAGGCTGAATTCTATGGGTTGGATTTTCCCTCTTTTCATCCTTTCCATTTCTAGTTGTAAGTCTTGTAATTTTTGTGTAACAATATCCAATGGTGTTTCTTCTTCATCTCATTTAAGGTTTGTTATGTCAAAATCAAATAGTAGTTCCACACCTTGTTTTGCTAATGCTAGCTAGTAGCATTTTTTGTGTCTTTCAAGTATCATGTCCATGATATCAACAAGCTTGGGGTTATGCTAAAAATCTTCAATTTTGGCTTCGATGCTTTTCTCATCCCACATGTTGGATGAACCCATTTTGGAAAAGGGTTTTGAGTTCTCATTGAACAAGGGTGATTTGTGGGTAGGTGTATTTAGTGAATAGTTGGTAGGTGTAACATGCTCATTGAAGTTCAAAGATTGTGTGTATCTGATGATTTTCTTGACTATTCAGGCACTTACCCGCATAGGTGATCAATTTAGTTTTGCGACTACACTAGTTTTACACAGTGACATGAGATATAGATGGGATTCCTTTAGTTCTTTTGCATTTTGACAATATGAGGGCTTCTTTTAGACCATAGTTGGTTAGGCAATAAGCTATGTTTGAAAAAGCTGTGTGACAATGTTGACAATGGTAAAATTCAATCTCGTGAAGTCAAGTAGGGAACAGATGTGTGTTTTTGGTTTGTTTCTGACGATATGTGGGGCTAAAGTAACAAATCTCAGTTGGAGTTAGAACATTGCTTGTTTGAAAAATGGTGATGGTCAATTTTAGAATCTCTCTGTTTTTGCCAAATTTTGACAAGGAAAAAGGGTATCTAAATCTATTGTTTGTTCACGAAAATTTCACGTGCGGGTAGCCTCTTTTTTAAGATTTTCTTCAAATGTGCTACAAAAATTCTTGAATGCACTATTTCAATTATTATATAAGCTATTTCACAGTTCATCAAGCATTGTTCCACAAGGCATATGTGTTGTTTAATTATTCAAATGCACTATTATTTCAGTCATATGTGATGTTTCAGAATGAAAATGTGTTACAGAAAAGGTGAAATGCACTATTTTAAGGAATGGATATGTTATTTCAGGTTATTTAGTAGTTTTGAGCTCTATTTTGTATCAGTTTGTCATTACATCTTCTTGAAAGGACTATGGTCTGAAAAAATGAGATTATTATATATTAAATAAGACACATTTCAAACATAATTGCAGTAGAAATGACAATGAAATAAACTCGCACACACCTAGAAAATGAAAGAAATGTCTTCCTAATAAGGTTATCTAAGGTTGGTGACCACCGAGTTTTAGTGTTTACCCAACAATGTTCGAATATACCTCTCTGTGATAAAGAGTTTCCCACCAATGCTAAGGAAGTTTGGTTCAATCTCTTGCAAGACTACTAGAGGAAGGCTATATTTTGAACATGGTTGGCTTGCATTTGATTAAGACTACAAAATTAGATGTCATTCCTGTTGGAGTTGATGAAATCCAACTCCAAAGATGCCCAAGATCACCTGCATGTGAAAACCTATCAAAGGGAAGCCAAGGAAGGAAGAGCATGGAGCAAGGGAAAAACTCTAAACGGACATGAGAGAGAAAATATGAAAACACAAGAAAATATGTATTTACAATATGCAATATGATTTATGTTATACAATGAGGGAGGATAAGTATGACTTAGGAGAGAACAAACTCCTGTATTGTCAACAACTTATAACAAACTCCTAGACTACAACTAATAAATGAAATGCATTTACCTAAGGAAGCTTAAGTAAATAGAATAAATAATTAGTAAATTAATTATTTACTCTAACACCCCCCCTTAAGTGCAACTTAGAGAAATGCCTTAAGCTCACAAAACTAAGAAATGCAGAAATGCAGAATGGGTCCCAGCAATGAGACCATGTTAGGTACCCATGAACAATGCAAAAGATGCAACCTCTAAAAATGGGGAAAGAGAGAAAACCACGCGAGAAAAACCCTCCCCCAAAAAGAGGTAACCTAGTGAAGAACTGAAGAAGCCTCCAACTAGGGGAATGTCCCCTAAAATAGGAACAGGGAGTAATCATGAAGAGCATCACTAAAGCATGAAGAAATTGTAAAATCTACCATCAGAAAGAAAACTATTGATCTGAAGAACCTCCATGGAAGAAGAAGAAGGCATGAACTGAGCGTGTCTATATGGTAGATGATCCATCTCACCGAAATGCATAGGTAGCCAGCCATTGCAATCGCCTTATATATAGGATCAACCACTGAATACATAGCTCACACTATCGAACCATCGAACCAAGGATGCATTAGAACAATAGCATAACCCCCCCTTAATGGAGATGGGGTGAGATGACAGGCAATTGAAAAGGTGGGCCAAAGTCTCCTGCAAATGAACCAAAAATGACAAGAGAGGGAAAGAGGTACAAACACCCATAAAGACACGATCAAATTGACTCTGCATGGGCTAATGTCATGGAAGGGACACTCACTTGACAAAGGAAGACGGCACAAATATGGCAACTACTATCCCCCATGGTGCTTTCTGAAAATAGTGTAGGTACAACTATCTCAAAACAACATTCATGACCCCCAGAATGCAAGAGTGGCACTTTATCTCAGTGTGATACATAAAAGCTCTTCAAAATGATAAGTACAATGATCAAAACTAAAAATGGGCTGCAACAAAACATAGTACAGCCCAAAACAAAGGATCCCATACCAAGAAAATGATCCTCGGACCTAAAACACCCAAGATATCCACCATGGACCAAAAATGCCAAAACAATAATAGAAAGAGCATGGGGCAAAATCTAAAGAAAATGATAGCATTTCTGAAAAGTAGACTGAACCAGCTTTCCAGAAATATAACGTTTTCAAAAAAATGGACATGAGATGCAAAAGATAAGCTTGCTGGAGTCAAAAACACAACTTCAAAATTTGATTGAAAAAATGGGCAATAAAAATGCATCAAAACCTAAAAATACCTACACCAATGTCTTTGTCTCAGAACTAGCTTTTCGGTGCTTCTTTTGGATCGAAAAAATACCTCCGTATGCTCAACTTATGGCCAAAAAATCGCAAGTAGGTCCAAAAAAGACCCTGGAGATGTGTAAGAAGGATAATGATGCAAGGCTGACATTAGCATTTAGGGAAAAAAATTTGATGGCTTGAAGGTCGTCACCATAAAAAAGAAGGGCCACGTGGCAAGGGTGACGTGACGGGTCCACGTCCACATGTCACCCCCCCGAGCTACCATCTATGCTACAAATGATGACATAGGCTGGTGACACACCGTCCATGTGGTAGAAAACTATTCACTGAATGTGTTGTTTTTTCAGGCACCGATTGGATGTAGAGAGTCCATGCAGGCGGGTGGAGGAGCTGTGTGCCAATGGAAAATGTCGACTGAGCGGAGTGAAAGGGTGTCGCCGTCAGGAGGAGGTGGTGCTCAGGCAAAGCACAGTCTGAGGCTGAGCTACAGCATAGGAAGGATGGCGCTGCCGGCTGCAGCCACTGCGGGTGGAGAGTGGGCCGTGCGGTGGTGGCATGGCGGTGGCCGCTAGGTGGCGCGCCTGAAATTTGTTTTTTTTTTTAATTTTTTTTGCCAAAATCGTGTAACGCCCTGCCAAGGGATCCAAAATAAATAACCTAAAGTTTGGCTAAATTTGATAGCATTTTTTTAATTTTTTTTAACATGAAAGATATAACATACACATCAAACACATAGTAGCGGAAGCAATAACATACATAACAGGTTACATTCCTTAAAGATCCCATGACGTTGAATCACATTTAAATCTAATCTAAAACTAAGTCCATCAATTACAACATCTATATGAAAGAATAATGAAAAGTCCAATGTCCATTTAATATACATTTGTTCCAAATGCCTTTTGGCAAATTAATTCAGAATGCTCATTCATCCACTGTACAAGTCACAGGGTATGAAAGGCTTAAAAGGATATACATAAGTAAAGATAGATATACATCATCCTCTTTAGATCCATGATACACGTGCAATAAAATAAATGAAACCATCCTCCATACATAATACATCCATACATCAAAAGATATAACATCCAACATAAAATATAACCATTTATCATAATGATCCATGAATAGAATGAAGGTATATGCCAACAAGAATACTCCAGCCACGGTGTCTCAGATGGATCTCAATGGTAAGAGTAAAAAGCACTACCACCCAACCACGTGGAACCTAAATGGTCCACTCCCACCACGCTGAGGAGATAGTCTCAAGTCCCAAACAAGATATCAAATCACATGACACAAGAACTCTCTAAGTCCAGGATATCCTAAAAGTAAACTAACTCAAAGGTTCCAACACATAGATCGACATCTAGACCCAGAGGCACCACAAAGACACGTAGGTATCTACTATGTAAGTGAGAAAGTGTCATCGCACAAATCACGTTCGGAGTTACCCGAGCAGTCCCTTAGGACTCTCTGGTCCCTAGTGATCCCTGTGGCCACTAGTATCCTCTCATACTGACAAGGCATACTAAAAAATGCAAGGTCATAACCAAGCGTTCTCTCTACTCCCATCCTAGTCTGTATTAGCACTCATGGCATGGGCGAGAACATACAATTATCTCTTATTAGGTTCATTTAAGTTACCATTAAGTGTAAAGTTATCACTTATTAAACAACTTATAATGGGTTACCCCCAAGACCACTTAGGGTCCCTGGCCCCCATTGCAAGCCACTTCCCAACACTGCATAAAGATAATCTACCCTAAGCTCATGAAATCACAAATCATATAATCATAGTAAAATCACCTCAGTCCTATACAAATGACTGGGAAACATCATAAAGATAATCATAGTAATCACATCAGTTCTCTACGAGTAACTAGAAAGCACAAGATAAATCACAATATCCATCGGTTCTCAATGAGCAACCGGAAGTAATCCAACAATACTGAATAATGACTCAGAATGGTTAATCAGGTATCTCATAGCATACATCCCGCTATTCCACAAAGACACTGAAACATAGTATCCAACACAATAAATATACTCATCATAAGCATACCATTACATACATGGTTGAGCAATAATGATCGAGATTGAGTCAACATGATACCACACTCACAAAACCCCCAAGCCTCTGGTAGACGTCCTATAACTGGTCAAAAATCTAGTCAACCCAAAAAAAATCCCAAACATAAATAGCATAAGGAAAACAAGATACAAGCACATGATTTTCAGTTTATTGAAAGCACATAGTTAAGTTACATGTGGGTTTTTGATATCTATTTCAAAGTTCGCTAACAAGTGAAGAAATATTTCCATTGTTTTCCTTATAATAAATTTAAGTATTAGCTTAAGTAAAAATAAATGTTTACCCCATGATTTAAAATCAATTCCTAAATCTACTAAGATAAAAATTAATTTATTAAAAGTTTTAGGATTGCATAATACGTGCATGAGACTAAATTAAATAAATCATTTTAAAAGAGGTCAAGTAAAAAAAATTAAATAAAGTAATTTAATGGATTATTGTATGTGCATGGAAAAGATAAAAGAAAGATAAATAAAAGTTAATAAAGAGTTAAAAAAGGTGTGAGCAAAGAGATCTCTACAGTGAACGCACAATTAGTGCCTCGTTTTAGGGAGAGAACTCCTTTTTCACAATTTAGGGGTTCATTTTTCAAGGGGGTTGGGAATTTTGGAGGAGACGAAGGAAATTTCCAAAGAAGGAGAAAGATCTGAAAAGGGGATTTGTTCTCTATAGATTTTTGGAGCGTAGCGAATTAGCATTAATGTCCAAGTAGACACTTGTGAAAATTTGCATAATTTAAATACGTTCTTTTAATTCATGTCTTCTTCGTGTTTGCTAGATGATTGTTTGGATAATTCTGGTAAAAAATATATACCATGTTGGGTTTTTTTGGATATTGGGAAATTATTCTGTACATGGAATGTTTTAATTGTTCAATAAAAATTCTCTCCAATAGATTTTAAATTGAAAAAATTTACCAGAAAGGGTTGAATCTAAGACTAAAATTCTAAAATTGGATGGTTGAAATCCATATTGTATACATTGATGGTGATAGAAAATTCAATTTAAATATATATACACAATATTGGGAAAAATGTTTTAAGCAATAAATATGAATATAGAGTAAATGTTCAAAAAACGTCACAGTTGTATTGGAAGAAACTTTTTCTTTTATTTTTTCTAAATTATTATAAAAAATAATAATAATAATAATGGGGAGGGGCGGATCAAACCACCCCCTACCCCTGTCACGGCCTTGTGTGTCTCTGCGCATAGCAGGCGACTACTGATGTAGGACGACTGCAATAGCAGTCCCTGCATCACAGTATGGCCGCAGGCCTCTTTAAATTAAGCCAGCGAGTTTTTTTTTTAAACGCGATTTATTTTTTGAATAAAGTTTTTTTTTTATATCTATTTTTTTTAAAAGTTGTTTATATATATAATTATAATATATTTTAAATAATATGTTAATTAATAGAATCATTATTAGTTTTGAATAATAAATGACATTTAATATAGTTGTTTATTTAAATTTAATTTAATAAATATTAATTAAAATTTGATAAATAAACATTAGCAAACTTGGAATAAATATAATTTTATCTTAGTAAATTTAGGAATTGATTTTAAATCATGGGGTAAACATTTATTTTTACTTAAGCTGATACTTAAATTTATTATAAGGAAAACGATGGAAATATTTCTTCACTTGTTAGTGAACTCTGAAATAGAAATTGAAAACCCACATGTAACTTAACTATATGCTTTAAATAAACTGAAAATCAAGTGCTTGTAGCTTGTTTTCCTTATGCTATTTATGTTTGGGATTTTTTTTGGGTTGACTAGATTGTTGATCAGTTATAGGACATCTACCAGAGGCTTGGGGGTTTTGTGAGTGTGGTATCATGTTGACTTGATCTCGATCATTATTTCTCAACCATGTATGTAATGGTATGCTTATGATGAGTATATTTATTGTGTTGGATACTATGTTTCAGTGTCTTTGTGGAATAGCAAGATGTATGCTATGAGATACCTGATTAACCATTCTGAGTCATTGTTTAGTATTGTTGGATTACTTTCGGTTGCTCATTGAGAACTGATGGATATTGTGATTTATCTTGTGCTTTCCAATTGCTCGTAGAGAATTGATGTGATTACTATGATTATCTTTATGATGCTTCTCAGTCACTTGTATAGGACTGAAGTGATTTTACTATGATTATGTGATTTGTGATTTCATGAGCTTAGGGTAGGTTATCTTTATGCAGTGTCGGGAAGTGGCTTGCAATGGGGGTCCGAGACCCTAAGTGGTCCTAGGGGTAACCCATTGTAAGTTGTTTAATAAGTGATAACTTTAGGTTATTTCTTTTGGATCCCTTGGCGGGGCGTTACAAATCATCTGTACAGTTCGTATAGAACGCCTTGTAACAAAAAAAAAGCAACAAGTTTTATATGGATCCTAGCTGAAAAGTCGGAGCCCTGTCTCCAAAATCAACAAGTTTTATATGGATCCTAGCTTAAAAGCACCTTCTAAATCCAATGGCGGCATTTTTTTGGGCTGAAAATTTGTTGTTCACCTGATTTGAAGAAAAATGCACAAACAAACTAGGGTTTGTGACTCCAAATCACGGCTTCAAAAAACTTTCAACCAAGTAGCAGCAGGGAGGCTCTAATACCATGTTGGAGTTGATGAAATCCAACTCTGAAGATGCCCAAGATCACCTGCATGCGAAAACTTGTCAAAGGGAAGCAAACAAAGGAAGAGCGTGGAGCAAGGGAAAAACCCTAAACGGATATGAGAGAGAAAATATGCAAACAAAAGAAAATATGTATTTACAATATGCAATATGTGTTATGTTATACAATGAGGGAGCTCGAATATAAAGAGCTCAAGGAATCTTCCAGAATGAGCTAAAAGATGCTAGGAGATAAGTGTGACAACTAAAAGCATACATCCACATGAGGTGGAAAGTCCTCGAACAATGTGAGAGGATAAGTATGACTTGGGAGAGAACAAACTCCTGTATTGTCAACAACTTATAACAAACTCCTAGACTACAACTAATAAATGAAATGCATTTACCTAAGTAAGCTTAAGTAAATAGAATAAATAATTAGTAAATTAATTATTTAGTCTAACAGTTCCCTCTCATCGGGCCTACTAAGGCAAATATCAGGAGGTAGCTCTTCTATGGCTAGATAATCTAGCTAGTAAAAAGTAGGAAAAGTAGAAATCAAAAGAAGGTTTGGGAGTTTGATCACTCTAAGAGAGTGAGAACATATCCCTACTATTTTGATCTCCAAAACACAATAGAAAAAATTTTGTTCAATTTTGAGCCCTTAACTACAAAAGACAAAGGGGCTTCTAATTAAGCCAAGTGCTTGTTCATTCCATGTTTGATTATTGTTGATCCTTGCAGAAGGTTTGGCATTCTGATCAACTCTTGGAAGTTGAGAGCATAGGCCTACTTTCGATCTGATCAGTAAGATCAAACCTACTGCTTAAACTAGGTTATGAATTTATAAATGTCATAATTTAATTGAGGAGGGTCTAGGTCTACTTACCTGATATGATGCTAGCAAAGGCTAGGTGTAATTTTGAGGGTCTTCATTCCCACCTTGCAATTTTGGAAACCTGAGAATTCCTATCAGACTAGAAGAGATCTGTAAAACACCCCACAATCAAATCTGAAAGTTCAATATGGTGTTTTACAACTCTGATTAGATGTGTTATAGAAAATAACGTGTTATAGAAAGATGTAAATGCACTACAAGATTAGCCAAATGTGTTATTTAAACATGCAAATACATTATAGAATCTAGCAAATACACTATAGAATATATCAAATGCGCTACAGAAAACTTCAGATGCACTACAAAACACTTCAAGTGAACTAAAAGACTATGCAAAAGTGTTAAAATAATGTTCAAAAGTGTTGTAGCGTTGAAAAAATTATAGATCTAGTCTTTGTGAGCTCAGGAATGTCTTTGAAGGTTTGTTGTTCATATTGTGAAGCTTCCCAAACATTGTAGAACCCACAACCAATCAGATCTGCACACGAAACTAGAGAAAAACACAGATATATAATAAAAATGGAAGATTAGCAAGAAAACTAAAAGAACAATAAGGCTTTAAGACAGTGTCCCATGGTGGGTGCCAATTTGTACACGGTGGATTCGCGTATTCATGAGACCTTAGAGCAGAGTAAAAATAGAATGACAACAAACTAATCTAAACCCAAGAAATCATTATCAAATAGAGACTGTACGAATATCCCATGTTTCCCTAACTATAATCATTAAGATTGCTCTCAAACCAGCGTCTCAGTGATAGTTTTAGAATGGGAGTATTCTACGAATGCAGATCTACAAAGATGTATGCAAGATCTATGTGAGAATGAAGATTATACAAGTATAATAACCCTAGAATGTTATGATATGAGTATGCAATAGACTAATCATGTGCTAAATGATACTAAATAACATGAAAAGAATGTTAAAATACTATCAAAATGACATGAATTCCTTTTAATGACAATGTTAAAAGATGATAACTCAAAATGTGCCTACAATGCAAATGCCTAAAACTTGGGTCCTTTGGCTCTTGAATTTCCCTCCTATTTATAAGATTTCAAAAGGGGTCGGGGTAAAGATTAGGATTTCACTTTTTACTAGAGGGTAATGGTGAAACTATAAATATCTCATAAGGGACCAAGAGGAAGAGTTCAACAGACTTAGTTTGTGAAGATAAAAGAGGATTTTTCAATTTTTTTAAATCTAAAAAGAAGGATTTTCACTTTTGTGAGGATAAATGGCTTTTATTGATTTAATAAATATTTTATTTATTTTAACTTTTGTCTTTCTCTTTTTCCTTTTTTTATTTCATTTTATGATTTTGTGAATTTTTTTCCCCTTTTTAAAGTTGATTTAGGTCCCTTTTTATTTGATAGATGATTTGATTGATTAATGACATGATGTAACGATTGATTTGGAAGTTTGTTGTTTTCTTCTAATTTTATCCTTAGTTTTGCGTCATTTGACCAAAATTTGATTTTTTTAGGTCTTTACCAATTTTTGGGTACCTACAATGTGTGTGTGTGTGAGAGAGAGAGAGAGAGAGATGTGCTTTGTCAAATATTTGAGACACAAAACTAACAAAAAATGATTGAAAACTATTTTTTTATTTTTTTTGGAACCATTACAGATAGTCCTTGAAACTTATTAGTAATTTCATCTTACCCGCAACAAGGAGACTCGTAGACCACACAACACTAATCTTCTAGTCTTCTGTGTTATGCAAATGGAAATAGGATTACCATTCTGCTTCTGGTCGTGTTTTATTTGGTAAAGGTGTCATGGATTGCTCTAGGTTGCTGAATGTAGAGGTTGTGGGTTGTCATAAGCTCTTTACTGTAACTTGTTTTCTCTGTCGTGGGTTGTCGAGGGTTGCCAAGTGCAAGTGTCGTGAGTTTTTGAATCTTCTACAATGGGTTGTTGTGGGTTTCTAAGTGCAGGTGTCGTGAGTGGCTGACTATAGTAGGAAGATATAGTGTCGTGAGCAACTAGAGGGTGCAGTGTGTTGTGAGTAGCAGAAGGGAGCACTGTACAGGGCCACTAGCAGAGCCATCACTACAACCTTCAGACCAAATTTCAGATTGCATGTGAACTATTCGACAAAATGTCTGACCTTTAACCAAATACCAAATCAGATTAAAAGCTTTATAACTTTGTAACTTAACTTTTTTTTGATGGTACGTGAACTATTTGACACAATGCATGTTATGAAACACGGTTCCTTGTTCTTGGATAGAGTCACATTGTATCTTATCTGCATCTATTTATACAAGTACTGCATAGCATTGTTACTATGCAATGACGATTTTGAATCATGGACCCCCCACCCAATCCAATAGCATTTCAATAGATAGTTGACCTCTTGACATTACTAGAGAAGGATAATGCACCTCTAAAAGTCGCAACTCTTTCTCTTTCTACAGTCTCCCAAGGTATCTTAGTATAGTTATAGAAGTACGAATCTGTGAACCAAACTCTCTGAGACACTATTTGCTCCCATTCTGAGACATTAAATGACTTGAACCAACAGGTGATGATTAATTCTTCATGCATCCAAGACCTCTCTAAAACTTTTACCACCCAAACAATAGGCATTACAAAAGATATCAGCTCCATTATTGAAGACTTCAGAGATATTGGAAGCCTCAAAGACAAGCAAACCAAGATCATTAATAAACAAACATCTCTCTTGATTGAAACAAAGTAGCATATTAAATCTTGGGCTTCCACTTGCAAGAACTCCAGCACTACATCTTTGCCCAAGGTTGAAAAAATTGTCCAAGTGAAGTTGGCAAAAGACTAGGTTAGGCACTTCTGGGAACTCAACCTTCGGGTTAGAGGTCTTCCTCCATCCTCCATTAACCCTCTCCCTATAGGCTACTCATTTCTTAGCGAGTAACTGGGTATTTTAGATATTACATTAGACAAAACATGGTTTGGACACAATGGCACCCTTTTTCTTAGGTTTCTATCATTGGTTGATCAATTACAAGCTCTCAAGGCAAAGAAGAATCTCTCCCCTCTTCCCACTAAGATATTTCTTGATGAAGACCTCACAAAATCACAAGTAGCTGAACTAAAGCACTCTAGGAGTCCAGTGGTGGAGGCAAGGAGTAATAGGAAATTGGCAGTTATAAAGAATCTAAAAGCAGTTATTCATGGCTCACCTCCTAGTGGTTAGGAAGTGAGACATAACCAAGCCAAATGATGGTCTGATCACCAAAATTTGGGCAGGTTTAATCCCCCCCCATTAGCTTGCTGCTTGTCAACTATTGGAATGGCAATGGCTCCCTATCGTCTTTTCTAGGCTTATGTCACGATGCAGTTGGGTCTATTGATTTGTTGGTTGTTACTAAGACTAGTGAGAGTCTTGCACGGCACCTTCCAAGTTACACAGGGTATCAATGGCTTTCAGTTTGTAGAGCAGGTCTGCGCTTCCAGAGGTGTGTGTGGTTCTGGTGGGGTTGAATGTTTGATTAGAGATGACATGTTCAGTACTACCACATTGATTTTTTTGACACTTATGCCAGATTTATGTGGATTCGTGCTGGAGGCACCAACCACCATCAGAGAGATGTCTTCATTATTGTTTGCTACTTTTTGTCAGCTTCCTCACCTTACGCCATGCAGAGTGTTGAGGATAGGAACCCTTCTATAGACCTATACAAGAATATCTCCAAGTTTGGGGCTATGGGTGACATCATCATCTTAGGTGATTTTATTACATAGACTAGAGATCTCCAGACCCACAATATGATCATGGGTCCGAATTGATTTGTACTATAGAGAGGGATCCTTCCAATATGGGGCTTTAGTGATTGTTCGAGGATCACAGTGGGCCTCTTTCTTGCTATGGTTGCCACCTTCTCCATCTCTATGAGTCTTTCAACATGGTGATTCTAAATGGCCTCTCTTGCTTCCCAGGCTCTGAGATTTTTATGTGTTGGCCTCATAGTGGGGGTGCAAGCATGGTTGATTACATCCTCATTGTTGCTTCTTTCCTCCCCTCCATCCACAACTTTACCATCTCTCTTCTCCCCTTGGTTGATCATGCTCTCCCTAGCCTTTTAGTTTATGTTTCTTCCCACCCTCCGCCACCCACCTCGAGTCCCCCTTCTTAGATCTACCCCCATACCCATTTCTATTTTGATGGCAGTGATCAAGACCTCTTCATCTTTCATTTGAGAAGATTCCTCTATCCTGCTACCTTCATAGATCACAGTCAGATATCCACCATGTCTCACTCACTAGCCACCACAATTTGGGAGTCATCTCTCCTCTCTATCCCCCATCACTCCATTCCTAGCACCCCTAAATCTGCTCAACAAAATACTTGCCCCATGAACTAGTGGTTTGATGATACATGTAAAACTTTTCACCGCTCCTTGTGCTTGGCTTTTGATACTCATTCCCTCGCTTTCACCAACATATGACTCTCTTACAAATGCTTTCTTTGCCATAAGAAGCGGTTATTTATTTCTTCATAGGGAAAATCCCTTTTTGACACACTTATACAATGTCCCAAGATGTTTTGGCGCATCATGTTCCCCCGGCATCCCCAACCCCCATCCATCCCTGACCTTTGCCTCCCATGTCTCCATGTTGTATGACATCCTGGGTCAGCTTGCTCCCCTTCCCATCCCAGCCCCCCATTGTCACTTGTTCTCCACCTCCATCATTTACGAAGCCATCAGACTTATGAGATACAGTAGGGTGACTTATGAGGAGGGTTTTCAGACTGAGCTCTTCAAGCTTGGTACCACGATCTTGGGCCCTTATCTCTCTACACTCTTTAATAGAGTGGTTTGTTTTGGTTTTTCGGACTCATGGTTGAGACACATTATTCACCCAATCCATAAGTTTGGGTTGGCTTCTGATCCCAAAAACTATAGGAACATCATGATTGGGCATATATTTTCCAAACTTTATGCCACAACATTGAATACTATTTTATCCAGTGAGCTTGACAAGAGAAAATGCAGGGCTAAGGGCCAAGCAGGCTTCAGGGCAGACTACCAGACCATGGATCATATCTTGATGCTACAAGCTATTATCAAGGAGGCCCAGCACCACTTGAAGAAATTCTACTGCTATTTTGTGGATTTTCGTAAGGCTTTTGATTCCATCCCTAGAGCAGCCCTTTTTTAGAGACTTAGAGATATTGGTATTTTTGAGATCTTACTAACGGCTATCATGAGGTTATATGAGACAGTGGTTGGTAGACTCAAGACCACTGACGGCCTCTCTGACCCCATCCAAAGCACCATTGGGGTGAAGCAAGGTTGACCTCTCTCACCTACCTTGTTCAAGATCTACATGGATGAGCTTGAGGCCTTTCTTAGTGACTCCTTGCTTCCGAGTGACAACTATCATCTACACCAAGTATTGATCTCCATCCTTCTCTTTGTTAACGATGTGGTTCTTTTTGCTTCTTCTCTTGAGGGTCTTCAGAGGCTTCTAGATAGACTTGCATCTTTTTGTGACATGAGACAGTTGGTCAACCTGGAGAAGACTCGTGTTATGGTCTTCAACAATTTGAAGACCTCACATCTCCATTTTCACTTCCAGGGTCGAGAAGTTGAGATTACATCATCTTACACATACCTTGGGGTTAAGTTTTCTGGATCCCATTTCAACTTGAGATCAGCCATTTTGCCTCGGATCATAAAAGGGTTGGGTTCCCTTGCCATTTTTGAGAGATAGTGCTTCAAACACCACTTTCAAGACACATCGTCTAAGCTATCCCTCCTGGATTCCTTAGTAAGACCCACAGTGCTCTATGGTTCGGTTGTATGGGGGCCTTCCCTTTTGGACTTGGATTGGGCCATGATCAAGCGCACCCAGACTCTACTCCTCCATTGGATTATCAGATATCATAGATCTACCCCCACAATATTATTTTGGCTGAGTTTGGAGCCACCCCATTCAGGCTTACAGCCATTTTTTACCTAATCTAGTTTCTCTTGTCTTCATGGATTTGCAGATTCGGCTGAAGGCCAACACAGATACCCTTACTTAGCCTATTTCTCTTTAGTTCTTATTGCAGACTTCAATCTAGCTACTAGATACCATTGTTGGTATGCTCAGGCTACTATCCTGCTGAGATCGGTTGGGATCAACATCAACTATCTCCCTCCCTATCAGTTCTCATTAGATGCTCGTGCTAATCTTCTCCCCTTTCGATAGGAGTTGAATGGGCATGTCAGACTTGACATCTACAAGCAGTATATTATATGGACCTAGGTTGATCCTCTAGGGGGTCTTAGTCTGAGGATGGCATTCTATGCTGAGCATTTCTTAGATATTCAAGATGGGATTATGTACACACTGACTTTTTACACAGACATTGGACACATGCCTTGCATATCTCCCTTGGTTCCTTCAGGGTGGGCTTGCACCAACTCCGAATCCAAGTCGATCACCATATTCCTAGAGAGGAACGGATTTGTAGACATTGTACCTTACCAGAGGCAAAATCTGAGACCCATTTCCTTTTCAGATGCCCCATATACTATGAGATTAGAGGGAAATCTTATTGTTTATTTAGAGATTGCAGATCCCTCTCAGAGTTCTTTAGGTACACAGATCAGTGTTGCATTGTGCTCTATCTTTGTGAGTCCTTACAGCTTTGTGACCATATTTTATAGCTATCATTCCCCAAGAGTCAAACCCAAGCACAACTTATCACAACCTTCTTCTCGCCCTTAGCTCTGGCTCAAGGTGTGAAGTGACCATGCAGTTTCCTTGACACAAGCCATTCCAAATCAGTAAGACCTCGTAGTGGACTTCTTCGCTAGCGACACTTTTCTCGTAGCACTCAGCTACACCACAGGGCCCCTGGTAGCCACCAACCATATCAATCACTTTTGGATTTTTTTCCCTCTAAAGACGAATACCTAATCTTTTTAGTTATGTCTCATGCTTGCTTCTTCATTTTTTGTGCTTGTTCTTTGTGGACACCATTCAGTGTTATGTTTTTCCATTATCTTCTCAGTTGCAAGCTTCCAGTCTCATAGACCCAAGTTGTGGTCTTTTGTTGGACATTAATAAAATTATCTTATCTTGTACATTCGTAATAGCTAAAAATAAAGTGTTTGACAACACTACACACTTGTTCACTACTAATGATTGAATAAAGCTACACAATAAGATGTTAAAATAATTAAATTGTCTGGTCACAATAAGTACAATAATGGATTTTGAAAGCACTAACATTAATATATTGGATGATGAACAACTAGAAAAATATGTACTTCTTTGCAGAGGACAACTCATTATGCTCACAAATAATATATGGATACAAACAAAACTTGTTAATGGAGCTCTTGATGAGATTTTTAAAATTGTTTATGAGTCAAGCTTTAAGCCACCAAATATCCCCATGTATGTTATCATACATTTTGACAATTATTGTGGTTTGTCACAAAACAAGTAGAATCCAAAAAATCATATTGCTTGTTCCACAACATCAAGCAAACGAAGACAACTCTCACACACTATCTCATGGGCAATACTATACATAAATTGTAAGGGCTCACACAACACAAAACAACAATTGAAATTATTAATATTTTACCAATATATAAAAATAATGAATATATATAGGACTATCAGCATCACTTACACTCTTTAAAAGTGTAAGTGCTATTATAGATAATCTCATATTAGAGGATAGCCACTAGCAAGGCTTGATATCAATACAATAAAGTTTCAAAGCATTAAAGTTTTTAGATCTAAAAAGCTCAAAGAATATAATTTACTTTATATAGTTTGACTTCTTTTCTATTTGATTTATGGTATTAACTTTGTTATAGGTTGCTCGATCTCTAGTGCTAATGAAGGTTGTAATTTCTTGCACCACGTAAGAGTGTGGTATATGTAAACCCTACTGAAACTATATTAGAAAATGCATTATAATGTCTTAGCTCAAATTTCAACTCAATTTATCAGATTTATAACATTAAACCTACTTAACTACAACCATTAAATATGGCCCTAAGATACAGCCCCATAAAACATACAATGTCTTATTATAAAGAATCAAATGATGAAGAATACAATATTTTTTGAGATGCAATTAAGGTCATTATCTTCATCTCTGTACACATAGCCAGTAGGAAACGATGGATTTGACTTTTCTCAAAATTAATGAACTTAATATGAAATGGGTACCACGGGGAGGAGATACTAAAATATGACTAAAATCTTGTAAAATGTTCGTATTAAATTAATGAATCCCGCAACAATAGTAGGTGTCACTTTATTGGATGACAAATTTATTCACAGAATCAGTCAGATTGTGTATGTAATAATAATAATAAGGTAGGTAGATAAGTAGTAAAGAACTTAGTTTTTGCTACACGTTTTAAACTAGAGTTAAAGCTATATTTTACTTAATTATAAATTCTTTATAATGAATATAAGATATAACGAGTAATTACGCATTGTGTAGTTTTTAGACCTATAGTATGAAATGGGAGCCAAATAATGATACTTACCATACAAAATTACTTGTTTTTAAATAGATAATGGTTAGCAGACCAATTTTTACAATGATACAAACTCATGGTGCAATATGGTTAGACCAAATCATGGGTAATAAGCTCCTTGCGGTTTTATTCATTCGTTCATTTAATTCGATTCAGGTGTTCTATACGCTTCTAAGTGATTGTGAGCATAAATGAGTTTCTTCGCAGTTGTGATCAGTCGGACAAAGTAACCACTTTAATCTAAGCTTCTAGAAAGAATGTTAAATTGTTAATGTTTTACTTTCCATGACAACGATATCAACAAGGTTATAGGAGACATTGTTAGGTTCAGTAAAGCATAGTCTGTATTAATTATCCGCTCAACTCTATCTCCAGCCATGCACGTTCTTCTTATGCAGACTATTGCATCTATCCACAATTACTCCAAATCTAACTCACTGCAACAGTGAACCTAGTATTTATAAAATGTATCTTTCTATACATTAATAGATGAAGGTCTGTAATCAGTAGAGCTTATTTTAGGTTTCTCTTTTTTTTATTTTTAACTTAGTATCTGAGCCATAAGTGAAAACTAAGTGCCATTGCAAATTATATTGATAATCAATTTGCTTATTCATAAATTAATTATGGAATTATTTATTTATTTAAAATCTCTTTACTAATTTAATTATCAAATTATTTTAGGTAGACATAACCTACAATAAGAATCTTAGGATATAAGACATGTTTATAATACCTCATTATTCATGGCGAAGGTATTAGGAATTAATTCAATTAAGTATTAGTTAATTTTTCATTCAGATTGAACATATAAAGTAATCTATAAAGAACTTCTGAAGAATAATTAAAATGCTAAACTAATTATCCTAAGTAATATTATCTTCATCGAGGTAAGAATTTTGTAAATGTAATCCTATTCCTATATATATATATATATATATAAGATGCGCTTTATTTTGAAGATGGTTCAAAAAATTCTAGCAAACATATGTTATCAAGAGTTGAAGAATTCTATGTTGTAAATCCAGGATAAAGGTCTAGGAAACACTAGGAACATTGAAGAGCTCAGAAGCACTAGGAACATTGAAGAGCTCAAATTTACATAGGAAATAGTTGAGATTCTGAGGAGATTTAATTTGGAGCAAAGAGGTTGTAAAAGGAACTTAAGACTCCCTTTCTTTATGAACACTATAAATTTCTATATCATTTTAATTATTCAATAATACTAATCTGTCAATCTATAAAGAAAGTTATATTCATCTAATCTTTTTGGAGCCATACCCAGAGCCGCATCTTTCCTCTAGGTCCTTCAAGCGTGCCTAAAATAGGTACCTATCAAAAATAATAATAATAATATTCTTGCATAATATTTCCCCATATATTGGTATATCAAATTGCATAAAAAGCTAACTAAGTATATAAAATTTTGAAATTAAAAAGTAGTTTTAAATAGTTTCACAATAGTTCTTATTTAAATCTACAAAGTACTATTTGCCCATTGAATAGTATGGTGATCAAGTGCATGACAATAGAGATCCATCAAACTTGGGACATGGTCCCTTGTTCCTTGAAACCAACACTCCTCAATCCAAAGTTAAGTGGAACCCTAAAAAATGTCTGAGAACAATATTTAATAGTATAACCTAAGACCATTTGAAACATAAAACCAAAATAGTCATCAAATTAATGTCAAAGAGACAACATAAAAACAAGAAAGAAGTGGCAACATAGAAACAAGGAGCATTTAACATGCTAATATGTAATATTGAAGTGCTCTACAATTATGATAGCACTTATAAAAATAACTACTAATTAGTGGAGACACACAATCAAGATTCTCGTTCTAATCAACAATTATCTTTGATGCCTGCAAGGCTAAAAGATAGCCTATGGGACAAACAACTTCACACGCTAATTTCACATTACAATTTTTTTCTTGTGCAACTTGATGGTGAGTGTTCCCATCTACTCAACAATCCCCTCGCTAAATAAATTGACCTAAACATTCGCTCTCAAGATAGTAGCAAAATTGTCTTTGCTATCCTTGAAAGAATTACACTCAAAATGAAATATTTTTCTATTTTTTCATTTTTTAGAAATGCAAAAAAATGTGCTCTTTATTTCTAAAGCTTCTTTTGATCTTCTTCTCCAACACTAGGTTTCACAAACAAAGTTGATGAGATTTGATCCTTAATTAAGCAATATGAACTTTGGTTCTTTGATAGATATTGACCCCTATGTGATCTTTTTGAAAATGATTACAAGTGGTATTTAAACATTTATCTGAGGAACACTTGTCAAATTTATTCATAACAAAAGCCTTTATCTCTTTGCTATTTGTGTAGCATGAATTCAAGTAAATAACTCATTTATTAAAGTATCTATAGGTTTCTCACGCCCAAGTCTTTTTCTTCTGCACAATATGTCATTGTAATAACCTTAGGCCATCTACTCTTATCTGTTGATTTGATTATTTTATAAATAGCTCATGAGTCACACCATAACAATTGTGTTATAAGAGCAACTCCCACCTCACTCAGCATGATATCATAGGTGACTAAACTATTAATTTCTTAAACTTATTCATATGCAAGTGTTTTTGAATATTTTTTTTCAAGCTCTTTCCATTGTAAATCAAGTGTTGTTGGCTCATAGTGCACAATTATAGAGAAAAACTAAAAGCACTAGAAGCCCTAAGAGAGTTGGGTATTTTCAAATCCCATAGCTCTCCCTCTCTACATCTATATTTTGAAATGCATAAAAATATTTTCCAGCACCCAAAATCCACACGTTTCCCAACTTAAATTTTTATTGAAGTCCATTCTAATATATTTGTAATATAACACTCCTTCAAGAGTTCCTACATTTGAAGTAAAAAATTTGTGCGTTATATTTTGTTTATTAGAGGGACTCATCACTATTGACTTGTATCTCCACAATTTTAAAAACAAATCTGAAAAGAAAGTAAAGTGTTTTTATAATTCTAAGAGCAAACTTTAATAAAGTTGGCATACCAAAAAAATAACTTACAAAAAATTACCCAAATGAACACGATCTCCTTGTAAATTTAACAACCCTTCAGATTTGTCAATATACAAACCAAGAGAGGAATGAGCAAAAGGCACCCTTTGCTTGACCCCTATTATCACTACTAAAATTTCTAGAGATGCCATTTAAAGTTCTGATTTGACAGTTAATTTGGGGAGCAGCTTTAAGATGAATAAACTTGAGCCAAAACTTGACCCTGGGACTGCAAAATACCTCTCGAAATAAAAAAGGCAGCAAAATGCATCCTCCTTTTTTCTCTGAGAATTTTTCAATGGTGTGTCTGAAAATCATTAGCATGATCAGCTACAGAATGTGCTTTGGTTTGAAACTTACTTGCCCTTTAGCACGCTTATCTTTTTTCTGACGACTTGCTAATTCTGTTTCTAACATACTTCCCAAAAACTTGCAAATAAAAGGTTGTCATAATTAGGACTATTGATGTCCCCAATCTTAAAAAGAGGAATACCAAGACTAATTGCCCAATCTCAAAGGAACCTATGTTAAATAATGATGTTCAACAAATTTATAATGTGAGGTGCAAGAGTTTTCATGTCCCAGTGCTTCAACAAGGTCTTTTACTTTTTCAACACCTAATTTCTTAATACACGACTGTCTCTTGAACAGTGAAAAGCCCTATTCAAACCACTGGGAAGGTGTAATATTACTCTCCATTTGCTTTTTCCTCAGTTGCTGCCTAGTATAAACAAGTAAAAATAAACAGGTCACTATCTGACCCACAAAAGAAGCACCATGCATGGGCATCCCAGGAAACAACCTAATACTGTATTTCTCTATGTTCATTACCTGCAGAAGCCCCCATTAGTAATGGTCTACTTTGTTTCAAAATGCATTGCATATAAACAACATGAGATCATCAGGTCAATCCAACCAATTGGAACTTATCATTAGTTTGCCTAATATAAATATTTCCGAGATACACTGACGGAAAAAGCTACGCATTTGGCCACAAACCATAAGAATCACTTTCATGCATCAAATTAGCACACAGTAGCATCTAGGCCCATTTAAGTAGTTATAAACTACCAATTTTTGTCTCTTAAAAAATGATAACCTCCAGGCAGTCAAGTTGCTAGGTCTCAACCTGAATGAATAAACATTGGAAAATTCAACATATGCATCTGTAGATAAACCCCAAGATATCATAAGCATCAGAAAGGTTGCCACGCCATATTACAAAACCAGTTTTAAGCTTCTCAATGCAAATCAACACTATCGAATTGCTATTGATCACAACAACGCAACATCGAAATGATTTGCAACAGACGCAATGCCTAGTTAGGAGCTGCACCAAAAAGTTCTAACCCAAGAGCCAAAGTTCCTCCTTTATGCATGGCACTAACAAAAAAAGATAACATCTTTAGAAGATAATAGATCATCTTAGCCACCGAAGATTTAACCACTCAGGCATGAACATACAATCAAGAACTATTGTTACTTGTCACTGTCAACAGCCTGAACAAAGAGATATATTCAACTTGCTCTTAAGTAGCATTGCAGAAACAAGCTCATCATTCCAGCCAATCAAAATATCAAAAGTAGTTTCCAATCCAATGTGCACATTTCGAAGGCATTTAAAAAAAATGATGACACCATTATTTTGAAGAGGATAGTTACATATTTGGCCATAAACCACTGTTTCTCATTTCCTCACATGCCTCAATTCAGCATGGAAGGATGATAAAGGAATTGCAACCTCCTATTTCTGTTTCAATTAGAATACTACCATCTTCCGAACTTGAATGGAAATTGAATTTCTATTTGGGATGAAAAGAGAGACCCTTAGATCCCATATCCAAAAACAGCTCGGATCCTATTGAAGATATGCTCCCTCCACCCCCTCTCAGTGTTCTCTACAACTGTAGCATTTCCATATCTGCGGGTAGACATTCCAGAAAGTAAATAAACAACCTGTGAAACATTAGCTATACTCAAGTTTTAATTTCAGGTTTTCAAAATGAGGATCTACCTGTCTTCTTCGGGTATATCAGTCTGCATCAACTTTACTACTGTAATCCCTACTTCTGGTTCCTCGAAAGTGATTGTAACCTGAAAAAGGCATTCCATTTAATAACAGTGTGGTGGCATGAGATTGGTCCTATTTTTAAATTTCAAGAATTTTTCTTACTCTTATGTACAAAAAAAATAACAAAATTCTTGAACTATAAATTCACACAAAAGACTAGACTAGACATTAAAAGCCTGTCATGTCAACTAATAAGAAATACTCTCAAACTGCAAGAACATTTAAAGAAAAAATTGCCCACATGTTCCATAGTGCTCTTAATAAAGTGGATATTTGACCAAGTAAGGATGATGCAATGCCAAATTTGGTCATCTTGTTTAGTGCACACGCTTTAATGAACTATTATCATGTGTCTTTAGATTTAATTTATTTAAATCTTGTGTCTGTGTGTGTCTTGTACGCAGCACAAGAGAACTCTAAGCATATATCATAATTCACTCATATACATGCTGAATACATCATAAATTGCTCGTTTTACAATATTGTAATCACAATAATAAAATTATGGAAAAGAAATGCCAGTCATCATTTTTGCTGGTTTTTTATTGCGCATTCTTATTTTTTCAGAAACCCTGAACTGATTTTTCCACTGCAATTCGACATATAAGACCTTAAGCCATTTGTTAGCCTAATTAAAGTGATGTGTGAATAGTTTGATATTGATTAAGACGACGAACTATTAAAAAAAATTTTTAAATGGCACTCAAATAAGCAAACAAATCCTAGTTGGGAAACAGCGTACCAGCCAAGAGATTGCTCTCATTTTTTAAGCAACTGTTGAGGCAGCAGTTGAAACAGCAGCCACTGTGACTTTTTTGTGTTCCCGTACCTTTCGTAATTCAGGTATGATGCGCACAACTCCTTAAAATTGGTTGGACATTGCAATAAAAAGCACATGAACGATGTATGTATGAACTTAACAGTGATGCTCTGTTGGGAAAGGATAGTGTTGGATTCCTGGGATCGCTGCAAATGTAATAGCACTGTCTTATTCGATATGTGTTTTTCAAATGCAGCAACCACTTATTTCTATGGATAAGTCAAGAATAGACATGTCCCTTCATGGGACATGTACATTCATAACGACAATTGTCATAATTATATATATATAAATTATATATGTATCTCAGAAATATATAAATAATATTATCCTCCCTAGCTAAGAGGGAGAGTTGAAGTTTTGCAGCTTCAGTTGGATGATTTCTAGTGTAGATATGTATATATGTACATATATATATACATATATACATACATACATACATAAATATATATATATATATATATATATATAATTTACTATATAAATAATATAAATATGTATATATATAATATATAAGAGATGTATATATATACTTAAATATATTTATATACATATTTATATTATTTATATATTTGATTGATATGTATATATATAATACATATATACATATATATATATAATATATACATATTTATATTATTTATATTATTTACTATATAAATAATATAAATATGTATATATTTAATATATAAGAGATGTATATATATACTTAAATATATTTATATACATATTTATATTATTTATATATTTGATTGATACACACACACACACACTAGAAATCATCCAACTGAAGCTACAAAACTTCAACACTCCCTCTTCGCTAGCGAGGATAAACACAAGACATAAATTACACCATTGATAATATTACCTAAGTCGTAAATCTTTGATAAGAAGATACCCACCATTTTAATCATGAGTATTGGTCTTCCAAAATATCAACACATGATATTCACCAAATATTCTTCAGTAATATTTTGATATCATGAGTATTGGTCTTGGATATTCACCAAACACTGAATAAGGTCTGATATCAATCCTCTTTTTCCTAGAAAAACATTCTTAGAAAATATCGACGCAAACTTTTATATTACATAAAATTAAAATTAAAATTTTACATAATGATAATATCATTCCAATAAAATATAGATAATTTCTAATTGAAATATATATTTTTGAACATATGTGCATATATTCAATTTTTCATATATATACTTTAATCTATATGGACAATTAAAGGTAGAATGATAGAGAGAGTTGAAGGGAATTTTAAAAATATTAATAATTATATTATTTTCAAAAATATATAAATAACAATAGAAATTATATTATATGAATGCACTAATCATTTCTACCATTGAAATATTTGATTTTTTTTATTTTTTTAAATTGTTGATTACTCAATTCAAACTACCAAAATATCTAATTAGTTTGAGGGGTAGTATTACTTTTACAGTTTGCAAAATGGTATAAAATAAGAGACGGTTCCTGCCAATAATAGGAAAAAAAGGAAAATAGAGATCTATAGATAGAAAGGAAGGATAGAAAGAGAATTAAAAGAGAGAATGATATGTTATAATAAAGAAAAGTAAAGGTAGAATGATGGAGAGAGTTGAAGAGAATTTAAAGAATATTAATAATTATAATATTTTAAGAAATATATGAATAACAATAAAAATTATATTATATGAATGAACTACTCATTTCTACCAATTCAATTATAAGTTGAAATATTTAATTTTAAAAAATAAATTGTTGATTACTTAATTCAAACTACCAAAATATCTCGTAAGTTTGAGAGGTAGTATTAGTTTTAACAATTTGTAAAATGATACTAAAATAATTAAAACATAATTGTGAAATAGTAGTTAATAAAACATAATGTAAACTCAAAGAAATAGCATTTTACAATTGGCAAAAATATACATCAATGTAAAATTAATAAATATATTTAAAATAAGAAATATAAAATATTTAACTCTATATTTGAACTTGGTAAGAAAAATAAATTGTGATAATTATTATTGATTACACATTATTTTTGTTCAGGTGTGAGGTGGAAGATTAAAACATTACTTGTTTGAAAACCTAATGAACATGTCACAAATGTGGAAAAGATAAAGTTGTAACTAATGCATTCATTAATGCATGATAGAGTTGTTAGGAAATATTTGTATTGTTGTTGAAGAAAATTGAATTTTCTCCCTACTAAAAATAGAATGTTCTAATAGAGTGAATGAAAAATGTGATTTAAAAAATTAATGAAAAATTAGAAAAAGAAATAAACATTTGAAGTTTCTTTTAATCTTTTCAATCATATGAGTTGACTGGTCAATTTAATTGAAAAATTGAATTGCATGAAAGCAATAGTATCTTACCTTTGACAGGAACCAAAAATTAGAATAAGATTGTAAAATAGTAGCGAGTAAAATATAGTGTAAACTTAAAGAAATAACATTTTACAAATGACAAAAATAAACATCAATGTAAAACTAATCAATATATTTAAAAAAGGAAATATAAAACATTTAAACTCTATATTTAGAAAAATAGATAGTGATAATTAATATTGATTAGACATTCATTTGTGAGGTGGAAGATAAAAATGATTTATTTTTTGAAAAGTTAATTTACTTGTCACAAATGTGAAAAAATAAAATTGTAATTAATGCATCCATTAATGCATGATAGACTTGTTAGAAAATATTTGTATTTTGTTAGAAATGACAAAAATAAACATCAATGTAAAACTTGAAAAGTTAATTCACTTGTCACAAATGTGGAAAAGATAAAGTTGTAATTAATGCATGATAGACTTGTTAGAAAATATTTGTATTTTTGTTGGAGAAAATTGAATTTTCTCCATACCAAAAATAGTATGGTCCAATAAAATGAATAGAAAATGTGATTAATAAAATAATGAAAAATTAGAAAAAGATATAAACATTTGGCATTTCTTTTAATCTTTTAAATCCTATGAGTTGATTGGTCAATTGAATTGAATGATTCCAATACTTTCCTGCCAAATACTCATCTCGTAAGTCATCATCTCTGTCGTCTCATCGTGCCTATACATGATTTTTGCTCACTCTTATGACTTCTTTTAAGAAGCATAGTAAGTGTCATTTAATATAATATATATGTATCTACCACCCTTTTAATAGCCATGATGACATTGTGTTTTATTATCTAATTCAATGTATTAAGGGCTGTTGCATTGTGTCTCCATTTCTTTGAGCAATGTATTATTTCATGTATAGATTTTACTAGCTGATCCTTTTCCATCATATTTTATTTCATGCAAATGTGGTATCATAGATATAAAACCATGTTAGATTGCTCAGTAGAACACTACAAAGTCATTTCATCTTATTGTACCAACCTTGCAGCAAGATCAGGGCATCTATTCATTGTGAAGGCTTCAAAAAGCATCAAGCTAATGTAAGTGGAAGATATCAAGATCAAATCAATAATCTTTCCACTACACCAAACGCAAGAACTCCGCAATAACTCACGAAATGGTTACAAAGTAGGCAGAATGGATTACAAAATGTGGAAGCCTTTGAGAAATGCATTGATAAAATGTGTCTTAGTTCAGGTTGCCTGACATATGTTTGCAAAGTGTGCATTGTCTCTTCTTGTGTTGTGAAGGTGGATGCTATATCACATAATACAGTGATATCAGAGGTAATTTTAGTAACGCATTTTGTGAAATCCCCAGTGGAATAGCGCATGTACATCCTTCAAAACAATAAGGTAACATTTTCGATCAGATCTCTTCGCCACAAGTTGCTCTAGGAGATGTAGCGTTGTGAAAGTTGCATTCAATTTCCTCCAGCATTGGATGCTAGCATAGTTTGCAATTAAATTGTATGCCCAAAACAAAGTCCGACAAGTTAAGAAATGTCATTTAGCATCTTCCAGTTGTTTCTAAAGATGATTAAAACATTATGATAATCATCAAAGTCATATTATTTCATTTTGTTCCAGCATCAATTCAAACCTGGATTATCATACTCGCAAAACATATTTGAACTAATTTGGGAACCAGCTGAGTTTCATAGAATGAGTGCAACTATGGCCAAAACATTAAGAAGACTTTACCTCAGTTGCAAATTGGAAACCAGATTTCAATCATATACTTTCATCAAATGCATTAATCTATGTTGAGATTCTTCCCTGCCACTAGATGCTATGTTCATTTTTTTTTGTTATATTTGCAGTTGGCTCTAATACCGTGTTAGTTTCCTTGGATCGCTGCAAATGTAATAGCACTGTCGTATTGGATATGTGTTTTTCAAATGCAGAAACCACTTATTTATATGGATAATAAGTCAAGAATAGACATGTCACATGAAGGGACATTTCCATTCATAAAGAAAATTATTATAATTATATATATAGAAATTTTATATATATATATATATATATATAATATCTTTTTCTCAAATATGTAAATAATATAAATATGTATATAAATATATTTAAGTATATATATATATATAGACACACTAGAAATCATCCAACTGAAGCCACAAAACTTCAACATAGAATTATAAATTTCATCCAATAGAATGACATGCACTTGATATTGAAACATTTGTCCACAAAAAGACATGCACACAAATTTAACTCAAAAACAGTTGGTTCTCCATTTATTAAAGCTACTTTTTTTCAAGCCTGTGTTGGAAAAAGCATATTGATGGACTGATTATATTATTGCCTTCTTGGCTCAGTAGAAATTGCAACTTGAAGAAACTTTACTGCTTGGATCTTGAATGCTAGCTCTGACGTTAGAAAGATGATGGACTGAATCAACATTATATTTTCTTTAGCTGCAATTTCACATTTTTTTTAATTTGTTAAAGCCCAGTATGCATGCTAAGGAAATTTCATTGTTCAGTTAGTTGTCTATGTTCTCACAACAGAATGCTGAATATTATTTTTCAATTAAGTTATTAACACTTGCGTTGTCCATGGTAGAGTTTAACATTGATATCTTTTTATCTAGCCATGCAAATGACCAAATGACACCTTCTTGGTTGGTAAATGTTACTTAAATTACCCTAAAATCTCCAAGTACAGTTTAAGTTGCGCCTGAAAATGGAAATTTACTTAGTTTCCATAGCGTTCTTTAAAAGATCAAACACATCAATTAGTGATCCATAATATGCATTTAACAATTGCTTATTTCTCTCCAAACTCAATCCTCAAGTGGATTCCCTCGATGTTTCCAGAACACATCCATACCCATCTTGGGACTACGCCCTCATGTTCTCCAAGATATATGCCTAAGCTTCTCTTGGAATTTGCCCGCATTGTGGGGAATTGCTCCAGCCGTTCCCTGCAACCTATCTGTCCTCAAAATGGACTGTAGCAAGAGTTCAAAAAACAGACTATAAATGTACTAACTTAGAATAGATTACGAATAATTTATGAAAATATAACATAACTACTATATAATTCTTCTTTCACTATTATTATCAGATATTATATGTATCTCTGTGTGTGTGTGTTACAACCATATGAGGATTCCTTATCCAGCTATAATATTCTATAGACTAGTATGGATTTATTCATATATTTGCCGTCATGATGCTTGACAGAATGTAATATGATTTACTTCCCTTGGAATTCTTTCTTATGCAGAATATCAGATGTTTTACAGTCTCTGATTCTTCCAGTCATGAATAAATTAATTTTTCTGATATATTTATTTATTCCCAATTTCACTACTATAAGGATATTAAGGTTATAGCATACATGTTAGACCATATAGTGGTGCCTTATTCATCATAGTACTCTGATATAATATTCTGTAAATAATATCCATAGATAAACTATAGTATAACAATCCACTGTTATTACCATCGTCTCTTCCTTGAGATGAGTACCCAATGTATTCTATAATCTCTCATCCTTTTCTATCATTAATAAATGGTAACTTCTGATCCTCTTGATCAGTACCAAATATCTTTTTACAATCATTAATCCTTGATTTTCTCCCCTGAATGTGCTCGGTCTCCCTCTAATATCTTTATTTTCTTAGAGAGACCTCTCTTCAAATAGACACAACCATTCACAAGTCTGCCTCTTTCTTAACAACATTAAATAATTATTTAATTAGTTCTTCTCGTAATTTTTTCTTTCCTTCTGAATTGAATTAATCATCTTCATAACTTATTAATCTTTAGTATCCATGATGGTTCCATAGTAATTAGCGACAGGGAATGGCAGTACTATTTTTTATAACTTTGACATGTTGCCTGGGCCAAATTGATTAACAACTCTGTACTTGATAAGTAGGAGATATTTTCCACAGCAAGTCAAATTGTGATATTGCTATCAGGATTTAACTGTGTAGTTTTTGAGTCAAACTCGTTGTTTTGGGTGATGACAAGGAATAGCATGTTGATTCCCTGCTGAACAGTAGTTCCCATAATCATCCCATCTTACTCGAGTCACTGTCAATAACCTGGAGATGGATCATTATCTATGTACAATCCAGACAACTATTGTTTGATAAGTTGATGTCCTCGTTCACCAAGCTGATCCTTGGTGATATTTTACTAGTTTTAAGTGCTGATCAGAATTAGCAATGGTAATCAATATTGATGACCTTCATATATGATTGATATAGAAATATTCTTAAGTATGTTGCTTCTGTTAATAAATGTTATTGCTGCCCATGCATTGTCATCTGTTTATGTCAATAACAATTACTCTTTAGCTGAGATGCTATTGAAGATGCTTTGTCAAACTATGAAATAGGTATTAGAATAATCTTTATGTTTCTTTTTAATGCTCACTATTGTAGCTTATTGTAAATATTAGAATGTTTCTAATATTTAGGTGTAGTCTAGAATAGAATGTTTCTATTCTATTCGACTCTCTTTTTGTATATATAGATCATTTTGATCTTTGTTTAATCAATGAAGTATTCTGCCATTTACGTTTGTAACACAGTATCAGAGCTAGAGTAATTTTTTGAAAAAATTATAATTTTTTTATTGACATTATCTGTTTTGTTTTTTCAAAATTCCTCTTTGAAAATCGCGATTTCTTTTGTTGCGTTTGGTTCAACTTTGAAATCCACAGCGCATCTCTGGTCTTTCTTTGGAAAAATCGCAAGTATTCCTCCCTTGCAAAATCGCAGGTTTTTTTCTCTGAGATTCACGACCTCCTCGTGGTCAATTTGTCTACTAATAGTGGTTCAAATCACATCTGAAAGTCAGGTCTTCAAATCATCTACAAAATCGCTCAGCGTTTTTTTTTCCTCTGCATTTTTCTACTATGTGTTTTCTCCTTCAACCAACAATCTCAGCCATTTGAGTCGTCAAATCTCTACTTTTTTTAGGGTGGTATTTGCTCCTAGACGAACTCTGCAACAAAAAATCAGCCTTTTCTTTCCAAGAAATTGCCATTTTTTTCAATTTCGACCTACCAAGTCGCTGGCTAGGGTTTTGCCCAAAACCCTAATTTTTTGGGGTCAAAATTTTTCCCAATCGCATATTCTTTGTGGGTTTTTTGAGATCTAAAATGGATCTTCATCAAATTTTTGTGGGTGCCTCGATTTTTGTGCCTTGATTTTCAAGCCAGATCTGAATTTCTGACAGCATATTATTTTTGAGTTTTTCGAGCTCTCATCCATGTACTCCATTTTTTCTGGATCTTTCATTTTCTCACCTCAAAATTTGTGCCATTTGAGATATTGGCATATTATGACCATCTGTATCAGCAGCATCAGAAGTCAAAGTCAATTAACAGAAAAGCCAATGTTGCCCAACACTCAAAGCAGATAGAATCTATCTACCATGCCTTTATGGCCAGCATACCTACCGATCATGTGAAATCTTCTGCTTGGTACATATATTCTGGTGCCTCTCGACATTTCACTCACAGACGTGATTGGTTTGTTGAATTCACTCCCTATTCTAACTCAATCATCTTTGGAGGCGGCGAAGAATACAATATTGCCGGCAAGGGCAATGTTTAGATTCAGTCCGAAGAAAAAAGACTCATGTTCCTCAATGTATGTTATGTTCCTAGCATGAAACATAATCTTTTGTCTGTTACTCAGATTATAAAGCACTCCCCTCAGTTGATGTCGTTTTCAGTGGAAATAAGTGTTCGATTATTGATTATGCTTCTCGCAATACACTTGTTGTCAGTCTTGAGGACCATGGTATTTATAGGCCTGTAGATTCAGGCGATTCCCTTGAGCATGCCTTCATCGCTAAATCATCTGCTCTCAGCAGCCTCTGGCATCAACAATACGGTCAGCTGAACATTCAATATCTAGCACAACTTGCTCAAGATAATTTAGTCCATGGCCTACCTAATATCCAGACCCAAAACCATCACGTTTGTGGAGCTTGCCAAGCAAGGAAGCAACATAGGACACCATTTAAGGATTTTGAATCATGGTGGGCATCTAAAGTACTCCAGCTGGTCCACGCTGATGTATGTGGTCCTATGAATACTCCTTCTATTACTGGGAACAGGTACTTCTTACTCTTTGTGGATGATTTCAATCACAAATGTGGGTATATTTTCTTAAGCAAAAATCAGATGCTTTTCTTGTATTTCAGCAATTTAAAGCCTTAGTAGAAAAAGAGTCTCGTTCCCCATTCGTACTCTTAGGACCGATAATGGGAGGGAATTTTGTTCTTCTGCTTTTTCTGCCTTTTGTACTACTCATGGCATTAGACATCAGTTCACCACACCTCACACCCCTCAGCAAAACGGTGTTGTAGAGCGTCGAAATCGTACCATCACAGAAATGGCTAGGGCTATGCTAGAACATAGAAATATTCCCAGAAAATATTGGGCAGAAGCAGTATCCACAACTGTCTACCTTCTTAATCGATCACCCACCCTTGCAGTTAACCATAAGACTCCTGAGGAAGCCTGGTCTTGTCGTAAACCTAAGATCAACCATTTGAAAGTTTTTGGCTCTCTAGCATATGTGTGGAATCCTGATGCCAAACGCACTAAGTTGGATTCCAAAAGCCAAAAACTCATGTTTACAGGATACAGTCACACACATAAGGCCTACAGGTTGATTGATGTAAACGCTAATCGTTTAATCTTCAGCCTTGATGTTGTGTTTGATGAGGAACTCAGACCATTTCAACTCTATGCCTCCCCACCGCATTCCGAGATTCAGTCTTCAGCAATCTCTAGCTTGGGTCCTTCTATTTTATATGAGTCATCGAATACTACTAATACACCATCTCAGCCACCTCCAGATAATACAGCTCCTGCTCCTGTTCCTCATCCAGCTATTCCGACAACATCTGATATTGGCTCCTCTACTCTACGGCCAAAATGGTAGGCTCAAACGATTAGTGATCTTCGTCCTGATGAACTCATTGAGGGTAGAACCTCCAGAAATAAGAGCATTCAACACAACACAGTTAATGTTGCGCTTATGGCCAACATCCACAGTATCCTTGAGCCCCAGACATATGCAGAGGCCAAAGGAGTTCCAGAATGGTTACAGGCAATGGATGCTAACCTTCAGAGTCTTCAAAAGAATCACACCTAGGTTCTTTCAAATCTTCCTCCAGGGAAGAAACCCATTAGTTGTAAATGGGTCTATAAGGTCAAGTACCATGCAGATGGTACCTTGGACAAATACAAAGCCAAAATTGCTGCTCGAGGATTCACCCAACGCGAAGGCATTGAATATGAGGAGACCTTTGCCCCGATAGCCAAGATGAGCACTATTCGCATTCTTTTTGCTATTGCAGCTCAGTATGGTTGGAAAGTTCACCAGATGGATGTAAAGAGTGCTTTTCTCAATGGTGAATTACAGGAAGTCTACATGACGCAGCCCCAAGGTTTCAAGGTTGCCGGTTCAGAACCAAAAGTATGTAGACTCCAGAAGGCCATCTATGGTCTTAAACAGGCCCCTCGGGCTTGGTACATAAAGATTGATCAGTACTTGATTAATCAGGGATTTCAGCGCAGCCCATCAGACAGTAATCTATATATTAAACACTCTGGTAATGATATTCTTTTTCTTCTTGTCTATGTGGATGATCTGATCATTATTGAGAGTTCAGAACATTTGACTTTAGATATCAAACAAGATATATGCAAAACTTTTGATATGACCAATCTCGGATTGCTTCATTATTGTTTAGGTATTAAGGTTTGACAGACTAACAACAATATTTTTTTGTCTTAGTCCAAGTATGCCAGAAATTTGCTTAACAGGTTTCGAATGCAAGATTGCAAACCTACCTCCACTCCTATGGAGACTAGTCTGAAATTGTCTGCACAATCTGATTCTCCTCTTGTAGATGAAACACTCTTTAGGCAGCTAGTAGGTAGTCTCATCTACCTTACTACTACTAGACCTGATCTCAATTTTGTAGTCAGCTACATCTCATTGTTCATGACGAACCCCAAGCCTGATCATTGGATTGCAGCAAAACGTGTTACCCTATGTACATGGTACTTCAGATTATGGTCTTCTTTACACAAGGAGTACTACTCCTTAGCTCAGTGGATTCACCGATTACGATTGGGCCGGCTCAGTTGATGACAAGAAATCTACTTTTGGCTATGTGTTCAGTATCGGATCTGCAACAGACCAATAAGAAGCAACAGGCACATGCACTCTCCTCTACAGAAGCAAAATAAAGAGGAGCTGTCAAGGCAGCTTGTGAAGCAGTTTGGCTCCGTCAGATGCTTGTAGATATGTATATTCCTCAAGTAGGTCCGACTTCTTTGTTTTCAGACAATCAGGCAGTACTCAAACTTGCAAAAAACCCAATGTTTCATGAACGAACCAAGCACATAGAGCTTCATTGCCATTATATCCGACAGTTAGTAGAAGATGGATCTATTCAGTTACTCTATGTCCCTACCTCAGAGCAACCAGCAACTATTTTCACAAAACCCCTTGGTCCTAACAAGTTTGTTAAATTCATGGGATCTATTGGTGTAGTAAATAGATTGAGCATTAAGGGGGGGTATTAAAATAATCTTTATGTTTCTTTTTAATGCTCACTATTGTAGCTTATTGTAAATATTAGAATGTTTCTAATATTTAGATGTAGTCTAGAATAGAATGTTTCTATTCTATTCGACTCTCATTTTGTATATATAGATCATTTTGATCTCTGTTTAATCAATGAAGTATTCTGCCATTTACGTTTGTAACAATAGGGAATCCAATAAATTATAGTAGTTGTGTCTCTCAAGGAAATGCTGCACAGTGTGCTTTTAGATGATCATGATGTACGAGATAAATCATAGTTTCAAAGGAACTCTTAAATTCTTACTTCCATAGAATGCCCAATAAAACCTCCATCTCACCATGGTTCTTGATTAAAAATACTCCATCCAAAATCCCATATCTGCATTTACTATCATTGTGAGTTTTAATGCATGTTTCGGCCATGTTTCCAAACCAGCGATAAAGGCAATAAAATATTAGTTTTTCTTCACCAGTTTATGTGTCAACGTTTGGAGGCTTAAAGAGTGGAGAGAAAAAGGGTTCCAAGGCTAAAGCTATTGGAGGCGAATTTGGGTGGATTTCAACTGGTCTTGGAAGAAAAACCTCCTCCTCAAGTAAGTTTGCTGAGTTTGTTTTTATACTTCTAAAAACTGTTCTATTATTTTTTTGTTGCATGTAAATGAATTCAAATTCATTCCTAAATAGTTAGAAACGATTTTGAATCATTAGAAAGCATTTTAACTCTGTTTGACAAATTTTTAGAGTCTTGCTAATTTTTTTTGAAGAATATGTAGTTTTTTTTTTAAACAAAACCTAGCATTTTGTGTAATTGATGTTTAACTTTGAATGATGTCTAAAGACTAAATACAATCAAACTAATTTACCTAGTTTCTATTTCTAACTTTGTTCAATTATTTTTCTACAAATTTTCACTTGTGTTTTAAATTTCTACGTGTAGACAGCAATTAAGCATTGAATAAGCATGGCAAGTTCAGAGAAAGAGTGACCACAAACACCATGCCCATCTAGATATACAAGCACTCGGTCTAGAAATGTGAGAGATAAAGCATAGCGGTATACCTATGAAGCTCCAAATGATGTTGCGAAGGTAATACGCATTCAATGTCAAAAAATAATTTGTGGAGGCATAAAGCGCTTCAAAAACCACCTTGCCGGCATAAAGAAACATAATTCAACTCCTTGTGGCAAGGCAATTGAAGAAATAAAAAGATTCATTAATGCCCTACTTGAAGCTAGTGAAGAGGAAAACTGAATAGGGAGAGGGGAAGATTAGCTATGAGGGCAGCCATAGCTGAATCTAAAGGAGCTTCTATTGATGTTGAAAAAGAAGTAGCACTCGATAACATAGCGGAATCTTTGCGTAGCTCGTGGATCTGCAAACAAAGTGTCTCTTTTACTACTTCCACTACCTCTTCTACAGCACCTAGTTCTTCATCACTATCACCATCAAGGTTAGGGAGCTATTATGTGCCCAAGAACACAACTGGAGCACAACCATCATTAGAGGGCATTGGATGGAACAAGGAGGTGCATAAGCAAACTGATGTTGAATGTACTGATTTTTGGCATTTCAACAATCTCTCAATGAATGTGGTTGATAATCCCTATTGGCTGAATTTGGTGACCGCATTGACAATTTCAGGTAAACAGTACAAGGCTCCTTCTCACAAGGATTTGAGTGAAAGGCTAGCCTCTATAAATAATTGAAATCCGCTTGAGTTAATTTTTATATTTTAAATTTTAATTGTTATTTTCTATTTATTACTAACACTTGATTCACTTTAATTTGTAGGTTGCTTGACAATGCGGTTGATACACTAAAAGAAAAAGTGGAAGAGCAAAAAAAAGAGTGGAAAAAATATGGCTGCACCATTTTATCTTATGGGTGCACAAATGGAAGAAGTAGCACAATTATTTATTTATTTGGTTGCTTGCAAAGATGATGTGGGTTTTTGGAAATTTGTTGATGCCTCCAATAAAGTAAAAAATGCACACAGATTGGCATTAATGTTGTCATGGAGGTGGGAATAGAGAATGTGGTGCAAATCATCACAGATAATGTGGCAACAGGTAATTTTTATTTTTATGTTCAATATGAATCATGAATCTAATTCTATGGTATTATTCAATTTAGCTTTGATGTAAAATATGCAAAGTTTGTAACTAATTATTGACTTTTTGCTAAATGTTAGGTAGAATCCTCCAAGAGAGGCACCCCACACTTTTTTGGTCACCTTGTGCAACGCATATCCTTGACCTTCTTTCTGAGAACAAAGGAAAACTTGATTGGGTGAATCCAATTGTGGAAGATGTTAGGCGAGTCACCAAGTTCATCTATAATCACCCATGGGTTCTAAGTTTGATGAGAAGGATCACTAAAGACAAAGATTTGGTGAGACTCGTTGTCACTAAAGACACTATTGCCTTTGAAACAAATGTTTGTGTCCTCTATGCTCCACGAAGTTTCCGGGACGAGGACATTTTAGGGGACAGGGACATGTTTCCCGTATGGGTACAAGTCGAAGCCAAAATTTAGGGAATAAGACCTCATAGGACGGCAATTAAAAACATAGGAGATTTTTTATATAGAGAGACAATTCAAATATGCATATCATAACATTGAGAAACCATTCACCATAGACATTTTAGAAGATCAATACATGAAATATTATCAAATGGCAAATACTAAGTACTTCCATTATAACAATATCACATACATATATAGCAAAAATTAAAATCCCTAAAGGCTCCAAGTATCATAAAAGGAAATAAAGAGAAGTCCAACTAAAATAGTTAGTAAATACTAAACACAACCTGTCCTCACTAAAAACAATATTTCCTCGTAGCTCCTACTGCTCTTATGTTTTCTTTCTTCCTCTTATAGCTAGTATATAAAATCTAAAACAGAGTAGAAAAGTTAATGTTTTAATGGACCAAATATGGTTTGCATATTTTTATTGTCTTTAAGACTAGGGGCCTACGCAAATAGAAAAATTAAAATTAAAAATGATTTTTGGGGGGTGTTTTGCCATTACCAGATTGGATGGAAAAAAGGGGACAGCCAGCAGTTTTGGGGACGGATAGGGGACAGAAAAACCGTCCCCGGTTCGTTTTGCCGTCCCTGGTTCTACTGGTCGTCCCCAAGTTTCCTACCAAAAAACATTTGGCCATTTCGGAGACATTTTCAAATTTGCCAAAAAGGGGACGGCAAAAATCCTTCCCCACATCCCTGTTTTGTCCCCAATAAGGATAGGACCCCAAACCATATGGGACACGTCCTCGTGGAACACTATGTCCTATTTGGGTTGCTTCACCTTACTCAAAGAAGGTTAAAGGAAAGGTTATGGCACAAATAGTCTTTAACGAAAAATTTTTTGAAAAGGCTACTAAAATTGTGAAGGTAACTTCAAGAATCAAAACATTAATTTTTTTAGTTGATTCAAGTTTCATTATTAATTTGTAACTTACTGTGTAAGTAACTGATTTGTATTTTTCAAATTTCAAGTGTAGATGTCTGATCCCCCAATTAAAGAGACCTTGTTGTGACCAAACAACAAATCTATGTGGAATCGAGGGGTAATTTGTTCTCTTCTATGCTATCAAAGAGAGCAAGAGGCACTCAAACCCTACGTGAAATATTTCTTTTGTGAGGTGTAATTTTGGGCCTCTTTAGTTACTCATTTACTTGTTTCATTTTTTATTTAGTTGTCTCCTTGTTTGACTCCCTTGTTTTATTATTCTTCCCTTCCTTGATTTGTGTGCTTCTTTGTCCCCTTCTTTTATTCCTTCTTGTTGATGCTAGGTTTGCACATTTTTCTATTCTATTCTTGCTTCTCTCATCCTCGTGATGGATCACAGAGTGTGATCCGAAACGTTGAATGTTAAAAAAAATATACAATCAAATCCAAAAACAAAAAATTCTTATTTCAAATGGATTGTGGAAATCTGATAATGTTAAAAAGAGAAAGTTTAAACTTTAGAACATTTGCAATTTGATAAGTTATGTTTTTTTATTATCTTTTTTCATTGCTTTTAATTTATTATATTTTCTTTTGTAGATGCCTGGTGCGAAAATTGGGGTGGCAATACCCCCAATGTAATGAATTTTGCTCTTAAAATCTTGTACCAGCCATGTAGCGCATCTCATTGTGAGTGCAATTGGAGCATATTTGAGTCCATCCACATAAAGAAAAGAAATAAATTCACTCAAAAATGGCTCAATGACCTTGTTTATGTGCAATGTAATCTTAAGAAGGGCATGAAAAAGGCACAGTGTTCAGTACCCGGTTTACTTGCTCTAGATGCTATATCATTATTTTGATTGGACAGCACAGGATCCAAGTTCATTGTTTTCAACAAATGAGATCATTGATTTGGAGAGGCAGGCCATGGAGGAGGGGGTTAGAATGGATGACATTGAGGACGAGGACGAGGACGATGAGGAATCAGACGAGTCATTACCAGTGCCACATATAGGAGAAGATACATCCAGTTCCAAGATAGAGAGAAAGGAGGCACAGCCATGGACTTCATAGTCACACCCACTCCCAATGTGGGGCTCCTAGACCCCCTCCCTTTTTTGCAAAGTTGGGAAGAGGAAGATGTAATTGTTTTGATGTATTAGTTTTACTATTTACTTCTAGACAGACTGAAACTATTTACTATTTTGCTTCCCACCATTGAAATTTCACGAGAATGTGATCTTGTACCCACCATGCATTTATGTAATGAGTTGATTAAAGAGAACACAAAAGAAAACAAGCAGAATATGTATGTGTGTGTGTGTGTAATCAACTCATTACATACATCTTCTCACTGAATTTTGCAAAAAAATGTTCTAATTAAAATTAAGCTATTTTTTAGGCTCCAGAGTTTTTCACGAGCATTTTTGAAAAAATTGGTCCAATTTTTCTTTTTTCTTTTTTGAAGGGGGGCTTGCCGAGTTGTTGCCAAGTGAGATATCCATCTTTCACATTATTGACTAATGACTTGTTTATAACATTTTAAAGAAGAATTGGTAGAAAATAATGTTGAAGTTGATGAAAGATCAACCCCATAGCTCCCAAGAATCCCCTGCATGCAAACACCTGTCACAGAAAGAGAGAAGCAAAAGCTATGGAGGCTGAAATTGCCAGATCCATAAATGAGACATTCTTAATGAGCAAAAAGAGAGATTGCTATTATCAAAAGTGAATGAACGAAATTACAAAGATCAATCCTTATAAAAAGAGATGAAAACCCTAACAGGTAAAACCTAAGTTGCATGATAATAATTTTTTTTAAAATAATTATTATATGCCTAAAGTTTAAGTAAACTAAAGATAATAAGTGAGAAAATAATTTAATCAAAATTATTTAATTAATAAGGCAATATCTTATTATTCTACACCCCCCCCTTAAGATAAACTTACGAGTAGCTAAAAACCTAGAAACTACTACTGAAAGCAAATTTGGGTCCTGGCAACAAGGCCTAATGAAGTACCCAAGCACAACCAAATCTCTATAAAGAGAAGAAATAGAGAAAACCACATGGGAAAAACCCTACTCCAAAAAAATATGGAAAGAATGTTCCAGAAAACAGGAACAAAAGATGATCATGAAAAACACCATTGAAGCATGAAGCTGCAAACACTGCCAAACTACTAATCTGAAGAACCTCCATTGTATAGAACATGACCAGGTAGAGAAGACTAAGTCTAAAGAGCTGATCCATTGAAGATAGAAGGTATCTTTATGGCCTCTAAAAATAGGAATGAAAGAATGTCTATATGGTAAATGATCCATCTCACCGAAATGCATAGATATCCAGCCATTGCAATCGCCTAATACATAGGATCAAATACTGAATACATAGCTCACTCCATCAAACCAAGAAAATAATAGAACCAACATAATCCTCCTCTAATGCTGAGAGATAAGACATCAATGTTGAAACTAAATGCAATATCGCATGCAGAAAGAAGAACTAGGAACATCGAGAGTGCAAAGAAGTACAAACACCTATACTCGTGGAAGGAACACTCACTTAACAAAGGAAGATGGCAAATATGGCCAATATAAAACCCCCCAAGGCACTTTATAATGTAGTGCGAGTACAAAAAACACAAAGATGTCCAAGACCCTGAAATGCAATAGAGTGGCACTTTATCTCAATGCATTTGCAAAAATACTACAAAAGGATGTCAACAAAGATCAAAAGAGACATATGGCTGACACAATAGATAGTATAACCCATGAAAAATTATCTAAAACAACAAAATCGATCCCCAGACCTGAAACAACCAAGATATCCACCAAAATGTAAAAAGGCAAAAAACTAAACGGGATGTGCCTGGAGTAGAATCGAAAAAATAGAATCTCTCAAAATATGTCTCTCAGAGTGCAAAATATAACTTCTGACTTTGACAGCCAAAACAGGCCACCAAACAGCATCAAAAATCCAAATAAACTGCACAATCATGACAGGCTTGGAATCAGCTTTCCAATGCTTCCTTCGGATCAAAAAACGAAGTCCAGATAAGCAAGTTATGGCCAAAAAACCACATGTAGGTTTTAAAATGTGTTGGAAAAGCAAGAAAAAAATCACCACCTCAAGATTTGTGCCAAATATCTCGAAAACGGTGCCCAACAACACCAAAAATTGCCGTAGAAAGTGTGTCAATTCCGTACCAAAAATGTCTCAATTTGCATGCCCAAGAATCTCAATTAAAAACCACAAAATTGCAGCCTCGAGAAACATGTCAAAAAATCTCAATTTGTGTGCCCCAAAATCTCGATTTGTGTGCAAAAAATCATAGAATCACCGCCTCGAGAAATGTACCAAAAATCTCGATTTGTGTACAAAATTTAGAAAATGGCCACCTCAAGAAACATGTCCAATCTGGGAGCAAATTTTTTAGCCTCAAATTCCAATTGTGTCCAAATTGGCCAATTTTTATATGATAATAGGGTTTTTGGGCACTCTGAGCTCAACAATGATGTCCATTTGGGCTCAAAGTGCACTGAAAAATACTGACCCCCCAAATTTAATACAAAAAAACTCTAAAAAATGAAACCCTCGGAACAAAAAGCACAGATCTGAAAGTCAAGACAAACTTCTCATAAACAAAACAAGGGCATAAAGATCTAGAGCTCTGATACCATGTTGAAGTTGATAAAAGATCAACCCCACCGCTTCCAAGAATCACCTGCATGCAAACACCTGTCATAGAAAGGGAGAAGCAAAAGCTATGGAGGCTGAAATTACCAAATCCATAGATGAGACATTTTTATGAGCAAAAAGAGAGATTGCTATTATCAAAAGTGAATGAATGAAATTACAAAGAGATCAATCCTTATGAAAGGAGATCAAAACCCTAACAAGGAAAACCTAGGTTGCATGATAATAATTAATAAAATAATTATTTATTATATGCCTAAAGTTTAGCTTAAGAAAACTAGAGATAAATAAGTGACTTAATAATTAGATCAAAATGATTTAATTAATAAGGCAATATATTATTACTCTAAAAAAATAATTCTCCCCACACTTATCAAATGATTGAGCCATATTTCTTGGAAAAACTCAGTATTCTAGTTTTGTCTGTGGAAGTCAAGGGATGGTTAAAGGAAATGCTATTGTGTTAGTTCCAGCAAGTGCAACAATTGATGAGGACGAGCCCTTGGATGCACCAATTGCTTTACATCCAGTCAATCAGATGACTAAGATCAATAAACTTAAAAGGGAAGCATTTGAAGTTATTTTGTCAGAGCTGTTGAAATTCATCATAGATCCTACACTGCCTTATGGTTTTCTGCTAGGATATGAAAATGGTTGTTAAATACCTAGATGTATTGCATGACAAAGGAAAAATTGGAGATTTAATGCAGATTTAATTCACCAAATTAATCTAATGCAAACTGCAACGAGGGGCAGAATTTACTCAAGGTGTAGGATTTTAAGTTTGATATTGATGTGAGCCTCTTGTTAGAAGAGGCAGAGAAGGAAGCGTGTGGAGGTGAAATCAAGAGCTGATACGTATAGAAGCTGGCTGGAAGCCACTCCGAACCAATTAGATGTGCGCTGAAACCACCACACATCCAAGTGCCTACATTAGCCTCTGTGAGCCCAGATGGTTGAAAAGCCTTTTTTTTGCCACTTATTAAAAGCACATGGGGAAATAAAAATTTCAACCTAATTTTTACTCCTAAAACCTAAAACAGCTCTAAAAGATGTCACTTAACCACTCTTCATCACATTTTGTTTGAAGCTGGATTATTTTCTCATTTGGTCTCCATTTTGGCATTTTGAAGGCAAGGTGATTAGTTTTTAAGAGGATCATTTGTAGGGCAAGAGATAGCTTCCACAAATGAATTTTAAGCATGTAAGGTAAGCATTTGATCCCATTCTTGAGTTCCTTAATGACTTTTTTTCGAGATTTGATAAAAAGTTCAAGTTTGTGAAGAAAGTTTTCAAATTTTTTCATTTTTTTGTAGTTTTGTGTCATTTTTCTATATTTGTATGCTTGATGTTCATAGTTTTTTTTCTAATTTAAAATTATTAGATCTCTTATTATAGGCATGTCAAGAAATTTAAATTATATTATATTGTGCAAGAATGTCAACCACAAGTAGTCAAAGTTTAGTGGGACGGCAAGGAGCTAATAGTTATAAAATTGTAGGATCTCCTTTATGGAGACATACCACAAGAATCTCACAGTTTCCGAAGGTGGCTCGTGTATTTGGAAGTGTAATTATTTCAAAGAAACGATGGCAAACCATTTAATAGCTCATGTTCCTGAGTCAAACTTTATTTTATGGGCCCTACTAGTAAAGGATTTTCAATGAACGAAGGTACAAATGGGAAAGGTTTGTCTAATGCAAAAATAGCTTCATTTGTAAAAGAACAAGAAGCTGTTGATAAATTGATAAAACGATCAAAAGATGTTTTTATCAACCTTCATCCTCAGAGAAAATAATGCAATTACCCACTGAAATAAGTGTGTACTCCAAACACCCATTCTTGCAAGTACCTATACCGGGAGTGGAAGAGGAAGAAGTAGAAACTCTTGCCCACAAAAGAGGTCCATTAGACACTGCATTTAAAATGGAGTCAAGAAGCTTGTTGATCAAGCCACTGCACATTGCCTCTATGCCAATGGTCTTCCTTTCAACTTGCTGACATCGCCATATTGGAAGGAAATGGTGGCAGCCATAAATAAAGCACCAGCTGATTACACAAATCTCAGGCATGAAAAGGTGTGTACCACTTTAATGCAAAAAGAGAAGGCTTGTGCAGAAAAAATTATTCAACCAATTAAATATTCATGTAAAAGTTCAGGTGTTTCTGTTGTTTTGGATGAATGGAAAGATACGAAAAATTGGCCATTAATTAATACGATTGTTGTGTCCCCCAAAGGAACAATGTTTTTTAAGGTAGTCCATTGTGAAGGGTAAGTGAAAGATTCACACTCTCTAAACTTGGTCGTGCAAGACACTGGCACTCAAATAGATTGGGTAAAGCAGATTTACCAAGAGGGGTAGGAGATACAAATGTTCGTGATGAACCATCACATCTCACAATCGATATTTAAATCATTCTCCAAATTGGAGTTGTTGAAGGTAAATTGTAATTAGTAAACTTAATTTATTTGTTTAATTTAGATATTTTTTATGTCATGATCAATTATCAAATTGTATATAACTTTGCTTAATATTTATTGACATATTGTTAACTTGCTTAGGTTGCTGAGACACAACTTCAAACTCATACTATTGTTATGAAATGACTTGTCAAGGTACAAGAGCCAAATGGTTATTTCTAGCCAAAGGGTATATAGAAGGCTTCAAGTTTAGAGAGAGCCCAAAAGGTCAAGGCTTTTGGTCTTGGATGACAGTTGGTGGGCTCGTGTGCAATTTGTATTGGATTTCACGTGCCCTATCATCACTATGCTCCACTATGCTGATTCAGATCAGCCTTGTTTGGGAGATGTTTGTGATGGCATAGACACAATGGTAGCAAAGGTAAAACTTTCTATACAAACACATGAGAATGACCCCACAAAATGTGAAGCCTTATGTAAGCAACTAGAAACAATCATTCATCATCATTGGGAAAGATGACTACCACGTTGCACCTCCTTGCCTATGCTTTATCTCCAAGGCACTATAGCAAGGAAGTACTTGGTATGCAAGATAGAGAAACACCATATGCAAATGAAAAGGTTGCTAGTGGGTACTGTAAAGCTTTTGAAGGACTCTTCTTGGATGATGATGTTAACAAAAAAGTTAGGACAGAATTTGGCTTATTTGCTTCGGGAGCAAAACTTAGTTCACTTGCAATAAAGGATCAATGTGACATGGGAGCTATCACATGGTGGTACTATTACTAAGTAATTGATAAATATTTGTTTGTTGTTAACAAAGACCGAAAGGTCAATATATACAAAAGAATGAACAATGTTTCCTTAGGAAACAATAATAAATAATAGAAACATTCTAATATTTACAGTAGATTACAATAGATAATCATTTAACAATAAATAATAATAATAGAAACTATATATTATCATAATACCCTCCCTCAATGGTTAATCTATCCACAACATCAAGTTGTCCTCTATATTGGACAAACTTATATGGACCAAGAGGCTTCATGAGAATGTCTACAGTCCGATCTGTAGTAGGAACCCACTGCAAGTCTATTGTCTCATCTTCAACCAGCTTTCGTATGTAGTGACAGTGAACATCCACATGCTTGGTTCATTCATGGAAGACTAGACTTTGGGCTAACTTGATAAGACCTTTGTTATCAACGAACAAAGTCTCTTGGTCTTCTTGTGACATCTGCATATCCCCAAGCATCTAACGAAGCCAAACAAATTCACAACTTGCCTTGATTGTCCCTTTGTATTCAGCCTCTATAGAGGAGAGAGAAATGGCTTGTTGCTTCTTACTGGTCCATGTGACGGCACCAGAATCCAAATTGAATACATATCTAGAAGTTGACTTTTTATCAACAACAAAACCTACCCAGTCTAAATCTATGAACCAAGTCTAGGATTAGAACTCCGAGAGTAAAGAAGTCCATAATCAGTAGTACCCTTAACCTAACGAAGCACATGCTTTTCTACCATTCAATGATCAACCTTAAAAGTTGTCATAAAACGAGAGATGTAGCTGATTGCAAAGCTAATATCAACTCTAGTAGCAAAGAGGTAGATGAGGCTACCTACTAGTTGCCTATATGTAGTATCATCGACTAGAGGAGAATCAGACTTGGCTAATAACTTCAGACCTTTCTCCATAGATGTAGATGTAGGCTTGCAATCTTTCATACTACCAAACTTTCAGTCTCCCTTTTTCAAACTTCTAGTTTGATCCTATTTCAATGGAAATGAGTTCACATCCAAATAAAGCTAGCCCTTACGGGGGGCTTCTTTCTCACCTACCTCCATAAGCTTACCAATGTGGGTATTAAAGCAAGTAATGCATGTCAGTCAAGACTAGGTGATTATCGGTTTGGCAAGGGAAGTGTCATACATTTTACTTGACGAGAAGAAAGCTTGTTACTTCAACTCGTGCTCTAAAATTGCTTATATCAAAGTTAGCATGCATATGGAGAAAGATCTGACCAAAATGCATGTCACAAGGGACATCTGTCAGAATGTACTTCGAAAAGATGAAATTCATGCTCTTGGGAATCAAAGGCAAACTTGCTTGAATGAAGACATGGCGAAAATTCCATACTTTTGGGCAATTTCGAAAAACCTCTACTTCGGCTCCACAACGGAGCTCTTTATCCCTTTTTCTGATATTTTTGTTGCCTTGCTATTTTTTTAAAATGAAGATGCAACCCTATTTGGGTCATGCACCAATGAAAACCTTTCACATGTTTGAAGTTCAAAAGTCACCAGGACAATACTTTGAAGGAAGATGTAGTGTTAAAGATCAGGTAATTTTACGACTCATATACATTTGCAAAGAACAAACCCTCGAAAGATAGCCAAAGTGGGAGCATAGGGGCCGTAGATTTGCCCCAACATGAAATAGATGTGTGTTGATCGCAAAGCTAGTAAAGAAATGATCTTGGTTGTTCGTTCACTCATGAAGAAGCATAAATCAGTGGTCCATGATCTATTTCGAAAACTACCTTTCTCAGTGCACCAAGGCCATCACGGAGCCACATATCCAATTAGCCGAAAACATATTTGAACGAGTTTTGTTTGGTCTCTAAGCTGAAGGAGATTGCCTCTCTAAAGTTTTACACAGATCTTGAAGTGTTCAGTTGTTCAAATGAACCAATTTTATCGAAATATATACATTTCAAATAAACACCTTCATTGCTCTGTGAACTCAGGCAACGTACCTCGAGACACAATTTTCCAAAATGCATCAATCAAGTCAAGTGGTAGGTTTTTTGTGCTGAATTTACAATCCTGGAGTAACTTGGAAGATTGTGAGCATGATAAGGAAGAACTCTAGAGTTCGTTTGACAAAGCTAAAGGACTTCTAAAATCGGTTAATTTGGCCACGTAACGTTCTTCATAGCAGAGCCGTGCAAACCTTTTCTCGAGATGATGAAATCCGTTGAGTTCTTGTGATATCTTGTGTTGATTTCACTCTAGGAAGCAATTCAGACGATACTTAGCAATGTTGAATCATTTTAAAGTGCACTATGAAAGTGGAAGTTCCATTTTAGAAGTTTTCCCCCTATTGCTATGCAATGTTCATTGCGGAGCCGCGATCCCTACTTTCCGAAAAGGGATTTGGAAAGGATCTACCAAGTATATACGATGAAGTCTTGCATTCTAACGACGCTCAGAAGCATTTAGAGCACAATTGAACCATCTAGAGAATGAAGCTATTCCAGTTTCTAGCTACTAAAGTTAATCCTGAGCCTTGGATGCAATCAGATATTGAGGAATTTAGTCAAACCAGAGCCCCAATCGGAAAGTGTGGTTTTGACCACACGAGCACAAGTCAAGGCTCGTTAAAAAGAGAGAATATTCCTCGAAGATGCTTGGAATGTGCTACACTCGAGAGAATTATAAAGAAGTGAAGAGTTAGAAGGAAACATCCAATTTCAAAAAAGAAGAGTGCTCTACACTCAACCAAGGGCAAATAAGCTAAAGCTTTCGAAGGTGTCAAGAAAAACCAATCAACTACAAGCCCAAAACATTATAGAGGAAAGTTGTGAAAGGTGAAATATAAGTGATTTGTCCAACTCATTAAAGAGGTAGTTGTTGTTCCTCGAGGCCTTCAAAGCTTATTAAGAACACAAATAAATGTTAGAAAAGTGCCAATTCTGCTACGCTTGAGCTTAAAAGGTGAAGTTTATGAAATTAATCGTACGAATCGCTCTTAAAGCTACATTTAATTCAAATAAGGCCATTTACCCACCATATTAATGGAAAATATAGATGCAAAACAAGTAGCCGAGTCTAGTGTTCTAAGTTTATGTAATTCATGGCCTTAAGAAAGCAAATTGAAGGATTTAACACACTTCTTTCTGTTTCTACGTCTATCTGATCTTCACAGAAGACTAAATTCGCAGCAAATTCACCCAGTCACAGAGACTCAAGCAAAGTGGTCTGGTTAAAGTCGTACAGGAGAAACAAGCATGAATGGTCATCGTTGCTCATCAAAGACTACATCACGACTGTATAGGAGACATGTCTCAGTGTCGATCAAGCAGTAGGCTTTGTGAGGACTACATCCAACAAGCATGAGTTTCTAACTCTTGACATCCACCTTGGTACATGATGCACCAAGGATCCAAACAAAAGCAAGAGAGCCAAAAACCTTCAGATGACTGATTCTGGGCTTCCAACCTGACCAAGCCTCTTCCAAGATCTTACCTTTGACTGTCATTGTGGGTGACCGATTCAAAAGAAAACTGTGTTGTTAACTACTTCTACCCAAAAATTCTTCAGAACATGCTTGCATTCGAGCATGGACCAAGTCATCTTGGTGATTAATCTATTTCGACATTCAACTACATTGTTCTATTGTGGTGTGTGGATAACTGATGCTTGATGTCATTAGTATCACAAAAGCTAGAGAATTCATGAGAACAAAAAAATCCCCCATTGTCTAACCTAAAAAGCAATAATTGATTTCCCAAACTCTTTTTCAACTAAGGGTTTAAAATTCTGAAATATAGTAAATGCTTTTGATTTCTTTCTAAGAAAATATACCCACATTTTTCTAATGAAATCATCAACAAATAACAAAAAATACCTGGACCCAAGAACAAAAGGAGTGGTCATAAGGCATCTGAGAAGCTCATCGTGAATCACCAGTGGTGAAAGTTGTGAGATGTTGCTTCCCAGTCTAGCATGCATCACAAACTCCGAGTTACTGAATTTGAATTTCTAGCAATCCGAGGACAAGCTATTCCCGAGCAAGCTAAGAGAGTGCACATTTAAGTCCCCATATCATTGATATCAAAGGGTGCTAACAGAAGATCGCCGAACAGCCATAGCTAAGTTTTGAAAATCACCAAAATTAGTAAGTTTGAAAAAGACCACGATCCTCAAGACCTAGATTGAGTTGCCCTATCAGTGATGGTGCACTGATGTGGATTGAAGGTGACATCCAATTGTGGAGAGTGTTACAGCAACTAATTGAGAGTACATTTAGTTCCATCCCTGGAACGTAGTATGTAATGTCCCCTTTTCTGGGACATTAGCAATGTTAAAGGCGTGTTATCTATAATATCAAAATTGACTTGGAGAGCGTGGACTCAAAATATAAAAGTCAATTTAATGTTATAAAGGGGGCAAAAACGACGAGGGAGATAAGACGAAAAGCCAAGAGGGAAGTCAAAGAGTCACAGTTGTGGGGATAAAAGAAGAGACTCTTTCGTTTGAGCATGCTTGATTAATTATTCAGATTTAAGTTTCTCTCTTGGGAGAGTACTCAGAAAGCTTCAGCTTTCAGCCACTATGAGGACTTGCCACTTGTGCCGACAAATAGTGGACACAAACCCATTGTCCGTGGAGACATCATTCCAGGTGTCTCATATGCGCTTACAAGTTCTTAAGTTTTCCAATCTGACTGTAAAGCTGTATTCAGAATTGGATTTTTAATGACGGTTATTGTATTGCTGTTGTATAATGCAATAACATGGTTTAAGGAGATTGTATGAGAGTTTATTGGTTTAAAACTGTTTGTAACGCATTTTATATGCTTGAATCTTGAATACTATTATGATAAAGTACAGGTTTATAGATATTGGTAATTCTTCTGGTTTTCTATTGTATTTTGTAATACATCTGCCAATATTCAAGTGTCAAATATAAGTTTGAGGAAGCAGCCATATAAATATCAGTTGGGTTTTTCTTATGGTTTACTTTGCTGGCTACTATACTACTGTTTTCATATGTTTATGATCTAAATGTTATTCTGAGAAATAAATCGGGTAAATATCCAGTTTGGGATATTTCATTGGTATCAAAGCCAAAATATCCTGCCATCCTGTGAAGTCTATTCGGAAATTTTATCTCAGATAAGTATTTGCAGTCCTAAAAAATTTATTAATGCACTTTGACAATCTGAGCTAAGAAGCTTATATTTGATAAAGAAGATTAAAGAAATCCTAATACTGTTGGTATCATCATGTGAGGGAGTTTTGATGTCTAAGATTTACTAGCTCTGTGCGGGACTATGCTAAGGAACAAAAATATTTAAGTTCAGAAATACATGGAAAGAAAATGTGCATAGGCCATCATATTATTTCAAATTTTGTGCAGTGACAAAATCCCTATGGTTATCGACGATAGACCTTTTCGAGCTTAGTACTCCAAATATCTCTTCTCAAGCCACAATTATTTATAAGTTTTAGGCCTATTCTTCAATCTACGAAAGATTCAAGGGAATTGTTATTTCTGTTGTTGCCATGGAAAACTACTTAGGAAAAAATTATATGGAAGCCGATATATTCTATAGTAGAGAAAGTTGATCAAAATATATTGAGGTATCACTGAAGTTAGAGGGATGAGTTTACGTGTGAACAAATATTCTCTACATTTGAAGTTGAATTGAATGAATGCATAGAGTAGCAGTGTGAGCTGGGATGACAGTCAAGGTTAGCAGATATTGAGGTGGTCACAACAATTGTTCAATGTGACTGTTTCACTCCAATATTGTGGCGGTTTCATGGTGAGCCTCACCTACAGTCGAGTCAAGAGGAAGTCAAATGCGGGTGAAGTAGCAGAACGTCGCTCATTTCTGCAAATAACTCCCTTTTCGCACTCGCATGCACATTAGTGGCTTTGAAGAATACTTGAGCTGGGCAACTACAGATCACCTTCAAGGAAACGATGAGAGTTTGGGGATAGCCTTTGCCAAATAGATATCAGCACTATTCCGGGCATGACATGTGCATTGTTCTGTCAAGTATTCTATCAACACATATAGTAGATTTCAGATAGTTGAGAGGAGCTCTAGTTTGATGGATATTAGCTAGATGTCATGGGAAATTGCTGACAGGTGGTCGATGCTAGAGACTGTAACTGTACATAGAGAAAGGAGTATTAATAGTTTCAGACTAAAGGAAGCGAAGTTATTGTGACGAGGTTGTGAGACTACAGTTTGGGAAATAAATTGGAGTTCCTTTTCCTATTCATTAACACCTGTCATGGTTGTGTGCGTAACACCAAAAGCCAGAAGACATGAAGCTTACCTGCAATGTCCCGTACAGATAGCGTTAAGGTCGAAAGCAAGAATCTAGTCAGGGTCAGTAAGTAACGTCGTTCTTTGAAATGGTAAGAATTATTGTGACCAGTTGGTGAATCATCAACAAGTTTTAAGAAGGAGCCACGATTCATATTTTATCAACCACCTGGGGTTCCATAGGAGTGGGAAAGCAACGGATAAAACACTTATCGATAGACTTGGGCTGAGAGTAATAGGCTCTATAGAATGACACGTCTCAAGGTAAGACACATCATCATGCGTAGGGGGTACAAATATGTGTTGACAGAATAGCAATTGTTAATCCGTCAATAATTTATTTCGTTGAGGCTATGCCCATGTCAAAACCTGGTGCATTTGTGTGACGTTGGCTTACCCATTAGGAGGAAGCATGTTGATTCACCCATTATTATTACATATCGCTTGGAGATAGTTGTTATCAAGAATCTGAAGTTTGACTCATATATGAGAGAAGTTGAAGATGGATACATACATTAAAAACAGTGACTCTCCGACAGAGCATCTAAAAGTAAATATGAACAACATTGATACCAATTTATCAAGCACAGAGAAGGATGCTAAAGCCGTATTTCTCATCCTCAGTGGTTGACGACAAATGTTGCTCATGTATCTAAGCAAGGAACGCACCCTTCACATACATGGTAAATATCTTAACTACGATTGAACGCATCACTAAGCAGAAGCAAAAACACCTTAAATGTTCAGGCTTGCATGGCAAAATGCCCAGTTATGGTGGCGAGGTTATTGTAATTTTGGACTGGAGGAATGAGAAATCTATTATGAAAGATGCTTTCTCGTAAGCAATGGCTTGCTACATCCATTTATTGACAAGAAATGTCTGAAGGAACCCCAATATCCGCCATGTTTTGATTTTGACCGTATGTCGTGTCTCTTAGAAGGGAGATTCAAATTTTTATTAGTGTTGAATGTACGTCAATCAGGGCCTCGTTGATGTTGCAAGTTCTAGAATAATTCCTAAGGAAGGATTCAAAGCACATGTAAAAATCCTCAAATATACATCTAACTAATGAGCCATGAGTTGTTGTCTAAAGATAATATTATAATTGATACTGATAATACTTCAAGATGATTTCCACATAGACACAATATTCCATCTAGCAATGTATGCAAATCATGAATTCCTGATATCGAAAGTGTAATAGTGGTAACTTTCAGCAAAGGCAGTAAAACCGTATTCAAAGCAGTGAACACATTTTAAAAATGTAGATCATGCTTTTGAATAGTAGCGTCTTTGAGTGATCTCAACATATAGAAACATCTAATTCCAAGTATAAATCATGAAACTTATATCAATACATTCATAATTGTCAATATATGTTGTGGATCAACATAGATCACAAACTTATAACGATTCAAACTACAATAGCAAATGTACATCTAATTAAGAATACGATGCATCAGATCTTAGATAACATGTATATTTCAAGGGCAAGATATAGTTGTTTGTCAGGCTTCCAGTAACAGGATAAGGAGTTCAACAATGGGAAAAGATTGGGACAAAATCTTGAAAGGTACTATGAAATGACAAGAGCAGTTAGTCCGGAATTCCGAAGCCGATATAAGAGCAAAAATACTTGACCTTTACAGAGAATATAAAAGACTACCTAACCGAGTTCAAAATGACTTATCATTCAACAATTACTTGGAGCTTCATCTAGAGCAGCAAAATAAGACGGATATGGCAAAAAGAAAGTGCTTTGAATTGGTTCAAGATCTCCTTGAAAAAGACGAGTGCAAAAATTTGTATGAAGAATTTCCAACCGGCCAAAATCATTTAATAAAGGATCTTGAAAAAGAACTGTCAACCACCAATGACTTGCAGCCTTCTCATGATCACGCAAAAGTTGTTACACAGGGAACAAGTTTCTTCGTTGGTGAATTGGAGGTTAGCTTTGACAGGCAGATTGATGAGATAGGTTGCACACGAGGTAATAACAAGTCGAGGTCCTTGTGTGTACATGATAACATAGCAACACTTTGGCCTTTGCATGCAAATCAAGAGAACAAGGGAAAGAATACCTATGATTTTGAGAGAGCTAATGAACCATATATTTCTAATGTCCATGACATGAAATTGGAGGAACAAACTGAGACAAGAGTACAAGATGATGAACCACCTCAATATGACAACAATGAAATGTATACCTTAAAGAACCAGCTGAAGGTTAGTGAAAACATGGTTGTGGCCTCTTTGGAACATTATGACAGCACTCACAGAAAGGTTGATCTCTACAGGAAGGCTCAAAAGGGAGTGGAAGCAAACTGGCTTGTTGCTGATTTACAAGTGATCAAAACAGCTCTTGAAACTATGAAATCAGATTATTTACGTTTGCTTTCCGACAGGGATAACACTCTTAAAGTTGTTGAAATACATGTTGATCAACTGAACAAAGAAAAGAATGAGATTTTGGAGCTCAATAGAGAGCTTAAGTATACTCATGAGGCATTAGATGATGCTCAAATCTCCCTTCAGGAAGCATAAAATCAGATTAGGATCACGAATCACTCTCAAGAACACAAGGATAAAGAGAGGCAAAAAAATTTCCTAGAGATAATTGAAGAACTTGATAGTGCAGACGTATGATTTGGATAGTTTCCCCAAGCGACCAAGTTCAAAAACTTCAGATCATATTCAACTTATAGGCAACCCTTTGTTTGAGGTAGATGTTGTTTGGCAACCTTGGCTTCAAAGATTCGAATCCAGCTACAGTTCTTAACAGCAAAACTTGGTCACAAGATGGGAGTGGTAAATTGACTACGGTTGTGTGTCATTGGATCAATCCAAATAGGGTTCTTGATTTCACACCATATAGGTGTTGGTTGGATTATATACATCAGCCTTTGGATAGCTTTTGGTGTAGTATTGAGAAGAGTTATGTGTTGATCATAAGGAATGCTCTTTCAACTTCATTCTTATTCATAGTACCTATGTACCCAAAGGTTCTCCAGAATGAAGTTCTCTAGATTGATGATGACAGTATGTTATTTGATGTGCCCAAAGTGTTACTTTCAATTTTTGAACGGCTTGTTTATTCCATCATCTATTTAGGTCAGGTTGTCACCATCTACTAGGTCGTGCATAGTTCATTAATATATTTCTACCTTATTATATTGGTCGGTTATGACAACAAGGTTTGGGATCCGGGTGTCAACAGTATGCATCTATGGCTCATTGAGGAGTTTGTTATAGTTCTACTCAGTTTGAGATTGGATGCGAGGATAGTCAAAGTTGTACAATCTACAAGTATAGTGAAATCTTATAGATTTATATGGGATCCAGGAATAAGGTTGATCGATGTGTTGCAAAGTGACACCTTGCTTCACAGTGTGGCCCGAATTGTTTTTAGATTGGGCTTCAGGGCTGCCTACAGATTCGTATAGGATGCTGGTACTAATTGCTTGAGGACAAGCAATTTTAAGGAGGGGAGATTTGTAATGTCGCCTTTTCTGGGACATTAGAAACGTTAAAGGTGTATTATATATAATATCAAAATTGACTTGGAGAGCGTGGACTTAAAATATAAAGGTCAATTTAATGTTATAAAGGAGGCACAAAGGACAAGGGAGATAAGATGAAAAGCCAAGTGGGAAGTCGAAGAGTCATAGGAGCGGGGATAAAAGGAGAAGAAACTCTTTCATTTGGGCATGCTTGATTAATTATTCAGATTTCAGTTTCTCTTGGGAGAGTAATCGGAAAGCTTCAGCGTTCAGCCAGTGTGAGGACGTAGCCCCTCGTGCTAGCAGACAATGGACGCAAACCCATTGTCCATAGAGACGTCATTCCAGGTTCTTAAGTTTTCCAATATGATTGTAAAGTTGTATTTAGGACTGGATTTTTAATGCTGGTTATTGTACTGTTGTTGTATAATGCAATGACATGTTTTAAGGAGATTGTATGAGAGTTTACTAGTTAAATACTGTTGGTTTGTAATACATTTTATATACTTGAATCTTAAATACTATTATGAGAAAGTACAGCTTTATATATATTGGTAATTCTTTTGGTTTTCTATTGTATTTCATAATACATCTGCCAATATTCATGTGTTGAATATCAGTTTGAGTAAGCAGCCATATAAATATCAATTGGGTTATTTCTTATGGTTTACTTTGTTGGCTATTATAATACAGTTTTCATATGTTTATGATCTAAATGTGTAAGAATTTGTCTTAGGGCAAGATTCACCCAAGATCGTAGAACTCGAACACAAGCACAACTGTAGACCAAAAAAGCGTATGATCAATATATCAGAGTATGTCCTCATACATTGCTTTGTATTGTATGTGATGAATGTACACACTAGGAGTGCCCATATATAAAGGCCTCTTAGTAAGCACCTAGAATGTCTCTACAACTAGGAAATAAGATAAGCATAACAACTAAACACACATCTTATCCATCATTCTAGATGATAGGATAAGAATGATGAGGTGTATCTCAAGTGGAGATGTTGTACACACCATGTGCTTAATTAGTTTGCTAATTTCTGTGTTGTAGACACCATGTGCATAACAGAGGTGCAAACTCCTATGTTGTCAACATGACAACTCACAAGAGTGCATTAACCTAAATAAATAAATATTAAAATAATGCATTAACCTAAATAAACTTAAGTGTAAATAGTCAATAATTATTTACACTAACACTCCCCCTTAAGTGCAACTTAGGGGAATGCCCTTAAGCTTACAAAAACTAGGATGAAATGCATAATGGGTCCCAGCTACGTGGCCATGTTAGGTACCCATGTACATAATGAAAATGCAATCTCTCATAAAGTGAAGAAAGAGGGAAAACGTCATGGGAAAAACCCTCCCCCAAAAAGAGATGAAAAAACTAGATGCATGGATGGATAGAGTAATCAAGACCCCGCCATTACGACATATATCAAATATATAAAAGAGAGAATGAGAAGGACAAAACCCCTTGAGAGGAAAAAGTCCCCCCCAAAAACAAGAAGGAGACAAGGTAGTTCCCCCCCCTAAAAGTAAGGTGCCGACCAGTGAGAAATGCTCCAATGTAGAAACCAATCCATGACCATTGAATGATCTTCCTCCCCTTTGGAAGAAACAATGGCAGAGGTACTGATGAGACGCTTCCCCTATATGTAGAAAGAATCTCAATGATGAAAGGTGTCTCTGAAACTTGTTCAAGTGTCCTTGCGTCGACATCGCTGGTGGCTCCTTCCAAAACTGCTGAAAAGAAGTGCAGACCTAGCAAGGATGCAAGTAGAACTTGTCTCAAGAAACCAACAGTCTTCTCAAATGACAAAGAGACCTCTAACAAGTGTTGTACATAAGTATCCACAACCACATCAGCCTGTAAAGACTAATCATGTAGAGAATGGACATGAGGGTCAGAGTGAGCCCTCGCAACAACTGTAGAAGGATCGTCTTCATCAAAAAGAAGCGGGATATCATCAAAGAAGTCCTCCAAATCTGTTGTGTGTGACTACGAACAAACCTGAAATATATGCCAAGAAGTCATCACCTGAGGCTGAAACTAGAAGACAAAGTGTACCCTACTATGCTGAAGTACATGAATTTGTCACTGCGGCAATCGATGAAGAATTTGCCTCAAAGAGAAGACAAATATCATCAAGGATGTATCCCATATCTTCAATGTGAGACTCCACAACAAAGCTGCAATGGCTGGAAGGAAGTCGTTGCATGAAGGTAAAGTACGAAGACATGAAGTGTCCTGCTGCACTGAATCCGAAGCATCTGTGGTTGAAACAGGATCAGTAGGAGCAACAGGAGCATCTGGAGGTGTGATCTTCTCTGGAGTTGAAGAAACCATAGCTGCAGTGACTAGATGTAGAATGTCCCCTGGAGATGGAGGAACACACGAATCTCCATATGCTTCCCAAATAGACATCCAAATATCATAAGGAAAACTTGTCATTCTAAGAGGAGCAAAAGATTGCTTACTCATACTGTTATATAGAAAGCAACTAAGGTGCACAAGATGTGTCCAATTAAAATGTGGTGGCAATGAATAGAGATAAGGAGGCAATTTTTGATGGTCTCTTCGATGATCAAGTACCAAAGCACTCAATTTGTGATAGTTCCTTCTTGTCAACTGTGGTCTAATACCAAACCGACATATTTGACAAGACTCCATGAGATCAATCAATGAACCTCCAAAATGTAAAAGAAATCAAAGAACCGCCCCCCAATGTATGATTTGGCACTAGTGTGATAGCCACATGCCAATTTAGGGCCTATTTCTGAAAGCAGTATTTTTGTCCACAAAACCTATAATATGATTATAGATATAGAAAGTAGATTAAAAAATATGCACTTTCAAAAAAAAAAGAATCTGATTGGGAGTCCAGATGAGTTTGTACTAAGCATTTTAAGTGGCGAAAATCGGGATTTGCAAATTGCAAAAAAATTCAGGAATAGAAATCTCAAACCACCTGCAACAATATATAGATCACGAAATTCTATCCCAAAACAAAACAAAAAATTGCTTGCAAAAAAGAGTCCATATGAGGGAGATATCATTGTTTGAAAGTCACGCCTCCAAAAATCAAATGGCTCTAGATTTTACCTCAGATGTCTGATTTGGATGAAACAAAATCCGATCTGGGGGTTTTTTGACCTTCTAAATGTGATGCAAATATCTAATTTGCACCAACAAGCACCAATCTTCACCTGCAAAAAATCTCTCCTATGGCCCGATGGCCAAAAAATTTCCGAAAAATAATGCAGATCTAAAAAAGTAGTAGAGATGCGGATGAAAAAAATGGAGATCTGAGAATTAAATGTATAGATCTAAAACGATCATACCAATTTTACAAATCGGTCCTTCGAGTGCCAGTTTGCAAAAAAAATTGCCTCAATTTTGACTATGGCTTAAGGTAGGCGAAATTATAGTCAAATTTCACCAAATCGACATTTGGACGCAATGGCGAGGTCAAATCTGGCTCTAGACACTCCCAATGACTACAATACTCCAGATTTAGGCTGAGGTGCTGAAGCAAGAAGATGGTCTCGAACGGCTATGTGAAGAGAAATTCTCCAAAAGCTCTGATACCATGTAAGAATTTGTTTAAGGCAAGATTCACCCAAGATTGTAAACCTCGAACACGAGCACAACTATAGACCAAAAAATAGTATGATCAATATATCAGAGTATGTCCTCATACATTGCTCTGTATTATATGTGATGAATGTACACACTAGGAGTGTCTGTATATAAAGGCCTCTTAGAAAGCACTTAGAATGTCTCTAGAAAGAACCAGGAGATAAGCATGACAACTAAGCACACGTCTTATCCATCATTCTAGATGATAAGATAAGAATGATGAGGTGTATCTCAAGTGGAGATGTTGTGACACCATGTGCTTAATTAGTGTGTTAACACCTGTGTTGTAGACACCATTTGCATAAAAGAGGTGCGAACTCTTATGTTGTCAACATGACAACTCACAAGAGTGCACATACTCCTAGGTGACTAAATAAATAAATATTAAAATAATGCATTAACCTAAGTAAACTTAAGTGTAAATAGTGAATAATTATTTACACCAACAAAATGTTATTTTGAAAAGGAAATCGAATAAATATCCGGTTTGGGATATTCCATAGTACACATCGAGGAAAATGAGATTCCTCCTAGCAGACTGAATCTAAATGTTTCCTTTGACGATAGCGATGTACTCTTCCCCTCCACAAATATAACAGAATTTGAATAAGGCTAGAAGAAAGTGAAGCAGTCTCTATAGTGGGTGAAATGATGAGTGGCACTTAAATCAATGTATCGGGCAAATGAATTCACATGATTTGTAGGTCTTTTAGCCATAAAGGCATAAAAGGAAGATTTTGCCTGCTCAATATGCTCTGCACTATTTGCTTTGGGCTATAAACCAGATTGCTTAGCTTGGGTAGTTAACGTTTTTGACATTCAACCTTCATGTGACCATACTTGTGGCAGCAGTTACATTGAATGTTATTTTTCTTGGAGCCTTCTAAAGCTGGAGCAGAGGACTTCTGTTGAGAAGACTGTTGGGAATAAGACTTGCCCTTGTCCTTCTGAAAGGATTTAGCAGCAAAGGCTTGCTCTGTGGAGGAGCTAATACTGCTACCAAACTATTGTTTCCATTGATATTGCTGAAGCAACATTATGCAAAGATAGATGAACTTTAGATCAACACCAATAGAAGTGAAGTTGAGAGTCGATAAAATGCTTGCAGGACTTGGGTAAACTTTTGAGGGTTATGACCACAATGTCATCTTCGTACATCTTGCGTTTAATGGCAAGCAACTCCTCACAAATTTCCTAAATCCTATTCAGATATTCCTAGAGCTATTTCTACTCATCTATGATAATAGAAAATAGAGTGTTCTTGAGAAAGAAGGCTCTGCTTTTGTCAAAAGTCTCATGAAGTTTCTTGAGATGCTCCCATATCTCGACAGTAGTTTTGTCCAATGGAATCTGAGGGAGCTGATCATCAGCTACGAATAATTTGAGAAGCATCACCACCTCCTGATTATTCTGATCGAGACCAGCTTGAATAGGTCAAGTAGTATGCAGAACCACCTTATTGTTGTCACGATATTCAAAGATGGTTAACATTTTTTGTTTCCACATGCCATAATTATGACCATTGAACTCTTGATTTCCCTCGAGCAAAATATTTGTCAAAAATGCCATAGCATGTTTTTTAGTGAACAAACGAGAAAATTTGTGAAGGCATGTTCTTCGAGGCAAAAGAACGGAAGACCCAAGAAAAATGACGAGAAATCCATAAGAGAGCTTGAGAAACCCAAAAAAAATATGCTGTCAGATTCTGGATCCGCTACCTCGAAAATTGCAGCACAAAAATCGAGACACCCAAAAAAATAGACAACCCAATTGACCTCTCAAAAAATCCATCAAGAACTTTTTCTAAAAATTTGAATCCAGTACAAAAAAATTAGGGTTTTATAATAAAGGCTTGGGCTTCAAGAAGGCTTAAAAATTGGTAGAAATGTGCAAAAAAAACATATTTTTTGAGCACAAATATGTTACTAAGGGTTTGAGAAACCCTAGACAAAGCCACAACAATAAAGAACTACAACTTTTTGTTCAAAATAAACATATTCACGTTTCTAAAAAATGAGCCAAAAAGAAAACCTTCTTTAAATAACCACGACTGAATAGAGCCAAATAACAAGGTTGAACACAGCTAGGCATGGTTGAATGAGGTTGTGATCTTCTAGAGAAAAAGCGCAAACAAGAAAGGTTGTGCGATTTTGTAGACAAAGTCACACAATTTGCAAAACACAACCGCCTAGAAGTGTTGCCCAAAACTCACAATTATGACAAACAATAGATTCCTTTTGTTTTTAAAAACAGGGCCACAAAAAAATTCTGGAAAAACAAACCAATTTCAACAAACTGAAAAATTTTCAAAAAACACTAAAAAAATTCATTCAAATTTTTTACTGAAAAATTTGTCAAAAAAAAAAAAAAGTTACTATGGCTTTGACACCATATTACAAAGTAATTGGTAAATATTTGCTTATTATTAACAAAGACCGAGAGGTCAATATATACTAAAGAATGAACGATGTTTCATTAGGAAACAATTGTAAAGAATAGCGCCATTCTACTCTAGATACATGAGACTATATATTAGAAACATTATAATATTTACAATAGATTACAATAGATAACAATTAAATAATAAATAATTATAATACAAACTATCTATTATCGAAATAAGTACCTCTATGGTCAACCATTTAAGCATTTACAACCTCCCGCAATCAATATCCTCTCACAAGTAAGTTTTATTTATTTTTTGTTTACCACGAGTATTCTACAAGTTTTACTTTGATAATTAAATTTTGCAATTGTGAACATTCCCCAGGTTGCAAGTTCTTCTACCACTGAACAGAATTGGAGTACATACTACTTTATCCACTCTATGAAGCATAACTGGTTGGCCTTTAATAAAGTTGAAGACTCGGTTTACATTCATACCAACTTGCATCTTTTGTCATGTAAGGAGGATCACTAGCAGAGCAGCCAAGCTTTGGAATGTAGAATTTGAGTGTTCAAACTTGGATGCAATGATTCAAGATCTTACTACATTCACGAATGGTGACGCTGATAACATCATAACACATGGTGCATCTAGCACAAGTAGAGCCGTTTTCAGTTCAAATGATCTTGAACTTACTGCAATTAAAGGAGCTGGGGATGATGAGGAATTTGTGAATCCATATGATTCAAATTCGGATTGATGAACATTGAATCATGAACTATATTTTACTTTTGTAATTGTGATCATTTGCCAATTTGCATTGAATTCATGCACATCGACTGATATGATATGGTTTATAATCTTATTGAATATTTGAATTTCAATTTGAATATGCATTAATGAAGTCACAAGTATCATACTACTAAATGTTTTAATTATGTCTATTTCTAAGTTTTTTTGCACATATATATAAACGCACACCCACGCATCTGCATACCTCAAAAACAATTCACACACCCACTTCCCACATCTGCATCTGAATCAGTAACTAAGACTTTAAGGCTTAGAGGATCCTCCCAGCTACGGTGAGGCAAAAGGTGAAGGCAATTATTGTGGCAAGTAGCAATATGCCTAGCCATGCATACAAGCACTAGAGGGAGGCACCTGATTTCCTAGAGTAACTTACTAGGGTTCTCAAACCTACATTAGATTGGTTTAATGTACAGATTTTGAGTGTTTGGTTTCTATATTTTTGGATTCCATCCATCTCTTGCTTTTTGTCCAGTACACCCCTTTGAGGACAGTTTGTACATACTATTATAGCCTACGGTCTGGTGCATATTTTAAGTTTCAGTATAGGGCTCAAACCCCTCAGTTGATCCCCAAATCATTTTCTATACAAAATAGAGGGAGGTAATTCCTTTTTTCTGTTGGTTTGATAGGGAGGCATGAAGTGAGGTAAAAGACAATTGACTATAGTTGTGAAGAAGAATGGTTTAAAGGGTAAGCAGATATCCATGCTCCTACCAACCAAGGCAGACAAGCTTACTGACAAAGACCCCCAAATCATTTTCTATACAAAATAGAGGGAGGTAATTTTTATTTTTTTGTCTGTTTGGAAGGGAGGCATGAAGTGAGGTAAAAGATACTTAGCTATAATTGTGAAGAAAAATGGTTTAAGGATACCCATGTTCCTACCACCAAGGCACACAAGCTTACTAACAAAGACATGGGGATTTAACATTTACAGCTTCAACAATCACATCAAAGATACCAAATAAATTTTAAAATAGCAAGCCTACATTTATTATTGGAAAACAAGCTCAAAAAAGTTTTAAGCTATGTTCCCCTGAGTTTCTAAGATGGGGATGGCAAGATGATTTAGCGATTTTGGGGACGAAAGGGATGGCTATATATATAGGAAAATTTTAAAATATACACTCAAATTTGCAAATATACATGTCATTCATATAAAACTAAGCACAAACCATGTCACTTAGACATTATAAAACCTTAACATACACCATTTGAATGCCATCTAGGAAATAATAACCGATTTCAATACTTAATTGTCAATATGCATATCAATATGTGAAACAAAAATATTTAAATTAAAAAAATCAAATATAAGTTTAGGAGCGAACAATATCATAAAACTCTGGAAATCTAAATATGCCCAAAGGCTAGGGGGCTGCCATAAAGTTTCAACATCACGTTCAAGTTCAACATAGAAAACAAAATATAGAAAAATGAAACAAACTGTTGCTCATGCTCTTGGAAGCAAAAAATTCAACTCTTCTTGCAAAATGAAAAACCCAACCAACTGCAACACACTCCAACTTCACAAGGAAAACCAAACAAATGACAAAACAACCACAATGTGGTCTTTTTTGCCCTTTTAGGGCATTTGGAGGGGCAAAGCCCATTGGATGACCAAGTATGGACAAACAAAATAAAAAAATTTGTTTTAAATCTTTTTTTAAGCTTCACAAAAAAGGGAACAATCGCCTGTCCTCGGTACGGTAAGGGGACTTCTAGACGTCCCCTTTCAGTATTGGGGACAACTTGTTTTTCTCTCAAAAGTTCCCAAGTACCAGGGTCATCCCTTGCATTTTTTGCCTAATTGGGGATGGTGGGGGGGGGGGAGAGACGTCCCATACCCATCCCCCTCATCTCGAAAACCTTGCGGTGACGTATCACTAGGGTACATAGGTTTTAAGTCATCAAAAGATCATATTTGAGCCAAAAAAGTTCAATAATATATGTTGGAGATTATAGCTACAATAGAGATCTTTATATCTAGAAGTATGGACGTTATTACCATTATAGTCACCTTTTGCTGAAAATGACATACATGATAAATAGTGATATTAAATTGTAAAGGCATGTTTTTGAAAAGAAAGAGTTATTGATTATTGAAGAGACCTTTGGTTGGAATGTGAAGAGTCTATTTTATTTATATCGCATCAAGCGAAAGGCATTGCATATATGAATTTCATTATCAATAAAATGACCTTTTATTGTATGTGGCTGGATTTTCCCTCCATTCTCTAAGGGTTTTCCGAAGATATTTCTCTGTCTCTTGAATCTTTTCTGATTATTTGTTATTGTTGTTTATCTAATTTCTAGGTTAAAATCCAACATGGTATCAAAGCCTATTTATTACAACAATATAGAATTTTGTTATTCTAAGGATTGAGACTTTCTACATTTTTCCTTGTTTATGTGTCATTCTTGGAGATTATTATCCTCACTTTTTAGCTAAGTTTACTATATTCTTGCATCAAATATTGAAACCCGACTTCAAATTGCTCGAATAGTCACTTATGTGATGATCCATTTTTGTCTTAAAATAGAGCATTGTCAGCTCTATCAGGCTTGGCAATGTTTTCTTGGTGTCCTGGATTCTTTAGTTTTTGTTTTTATCCCTCCATTTTTTACCCTATCAGGATTTGTATTTTTTCACTCATGCAATCTTCATGGGACTTCATAACTTTTAAGAAGCACTGCTTTTGTTATTGTGTCTTATATTCTTGGTCAGCTAAAAGAGTCGAGAAAAATTTTCTTCATCAGAATTATTATGATTTTGTTTAATGTTTATCAAGATTATTATTATTATTATACTTGTAACTTCCTTCTTCTTTGATCTCGTGTGATGAATTTGATATCTTATGTCAAATGCAAACAACATGTGAATACATAGGAAAGAGTTTTATTGTTGTATGATTCCATTTGCAAGACTCTCTTTGCGTGGAGTTATCCCTAGACTTGTATGACCTAGTTTTATGAGTTTTCGACCTCAACTTTGGTCATTTGTCAATATCGTGTTTTGTTTTGTCGGCATCCACATATTGTCTAGGATTTAGTCTCTTAATTATCGCATTTATGTCCCCACTGAAAATCCATGTTCATGCGTCTGCAATGAATGTATTCGTTTGACTTTTATCTTGCAAAGGTAGTGACGGTATTAGCAAATTCGTGAAAGAATTTGATTTGAGCATACGTGTGGAGAAAGTGATGACAACTCCGAGCTCATGGCTCAATTCCTCTCATCAACTGGTTGGAGATCTTAACGCAGGAAAGACTGTCGTGATTCGTGATTACAGGCACATGTATGTTTACAACATTCTTGAAAAACTTCTGCACAATTAAAGGTTGCAAAGAGAGTTGTTATCTCAAATAATAGTCAATGAGAAGGAGCAATTGATGAAATTCAAAGTTTTATCACTCATAAATTTCCAAGTAGGATTTGCAATATTTGACTACACATGAAGTCCATGGAAGCTAAGTCACCAGAAAAGGATACAAGAGTAGAAATTATTTCCATTGGGCTCCCAACTTCCCCATGATGGAAGTCATAGACGAGATACAATTTCAAGAAGATGAAAGGAGCATCTATGGCGGATAAGGCAGCAAGCATCCCCGATATTGTCATTTCTTGTCTAGCGGAGGTCTCTTTATTCTCCAGTGACAATCATTAAAGGAAGAGGGGTATAAATGTTATTGTGGAAGGAGTTATGATAAGCACAAGCATGTGCAGTAAGATGAAGGAGCTCTTGCAACTCCTACAATCCTAGGGGACTCTAATATCAAGCTTTATTTATTGCCATCCTAGAGGAGTCCCGTCTTAAAAGGATAAAAAAAAACTATTGATGATTGATAGCTTCAGTCGGAAAAACATATATATAACTATATATGAGATATAATTTATATGTGTATTTACTATATTTGAGATATAAGTTTATTGTTAAATGAGAGAAATTAATATAATAATGATATATATATAACTATGATTAAATTTTTAATTATATTAATCATTTGATTAACAAATAGACGTGTCCCATGAAGGGACATGTCTCTTCATGGCTTATTCTCAATATAAATATGAGATTGCTGTCATTTGGAAAACACATACCAAAAATCAGGCAGTGCTTAGTACATTTGTAGTAATCCCGATAAAATCAACATGGTATCTAAGCCAACTACAAATGTAACAAAGAAAAAAAAGTACGTAACATCTAGAAGATAGATCTGTTAGAAGGGCTTTAGATTCTTTTGAGCAAGTATAAATGACAAACATAAAGCCAAATTCAATGGCCAATGCCATGCCTCTCATGCGCAAAATGAAAACTTATGATGCAAATTATAATGCATCGCATTCACATTTGTTTGGGGGTGAGGATTCTCATGTAAACATTTCACATCCTTTCCTTATAGCTGCAAACAACGATAACCTCAAAATCAAGCACTTTGATTGACTGAAACAATTAAGGATTCGACAATGATGATAAAATTTTCATGGAATTACATCTCCACAACCTGTACATAATGGCCTCCTTGATTGTATTTATGCCTTAATACCAAGACATGATGTAGCTCGCGTTGCTCATGGTATAATTTAAAAGTAGATTCGGTGTTCTCTAAACTCGGTTTGGAGAAGCCTATTAACTCCTTATGACATGTCAGGTACCGTGGTGAGGAATGCCACAATCCAATCATCATGCGCAACCATGGAAATCACTCATTTGCTGACATAGTGACACCAAACAATGTAGATGAGTTGCCTATTATTGGTTTTTAGATGCCATATCATCGTCACACTGCATAGAGTCATGAGAAACTTGACCGACATATATCCAGTAGCCCCTTGTCAAATATACAATTTAATAATACCACCTTATTAATCAAATATCAATCCTTTTTTGCAAACATCATTAGAGCATTCAAATGATAAATTCTTCCCATAATATTGAGACATCAGGAACACAAGAACGCTAAAATTCTCAATCTAAATTTGGATCGAAGTGGATAGTTCTAAAATAGTTGCCAATAAGGTGTTTTGATAATAGAAACTATTTACAAATGGACATCATCATCTATCAGCAGATTTGAAATTCCAATTCTCTTAGGGTGAGTTTTGCAAGAATCCTCCATTATGAAGGAAATAATTCAAAACAAGATGATTGGCTGAAAAGAAACGCAACACAAGGAAGAAGGTACATCACCAAGAAATAGATATTAAAAACCATATGTAAGGTGGAGAATATAATCCAAGGCAGCCACTTTGATTATGTTGATTATAATCATGCTTATCTCATTAAGGACAACATGCATACGTTGCCCACACGAACAATAAACCAATCACAAAGCAAGTTGAATGTTGAAGGAAGTAAGACCTAATAAGAACAACTCATCAATTGATAATATAAAACTTTGCCTAATAAACAAACCCGGCAATAGTCTGCATCAGGGGATGACATGGTCCTTTGACATGTATTCTACTTGACAAAATCCGATTGATGGGCAACAGACTAAATTGGAAAAGTACGATAAATGGCAACACCTCCTTGTTATGTCAACCCCTTACTGCATAGTATATAGTACGACCGTAGGGAGATGGTGATCCACCGCAAGAGTACAGATGTGCATACATCAACACTGGTTGACACATTCAATAAATTGGGAAATGAAATTGGCAAGTATAAAAGAGGGAACGACACCTCATATTATCACTGAAGCCAACATGGAAGATAATGAGGTGAGTAGTATAAGAGGATCTTGAGGTATGTGATCAATGCCTATTTACATGATTTGACTATAAATTAATTATTAAATGTACAAATACGAGCCGACTCACATTAATATGTGTTATCATTAATAATTATTTATGAATTCATTTATATGGATAGATATAAATGTACATAAATGGTGATTTTATATGTATATAAAGTAATAATAATGTGTGAAAACTTAGATTAAAGAAATATACTTAGACGATTGAATATATATATGCATTTATGTTCAAAGTATATATTTAAATAAAACCTTTATCTATATTACATTGAAAAATCTTATATTGAGTATTATTGTACTCGCTTAATTTTATTTTCAATACGTACTATAAGAGCTATTTGCCTTGATCTTTTCGAAGAATCTTCTTGCAGAAAATGGAAAATTGATATCAAATTCAGGAGGAGTCTAACATTTCTTCAAAGGTAAAGGAGCTCAGAAGATTGATGTTCAGAGGGAGTTTGACACATTTGTCTGAAGGAGCAAATAGAGGATATGTTTTAATTGATCTTTAAAGATCTTGATCATCTAAGATTCAAAAGGAGTGTGACACTTCATCAAAGGCAACTTTGGTTGAGGAGCTTGGATTATTGATTTTCAGAGGGAGTTTGAAAGTCATTGTGTGTGACTGTATGATCTTAATGGGCCTATCCCCTATGTATACACGAGGAAGTTATGACTTCCAAATGATTATTAGTTGTATTTGCAAAAGTTATTGAAAGGTGACAATCTTACAATAACTTAGTTTTCTATTATGATGGATATCTTACGATGTCTATGCAGATCATGATAAATTATAATTTGCATGGTGAATGTTTATATTGTACACATTATGAGAATGTGTGTTTACATACCTTATAAACATTTTGAGTACATGGTGAATGTTATGCAAATTGATGTTTTGGAGACCATTACATAGAGTACTTGGTGAATATCATTCAACTTGATGTTCAAGAGGCCATTACTCACAGTACTTGGTGAATATCTTGCATTTCAACATTCTGGAGGCCATTACTCAAAGTATTTGGTAAATATCATATGTTGATATTCTTGAGGCCAATACTCATGATATCAGATGTGATATCAAACCTTATTGAGCACATGGCGAATATCATATGATGTACTATAGGACATTACTCAAAGTATTTGGTGAATATCATATGTTGATATTTTGGATGCCAAGCCAATACTCATGTGATTTCAAAATGGTGAATATCATGTGTTGATATTCTGCAAGCCATTATTCAAAATATTTGGTGAATATTATATGTTAATATTCTGGAGACTAATAATCATGATATCAAATGTGTTTTCAAAATGGTGGATATCTTCTGATCAAAGATATCCTTAAAGTTTGTTATTCCTAATATTACTAATGGTGTAATATTTATCTTGTGGTTATCCTCCCTAGCTAAGAGGGAATGTTGATGTTTGATAGCTTCAATCGAATAAACCTATATATAAATTACATATATGATATAATATATACATGTGATTATAGGCAAGAGTCTACAACACAACGGTAAATTGTGAGCCTCCTATGTGGGAGTTCTTGGGTTCGAATCTACTCAAGATTAATACTTAATAATAATAATTAATCACAACACATAATAGTAATAATGAATCTTGGCTTCGGCCTCTTACCGATCAGAAAAAAAAATTTATACATGTGATTATTATATTTGAGACATAAGTTTATTATTACATGAGAGAAATTAATATAATAATGATATATATATAACTATGATTAAATTTGTTATTATATTAATTATTTGATTAACAAATAGACATGTCCAATGAAGGGACATGTCTCTTCATGGCTTATCCTCAATCTAAATAAGAAATCGTTGTCATTTGGAAAACACATACAAAAAATCAGGCATTGCTTAGTAAACTTGCAGCGATCCCGAAAAATCAAAAAAAAATTATAATCTAATCTAAGTTTCTTTTTAAGTTATATGTGTAATGGTTGCATATTGGTTATTGATTCACTTTTGCACGCATGACTAAGGAGATTATTCTTCAAATAAATAAGTTTTCTAACTTATATATTTGGGATGAGTATTTGCAGGATGCAATAACAATGATTGAGAGAGATGTTTTAGCTTCAAAGGGAGGCTTCATCAACCATCATCTTCTTTTGATAGTTAAGAGGGAGTATTTATGGAATCCCTACCAATCTTATACACATTGTTATTGTGGTATTTGTAAAATTTTGAGATTGTTGACAGGAAAAAAATCAGTTGTGATTTTATGTGTTATTACTCATGTGAGATTAATAATAAGTCGTAAGGACAACCTAATAACTCTTACACTTATGAGAGATTCATAATGAACATCATGTAAAGAGTCCATGATGTCATCACGTTGAGAGATTCTATGATGGGAATTGAAAGTCGTGTTGAGAGAGTCCATGATTCTATCGCGTTAAGAGATTCCATGATAAAATGCTAGTTATGAACCTTACTAACTTGTCACGTTGAGAGATTCCATGACAGCATCACATTGAGAGAGTCCATAATGAAAACTGATTGTGATTGTGATTCTTGCAAGTTTGTCATGTTGAGAGATTCAATGACAGCATCACATTGAGAGAGTTTGTGATGAAAGTTGAATGTGATTGTTACAAGTTTTCATGTTGGGTGATTTCATGAATTTTTTATAGGATCTACATGATTGGAATGACATTTTCATTGCAGCCTTGTGTGACTGCTTAGCTAAAGATCTCTCTCTGGCTAAGAGGGAGTGTTCGAGATTATAGCTGCAATAGAGATCTTTATCTCTAGAAGTATGGGCATTAATACCGTTATGGTCACCTTCAGCTGAAAATGACATATATGATTAATTGTAATATTAAATATAAAGACGTGTCATACAACATTTGTGTTAAGGCATGGAAATAAGAGTGGTATTTGAAAATAAAAAGTTATTGAAGAGTGTTTCTTTATCTTATTTATATCGCATCAAGCAAACGGTATTGTACATATGAATTTCATTATCAATAAAATGATCTTTTGTTGCATGTGGCCGGGTTTTTCCCTTCGTTCTCGAAGGGTTTTCCTAGGATATTTTTGTGTGCCTCTTGCATCTTTTCTGATTATTTGTTATTGTTGTTTATCTGATTTTTGGGTTAATATCCAACAATATCTACAGCAACCAGTGTTATTTGGACCAGTACATTAAAGAGGCATGTAGATCCGATTGGACAGGTATTAACAAGCATAACAAAGAATGGTTGGTGATTTGCTTTAAAATGGCGAACCTATAATACATCAAATATTTGTACTGACATCATACTTTATTCCAATCCACATTTTTCCAGAAATTTTCATTAATTGAAATTCATGTCTTTTTCATTACTTAGTTGTTTCCACAGAATTCCCTAGCCAAAAATGGCTTTTGGCACTCACATTTCTCATGTTAGTTTCATTGTCACATTCCGGAATTCACACAATTTACAAACATACAAAAGGTTATACATCAAATTGGCAAACATATCCTATCTTAAGTTATGCAGTTATGTTGGATGAATGTTCAGTTTAAGTGGATTCAGTTCTCTCAAATCCTTCACAAATTGGCCCAAGAGGTATACTGTTTAGGTCCTTGTGCTATATGCTCTGACACAGTGCTACCATTAACATACCTTTTTCTCTCAATGGTTGGTGAGACAAATGTACATTATGATAGTATCAATCTATGTCCCATTGACAAGTCTCCCTTTAGTTAGTGCAAAAGTGGATATGGAAAACAAAGGTTTTCCCTAGGATCAGATCATCAAGGTCCTGATTTCAACATGGACTAAACTCAAGGTCTTCACCAGTTTACTGGATGAGCCCCCTATGGAAGCCATTTACAGTTTATAGCATTCAAAATATCTCAAATCACTAATGCTCCTTTGGCCTATGCTGATAATGACTATCATAACTAAACCGTAGCCACAGATCAAAAATTAGGAACGCCTTGAATAAGAATTACAATTGAAAGCCCCATTTATCTAAGCAACTACAGCAAGTTCTAGTATTGCAACTTATATACTACATTTTACTTCAGCTACTTTTAATCCTATGCCAGCACACACACATATTTGAATTCAAAACAGTCGCATGATATGAAACTAAGCAACCATATACAGAGTGCGGTGTGCCCCTTTCAGGATACCTTACTCTTTGTTCTAAGTTCACAAATCCAAAATGAAAAAAGAGAGAAAATGCAGCTGGAAATGTAATTTCACTTGAATAAGGTAAGATTGTATGCCCTATGCTAATTTGAAAAAGATCTTTCAATATATGTTAAGGTAAATGTTGATCTGATATTACAAAGATTTTGTATAACTTATATCAATCTAAGCATACCGATCAGGACACAAGGAATGATCTTGGAGATCTATAATCTGGTATGAATCAAAGGATTACAGTGAATTTTGTTTTTCTGAATTATGTCTATTAGTGTATCCAATGATCCAATTGATAAGCTTAATTGACTATCACCTGTTGATGTATAGCATCTGTAGAAGTAATCAATCGTATGCAAACCTGTATCAGATTTATCTGATAATAATTATTGCTCTCTCTCTCTCTCTCTCTCTCACACACACACACAAGTTGTTTAATGATTACCATAAACATGCGATTGATAGTCTTATCGGCAGATTATATTATCAACAGACTGCTTTATATTGGAGAACATCACAAGTTATATAATATCAATGGCATTGTGTTCTTGCCGATTGCTTATTCTAAACAGTATTGGTTTACTCTAAACTAATATGGAATCAGTTATGCCTCCGTAGAGGCATGACTCTTCCTGGCCAAAGGCCATGAAGAGGCATGACTCTATGGGGATCATGTCCCTTCACTAACATATGTAAGTATAGGCAGATTTCTGAGGATAAGATAAATATACAACATCCCAAGTCCCAGCAATCTGCACTATTATCACAAGATTATTCTAAACTCTCCTTCACACTTCTTGTAATGGGCACCCCTGAATGCCCCAAAAAACTAAACCAAATTGCTGAAAGGAATTATGTCAAACAGTTTGCATTCAACCTCTTATTTCTCCGTTTAATGTTTTAAACCCCTTATAACTCTGGAAATCAAACGTTTATTTGTTTGTTGTGTTTTGTGCATGGAATTGGTATCATACAACATAAACAAGAAAGAAACTACAATAATATGCAAAATGTTATTTTCAGAATTCATAAAACCAAATACATGGCAGATTTATCAACTCACTAATTACTTCAGCATTATTGACATAATACTCCAGCCCATGCTTTCGAACTTGCTGCTACAGTGCCGCATGAATAGTGTTGCTATAGTACTTTGTCCTTCAATCAGTCCACTACTTTTGTAATATCATTCCCTCAAAGCGGCATAAGCGTCGGACAAGTAGTGAAAAAGATATGAGCAAAATACCAAATCTGCCTGTAGCTGGAAATGCAACTAAACTGCCTGATAATGAAGCCGATAACAAAGAATTCCAAAGGCCAAACCCCAAGGGAATGATGTCTAGAATGTTACAAGAGAGGATAAACGTCCTCAAATGCCAAGAACGGAGCTGCAACTCACACACCAATTTCTTCTCATATTCAACCTGTCTAATGAAGCCACAAATGCTTCCTTTTATTCTATTTTCAAGGGTCCGCTCAACTCATATGGGCAATGTGGGATAAAAGATGTGTAATATATAAAACATATATTAAAATACCCCTTATGTCTCCCTTGGGTACACATCCCCATAAAATAAATATTAAAGTAACACTTTAATATTTTACAATTAAATTAGACGTTACTTTAATAAAATTGGTCACTCTCATAACTTCTGCCCTGACAAGAAAAAAATTCAAGCAACCTTAGCAGAAATCAAAAGAGAGGATGTAGAGAAAGAAAGAGAAAACTATGCTTTCTATTTAGTCCTTTCAAGTGAATTAAACATAAACCACAACACTTGGATCATAGGCAGTGAAGCATCTAGGCACATCACTGGTTTTAAAGACAAATTTGAAACTTTCTCTAAACAATCCTCAGAAGAAGTTACCATTGGAGATAACTCTACTCATCCTATCAAAGGAATTGGTTCCTGTTCAATTTACCTAAATTCAGGAATTACCCTACAACTCACAAATGTTTTATATGTACCAGGAATAAAGAGAAACCTAGTCTCTATTTCTGGTCTTGCTGATCAAGGATTCAAAATCACTTTCCAAGAGGACAAAGTTCTATCTTGGCCAAAGAACTCCAATATCAAGAAAGCCATTTCCACTGGATTTAGAGATGTAAGTTTATATAAACTTTGTAATAATCAAAACTTAGCTCTTAGTCACGAAACTTCAAATTCCACCAAAATTTGGCATAGGAGGCTAGGTCACCTTCATTATCGTGCATTATCATCCATAGAAAAATTGTAAAAGATTTACCTAGTCTAAAAACTAATCACTTAAGTATTTGCAGAAAATGTGCTTTAGGCAAAAATACTAAGCAATCATTTCCTAAAAGTGTTCACAAATCAAAATCCATTCTTGAACTAATCCACACTAATCTTTGTGGTCCTATATCTGAATCTTCTCTTAACGGGTGCTTCTTCTATGCAATTTTTATTAATGATTACTCTAGAAGCACTTGGATCTATTTTCTAAAATAGAAAGAATCCGCTGAAGTTTTATCAAAATTCAAAAAGTTCAAAGCCTTAGTTGAAAATGAGTCAGGACAGAAAATAAAAACTCTAAAGTTAAACAATGGAGGTGAATACATCTTTGATATTTTTAAGAATTTTTGCATTGTTGTTAGTATTAAGAGGGAGTTTTCTGTACCATATAGTCCTCAACAGAATGGAGTTGTTGAACGTAAAAATAGATCAATTGTTGAATCTGCCAGAGCAATGATGCAAGATCAAAACCTTCATACTTCCTTCTGGGCTGAAGCATCTAACACTGCAGTCTACATTCAAAACAGATGTCCACACTCAATATTAGACAACACCACTCCGGAAGAAGTATTTGCGAGCATTGAACCTGATCTAAGTCATCTAAGAATATTCGGATGTCCCATTTATATCCACATTCCTAAAGAAAAAAGAATAAAACTAGAACCTTCAGCAAAGAAAGGGATACTTATTGGATATAGTGAAACAACAAAAGGATGCAGCGTCTTCATTCCAGGTCAAAGAACAATTGAGATTAGCAGAGATGTGAAATTTGAAGAAAATATTGCCTTTAATATCTCTAAAAACAGTGATGAATTCATTACTGAATCTATTCCTAAAGTAGATGAAAATCAACAAGCAGAAATTGAGAGGGAGAATGATATTGAGCCATCCTCTTCCACTATGTCTAATCATGAAGATTTTGAAAATGTCAACAATAAAAAGAGGCCACTTTGGGCTACGAAAATGATAGAAGGAAATCAGGTTGAAACTAATGAAGTGATTTGAGAAAGCAAAAGAACAAGAAATCAATCATGTTATGTTGCATTATTAACTCAACTTATAAAAACTGAACCTTCTTATGTTAAAGAAGCACTTTCAAATCAATTTTGAAAAGAAGCAATGATTGAAGAATATAACTCTATACTAAAAAATGATGTATGGGATGTTTTACCAAGACCTAAAAACAAATCAATTGTTTCTTCCAAATCGTTGTTTAAAACTAAGCATGCATCTGATGGAAACATTGAAAAGTACAAAGCCAAGTTTGTAGCACGAGGTTTCTCACATAAAGAAGGCATTGATTATGAAGAAACATTTGCACCAGTTGCTAAATACACTTCAGTCAAAACCATCTTGGCTATTGCAGCATCCAAGGGACGGAAGGTTCATCAAATGAATGTCAAAACGGCATTCCTAAATAGCAAAATTGAAAAAGTTTATATCGAACAACCAGAAGGATTCAACACTCATGACAGTAAAACTCATGTTTGTAAATTTAAAAAAGCTCTTTATGGTCTCAAACAGGCTCCCAGAGCGTGGCATGAAAGGATAGACAACTAGCTAATGAAGTTAGGATATCATAAAAATGAAGTTGATCCTAACTTATACTTCAAAATAGATGGTGATGATATGATTATTCTTGCGTTATATGTTGATGAGTTGTTGATAACAGGTGAGGAACATCTCATAAAGAAATGCAAGCAAGAACTCACAGCAAAGTTTGAAATGAAAGACTTAGGTCTATTTCACTACTTTCTTGGATTAGAAGTTTGGCAACAGGATAACTACATTCTTCTGAATCAAGGAAAATATGCAATCGACATTCTAACAATATTTGGAATGATGGAATGTAAACCAGTTGCTACTCCTATGGAAGTAAATCTACACAAGTTTGAAGGATGATATGATCAAATCAGAACCTACAGATTCTACTTACTACAGGCAGATTATTGGATCTTCAATGTATTTAGTGAATACCCATCCTGACATATGTTATGCTACTAACACCTTGAGTTAGTTTATGTGTGCACCAAAGAAGATACATCTACATGCAGCTAAATACATTTTGAGATATCTAAAAGGTTCTATTGGAATGGGAATCAAATATGATAAAGTCAACATCGAACTTCATGGATATTCTGATTCTGATTGGGCAGGCAGTCCTACTGAACGTAAGAGTACTTCTGGATGTTGCTTCAGTCTAGGATCTGGTATGGTTTCTTGGTTCAGCAGAAAACAAACTCAGTTGCATTAAGTTCCACCTAAGCAGAGTACATTGCATCTTCTTTAAGTGCTAGAGAGTAGTATGGCTACGGAAGTTGTTAGCAGATTTGTTCAAAAGACCTTTGAAGCCCACTATGATTCATTGTGGTAATCAAAGTTGCATCAAGCTTTCAACCAATTCGGTTTTCCACAATCACTCCAAACATATTGAAATTCCTTACCACTACATTTGAGATATGGTGAATCAAGGAATCATTCAACTGGAGTACATCAATACTAATGAGGAAACAGCTGATATCTTTACCAAGCCTCTTGCTAAAGTGAAGTTGAAATACTTCAGAGAAAAAGTTGGTATGATTAATTTGTAATATTGAATATTTGAATTTAAAAAATTTCAATTCAAGTGAGTTTATGCTTCTATTGTTGTTTAGTTGCATCAGATATGTAATGAAAGGTGACGATCTTTCATGGACATATTTATTCAGAAGGTAATTGTTTGTAAGGTGACGATCTTGCAAATGATAGGCCTATTATCATTGACATCTCTAGATATTGCTTCGGGCAATTAGAGATCATAGATAACAAACTCATTTGTGTTACCATGGACATCTCTAGATATCGTATTGGACAATTAGAGATCATGGACAACGAATTTTTATGTTATTACTATGGACATCTCCAAATATTGTTTTGAACAATTAGAGATCATAGATAACATATTCATTATGATTACTCTAGATATTGTTTTGGACAATTAGAGATCATAATGTACGTTATGATAGTGTTCATAGCTTGGTGATTTTTATTATCTGACCAGTCATTGTTTCAGAGTGTTAAGATCAAATAAAGTGATCAAATCTTCTATTCTAAAATATAAGGTGTATTATTTCTCCCTTGCTAAGAGGGAGTGTTGATGTATAGCATTTGTAGAAGTAATCAGTCGTATGCAAACCTGTATCAAATTTATCTAATAATAATTATTGCTCTCTCTCTCTCTCTCTCTCTCTCTCTCTCTCTCTCTCTCTCTCTCTCTCTCTCACACACACACACACGCACGCACACATATATATAGTTGTTTAATGATTACCATAAACATGCGATTGATAGTCTTATCGACAGACTGCTTTATACTGGAGAACATCACAAGTTATATAATATCGATGGCATTGTGTTATTGCCGATTGCTTATTCTAAGAAGTATTGGTTTACTCTAAACTAATATGGAGTTAGTTATGCCTCCGTAGAGGCATGACTCTTTATGGCCAAAGGCCATGTAGAGTCATGACTCTACGGGGCTCATGTCCCTTCACTAACATATATAAGTATAGGCAGATTGCTGAGGATAAGATAAATATACGGCATCATAAGTCCCAACAATCTGCACTATTATCACAAGATTATTCTAAACTCTCTCCTTCACAGTTCTTGCTGAAAGACAAATATCATATGCATTCTACAGTACAGATTATTAACAGACATCATTGAAGATAGTTGCCATATCAGCAATCACAGAACAGTCACCATTTGGGAATCAAATCAATTCTGCAGTTATACAAGTAAGAGTATTTATCCATATTTGTTGTAATAGTTTTATCTATCAGAGATCTATAAAACTAACATCACCATCTCAAATATACTTCCTGATTATGCCATGAATCTGATTTAATGGCAACCCCTAATGGATTTAAAGAGTGTCCAAAACACAATAACTATAATACTGATCTTCATGAATCTGTAATCTGTGGGATTACCACTGTTTCTGAATACTACTTCCCATACGTCTATCCATCTCCACACACTTCTCATTCCCCTTTATATCTTCAAATCTCATAAAGAGATGCCACCTTCATGTGAGAGGTCAAACCCCTTTGTTTATTTATAAAGGTAACTGTTAAAATCATTTTGCAACAAGTATATCAGATCATAATTACTTAACTTTGTCTTTATATTAGTTGTCTAACGACACTCTCGGTATTGTTAACACCTGGCTTCAAACAGTGACACAGGTAATCAGTTCCAGATAAACCATCTTACATGTGATCACATCTCCCAAGCTGCGTGATGGTGAAAGTCTGATGCTGTTTGCAGCAGCCTCAAGTGATATCATATTGGCATGGATATAATCTGTGCTGTCTCTGTGCTTTGAAGAATGATGCTGTTGGTTTGACTTCTTACACCTGCAATAGTCAACTTAATAACTCCGATTGTATTAAGATTCCAACCTCTTGATTGCTGAGTATTCAATTTTGCAACTGGAATGCTGTGCGCAGCGAGTCATTGTGCCATCGTTGGGTACTAATCACGACTCCCTCTGGATCCGAGACCAACCTTCGCAATGGTGGATTGGAGCTATGCAAAGGTGATTTTGTAGTGGGAATCCTCTTCCCAGTTGCTTATAATGTTCAGCACTAAACCATCATTCCTGAGTTGCAGTTGTTTATAGTTTTATTTATATTACAATGTATGTTAATATATATAATTTTGTATTTATATCACTATATTTGTATTATTATAATATATGAAAGGGACATAACACAAAGGCTCACAGCAAACAAAAATCTTGGCATGTCTACTATCAAAGAGCAAAGACCCAAATCATAAAACAGGCAGTACTAAGGTGGAATCCAATACCAAAAGAGGACATGCCAATTTACTAGACATGAACCATTTAGAAACTAATCATGGCCACCCTCCTATATAGGACCTTATTTTGCGAGCACAAGTGACCCAACATAAAATCCTGTAAAAGCACAACAGAGTGAAGTTCCAATACTCTAAATTCAAAGCAACAACTCTTACAGACATAACTTTGAGCATCCAATAACACAAGGATCACGCGTTTGCAGCACCAACTCAAATAATTTTTAGGAGTATTTCTGCAGAATGAACAAATCCTTTTCGCTACCTAAATCCTTCCATGCAATTAAAATGTTAATATGCATAATCCAACGATCAAACAGCAAAGGCCTTCAAAATTTATTTTCCATTAGATTACTTTTTTTATCAATTGCTCCTGAAAAAATCGCCACACTGTCCTATTGAGTGGAGACCCTACATTAGTTGCCTTAAGTCTCAAACCCTAAATCCTATGACAAAAATATCCCATCTTTAAACAAGCATGCAATTGAAGCCTTTTACTTTACCAAAATGACCATTGTTTACAGCCATACAAAATAAGCATCCATATGCAGCACAAAAAATTGATCAAAAGGTTTCTTATTGCTTAACTAATTATATACACAAAATGGTAGATATAAAACAATGCCTGTAATGAGATTATGGAGACTAGAAGAGAAATTACCTTTGAATAAAGCCCATCGGGCCAGCTTCCTGATCTCCACTTCTGAACAATAAGCCTATCCGGCTGGAGCTCCTGATTGACACCCGTAATAGCCCCATTGAAGACAGAAAACTCGCCACCAACCTCTCTGCTAATCTTTGCATTACTCTGTGTAAAGCCCTTCCACCTATTCTCATCCATAAGCACCTCATATATATCCCTCGCCCTGCAATTGAACTTTTCAGTAATTTTAATTGTCTTAAACCCCTCCTTCGTGGGCTCTGCCTTCTTTACCGGCTTGGTTGGCCCTGCAGCAACAGATGCAGTTGCTGGTATGGATGTGGGTACAGGAGCAGGTGTGGATGTGGGTACAGATGTGGATTTGGACTGTGAGAGCTTTGACTCAAGTTCATCCTTGGCTGGACCACCAGCAGTCATGTGCTCCACATATTTCCTCACCTGTTGATAGGTAGATATAAATGTAGCAAGATATCCTCAAACTATGTTTACATTTTGTAGCTTCTAATATTTAAAATAATAATAACATTGGGGACAGGAAAAAAAAGTCATATTAATATCCAGCAAAACTAAGTGGGTCAATGGCACTCAAAAATGCATCTCATGACAATATTAGAGAAAAAATAAAAAATAAGTTACACTGGGAAATAAACTAACCTGTGCCAATACAACTGGCTTCCCTCGATCAACAAATGCCTGGCGCAATTTCTCCGCAACAGGACCTTCATCCTTGACAGAAACCCGGATCTCTGGGTCCTCACCAGCATTCTCATCGCCAATATATGGGAAGTGCAGTGTGCCCTTGGCTTCACCTGTTGGAGGTTCCTTAGTCTCCCCACTCCATGCAACTGTGAGACTGATCTCATAACCCGGAATGACCTTACCCTGTGTAGTGATAGTAGGAAAATTTAAACATAATATGGTTGTATCTTAATACTTCAACTTTTAAATAAAGTTAATTTTACAACACCATTAAACTAAACTTCTTCTCAGAGTTGATAGAAAATATAAATGTGCTGCTCTCCCCCAGTCTCCTCAGCCTGTTAAAGCCTTCAGCTAGACTAATAAACCCTTTAGCCACTTGTCTAGCATATGTTAAAGAATTTCCATCAGTTTCAAACTCTCAAGACACTCAAAACTAGAGAGAGAAATTTATTTTAAAACTATATACTCAAGTCTCAATGCATAAAGGCTTTGGAAAAGAAGCCCAATGACGAAATCCGAAGCTATTTAACATTCCCACCAAGTTCTTGTTGTATAAAGCTTACAGCCAAAAAAGACAGTCTATTTCAGAAAGAAAATTTATTTCAAAACTAAACACTCAGCTAGCAAAGCAGCAAGGGTTTCAAAAAGGAGCTTGGTATGCAACTACCAAAGAGAGATCATAACATGTTGAAATCAGCCAAACTTGCTTTAAACCAATACAGGTGTGGAAGACCACTTATTTCAAAACTCTATGCTCAAGTAATCGAAACAATCAGAATCATCAACAAGGAGCTCCATGTTCAAATCCCACGGGAGCATGAGATATTCAAATAAGATAACATTCCCATTAACTATCTATAAAGAGCATGTTGAGAATACTACATCATTCCCGTAGTTGTTAGTATAATAATTGAGTTTCTTTTTTTGACTTGTCGAAAGTTTGGACACAACTCAATATATTAGGAGTTGTTTAAGGATTTTGTTTTTTGACTTGTTGAAAGTTTGGACACAACTCAATATATTAGGAGTTGTTTTAAGGATGGGTTCTATAATAGAGAATGTGGAAACCCTACAATATATCTAAGTTGTATTGAAGGCAAAAAAACATATGAGCAAAGTGTTATCCCGTATACAACTTTTTCTATTCAGCTTCTATTGACGCTTATCTAATCTCTGATAAAGCATGCAGCAACAAACAGAGGCAATGGCAATTTGAACGACGATAACACTTTTTGAAAACCATATCGTCAATTTGTAAAGCATTAGGGGTTTCAAAGAGGAGCTCCATGCTCAAATAGAGCAGGGAGGGAGGAAAAAACATTTTCGAACAAGATTCTCGAGTTGTAAAGCAATCATATTCATATATATATATAAAAGAGGAACTCCGTGTTCAAATACGGAGGGCGGAACATAACATAATGAAACTAGATAACATCTCTCCCTGACTCTTCATGTGCAGCACGCAGCAATAAACCACGACAAAAAGAATAGACACAATTTGAGGGAAAATAGATATTTTGCAGCTAAACAATCGATTTAAAAAGCATCAATCAAAACTTACAACATATTGTAAACAGGTAACATCCCCACCCAATTCACCGTATGGAGCACATAGGAACAAACCAAGGCATAATAGCATACCCAACAAAACCAAGCCAAAATAGCTTTTGTCCAAATAGATCTGCCTTTCAGCAAATCCAGAGCGAATCTGGACTAGCCAAGATCAACAAACAAGCCACGAAATACACAAAATTTATATAAAAGGCCAAATGTATTTAGCTCAAAAAACGAACTTCTAAATAGACGACCTGAGATACTAAAAGTGTTGAGATTGAGTAAAATATATATCAAACATGCTGGTGCAGCGTGCCCAGCAGAACTCTCATAGAAACTCTATAGCAAAGGTCACCCACAAAATGAGATAGTTGCACAATTTGTTAGTGATAGAAATGAAAAAGAAACTTTTACATTTGGATAAGTGATGAATTGCTGTGAAACTGACCTTGCGTATGTTTACGTAAGCCTCCCCTTCGATCTTTTCGACTGCGGTGATTTTGATGGAGAGGCCTTCTTCGTCAAGAACTGTAAGGCTCTCGAGAAGTTCAGCTAGGCGGCTTTTGGACCACTGCAAGCAATCTTTCTCGGACCAGTGCCAGTTGTGAACATTGGTACCGTCGGGTCTCTCCTCAACTATCCATCGTTTATCGCCCTCTCCAAATTTCGCCATACCCCTCTTGCCCAGCCACCGAATGAATAATATGATAAACCTGCTATTAATGAATTAAATGAATACAAAATTCCGCGCGCTCCTTAACCTGGTCGATGCGCCCGAGCGTATCACCGTGCTTCAGAGCCTACCTTCTGGTTTCTTGAATACCCTCCTGTAAAAGTTGTTGATGGAATATGGACGGTAATATTCTGGCACAGATCTTTCTAGAATCTGGTCGAAGAAACCTCCCGCTTTATTCACACTAGTTTACGCCGTTATATTTATAGGGTATACGCAGGCGTGATCGTCATGGGGAAAACTGCATTACCTACGGACATTTCCCGTCCGTTTCGAACAGGGTTTTATGGGGGAAATCCGTGCAGTCTTGGGCTTTTGGAGGAGAATAGTTTGAAATCAAACTTACAATTGTAAGTTCGTACATTAAACAGGTACAAGTGTAATTTTAAATATAAATAATTTAAAATAAATAAAAATTTGTTTTACTTTAACTTATATAGTAATTTGTAAATAATACTAGTAGGGGAGTTATTATTGAATGTTTAATCGGAGATGGGGCACTTCATTTATGATTTCAAATTTATAACTTTATATGAAGTATTTATTCTTCTTTTAAAAAATTATATAATAGTGAATCATTATTATTTATAAAATGATTTTAAATAGACTTGAAATAATAATAATATAATGTATTAGCATATAAAGAAATTAAGAGTTGCTTATCTCGAGTCATGTAATCATAGTTGAATCTTAATTTAATTATTGTGTAATTAGGGTTCAACCTAATCTTAATTTAACCATTTTTGTAAATTTTATTTAGCTAATTTATGATTGACTGCAAGAGTGGTCTAGTTAGTTTGTTCTACAATCTCCCTTGACATTTCATCTTAATTGAGTTGTCATCATCTTAATACTCCAGTATTCATAGTCGCTTCTATTAACTTCTAAAATATACGATATTAACATTTTGACATAATTTACTACTGGAAATATTTCAAACTATTACCCATAAATCTTATACATCAACTTTATTTAATACTAAATGAACATGTTGAGACCCAACATTACACTAAGTCATAAATTTTGAACCACTAAAGCTTTGCGCTCTACAATATACAGTCCTCTCAACGAGATATTGTTTATTTGTCTAATCTTGAAATTGGTGATGCTTTTGGTGTGTAGGTTTTTGTTAAGGAGGGGGCATATCATTGGGTAAACCTCTAGGAGACTTATTCCTGGGTTTGCTAATGTTGTGAAGGAATCAACAACCCCTCGAACCCTCCTAGCCTCTTTCTTATTGATGGGTGAAGCTCTAAATGTATTGCCATAGTTTTTGCTACCCTTCCTCCCAGGAGAGAATCTCAACCTTTTGCTTGTGCCAAGACCTCGTTATTGTTGTTTATGGCCATGATGTGATGGATAATGTGGACTTCTAACAATATTCCAAGTTTGTTTGTAGATTTGTTGGTCTTTGGCCTTCTATCTTGGATCTTCATCATTCGGTAATGGATTCTTGAAGATTCTTCTTCTAACATTGAGCTTTCTCTTTGTGCTTATAGTCCTAAATTGTGGGCAATATAATTTTTTTTTAAATAGTCCTCATTTTAGTATTCAGGGCTTTCATGCATTATAACCTTTCTCTCGTACTTTTAATTAATTAATATTCAAATATTTGTTCATTCAATTCATAGTGTGGCCTCTTTTAATTATGGGTGTGCTCCTTTAATCAAATCCTCCACTTTCATCAATCGATCAATTAAATTACAACTCCTTTTTGTTATTTCAATGTTAATGAATCTCTATGGAGACCCCTTAATTACAAGTCTGCCTTATTTATTATTCCAATCACTCTTGTTGCATACATAAGCCCTATTTAATTGTGGGTGGCTTTTTGTACTTAGCTTTAGCTCTATCTTATTTTAAAATATATTTTTAGAATCCTAGAATTTTGATTGGGTCCTAATTTAAATTTGAGCCCAAATTGTTGAAACTAGCCAAATTTTTGTGTATAAAGTCTCTCTAACTTGCCTCATGCCTAGAAAGTTGCTTGTACTCCATAGCTTACAATGAAATATACATTGCAGTTTCCATCTAGGTTTTTAGAAAGATTTATATTCCTACTTATCTCTTGATTTTTGAGCTCTATATGGTCAAGGTGAGATATAAGTGAAAAGTTATTCCCCTCATTTGAGCATCTACATGCACAAGACATGATAACCTATCAATTCAAGATGCCGAGCAAGCATTCAAGCATTCAATTCAAGGAGTTAATTGGCATTGATATTCGTCCATTCAAGCATTAAGCATCGTAAACAAGGAGTGAAGTCTAGATCTAAGCATTGGTGAAAACATGCATGTCCTTCCTATCTTAGATCCAAGTCAAGACTACATCAAAAATCATTTTGAAGCATCTACATAAGATTCAACAAAACAAAGGCTTATAAAGCTATTTTATTTTATCAAGCCTCTATTGCTAATAGCATGTTTTGTTTCCTTTTAAAACATTTCAATTCAATTTTGCGGTTGATTCCTAAACAAGGGTTTTACAAAGATAAATCTTTTTCCACAACTATTTTCTCCATTTCTATGTCTAGGTACAAGTGATAGGTAGCGCAATTGCGAGTACAATGGCAAAAATATCAGGTGCAAAATCTTAGTCAATAAAAATTATAATTGTCCTTGTTTTGGACAAAGTGAAATTGAGTCACCCTAGATGTCCAACACAACCCAAATCCTCAACGGCACCTTGTTCCAGTTATTCTAGATTATAGTCTCAAACATAGGTTATTTATAGTATTGATTTTTAGATCTTTTGTGAATTCAAAATTATCCACATGCTTTATTACCTAGGTTTTTTTGTGTGGTTGCGTTTATGTTCTTATTTTACATAACCATCTTTTCATCCCCATAATAAGGGAATCCAAATTGCATCCCCTCGATGCTTGAATCTCCTTGAGCCTAGGGTATCATATTCCTTCCAATGATTGAGAGCAATTTTCGTGTGAGATTCTTAGTTTTATGACCCATTATAGTGATTTTCCCCCATTATAGTGATTTTGCCTTGCACCTATATTCTTTCATCACAATGCTAAGGCTAATTATATTCCTTATTTTATTTCTTTTGACAACTATAATCTAGTATTGGACTAGTTGTGAGCTTGGGTGGATTACTCTCTTTTGACCAAACCATGAACAATCTCCTTTAATTTTCTTATTGAACAACTCAATGTGCATCTAGTATGGCTTTGTCTCCCCAATCTTCTCACTCATTTTTAGGATAATTCTTGTTTGAAGGTCATCAACAACTCTATTGGTCATTTTTTAAAGGTAGAAAAATGATACCACAACCTCCATGAGTCTCTCTACCTTTACACACATATTGATCAACATAGACATCACCAATACCTCTGCCTAGGAATGTGGTTCTTGTGGTTGGAAATAGGCCATGCACTCAATCATTGGATTATGAGGGTCCCCCCTTTCAATGTTGTTGGTTCTTCTCTAATTGTCACCTGATCATAAACCATTCTCTCATGTGTCATAAAGGCATTGTGTCTCGGTGAAAGGATGATAATGTTGATTATTTTGTTGTTGGTGGTGAACAAATTTGTCTCCTTAAAAATGTTTCTTTAGCAAGACTTTACTACCCTATATTTGAAGACAGAAAGAGTCCACAACTATTGGGTAGGTTCAATGGCTCATCTTTTTTTGAATTTAATAAGGTACAACTCCCTTGTTTGTTTTCCAATAAATCAACTAATCTAAATATATGCTATTGTTGTTAACTAGAAAGTGTGAAGGTTGCACACCTTATTCTTAGACAAGGGGCTAAAAATAATTAACTTAAAAAAATATCACCAAAACAAGAAAAGATCTAAGCTTCTCACATCACCATGAATGAAAATTATTAAAGATTGACATAGCAGCAAGTGAATTCATCATGATGGAATACTTCAAGATAGCAAGACAATATAGGAAAAGAAAATGAGAATTCACAAAAAAAAAATCCTTTCTAGAATCCAAATAACATAAATTCATATCATTGCCATAAACTAACTTCTATTATCTTTGTTCAAATTTCTAGACAAAAACTATCTTAATAACATTTATTAAAAATGGATCAATTCATATGCTACCAAAAAGAGTTAAAAAATAACTCACCAAATCTTTTTCTAACCCCTATTCTATCTCAGAGTTGCATACTTATAGTTTCAAATTACATGAGGATCTCCTTGAAAATTTCACCCTTAGACAGTTATAAGTAACAATTATTACAACTAAGCAATAAAATAGAGGACATGTGTCCCATAAGTTTTAAACACCATAAGAGGAAATTAAAAGAAACTACGACTAAGTAGATGAACTGCACTCAGGGTCTTCAATTTGCTCATCTTTGTTGACGAGACCACATGCCAATTTCCAAATGTAAAAGGTGCCCACAAATTCCTGCAAAGCATTAAAAATAGGGTTCTTGAAGCTCAAGAGCTTAATCCTACACACATCCTTGTTGCACTTCACCTTTGTGACTTGTTTCACATATCATGGGAGATGATCTAGGCACAAAGATAACATAGCTTCTATTTGGGAAACCTTAGTGAAATCTACAGATGTGGAGTTCATATTTTCTTTCACTATCTTTATATCCTCTTCAAATATTTTGATCAAAGTCTCCAAGTCCAAATTCCCTTCTTCGTATTGCGTAGCACATGTAGGATTTATGGTTTTCATGTCCTTAACAATGTTATACATGTTCTTGATTTCTCCCTTGTTATCCTATGTTTTCATGACAAAACACTTGGTTACAAAGAATCTCGAGGCTATATTCTCTTTCAAGAACATATAACATGCTAGGATCCATAGTTTTCAAGGGGTTTTAGCCAAAAAATTATTGACACCATATTGTTCCACTTCATTGATCTGAGTGACCACAAAAGACCACTTGGCTTCTTCAACTTCCCATGCTAGCAGTTGAGTTTGCACTTCCTCAAGTAGGGCCTCAGCATCGAAGACCATACTAAATTCTTGGAGGAAGTTTTTCCCATTCTTAATTTTACCATTGATCTAATTATCCATTGCCAAAGTCATTGATTTACCTCTCTACAAATCTTTCAACATCTTCTTACTCTCAAGGGAGTTTGGGTTAAAGTTTTGTGGTGCTTGAACCAACAGATGTGGTCTAAGCACATTGAGAGAATCAATGTATTTTGCCATTACATTAATTATTTGTTTCAATTCCCTCTTCTACTTTCCATTCTTCTATGACAGAACCAATATTTCTAGAGTGGAATGCTGCAACAAATGTTCTTTAGTTTTGCAATTTAGTACCCCAAAATCAACTTTGGTAATTTCAAAGTCACCACTATTTAAATCAGTGGAACCTTCTTTTGGCTTGTAAGGCGCAACTTCTATGGTAACTCCCCTTGTCTTAGAATCTATGACTATATGTTTCGTATTCTTCATTCTTTTCTATTTGGGGGTCTTGAAACTGTACATACTAACCATATCTTAAATAGGCACCACCACAAGAAATAGGTTTTGTTTCTTGCTAACTAAACTAGTAAGCTAATTAGGAACTAATGAGGATGACTTGGATTTACCTGAATCCTTCGTTGGGCTTGTCAATTCAGTCACCACTAGAGCAATAATATATGTAGTCGCCTGAACCTTTTGCTCATTATCCATAGGCTCTTTATTTTGTTCTTTGTCCAAATCCACCTTAGTAGTCTCTTTAGTAGTCATCTTGCCCTATTTCTTAGATTTGATCTTCGACCTAGTTCTTTATAGAATGGGTTGGCTTTTTGCTAGTTCAGAGATCATTTTATTTAACCACCTTTTTTTTACCTGCATGATCAATGAAAACAAAAGTATTAGCGATTGCCTGGGAGACTCTACATCTTGGTTCTATTCTGTTGACTAAACTTGAACCATCCCTTATTTTCTCCTTTATTTCAACCACATTTTTTTGCATTCAAAAAATGCATCAGTTCGTTTAATTATGTTATCTTCCTCGGCCTAAGACTGATCAAGGGTAGGTAGAACAACCCCTATCTGGGCTATGAACTTAGGTTCAATTACATTTGAACCGCCATTTTGAATTCTTTTTACATTTTACTTTAGATCGAAAGTAGTGATATGTGATACCAATAGCCTAAAATGATCTCTTCTAAAGACTTATTTTTCAGATGCACAATCTTCCCAATTGTCTTCAATGTGGGGTAAAGGTACAATTCAGTTTTCCAACTCTAATGTTGTTCTTGCAAACCCGTTCCTATCAAAATTATTTCTCTCTTCATAGAACTTGAAATTAAAATTACAAAGATCACAACCAATATTAACAACATTTTCCATGGTTTCACAAGAGAGCTTTCCAAGTTTAACGGGGAAGACATTATCTCACTCATCTTTGAGTAGAAATTCTTAATCACAACAATCATCTATCTATAGACCTCGGCTAATATGAAGCAATCTAGAGAAAAAATGGGTAGCTTCATAGGTTCTTCATCAAAAACCCCTATCCTAATATAAGTGAACCTAGGAAATTGGATAAACAAGATACCATAAGTTTGCACTAATTGTTAAGCCTTGATTGTCATTCTTTGCTCAAACATCCCTGCAAGCTCAAAACATAATTTTCCCACAAAGACATCATGAACCTTCCTATAATCTGACAAAGCATAGTTCTTTTATAGAAAGAGACAATAATTATACGTGGTGATAGTTTTTTCAAATGGTTCATGAGGTAGGGGTGAGAGGTTTTGCATACAGGCCAAACAATACATGAGATACGAGGACATGAAGAACTATTCTTTAACGGTCTGAGTTTATTTTAGTTGTGACCTCATTGAACTAACAACCATCTCAACCCAATCCAAGTGTTGCTTGCCTTCAAGTATGATCTCTAAATAGTAGAACATCTAGTCTTCCCAAAGGTAAGCATCTGGTGAACCTCTAACCTTGTGTAGTAGGGCCACTAGGTCATAAATGTGGGGCTTCATATGATCTTTATTTAGGCTCATAGGAAAATGTGAACCACCCTTATAATTCTTCATAGTTGAATGCCTAGCAATCACGTTGCAATGTTTATTAGGGTCTTCCTCGAACTTGGTAAGAGATTGGGTTCGGGAAAAATTTGAAAAGGATTCCTCAGGTAATTTAAAGATATAAATTATACTCTCCTGGGTGACTTCAAGGAAATCCTTCACATCATTTTTATTAAAGCAACAAGTCTTGGTATCATAATGACTTAGACATTCTTTTATAAGTTTGGAACCTATTACAACAAGGGGAAAATCAATTGCCTCTAACAAACCATATTGAGGAATTCAATTACATTGGGTTCTTCTAATTCATTCAATAGGTTGTTGGGAATGGACTTAATGTCTACCCCCCTTAAATATGTATCTATAAGTATAGGCCCCTTATAATTCATATCGGTGTTGTTACCAAAGAAATGGAGAGATGACTTCATACTTTCTTGATACCAATGTGATCACAAACACCTGGATTCTATACAATAGAAAGCTTACTGAGGAAAATAAAATTGAGTGGGGTGACGAAGATTACCTTGAATCAACAATAAAAATACCAATAAACTCCTCAAACTTTCTGGACTTCACCTTTGTTGTAGGTACTTGAAGAAGCTTTAAACTTACCTCTTTCAAGAAGAGACCTTTGAATGACGAAGGCAATTATAACAAGTTTCGAGGTACAGATTTAGAAAGATTTGCATGCAATAAATATTGCTTGATTTCACAACTCGTGGTAAGTTAATTAATGATGGTCTTTTCAATGTTTTAATATCTTACTAAATCATAATCACTTATGTACATGACAACCTTTCCTTATGTATATTACATAATGTGTACTTTTTGTTTAACTTCAACATATAATGACTATCATGCATGACATGTCTAGGGAAATCACCTTTTATTTCGGTATCACTTCAATCATACCGTACCCCATATCAAATATTTTTTCCCTTTGGGAATCTTTGCTTAGTCGATGATGAAATGTGTTTCCATGTGTATGATGTTGGGACCCACCACCAATCTCGTTATGAATTGCATATATTATTCAAATGATTTGAACCAAGGTTCAAATGGTAAAAAGTGGTTCAGGAGTTCAAAAGGGTTCAAAATGGTTCAAGAGTTCAGTTATTTTATACATGAAGGACTTCAATTGACTTGAACTCGACTTAATACTTACATTTGACAACGCATATTAACTTGACCATGATGACCTTGAAGAAGATGATTAATTAACTAGCAACCCAAAACCTAAGAATTTGAAGATTGAACAGAGGTTCGAAGTTGATAGTTCAAGATTGAATATGAAACACAAACACTAGGTGACTGAAAAATACTAGGAGTAATAGTTGTCCTACCATATGACTCTTCCTTTGATGACTCTTGATAGGTTGATGATGTATCCTCCCAAGATGATTCCTCATTAATAATTTAGCCTTCTCAAATCTGGTAGATCCTACTCCACCTCTTATTACTACTGTGGACTATTAGCATGAATGTTGATGATATTCCTATGTGGGAGTATTATAGCATTGCTAGAGCACTGGAAAGATTGACAACGTTACTGTGTATTACATTCATGACTATGTTTGTCATTGATGTCAACATACTGTGAAGATTGGCAGAGTAACAAATAGGGATTGGGGTCATACAGATTGAGTATTGCAGATGAGGTCAAGCGTAGTTGAGGACATGTTCTATAGTGTGTCCTGATGACATAACTAAGAGCATGTGTATAAAGTCAAAGACTGGTGAGAGTTATTTATGATTTACAAAAGACAATTTGCAAACATAGTTCATGAGAAGTGGCTTCTGGTGTTCAAATTATATCTCCAAAAAGGGATAGAATATGGATGACCAAAGTTAGATAGAGACAAAAGATAGCCTGATGATGACATCAACAAGTGTAGAGTCAGAGGTCACACATGTGAAAAATCATAAAGATAGTGTAATGTCCACCCCTACTTGACTTTTCTTATTTGTGTTGACTAGATTCTTTCAGGCCTGTTTTATTATTATGTTTCATGATTAACAGTGTTGGATTACGAGAACTGATTAGTTGTATTTCATATTCAATTGATGTGTGTGTGTGTGTGTGTGTGTGTGTGTGTGTGTGTGTGTGTGTGTGTGTGTGTGTGTGTGTGTGTGTGTGTGTGTGTGTGTGTGTGTGTGTGTGTGTGTGTGTGTGTGTGTGTGTGTGTGTGTGTTTAGGTACTTAGTGCCAATTATTTTAGCTAGTTGTTGACTGATGTTAGTTAGATGAATGATTTTCATGCAGTTTCTAGGGATACTTACCCCATACTTGCATGTGTATGGTGTGCATGTATGTTTTCTTTATGTTTGACATTTTTGACTTGGTTGAGGAAGGGAGTCATAGTCACCTGCTAGTTGGAATCTACACGATGAACCACTTCCTACCATTGCCTGTTTAGTTTAGAATATTGTGTTTGTACATGTGTGGATTTTATGCAGATTGCAAGTACCGAGTATCGAGTTCCCTGAATTGCTAGGATGAGCGTACCCTATTGCAGTATTTCAATGGTATAAGTGGGGAGATAACTCTTAAGTCCAAATCTTAAACCCTAAGCCAATTGTCCTAGAAAATAGGACAAGTATCTGAGTTAGTTCACCCATTCGAATTTGTCAAGTGACGTGAATTCGTAATTTTGACCCTAGAGTTTAATTATGTTCTTTGCCTTTAGTTAAGTTGTCATTTTTGTTTTTGTGGGTATGTGGTGATTTTCTATTATAATTATATCAAATTAAAAGATAATTTAATGATTTAATTTAATAAAAAAATTATAAAGAAATTTGATATTTAATTATATTTAATTAATTGATAAATTAATTAATTAAAATAATTAAATTTAAAAGATTAAAATAAAGTTCTAATTTTAGCATATTTATATTCATATAATTTAATTATTATTATTTAAGAGTTTTATTTTAATAAAAACTCTAAATAATATTATTAGTTTAGTAATAAATATTATTTGATTAAAAAGAAAATATTAAAATATGTGAATATTTGATTTATTAAGAACGCAAAAAATGGTGAGTAGAATGAAAAGTATAAAAGCAAAAATTGAGAAAACTTTTTATTCAAAAGTAGATAGTCAATATAATTGCAGACATGTACATCCTAAAAAACTAGGGCTTTCAAAATCTTGCCCTGAGTCTCTACCAACCAATAGCTCAAATAACTCCATATTCAGAGGCAAACAGGTGCCAAAACCTTTGGTCAACAATCTTCGAGAAAGTCCAACCTTTGCAGTAAAGACTTCAAACTATTCTACCACATTAGCTTGCTCACAGGATCCGAAGGCAAGTGATTTTCAGGATTTCGACCCTAATCGAGGAATCAACGTTTGCGGCAACCACCCCCATTCTCATCAGCTCCCAAGAAAAGATTTACCCTTGATCCATTGGACTTTTAGCTTAGATAAGAATATTTATTTTTCTAACCTAACTAAATATGCAAGCTCCAACCTAAACCCCATTTATACCCAGCAGACAGGTTTTACCATTAAACCATCTTTTGGTCGATCAATCCCTATTCAGGAATCCCTAGCTTCGAATACTTTGAAAGCCTACATTCCTCCTCATCGTAGGTCGTCACCCGTTTGCCCTTCTCTCCATTTGACTACTTTACCCCCTCAGTCCCACAGCTTCGCACCATCAAACCAAGGAGATAAGGTCCTAATTATTAGTGACCAAGACAATGAAGAGTGTTAGCAGGAATGCTAGGAAGTTAGACTGTTTACTTTCTGGAATGGCCCTAAAGCAGAGCTACATAATCTAATTGGTTGGCTGGAGGACTTTTACGGCTATCAGGTAAGTATTTCTCACTATACGGATAGATTAGTTTACATACATTGTAGTGAGGAGGCTATGAAAAAAGACTTTCTATATGATTATGATAGTTTTTTCAAAGGTCATGCAGTTAATTTTTTTGAATGGACACCAAACTGTAATGAAGATAACTTAAATTTTTTAACTCTAGCATGGTTCTCCATAAACCCTATCCCTCTGGAGTTAAAACAAATAGGTATTATCAAAAGGATAGGAAGATTAATGGGAGACTTGATTGGATTAGATGCCTCCTTTGAGTGATGTGACAACATAAAAAAACCTAATCAAATGCAAAGCAAACAATATGACTCTCAAACCAATCAAAATTACTACCAACAGATCGACATACAAACTAAACTTTCAAAGGTACGAAGGCAAAATTACAGAGATAATTAGGCTTGATGATGAGCATAAGTTCTCCTTTAGAACACTACAAGCTACACCAAATATCAATGCCTCCCTTCCCATGATCAGAATAAGGCACCAAAGAATGAAGAAAAAGGAGTGTTTAGATGAGCGAGATATTTTAATGAGCACAAGAGATGACTCGAGAAATGAAATGGAAGAAAATTCAAATAAGGCTAAAGCAAAAAATGACAATAGCCTAACACTCCAAATCAATGGAAATCAGAAGGAAAGAATCATAACATCACAAGAGAATAGCAAAGGAAGTCTTCAATTGGAAATGCCCAAAAGCAGAGACGAGCAAAGATAAATTGTATTCATTAGATGTGGTGGAGTAGAAAGATCTCAACCTCAACTAAGAAAAGTCCCCCAAATCAGATACAAAATATAGAGCATAATTATTTACAGTAAAAAATCTAAAAGGAAAGAAAAGGTCCTACGAAGTTAGTCAACGAACAAGAGAATTTTTCAGAAACCAATATGGTGGGTAATAAGAGCCCAGCTAATTCACTCAAAAATATTGATGAAATGAAATACTTATTTGTATATGGAGAAGCTTCAGCGAGTGGAAAGATTAGAAATATTGAACACAATTTGAAGGTACAAAGATAGCAAGTTGAAGAACCCTCTTTGGTGATCTTAATTTCTAACAAGAAGACTCTGAAGTGGCTAACCAAATTTTGGCAGACTCCCACCCCAAGGAGAGCGTCTCCTAAAGGCAAACTCAATACTAGCATATCAGGAGGAAACAGGCCTAAAGATATCCCAGTGCAAGACTTCCAGGATTTTTTAAACAAGGAGCTGGAGGAGAATGAAGACATTGAAGCATAATCTTTAAAAGAGGAGAAAAAGGAAAATATAGAAAGGCTCTCAGAGAAATTGATTTGGGTATTTGACTTTGAAAATGAAGACAATTGCAGTATTTCATAGAAAGAATAACATTTGCAGCAAGTACTATAGTTGGGAGGAGATAATTAATAATTTTGAAGATCTCAAAAGGGATCTATTATCTTGTGAAGAAGAAAATAAGCCAAACAAAGACAATGATGACATGGTAGCCAGAAGGTTATGTGAGGCTGAGGATAGAGCCACCTTGGATCACCAAAGCATAATAGAACAAATACTACAAGAGTTGGGTAATGAAGAAAAGGAGGTCAAGGAGAGTAATCAATCTGAGACAGTAAAAAGTGCACAAGAGAATCCAAAACAATTGGGCATAATAATGAATTAGGAAGGGTTAAATCCCCTAATTTTGGCAAGATGAAATCTAGAAGAGGAAGAAAATCACTCAAGGAACTCAAAGAAGTAGATGTTTAGGCCTGAGAGCAACAAAAAATAGCCAACTTTTTAACATAAGGGTAAGATCCTTCCCAAGGAACCATGAAGATCACCATGTGGAATTAAATTAGGTAAGAAGTTAGGCAATTGGAGTATTGCTATGCAAGAATCTGTAGGTGCATCTGACGGTTTAGGTTTCATTTGGAATCATAGGAAAATAACCTTAGATATTTTAAGATCAAACAATAATTGGATCAGTGGTACTGTCAAAAGCTTGAAATCCAACCTCACATTTATTCTAATTAACATTTATGGTCCAACCAACAATCTAGAGAAAAAATTAGTTTGGGAAGTAATCAGCCAATTCATGAAGGATCATCAAAATAGTCTAATCTTACTAGGAGGAGATTTCAATACTATTTTTAACCTGAATGAAAAAATAGGGGGATCTCAACAAATCCCTCAATCTCCTAAAGATTTTTGAAAATGGTGTGATTTCCATAATCTTATTGATATCCCATTTAATAAGGGGAATTTTACATGGAACAACAAACGAAAGGATTTTGTGTATATAGTTGAAAAATTAGATAGGTTTTTTATTAAAGGAGATCTAGATGTAAATAACTTAAATATTCAATCTTCAATTCTATTGATTGCTGGTTCTAACCATTTCTCAGTTAGAATTGAATTTTTTGAGCCTCATAAACCTATTAGGAATTCGTTTAAATGCAAAAAAATGTGATTTTTAGATTCTAGTTTTTTAGATAATATCAAGGAGTGGTGGTCACAAGGTAATTTTGAAGGATCTAGGATGTTTATTTTTGTGTCTGAAATGAAGATGCTCAAAGAAAAGATCCTCAGATGGAACAAAGAACACTTCAACAACATTTTTAAAGAAAAATTGGACATCAATGATAGATTAAAGGAATTAAATCTAGAAATTATGAAGAATGGTATGAATAATGATAGCTATCTTTTAGAAAAAGAATTTCTCGCTAAAGAAGAGGATATACTATCCAAAGAAGAAATTTTTAGGAGACAAAAGTCATGAGAAAGGTGGCTAGAGGAGGGAGATTGAAACACTAAATTTTTCCATAACTCTACCCTCTATAACAGAGCCAAAAGTAAAATATGGAGTATTATAAATAATTTAGGTATCTCAATTCATAAATCAAATGAAATTTCAGAGATTTTTGTGGATCATTTTCAGAAAAAATTAAATAATTTTGAAGGGTCAAATAGAGAGGCTCAAGCCAACTTGCTTGAAGTGATCCCTAAATTGGTCATAGTGGAGGACAATAAGGCATTAAATAAACCCATAACATTAGAAGAAGTCATCATGGTGGTGGTCAACATGAATCTTGATAAATCACCAGGTCCAGATGGATTTTAGGCATCTTTCTATCAGAAATGTTGGGACATTATTTGTATAGATCTTTGGGAAGCTATTGAAGCATCTAGGAAGGGTGGATCTTTGTTATCTGAAATTAATTATTCCTTTCTCACTCTAATTCCCAAAAAGCTAGAGCCTGAGATTCCAAGAGACTTTAGGCCCATTGTGTTATGTAATACCATTTATAAAATATTTTCAAAGATATTAGCAAGTAGACTAAAATTAATCCTTCTGAAGATTATCTCCGAGGAATAAACAAGTTTCATACCAGGCAGATCTATTCTGGATGGCATTCTTACCATTCAAGAAACTATTCACTCAGCCCAAAAGAATAAAGAGGCACGTATGTTCATGAAGCTTGACATCCAAAAAGCCTATGATATGGTGGATTGGCGGTTCCTCTACAAACCCCTAGAAGTTTTTGGTTTTTCTCATCAATGGATTAACCTTATTTACAAATGCATCTCCTCTACCCAAATTTTTGTCCTTATTAATGGGTCCCCAAAAGGTTTTTTTGATATCTCGAGGGGCATAAGACAAGGAGATTCATTATCCCTGTTTCTGTATATAATTATGGCTGAAGCCTTTGGGAGATCTCTTACTGAGGCTTATAACAAACATGAGATTAAAGGTATTACCATCACTAGAAATATCCCTAATATAACCCATCAACAATATGTAGATGACACAATTTTTCCAGGTGTGAGCATAGTGAAAGAGGCAATTGTATTAAAATCCATCATAGAGCGATACATGAATGCATCTGCCTAGAAAGTGAATGAGTCAAAATCAAAGATATATTTTATTAATATGGATTCTAAGGTGGAAAAACATATCTGCCACATTATGGGATACAAAAAAGGTTTGTTCCCCTTTAAGTACCTTGGCATTGAGTTAGAGAAGGGTGTGAAGTCTAGTAAGGTTTGGTATAATACACTAGAGAAATTGGAAGCAAGGGTTGGTTGCTAGAAAGATAAGTGGCTCACAAAAGTAGGAAAGAGTATCAAGATAAGTTCAGTTTTATCGACCATCCCTATGTACCCGCTCTCCTGCCCCCCTCTCCCCAAGCATCTTCATCATAAGTTAGATTCAAAACTTAGAAATTTCCTTTAAAATGATTGCAAGGAATGCAAAAAACTAGCCCTCATAAAATGGGACAATATTTGCAAACCTAAGGAATGTGGAGGATTAGGAATTAAGAACCTACAATGGCAAGATGAAGCACTAGGGGCTAAATAAATATGGCACCTCTACATGGAAAGAGAACATAAATGGGCCAAGATTATGTATAATAAGTACCAGAATGAAGACCCTTCCTAAAGGATCAAAAAGTTGGAACTTTATGGTTAAGTGTCGCCACCTCATTGGCAAATACCTAACTTGGGATGTTGGTAAGGGTGATGAAGCCCTTTTTTGGGAAGACTCTTGGGATGGGCACCCATCGATAGATAGTAGTCTAATCCTAGGAGACCTTAAAGAAAAACTAATTAATCAGCGGGGTAGTAAAGTGAGTGACTACAAAACAAAGATCACTACGAAAGAATATTCTAGATGGATTTGGAAACCCTTGAAAGATATAGAGATGGATTCAGCCACTATAAAGGCATATGAAAAGATCATACAAGACAAGAAAGTTAAGTAGCTCGAGAGGAATGACAAGCTCATATGGGTGGCATCAAATGATGGCAAGTATAGTGTGAAAAATGGATACAAAGCATTGATAAACTCAAAGAGATGGGATGAATTGGAAATCCCACTTAAACTTTGTTGGGATCTTGCTTGTTTGCCAAAGGCAGGATTTTTCTTATGGCTAGCATTTCAAAATAGGATTTTGACGGCAGACATACTCTGTAAAATAGGTATCGAAGGCCCTTCGAGGTGTGTTCTTTGTAAGCATGACAGTGAGAATGCTAACCATTGGCTATATAGCTACCCATACTCTCGAGTCTGTTGGGACTGGCTTAGATAGAGGTTGGGTTGGTAATCTCCATCACCTAAATCATTAATTGATTTTCTCAAAGGTTAGCCCACCAACCTATGCAAGGGTATCTATAGTAAACTATGGAACATTTGTCCCTCCATCCTTGTGTGGAATGTTTGGAAAGAAAGGAATAGAAGAATTTTTTGTGATATAGAGTTGAAATCAGAAGAGTTAGTCCAAAAAATAGAAGCTAGCATAGTTGAAATAACTAACTCCCATCTTAGGAAATCTAGAATAGAAGAAGGCTCATTTTCTAATTGGGATGACCAAATTAAAAAGGTATGACCTAACTTGATAAATCCTCCTTTCATTTATTTTAAGAAAAGAAAGGAGGCAAGTAAAAGGTGCAAATGGACCCCCCTCCAAACGGATGGGAAAAGCTTAACTTTGATGGGGAAGCTAGAGGTAATCTAGGGACAACAGGAATTGGATGCATCATCAATGATGACATAGGTCAGTGGATTACGAGAAAAGCTAAATCCATTAGCCCTACTTCTAATAACCTGGCAGAGCTCGGAGTATTGGAAGAAGGGTTGAAGCTCTATCAATATTTAGGATTATCAAAAATCTTCATCAAAGGCGATTCTCAAATTGTTTTAAATGCAATAAGGAATAGAGCTACTCCAAATTGGGTCCTTAATTCCAAGTTAGAAGAAGTTATTAATCTGATAGATAGGTTTGAGGATATCAAGATCTACCATATCTTTCGAGAAGGTAACCAGACGGTAGACCTTTTGGCTAACAAAGGAGCTGACGGTGTTAACCTCTTGGAACTCAAAGATGGGCTATGAATTTTAAGTTTCAATTTTTACTGTTAGCTTTAAGTTTCATCTATATGAAAGGTGCACCTGGTATCTCGATCTAGATTTTACTTAGGATAGCTAGATTAGATAAACCATTTATAAGGATAGGTTGTATGGGGACATTAGTAAATTATAGTACATCCTACTTTATAAACTTCTCATGGGTTACATAGCAGTTAGGTGGTTAAGGGTTGGTATTTTAAAGACATCGTGGCATTTAAATGAACTCTCGGGGCTCTTTTAATATGTTACTGGCTGTGAAGTAATAGATTATGATTAGAATTGAAAAAGATATTTAGGTTTATGTCATTCCTTTTAATGATGTATGTATTGTCTCTTAGTTGAAGCTTGTCCGCGTCATAATTCTTAGGTGATGTCAAGCTTCTTAGTTAGTGTCGGATAGTTGAGGAGCTTCTAGAGACTTCATTGTTTGAATTTATTCAACTAATGTTGAAAGTTCCCTATCTTTGTCATTTTATTTTTATTTTATAAATATGGACACAAACATCTACATTTTTCATATCACTGAGGCCCGCACTATGGCCTTTCGAGGCAACATCAAACCTGAAAGATGGAATCAAATTCTTAGGTTAGTTGATGGGATGACTTGCATTTTGGTTTTCAAGGCAATTGGTGAAGGGTTCTTCAATTATGAATACACTTGGATGATGAATAACGACATCATAGGAACATTCATTGGATGTATGGCCAAAGCTAGGATCAACAAATGGGCCATGGTAAGACTTTGTTTGAATATTTTCTATTCCACTTGGTGTCAAGGAGTAATAGAAGCCATCATGAGTCTAGATGAAAATTTAAGAGTACCCCTTCTTGAGATGTACATGAATTATCCACTAGGGAGCCTTGTTGTGGCAAATATACCTAGGAGGCTTGCCTTAATAATAAGGGACATGGCAGCTTTCAATATGGTTTGGCCTAAGATGGAATCCTATTCTCACTTCCTCCTTCATTGGAGAAGGATCATGATGGATGCTGGACATGGATGGGTCAACAATTACCTTGGCCTTTTTAAGGCTTATATTCACCTGGGAGTGGGATTTGGTAATCTGGACATGCTGGACTTCTACACCCCCAATATTGAGAAGTCCAGCAGAGAAAGGTTTTCTTTTGAATTTCCTCCCCACTTTAAGTCAAAAAATTTGAATGATATTTTAGAAGTAATAATGTTGTTCTGGAAGAAGTAAGGTGTGTTGAGGATTAGTTGGTTTAGAATCTTAGTCTGCTTTGTTCTAGTATGACGGCTAGGCGATGATGTATCGTCTTCCTTTGAAATTGGGAGTTTTTGTAAAGGGTTTTTGTGTTTTCAAAAGTGCTATCAACCTATAAGTTTATGTTTCTTTTATCATATTATCCTAGATAGGTTTCTGTTAGTTTACATTAGGGTTTTAGTTTGGATGTAAAGTTTTTGAAGGTCGATATCAGAATGTGGTCAGCAAACAAGTAGTTTAGGTGCCTTTGGATGTAAAGATGTTCGTGCATACTTGTAATTTTTTGCACTTAGTATGAACATAGATAATAATGAATAGTGTTAGTAAACAGTTTTGCCCTTCAACAAGAATTACAAAACATGACTCAATACACCCAACAAGAAGGACAAAACATACTACCAGTTGGATTAGTTATCATTGATTGATAACTATCCTTTGAATTAAGAGGCACAACTCTCTCAGAAAAGATATTCAATGAATATGATATTTGGTTATGTCTTTAACCTGAAGACACAAAGGGTTTTATAACATTCATCCGTTAATATGGAACAAATGTGATTATCAGATTGCTAAGTTGTTTATGAGAGAAAAAACCAGTAAACAACCATAGGACTATTTACCAAGTCTTTCACATTATGAAAGAGAGAGGGAGAAAGCTATAAATATCTTTATGCATAAGTGTGAATACATAACCACAAAATTACATATATCACATTCAATTTAGTAATAAAGGAATGCATCTAAAACACAAATAAAGGGACTTAGAATCCTTCCAAATTAGAACTATAGATGTACATGACCTAAAGACCAAAAACATGTATATCCTTCTTTATTTTAGAAACATGATAAAACAATAATAGTATTGCTCTATCCCCCTATTACAATCAATCTGCATAAGACAAAGCTCCTTCTCCTGTCACAAAACAGAATTGTCTTCCCCCTATTGTAGTAGTTGTAGAACTTCTAAATTGGAAAAGAAGAAGAACCCATCTTTTGTCTACCTTTGGCATATTTATACCCTCTTCTTGTCAGTTCTCTTTCAGTTACAAAATCTGAGTCTTGAAAAAGGAAGAACTTATGATGAGGACATTACATTACTTTCCCATATTTTAACATAGTCACATGATGTTTAAAAACTTTTCCAAAAGGTATTATGAAGTTTCAATGTGTGAATATTTTATCTCCCCATGAACACATATATTTCTAAGACTGAGCCAATCACATGTCATTATTACCACTTGGAGTTTCTCATGAGGCAAGTATTAATAGGTGCCACGATCTTTTAATTCATTTCCAACTAATGCCTCTAATATTGGTAAATTCATTGAAAGATTCCAGTTTTCATTATGGACAAGGAATGCCATGACCTTCTTCATTAAGTAGTTGTGAGCTCTTTACACACCTATCAGCCTCAGGCCTCTTCATCTGGTTTGTTTAAATTCATGTCAACAAGAGCACTACCAACAAACACATCAGATTCAAAATCCTTCTCAGAAGCTACCTCCATAACATACTCAGTGAGTTTGGCCTTTGGTGGAACTATTGGTTTCAAAACCACTCTTCTCCATTTGCCTTTTGGAAGGCTTTGATCACTATCCACACAAACATTCTTAGTGTATATTAGGTTGTTCAAGAGGGGCTTGTGCTCTTCAGTCACAAAGTGACATAATTGGGATTCATGGCTACAAGGTGCAATTTCTAATACTATGATGATTTGAGCTATGCATCATCTATTCAAATGCAAATATCCTAGAAACTTATAAATCTTATGCTATGGCTCAAAGCCTGCATCGCAACTTAGCAATGTACTTTTTGATTGCTAAAAAATCTTTCGTATGACCTTGATAACTACACTGATATTTGTTGATCACTCGGTTGTTATCTTTATCCTTTGTCGAATGGGGGGATCTAAATTAGAAGTCGAGCTTTGATAAATGCTTGTCCTCAGGACTATAGTCTGTTGGTAATAGTGATAATTTTATCATTGAGACCATCCTTGAGTGCATAAAATCTTTCTCCCATGCTTGGTATGTGACGCGGGATGATCGAGGTTCTTAAATGCAAGCTCATTCTCATTCATTAATTCAATATGTTGGTGCTCTGCAAGATGGCTGACAAATAACTCTTCCATCAAACATGTTGGACATGGCAACCACTAAACATCACACATTTGAAGAGGTTCTTTTTTCCATTCTACTTCCATTTCATTGCCTTTGAAAGACTTGTGTTTGATGCTCGTGAGTGTCAAGGAGTATATGGAGACTGAGCCTCATTCTCTATAGGATTAGATAAGCATGCTTCTCTTGCCAACAATGCTCTTCATGTTTTGACTATAATTCAACCCATTCATGATTTTCTTCTAATTATTTCATGAGTATTTATTGGCATTTACCCCCTTCCTTGGTGACTTGCAAGACTTCATGGCAGTGTTTCTCAATGTGGAGGGGAATGTTTGAACATTATGACTTTCAAGTTGACATATATCATTTCAACTCCTTTAGAGTTATGCATGACAAGGCATGTCTCATCATCGTGAGACTTCAATTTGCTAAGCACACTAACATGTACTCCTTGTAGACACCTAAAAACCTTTAGAAAATAAAGTATTTTTATTTTTATTTTCTGAAAAATTCCTGATGAGATCATCATTTATTAATTAATTAATTTATTTATTTTTATGCCATTAAATCCCTTTATCTTAATTAAAAATATTTAATTAAGGAATCCCTCCCAAAAATGTTTAAATCTTATTTAAACATTATTTCCTTATTTATTAATTATTTAATTAATAAATTGACCAAAAAACCCAAAATAAATAAAAAATTTATTTTTTGCTCAAAACTTAGCCAATTTCCTTAAGACCACTAACCTCTTCCAAAATCTTCTAATCCTTCTTTAATTTTGATTAAAGGCTAATCCCATCATTTCCTACCCCTAATCCCAACTCAAAATATTTAATTAAGATTAAATATTAATTCTCATGTTTATTAAAAAAGTTTTAATAAATATCTCCTCTACCCAAACCCTTGAAATAAATAAAACTTTATTTATTTTCTAAAAATATAATTTATCCTCATCCTAAGAAGTTCTAGACTCTTCTAGAAAGTCTTCATCCTCATCCTAGGAAATTCTAGACTATTCTAGAAAGTCTTTATCCTCATCCAAAATCTAGACTCTTCTAGAAGATGTCTTTAAACCTAATCCTAATCCCCTCCTAACCTTGTCACATTCCCTAAAAATGGGTTAAGACTTACTAACCCAAGCCAAAGTTAACAAATATCTCCTCCTTCACCCACCCTCATTAAATGCTATCCACTTGCCTATCCCTAAGCTAATCCTAAACCATCCTAATCCATCCTCTAATCATTTGCACAATCCTAAGCAAGCTTAAAACCTTTCTAATCAAGCCCAAGTCAAAAATGTTCTCATCTCCCTCAAAACATCTCAACCATAAAACTTTATGAAGCCCACTAGGCCATAAATGACTCGTCCAAGCCCTTTTATTGCTCTTACAAGCCATTATGAGGGTCTTTATGAAGATTTTATCCCTTGAGCCTCCTTTGTTGACTCATCCTTCCCCTTTCCTCCATCCTCTCACCTTGTGACATGCGTCACTCCCTAATTGGCTATAAGGAAGCACAATCCATGTGCTCTCCTCTCATGCAATCTGAGCCCTCCATGAGCTTTTTCCCATCCTTGCATCTTAGCCCTCAATCCCTCAAGCCTCTTGCCTATAAATTGGATCCTTCCCCTTTGCAAAACAACACAATCCATGAAGTAAATTCATAATGCCATTTTAAGAAGCCATTTTACATCAAAACCATACACTCACACCCAAATTCCAACTCCATTTGAAGCCCTTTTTGAAGCATAAGCTTGAGCATACATCCTATCTATTTAGACAAAGCTAGTCAACAAGAGAGCTTCTTATTGAGAGAGTCCATTAATGGTTCATATTCTCAATTGAGAGCTCATCTTAGTATATCTTGAAGTTTATGAATTTTGTTTAGTTTGTAGAAGCTTTATTTAAATTTGGTTTCTATTAGCATACTAACATTGCTCATATACACTCCTAGTATGAGTGAGCATGTCGCATCTGGAGGAGCAACTACTCAAATTGAGAGAGACATGTTAAAATGTGTTCCCAAGATCCTTGGAGATAGTTACCATCTTCATCAGCAATGGTGATAATGGCCTTGTGAATTGAACCCAACCTTATGAGCTTTTGTACTAAGTCTTGAAAATAAATTTGAATCTCAAATTCTGAACTTTCTAAACTAGAGAATTTGTATCTAAGTCTGTATTTCAAAACATGTCAAGGAAGACCAAAGAGTTTGAAACTTGAGTTTCCTTTCTTCTTGAACTAAATTCATACTTTGGAATTTGGAGCTTTAAAATGTGCTTTTGAATAGGACATTAGTACACCTGCATTTGGACCTTCAACTGGTAATGGCTTGAAACTAACAACCTTATATTTTGAATTGAACCTCAACTTCTCGAACTTACTTGAGTTCAAATTTGAGAATCTAATATGTCAAAATCAAATCACTAACCATATCACCATTGTTTAATGGGTGCCCATAACATATTTCAAATGCACAATGCTATCGGTATGCATTCTGAAACATAAGCTTGACTTGTCTTCATCTTTTGAATCATCGAACCCTTGAATCTACACTGAACATTAACATGAAAGTATGATTTTGAGAACATTGATTTACATTTGGAAAATCAGGTTGCACATTTGTACTGATGAGTTTGAGCTCTGAACTTTGATTTTGCAGACTAAAGCTTTAACTCAAGCTTGAAGTTGAAGTTGAAATTGAAGTTTTGAACTTGATGGTTCAACTTCAACATATCTTTATGATACTATATTCTCACAGATCATAGTTCATAATCTACCATCAACAATTAAAAAACAACCAAAATTTACTTTGCAGAGTTAGCTTAGAAGTTTAGAATGTAGGTACCAAAGGGCATGGTAACAACTGGCTTTGACTGGGGATGTGGGCCATAAGGGACATAAATAATTCAGCAATCTATGGTAGAGACCAGTGCCTAGCCATTGGGCAATAGAGTTATGGGAACAAAGAAAGGAGATTGCTTGCAGAGAGAGAGAATAGGGGACAACACCAAAACGACCAAAGCAACCAACAAATGAAAGCAAACCAACAACACAAAAACCAAACAACTACACTACACACCACCAAAAATGAAGAGCAACAAGGTTTACAAATGTACATAGGTGAGAAGAACTCACCACAGGACTAGAATTGAGGGAAAACTTACAAAAAGCCATTCACCAGCTGTGAGAAGAAAGAACCCTTCCTAAACAATGAGTTTTGTTGGCATGACACAACCCAACACTTCCATTTTGCAAACTCATCTTCTTGGTATTCCAGACTGATCATGCAAAGGAACCTTATCCACCGATCATCACATCCAAAGAGCCAAATTTCATCATAAAATTCTAAGTTTTCTTGGGCATCCAGTGAAGAATTTCTAAGTTCCTTTCCAACAATAAATTGAAACAAAACTTGTTAAAAAAATTTCAAAGAAAAAATTATGTTATTTTCAGCATACATACTCTTGGAATCAACACCAAAAAGAGGCTTTTCAGAATTGAAAACACTATCAAGATAGGAGTGAGCTTTTTCAAGCATATGATCAATCTCAATCAGGACAAATCCATCATCCTTTGCTGCTAAAAAGTTTGAAAATTCTTTGTCTAAATCAGAGGAATTTGAAAGGCTTATACCTGGAGTTTTCATGAGAGTAATTCCTTCCTTGTCTGTTGAGAGAAAGTAGGACAATACTTCTTCACTATGAGACAATGTGTTTGCTAAAACCTTCAATGGTCTTTGTGGCTCTCCTTGCAATATACTTGTTTCAACATTCTCCATGTCAAAGGGAGATAAATAGTCTTTCCCACCTGGAGGTGATTCTTGCATTTTGAAAAAAGATTTTTCTCTAACAATGACATCTTCATGGAACCCCATTGGAAGGTATAGCAAGTTAAGCTCGTTCCAAGTCTAATTATCATCCAGTTCTTCAAACTTCATACTTGTCTCACTTGCTGATCTATCAATTATTCAAAGAGTATCTTCTTTACAAGAGTATGTGAGAGGTCCTTCCATTTGGGAACTTGTGCTGTCACAAGTGAGTGTGATTGCCTCTGATTCATGTAGACTGCCTGGTTGAGGTCTAACCTTAGGTAGGAGTGTAGAAGTCCTCTTGATGTGACCATTCCTCTTGAGAAGAAGGGAACTAATATAAAAAGGCTTCATATTCTACCTCTCCATCACCTTGAAAGATGCCTTCTATTCCTTCCTCATGAATCTTTCCTTTGCCACACTGATCTGACATACTTTCCTAATTAATGTTGATGGCTAAAATTGCATTAGGAAATTCAACAAAAGAAGATTCAAAGATTGGGTGAGAGGTAGCCATTGGTAAGCTTGTATTTAACTCATCTTTAGCTAGCTCTTCCTCTATAGTAGGCGTACTTAGATGCTTCATAGAATCATCTGATTGGGAAGTATGTTTGCTATTATTCTCAATTTGTGAACAACAACACCGTGTCATACCAAAAGAATTACACTCTTCGGGTGTGACTTCTTGAGAATCCTCATCATCATATTCAACATGTAGGTGCTATAATCCCATTGTATGTTGAGGATTGCTTTCAAATGAGGGAGGCATTACCAAATCCTCTACACCATCAACTGATGTAATTTGACAATTAGAAATGGAGGATGTTGGTCTTGCTATTTTGAGGACAAGCCTTTTCATTCTAGGTTTTACCTCCAAATGATACTGTTGTTCATAGAGGCAAACTCTTTTCTGTAAAGGTTTATCACTTGTATGCTCATCTTTTAATTTAAATTCTAGACTTGAGACTTTTGCAATGTTGTCTTGTTGAAACCAACAAGATAAAACTAAGTCATCTTCAATTTTAATAGCCTCTCTCTTAGCAATTTCAAGGTCATGTATCTTACTCCTTTTCAGATGAAATCTGACTTCTAGATGCAATGTTGCAATAAAGATTGACAATAAGTTAGCTTGGTTGGGCTGGTCAGCTTGTGGAATTTTTATCAAGGTTTGTGTGAATCGATCCACAAAGTTTCTTATCTCTTCATTCTCTTCTTTCTGGATTTTGAAGAGTTGGCATAATAGGGAGCCCACATTGACTACTGGTTTAAATCTTGCAAGGAATTTACTTTCCATCACACACCATTCAGTGATGCACCCATCTTCCAAATACTGAAACCAAATAGTAGCATCACCAACAAGAGATTTAACAAATAGATGAACATACACATCTTCTTCTAAAACACCAAGAATCCCACAGGCTGTATTGAATGCTTGAATGTGGTTGTCTGAATCTTGATTGCTTCTTCTAGCATACAAGAAAATATTTCTTTGATCCAGTGGGCATGAGTGTGATTTGAGGCAAACCAAAAGGACCAAAATGTGGTTGCCATGATTGAGTCACAGTCAAGGCCATGTTTGTATTGGACTTCTTTTACCAAAAAGATCAGAGTCGCCAACCTTCATCCTCGGAGAGGTAATCTTCATATATCCAAGAAAAGAAAGCACTAGAACTTCACTTTCTTTCCCCAGTAGAGTCACCCAAAAAAAAAATGTTAGTAAATAGATTTTCCCTTCAACAAGAATTACAAAACATGACTCAATACACCTAACAAGAAGGACAAAACGTACTACTAGTTGGATCAGTTATCATTGATTGATAACTATCCTCTGAATTAAGAGGTACAACTCCCTCATAAAAGATATTCAATGAATATGATATCTGGTTATGTCTTTAACTTGAAGACACGAAGGGTTTTCTAACATTCATCCATCAATATGGAACAAATGCGATTATCAGATTGCGAAGTTGATTATGAGAGAAAAAATCAGCAAATAGCCATAGGACTATTTACCAAGTCTTTCACATTATGAAAGAGAGAGGGAGAAAGCTATAAATATCTTTATGCATAACTATGAATACATAACCACAAAATTATGTATATCACATTCAATATAGTAATAAAGGGCTGCATCTAAAATAGAAATAAAAGGACTCAGAATCCTTCCAAATCATAAATATAGATGTACATGACCTCAAGATCAAACACACATATACCCCTCTTTAGTTCAGAAATATAATAAAAAAATAATAGTATTGCTCTATCCCCCTATTAAAATCAATCTGCATAAGACAAAGCTCCTTCCCCTGTCACAAAATAGAACTATCTTCCCCCTATTGTAGCAGTTGTAGAACTTCTAAACTGGAAAAGAAGAAGAACCTATCTTTTGTCTACCTTTGGCATATTTATACCCTCTTACTATTGGTTCTCTTTCAGTTACAAAAATTGAATCTTGAAAAAGGAAGAACTTACGATGAGGACATTGCATTACTTTCCCATATTTTAACATAGTCACATGATGTTTAAAAACTTTTCCAAAAGGTATTATAAAGTTTCAATGTGTGAATATTTTATCTCCCCCATGAACACATATATTTCTAAGACGGAGTCGATCACATGTCGTTATTGCCACTTGGAGTTTCTCATGAGGCAAGAATTAATAGGTGCCATGATCTTTTAATTCATTTCCAACCAATGCCTCTAATATTGTTAAATTCATTAAAAGATTCTAGTTTTCATCGTGGATAGGGGATGCCATGACCTTCTTCATTAAGTACCTAGCTATGAGCTCTTTACACACCTATCAGTCTCATGCCTCTTCATCTGGTTCATTTAAATTCATGTCAACAAGAGCACTACCAACAAACACATCAGATTCAAAATCCTTCTCAGAACCTACCTCCATAATATACTCAATGAGTTTGGCCTTTGATGGAACTGTTGGTTTCAAAACCACTCTTCTCCATTTGCCTTTTGGAAGGCTTTTATCACTACCCACACATACATTCTTAGTATATATTAGGTTGTTCAAGAGGGACTCGTTCTCTTCAGTCACCAAGTGACATAGTTAGGATTCATCGCTATAGGGTTCAATTTCTAATACTATGATGATTTGAGCTATGCATCATCTATTCAAAAGAAAATATCTTAAAAACTTATAAATCTTCTACTATGGCTCAAATCCCACACTGCAACTGAGCAATGTACTTTTTGATCGCTCGAAAATCTTGTGTATGACCTGGATAACTACACTAATATTTGTTGATCACTCAGTTGTTATCTTTATCCTCTATCAAATGGGGGGATCTAAATTAGAAGTCGAGCTTTGGGAAATGCTTTTCCTCAACACCATAGTCTGTTGGTAATAGTGATAATTTTATCATTGATGCCTTCCTTGAGTGCATAAAATCTTTCTCCCATGCTTGGTATGTGACACTGGATGACTAAGGTTCTTAAATGCAAGCTCATTCGCATTCATAAATTCAATATGTTGGTGCTCTGTAAGATGGCTAACAAATAACTCTTCCATCGAATATGTTGGACATGGCAACCACTAAACATCATGCATTTGAAGAGGTTTTTTTTTTCCGTTCTGCTTCCATTTCATTGCCTTTGAAAGACTTGTGCTTGATGCCCATGAGTGTCAAGGAGTATATGGAGATATGTCATGTTATGATATGTTATAATAAATATAATGTATAATAAATCCACATCAGTTGCTTGTTTGAGAACTAATGTATGGTATGTGGTCTTTTGTGATGTTTTGACTTTACTGAGCTTAGGGTAGGTTATCTGTATGTTAAGTTGGGAAGTGGCTTGCAATGGAGGTTGGAGCCTAACCTATTGTAGGTTATTTAAAAAGTGATAACATTTCATTAAATGGGTTTAAAATGAATTAACAAGATATTGGTACCACAGAAAGTCACTAAGGGGTTGGAGGATTAAAAGACTAGCCGGGTAACCTTACAGTTGACTTGTTAGTATGCCTTGTCAATATGAAAGGATACTAGTTCTACATAGAATCACTAGGGGGCCAGAGGATTAAAAGACTAGCCGGGTAACCCTAGAGTTGTTTTGTGTGATGACACTTGCCCACTTGCATAGTAGATTGTGTACGTGTCTGTGTTGCCTCTAGGATTAGTTGATACTTGTGTCTTGGTACCCTTTGAAATAGTTTACTTTTAGGCGATTCCTTGAACCTAGATGTTGGTTTTTGACTTTTGAGTTTGTTATCCTATTTGAGACTTGAGACTATCTCCTCAATGTGGTGGGAGTGGGCCATTTAGGTTCCAGGAGGTCAGGTGGTGGTGCTTTTTCTTGTATCATTGAGATCCAATCGTCAGATGTTGTTGCTGGATGTGTTTGTGTAGATGTTCCTTTCTATTTGTTCTTATATTATAATGATGGATGGTTGTACTATTGTATTGTATTTGATTTCATAAGATCTTAAGAGATGATGTAATTTGTTTCATGATGTATATTATTTCAGCCTTTCATACCCTGTGACCTGTATAGTGGATGATTGTGCATTCTATTTATTGCCAAGTGGCATTGTATATAATTGAATATCATTTAAATGGATTCATACTGGTATATTATTATTTGATGTGGATTTATTATATATTATATTTATTATTAATTAAACTTAAATGTGATTCGATGTCATGGGACCCTTAAGAGTTGTAACCTGTTTATGTATTGTTGATGTATGAGTGTATGTTAATTTCTTTTGCTATGTTATAACTATTGTTGTTAAGTTATTATCTTTAACTTTTTTTAAAAAAATGTTTCACAAACTTAGTAAAACTTTAGGTTAACTTCTTTTAGTTTGCATGGCAAGGTGTTACAGATAGTAAGTCGAAAGTGTATTATGTAATTGTGAAAATATGTAATGTATCGTATTATCTTAATAAGGTCATATTGTAATTAATTAGAAAGCCTCGAGGCCAACTCAATGAATAATTTTGAGGACATGGTATAAAGGAAAGTTATTTTCCTTGTGATGGAATGTGTGTAGACTACAAGAAGTAACTAATATGTGAATTTGGTAAATGCAAGTAAGCAATCAAAGGGATCATTGTAATGTGAGTTTGCAAATCTGATATTGAGATTTGAGAAGAGTTTTGGTGTGGTAGTAGCATGGTAAGATGTCAGAGCAAGTATTGAGTTGTTGAGATCAGTTGCATTTCTGTTATTTTGAAAAGAATAATAGAGGCCAATTGGATAGCGAGTTCAGTGGTCTTTCCCTGAAGCTATTTGGATAGTGGGTCCATCTACCTTCTACAACTCCTAATAGGGTTGGAATCTCCTCATAGTGATTCAAATTCTCCTAATAGGGACTGATATGTACTAAATGTATTTCATTGGCTCCTAATAGAGTCAATCCTCTTAGAAGGAACTTATTAATGGTACATTATTTTGTGGGTACCATCCCCACTATGTTTTCCCTTTGATCAAGGGTTTCCCTAGTTAACATAATTGGTGTTATTGTGTATGTATATCTTCTTACAATTATTGTTTATATTGATCACATGTTTCAAGTTTAATAAGGTTGATAAAAGTAATATTGATCAGATAACTTATTCACACACCCCCCCCCCCCAGTTACGTTGGTAGACTTTACTTTCTAAACAATTGGAATCAAAGCATTAGGGCCTTGAAGGAAAAGATTAATAGCTTAAGGAGATCAATGGCGAGTCATTTCATAAAAGAAAGTCCTAAGTTTGATGGAGTTAATTATGACAAATGGAAAGAGAAGATTTTATGCATGGGTCCAGGATATTGGCTGATTATAAAGAATGGGAAGATCAATATGGAAGAAAGAAAACTTGAAAAATGTACAAAAGATGAGAAGATTTGTTCATGAGCAACATGTTTGCCAGAGAAGCACTTTTTCAGCTCTTCCTAAAAAATGAGTATAGTTAGATAAAATCTTTGGTATCATCTCATTAAATTTGAAAAACTTTTGAATCTACTTTTGAAGGTGATAAGTGTGCTAAGAGAATTAGATTGCACAATCAGATATGCTTATTTCAAGAAGCTAAAATGATGGAAGATGAATCTATAAGAAATTATATTGGCTGAATATCATAAATTATTATAGGAATCAAGTCTTGTAATAGAACTAAAAAAGTAGTTAGAGGTAATCCGGGGACAATAGGAATTGGATGCATTATCAATGATGACACAGGTTAGTGGATTGCTAAGAAAGCCAAGTCCATTAGCCCTACTTCTAATAACCTGGTAGAGCTCAAAGCACTAGAAGAAGGGCTGAAGCTCTGTCAATATTTAGGATTATAAAAAACCTTCATTGGAGGCAATTCTCAAATTGTTTTAAATGCAATAAGGAATAGAGCTACTCCAAACTGGGTCCTTAATTCCAAGTTAGAAAAAGTTATTAATTTGATAGATAGGTTTGAGGATATCAAGATCTGCCATATCTTTCAAGAAGGTAACTAGAAGCTAGACCTTTTGGCTAACAAAGAGCTGATGGTGTTAACCTCTTGGAATTCAAAGATGGGCTATGAATTTTAAGTTTCAATTTTTACTGTTAGCTTTAAGTTTCATCTATATAAAAGGTGCACTCGATATCTCGATATAGATTTTACTTAAGATAGCTAGATTAGGTAAACCATATATAAGGATAGGTTGTACGGGGACATTAGCAAATTATAGTACCACCTGCTTTATAAACTTCTCATGGGTTACATAGTAGTTAGGTGGTTAATGGTTGGTATTTTAAAGACACTGTGGCATTTAATTGAACTCTTGGGGCTCTTTTAATATGTTACTGGCTATGAAGTAATAGATTATGAGTAGGATTGAAAAATATGTTTAGGTTTATGTCATCCCTTTTATCGATGTATGTATTGTCTCTTAGTTGAAGCTTGTCTGTGTCATAATTCTTAGGTGACCAACAAGCTTTAGGAATTATTAGGAATTGTGTACGTAGAGATCTCTTCTTCCACATTTCCAGTTTCAAGGAATCCAAACCTACATGGGACAAACTTGAATCATTATATGGTAAGGTGGCTGAGGAAAAGGGTTTTCAAATTGAGGATGATCTACTTTTGTTGGATCCAAAGAACTTTGACACAATTCAGGATTACATCAACAAAGCCAATGAATATAGAGCACTACTTAAAGATTGTGGAAATCCCTTGAAGGATGATAAGTTGATTCATCACATCCTGAAGAGGCTACCTTCAGAGTATGTTTCCTTTGTTTTGAGTTATAATACTCATAGGTTGACCATGGGAAGTGCTTTCCAGAAGCCTACATTTGATGCTTTTGTAGAGATTTTGATTCTTGAACAATCTCACTTGATAGATTTGGGACTTTTCATGACATCAAAGACCAAATAATTGGTGGCTAGTGATGAGCACCAATCAAATCAAGGAGGAAGAAGTTCTAGCAACAAGAAGAAGAAGCGGTGGAAGCAAAAATCACAATCTGAGACACAACAATCCTCCTCACATGCAAAAAGCCAAATCATGATGAGCATCATTGCAAGATTAAGAGAATCAATGAGTTGGAAAACCTACTTAGGAAGAAAAAAATTCAAGTGCTAGGTACTTCCAAGGATTTAACTCCAACCTCTTCAAAGGGAAAAGGGCAAGCACTTATGGTAAATACAAGTTCTTCTTCGGAATGGATTCTTGACTCAGGTGCCTTCTATCACATGGGTTCTTCAAAGGGAGACTTTTCTTCATTGAAGCAGCCACATGTACTACACATCTTTGTGGGAGATGATACAAAAATGGAAGTTGAAGGGAAAGGACATGTGGAAATGGAAAATGAGCAATTCAAAGATGTTCTCTATGTTCCAAACCTAAGCTCTAATCTCCTCTCAATTTACTAAATCACTCACCTTAGAGATGGCCACAAAGTTGAGTTCCTTCCAAATTCAGTAAAGGTGCGCAGTCTAAAAGATGATTCATTGGTTGCAGTGGGGAAAGTCAATCATGACAAGAGGCTTTATTCTTTCTCCCACTTTGTGCCTAAGTCTCCTTCACATGCCTTGTTAACTCAATCTAATTCACAAATCAAACTATGGTATGAGCAATTTGGTCATCTTGCCTTCCATTATCTTTAGCAACTTTTCTTAAAATACATGGTCAAAGGTCTACCTAACATCAACTTTTCTAAGGGTGAGTGTTCATCATGTTTAGTGGATATGCATCTTGAGGAGAAGTATATTAAAGGAAAGTCTTCTAGAGCACTAGTTATTCTTCAATTGGTTCACATGGTATTAGTAGGACCTTTTATAGTGACATTAGTCAGCTAAGGTCATTACATCCTTACTTTCGTTGATGGCTTTTCACTCTTCACATGGGTCTACTTCATCATAAGAATGAATTGTTGGACAAGCTTCAAGCCTTCAAGATTCATGTTGAACAGAAATCAAGGAAAGCCATCAAGGTTCTTCAGATGGACAATGAAAGTATATATGTGGATAGAAGACTTAAAGACTTTTGCAAACTTGAGGGAATTGATCTTCAGAACTCACTAGCATTTAGTTCACACAAGACAGATATTGCAGCTATGAGGATTAGAACTCTTAAGTCCATGACAAGTTGAATGATTAAAGCCAAGTCTCTTGATCCTACACTTGAAGTTGAAGCCATTAGTAGTGTCACTCGCATACTTAACAGGTCTCCTCATAATGCCTTAGATGGTAAGACTCCTTTTGAGGCATGGTGTGACTGAAAACTAGTTGTGAGTCACTTTAGAGTCTTCGGTTGTCCAACATGGGCAAACCTATCTTCTAAGGGATGTGAGGCACTAGCATCAAGGCCTTGTACTTTCATTGGATATGAAGATGGTGCTAAAGCAATAGACTTATGGTTCCTGAGACTCATGAGATCTTTATGGAGAAGGATGTTCACTTTGAGGAAAGTTCATCCAGCTTATCCTCTAATCCTCTCCACACTTCATACATTGTGGAAACTGATAGTGACACCAATGATAGTGCTTCAACAGATTCAAACACGTGGGGTTCTATCGACAATTGTAGCAAGAGGTCATGGCATCAGCATAATCCACATGCATATATTGCGACTATGATAGGTCTAACATAGTAGGGTACACCTTGTCTTCCATCTCCAGCACTAGGCGATGACTACATGGCAGGCATTTCAGATTTGTTCATGGAGTCACACATCGTAGACTTGGGAGATGACCTTGATGATTTACATCTTCTCTTTGATGAAGATGATCCTTCTATAGTTGTTGCGAGGGTTCACTTTAACCCTCGTGTCCATTCTCTACATGATCGATCTTTATAGGTTGACATGATTGTGGATCCTTATGTACAACAATTGTCAGAGGTCTCTTTATTAGTTGAGGAGACAGATGGTTCCTTGGGACAGGTTCTATAGACATCCTTGCCAGATCTACATTTGTTCTTTTTAGAAGTGTTGGAAGGGGCAACTATCAGCATCAACACAGGGACACTTGAGTAGGTTTCAGGGCCACCGTACATCTTTGGGATAGAACCTTTGCCTTTGTTTCTTCCAAAGGGGAGGAACATCATTTTGCACTCATGGAACAACTTCTTCATTGGAGCAGCTATCACTGGTTGGCACTCTTCATTGGGGGGGGGGGGGGGACTACCTTGTCTCTCTTCTTCTTCTTTCTTATGGGGGGGACTTTTTCCTCTTATGAGATCTTGATCTTCTCATTCTTCACTATTGTATATACTTGATGTATGTCATAATGGTGGGGGGGTCTTGATTACTCCATCCATCCATGCATCTTGTCTTTTTATCTCTCTTTTTGGGGGAGGGTGTTTCCCATGAGGTTTTCCCTCTTTCTCCACTTTATGAGAGATTGCATTTCATTATGTACATGGGTACCTAACATGGCCTAGTAGCCGGGACCCATTATGCACTTCATCCTAGTTTTCGTAAGATTAAGGGCATTCCCCTAAGTTGCACTTAAGGGGGGGTGTTGGTGTAAATAAGTATTTACTATTTACACTTTACTTAAGTTTATTAGGTTAATGAATTATTTTATTATTTCTTTTGTGAGACACTTAGGATTTTGCGTACTTTTATGAGTTATTATGTTGACAACACAAAAGTATGCAACTCTAATTCAACACATGGTGTCTACAACATTGGAGTTTGCATCATTCACTAAGTTTTCATGTATACAACATAGTTATTCGCACTCCTAATTTAGCACATGGTGTCTACAACATAAATTTATGTGCTACACCATTATAGGCTTATCCCCTCATCATCTCACTTACTTCCATGCTTAATGGAGGATAACCCATATTTGGTGGACATGTGCCTAGTTGTATGACTTATCATGATGCTAATTTCTAGGCATTCTAGATGCATCTTAGAGGCCTTCATATATAGGCACTCTTAGTGTACTTTCATTATATTGAATCGAATAAATATTGATATTCTGATCATACTCTTTTTGGTCTATAGTTGTGCTTGTGTTTGAGTTCTTTGTTCTTGGGTGAATTTTGCCTTAAGGAAAATTCTTACAAATACCTTAGAGGCCTTGGATGGGCTTTGAAATGGGGTTGAATAGAGCTTGCACAAGTTTAGCCATGTAGATTAGAAATTGAAAATTCCAAACAATTGTTATAATAGTCAATCAAAGCAATGGTTTGAAAGTTATGGCCTTCCGAAGTTGGGTCGACCAAAATTTACAAAATAAGTGTCAAAGGTGTATCGAGCTGACTCTATATGTAATTTTAGAGTTAGTTGGTCTCAAGGGTTAGGATTTTATGTCTAAAAACTATTGAGGTAGTGTAGAAATGTCTATTTAAGGAATGCACATACATTGTCTAGGACAACTCTGGGTGATAGTGTGCAACTTTGTATTTTAAATTATTGTAAGGAAGGCACCAATGTGGGTTTGCATATCATATTTTAAAATTCTATAATTTAGCATTTGCGGCAATAATAAGAAGCCCATATTTTGTTCTCACCAATTTGTGTTGTTTCTGTGTTTTTGTTATGTGTTTGTGGTTTTAAGGGGAGAACCCTTCATCAAGTGGTATTAGAGCAGGAGTTCCTAAGTGTGTAAACAAATCACCGACTATGAGGCAGTTGCACGAAGACCATGGTTTGAGCTGATTGTGTAGACATATTGTCTATTGTAAGGAAGTTTGCACTAGAGTTTCAAAAGAAGTGCAAAAAATGCCTCCATGAAGAGAGTGTGGTGGGAGAGCTATAACTGTTATGCTTAAGAATTTTAGAGCCCTCTAGAGAAAAATGAAAGCATTGGCAGAACAAATGCATAGAGGAATAAATCTTGTCGTAAGAGATGAAAGGGAGGATGAAGGTGAAGAAGAGGCAGTTTTGAACAGAAGAAGAAAGACTTTTCAAGGCCATCTCCAAGATTGGAAAAAGACCTAAGTTTGAGGTTCCCACATTTTTAGAAAATATTAAGCTAAAGGAGCTTCGATTAGACCAATGAATTGGAGGAATACTTTGACTATGAAGATATTGAGGATCCTAATAGGGTCAACTTTGTGAAGGCAAAACTAAAGGGACATGCGAAGATTTGGTGGTAGGAGATTCAATTGAAATGAAATAGAAGAGGGAAAGACAAAATCACCATATGGGATCATATGATAGCTAAATTGAAGTGATAATTCATTCGTATGGATTATGAGCTCGACTTGTTGAAGAAAATGCAATGGTTGAAGCAAATGAGAATATCTATTCAAGAGTATACCAAAGAGTTCTACTGAGTTCTCATTAGAACTAGCTACATGAAAGCTAATAAGGAGAAATTTTCCCATTATCTTAATGGGTTAAGGCTAAGCATTTAGTAGGAGTTGATTCTAGTTCAAACAACTAGTATTGAGGAGGCATACCAATTTTTCCTAAGAGTCGAGGAGAAGTTGAGCAAAAAGTTTAATAACAAAAATAGTGGAAGAGGTCACAGTGGAAGATTTGGTAGACGGTCTTATGGAGGCCAAAATGATGATCAAAAGAACAAGGTGAGCAGTAGTAGTCAGAACCAGAGGGAAAACAATTTTAATCATCTCCATGATTAAAACAATAGAGATCAGAGAAGAAGAGGAAGAGGGAAAGGATTTGGAAGAGGAGGTTTGTGTGGAAAATATTTTCACTATGGAGAAGAAGGGCATAGAGCATTTGAATGTTCTCAGTGCTAAGGAATTACTTATATAAGAATTGAAAGCAAGGCTAGAGTTGTGCATGTTGATGAAGATGCCAAATCATTCCATTCTGAAGATGTTGAAAGAGGAGAATTCATAGTTCATAGGAGGGTCTTGCTGAGCGGAGAGAATGAGCCTTATCAAATGAGGAGATTTTTTTGCACAAGGTACAAATGTGAAGATAAGTGTTGTGATCAGATCATTGATGGTGGAAACACTGACAATTTGGTGTTAGCAAAAATGGTTACAAAGTTAAATCTCAAGAGGTAGAAATACTTGTGTCTATATTATATTGCTTGGGTGCAAGATAACCACAAGGTTATGGTCAATGAAAAGTGCCAAGTGAAGTTCAAGATTGGAAGCTACCAAGTTGAGGTGGTTTGTGATATCATACATATGGAAATATGGCATTTCTTGTTGGGTAGGCTATGGTAGTTTTATAGGCATGCTATGTATGATGAGTGAGAAAAAACGTACACTTTAACAAAGGATGAAGTGAAACATAAGCTAAAGTCATTGAAGGAGAAAGAAGAAAAGGTATGTAGTGCTGCCATAATATGTTTTGTTGATGGAAAGGAGTTTCTCAAAGGTATGAAGTGTGAGCATATGTGTTTTGTTGTAATCCCAAAAGATGGTAAAGAAGAAGTAGAGGAAGTACCTGCAGAAGTTACAAATTTGTTGGGAGAGTTTTTGATATTGTGTTAGATAATGTACCTGATGGATTACCCCCAACAAGGAAGATCATCCATCACATGGACTTGATTCTAGGAGCAAGTTTTCCAAATAAGGCAATACACATAATGACACTAGCAAAAAGTGAGGAGTTGAATCGACAAGTGCATGAGTTATTGCAAAAGGGGTTGATTCAGGAGAGCCTAAGTCCATGTGCTATACCAAAAATATTAACACCAAAGAAGAATGGAGGATGTCTACATGTTCATGTGCTATCAATAAGATCAAAATCAAGTACATATTTCCATTGATGCAGATGGATGATATTATGGACTATTTGAGTGGAGTTGTGTATTTCACAAAGATAGATATGAAGAGTGGGTACCATTAAATTCACATCAGAGAAGGAGATGAGTGGACGACTACCTTAAAGACAAGGGAGGTATTTTAGGAGTGGTTAGTCATGCATTTTGGGCTAAGCAATGCACCAAGCACTTTCATGAGTCTCGTGAATGAGGTACTGAAGGAGTTTTGGGGTAAGGTTTTCATTGTTTACCCAGATGATATATTGATCTTTTGTAAGACATGGAGGAGAATTTGATGCACATTTGTAAGGTTTTTGTGATAAGTTAAGGGAATAAGAGTTTCTGATAAACCTAAAGAAATATAGTTTTGTGAAGGAGTTGGTGTACTTCGGATTTGTAGTATCAATAGAAGGTCTAAAAATAGACCCTGGGAAAGTGAAGGCTATCCTAAAATGGCCTATTCCAAGGAGTGTAATAGAGGTAAGATATTTTCATGGACTGACTAGTTTTTATAAAAAGTTTATCAAGAGTTTTAGCAGTATTTGTGGATCTTTGACTGAAACAATGATAGGAGATAGGAAAGACTTTAAGTGGACTTGTTAGTGAACATATTTGTCTTTCAAACACAAAAACATAAAATAACAGAAAATTTGCACAATGAAATACAAATCACACTAATAGTTGGACAAATTATAATGGGATTGATAATCTTCCTTTGAACTACCCAGGTACAATTCCTCGCACATGATTTACAATGAATTTACATAACTACAAACATAGATGCTTTTAGCCAAGAAGCACAAAAGGTACACAAACATCCATGACATAGATGTAAAGAAACTAAATAACTAGAAGGAAATAATAAGTAAATTATACAAAGCTCATTTACCCAATTATTAAATTACAAAAGAAATGTAGAAACAAAGATGAATTGTTCTTTCCAAATACACAAATAACTAAGGCCCAAAGTCCAAATAATAATTGTGACAATAATTTATGTGCACTAAAACTACATTCAGAGATAACCAAGATAATTCAAAGATTAACATTGATCAGAAAGCTATCATGCAAAATCAAAGTTTTGATATACTAAGTTTTCCTCCCATAAACACAACAAAAACAACATAGATTTTTTGTTTGACACACACAAATTGCTATTTAGTGAAGTATCTTCTCACCTGCAGTGCAAAGTTTATAGAAAAATACAACTCCCTTGTCTCTCTATTTTTTATGGTTCTCTCTTGGTGGCCCAAAGTCTGCTAAAGAAGCAAAAAAATGGAACTTCCAATCCTCCATAATTTCAAAATATATAAGGAATCCCAATTAGTGCCAACTTGTCATAACTGATTCTTGTGACTTAACTATCTAGTCTTATAGTTGATGTGGTTATAACTGTGCTCATTGATTAACTAATCAATCTTTACAAATTATATTTTCAAATCTCCTTCGAGTGTGTTGCATTTGTCAAATTAGTAGGAATATAGTTATTTCCTCTACGAGGAACGATAATATCTACACATTTCTTTGGCATAAGCTCACCATATGTGGGCTTCATTATTTTAGAACACAACTCAAGATTATTTTATATTGATATTTACCTCAAAAATGTCATACCTTATTTTCCTTGTAAGAAATGTTTCCCCATCTAACAGACACATGGATTATCTTCCTATGTGTTTATCATGGTTGAACAATTATGATTTTGGATTTCAATGATACTGTGATCATTGTAGGATCTTCATTCCCTGAAAATTGGGCCTTTGGTAGAAAGGGGAGATTCAAATATTTTGAACTCTCAACACTTGGATTTGATAGATTCTATATCTAACACTGTCGACCTGTGTGTAACAAATCGGGCACTACCATTCATATGAGTTCTCTACACTAACATTTTGTCATATATTTTGTAGGAAAAATCTGCGCCCTTCATAGTGACCCGTAAGCACACCAAGATAATGCATGGGATTTCATCAGCATTTTCCAGTACATTTTAGATCTTTGGACTTTCCTCTCTTCATAGCGACCGAGTTTGAACTACCATAATATTCATGTAGACATGGCTATGGTTCACTGATATGTAGGCATTAATGTGTTGAGACATTTCATCAAATATTTGTCCTATTTTTCTATTAACATGTGACACCCTATGATTGATTAAGTAGGGAAATATCTGAAAGTGTAACTTGAAATATGTGTGCTTGAATTATAACATGAATTCCCTATTGGAATGTCATGCTACCTTCTTCAGGGCTTATAATCTATTGATTCTCGGGAAACCTTCATGTTTTGAGGCCTCTTCCAAGGAAGTACACTCAATTTATACCATGAGTAGATGACTCCATGCTCTTTCTCTTCTTATATTTGTGGCATCCAATTTGTCACTTCTTCCCATTTTCGCCTGTCTTTACACTGAGAATACCAAGAGTTCATTATTCCATGGAGATAATCACTAATTGAAAATACATTGGGTGTGTTTATGTTCTATAATGAGGAAATTAGCAACCATATCATTCTCCATGTCTACACAACAATAGGGCTATGAAATCGATCTTCATAATTCCTATCCCATCAAATCTTTGAATATAGTTAGTGCACCATTTCCATTTTGACATCACAATTCTTTTAAACTGTGTAGAGTTTTCCACTTTGAGAGTTGTAGTTTTGACTTAGGAAACAATTCATAATTAATTTTTATCATCCTTAAAGAATGAGCATATAAAGCTTTACTGGAAAGAATCTTTTAATTTAAGCCTTATATTTTGAAATGGAATCCTATCAACATTTGAACCATTCAATCTAATCTGATAAACTTATCACAAACTGAATAAACGATCAAGAACCAATATGGAATGATATGAACTTCAACTTCAAACTTTCAAACCTCCATACTAAACCCACTGAACTTGTGAACTTGAACTTTTGAACTTGATCCTCTAAAAAGCATCTACATTTTTGAATTAGTGAACTTGCTCTTTGAATCAGACTGAAGCTATGGGACCCATGATTAATTTCAATGTAGATATCTAAACTAATTTGAACTTGGGAGGAGTTTATCAAGCCATTTTGAACCCAATTTGAAATGTTCCCCTAAAATAAAAAAATGTGCCTTGAACTCTGAATTGATGAACCAAGATGAATCGAAATAAGCCATGAACTTACGTGAGCAAATTGAACCACTTCGAATCTCTTTGAACTAAGTTCAAAGAGGTTCAAGACCCTAAACTAAAAATTTAATTACCAAGGTCTATATGGGTACCAACATGAGTGGAGGAGCAGATAAGAGTTTTAATCCGTTGAGACATAAAGTTATAGAGCAACATATTTTAGCACTTCCAAATTTTAACAAGGTGTTTCAAGTATACTGTGATTCTAGTAGTACTACAATAGGAGTTGTTTTGAGACAAGAAGGTAGACATGTTTCTTATTTCAGTGAGAAGTTAAATGATGCCAAAATAATTTTTTTTGTTTATGATCAGGAATTTTATGCTATAGTTTAGTAATTGAAGAAGTGGAGATACTATCTTCTTCTTAAAGATTTTTTTTTGTATATTGATTATCAAGCTTTGCAATATTTAAATAGTTAGGGAAAATTAAACTAAAGGCATTTGAAGTGGGTTGAGTTTTTGCAGAGTTATACACTTTTTTTGAAACAAAGGTGTGGGAAGCCTAACAGAGTTGTAAATGCTCTTAGTAGAAGACAAGTTTTGCTGACAAAAATGCAAATTGAGGTGGTTGGGTTCAAGGAGCTCAAGAATTTGTATCCAAAAGATCTTGATTTTGTTGAAACTTGGAAATCTTGTACACAACTTGTTACACTTGATAGGAAAAAGTGGTTGAATTTCATAATCCAAGGCGATATCTTGTTTCAAGGAAGTTAGTTGCACATTCCTAGAAGTTCAATGAGGGAGAATCTCATCAAGAAGAAGCATAGTTGAGGATTAGATGGAAAAATTAGTAGAGATAAAACCATTACTTTGGTTGCTAAGAATTATTACTGGCCACAGTCATAGTAAGATGTGAAAAAGTTTGTGTAGAGTTGTTAATTATGTCAGATGGCAAAAGGAGTGAAGCATAATACTGTGTTGTATTGACCATTACTTGTACTAGAGAATCTATGGGAGGATGTCATCATTTATTTTGTTCTTGGTTTACCATGGACACAATGAGGGCATGATTCTATATTTGTGGTGGTTGAATTTGTTTTTTAAAATGACATATTTCATTCCCTACGAGAAGACTAGTGATGTTGTTCATGTGGCAGAGTTGTTTTTCAGAGAAGTGGTGAGACTACATGGTCTGCAAAAGAGTATAGTTTCAGATAGAGATACCAAAATTGTTGGGTATTTTTGGTGTACATTGTGGAAGAAATTAAAGATAGACTTGAAATTCAGTTCATCACATCATCCACAAACTAATGGACAAACAAAAGTTGTGAATCAAAGTTTGGGGAATTTAATGAGATGTTTAGTTGGAGATAAGCCAAAAGGTTGGGATCTAATTTTATCATAGGAAGAATTTGCATATAATAATTCTATCAATAAGAGTATTGGTAAATCACCATTCCAGATTGTATATGGGAGTAGTCCTAGAAATGCTTCTGAATTGAGGCTATTAGAAAAATGAGAAATAAGTAGTGTTGAAGCAGAAGAATTTGTTGAACATTTGAAAAATATCCACGAGGAGGCGAGGAAACACATTATTAAGATGGATAGACAATATAAAGCTAAGGAAAATGTGAAAAAGGAGGTACAAGAAATTTTAGATTGGTGATTAAGTCATTGTTCATTTGAAAAAGGAGCAGTGGGTACATATAATAAGCTGAAAATGAAGAAGTTTGGACCATACAAGATAATGAAGAGGCATGATTTTGGAAATGCCTATGAAGTGGAGTTGCTTGCTGAATTCAATATTTCACTAGTATCTAACATTTCAAATTTGACAGAGTATTATGAAGGAGATGATGGAGATGAAGTTGCATAAGTGTAGTGGAGTATTCCAACAGCTAGTTTGGCTATAAAGGAGATTGAGGAGATAATAGACAACTATGTTGAAAATAGTACAAGAAACATAACTTATGAAGAGTACTTGGTTAAATGGAAAGGGAGGTAAGTAGAAGATTCATCATGGCTAGCAATGGAGGAGGTTAACCACCTTGGTTTTCCTCTAAACAACTAAGACATGACGTGGTCACTTCTCAAATTACCCTAGTTGTCTAATGTAGGAGCATCCTAGGTGTAAGAGCAATCTTGCATCACCCAAAAATATTTCCTTTTTTTTTCTTGAATTTGGGTTATCTTAAAGTAGAGTTATTGTTTCTGAAGGCTTTCTACTTAGTAAGTCAGTCATACAAGCTTAGAATGTCCTAATTTCAGGGGTGGATGTTCATCTTGGATATATCAGCTTGTTAGTTGAGGTTTAGTACCATATCATGAGTATTCTTAGAGTTATTATGGATTTTTGGTATAAAAAATTTAAGCTCATCGTTGAAGACATTAGAGGCCCTAGATGGGCTTTCAAATGGGGTCAACTAGAGCTTGCGCCAATCAGGCTCTATAGATCAAAAGTTGAAGATTCTGAAAAGTGGTTATAATAGCCAATCAGAGCAACCATTTGAAAGTTATGGGCTTCCAAAGTTAGGCCAACTAAAATTTATAAAATAAACTCTATATGTAATTTTAGAGTTAGTCAGTCTCAAGGGTTAGAGTTTGATGTCTGGAAACTTCCCAGGCGGTGTAAAAATGCCTATTTAAGGAATGCCCATACATTTTTTAGGGTAACATTGGGGGATAGTTCACAATTTTGTGTTGCAAATAATTGTAAGGAAGGTGCCCATGTGGGTTTGCATAGTGTATTTCAAAATTTTGTAATTCTACATTTGTGGCAAAATGACAAGTCCATATTTTGTTCTCGCCAATTGTTGTTATTTCTTTGTTTTCGTTATTTATGTGTTTGTGGTATTAAGGGAGCACCCTTCATCAATGCATCATCAAGGACAAGAATGGTAAGATTATTGGCATTGGCACAAGATCTAGAGGTAATATTTTTCAATTGAATCCTATAGAGATGACATGTTTGATTGCTAAATTTGAGAATGGTTGGTTGTGGCATAGAAGGTTGTGATATAAATTTTAATAATATTTTGAAAGCAAGTAATACATTTTTTGTAAGAGATTTACAAAAAATTGTGAAGCGTACTAATGTTGTGTGCAAGGAATGTGTTATGGCTGACTAGAAGAAAAGTTATTTCTTAGCAAGAAGTTTTCTACAACAACAAAGTTAGAGATTGTTCACATAGATTTGAGTGTTCCCACAAAGAAAAGAGTTAATGGTGAAAGGTACTTCATGATTATTGTTGATGACTTTACTAGGATGATGTGGGTAGCATTCCTTAGAGAAAAGTCTAAAACATTTTAAAAGTTTAAGTTGTTTAAGAATAGAGTTGAGAATGAGCCTAGATTGAAGATTGAATATTTAAGATCAGATGAAGGTAGAGAATTTACCTCAAATGAATTTAATAGTTTTTGTAATGGTATTAAAAGAGAACTATCAACACCTAAGACTTTGGAGCATAATGGTATAGCTAAGAGAAGAAACATGTCTGTAACATAAGCTATTAGAGCTATGATGTTTGAGAATGATGTATCAAAGACATTATGGAGAGAAGCAATTAATACAACAATGTATACAATGAACATAGTACATATCAGAAAAGGTACAAATAAGACACCTTATTAATAATGGTTTGGACATGCACCATCAATGAAGTATTCTTAAAATTTTGGAAGCAAGTGTTATATCAAGAGAGATGATGACATTGGTAAATTTGATGCAAGAAGTGATGAAGGTATGTTCCTTGGTTATTCATTGAAAATAAAATCTTATATATGTTTTAATCAAAGGACTAAGAATTGTTGAGAGCACAAATGTAAAAGTGGATGAGAAGATTGTAATTCAAGAGAAAATGCTTGATTATAATTTTGATGATGAAGAAGCTAATCCTAAGCATATCCAAGAAAATGTTGAGACTTTTTATGAGACTAACAATGATTTGTAGAATGACATTCAAGTTTTGGAATAGAGAGAGGAGCCAAGATCTGAACCTAGACCAAAAGTAAGAGTTGAGATAGTGACACCAACACCAAGTAAGAATTTGACAAAGAATCAGTTTGCTAATTAGATTATTGGAAGCAAAGATAGAGGAGTTCTGACAAGAAATAAAGAACTTGAAGAGTTATGTTTGATTTCTCAAGTTGAACCTAAGAGCGTAGATGATTGTTGGATTCAAGCAATGAAAGAAGAACTAGATTAGATTGTAAATAATGAGACATGGGAATTGATCCCTAGACCAAAGGGCAAAAATATTAGAGGAACTAAGTGGATTTTTAGAAATAAGATGAATGAACAAGGTGAGGTTGTGAGAAACAATGAAAGATTGGTATGCAAAGGATATTCACAGAAATAAGGTATAGAGTATGAAGAGACATTTGCACCTATTACTAGAATTGAAGCAGTGAGGATGTTCTTGGCTTATGCAACAAACAAGAAGTTCAAATAGCATTAGATGGATGTGAAGTCAACATTTATGAATGGAGAACTTGAAGAAGTCTACATTGAGCATCCTGAAGGATTTCCTTTGACAAAAGAAGATATATGGTATGCAAGCTAAAGAAATCATTGTATGGACTAAAGCAAGCACCTAGAACCTAGTTTGCGAGGTTGGATAAGTATTTGGAAAAATTGGGACTTGCTAAAGGTAGTGTATATAATAACTTATATTTAAAAGAAATTGAGAATGATTTGTTGATTATTGTGACATTTTTGGATGATATACTCTTTGGAGTTGATGATGAAGCAAGTGACAAACTTTATAATGAAATTAAGAATGAATTTGAGATGACCATGATTGATGAAATGAAATATTTCTTGGGTTTACATATTGTGCATAACAATGATGGTGTTTTTCTATCACAGACCAAGTATTTGAAAAATGTATTAAAGATATTTGGCTTGGAAAGTTGTAAGCTTGTTAGTACACCTATGATAACTAGTTAGAAATTATCTAGAAAATATGGGACACCTACATTTGAGCATAAGAAGTACAAATCCATGATTGAAGGGTTTGCAATATCTGACTCATACAAGACCAGATCATGATAGATATTGTTGGTGTGCCAAGGAATGTAGGTATTGAAGATGGTTATGAGGAAGCTATTGAAGACTTTGAAGGTATTAGATATAGTGGTGAAGACACGATTGAACGTATGGAGAGACCTGTGAAAGATAGTGTTGGTCGGTTGGATAGATTTAGATCTCAGTTGAAGTTGAAGCATAAGATGGATGTTTCTAATTTCTCGGGTACTTTGAATCCTGAAAACCTAATTGATTGGATTGGTGATTTGGAAGACTACTTTGAGTTGGAGGATATGGGAGATATTCTCTTAGTGAGGTTGATAAAGACTAAGTTGAAGGGACATGCTACTTTATGGTAGAAAGAATTGCAAAGAGATAAAGAAGAGGAAGGTGAAATGAAGATCAATAGATAAAGATTGATGGTTACAAAATTAAAGGCTATGTTCATTCCTATTGATTATGAACTTGATCTTTTTAAGAGATTGCAAAATTTGAAGTAGAAGGATATGACTATGAAGGATTATACCAAGGATTTCTATAAGTTGACTATTTGGTCTAGATATAGAGAACTTTCTAATGCAAAAGGTGGATAGATATATTAATGGTTTGAGATTCAATATTCAAGATGAGATTATTATGCTAAATATTACTTCAGTTGAGGATGCTTATTAATATGCTTTTAGGGCAAAAGAAAAGTTAAAGAGAAGACATCAAGGTAATTCATAAGGGAAAAAAGAAGAAGGAATTCTTTGTGAAGGATAAATAGATTGTTGAAGATGAACCAAGACTTTTTGAATAGAGGAAGAGAATAGAAAGAGGTGCATTTAAGGGTACTTGCTACAGATGTGGTGAAGAAGGACACAAATCTTTTGAATATTCATAGAAGTTTGGTGATAGAATTATTTCTATAGTGAATGAGATTGATCATTTAGTGAATAAACCCGAGCAAGGTGGGCACAACTTGCTAATTTAGAGAGTTAAGAAGGTGTTGGAACCTTGTCAAAGGAGGAATTTGGTTAGGACTCATTTTAAGTCTGGAGGTAAATGCTAGAATATGATTATGGATGGTGGTGGTACTAATAACCTAGTTATTACAGAGATGGTTCATAAACATGGTTTGAAGAGAGTGAGACATCCTTGTTCTTATAGGATCATTTGGTTACAAGATGAACATGCTTTCAAGGTGAGGGAGCTATGTCTTATTGATTTTCAAATTGGATAGTATGTTGATTGGGTATTGTGTGATATTGTGGACATGAGTACTTGTCACATATTACTTTGTATATCTTGGTAGTATGATTGTAGGGCAGTGCATGATTGTGTCAAGAATGTGTTTATTGTGGAGAAGGGTGGTAGGAAGCATTCTCTGATGCCCTTGTAGAATGCATAACTTGGAAGGAGAAACCTGAGTTTCAGTAGCTGAGTTGAATTGAAATATTCTCTAATGGTTAGAGATCAACATGGAAAGAAGACCTATTACAAACCAAAGATAGATGTGAAGATGACACTTGTAGAAAAGGAGTTATAGAAGAGGTACAAAGGAGAGAGTGCGCAAGTTGATCACTTAGAGGACATGCACATGAAGAACTAGTTTGGGGTATATGTGTTGAACCCTAAAATATGTTCTTCCAATTGTTAAGAACATCTTTTCTTTGTACCTTGGGTGTCTGATGCATCCCAGGAAAGTCAACAATCCTATATGCAGGGGCTTCAAGCTTGGATTTGTGGAGTTATGGTTTGCACAACCAAGGATATGTTTGAGGCACATTGGGGTACATTTTCCTAAGTGCACATGGAGTTTGGAGTTATCATCTTGGAGTTAGAGTCATTTTGGTGACAGTTAGTTGCATGTTCCTAATTTATTGGCAGACATTAGAGATTGTATTCATGAGCTTCAATCTGAGGGAGTTGATGTGTGTGCTCTTAGATTTGGATGGATAGATGGAATGTGGACCTATACCTAAGGACACATACTCTTATGTGGTCGTTTGAGCTAGTTATGCATTGTAAACTTGGGGCTTGTCCTAAATATTTAGCTATTTTATGTATTTAATGTTTGTTTCCAAACTAACTTGTAGCTTGAGGGTGTATTTAATTTGAGAATTTATTTATTGTCTATTATGCTAGGTCGACTTGTGGCTTAGTTTAATATAAGTAGATGGTCTTGAGAAGACTTGAGTCATTGTTTTAGTTTAGCATGGATTAGTTGAGAGGATCAAAGTTGAGCAAAGCTAGTATCTAAGTGTGGGCTTGGAAAACAAGAAGGTTGCTTGGTGGCTTGTGACCACAAGTTTAGATTCTTCTTGAAGTTTTCTACTAGATTGTGGATCTAGGATAGCTAGAGTTTGAATCTTGCAAGGTCTTGTAGAATTGTTATTGTAGTTGTTGATGTATTTGCCTGTAACTCGGAAGGCCTTAGAGTCAAACATGTTGGATGTAAATATTTTGATTCTATTATGAGAGTTGGCATTATTGTGGATCTAAATCTCTGTATTATTCTTATAATTCCATTGTGTGGTTATTTGGTAGGGGCTAAGACATCTCCTTTGGGGATTATCTTGCCTTGCACTATGTCAATATCCCACCTCACAATCAAGAAGTCCAAGTATTGACAAGTCCACCAAGATCAACCAATTTATTATCAATAATCCTAAATTACAACAAGTGAACACCATACATGTTGGGTGGTAAGGCCTTCTTGGTTATGACCAATACATTATAGATTACAGACCAACTCCTATACTTTGAGCTTTAACTATCACTTCCTTCTCTATATCGACTATTATATTCTACAAGACACATCTACATTACATATGTAGCCATCAAGACACTTGGGTCGACTTTGAGTTTACATTCTCCCAAAATAGGAAACATGTTATGCAATATATGACTAACCCACACTGAATTAATTAATGAATACATAATACATTGTAAGGAAATCCATAACTTTATATAAGGTCCTCACATCATCTAAGGAACTATATAAAAATCCATGAAACCTTGCAGAAAGAGATGAACCTCACAGAAGAAAAATACAATGCATCATTTGAAAAACCACATAGGAAATCAACAATCGAGAAGATGAAACATACTCCAAACATTTGTAACATTAAATTTTGCGAACATAGGATAATGATTCAAGATAGGTCCATGATAAGAATCCAAGCTTGCATAATCTAGAATGCAAAACCAAGTGATTTTCAACTCAAATTGTTAGACATGAAAATAGAAAAAAAAAAACATAAAACAAATATTTTAGGGTGATGCAAGATTGCCAACAACCCAAGGATGCTCCTATATCATCTTCATTTATGAGCAATCACTGGCATATTAGCCAAACTCATGACAGCCATAACATTTGATCTTAGACAATTCCTTCTTCTTGTTCTTCTTCTTACCTTCTAGATTTGATTTTTTATACCTAATTCAAGAGCATCCTTGGGTCATTGGAAATCTCACATCATCCAAAAATAGTTTTCTTATTTTTTATTTTCCAATTTCTAGTACGAGTGTTTGAGGTAGCAATAATTGGATCACACATTTGAAACTATACAAACTTGGTTTCTTATCGATAACCTATCATGGATCATCTTCCTAAGGTGGCATGTCTTGATGTTTGGTATTCATGGAGATCAAAATCATTATTCTTGAGTGGTTTATTTGTCATTGGGTCTTCAAATAATGTGTGGTATTTTTCTCATGTGAAGTTTGTCCTTGCTTGTGATGGCTTTACATGTGGGTTCTAAGATCACGTGAGGACCTATATCTAAGGTTGTTGATATTCTTATTCTCAATTATGTATTTAGTCATTTAATATTAAGTGGGTTAGTTCTATAATGTGTAAAACATTTTCTATTTTAGGAAATTGTGTGGAAAGCAAGTTGGTCATAACATAGGCCAAAAGTGTGTGGAAAATAAGTTGGTCTATAATTTGGATTCTTTGCATTGGTTGTTGTAAAATTGTCTATAGCTTTAGGATCTAGCTAAAAGAAAAAGAAATAATAATTGCAGAATTGAACAAGAAAAAAACAAAGTTGCTCACAATAATTTTTTTTTATTGGCTAAATTGTGCTCTTTCTCATTGATAATAATGATTACATTATGCATGGTTTATAGAAATTGAAACCACCTTTAACAGGAGAAAATTATGATGAAGAGTTTCAATTATCAAGAATAATGCATGAGTAGTTAACAAGAGACTATCTAATTAACAACATTAGTTTGGGAAAAGTCACTATTAAAACTGGAGAATCACCATCATGACTAAACTAATCTGATCATTGGAATTATTAACACTAACACTCCCCCTTAATTCCAACTAGGGAGAATAAAAACAATGTGAGAAAAGAAGAAAGAAGGTCTTTTGTGACAAGAAAATTGCAGATATCTGTCAAATGATAACCACCATTGTGTTGAATGAAGAACCTTCTTTGAAACTAAGATGATGATCAAAATGAGTCTACATGAGTGCCCCAATGACACTACTCAAATAATGAGAAGATGGAAAACAAATACAAAACATTTTCCAATCAAATATAAGATATAGTAGATAGTAATTTGCATAGCTCCCTCAAAAAAAGAATAGATGGCAAACACAAGAAAAACATCTATCATTCAAGGATGTAGATGGCACATGAGTCTATATGAGTGAACCTAATGACACTACTCAACCATGCAAGAATAAATTTCTAATTAAAAATATAGGTGCTAGATGTCCATAAATCTGATCAACTATGTAACCAAAGAAGCATTCGCACAAAGAGGCATGACAAATCCACATGAATAGTGCATTAGTACATAGAAAAGGAAGGAAAGACACATGCAAAGAGAGCATGACCTTGACCTTTCTATGATGTAGAATTGGATCCAACCTCTAATGCCATGACTTTTCAATGCAAGGCTCTACTCATGGACCTAAGTAGAACCAGTGGACTCCGTTCAAAATAATCATATGACATAGGTAGAGAAAAGATTGAAAACCTCATTCTTTCAAGCTCTGATCTATTGTACCTAAAAAAAAGTTTCTTCTTCCAACTCTCTAAGCTCTGATACCAAATTTTAAATTTTCTATAGCTTTAGGATCTATCTAAAGAAAAAGAAATAATAATTGTAGAAATGAACAAGAAAGAAAGAAAGTTGCTCACAATAAAAAAAATATTGACTACATTGTGCTCTTTCTCATTGATAATAATGATTACATTATGCATGATTTATACACATTGAAATCACCTTTAACATGAGCAAATTATGGTGAAGAGTTTTAGTTATCATCAATCATACATAAGCAATTAACAAGAGACTATCTAATTAACAACATTAGTTTGGAAAAAGTGATTGTCAAAACTGGAGGATCACCATCAAGACTAAACTAATATGATTGTTGGAATTATTAACACTATCAATTGTAACCAAGAAGGCCTTACAACTTGAGATGTTTGATGTTTGACGTTTATTTGATGTAAATTAGATTTTTCGTTAATAATGGAAGTTATTTTTAGTTGTATTTGGTTATATTTTCACCATGTAACTCTTAGCTGTGGGATTGGTCATCTCCTTTGGCATTCACTAGCCTTGTACTACATCAGATGGTATCAAAGCCAGGTTTAATCTTGCATTAGTGAATTGTCAAGCCCTAAACTTCTTGGTTGTGAGGTGGTTGTACTATCTTAAATTGGAAGCACTGCAATTTAATAAAGGCTTTCGTACCTATTTAAAGTAATATCATCAATCTCCTTCCACCTCTACTTTATTCTCTTTAATGTCCTTTCTCCTAGGTGGAATTGGGGTAAAACCTAATAGATCTTCTTTAAAGATCATATTTTCATGGTGTTAAGCTCAAGGTAGGATATATCCTCTTAGGACTTCTCTTTTCTTCTTTTACCACTTAGACTCTTTGCATTGGAGCACCTATATCTCCAACTCTATGCCTGATTTCTAGGATTCTAGAGGTTCCAGGCCCTAATTGCTAGGGACACAGTATGCCCCTGACCAGTCAAGGATGTAGTATGCGCCTAATACAAAAATCATGAACATAGTGCACCCATGATTGGGTCCTATTTTGGGTCCTTTGTTGGGATCATGTGTTCAAATAGCTTTGGGGTGTTAATTTCTAGGCAAGTCAACTTGTGGGAGGTAGTCAATTCAAAGTCCTTTATGAACCCCTTCATTTTCTCCATTTCTCATCCAAGCATTCTATCACACAAGAATATACATGCACAAGCACTCTATCTCTCAAGTACTCAAGCATTTAAGTTTTCAAGCATCCTTCAAGCAATTTCTCCATAAAGTACTTAGAGCATACCAACAATGAAAGTTATAAAGCATGGCAAACTTAATTAGTATTAATGTGTGCAACAGTCATAGTGGATAAATGAAGAATAAAGAGATAATCCTATGGTTGTTAACAACTTTTTTAGGTTATGTATAACAATTGTGGCAGAAGATCAAAAGGATATGGTTACATGAAATTAGTCTAAGGGCGACTTCAAAAGGAAGAACTTAGTCCAATGAACAAGAAAATAGAGTCAAAAGCTATTCAAAGTCTAATCAAAATAAATGCAATCACATTTTTCTATAGGTTGCAAGCTAATCATGGTCCTACATATCCCAATTTTCACATCCTTAGTTTTTTCCTTGAAAATTTCTTCCAAATGTTTTGATAAGATAATGACTATGATATGGTAGGACAACATTAAAGCCCATGTTCAGGGATGAATATAAAGAACTATAAACACTGATTTGTTAAAAACTTCAAATTTAACACCAAATAAGTTGTATATAACACCTAGTTATAATTAAATTTATTCAAGAAAAAGTCTTTATCTTAACAATCTTAGCCAAAAATAATTATAAAAACACTTCCTATAGTGTCCTATTAGTAGATGAATATAAATATATGTTATCAATATTCAATATTCAATGGGATTATATAGTAGGAAAAACCTATCCTAGAGGTGCTAAATCTTTTAATGAAACCTTGGATGGAGCACCATCGGGTACACTACTGCAATTTTTATACCCAACTTCTTCCATGGAAAGTTTATCTATTTCCCCTTCAACCTACACAACATCAAGCTTATTTACCAAAAAGATCATCAACATGAATTTAAAAGAATCAAATTAAAACTAGATTAGTACAAATATGATGTCTTGAGCTCCCTTTATATCATCTAGCTTGTAAGGAATCTTTTCACCATGCTTTCATAGAATAGAAAATGCAAGTTCATATTTAAGAACTCTATTGTGGTCATTCATTGGCTCAATAATAAGCTTTTTATAGAGAAGAAGCAATAAATATTAGAAAGTTGAATTGCAATCAAGAGGTTTCTTAGCACTGACATTCATAATCTACTTTTTTCATAATCTATAATGAAAAGCAAAAATGCAAACTTATAAGCAAGCAATTTGAATAGTAGAAATACCAAACCAAGCTCATTGGAAGATTGCTTGTTGGAACCAGAGGACATTCCATTATTTTGGCTGCAACACACTGAAGAAGAAAGAACACAATTTTGATTTTGCTCTAAAATGACACTAAAGTATTGAACATAATCATTGTGTTCATCAAGCAAGACATGCAGCTCTCTTTCAAAGATTCTTCCAACAACCCATCCTCTTGTTCAAATTCTTGGGCTATTGCTCGCATTACAGATATATCATCTCTCGAGTAGATGTTTGGTACATCCACATTCTATTGTTTCAAATTAAAAAATAGCAAGGCATAGAAAATCACTAAAAGAGTCCAATATATAGTTGTCATGAAACTTTTTTGCAACTTTTCTTGAAAAATTTTGGAAGCTCAACAATCAGAGCTTTGTTTGGATTAAAAATGGGTAGGTGAAGTTGTAAGGTCAATGTAAGGGATATATATATTGTTTATCATCCACCTAAAGGGGGTTGATATGCTATGTATGGATTTGGAATGACTAATATAGACTTTTTGAAGTGAATTTATGCACACTCCGCAAGCATCTTTCCTTATTTGATTGTAGGCGACAATAAGTGACCAAATCCATTCTTAAAAAGTTTTATCTTTGTTCTTAAATGAAGGAAATGATAGTGTTTTTTGAATATGATAAGGTAATAGTTAGTTTTGGCTTTTTCTTTACATGTTGTTTACCCTAAACTGTGATAAGGGTTTGTATGTACATATTGTTTTCTCTTAATACCCACGATGAAACTTCTTGGTACTTGGTGAAAAGGAAGGTTTGGATGTGTAAGTAACATGCATGGTGAAGTTCTTGATTTTCTTTATCAGGCTGAGATACAATAGCCACATGCAGGGATTATTATCTTTGTTTTTGACATGCTGATTGACCAAGAACATAGCACATAGGTCATTTTATGAGCTATGGAGAATAGAGATTTGATGGAAAATAAGAAATATGATTCCAATGGTGATGGGAGATAAAAATCCATCATGGGTTTCGAGGTTGTGAGCCTACAAGGGTAAACATCAATTTCAAGCCATAAAGCCTAGAAACTAGGGCTTGAGCGGAATAGGGCTTTAGAGTTAAGATCCTAAACCCATATTTGGGATTTAGATATCACTTTTCATGTAATAAAATATTTTTCAATTTATTTTTAAGGTTATTTGTAAGTTTGGGGAGTTTAGAGTTATTGTGGGTAAAATAGGGCTACTAGGATTGAGCCCCTTTTAGGCCTCCTAGTGTAACTTGAGGTTTTGGTGTAGTGAGAAGCCCTAGACCTATTAGTTGGCCAAGAAAATTTATGGAATAGTGGAGAATGATGTATTAGGGTATATTCATTTTTACATATCAAAATAATAATTGTAAAGCTCTATGAAAGGCATTAAGTTGTTACTCCCTTATAACCATACAAGTAAAGTCCACACCCACCACTATCTAATTAATGAAACAATCAGTAGTAAAAAAATTAATACCACTTTTTATTGACTGATGTTATTCTTTCCACACCTTGCCACTATAAGGATGTACACCATAATTAACATGTGCTTGATACAACAAGAAGCCAACAAAATTGTCAAACTTCAATAATATCCATACATCATGATACATAATTGTCTAAGATTATACATTAGATGTCAATCTCCACATCGTACATCTAGAATACATAAATAGATACAATCTTACAACATGAATGAAAAGAAAAATCTGGCATAGTTATAAACAAAGCATGTGGTTTAAATTTGTTGTAGGAATGAATACCTTGTATGGTGCTTTTCTTGTGCTCACTACATCATTTTCATTGAAAATTGGAACTACGCACAACTCTAGCAAAGAACCTATAGTTTCACTCAATTGTTTTCTTAACTCTAAATCCTTGAATTCATTATTAGTTACAAGAGGTTCGGATGATGCAACATCCAACTGCATAACAACAATATATACTTTAATTTATGTAATGTATTGAAATGAATTCTCTTTCCTATTTATCTCCTAAGAAAGTATTGTTAATCTTAGATCGGTTCTAACAAGTGAGTGTCTATACACTTAAGTCCTTTACTTAGTTCATGTCGAACAAGTAACATATGTTGAGAAAAACATGTAAGTTAGAGCATACTAAGTAAACAGTGAGTGTCCAATCACTCATATGCCGAGTCACTCAAGTGCCAAGTAGACAATATATGCCGAGTGATTCAGGAGCCAAGCAAGCAGTGTATGCCGAGTTATTCAGATGCCGAGTGACAACATTGAAGTCACAGTATGTGTCAAGCACCGGGGAATTTAGATGCCAAGTAACATAGTTTTGTCATAGTTGTTTGTATTGGCACAAAATACTATGTAAACTATTTTTAGGCTGACTTAAGGATTGAATTACGATATTTTGGTGATAAGGACGAATTGTATTTAGGAATCCCTATGTATTACATGCACCCAATCAGGTAAAGGGAAGGTTTAAGTGGCAATAGGGATGAAATATAGTCGTTGATTCATACCCAACCCTAAGTCAACTAAGTCTTCTTAAGGAGGACAAACCCTAAATTTCATATGTGCAAGTAAGGGAATGAATGAATGATCAAGGAGAGTTTTGCATGCACAAACTAGGACATTTGTGGTGATCAAGGCATTATGATCTAACTTGTATTACAAAATCAGTTAACGAAAAATAGAGGAATAAAATAGTGAACAACAGAGAGACATCTAATCAAGAAGGATCAAGTACACAATAGGATAGAGGTGATCTATTATCAAGCATCAAAGTTCTAATTGTAGGATCATTACTGAGACATTCTAATAAGTGAATTAATTAAATCTTTTAACAGAGTAGTCCTAACAAGCTATATTGAAATCCTCTAACAAGGTGCTTGCTTAATTATGAGTTGAAGTCCTTTAACCAGAAACATTTCTAGCAAGGTGTTGAAATATTTGAATAGGGTAAGACCTAACAATCTTTGTAAGCCTTTAATAGGGTGAACCTTTCACAAGGTAGATCATGTTTCATGATGAAACATTGTAACCTTCATTGGATACACTTTATTACTGCAGTAGTGAAGATTTGTGGATGTCATCCCCACTCCAATTTTACCTTCTCATCGGAGGGTTTATGGGAAATCATATCTTGTGTCATGAATGTGTGAATGCTTACTTACATGGTATTTTAGTTAACTTATTGAATATATGAGATGGATGTGTGAGAATATTTTATGGATCAAAGTTTAAAGGATTGATTCATGCCCCCCTCTTAGAAGTTTACTTTTCCTATTGTAATTCCAACAATTGGTATCAGAGCCTTGTTCTCTGAAAGTGAAGCCTAACAACTTTGAGGAAAGATCTTGGAAATGGAAGTTTACAAGTTGGGAAAGATCATTGAGAACCAAGGAATTGAAATACAACTCATTCTAAATTAGTTGAATGAAGCAAGAGACGATCTAAAGAAATCATTGAAGAGAAGGAAGGAAATTGCTATTGAGGAGAATGACACACAATACCAAGAGATGGACACTGCTAAACTATTTTCAAATGGTAACTCCAATGAATTTGATGCAGAAGTTGTAGATCTAATGGAAAAGAACAAAACCCTAGCTGAAGAGATCAAAAATATCAAGATAGAATGAGAATCACAAGACATATTACTATGTGAGGTAATCAAATAGAAAAAGAAAGCTATGGAAGACAAAGCCATGGTTGAAGATGACAAAAGAGTTTTGACTAGTAGACTAGAGGAGAAATCATCAGAGGTAACTAGGATTGCTAACATGCAATTAGAAACTTTGAGTCAAATGATGAATGCAAACCATGAATTGAATGCCAAGGCCATTGAGATAACAATGCTAAAGTTGTAGAATGAATAATTGAGCATTGATTTGAAAAGGGAAAAGGAGTTTGCTAAAAGATTCAATAAACCAAATGAAGCTATCAAGTACTTCGAACAATTGATGAGGTCTCCTAGATCTAATAATGATAAATCTGGACTGGGATACACAAGTACTAAAGAAGGAGAATCATCCAAAAGTGCTGAAGAAAGAAGTAACAAAGGTAAGAACTCAAAACCTACTTGTCATAATTGTGGTAAGAAAGAACATACTGCCAATCTGTGCAGGAGCAAGACTTTAAATTAGAATGTTAAACATAAGAGCATGAGTCACTACCATAAGTACAACAAAAAAGGTCATCAGGCACATGAATGTAGAACTAAGACCATGCACATTTAAATATTTGAAGGATATTGTTATAACTATTAGAAGTATGGACATAGAGCCTTTGAGTGCAGATCCAAACCCATGTGGTCATCAAACAAGAAAACAAAGGTAAAGAACAATGCCAACTCTTGTAACTAGGATTATAATACAAGGTATAGTTGTCACTACTATCAAGAGTATGGACATGTTCTTGAGAACTGTATTAGAACACATTTCAGGAGTGATTACAAAAGGTGGTTAAGTCAAACCACATGTTTTAGCTATTTGAAGATTGGTCACATCAGTCGATATTATCCAACAAGTTCAAAGGCACCAAGTTGTGAGTTCAACAAAGGCAAAGGCAAGGTAGCTATTGAAAATGTCAAAAATAAGATGAACAAGACATGGAAGAGAAAGGAGGATTGCAACACATCAAGTACAGATGGGATCACTTCACCCAATGGGTCAGGTGATCACACCTCATCAAAATAAGTAATCAAGAGGTATGTGAGACTAATATTTAAAATTTATACCATACATCAATTCCAAGGATCTAATTCTAAAAAGATTACATATGCATGAATAAAGATGCAAAGTGTTATTAGAAATCAAGGAAAATCTTTAAAGTTTTGTCAGCATTTTCATGTTACTGTTGAACATGAAAAGTTTCTTATGGTTGCTGAGTGAAATGTTAGTTGATGCCAAGCTAAAAAAAATTAGTAAGTTGAGGCCAAGCTTGTAATGGCTACCGAGTGAATGGAAAGAGATGTGGATGCCAAGTGAGCCAGAAATCAGTTGATACCGAGCTTACAACTGTGTAAGCACTTAGCATTAATTGTAGTGTTTTAAGAGCTATTTGATCAATTTCTGCTCATTTAGCATCATTTGAAATTGAGAAAGAAGATGAAGAGATAAAGGCAATCTGGAGAATTTTATCTAAGCATTTTTAGGATATTTGAACAGTTATTCGACACCATTTCATCAAGATTTGTATGGTATTTATCGTGTGCCGAGTTACCAGTTCCAAATTTTGTAAACCCTAGACTTATGTGATGGTGTCTAGTTCTTTGAAAGTGAAAGGTGTAGAGGGAAACGAGGTTTTAAATGTTTAGTTAATTAGTAATGAGATTAAACAACCTATTTTCAAGGCTATTCTAGACATAGCATATAAGCAGGATCCCTCCAATGTATTGTCTATGATACCACCATGAGTCTTAATGATACAAGATGTCAAGAATTGTTATAATTACAAGATTAGAAGTATAGGTGACATGGAAATTAGAGAAGCATATGGAAGATTATGTGAAAATGGAGTATTGGAGGAAGAATACAACATTGTTGAGAAGAAAGGGTTAACTCGTGCCCTAGATTTTCTAAATGTCTTCAAAACTAAGTGGATAAGAATTGTCTTAAGCAAAATACATGATAACTTAGTATGGTTAGAGAATGGGCCGGTTAAAATTAAAAAGAAAATTTTTCATAGGGTAACAGGGTATCCAACCCTAGATTAGCCAAAACTATGAGAAGTGAGTCAAAGGAAGTTATTGAAAAGAACATAGGAGCCATATGGAACAAAAGGGGTATGACCATTGATACAATCATAGATCCCCTAATAGCTTTTGTAGTGAGGGTAATAGCACATAAGTTTTATCAGCCAAGAAAATTAAATAGTGTACCTTGCATTGTAGTGGACATGGGCTATAAAATTGTAAAGAAAGATCATACTTATGATCTTGCTGAGTTGCAATTGCAACAATTGATTGAAAACTTGGAAGTAATAAGGAAAACAAAGAGTGCTCAATGAAAATTTGGATCTATTTTGGTGTGTATTTTCTTCTATGTACAGAACACATTTCCTACTTTTGACAAGGTTGCATGAAAGACAAATAGATCAATTGTAGTACAGAAGGAGAATTCATTGAACAATTAGGTAATAACTTTGAGTCAGTAATGACTAGTTATTTTGAAGATTTCAAACAATCCATTAAGAGGAGATTAAGAATGCCAGTCTCATTAGTGGAGAAACATTATGATGATGTTTGCTTCCTAGTTGACACTGATCATACATATGTTCAAGAAAAAATTCCTAAAGTGAGATGGCTAAGGCCATTAGGTTATGAGATAAATGTTGATGAGGCCTCTGCAACAATCACAACATTACTTGCATAAGAAGTGGACAAAGAAGCCAAAGCATTTGGTATCTATGAATTGGCCAATCTAAAATTAGTATGGAGTTGAAGGTTGCTTCTGTGATCAAGAAGAAGAACAAATTGGTGAAGAAACCAAAATAAAAATTTGGTGAAGGAGCCAAGGAAGAGGAAGAAGAAGAATATGAAGAAGAAGAAGAAGACACATAAGCTTAAGCACCACTGGCACTAACACAAGGTCAAGGAGAGGATTAGTAAGAAGAGGAGACAGAAATTGCAGAAGGTACTGAGGAAGAAGAAAGCAAGGAAGCACCTACTCCTACTAACCAAAAGAAAAGAAAGGAAAAGACACCTGCAGTGACAAGACCAAAGAAGGTTGCAAAACCTAGTCAACCCAAACCAACAACACCTACTACAAGGGCCAGTACAAGAGTCACTACACAGAAGGCTAAAGAGGTAGCCAAGCCTAAAGAGTGGGAAGGTGGAGCATAGAAAAGATCAAGAAGAAAGTATGTTGCTCAGGCTGAATCTGACGAGGAGAAGACTAAATCTCATGACATCAGCTAATTCCAAGTGGTGAGTTATAGTGTCTCCTCAAACCTAGATAATTTATGTGAAAACATTAGAAATAATGCTAATTTGTCAGGTTTCTCTCATATTGAATTTGATAACCTTGGAAAGATTAAGAAAAATCAAGCAGAGGAGGCAATATATGCCATGATGGCTACATTCAAGAAGGCTCCTCTAGAAATTCCCAACTCCATACCTAAGAGTCTATATAATAGATTTGAGCAAAAATGATGCTATTGTTTAGATACAGAGAAGCAAATTAGGGAGACAACCCTCACTCAAGTTATGCCAAAACTTAGCAAGGTACAAATGTCTAAAGCCATAAAGAAATATGTTGTGATATTTGTACCTAAGTATAGGGTATTTAACATACTACACAACAACATAGACGATGTTGTAAAGAAGTCCAAAAAAATGTGGAAGATTACATATGGACTAGCCACAACCAAAGATGATGAGCAAGAACCTATCGAGGTTGAAGATGATGAAAAGGATAACAATAAAGAAGGCACAGTTGAGGGAGGCATTGATATGAATATTGGTGATTAGGCAACAGTTGAGGAAGAGCAGCAACCAGTTCAGAGTGTACAAGGTACACAAATGTTGAGTGCTAGTCCTCCACGGGTAATAAGTGTAAGTACTAAAACTGTCATAGTAAAGGATGTTTTTGATCCTACTGATCAAAACATCAATCCCCTAATAGAGGAATATTTGAAAAGAATACTTGTCCAATCCACACTATAGGACAAATTATGTGAAAACCTTGTATTGGCAAGTGTTGTTGAAATTTAAAAGTCAGAATTATGACTATAGGGGAGGAAGTGAAAACACAAGATACACCTACAATCACTCCTCAAGTCACAAGTGTACAACCTTCACCACACTTAGTTTTATATCAAAGGAAGGAGACAACAAGATGCACTATCAGTACACCCATGGAAAGCACTCTAGTCTCACACAATGTTCAAGAACTTGAAAAAGACAAGGTTGAGATAGTTGGAAAAGATAAGGTGGAAACACCAGTCAATAATGGGACACCAAGTCAAATGGGTTAGGTATATGTATCTACACCTGCAACACAAGTTCAAGGTGCAACTAAAATAAAAAAAGTAGAAAAGACAAATCTTGAGAGACAAATGTGACAACCAAGATGAAGGAGCTAGAAGTAATTCAAGCATTGGTAGCATTACCAGAATCAAGAACTCCTTCCAATCAAACTCTTTAGAGGCCAAGCACAGATGCAACACAATTTCAATTCTTAGTGTTGAGTCCTAGCTCATCTAAGGTAGAAGAGGTAATGACTTCTAAAGATGTTAGCCTACATGAAGAAATTGTATTGCCTAAGTTTGATTATGTAGCAATAAAAATTGAGCAAATGGGTATACTTTAAGAGGCCCCAGCAAGAAAGAAACATCAAGAACTCAGAAGGAAGCATAGGCAGAAGCAAGATTTGATTGAGATCAAAGACATTTTCTTAGATGCATTCAGTTTGCCTACTCCATATGAAACAAAGCCAATCATTGAACAATTGACCAACATAGTGGAAAGAGTAAGTGATATAAACCTAGATACTAATGCCCAATTATTAGAATAGTCTGATAAGAAGTTTCAAAATAAAGTGAATGAGAAGATATCTAGTAATATAGCACTAACACAAGTTGCATTGGCAACTAAGATAGAAAGTGTAAAGAAGATACTAGAGAACATTTTCTCTTTGTACACAAAACAGTGTAATCTTACACTCTTCACACAAGAGATAAGGAATCACATCCTGAGCTTGGAAAGTCAAATGTAGTCATCCAGAGCCAAATTTCCTATGATTCTAGCTCAGAGTGAGAAACATTTCAGGACCCTGTTGCAAACCCATTTTCACTTAGCAATATTATGTGTAGATGAAGCCAACATCAGGGCTAAACTAATCAACATCCAGTCTACATTGAATCATCACATGAGATTCTACATAAGGGGCTAGGCTATGCAGAAACACTTATGAAGAAAGATCCCAATCTTTCTACATTAGATGGCTTAATACACCTTGCTGCTGAGCTAGCCATCGAAATTAAATCTTTGGAGGTAACATGTGATAATTGGGATGCAGCTCTTAAGATTATTCTTAAGGTCCATAAATCCTTTTTGGAAAAATACACTATTAGTGTATAACCCATTGACATCAGTGTCAAAAAGGGGGAGTAAGAGCTAAGGGGGAGAAAAAAAAAGAAAAAGGAAAAAAAATGGGAGTAAGAGCAAAGTAAGAAAATGAGGAGTAAGAGAAAGCAAGTAGAAAAGAAAGTAAAAATATCAGCTGAGGCACATCTACTCAATAGGAGAAATATTTTGATACAGAGCAGAGTACATAATAGATCAAACAACTGATGGGCAGTTATGAGATTCTGAGGCATAATTCATGTTGCTAAATTTTGATATTTTGAAATTTTGTATAGAAGCCAAATAGTCATTTATGTTATGCTCTTAAGAATAAGAGTATTAATGTATGACCAAGTGTTTTTGACACTCATGTCAAAGGGAGAGATTTTTAATCCCAAATTGCATTGACAAGTGCGTGTCTATACACTTAAGTCATTTACTTAGTTCATGTCGAACAAGTAACATATGTCAAGCACAACATGTAAGTTAGAACATTCTGAGTAAACAGTGAGTGTCAAGTCACTCAAGTGCCAAGTAGACATTATATGCCGAGTGATTTAAGAGCTAAGCAAGTAGTGTATGTTGAGTCATTCAGATGCCAAGTGATAACATTGAAGTCACAGTATGTGTCGAGCATTAGGGACTTTAGATGCCGAGTAACACAATTTTGTCATTGTTGTTTGTATTGCCACAAAATACTATGTAAGCTATTTTTAGGCCGACTTAAGGATTGAATTACGATATTTTGGTGATAAGGATGAATATTATTTAGGAATCCCTATGTATTACATGCACCCAATCAAGTAAAGGGAAGGTTTAAACAACAATATGGATGAATCACAATTGTTGATTCATACCTAACCCTACCTCACCTAAGTCTTCTTAAGGAAGATGAACCCTAAATTTCATATGTGCAAGTAAGGAAATGAATGAATTATGAAGGAGAGTTTTGCATGCACAAACTAGGACATTGCTGGCGATCAAGGCATTATGATCTAAATTGTATTGTAGAATCAGTTAAAGGAGAATAGAAGAAGAAAAAAATGAATAACAAAGAGACATTTGATCCTTTGCAAGCAATATTTGGAGATTTTTAACCACCTATTTATTCATTGTCCCTACTCCTCCAAGGTTTGGAATCTTTTGACTAGGGACTATGGGGTCAGTTGGTGTATCCCGACAAACATCCAAGAGTTCTTCAAACAATGGAATAGTGTGCACATTGGTATGAAGACTCAGATGTTATGCTCCTAGTCTCTTCCGCACTTTCATTGGGGAATTTGGAAAGAGTGAAATAATCTTATCTTTAGAGACAGGGAATCCCCTACTTTTGTTATTGTAGAGGAAATTGAAGGCTCAATGAAGGAGAATTTTTCCATCAAAAAGGGAGGAGACATTGAAGAAGGAGGAAACAACATAGAAAAGAAAAAGGACAGGGATAGGAAAAGACAAGAGGCTAGGTGGCTTTTTCCCCCTGAAGACTAGCATAAAGCCAACTTTGACGGGGCATCCAAAGGGAATCTTGGCCCTACAAGCTATGGAGGAATTATCAGAAATAGTCATGGGGGCAATGTTGAGGCTTTTTCGTACTGTCTTGGGTCTTAGTCGAACCATTTTGTTGAGACTAGTGTAGCTTGTCACATTGTCAAATTGGCCCTGGCTTCTGGGATCGAGAACCTTTGGTTGGAAGGGGATTCTTTAAATATAATTAATTGTTTAAATGGTCACTCCCTACCCTCTTGAACCATTGAGAATTGGTGGAGGAGATTAAATTTGACTTGGGAAAATTTAATAAGGTTCACATTAGCCATGTGTACAGGGAGGCCAACTCAGTCGTGGATTGTTTTACAAACGAAGCAATAGTAAAAAACACAATGATGACATGGCATAATGGTGACAGCTTCCAGGGGCTATGAAAGATTTAATACTGTTGGATCATATCCAAGGAAGTATGAAGGCAATCCAATATTAATTACGGAAAGATATGAAAGATTGCATGTCAGACAAAGTGTAAATGAAAATCATGCGAAGGTATTAACTATCCATCATATCGAGTATGTGTGGCATGTTTTATGGGTCAATTTTCCTTCTACCATTATAATTGTCAAATTTAAAAACATTTTTGGGTTTCAAAATTTCAAGGAAGCTGAAGTCTGTGAGAGAACAGTGACCAGGTGCAGGATTTTCAAACCAGAGGACATTATGGTAGGGGAGAGAAGTAGGAAGGAGCCGATGGGGGAGGCAAAAAATTGGAGAAAAAGTCTGAAGGTTTGGCATAAGCTAGAGAAGAGTGGTATTATGAGATTCATAGAAAAAATCCATGGATTCGATAAGGAGATCACTAAGATTATGGTGAACTCATGGAAGGATGGGCATGTAAAAATTGATGGGGTCACTCATCAGGTTAACGTGGAACTGATTACCCAGGTCATGGAGATCCCCTTAGAGTGGATAAACTTTTTTAGAGATAAGAAAATGTCAATTAATGTAGTCAAAGACTTTTTGAAGGATGAGGATGAAAGGACGAAACTCATGAAGGCTGAGACATACTACAAAATGGAGTTGATTAAAAAACTTTGGAGGTATGTCTTAAGGGTTATTATCGAATATATATATCTGGATACTAGATTCGATAGGGTCAGAACACATCACTTCATTTTGTTAAATCATTTTAGGCATGGCATAAAGATTTCCTTTCATTTTTATCTTTTCACTTCAATGAGCAAGGGCATTGAGGGTTTTAAAAAGAAACCTACTGCAAACCCAACCCTTCATGAGGGTTTGCTCCTTCTGGTCTATAAGTACCTAAAGACTCAGACCAGGGGCAAATCCCTCGGTGAAATTGGGGATGCATCTGAGGAAACTGGAAGCTTAGATTCTGAGGAAGTTCAAAGCATAAATTTGGAAGATGAGGATAATACCCACTCTAAAGGCAAGAAGTCAAAGGAAGGGGAGAAAATTTCTCCCTCTGCCAGCATTGTTCCTAGCAGAAAGAGCCCTCAGGGCTTAACCCCCAGTCCCCCCAAGTTTGAGGAATAGGAGGAGGAGGAGTATAACGATGAAGAAGAGGAAATAGAGTTAGAGGAAGAGATGAAGGGGGAGGACAATGAGAAGGTTGAGGAGGATATGATAATTATGTCGGGGAACCCCAAGAAAAGGAAGGCCGAGGTGGCTTCGCTGTTGGAAGAAACAAAAGCCCAGATTCCTACGATTTTGGGCCTTGTCCCTTCTATTTCTTCACCACAGGGGAAGATAGAAATTATGGTGGAAGATAGTGGGGAGATGGTTTTTAAAGATAGGAGGAGGTCATGGAGAAATTTCAACACTAAAATGACGAAGATGGGGATTGTCAGGGGGACGATGAACCCCCAAGTAATGGAAGATAAAGATGGAAAAATCCATTTTGATAAACTTATTGACCCTACTCTAGTTGGAATTTCTAACAATGTGAGAGAATATGGGCTCAATCTACTCAATAACACTAAAAATAACATGATAGATAGTTTTCGCTCTATCAAGTGGCTATATCATGAGATAGAAGAGCTCAAGGACAAAAGGAGCCAAGAGGATGGCCATATTAGAAGCAACAACCAGGGATACCATGCTGACCAGGAGGATCAAATTTCAAAAGTTGAAAAAAGAGTTCAAAGGATAGAGATTTCTAATTAGAACTTGGCTAATCAGGTGATTGCAACTTTGAACACCCTAAATGAGAATATCAATAGTCTAGGTGAATCATTGAAGAATGCTGGATTTGGTGGGGAAAAGGAAGATAAGGCCAGTATGGACTTTCGGCAAGTTGAGGGAGAAATAAAAGAGACTCAGGGACCGGTGGATGATTAGAACCAAGACCAAGTGGGCATGGACAACTGGAGGGCCAATGAAGCTGCAGAGACTTTGTAGGTTATAGATAAGGAGAACTAATAGTTTTAGTTTTCATTTTTTGTTTCATCCTTATCTAGAGTTGTTGGTTTTTGTTTCTTGGCCGTGGACCTATCTTTTGGTTTTGACTTTTTATAAGTAGATGTATAGTAGCTGGACTTTACTTATTATTTCTTTTTTAGATCTTATGTAAAAACTTTTGGGTTTTAGGATCCTTGTAAAACCTGTTTTACTTAATAAAAAACAAAGAGACATTTGATCAAGAAGGATCAAGTACACAATAGGATAGAGGTGATATGTCATCAAGCATCAGAGTGCTAATCACATGATCATTGCTAAGACATTTTAACAGGTGAATTAGTTAAATCTCTTAACATAGTAGTCCTAATAGGTTGTATTGAAATCTTCTAACAAGGTGCTTACTTAATTATGAGTTGAAGTCCTTTAACCAGCCACACTTTAACAAGGTGTTGAAATCCTTTAACAAGGTAAGACCTAATAATATTTGTAAGCCTTTAACATGGTAGACCTTTCATAGGGTAGATCATGTTTCATGATCAAACATTGTAATCTTCATTGGATACACTTTATTACTGTAGTAGTAAAGATTTGTGGGTGTCATCCCCACCCTAGTTTTACCTTCTCATTGGAGGGTTTTTGGGTAATCATATCTTGTGTCATGAATGTGTGAATGCTTACTTACATGCTTTAGATGGTATTTTAGTTAACTTATTGAATATATGAGATGGATGTGTGGTGAATATTTTACGGGTCAAAGTTTAAAGCACTGATTCACCCACCCCTCTCCCACCTTAGAAGTTTACTTTTCCTATTGTAATTCCAACAAGTATATTGAGCATCATAAATATGGCAATCATAAATAAGATTAAGGCTATTGTAAACCTGACTAAACAGACTATCATACAGAGCCATGAGACCACTTTGCCCAACAACAACACATGGTTTTCTATCAAGTTCCACTTGTGGTTTCTGGAGATCTACAAATTTGTTCAATATTGTAGACATCAATGTCAATATAATAGAGTTATCTAATCTTATTTGAATAAAAGAACCAATATTTGGTTTTAAATTCTATGCACTATCTTTTTGAGGTAATTGTAGAGCATTATAAACAAATACCTTTGTAGGACATTTCTCCCCTCTTTCCTTAGTGATGTGTTGAAGATCCCACAAAAACTTAACACACTGCTCGTAGAGATCACTACAATAGTTGTTATTATTAGGTAGTGTCATTAGCCCACTCACTGCAGTACTCAAATGACCAGTATTTTGGAGCAACAACACATGATCATTTCCCATATTCAGGTTGAATAGATAGTTATTCTGTGAAAGAGTCATAGTGTTATCTACATTAGGTTCATCCTCTGATAGACTTGTATCAACAACCCAACTAAGTTATCATCATATGATCTAATAGACCCTTACAATCCATATATAATCCTTCTCTTCACCAAATATTAGAAAGAACCAATAAATCAAAAAATACATTTATATAGAATTGATTAATCTTATAAGCTATTTAATCTCGCCCCCTTCACCACTAATCATCATTCATCTCACATATGTATCAGATTTAATTACTAAAGTGTATCAAATTTGCACAATCTACACTAGATGATTATTTTCTCTTCTTGAATAGATTGTGAGATAGTTTTTAGTATCAATCTTGATCATAGTATGAAAGGCTAGTGTAAGCATGTGTTGGACATGATTTTACTTTTCAACAAAAATATTGTGAGTTTTAAATTTAATGCTATAATGAAATTAATGCTATAATGAATTCAAATTTGTATTATAGGTAGTGAATTCAATGCTATAATGAATCCTAGAGAAAAATAGTGGAGAATCACCAAAGGATCTGAATAAGAATTGATTTCAATATACTATCTTAGCCCATATCCTCCCTCATTCTAGTTGAAACCACTTTGCAGTTCAACTAAATATCATTGAAAACCTAATGAATACAATAGAGCACTAGTTGAAGGAAGCAAAGATATCAAGATCAAAATTATATTGCTTGGTGACTAGGCTAAAGATGATCAAGAATAAATTACTACTTTGGTAATAGTTTTGAAGCAAAAGAAATAATAGAGTAGGAAATTGAGGAGCCTAAAAGGGTAGTGATTGATAAAGGAATGGACATGAAACTCTATCTCAAAGAAAAGAAGCTATTAGAAAGATATCCTTGGTATATTAGTTTGAGCTTCACTTGGTTTTGAGAATACTTTAATATTCTCTACTTAACAAGGCCAACCACGTGAAGGTGGAAGCTCATTTGGCCTCACCCCCCTCCCCCTAACATTAATCTAAATTTATTATTATCATCTAATTACATACTTCAGTTATTCAATCATCCATTTATGAACTATAACATTCAATCAATACAATCAAATAACATTCATTAATATGACACAATACTAATCGAGACTTCATTAACACATAAAAATATTCATTAACATGAAATAAAAATCAATATTAATACACAATATTCATAGATAATTACTTAAAACAACATTCTTTCATTATCCAACAAAGTTTATCAAAGAGCATTTTTAAAAAATCATTTCTTATTTTTGTTTTTCTTAACTTTCTTAAGAAAAAGGTTGATAAGAGCATCAATATCTTCCTCATTCTCCTCCTCTTGTGGCACATGTAATGTCAAATTATGATGCCTCTTCCTATTTCGAGGAGCAAGAGGCTACTGCATTAAAGGGGGCTATGTTGCAAGAACAAGTAAATGGGTTAAATTGGCATACTCTTTTTCTTTTTTTAACTACTAAAAGTATTTAATTAACTAGCACAACATAACATGCTTTTTTCTTACCTAACAATGCCATGTCATGTACATTAACATTTTTATCTGCCACCACTTCAACATGCTGAACACTTGAAACATGCTGCACTGCTTCACCATGATGTTCAACATGCTCTAAAATATTTAAAAAAGGTTACACGTCAAATTGCAATTGAAGATGCTAAATTATATTCATAATTGCATAATTTATTTCCAATAGCAAATTAATACCTCCACCACTATGATGCACATCATGGCCTTCATCACGCGCAAATTCTGTGATAGGATATGAAGGTTGTAGTGAAATGTTATGCAGTTAATTTATGTTTGAAACTAACACCAAAAAATAAATTTCTCAACTATGTAATTTTATTTACTTTTCATTTGACCAATTTACTTGTGTCTCATTTGGTGCACTGGATTCTTGAGTATGGCTTTTAGATTCTTGGTGTAGGTGTGCAACCATGAATTTATAGCCTTCCTTCAAGGCGATTGATCATCATCTGCATCCATGTCATCATCATCATTACCATCATCATACTCGTCACTTTGATCATCGTCTCCACCACCACCATCTTCATCACCATCACCATCATCTTCATCACCATTATCATGACCATCATCATCATGACCATCATCACCTTGATCATCACTATCTTCATCAACATGATCGTGATCATGATGATGATCATCATCACCATCATTGTCAGCATTAGTAGAATCATCATTACCTTCTTCTCCTTCATTATTGTGTAACAGTCATTTGTGATCATCATTTACTTCATCTTCTAATTCTTCAGTATCTTCTTCTTCCATCACATTATACTTTATCGGCCTTCCTCTTGGATCATGTCTAACAAAAAATGACCAACCTAGTTTGTGTGGAATGCCAAAGTAAAACACTTGCTCACATCGGCTTGGAAGAATATAGGGCTCATTTCCAACTGGCTCAAATGACCTTGTATTAATCATTGTAAATCTACTATCATGTTCAATAATAGTCTTATTAGGATCATTTCGATTCAACCATAGCCTATACCATTTGACAATAAATAGAACTAATTTGAATGAATTAAAGTCACACTCAAGTATATCATCCAAAATGCCATAGTATCAATTTTTAGATTGTTGAGGATGTACGTCATTTCTAGATGAAATATTGGTGACCTTGAAGGTTGTACTTATCCCAGAATCACAAGTTTTCTTCATTTCATCTAATTTTTTATGCAAAACTTATGGCCATGGTAGTACATAGCTTTGTGGCATTTTATTTACAATTATTCAAACATATCAAAATTATTTGCATCGATCTGTGAGTTGATATTAATCTTATGGGTCATGATTAGTAATCTTCTACGTTCCTTTCTATCTCCTAAGCCATATGCTAGATCAAGTACCATTGGTGTAATATTGAGATCTCCATTATAATGAGCTTCTTTAACCAATGATGTAACACCATCCCATGTTAATGGGCAACTATTTTTTTGAGATTGTTGAACCCATATCGTCATCCAATCAAGATTGTTTGTAGTATACAAATGTAGTGCATCCCACTCACAACCAACTATAAAGAAAATAACTAGACTAGTTAGAAACAACTTATATTTATTATGGATAATAATTAATTAACTACAAAAAAAAAATTATAATTACCTCTCACTCTCCTCAATCTACCTTTCCTCATCAAGTACTCCCCTTCAAATTTATTAATAGAGTTGGGATCCCAAATGTGATCTACATGGATATTTGTTGCAAACTTTGGAAGATATTCACTAATGTACATGTACACCATGGTCTGGTATACCATACCTAAAATTGTGGCCATGTTTCTTCTATCTCTTTAAATGCATGACCATCCACAGGCATTCACATAATGTCATCTTGACTTCTATTGCGTGCATGGTAATCCATAAATTGTGCCAAGCTAGTGCACCTAAATAATTGTTGAAGACATGGAGTAATGAGAATGTACCAAAGAACCTTGTGAGACACCTTTTTTGTTATTTGATTTGACCGATATCTACTAATATGACAATCAGGGCATTCTATTGCAAATTCATTTTGTTTATGATATAGAATGTGATCATCGAGACATGAATGTATTGTCTGATACTTCATTCCAATTTGATTCATAATGGTAGATAATTCTTAGTATAAATGAGGCAAAATGTTTGATAGTAATAAGAAAAACTCACCTATCAACCTACAACAACAAATATGAATTGTTAATATAATAAATAGTAATGGTATACTAACATTGAAGATGACAAAAATTTCATATCTTAACATACGTGACATTGCTACATTAGATAAACCATTCATAACCTTCAAGTTCACCAACAACACTATAGCAGAGAGAAGAGTTGTTTAGGAGCCTTTGTATAGGGGCTCATGTGCCTTCTCAAGTATAAGTATATCAAGACCATCTTCACCATCATTATCAGATGCACTAGTACCATCATCCTGAGCATCTTGATCAGCTATGCCAATGTCATCTTCTTTAATCATGTCATTTGGCACATTATCATCTTCTTCCATGGGAGTGTTATCCTCATCTTAGATATTCACACGTCCATTTTCCTCCAATAGGAAATCCACATTTAGCAATCAATGAAAATTGTGTCCCTCTTCAATGTGACCATGTTGCCTACAATGACTCTGGGCTATTGTGATTAAAATTCTTTGATTCTTTAAGCCCTTACACTTTTTGCAAGGACAATTATATTTATCAACTTTTCTTTGGAACTAAGACCACAATGTGTTGGAATTCACATGTGGGAAGGTTTACTTCTAAGATGGGGGGGGGGGGAGAGGTGAATCAAAAGTAGATAACTTTAACCTTTTAAAACATTTTAGCTAAGATCATTCACATGCATCTAACATATCCAATCAACATGAAAATAAAGACATGCATGAAAATAGATAACACAAGATTTTAGTCACCTAGAAACCTCCAAAATGAGAAGGTAAAACTGGGATGGGGATGACACCCACGAAGTATCACTGCAGCAATATGTAACTGTTTAAGGTTACAAAGATTTAACCACTTCCAATGGTCTGCCCTGTGAAAGGCTTGTTCTGTTAAAGACTTTACACTTTGTTAAAAGTGACTAGGTTAGAGGATTTACAAACACTCACTTGGAATGTTACCCTGTTAAAGGATTTAACACCTTGTTGACAGGCTTACAACATGGCTATTAGACCAACCTATCATCATAGGATTTTCATTTCTAATACAATGGCTAGAGAGTATTAGAAAGTCTTGACCTCATGACTTGCAATCTTCAATTGCTGATTCCAGATCCTCATTTTGCTGTCTTTTCTGATCCTTCCTTGATCTAATATGTCTCTCCTCAAAATTTTGATGCTTTTTTCTGATCAATTAGATTTTGCAATGCTACTCTTCCCTCTAAGTCCTTACACCCTTCTGAACTTTGCTAACATTCTCCCATATGTCTCTCTTACATGCGAATAATGGGTTTTTATCCCCCTTTTAAAGTTTTTGAAGACTTAGGCTTAGGTATGAATCTACGATTAGTATTCATTCTTCTTTTCTCGCTCAATTCTTTCACTTTTCCTATTGGATGCATGCTTTCTCCATTTTTCTTATTGGCTACATGTTGATTACATAGGGAATGTAAAAGATTTGATCTTATCTTCAAGATCCTTCGAGATTCATGTTGAGTTGGCTCAAAAATGGTTTACATCTGAGTTTGTGAAGGCACAAACTCATATGCTGATTCTGTGTTACTCGACACTTACTAATTGTTGATGCTCGACACATATAGCAATTATGTCTCACTTAGCTCCTATAGTAATTTTGTTTAGCTCGACATCTATACTTTGCTGAACACCTTTAGTGACTCGATATCACTTATCACTTGGCACTTGAATCTTGCTCGGCACTTGAAGTTCACTTGGAACCTATCGAATCTCTAGCTTGGCATCTGTATTATACTCGACATCATCTTGAGAATTGGTTTAAGTGTGTTGACACTCAATTGTCAAAACCAATCCGAGACTAACAATCTCCCCCTTTGACATGAGTGGCAAAAACACTTAACTAAGCATTATGAATCTGATCTCTATGAGTATAATATATATCTTGTTTGGCATATGTACAAAACTTCAAAAGCTTGTTCAAAATTTTGTAGATGATTATATACCTCAAAAACTTGTAACTCCCCTTGAGCTAATGTGCCATTTCTATAACCAGAATTCCCTTAAGCTAAATTTGTCTCATGCTAATGTGTCTTATACTCTTTGCCTTGTCTGCTTTATGTCTGGTCTGTATCTACTCTGTTTGTACTTCCCCTTTGTTTTTGCTCCCCCTTTCACACATCTCCTTGTAGTTTTTGTTATCCTTCTAGCTTTATTTCCTTATCTCTCCGTAAAACTCAAAATTTTATTATCTCCCCCTTTGGGTATATCTCTCCCATATCTACATAATGTATTATCTCCCATCTTTATTATATCTCCCTCTTCTTTGACACTTATGTCAAAGGGTCCTAGGAATGAATGGAATATTTAGCCAAAAATGTTTTATTTACCTAGATTATCATCTTCAAAGAAGCATCCCAATTATCTAAGGAAACTTCTAGTGCTTTGAGCTGGATGATTGTCTCTGTTACAAGATGTACTAGGCCTTCTAAGGTAGAAAGATTAGGATCTTTGTTTAAAACATTTTGTGCATATGCCACTTCTTTATGTAGTACTTCTAGATGTGGGGTGATAGCAGACTAAATTTGTATTAGTTTGGCCTTAACATTAGCCTCTTTTTCTGTTAAGACACCTAACTCCTTCTGAGTGTGAAGTGTTGTGGCAAAATGCTTCTCACTCTAAGCTGGATCCTTAGGTAGCTGTGTGCTAGATATCTTAAGGTTCCTCTCCAAGCTCATTATTCTCTAGCTAGTCTCTTGTGTGAAATATGAAGAGTCACACAGTTTGGAGTACACTAAGAATATGTTCTTAAGTACTATTTTCACTTTTTCAATCTTCTTGGCCAATTCTACTTGTGATAGTGCTATCTCACTAGATATCTTCTCATTAACTTTCATTTGAAATTTCTTTTCAGACCATTCTAATAATTTAACATTAGTATCAAGGTCTTCATTTTGTACCTAGTCCACTATGTTGGATAGTTTCTCCATGATGGACTTTGTTTCATTAGGTACTGGCAAGCTAAAGGCATTAAGGAAGATGTCTTTGATTTCTATTAGTGCTTGCCTCTACCTATACTCATTTCTGAGTATCTCCTAATTCTTTTTCCTTTCCAGTGCCTCTTGCACTTCATTTATCTGTGCTAGGTTCATTGTCTTGTAGTCATTATTTGGTATGACTATTTCTTCATCAAGTGCAGGGTCTCCATAGTGAAGTACCCTTGCTACCTTGGTGGAGCTCGAGCCTAGTGCCGATATTTGCAGTGGTACTACATCAGTGCTCAACTTCTTAGTAGGAGTCCCTGAGGTAGGCAAATTAACCAGTGCATGTATTGCCTCTTGCTCTCTTTCCTTGGGGGTTTTCTCCTCTTCTCTTCTGCCTTGATCAATTACAATGATTTGAGGAGGTGCACCTTGGCTTTGTGCTGTAGGATCCTTTTGTCCTATCTACTCCTTATCTTGGTCCTCAATAGTTATTGTAACTAAAGTGTCAACCTTAGCAGTTGTGTCTTGTGCTACTTTCTCTTTTAGTTGATCACTTGTAGTTGTAGGAGGTTGTGAAGGTGGTTCTTGTGTGTTCACCTTCTTCTTGGTAATTTTAGTTACAAATTTTTGTAATTCTTCTACACTCACCAAAATAGGATTTTTGCACAACTGTGATTGAAAAGTTGTTTGGTGAAGGATCTTTTTGAGATCCTTTGTAGACAATGGATTAATGATCTGATCTGAGGTGTCAGGAACATCCTTGACAATTATAGTTTCTGTAGATGTAGGTGCTGCATGTGGAGGACTGGGTGGTGGCAATTGGGTGTCATGGATAATTTGTTCTTGTTGTTGCTCCTCAGTTGTTGCCTCATCACCTTTATGTGTCTTCTCCTCCACTGTAACCTCTTCTTTCTCTTGTTCTCCTTCTTCCTTTTCATTTTCCTCTTCCTCATCATCATTTCTTCCCTGAAAGGGATCTTCTTTGTGATGTCCCCACTCTACTATATAAATTAAATAATAAATAATATTATACATAAAGTGATATTAATAAAAATATTAAAGTAATAATATTTTATATGTAATATTATATAATAATATCCTTGCATTATAATAGCAATATGGAATTAGGAAATTAATTAAATAACAATAAATAATTATATTATAATGATTAAAATATGATTTAATATAGAAACACTATTAATATAAAATATAATAGTATAATAATATAATTTATACAGTTGATATATTAATAAAATGATATATGTTACAATATAATTATTATTAATAATAATTATATTAATATTACAATTACTAATATATTAATAATAATTAATGTTACAATATATTATTATTATTAATATAATATAATTAATATTATAAAAAGACACGACTCTTAGAAATGAAAACTATATATACATAGAGGAATATAATATGGAGTGATATATGATAAGAAGGAGAAATATAAAAGGGAAATAAAAGGGAACCAGTGGTAATTTGGGAGAAAAAAGAGAAAATTATACACAGTAAGGTTATTAACTCTAATGTTCAAAAAATGGTTCATTACATTCTTGTCCTTCCTTGATAGTTGTTAAACCATAAATCAATTTTCACATTTGTGTGGACTTCTTTACAACATCCTCGATTTTATTCTGTAGAATGCCGAAGGCTTTGTATTTGGGTGCAAATTTGCTCCCATGTTTCTTGTTAGCCTTGCTTATTTGACCTTTTGTAAGGTCTGGCATTACATGAGCCAATGTTGAATCCCTTATTTCCTTCTCCATTTTTAGGCAATAATGCCATTTATTTTCAACTATTGAACTTAGCTCCTTAGACATTGAATTATCTAGTTCAAGTGGGGTAGTCTTGAACTTGGCCATCATAGTGTAGATAGACTCTTCCACTATGTTTTTCTCTTCTCTCCTTAACTTATTAAAATCAATATTCTATAAACCAATTAAACTTGCATCATCCCTTATGTTATCACAGACATTTTCAAGATCAAATTTGGTGGTGTGACTTACCACTCTAAATTGATCATTGTCAGATTCTATCTTCTCTTCATCTGACTCTGGGAGTGCAACATATTTTCTTCTCTTCTTTTCTACTGGTCCTCCTTGCTCTGTGGCTTTTTTATTTTCCTATTCCTTTTCCACTTTCATTGTTGCCTTGGCATCTACCCTTGTAGTAGGCTTGGCTGGGCTCGACTTTGCTGCTTTCTTCTTCCCTTTGGGATGTGCAACAGGTTGTTTCTGTGCTTTTCTCTTCTTAGGTTCAGCCTTGGGTGCTTCCTGCTCAACACCTTCTTCTTTCTCTGCATCCTCACCCATGCCTTAGGTCAGTGCTAATGGTTCTTGACCTTGTTCTTCTTCATCATCTTCAACTTCTTCATCTTCTTCTTCTTTAGCAGTACCCTCGCCAAATTTTGCCTTTAACTTCTTAACCAATTTGTCCTTTTTCTTCAGTGTGGAGGCAGTCTTCAATTCCATGTCCACTTTTAATCTCACCACATCATAAGTACCAAAATGTGGTGCACTTTTTTCCACTTCTTCTGCTAATAGTGCAGTTATAGTTGTAGATGCCTCATCTATGTTTATCTCATATCCAAGAGGTCTTAACCATCTAACCCTTGGTGTAGCTGCTTGTATGTAAGTATAATCAATATCTACAAGAAAGCATACATCATTTATATGTTGTTCTACTAATGAAACTGGTATCCTTAATCAATGTTTCATGGTCTTCTTGAAATCTTCAAAATAACTTGTCATAAGAGTTTCAAAATTAGCTCCCATTTTTTCAATATACTCATTCACTTGAGCTACTATAGACCTGTTGGTTTTCCAACTTACTTTTCTAAAGGATGGAAATTCATTTTGTACAGAGAAAAATATGCAAATCATAGTTGCACCAAATTTGCACTGTGCTCTGTTAGTTCTCCTTATTGCTGCTAAGTTTTCATTGATTTGTTGCAATTGCAATTCTACAAGATCATAAGTATGATCCTTTTTCACTAGTTTGAAGCCAACATCTATTGCAACGCATGACACACTATTAAGTCTACTAGATTGATAAAATTTGTGTGAAATAACCCTAACAACAAAATCAACAAGAGGGTCTTGGATTGTACTATAGTCATTCCTTTCTTGTTCCATTTGACACTTGTGTTCTTCTCAATTGCTTCCTTGGAATCAATTCTAAGGGTCTTTGGCCGATCTAGGGTTGGATACCCTGTTACTCTGTATAAAATCCTTTTTATTATCTTCATTGGACCATCTTCTAGCCACAAACTTCTATCATGAATCCTGCTAAGTAAAATTCTAATCCATTCAGTTTTGAAAATTGTGGGGAATTCTAGGGCACGAGTCAAACCCTTCTTCTCAACGATTTGGTATTCTTCTTTCAAGACTCTATTTTCACACAATTTTTCATAGGCTTCCCTCATCTCCATATCTCCTACAACTCCAATTTTGCAGTTGTAATATCTCCTAACATCCTAGACCATAACTACCTTAGGAGGTATAACAGATAGGGCTTTGGATGGGTCATTTTTGTATGCTACTTCAAGGATTCGCCTAAAATTGGGTTGTTTTACTTCGTTTGACACAAGTTGGACCTCAAACAACTCTTTCTCCTATGATTTCCTAGAACTAGAGGCCATTTGTGTGATCTAGGGTTTAAACACAAAGAAAATGTGAAACTGCATAGCTCAATACTAGTGTAAATACCTTGAATCGATGAAATTGTGTTGGATTACTGTTGAAATTGGCTCAAATGCTAGATTCTCTGCTTTGAAGTTGTTTTGCACTCTCCTTCATCTTTTGTCTTTGTTCATGATGAAGAAAAATGGTTCAAAATGTGATAATATACCTTAATTTCATAGCATTTAATCCTTAGTGCATATATAGCTATCCACTCAGCTTCTTAAGCATTTATGCATTACTTGACTTCCATTGTCTTTCCACCACTCAGACATCCACTGAAGTATCCTTCATTTGGCTTCAACTGAAATGTTTCTTCGCTTAGCTTCTACTACCACTCGGCTGCAACTAATCATTCACACTGATTTCGGTAATCAACTCGACTTGTATTAGAATTTTACTTAGCATTTGAGGGCCACTCAACAACACTTATGAAATCTTGAAATTTAGCTTTGCATCCTTATTCATGCTGATCTCTTGTTTTCATTACTTACTTATCTTGGAACTGTTGTATGATAAAGCTTTGTATATCAGTTCCACATGCCTTCTTGTGCTTAGTTGAATGAAGTGTAACCACTTGACATTTTAGGTGAAGTGATCCCTTCATTTGATGTGTTGCTTCCATATTTTTTCTTCCATGTCTTATTTATTTCTCCTCTGATGTGTTCACATCTATGTTTTCTTTTCCTTTGCTAATCTCTGAGTTGGGTGTCTTTGACCTTGTTAGGAAATTCCTGTTGATATGTCCAGTCTTTAAACAACTGAAACATGTGGTTTGGCTAAGCCATCTACTGTAGTTTCCACTGAAGTGTGTTCTTATGCAATTTTTAGGGATGTGTTCATATTCTTGATAGTAGTGGCAACTATACCTGGTGTTGTAGTCCCAATTGTAGTGATGTCCATGATTATTTCCCTTTGCAGGCTGATTAGGTGTCCACATAGGCTTTGATCTACACTCAAAATCTCTATGTCCATACTTCTTGCAATTATAGCAGTGACCTTCAAATCTTGGTGTTCTGATGGTCTTAGTCCTGTAGTCATGCACTTGATGTCCTTGCTTGTTGCACTTGTGATAGTGACCCACATTCTTAGGTTTGTCAAGCTAATGGGCATTCTTGCTCCTACATACATTAGAAGTATGTCCCTTTTTACCACAAAAATGACAAGTAGGTTTAGTGTTCTTACCTTTGTTACTTCTTTCTTCTGCAGTCTTGGATGACTCTCCTTGTTCAGTGCTAGTGTATCCTAGTCCTGAAGTATCATTGCTGGCTCTTGGTGATTTTAGCAGTTGTTCAAAGTACTTGATGGCCTCATTAGGTTTGTTGAAGCTCTCTGCAATTTCCTTCTCTCTTTTTAGGTCATTTTGCAGTTGCTCATTTTGCATCTTCAATGTAGAGATCTCAATGTCCTTGATATTCAGTTCATGATGTGCATTCATCATCTGACTTAGGATGTCTAGTTGCATATTGAAAATTCTTGCAAGCTCAATTGACTTTTCCAACAATCTGTTGGCAAGGTTTCTCTTGTCTTCTTCTAGCATAGCCTTATCTTCAATAGCTCTTTTCTTTTGTTCAGTCACTTCATAAAGCATCATGGCTTGTGATTCTTGTTCAATCTTGAGTGTTCTAATTTCTTTTGCTTGAGCTCTATTCTTCTCCATTAGGTCTGCTATTACTGCATCAAACTCTTGGGAATCTTCATTTGCAAACAATTTTGAGGTGTCAATCTCCTTGTATTGTGTATCATTCTCAGCTAAGGCAATCTCTTTTCTTCTCTTTAAGGATTTTCTTAGCTCTTCTCTGGCTTCTTCCAAAGTGTGTAGAGCAAGTTGTACATCAATTTCCCGATTCTCTATGATCTTCCCAAGTTTGTAGACTTCCATTTCAAGATCTTTTCTCCAAGCTGTAAGGCTCCTCCTTGTGAAAACTTGGCTATGATACCAATTGTTGGAATTCACAAGTGGGAAGGTTTACTTCTAAGAGCAAGGGGGGTGGATGAATCAGAAGTAGATAACTTTAACCTTTTAATTTTTTTAAGCTAAGATCATTCACATGCATCTAACATATCTACTCAACATGAAAATAAAGACATGCATGAAAATAGATAATACAAGATTTTGGTCACCTAGAAGCCCTCCAAAATGAGAAGGTAAAATTGGGGTGGGGATGACACCCACAACGTATCATTGCAACAATATGTAACTATTTAAGGTTACAAAGATTTAACCACTTCCAATGGTCTGCCCTGTGAAAGGCTTGTCCTGTTAAAGACTTTACACTTTGTTAAAAGTGACTTGGTTAGAGGATTTACAAACACTCACTTGGAATGTTACCCTGTTAAAGGATTTAGAACCTTGTTGAATGGCTTACAACATAGCTCTTAGACCAACCTATCATCATAGGATTTTCATTTCTAATACAATAGCTAGATAGTATTAGAAAGTCTTGACCTGATGACTCACAATCTTCAATTGTTGATTCCAGATCCTTGTTCTGCTGTCTTTTTTTATCCTTCCTTGATCTGATATGTCTCTCCTCAAAAATTTGATGCTCTATTTTGATCAACTAGATTCTGCGATGCTGCTCCTCCCTCTAAGTCCTTACACCCTTTTGAACTTCGCTAACATTCTCCCATATATCTCTCTTACACACGAATAATGGGGTTTCGTTCTCCTTTTAAAGTTTTCAAAGACTTAGGGTTAGGTATGAATCTACGATTAGTATTCATTCTTCTTTTCTCACTCAATTCTTTCACTTTTCCTATTGGTTGCATGCTTTCTCCATTTTTCTTATTGGTTGCATGTTGATTACATAGGGAATGTAAAAGATTCAATCTTATACTCAAGATCCTTTGAGATTCATATTGAGTTGGCTCAAAAATGATTTACATATGAGTTTGTGATGGCACAACCTCATATATTGATTCTATGTTACTTGACACTTGCTAATTGTTGATGCTCGACACATATAGGAATTATGTCTCACTCAGCTCCTATAGTAATTCTATTTAGCTCGGCATCTATACTTTGCTCGACACCTATAGTGACTCGACATCACTTATCACTCGACACTTGAATCTTTCTCGACACCTGAAGTTCACTCAACACCTATTGAATCTCTGGCTCTACACATACTATAGCTCGACATCTGTATTATACTCGACATCATCTTGAGAATTGGTTAAGTGTGTTGACACTTAATTATCAAAACTAATATGAGACCAACATAATGTAGCCATTATCTCATTATTTTATCTTGGGTTCATATTGTCAAACATGGTCTTTCTTCATAGGAATATATATCTGCAAAAATATTAGGCATGTTGTACTTAATGTTCATATATGCACATATGGTTTTGAAAGAAAAATTTAGTGTAACTAATGTGTATATCTACAAAACTATTGGACATTTTGTACTTAATTTTTATATCTGCACATATGGTGGACATGTTGTACTGAATGTTTATATTTGCGCATATGGTTTTGAAAGAAAAAGTTAGTGTAATTAATGTGTATATCTACAAAAATATTGGACATGTTGTACTTAATGTTTATATCTACAAATATGGTTTTGAAAGAAAAATTTGGTCACCTCACTCAAATTCACCCATATTATAATATCAACAACTTTTGTTGAGCCTTTCAATTACTCCTTATTTTTCATGAGTTGGGGTCATTCAATAGAGCAAGTTTGTATTCAGTGTAGAGTATGCACATATTAGAGTTGTGACTATTTATTTTAGTAGTTTGGTATGATTCATTCTGGCAGTTGTTTGGCTTTCCTTGTGTACACTTTATAGCTTTGTGTTCAAGCACTCATAGTTAGATATTAACCCAAATATATACTATTCCATTGATCAAATGTGGTAGTATCAAGTTTTACATAAAATATGGACAAATTAGGTCTTTTCCGCCATGTTTTAGATATTATCTATCATGAAATGCATAAATGTTGTGGTGATAATTTTGGGACAATAAACAACTAGGTAATAGTTAATAATGACTGTGAGTCTTATCTTCAACATCTCTTGAACCCTTAAATAGTTACACATAATAGTTTTCATTAATTTAGCAAGATGCTTAACACCTACTTGTTTGCTAGATATCTCTCTTTTTGTTTAAATCTTACGATGGAAAGATTCTTTTACCATTTTAGCACAATTTCATAGACCACATTTTGTAATCAATTTTGTTCTGTGATTTCTTCATTTTCCTAAATTTTCCTTGTCAGAATTGATGCTAGAAGACGCCTTGATTTTTATCGATCTAATGTTGTTTCCCACTTCAAGGAGAAAATAGAGATTGAGTTTTAGTTGTTTCATAGATTAACTATTCCAATTTCAGATGTTTGAACTTGAAGATACTCAAACAATAGTAGTTTGCGGGTTCATGGATTTGCAGACCTAAAACATATTCACAAGTCCTCTTATGTCTATAACTTTATAATATTTATCTTACGAAATACCAGAATATCATAAATCCAACTACACTCTAAACTAATACTAATTATATTTTCAAAGCAACATAACTTGATAAATATAACATAATCCTCTAATATTTTAAACCCTTTACAGATATAGCAGCACTTATATTTTAGTAGTTCAGGAAACAATGAAAACGCAATGAGAGAAGAGAAAAACCTCATTATAGCTTGCAAAAAATCTTAACCACATGGATACAAATCAAAGCGTTCACCTCCCCATTATCTAAATCTATACGAGTCATAGATTTGATATAGCCATCTGGGTGACAATGCATTCATATTTAGATGACCACTATTTTCCACGCTCATCAAATTTCATTTGAACACACATTGCATCTCTGAAAGGTAAAAAACCTTGCCATTTCCATTTAGATGACACATGCCAACCTTTTTTCCATCTTCATAAAACAAGTACATTATTTGGTTCTTTAATAAAATTCTTACAGTTATCCCCAAGAATAATATTTGGAATTATAACAATTATCTGATATGTCTTTCTCTCTAGATCAAATCTTAGGTGCATAACAAATTTATTTTAATATTCTTTCATATAATATGATTCTTAACAATTTTATCTTAATATTCTTTCATATAATTTGAAATCCTTCTTGTTTTGGTCAGGCTTTCATCTTCAAGATAATGGGTATTCATAGTCATTGGATTGATCAATTTAAGAAATCCAGGAATAGGAGAAAGAAAAGATTGTTTTCAAAGTATTTCAAATAAACAACCTTGGCTCACACTTGGTATTGGGCTAAGTAGAGAGGATGGCTCATGCTCAAGAAAAGATCCATATGGCAAGGGTAAAGCAATAGCTACACAGAAGAATAGTTGATTTCGGTATTTTGATTATTATGATCTATTAGATATATATGTAGTTGTTTTATTAGATGGAATATAGCCAATTTATATCAATGAAAACTTTTTACAACATCAAGTCCAAACAAAAATACAACAATTTATATGTTTTTCTAAATATATGTAGTTTGACGATGAGTTTTATATGATGTGTTAATGGGAAAAAGGTTGAAAGCCTATAATATATTAAAATAAAGGGAGTGTACATATTGATAAGAGGACTCGATTGCAAACATGACTTCTCTTCCACTTCCATGCCCATGTTAGGCACAATGATCTCTTGGGAATTATTACCCTCTTCTTACACAAGATGAGCATCTTTATAGAAGTCCATAACTACTACATCATAACCCAATACAACTAGCTTCTGGGGCCATGATGTGGTTGTGGTTCAACTTGAAGATCTCCTCAAGAAAGGAGTCCATGCACATACCCAAATGCCTGTCTCCCACATGTGAGTCCTAGCCTTATACAATTTAGATTGGAGGAGAAAACTCATTCTAAACACACACGAAGACATGCTTGTGAATAACAATAGACTAGGTCAGGTCCATTTATACTAGATAAACATGGGGAGCAATTGACTTTGAAATAAGGTATAATGGGGCATGACACATGAAAATTCTCCTTAGTTTTGCTGCAAGCATGTCTGATACATGTCTAATAGTCATCTTTGAAGATTGTACCAAGATTTTCATAGGATATTTGCACATTAAACAAAATCTTGGATTAAGCAATCTGTACTTTACTTTCTAGCTCTCGCAGGTAGCAACAACATTCCAAGCAAAGCCAAAAATCCTAGATACTTAAGGAAACTCAATCTCTATATCCATTTTAGTCTTACTCTTGTTTGATTGTTATTGACAAGGGCTGGAACATAGGGTTGATGCTACCCATGGAAGGAAAATCACCCTCTCTTCAATGTGCTCCAAATAAGTGCACCTACAATTTGTACAAATACTTGAGCCAAAGACCTTGTAATAGACAGTTGTAAGGCAATACCTATTAAATTCTTTTCATCCAAGAAAATGGAACCTTGATGCAACATTACTAACATGTTTGATAACCAATCAGCTACTAAGTTTGCTTCCCTATAGCAGTGGGAAATTGAGAATTCAAGAAATTGTGGTAGCAACTTCCAGACCTCCCCCAACATACTGTAACTCACAATATTTTTTGGCATGAGAGCTGATGTTATAATTTGGGAGTCACCTTTTATGACCAATCTAGAAATGCTCTATCCATCTATAAATTCCCATTGACAGGGCTTCAAGTAAAGCTCTTACCTCCCCCATGTTATTTGATCCATCTGGCACCCTTGCATAAAGTGCTTTCAGAATTCAACCCATGTAATGCCTCACCACTGCACTTATTTTTTTGGCAGCGTTAGTTCTCTGAATGTATTTGGTATGGATTAAAAACCAATAGAAATGGTGTTGGTATCCATAAAACTAGGAATGGAATACATGTTTGGAGGTTGGCATACTTCCTTGGAGTGTTAAAAAACATTTCCAAAGAGTGGAGTGGCTAAGATATTGAAGGTTGAGAGGCAACCACCATATTTAACAAGGAAACCCACATTATCACAAGGGTTGCTTTAGTAAAACATTATGGAATTCAAGTTATTTAAGCTTGAAGAGAAGATTATTAATTATATTTATTATTATTAGGATGTCAATGTAAAAAAGTAAATAACTTATTAACTATTCATATTGAGGTTCACTTATCGTCTAAATTATTTTATCTAACTATATTACCACTGATGAAAGAACATCCAACAATGCGTACATTCAACAATGCATAACTTGAATATCTTTGAAGTGAGTGGATAGTGATATGGCAAAGGCTTCGCATGTTATGCTTAGTTGGATTTTGTAGGCATATTTGTAGAAATGGGAGGACAATAAACTAGAAAGATTATTGTGCAATTATTAACAAGCCAACCAATTATAAATGGCATAATATCATTTTGACGAAACCCTTACCAAATACATGTTTTAAAAAACAAATTAATTATTGATTTGATGAAACCCTTGCCAAATAGATTATGTGATAAGAAAAGTTGCATATTTCTACAATTAGCAATGACAACTCAAAACCTGCTAAATGTCTACAATGGCAACTTGAAACCTATCAAATGTCTGCAATGGCATCTCAAACTTGCCAAATGTTTGCAATGGAAACTCGATCAACCTGCAAACCATATGAGAAATGCAAACATAAATAGAAAAGGAACCTAAGGTAACTCAAAATGCAATAAATAAAACTTTAAGGGGATTGATCAATGGAAAATAGCTACTTCTTACCTCAAATGGCTCCCATGCACACAAAGCTCATTAAACCAACTCCTCCTGTGAAAAAGAAAATGTTATGTCATTTTCTTTCTTTGTTGTTATTAAATCCGATGTGGTCAAAATTTTGACCAAATTGGGAAACCCTAATTTGGTCAAAATTTTAACCAAATCAGGCAAAAAAAAAGATTTCATAGGCCAATTTGGCCTTTGGTCGAAAAATCAGTGAAAATGTACTAGTGGGAGTAAAACTTAATTACGAGTAGTATAAGTTACAATTTATTATTATTATATTCTATAGTCATTGATTATTTGTGGATAATTTAATTTATTAAATGATTTAACAATAGAAAGTATCTTCTTTATTACTTGATCAGTTAATATTAGTTATTAATAACATTATTAGATCCTTTCATTTGAATCAACACTAAATTGTCATATTAGATTATATCTTATTATCTATTATTTATTATTATTATTAGGGCTCATGACAACCAATGACCAAGATTAAATCTCAATCAATGGATGAGATAATTTAGACTTCAAAAAACCCTAACTAATTTGTTATCTGGTTCTCTGAAAGAGTCACAAAGCTAAATAATAATTATTTCTATTCCCAACAACAAAATAATTATTTTCTAATTCTTTGTTATGGACAAATAGTTGTCCAAGGTACCCCAACTAACATCTGTGACTCCCTATGTCTAAGAATGATTTTTTCTTTGCTTAACTACTTTCCCCAATTTTGAAACTTTTATTTTTTGTTTCCTCAATTCAATCTATTTTTTTCTATGCCTTCCAAGATTCAATTTCCTCCTTATTTAATAATTAATCTCTCCTCCCAACCATTTTTATTCCACTTTCCTCTCTATCTTCCATAAATATCGTTTACAATAAATTTTCAAACTCATCAATCTATATTGTTGAAGTTGATGAAAGATCAATCCCACAACTCCCAAAAATTACCTGTATGCAAACACCTATCACAAAAAGAGAGAAGAAAAAGCTATGGAGGCTAAAATTCTCAAATCCATAGATGAGACATTCTTGATGAGCAAAAAGAGAGATTGCTATTATCAAAATTTAATTGATTAATTACAAAGAGAGATCGTCCTTATAAATGAGATCAAAACCCTAACATGTAAATATCCTAGGTTGCATAATAATAATTAATAAAAGAATTAATTACTATATGCCTAAAGTTTAGCTTAAGTAAACTAGAGATAATTAATTAAATAAAAAATGATTTAATTAATAAGGCAATATCTTATTACTCGAACACCCCCCCTTAAGAAAAACTTAAGGAGTAGCTAAAAACCTAGAAACTACTACTGAAAGTAAATGTGGGTCTCAACAACAAGGCTTGATGAGATACCTAAGCACAACCAAATCTTCGAAAAGAGGAGAAATAGAGAAAACATGGGAAAAACCCTACTCTAAAAAGAGATGAAAATAATGTTGAAAAGAACTAGTGAAGGATTGAAGAAACCTCCAAACTAGGGAATGTCCTAGAAGATAGGAACAAAAGATGATCATGAAGAACATCACTGAAGCATGTAGAAGCTGTAAAGATCTGTCAAAAGTAACTTTTGATCAGAAGAACCTCTACTGAAATAGAACCTAACTAGGTAGAGAAGACTATAATCTGCATTTAATCAGGAGACACACAAAGACAAACAACTGGACTCAAAGATACATATGGCATGAAACATCAAAGCCTAAAGAGTTGATCAATCAAACCAAGGAAGCATGAGAAACAACAAAAGAACCCACCCTAATGCAGACAACGATAGAGTGATAGGCAACTAGAAAAGTGGGCCAAAAGAACTACATGTCAAGGAACCATGATCAAGATGCACAAAAGAGTACATATGCGTGTAGTAAGGTGATCAATCTCATACATGTCATGAGGCTAATGTCACAGAAGGACACTCACTAGACAAAGAAAGATGGAAAAAAAAGGCAAAACATCAACCCCCCATGGTACTTTAATCATGAGTAGTGCATATACAATAAGGCACAAGATACGGTGAATCCCAAGAATACACTAATCAGCATGAGTGTCCTAAGATGACATTGCTCGAATCAAAAGGCAAAACAAGGCAAAAATAACTAATACAAAAATATAGAGACAATATGACACTTTATCTTAGTGCATTTGCAAGAATGCATACAAATGATATCTAAATAGACTAGAAGAGACATAAGATTAATACAACAGATAGTAGAAGTCATGATGAATCATATGAAGCAACAAAATCAATCCCCAGACTTGAAATAACCAAGATATCCACTAGAATGTGAAAAAAAAAAGATTGAATAGAATGTGCTTGGAGTAGAATCTGGAAAAACAACCAACATCACTGGAAAGAGCTCGAAGAGACTTTTTGAATGATATAAGAATTCCCAAACTAGAGGTCATATGTTTAAGATATGTCTTCCAGAGTGTAAAACTATACCTCTAACTTTGATAGTAGAAAAGGCCATTAAAAAGACATCAAAATTGAAAACTAACTATACCACTATGATGAGCTTGGAACCAAATTTCTAGCAATATCCCATTTTTGGAAAATGGAGTCTGTATACCCAAGATACGAGCAAAAAATTGAAGATAGGTCCAAACAGAGCTTGATTGGTGCCTCGTCCACATTGCCAAATCTTGTTCGGGTGGCTATATTTGTATTTCATTATGGATTTGATACCATGTTGAAGTTGATGAAAGATCAAGCCCACAGCTTCCAAGAATCACCTAGATGAAAACACCTATCACAGAAAGAGAAGCAAAAGCTATGGAGGCTGAAATTCCCAGATCCATAGTTGAGACATTCTTGATGAGCTAAAAGAGAAGTTGCTATTATCAAAAGTGAATGAATTTTTATAAAGAGATCAATCCTTATAAAAGGAGATCAAAACCCTAACAACTAACTAACCTAGGTTGCACGATAATAATTAAGAAAAAGAATTAATTATTATATGCCCAAAGTTAGCTTAAGTAAACTAGAGATAATAAGTGACTTAATAGTTAAATCAAAATGATTTAATTAAAAAGGCAATATCTTATTATTCTAACATATATCTTGTTGTTATTTCGCTTAAGAAAAATGTACATTTTTAAATAATTTTATAATATTTTAAAGATATAATTTATCATTTACAAATAAATAAATATTAATTTGTACTAAGTTTATATGCACATACACTCATGCATAAGGTCTTACGATTTCTATTTTTTAATAACACGATATAAATACATGTTTAAAATGAGAAGTAATAAATCTCTAATAACAACTTTGTTAATGAGTAAATCACACAAACTTCTCAAATTTTACATTAAAATTTATTTTGTTAATAGAAAATAAAAGAAAGCAATCAATGTCAAACACATATTGAATTGAATTGAGATTATAGTTAGAGACATAATGTTTAAATCTAACATTTAAAAATACCATATAATGTATATGCTACATCTATGTGGTGTGTGACAAATCTATCATTACCAAGCATTATCGAGGAGCTAACCTCCTTTACTTGGGCCACATCCTTGGTTTTGAGCTGCCATCAACTTAAACCACTGAAATTTGCATCAATAGGTTAGTACCCAATATCATAATCAAAATCAAAATATACATTTTCATTTTATTTCTTTAACATTTGACTAATTTGGAATAACATGTACATTAAATGAAAATATATCAAATTCAACAAGTTGTATGATTCAAAACACAATATCATCATAATGTAATTGGATAATCATGACATAATAAGTACATCTCATAAAATATAAGTCTAGAAAGTGGAACACAATTCATCTCATGATATAATTAACACTATTTCATAACAACATAATTCAAAACATTGAACACATGATCAAATTGTCATAGAAACATGTGATTCACTCATAATTAACTAAGGTCTACAACCATTAAAATATATGGACCAAGGATGACTTCGGATTCATATGATAGACAAAGTAATTTCTTGATGGGTTGTCTTGTTGAGCTAGTAGAAAAGAAAGACACCTTGGGTAGTGCCACGAGTTTGATGGTCTCAATGACCAATAGAATTAGTGGTTGTTGGTCTCTTTGTGGAAGGTGAGCTGAGTAGAATGTTTAAATGAAACTAATTGCCTTCTATGTGGTTGGCTAAAAGGAAGAACAAATCTTAAAGAAATCTTAGGTAGTGCCAAGAGTTTGATGGTCTCAATGACCAATAGAATTAGTGGTTGTTGGTCCCTTTGTGTAAGGTGAGCTGAGTAGAATGTTTAAATGACACTAATTTCCTTCTATGTGGTTGGCTAAAAGGAAAAAATCTCAAAGAAATCTCGATCAGTGCAATCTTTAGCTTGGGGCAATGGAATTAGATTTGGCTAAAAATTTCCCTATCCTCGAGAATATTTAGATGAAGGTGAATCCATTGTATGGGTTTAGAGTGAAGATATTTGACATTGCTACATTGTGATGAAAAGAGGTCCCCTCACTATCTATCCAGTTGTATCATGGGTTTGGTGAGAAAAATTTTGAGCACCTCCGAGAGTATTAGCTAGCATCCTTAATGCATGATGTATCTGAAACAACATTGGCCACCAAATTTTGGGACTTGATAGCCTTTATGCAACTTTTCTTTGATTTTTAATACAAGCAAGATGTCCCTTTAACATTGCTTATAACAACAACAAAAATAACATATACGTATGTAGTATATTGTATATTTGCACAATAATATGTTTACATATTTATACAAAATTTAAAACTTAGGCATGACAAAATGATTTAATAATTTTTTCTTTTGTTTTTGAAATATTAAGCAACCAAAACAAGGGGCCTGACCCTTACAGAAAGACAAACTGGCCAACTACCAACATAATACCAACCATGCAAAATCACCCCCTAACATAGCTTAACACACCAGAAACAACATACAAAAGAGCATAATAACCACCAGACATCCTACTAAGATAACTTGTAGCCGAACTATTTAAAAGTAAAGAGTTTTTAAACAAAGGCAACAATGCTTTAAAACTGACCAAGTCCAATTTCCACCAAAACCAAAACCACATAACTAGCAAGGAGAAAGTCGCTAATTAGGCTTCCCATCAACCTATTAGAGTAATTATTTTGTTTCACTTATTAATTAGATCATCTTGATTTAGTTAATTAAGTGGTTTATTACTCTAGTTCTTAAGCTTGCTTTTAGGTGCATATAATTAATATTTTATATTAATTATAATGCGCAAACCTAGTTTTCTTTCTTTAGGGGTTTCCTTTTTAGGGTTTCATGATTCCTTTTATAAGGATTCACCTCATTGTATTTTTTCATTCACTTATTGGATCATAATAGAGATTGCTCTTTGCATGTTCATAAGATGTCTCTGGCCTTTTGGCCTCCATGATTTTTTCTTGCTTTTGTTCTTTGCTTTTTCCATGTGATAGGGTTATGCATGCAAGTGTTCTTGGGAGATTAGTTTTCACTTAATCTAACACAACCTTCCCTTTAAGAAGGATATTCGACCAGTCTTCCACCAGGAACCTGAACAACATCTTGGAGTCCTCCTAATTCAGGTCCTCATCCTAGCTATCCTTTAGCAAATGAAGGGTAGTGGTTGTCGCATGGGTCACCTTGATGGTGAAATTTTACAAGAGACTGAACCTTTTCTTCAAGACCTGCATATTCTCCCTCAACTCCTTTACCCCCAAATTTAGGGACTCCATAGTTTCCTCTAGATTTCCACCTGACTTTCCCTTCTCCATGTCCATGTTAACTTGCAAAACCAAAGAGTTGGAAATATTTTTTTCTTTAGAGAACACCCTAAATGGGGAGGATATTATCAGAGGAGAGGGGGCCTTATCCACCATCTCTAGGAACTAATCATGCGTGAGGTCCACTGTACCTACCGTAAGTGACTCAAAGACATGAGTCATTTTATTACTCTCATTTTCCTTACCTCCCAAACCCGACACAAAGGAATCTAAAACATCCACCTCCCTATCCATATCATACTCCTTTTCCACTCTGAAATTCAATGTCTTATGTTTCATCCTTTTCTTGGGGGGGCATTTCGTTAGAATCCTCCTCCCCTTGCGAGACAGTGGTTCTCAGTTTCCTTTTAGCATTCATTTTTTCCAGTCTCCTAGACCTTCTTCTACCCCCGTTAACCTCCTCTTCTGAATCCACTAGGTCCTTCTCCTTCCCTTTCTCCAAATTCACCCTTTTCCCAGGTGGTGTCTTCTTTCTCTCCTTAGGGGACTTGCTAGGTGAGGCTTGGGGGGTGGGGACCCTAGGGCCAGTAATTCTCAAAGGGACATGATGAGGGTGGGGGTTATGAAGAGCAGGTATATCAACCTCAACAATTATAGGTGGTAATAGGGCTAAATGAAAATGGTAAAGGTGGAACATCAAACCCTGATGAAGGATAGTGTAATTAACACCCTTTTTCATTTTTTCCTTAACATCTGAAACAATATCAACTAACTCATATAATAAAAAAAATAGAATAGAAAGGCTATCACGATGTTTGAAATGGTTTAGGAAGGGAAAATGATAATAATAGCATACATCATATCTCCATTTGAGAGAGAGATACTTCATCAGCACTAGACACACCTCATTCCAAGGCTTCCAAAGTTTTTCCCTTAGAAACTCTCCACGGTGGCAAATGGGTTCTTCTCCCTCCTAAAAGAAGTGGTTTAGGCTGGCCTCATTTCCAAACCTTGTCACTTTCTACCATTTCCAACCCTTCATTGCAAGGCCTGTCCCCATAGAAATAACTTCCTTAGACACTTGGAACGTGATACCATTTACCATCACCTTTCTATCCTCCCAAGAATTCACAAATTGAAGTGAACAACTCTCGTCATAACCGTTCATCACCTCCATGAATAGGACCAGTCCCCCCTCCTTTAACATGTACCAGGTAAGGGGTTTTCAAGCATTGTCCTCAATCATCGAATGTTCAATTTACAACAGGTCTCCCCCCATATCAATATCCTTCACAAAACTTCTCAGACCCTTCAGAATTCGAGGCCAAGAGTAAATTTTTAAATCATAGTCACACTTATCCAAATAAAGAAGTTGCACAAAATAATACCAATAAATGCCTTTAATGTCATGAATACCCGTGTCATTTCTCGATCTTATTACCACGTGCCAATTGCCACTTCCCTTATTCCACTCTGTCTCATCATCAATGAGAAGTCAATGCCATTTAAAATTTGAATTATTACTTGGCATCCAGTATGAAAACATAATAAGGAAAATCATAGAAGATACACTTGAATTGTACTTCAATTTTCTTTCCTTCTTGAACCTTGCATCCTTTATTATTGGGAGTACCCTTTCCATAACTTCTCGTCATCTGTCTACAGTGACTTGACCCCATCAATCGACTCAGTGTTGAGTTGTCACCATAATCAAAATAATTCCATGTAGACCCAATCATGAGTGGTTGTCTTTATTCATCAAAGATATTACCAAATTTGGTAACACCCCAATTTCTCTCCAACAACGTAAGCCATGCATCCTCAAACCCATCGTCACCATCGCGTTTGCCATCGAATTCCCTTCCAAGTATATATGTTGTAGGTCATATCACTTTAGGAATGTTAATAAATGCCACACTTCTTCAATCACCCTTTTGATCACCCAACGTACTTTAATATTACCCTTCACCATGTCTGTGATAACCTTTGAGTCTCCTTCAATAATCACATTCTCCTATCCCATTCCCATTATCAATTTCAATCCCTAAAGGAGAGTCATAGCCTCTACAACATTATTCAAAGCCTTTCCTAAATTACCAGGATAGGCCAACGACATTCTATCATTACTATCTCTTACCATATCCCCTCCTGCTGACCTATCCCCTCTTGCAACTCCGTCAAAGTTTAGTTTGACCCATACCATTCAACATGTTTTAATATAAACAAATTTTCCTTTCCCATTATCAGTTTCAATCCCCAAAGGAGAGTCATAGCCTCTGTAATGTTATTTGAAGCCTTTCCTAAATTACTAGGATAGGCCAACAAAATTCTATCATTGCTATCTCTTACCATACCCCCTCTTGCTGACCCATCCCCTCTCGCAGCTCCATCAAATTTTAGTTTGACCCATACCATTCAACATGTTTTAATATAAACAAATTTTCCTTTCCCATTATCATTTTAAAGCCCCAAAGGCGAGTCATAGCCTCTACAACATTATTTGAAGCCTTTCCTAAATTACTAGGATAGGCCAACAACATTCTATCATTGATATCTCTTACCATACCCCCTCCTGCCAACCCATCCCCTCTCACAGCTCCATCAAAGTTTAGTTTGACCCATACCATTCAACATGTTTTAACATAATCAAATTGTCCTTCTATATTGCTTATAAGGAAAAAAACAATTAGCATATAAACATACATACATTGCTTAAAACTTAGACATGGTAAAATGATATGATAAATATTTTTAAAAAAAATTATCACTTTTTACAATTAGTAGCTTTTAAATTAGACTGATGTTATAAAAATATGTACACGCAATCTAATCTAAAAATTACTAATTATAAAATTTGAAATATTTATAGAAAATGGATAATGTAGACACCTAAAAAACCTTTAGAAAATAAAGTATTTTTATTTTCTAAAAAATTCCTGATGACATCATCATTAATTAATTAATTAATTATTTAATTAATTTATTTATTTTTATGCCATTAAATCCCTTTATCTTAATTAAAAATATTTAATTAAGAAATCCCTCCCAAAAATGTTTAAATCTTATTTAAACATTATTTCCTTATTTATTAATTATTTAATTAATAAATTGACCAAAAATCTCAAAAATAAATAATTTATTTTTTTTTTTTTCCAAAAGTTGGCCAATTTCCTTAAGACCAATAACCTCTTCCAAAATCTTCTAATCCTTTTTTAATTTCGATTAAAGGCTAATCTCATCATTTCCTACCCCTAATCCCAACTCAAAATATTTAATCAAGATTAAATACTAATCCTCATGTTTATTAAAAATATTTTAATAAATATCTCCTCAACCCAAACCCTTGAAATAAATAAAACTTTATTTATTTCATAAAATCTTATCCTAGGAAGTTCTAGACTCTTCTAGAAAGTTTTCATCCTCATCCAAAGCCTAGACTCTTCTAGAAGATGTCTTTAACCCTAATCCTAATCCCCTCCTAACCTTGTCACATTCCCTAAACATGGGTTAAGACTTGCTAACTCAAGCCAAAGTTAACAAATATCTGCTCTTTCACCCACCCTCATTAATTGCAATCCACTTGCCATCCACTTGCCTAGTCCTAAGCCATCTCTAACCCTTCCTCTAGTCATTTTTACAACCCTAAGCAAGCTTAAAACCTCCCTAAACCCCCAAATTCGAATTTCATGGTATCTCTCACAAATATCTTCAACCACAAAACTTTATAAAGCCCACAAAGTCATAAATGTTCTTACAAAGAACTTATGAAGGGTCTTTATAAAGATTTTATCCCTTGAGCCTCCTTTGTTAACTCATCCTTCCCCTTTCCTCCATCCTCTCACCATGTGACATGTGTCACTCCTTGATTGGTTGTAAGGAAGCACAATCCATGTGCTCTCCTCTCATGCAATCTAAGCCCTCCATAAGCTTTTTCCCATCCTTGCATCTTAGCCCTCAATCCCTCAAGCCTCTTGCCTATAAATTGGATCCTTTCCCTTTGCAAAATAACACAATCCATGAAGTAAAGTTATAATGCTATTTTGAGAGCCAAATCCATACTAAAGCCATCTATCCACACCAAAAATCCACAATCATCCATTGAAGCCTTTCGAAGCATATTGAGCATACATCCTATCCATTTAGATAAAGCCACTCAACAAGAGAGCTTCTCATTGAGAGAGCCCATTAATGGCTCATATTTTCAATTAAGAGCTCATCTTAGTCTATCTTGAAGTTTATGAATTTTTTTTAGTTTGTAGAAGCTTTATTTAAATTTGGTTTCTATTAGCATACTAACATTGCTCATATACATTTTGGCACGCCCGGTGGGACCCCGCATGGGTCATCTTCATTAGCTTTTTTAGTCAAGTTTTGTATGTCATTTGCTGATTTTGGCTAATTTTGCTTATTTTTGTGATTGGTAGGATTGTATAAATTGGTTTTGTAGGTCCACATGAGCATGAAGAAGACAAAGGAACTCATAGTCTATCTCATAGTATTTGCAGATTTTTCAAGCTTATAGGTGGACAAAGCACTTGGAATTCTTCTTCCTCTTCTTGTCTATATTCTTCTTATTCCATCTACTTCTTCTTCTTCTTGTGGGAGATCTTGGCCATTTTTTTTTTAAGGAAGCAAAATCATACACACTTCTTTTTAGTGCTTAAAATGAACCCCCAAATCATACTTAAATCCATTAAAAAATTAAAAAATTGTAAAAAAAAAAAAATCTTTTAACAAGTGAAACTAAACCAATCTAATCATTTGCATCCTTGCAACATCAAGGTTTTAGATGCATTCATGCAAAGTTAGGAACACTTCATTTTTGGGAATTTAAAAAGAACTTCAAGCTTCCATTTCAAAAGGTTCAAAATCAACACTAAGTCCACACTAAAATCTAAATCAAACTCAAAGCATCAATCAAGGATAAAATGAACCTCATTTGAAAATATTTTAAAGTTCTTTTAAAAATCTCATGAAAACTAAGAGTCCTAAAACTTTTGTTATTTGTTTCAAACAAATGTCTTGTTGCAAAATCTTGAATGTTTCTTAAGTTTTTCATGCATCAAAACAATCTAGGAATATCATTTTTGGGCTTAAAACATGCAAACTAGAACACAAAATCTTGAATGAAAAGCAAAGTCCAAAGATTCATTTTCACTTTTGAGTCCAAAACAATCTTGAATGATCTAAGGTTAAAACAAAGCACTTCAAAGTTCTTAAAACAACACACAAAATCTCAATCTTGAATGCTCAAAGGAAAAAACTTAAATGTTTAATCACTTGTCTTTGAATGCATGTTGCTAAACACACTCTTGAATGCCATAGATTAAAATCAAATTTTCCTTGAATGCATGATTAAAACAACAAATTCAATCTTGAATGCCAAGGATCAATTAACCATTGCAATATCAAACACTTCATTTGGAGCTTCTAAAATTGAACAAAACAAATCTCTTTTCCACATGCAATTTAGGTAAAGTTTGATTTTTTGATATTTAAGAGACTTTGTTAAGTTAAATACAAATTTGAAAAAATCAATTTGAGTAGTTCCTTGGACTCACCTCTTTTCTAATCACCCATCAATTCAACCATTGGTTGCAATCTCAACACCATTTATGGGGATGGGTCTACTTGAAAAAGGTGTTAAATGTTCCACAATCTAACTCACTCACTTGGTCTTTGAACGTTTGCTTTAACTTTATCAAAAAATTTAAATGACCAAAACTCTAGATTAAATCGATCACACTTCAAGTTTGGGCACTAAAATTGAACAACTATTGACGTGGAGGGCCTCCGGGCGCGCACTTGGCAATCGAGTTTCACACATCTTTGTTTTGGGCTTAAAATAAACTCACACTCAATCTTGAATGCCTAAAAATCAATGAACATCACATGGTTTTGACGCATTTTCAATGGCGCTCGCATTTCTTATGTTGACGATCTCTCGACTTTCATTATGCTAATGACGCTATCAAATTGGAATGAACATTGTATGCCATAATCACAAGTGTCTTCAATCATAGCTTACAAAATTTAAATCATCAATTGGAATGAACGTGTGTCTTTTAAAGCCCAAGATCATGTATGTGGTCTTGTTTTACACTTTTTAGGAGGCCTTCTTGGGGATTTCATCACCCCTTGGGACGACCTCAACTCCAGCATTCCGACAGTATAAAGATCGGGAGGTGAATCCAAAGACACCTCTCTTGGGATCAAAATTTTGTCACTCGGGCTAAGCCTCAAGGAACTTTATACCCTTGAGAAGTGAAAGAGGAGAAGGGGGTTACCACTCCTCTCAGCTGTGTGACATCTTTTTGGTTTCACCTATGGATTTGGGCCTCATGTACCTTGCGTATATCGAGGACTCCCTAGCTATAACAAATTTCATCCTTGTAGAAAGCTTCCTAGGATGTTGGTGTGTTTGACGTGCTTGCTCAAAACTTTTGTCTGCTTATTTTTTCATAGCTTTTGAATGAATGTTTGCCAACTTTGGTCAAAATCTCAAAAAAGCAAAAATCTCCCAGCTCAAGGCATACTTAGCGTAGTCACTGCCTCATCAGAAAATCATCCAAGCTCCCCCGCTGCAACCAAATCTATCTAGTTCCTTGCTTTAGAACAATCCCGAATCCAAAGTCTCTCCAAATCATCCCCCCCTAGCCAGCTAGAAACCCAATCCAAAATCACACCCAAGCCTTTAGAGAGTTGTTGTCATTCTGCTAGAATTTGTTATCCAATCAATCCGACCAATCCACCAGCCTCACCACGGTTATCCTTTTGACAGAGCTTTGTCTAAGGTAATCTAGCTTTGTCACCTGTTATCCCTCATCACCTTGAGCTAAAGGTTGGGATCCACAAGTGATCAATCTCGTGTCATGCCCATAGGATCATTAGTCTATTCTTAGGTTGACACAATCTCCACCAATCCAGCGCATAGGAAAGAAAAACTCTCACTTTTTGACAGTATGCCCTTGAAGTCTTCCATCCACAGGAAAGCCAAAAATCTCTAGCCAATCCTCCTTAGGTCTGTCATGCAACTTTGACTCTCCCTAGGAAATCTTTCATCAGCCAATCCAAAATCTGTGCTTAACCCAAATCCAACCATGAGCTTCTGTGTTCATCCATACGCAAGACCCCATCCCCATCAAACTCATCATCAAAGCATGAAGTACCAAGCCTATCATGATGTGTTTGGTCGTATTGTCCTTGCTCCTGCCACCTCCTATTCCAATGATGATGAAAATCTTGTTGACTATGAAGGGTATCTTGAGAGCCTTAGAAACATTCCACCAACCATCCCCCAAAATCCAAGAGTTATTCCAAACTATCTAGTCATGCCATCTGATATCTCAGCTTCTCCTCCATCACCCAATCAACCAAGTTTCCAATCTTCCACCCCCATCACACTAGCTATTCCTGTCAATCCACCTCCACCTTCGACACATGAGTCTCCAAGGAATCTCCTAGAGGAAATACAAGAAAAGTTGCCTCCAACAGTCGATAAGCCATGCCATCTAATCCAACCATGTGAAGTAGTCAGTGATGAAGCTTCCCCATCTATAATATCACCTCCATCTCCCATAGCTATCATCCCCATACCATCCATCAAATTGCTTAAAATCCTTCCACTTCCTGCAAGCATCAAAATCCCACCACCTGTCAAATCCCTCCAAATCCTATCCACATCGCCTCCAAGAATTTCCCAAATCTCTCGTAATGACCCTTATGCATCCATCTTCTACTCACCCATCTCCACTACTGAATCTCCCATCTATCCATCCACTGCCTTTGAAGAATCCATCCCTTCACCTCCTATCGCACCATCCACTCCAAACCAATCCTATCAAGATCCTGCCCAAAAGCATGTTGACATCCCCCAAAGCATAAATGAAGATATCATTGTACCATGTCTTCCATCCATAGTGCAGTCACCATCTCCTCCATCTCCAAAACCTCGAGCCATATCTCCTCCACTAGAAGATATCTTGTCATCCCACAAGCTACATCAAGATCCTATCCTTCCATCTCCCCCGCTCCATGCTTCCATCTTACCACCTATCCAAGCTATTCCACCATCTATAATCTACCCTCTTGGTTCACTTACATACATCCACGGTGGCCCTCTCTCAGCAGAAGAATTAAGAACAGTATCTCCCCATTGCAATACACCTAATAAATCACTTCTACCATTTTGTGCAAGCAAAAAGTTTCCTCAGCTTGTTCAAATGCTCAATCGATGGCATTATCAAGGTCAAGGTTTAGGACCACAAGAGCAAGGAATTAGAGAGCCTATTATTGCACAAAAAAATATAGGATTTCATGGTCTTGGATATGTATCCAAAGGCTCACCATCTAAAGGTGTTGGTGCACCACACCCCCAAACCAAGCCTATCTCCAAGCCCACCATGCCAGCCTCCCATCACTCCTTCAAGAAATCTTATGTCATCCCCCCTCCACCATCTTTGCAACCCAAAACAACCTACCATATCCCCCCTTCATCCGCTAAATCCATTTTGGGTCCCTATGTCCCAAAATCTACCATCCTCCATCCTCCTATCAGCCATCATAAAAATACTATTCCATCCATTTCTATGCAAGATCAACAAAGGCACATATCAGGGCACATCATCCATCATCATCCCCCTACATGCTCTTTCATATCCTCTCCATCTCACAAAGCTTCTCCTAACCATCTTCCCAAAGCTTACCACAGCAATGTGAATGCCAACTTCAAAATGCATAAAGCTAAAAATCCACATCCTAGGCAATCATATGTCCATTCTAAAAGACATACTCCAAAAAGGAAAAATCCAATCAAAGAATGCAAAACAATGCAAAAGCCTATGAAAAGAAAATCTAAAACCATGTGGATCCCCAAGAAAAAAGTTGAAACCCAATGCATAATGGCATCCACCATTGCTAATCCCCCATCTAGTGACTCATGTCCCCCATCTCCTAACTCCATCTTGGGTGCCTATATCCCCAAGCATGCTTCCACAAATCCTCCATCACGCCTGCATGTACCATCTATCCCCCATATGCTCTTTTCACACCCGTTCCAACATGTGCCAATGTTGCTCTTGCAAGCATCCCCATCTCATGCTCCTTTCCAGCATTTTCATCCCTCCATATCCTACCATCAATCCCATCTAATCCGATCTATTGCATAAATCACACATCCAGTGTACCAACAGCTAGCAACAAAATGGAACATTCCAACAGCTAGTGAAAAATCCCAAAAAAGCCAAAATAGCTGAAGAAAGCCAAAACCATTCCAGCTAAGTCCAAAGTCAAAAAGTCAAAAAAGAAAAGAAAAATAAAGCGTCCACTGGTGAAAATTTGGCAATTCAAGCGCCTTGGACAAGTACCATGATGAAAACTTGGCAAACAAGCGTCATGCGTAATCCCGCCATCCCCAGCTTAGCCTATCACCCTCATGCTTTTGGTCATTTCTTGACATCCAACTCCATCTTCCAATCTATCCACCTATCCTCCATCCTCCAGCTTCCATCTCACACCATCCACTAATCTTATGCAGCTTCAGCCAATCATCTCAGCTATCATCCATCTCCCTAGCCCCTTCAGCTTTTTCCATCCTAGCTTCAATCCTATCACATCCATCATAAGACCTCCTTCCGCATGTTATCTTCTGATTGGGGGCACTATATTCCTTGGAGATCTTGTCTTGTCCATCCTCCCTTGTCATTGGTATCTAGCTCTAGGCTATCCTCATGCAAACCCAATGTCATCTCTTTATATCCATCATAATCCTAGCTATCTACCATCCTATCCAGCCATCTCATCCTACTCCTCTAGCTATCCTTGGTCACAAAATCTCTCATCATCATTGGATGCATCCAGCCAAATCCATATCTTTCGCTATCACCCCACCCTTAGCTTTCGCATCTTGCACAACATCGAACCATCCCGCTATCCTATCATCCTGAGCTTTTGCCTGCTTGTAACTATCTTGGTCCGTTAGCTTGTACCATATCTTGATTAGCTCACTTGTAAATATCTTGGTCTGTCAGCTTGTACATCCTCTTTAGCTTAGTACCATTGCATCTATCCAACGTTCGTGTCAGTTCATCCTTGATCAGCATCTTGCACCCATCGCACATCTTGGTTAGCTATTCCAATGCATCCTTTAGCTAGATTTCCTATCACCAAAGTGTTATCTTTCTTAGTTTAGCTTGCCAGACGCATCACCCATCTAGATCCATCAGCTTAGGTTCTCTCCGATAGATCCTTGTAGGATATAGCTTTCCTCATGTCTGATCTTGGTCTGTTAGTACCTCGTCCTACCCATCTCGTTGGTAAACGGTTCTCTTTTGGATTTTCACTTTCTTTTGATTTGGAATCTTCCCTTTTGGGTCTTGAAATATCTTTTCCAAGCAATCTCCTTGTTCCCTCCTCAAGGTTGCCACGATCTTCCATATCATGGTATACTGTGAATGGGGCAATTAGAGCGTAAGGTCTTGATCATGTCTTTTGCTTGTTTTCTTTTTTGCTTGTGGGTTACCTAGTGTCGTTTCCACACTACTTCCTCTGGGATTCATGTGTGATACTGGGGCAATCCTTGCGTGTTTGTTTTGAGTCAGTTCGTCAGTCCTCTAGACAGTTGGTGAAAAGGCCTTGATGTTCTTGGTAACCTTGGCAATTAACCAACAGTCCTATAGCAAATCTAGTGCTCAACTACATGGTGGTACTTCTCTTTGAAGTATCCCCCCGGCTCAAAAAGCTTCAATGGTTTTCCTTCATCTCCATTATCCCCCATCCATATTCAGCATCTGTCTCTCCTACCCCAGCTTATGCATCAGTATCTCTTTGAATCACTCCTCACCTTTAGCTTTAGGGATCCACAATCCTAGTCTTAGGGATCCACCAATCCAAATCAATCCACCAAGCCTCATCTTTCGAGATCCACAATCCTAGTCCTAGGGATCTCCGAAACCCATCTTCCGCCAATTTGACTCTTTGAAATCCTGTTGCATCAGCTTTTTTAATCCCCTCATCCATCTCCCCATCCTGGATTCCTTTTATAGCGCTCCGCTCCTTCATCCTCTGCAATCCCTGAGATCTTAAGCTTGCTTCCTCTTGTGCCTCTAATTCTCCCTTTATCATTCTCCCGTAGTGAGAGTTTGAGCTAACCAAACCTCTTCTCTTAAGAAATCTGATTCTTCTTGCTCATCTCGGATTCTTGTACTTTTCAAGAGTCATCGAGCCTCGCTTTCTCTCCCCACCGCCTTCTTGAGGGGGCATCTCACAGTCCATTCTCTCCTCTTCTGCTCTAGCCTTGGGCATCTTATTTTCTTATCTTTGATGTCATGCCACTTGCGGCATCACATCAAAGAGGGGCAAAATGTAGACACCTAAAAAACCTTTAGAAAATAAAGTATTTTTATTTTCTAAAAAATTCCTGATGACATCATCATTTATTAATTAATTAATTAATTTTTATGCCATTAAATCCCTTTATCTTAATTAAAAATATTTAATTAAGAAATCCCTCCCAAAAATGTTTAAATCTTATTTAAACATTATTTCCTTATTTATTAATTATTTAATTAATAAATTGACCAAAAATCCCAAAAATAAATAATTTTTTTTTTTTTCCCCAAAAGTTGGCCAATTTCCTTAAGACCAATAACCTCTTCCAAAATCTTCTAATCCTTCTTTAATTTCGATTAAAGGCTAATCTCATCATTTCCTACCCCTAATCCCAACTCAAAATATTTAATCAAGATTAAATACTAATCCTCATGTTTATTAAAAATATTTTAATAAATATCTCCTCAACCCAAACCCTTGAAATAAATAAAACTTTATTTATTTCATAAAATCTTATCCTAGGAAGTTCTAGACTCTTCTAGAAAGTCTTCATCCTCATCCAAAGCCTAGACTCTTCTAGAAGATGTCTTTAACCCTAATCCTAATCCCCTCCTAACCTTGTCACATTCCCTAAACATGGGTTAAGACTTGCTAACTCAAGCCAAAGTTAACAAATATCTCCTCCTTCACCCACCCTCATTAATTGCAATCCACTTGCCATCCACTTGCCTAGTCCTAAGCCATCTCTAACCCTTCCTCTAATCATTTTTACAACCCTAAGCAAGCTTAAAACCTCCCTAAACCCCCAAATTCGAATTTCATGGTATCTCTCACAAATATCTTCAACCACAAAACTTTATAAAGCCCACAAAGTCATAAATGTTCTTACAAAGCACTTATGAAGGGTCTTTATGAAGATTTTATCCCTTGAGCCTCCTTTGTTGACTCATCATTCCCCTTTCCTCCATCCTCTCACCATGTGACATGTGTCACTCCTTGATTGGTTGTAAGGAAGCACAATCCATGTGCTCTCCTCTCATGCAATCTAAGCCCTCCATAAGCTTTTTCCCATCCTTGCATCTTAGCCCTCAATCCCTCAAGCCTCTTGCCTATAAATTGGATCCTTTCCCTTTGCAAAATAACACAATCCATGAAGTAAAGTTATAATGCTATTTTGAGAGCCAAATCCATACTAAAGCCATCTATCCACACCAAAAATCCACAATCATCCATTGAAGCCTTTCGAAGCATATTGAGCATACATCCTATCCATTTAGATAAAGCCACTCAACAAGAGAGCTTCTCATTGAGAGAGCCCATTAATGGCTCATATTTTCAATTGAGAGCTCATCTTAGTCTATCTTGAAGTTTATGAATTTTTTTTAGTTTGTAGAAGCTTTATTTAAATTTGGTTTCTATTAGCATACTAACATTGATCATATACAGATAACACTTATCATTATCACTTTTTGTTAAGTAAAGAACGTTCAACATGATTTAAAACATTATTACAAAATGTCCACTAATAATGTGAAAATATATATATATATATATATATATATATATATATATATATATATATATAATTATAGATGATTATTTTATTATTTTTGGAATGAGAATACAAGTAAACCTAAAGAAATCAATTACATCCAAATTAACAAAATTATTATGGAAATTAATGAATAATGAAAGTAAACATGCAACATTCCAAATTGGCAAACATGGATGAGAAAAAGAGAGGACAAACATAGATTTATACAATATATTATCAATTAAACTATGAAAATATCAATCTTATCTTTCTTATTTTAATAAACATTAAAATTTTTTAAAACAACTTGCATGAATTGAATAGGAAACAAATTATATCAAAATTAAAATAAATTTGGACACAACATAAAGGCTACCATACTTTCAATAACTTTATTTTTATTCATTAATCAATTCACCATTCTTCTTACATTCACTTTTTATACAATGTAAAATGAAAAAAGAATTATCAATTAGATTATACCAACAATAATGATCACTAAATTTTTCATGTAAACTAAATGAAAACAAATACCATCTCAAACATTAAAATATGCTCATCTATCAAATACCTTCTCCTATGAAAGAGTTTACTCCCGACAAGTTTTCTATTTTTTTTTTTTCCACCAACACCCTATATCTAGTATGCACCTCTTTCTACTATATACTCTCCAAATGGCCATTTGTAGACATTCCCCTTTGTAGAGTTAGAAACTCCATTTTATGACAAGGTTTTGGTGACCATTATAGCTGTAGCACAGTAGTGTAAAAATTAAAAGCAATTATTTACCAAATTTATTACTAAAATGTTGCACCAAAGATAATAACTAGCAAATATTTAAGAACTACAAAATTTTGTAGTTGCGATTAGATTTGTTTAGTGAAGAATAGAGAGCATCATTTAGAAATAGTACTGACAAGATTTCCAATAAAAATTTAAATTAAAAAAAAGTAACTTGTCAGAATGATAGGTTTCTATTTTTCATTGCCAAAAAAAATATATCAACGAAAAAAAGTTGACAATTTTTTGATAAAAATTTATAAAATTTAGGAACAGAACTCCCACATATAAGCCTTTCAACTGAAAGTTAAATAGTATTTATTGGTATAAGGAATCAAAACCACATATAATTTCGTCATCATTGGATAATCATCCATAACTTAAGCACCTCCAGAACCATATTTCTTTCCAAAAACAAGCAATTGCAATTGGTCATAGAAAGCTAGAACACCAGCTGCAGCTACACTTCGTAACACATTTGCTCCTGCCCCCTTGAATAGAGACTTGGCACCTTCCTCCTTAACAATGTATGTGAAGCAATCAAATGAGCTCTTGTACTTCACAGTCTCACCAGATGTCATCATCATTCTGCGACGAACAGTATCCAACGGATATGATGCAAAACTAGCGCCATTTGTAACACCCCATCCAAGTAGGAAACTCAACAAGAAGTTACCCTGTAATATAATATCCACCATTAAAAAATCAATAATTTGGTGCTATATTCAAGAATTCGATCTCTAATACTTTTAATTATGTTCCTAGGTGAAGTTGAGAGTGCACCTTAAAACATTAAAATGTGATGAGTACAATGTGGCAACAAAACAAATTAAATGTGATAGTAAGTTAAATGAAATTTGATTTTGAAATACAAATTTACAATTAAGTACGGTTAAGTTAGAGTAGTGTACTTGCTATTTTTTCAAGAAGGTTAAATTCATTGTGAGTAGTATTAGGATGGATGACCTCTTAAGAGTGCTAAGTGTACTTTTCATTCTCATGAGAGATGGTTCGAGAAAAATTCTATGATTAAGTGTGCTTAAGTTAGAATAATATTGTACTAGGTAACTTCTTAAGAAGGTTGTAAGTAGTACTAGGATGGATGACTTCTTAGGAGTGCCAAGTGTACTTTTCATTCTTGCGAGACATGGGTTCAAAAAGTTTCAAATAGAATAATGAGGTAAGTGGGCTTAATCTTCAAGGAAATCCTATGATTAAGCATGCTTGAGTTGGAGCAATACTAAGATGGGTGACCTCCTTGGATGGCCTGATGTTTAATCCCTCTAAGCATCACCTAGATGTAGTAAGTGCAAAGTATTCTCATAAACCGTTACTTATGAAAAATGGGTCAATGAATTTGATAACCATAAAGTTGAATCCTAATAACAATATCACAAAATAAATTTTTGTAAACTACTACTTTTCAATCTCGCTAGAGATGGGTTCAAAAAGTTTATAAAGAAAATAGCAAATTATGTGGGCTTAATCTTTAAGGATATGCTATGATTAAGCAAGACTAAGATGGGTGACCCCCTCGAAAGGTATGATGTTTTATCCCTGTGAGCATCACCTAAATGCAATAAATGCTAAATATTCTTCTAAACCATTACTTAAAAAACATAGATCAATGAATTTCACTCAAAAAATATACAATTAGAATCCTAAAAACAATATCACAGGATATATTTTTGTGAACCACTACTTTAAACATCAATCAATAAATAAATTTGAGTCCAAAACTAAGAAATTAGAATTCTAATTCTGTTAAAATACCTCCTGTTATCGACAAAGACTTACCTCAAGATCACCTGTCAGAAGCACGGGCTTGAGAGAGTCATAGAATCCGAAATACAAACCACGATACACAATAATTCCTGCCAAGGACACATTAAATCCACGATAGAGGCCAGCAATACCATCTGTTCTTAAAGTCTTTTTGTAGACATCAAGGAGACCATTATACTGGCGCTCTCCTCCTTTGCTGGCAGACTTGGCATCATTAGTCAACCGAGTTCTGGCAAAGTCCAAGGAATACACAAAAAGAGAGGATGTTGCACCAGCTGCACCTCCAGAAGCAACATTTCCTGCAAACCATTTCCAATACCCGTCCCTCTCCTTCTTATAACTGAACAGACTCTTGAAGTAATCTTTGAAGGCAAAGTTCAGAGCCTACACTCATCCAAATTTCATACAATCAAATCCCAATTATAAGAAAAATCCACAGGAACTAAATTGCACTGAAGCAGGGGAGCTTATAACCACTACGACTTAAACAAAACTCACAGAAACTACATTCCAATGACATGAGTTTTTAAAATGATCATCGTAGATGAAAAATTCAAAAATTTGGCCAATTTTTCCACAAATTTTTGGCTGAGCTTTTCTAAAAACTCGCCCTTGTTAACCTGGCCGAACTAAAAAATTCGATAAATTTTAACTGCTCAACAAATAGTCTGCAATTTTTACATTAATGATGATCGTAACCCTGAATTCGAACACCATATTACCTGAGTGGGAAAGTAACGGAGAACATTGACTGCATTCCCTCTCCAAAGTGAAAGTGCACCTTCATTCTTGATTGTTCGAGAAAAACATTCCCTAATTCCCTTGTAGGGATGAGAGAGACGGCCAGATTTTAACATTTCATCTTGGTTTTGAATCAGCAGTTTCACTCTTTCAATGGGAGCACAGGCAGTTTTTGACACTGCAGCAGAAACCCCTCCCATGAGAAAGGTAATCATAAACCCTGATAAACCCTGCTCGCTAGGTGCAGCGATAAATACAGGGGACAAATACCCTGCTCTGCTTCTGCCATTACCCATGGAAGGAAACTCTGGTTTCTCTGCCATTTTCACCTGTTCCCAAAAAATATCAGAAACACATTAATTGCCTCAAATATCTCGTATGACAAGCTGTTGATCCATCCACACAAACAAAGCTCAGAATGTTGCTAGAATTTTTACGAATATGATTGTATATAAATTGCGAAGCACGTTTCTAGACTACATTGTGTGAAATAATCAACGAAATACAAGAAGAACACAAAGAAGAGTTTTTTAAATTTCTGACCATATTACATGATCTTTCTCATTCTGGATCGTAGAATATTACCTGCACCCACAAATCTGCTAAATACTCGCTCTCGAAGAGACAAATTATGATATCACGACTCAATAAACAATCCTCCAAACTTCCAAAGCTGCACCAGTTGGATTTACCATTATAGTTTGAATGTCAATATGTATGATATTTATAGCAGGAAACTTCTTGTTGATATACTAAAGCTATACTTTCGCCGGCGCTGACTAAACTGAGGTGGCTGTCCTGACCAACAATTTGTTAGAGACTGAGATATATAACATGTGACTATTTATTCTTGGTCTTTGGTCTTCGCGGACATGATATTTGTTGTCTTTGATACGTAACTGTAACAGTTTTCAGCACGTTGCATTTTTCCAGAATATTTGTGCTGTTTGGTCTTTTATTAAGGACATGACTATCTTCCAGTTCCAATTCACTAAATTTAAAAAAACTAAAATATAATAGATTTTGCAAGCAAATTTGGAAAAAATAAATTATATTTTAAATAATTAGTGCATTTTATGTCAAGATTAATGGGCGTCTTTGACTGAATAAAAGGTATCATCTTGAAATTCATATTTGATTTTTGATTTTGTATAGTCAATGTATCTAATAAAAGCATTGACGTTTGGAACTATAGTATTTCATATTTGAAATATTTTATAAAATAGAATAGACATTTAACATTAAAAGAATTATTTGTACATTATGATAACCATTGATTTTTTAATACAAGCTTATGTAGTATGTAATTTTTTTATTAGTACGGTAGTTGTAGGGTTTTTAATATGTCGAGTAATTTGATATATTTAAATAATAATATAAATCTTTTATTTTGTGCACAACTTGTTAATGTAGAATTTTGTAGTTGAAAAATATCTTTCCTAATTAAAATTTTTGAGTTGACTTTTTTTTGCATTGGCAACAGAGTGGTTTCAAATAATATTTTATTTTTCATTGTTTTGAGATAGTGTAACTATTATTTTAGATAATTATGTACTAAAAAATCGTAATATGAAAATATAACTTCTAATGGACCAAGAAAACAAAAATGAAATTAGATACAACAAGACAAAATTGTTATATTTTAGTCATCTGCACTCAAGTAAGTGGATTTTCACATAAAGTGGATGGAATCGGTTGAGTAAGTGGATTTTCACATAAAGTGGATGGAATCAGCGGTTCGCAAGATTAGGATACTTAAGGTTTATGAAATAACACATCAATAGTGGAGATTGAAAGGTGAACAAATGGCTAGGAGGTTGAGAAATGGAGGGTGGAGGATGGATAGGATTTATATTATCAAAAGAATTAAATTTTAGAAGATGGATCTAGTAGGTTACAAATGAAATATATAATTAATTAAAACAATGTGTGGGAAGGATTTAGGTTAGAAAAAGGTACATTAAATGAATAAGAAAATTTGAAGTGTCGACATTTAACCCTCTTTGAGATGATGTTGCGATTACAAGAAGAAATATCATTTTAAAGAAGAAAGGAAATATAGATATGGGGATGGGACAAATTGAAAAATAATGAAACTTATGAAAATGAGGATAAGATGGGATGATGCGTCCTCGTGGGATTGTGTGGAAATGAAAGGGACTCTCGTAGGCTATCAAAAAGATGAAGAAAGGGGAAAATGCTATTAAAAATAGTACAAGTAACTTGGTTTTGATATTGAACTTAATGTTATGCTCCAAAGCATGAAGATCAAGGCAACAATGTGTCAAATGTGGAAAAGACCTATCTACAATAGAGTAGTAAAAAAGGATGTCCTAGAACAATACAAGACTTGTTGAAAACCTTGATAAATAGTGTATCAAACAACCAAAAAACACATCACATGAAAGATAAGGTCATGTCCCAATCAACACCAACCAAGACTGACCAAGATATGAAGGATCATAATGGCCTAGAGAATATGTGAATATACATGAAAAAAGAAAGAACAAAGATTAAAAAACAATAATAGTCATATGCGTAATTGAACTTCTTATGGATGTAATGAGAAAGAAAAGTGATAAAATATCGAGATGATTAAAAGTTAAAATAATGAGGAAGCTTGAGTTGGGAAACAATATATCCCACAGAGGGAAAAGATTAAATAATGATAAATATTGTTTTTGGGAATGATATGTCTAATTAGGGTTAAGAAGATTTACAAAATAATTAGATGATGTCAAGGTAAGTGACTAATGTGATGGATGCTATCAATTTTTTTTATAAATATCCAAGGGAAAATAGAATCATGATCATGTGTACTTAATTTGTATGTGTCATGGTATTAAGTCACTAAACCTGAAATAACATTTAAGGAGTGGATATAAATATAAAATTTACTTATTCAATATTTGAGGAGAAAAAGGATGACATTGTAACATAAGAATAAGTGGTGGGGGTGGGGATATGAGAAAGAGGAGTTATTAAGATGTGTACATGTTGATTACACCTTATTCTACTTATTACATTAAGGAAAGAGAAAGAGGTACCTTCAAGCATAACCTTTCAAAGGGGTCAAATTAGATTGGCACTACTTGTTGGTGCAAAAAATTGTTGGTTGACTTCCTACGAGCTTGCCTACTTGATGCTAGAAAACTCAACACAATTTTAGCCAACGAACAAGATCAAATTCAACTTTGTTCAATCTCCACACTTTAGGCTCTCCAAGACCTAGGTGGCTATACCTTAACTAGAAATGGTGGATGGTTACAAATGTAGACTTAATGGTACTCTTGAGTTGGCAAATGTGTTCTCAAGGAGAAATCAGGATTATAAAGCCGAATACCATTTAGAATGCTTTGGAATGCTTTTAAATATGAAATATGGATGAGAAGGGATGAATGATGTGCAGATGATTAAGGTAAAGAACCACACTAACATGAAATTGTATATCAACTCAAATGAATCAACCAACCAGTCCCTTTATCTAATTTAGGCAAATGGAGTCAACCTTGCACATACTTATTATCAAGCTCTTATGGAGACAGCTAGCCACGCCATCAAATACTGGACAGAGAACTTTGTTGAACATGAAACCCTAGTCTAATAAATTTAACCCCAACTAAAGGAGACCAATTAGATAGATACACTATGAAAATATCTAATAATCGAGAGTATTCATGGAGTTCAATCTATCTAATAGTACTTCTAGATCCAAGAGGATAATATAGTATACAAGTATTAAAAAATTTGTTGATATCTAATTGAAAAGATCATTTGAAAAGAAATTGTTAAGAAGGAGATTGTTGAAGGAGACTATGTGTTTCAATCATTGTTTTGTCACTGATGTCAAACCTGCTATTTGTTGGTAAGACAATTGCTTACAAGATTCAAGTACTATCACTTAGTTGATTGATGAGGAGGATTTGATCAATAAGATGTAACAAAAGCATCTAGAGTTATGATTATGTAATGAAGTACAAGGATCAATTAAGACAATGATGACATGATGTATTGATGATCTACTTAAGGTTACAAAATGGTTGGCTACACTTAGAAAGTTTAAAGCAATAAGTTAAATAAAGTTTGTTTGCCAAGCTTGACCAAGTGGATAGTAGGTACCGAGCAAAGTTAGTGCAAGCCAAGCAAAAAGTCAGTTGGAGCCGAGTGAAAATAAATTCTAGTAGATGCCAAGCTACACAGTTGATGCCGAGTAAATTTCAGTTGATGCCGAGCACTAGTAAAATCTAGTTGATCAATGTCGAGTGATTTTACAGTTGATGCTAAGTGACATAGTATGTGTCAAGCATCAGAAGATTGATAATGCTGAGCTGTTGCATTATGACAAAGCTCGAAGATTTGGCAAATATATGTTGACAAGTTTTTTTTCTTGGAACTTATGAGCCAGGAGAAAGATAAGATTGATGAGTTGGTGGCACAGAATTTGATATAAACCATTTTTAGGTGAATTCAAATGGATTTTAGGAGAATTTTCTAGAATAGACAAGAAATGGAGTAGATACATTGTATCCTACCTAATCCATCCAAAACCCTAATTTAGGCGATGGATAATGAGAAAGAAAATATTCTAATTTCTTTTATATAGGAATGTTTGGTCATGAAGTAAAAGAGTTAGAGAGGTTGATGTCATGTGCGAGAACCTAAGGAGGAGAAGGAATTAGGGGTTTTGCTTCATCAAGTGACCCAAGAGAAGAGTCTGCAATGGCATGCCAAGCAAGAAGGCTTAGGGAGATGAATGCTTGAAGGGTGAACAAGTTTTCAGAGCTACAAAGTATGAAAGACAAGAATAATTGAGGATTGAACAAAGATCTGGAATTTGCAAGTGAAGTTGTAGGTCATATCAGATCAAAGCTCTACTTTTACTCTCTAACAATTGTATCAATCTAGGGTAAATCCTTTGGATTAAGGTTGACCTAACAGTCATTGAAAAATCCTTTAACAGGGTGGCATTCCAAGTGAATGGCCTAAAGTCCTCTAACAAGGCTCACTTTTAACAGGGTGATTGAAATCCCTTAACCGAGTCACATTTAATAGTATGTATTGTAACCTTTAACATGGTTGGCCTTTCATAGGGTATCACTTCAGAAGAGTGAAAAGGGGTAGCATGTTATTAGTGGTTTTTCCCAAATTGGGTTTCCACGTAAATCATTGTGTCAAGTGTGTTGATGAATGTGTTGTGTTTCATGCTTTACATTTCTGCAAGTTGATTTGATAGTAACATATAAGTTTAGTAAATACACAATGAATGCATGCATGGGTATGAATATTTTATGGGTTCATTGAATTGTGAACAAAGTTTTATTTTGTACATCTGGACCTTGAATAACTGATTCACCTGCCCCTCAATTATTCTAAAGTAATTCCAACAAAACCATCTAACCAAATTGAGATAGAGAAAATATATTTTATTGATTCAAGAAAGGAAGTACAATTGATCCATGTCCAACTTGCATTACCTAATCAAACTACAATAAGCATCTATCCAATGTCTAATAACTTATAATATTTTTCTATATAACTCTCTCTAATGCAAATGATCCTGGTATCCTTTATAAAAATTCAAAGGATGCATACAAGCATCATATCATCATGACGTTTCCTAACCTAGAACTAAATGAAACTAAACGCTTTATTACAATTACAAAGCTTAAATAAAATAAATAATCTAAAAATTGGTGCAATCTTCAACTCCTTTCTGAAAAATTACGCCCTTTGGCTTCAAGAAATTAAAATGAATGATGCTCCATAAATCTCTTCCATTTTGAGAATTCTTCTTGTTCTCTTGATTTTGATAAATAATCGCTTTTCATAGACGTATTCTTTTCTACAACCAAAGTTTCAAATTAGATATGACTTTATAGCTTTACCATTGTGCAAAAATATTAAACATTAGGGTTTTTCTCAAAGAATATATAAGTAATAATATTCAATCTTGGAAGGAAGAAAATATCTTCCCTACATTTTGATCAATCTTAAAGCATCCTAGAAATTTTTTAAAATATAATTATGCAGGGTCACATTCTGGCCAGGTTCCAGAAGCTTGTGGATTTCACCCACACAAGGGATCTACACCCCTAATATTGCATGAGTAACAATGTCAATGTCATCACCTAGGTATTCTACTTTAAAAGTCTTCCTCAGGAGCAACAAAATGTCAATCCTTTCTTCTCCGAGGTTGAGCAAAGACACTAGAAAATGGGACGTAATGTTCATGTTAACACGGTACCTATTCTCATTCTCCAAATACTCACACCCCAAAACTATTTTCACAACATGAAAAATGAAATGCACATTGGGAAAAACCTCATTGCAAATTGACAAGAGCTTTTCATCAGGGATGTCACCTAAAAAGGCCTTTTGTTCCTCTTCCAATTTTCATGTCAAGGGAATTGGAGTGTCCACCATGATTCACAATTTATGAAATAATTAACTATTGAACAATGACTACTGAGTAGTGACTACAGAGCAATGACTACCAATCTACCACACTAAGTAAACCAAACCAGGATTTTATGAGCACTACAAGTATACCAAACTATTGACTACCCAAAATGAGATGAGCAATGATGAAATAAGAATCTCAATTGCCTATAAATAAGTCAAGTGGCTAAGTGATGGTCCCTACACATTTGTCCTTTTGGCTTCCACTTTAATTATTTTAAATAATTAGATCTTTGCAATCTTCAACATAAATGCAAGTTTGTGTCAAAAAATTTGTAATCCATGTGATGTCAATGGAAGAGGTAATGTCACTGGCAATGAAAAGACATCTATTTAATGTCCACTGCAAGTGGTATAGGGTGCAAGGAAACGTGTCACCATTTTGGAGACTTGAACAAGGTCGAGGCTTCGTTTGAGATGTTTGGCCCGAAATAAAACTTTAACCATTGCTATATTATCATCGAATGATAGTTTGTAGATTGATGTTATTGGTTACGCATGTATATTGGAGATATGACATGTTATTTAAAACATTTCCCAAAAATCCATCACTCACTACAACATTTGGGGTCAAATTGCAACGACAGTGTAATTTGTGGTGATTTTCATGTTTTTTTTTTTTGCAAGTGTCCTCGACGTCATCACAATACTAATGTTGGCATCATAATTGCGATTCCCACATGAGTATAAACAAAAACAAAAAATATGGCATAAAGTATTCCCCATTTGTTTTGATTGTGGAGAGTTGTGCACAAAATCGGGTGGAGAGCTTGAAACAAGGGTGGAGATCTTTGAATGTTGTCATGCCCTTGTGATCGGTGCATTTCGTCGCTATGATCTTTGCATTTCATTTCCATGCCCTTGCTTTGTGATTTCATTGTTTTGATCTCTACATTTTGTTGTTGTGCCCTTGCTCTACAATTTCATTGTCGTGCCCTTGCTCTATGATTTTTTTGCCATGGCGTGCCCTTGTGATCTCCATGGCCTTGCTCTGCGATTTCTTTGTCATGCCCTAGCTCTGGGATTTTCTTCTAGGGCTATGTAAATATTTATTTCTTTTCCTTCTAAACAAGTATCTCTTTATATTTCCTTCTAAACATGTATATTTAGAGATGTTTTTAAGGTGCTTATTACATCTTAGCACAATAAAAAAATTGATCCAGCTACATACATATTCCAAAATCCAAATAATAAATCATTAAACCTCACTCAACCCGTGCTATGTGACTTACCTCAAGATCCTCCACAAAAATAATGTAGACTAGGAAAAATGGGTAGAGTACGCAATTTTTTTTACAAAAACATATCATAGCAGATGTTTTTAGAAAGAAACTAGCCATAACCCTGTTAAATGGGTCTAGTTGCTGATTAGATGGGTTGATTACAAATTCATGTAGAACTATCATCAGATTAGGTACAATAAAACAAACAATCAGTTGTTTCCAACTAGCAAGATCAAATACAGTTTTCCAAGGTGATAAAATTACATATGCAAGGAATTGAAGAATAACTTCAATAAAGATTTGAGTGCAAGGAGTTGTTTCTAGTTGTTGTTTCTGTCGTGCAATCTCTTTCTAAAGTTACTCCTTCTCCTTGTCTTTCTAAAGCCGCTCCTTCTCCTTCTCTCTCGTGCCTTAAATTTTGATTATTAAACTTTTGAATAATTGCCTCTACCTTATCTAAAATCAACTTCACATTGTGTTGTGACTCTGGCATAGGTGTTTGATCATCGATAGCTCTCATTTCAATATTCATTTTAGCATGGTTGTTTTCATGTATGTATGTATTGTTGGACTAACCACCAACGTTCCCCTTAAGGATTCATTACATGGCTTAACTGCCTCTTGTGTTCTATAAGTCTAGTGGTTGTATCAAGGATTGATAGATCGATCTTTTGGTGCAACGACAACTCTAGCTTGTAACAAGTGTTATCAAAGCTTGGTCATAGGTTTGAATGTCCTCGAGTAACACTAAGGGGGGGAATTGTTGGACTAACCACCAATGTTCCCCTTATGGATTCGTGACATGGCTTAACTGCAACCTATGTTCTATAAGTCTAGTAGTTGTATCGAGCATTGATAGGTCGATCTTTTGGTGCAACAACAACTCTAGCTTGTAAGATGTGTGTATATGTACGTATGTATGTATGTATGTATGTATATGTATGTATGTATATATTTATATATACATATGTATGTATGTATGTATATATATATGTATGTATGTATGTATATATATGTATATATATGTACATATGTATATTTATATATATGTGTGTGTGTGTGTGTGTGTGTGTGTGTGTGTGTGTGTGTGTGTGTGTACAGAGAAATCATGTGGAGTGTGGATTATGGATTATAAGCAAAAAAGAAAAGAAAACATGACATTAATCATTCCTCATTTATTTTGATTGATTGTGAAGAATTGCTCACAAAAGAGGGTGGAGAGCTCTAAACGTTGGTGGAGATCAGTGAAGATCAAGATTTTGTTATTGATCCCTTGTGATCGTTGCATTTCATTGTTGTGTCATGCCCTTATGATCTTTGTGCCTTTTCTTTCTGATTTTCTTCAAGGGGAGAAGAGGTACCTATGTGAATGTTCTTTTTTTTCCTTCTAAGCATGTATCTCTTGTTCATATATAATAGCTTTGGTCATATTCAAGGATAACTGATTGTGATGATTGTATGAATATGTGCATGTATGTACGTATATCAGTTCACTATGTGAACTACTTTACATGGATACATACACACTTGCATAGTACTTGTGCTAAATTAAATTAATCATTCATGTCTTGGATTCATACAAGCAATTATCCTTGCATTCAATCAAAACTATTCATACCAAACTAAGTATGCCAAATTATGTTCATGTTCGCATTCTTTAAATATCGCATATATATAAATGAATAAAGTAATCTTAGGATATGATTGCTGCATTTTGTTGCCATGACTTTTGCAGGTCTGGAACCTTTTTTTGTACTTTAAAGACTGATCCTTTCTTACAAATTTTAGATGTAAACAGGGAATTTAGATGTTGGGGGGTGGGGCCAAATGAGCTTCCACCTTTACGTGGTTGGCCCTGATTAGTAGAGAATATTAAACTATTCTTGAAACCAAGTGAAGGCCAATATTAACCTATGGTTGCATGACAACTAACTAACAATAATAAAATTAATATTGTATCAAAGAGATGCATATTTTGGATTTGATTGTGCCATATTTTTGCATCAACATTTCAGATATAGATGTTGATAGCATTGGGTTGTGTCAAGAAGATTACATTACTGAGAAATCATTGAAATTTGTCTCATGGACAGAAAGCAGAGTTTACCCATAACCAACCATGGTTAAGGTCTAATGTGACGGTTTAAGAAAATAATGGAACTGAAATAATACATACCTATTAGCTTGAATTTCCCTAGCCTTGCCCAAGGACATTTAAAACGGGATCTTAACTCATGCAACTGAGATTTATTTGCCCCCAAATATTTTATTTAATAATTAAATAAGTCGTCGTAATTGTGACGAAAAATTCTGACGAATAGCAGTCACACGAACAATGTTGTTAAATCCCCATCACAATTGCAATGGATTATGTCGATAGATAAACATCACTTCCACAACACACCTATCACACAGTTGTTGCAATTGTGACGGCTAGCTCCGACAAATAGTCATCAATCCAACGGAAGACTGGAAACTTATATCGTTGCAATTGTGACAGTCTACTATCGCAAGTGGGAGGGAAAGAAGATGAACTCTTTCCCTTCCATGTTCCAAGTTACGACACCTTTATCCATCACAGTTGCGATGAACGCCCTTGCCATCGCAATTTGCAACAACAAAAGTCTGACCCCTGTCTGACAAGAGCCAATTCGTGGTACTGTTGCTCAAGTGATGGGTAGTTGTCATAATTGTGATAGCCTATCGTCGCAATTATGATAGTCTGTCATCACAATTCAAGCCCAAATATAGTAGTGACTTCATACATCAATTTCTACTCGCATGCAACATGTGTATTATGTATTGTGTACTACTACTAACCAGTAAGTACTTACTAGAAAATGAAATTAAGATTCATACAAATTTGGAAAGTAATAATTAAATACATGATCTTATTACTGTAAAATAACTAGAGCCCAAAAGAAAATACCATGCCACTGAGATATCAAAGGGGTTTACTTTGCATTTTATTTTATGTATTTTCTTTACATTTCATCTTCATACATTTATAATACCAAAAATAGTTGTGGTTTCCCTCAAAAAGGGAAGCGACAAGCTTCAAACCATTACATTTTAAATTCATACACTTTTTGATAATATGATTTACAAAATAAACCCTAACTAAACTGACGATTCTTCATGTAACGCTTCTTTTATCCTTTAAAACATCCCAAAAGCATTGAAATTCTAGTTTTTTTAATCCACCGTATTTGCAATTTGTTCTTCAAAATTAGCAAAGTCGAGACCCATTTCAACAAACATTGATCAAAGGTTTGTCTTTTCCTGCTCCTTTTTGAGCTCTTTGATGGCATCTCTGAGATTAGAAGAGAAAACATGCGAAGCTGCAATAAGCCCAGTAGTAAGATCACTTTGTTCCTCATCCTCCTCCATAGTCAAATCTGGGTTGACAATAGGGCTTGGATTTTCATTCGACAATCCCTCTTCTATAGGCACTTCCATTTTTGGCAATCATGTTTCTAATAATGACTAGCACTGACCAGGATGTCTACAATTTAAGAATATTTTTTTAACCAAATTACACTCTGTCATAAATGCAATAGGACATTCCACATACATTTCATTCTATAGAAACCTCACTTTCTTATCACTCTTTGATTTAACATTGAGCTTAATATTTTGATAATTTGACAATCGATTTGAAAACTATATGATTAATTTCTAGTCATTGATTCATTGAGTGATCATGTCATTTTCTAGCACATTTGCCAACGCATTATATATGTTTTTTCGCTAGACAAAAAATATTGCCAAATTTTATTTTTTCCAATAAATGGAAAAAATTATCTAATCAAATATATATTTTTTCCAATAAACGGGGAAAATTTCCTTATACAAAATTCTTATTCCAATAAATGGGAAAATTGCCTTATACCAAAAAAAAAAATCTATTGAAACGGATAAAATCATCTCAATTTTATGAAATTTGTAATGGTCAGAGAAAAATTGCATCTAAAATTAAACTTTTCTTGACATCGAAAAAAAAAATTGACATAGAAATTAATTCCCTCCCCCCCCCTCCCCCAAAACTAATGTTGGATTCGCTACAAATTTATATAATTTTCAGAGGGGGGAGGGGGTTTCTTAAAGTTATCCTTGCTCCTCCTTTTCTTTCCTTTGACTTCGAGCACCTAGCTGATTTGAATCTTCTATGATGGAGGTTCCTCCCCCTATTATGGCTTCTTCCTTTAGTTTCAGTGTTGACCACCATTGAGGCTTCACACGATGAGGATTCTTTGTTGCTTCTTCTCATATCCTCACTAAGTAGAGTGGCCACTATTTCATCATAGACCAGCTTGCTCTTACTATAACTTGAAATGGTAACAACTAAAACTACGACATCCTAGCTAATTAGGTAAGGAACATAACAAGATGATAGCCTTAGTTTCATCATCTTGAGTCATGCCAACTGAGATTGCTTAACATAATAAGGTGTTCAACACATTTATATGATTTGACATCGCAGTCCCTTCCTTCATTTTGAGCTTGTAGAGCTTCTTCATAATAATAAAATTATTTGCACTGAATGTCGTTTCGTACATGCTCTGGAGTTTATCCCAAACTTCCTTTATTGTCTTTTCGTTTGATACATTGAATAAAACGTTTTGAGCTAGTGAAAGAAAGATTGTTTTGATTAAGTAAAAACAAGTTTTGAGAGGTCCTGAAACCTTGTACAAAAAATCTAAAGATGGTGAAAGAAAGATTGTTGTCATCGCCTTTTCATCAAGTTTTTCCCAATCTTCATTTGACATTGCAATTGTCTTCTTGGTTTTTCCCCAATTGCAAGTGAGAGATCTTGCTTAACCAGAAATGAATGCATCTGTACTTTTCACATACTGAAATTATGTCCAGAGATTTTTTTCACCCTCAAATCTTCCATGACTCTAGAACTTCAACCACTGAAATCAATCCAAGCAACTATGCCAAGCTCTGATACCAATTGTGAAGCATGTTGAAAGTGCGAAAGAAAGATACAAAACAACAAGAAAAAATAAATACACAAACACACAAATTTATCGTGGTTCACCACAATTTGTGACTATGTCCACACTACAAGGGAAATCTCTTATTGATATAAATATGATTCTTACATCATAGTTGTAGATTTAGCTCTTCGAATACAATAAAATATCCAATAAGCCTCTAATGAAAACTATTTAGAGAGACTCGTGGAAATGAAGAGTCATTACAATTGGAAGGAAAACATAATATAAACATATGGTTATTGGGCTTCACACATACACCCAACAGAGTCCAATTCTAAAAAGGGATCATTTCAAAGGTTAAACTTTTAATGCAACTGGAAATTACCCATTTGCATAGTATTGTGGAAAGTGTAAAATCATAATAATTTCCGTATTGGATGTGCCAATTCGTTTTATCTATTTGTAATGATTGTCATTACATTGATTGGGTGAGGCTAACAAGCAAGCATTTGCATGAGCATCTAGTCAGTTATAGCCTCGGGGAGTCTTTCCACATTTGCTCATTATTGATAAATCTCCTTGCCAGCAAGGAAATGTCATGGCCAAGCTTAACAACCCTTGATCTGCAATGGCATCATGTATGAGTACTTGTCACAATTACAAAAAGGGACAAAGATAAAAATATATATTATCTATGTTAATGATGCCTTCCTCTTGGTAGTAAGTAAAAGGATTGAAGGGTCCCCAGAAAAGAGGATTTCCCGTAAAGCTACAACCCTGGTGACTATACAGTTTTACGGTTTCCTCTATTTGAGAACTGGGGATTCCAAAAATGGCCTATGCAAATTGCCTCAGTATGTTTCTAATTAGTGTGTGTTCTTGGAAGTATGTCATCGAATGGCTAATGTGAATGTTAAATATGTAGATTATATGGAGAAAAAGGTATATTCATTCCCCCTTACCCTAAAAGTTTTCACTTGCAAAAGTAGTGAGGTTGCCACAACAACATAGACAATTTTATTGAAATTTAATTTTCAGTTCTTATCACAAAAGCCTCATTATGAGAGTTAAAGGTTGTGTGTATGCTCATTTTCATTTCAGAAAGTCATATCTGCATCACCCCTTACTAGAAGACTATTGAAAATATTACCTAGATGTCAACGATCTATAAAAGAGAGATTACATAAGGTTAAATCTAGACCAAGTCATATTATTTAAAGTATCTCTTTGTATTCTTGCAAATTGGATCGATGATGGTTTGAAAATGGTTAATAAGGTCTATTAGAATATTTGGATCGATGATGGTTTGAAAATGGTTAATAAGGTCTATTAGAATATTTCTCTCAAACCTCTCAAATAGCTTTCTTGCTTAGGTAAGGAGACCTTGGATATCAGGGAAAGGACCTTGCATGTAATGGAAAGAACAAAGAGGTGAATAGAGAAGGAAAAGGTGGTTTTCAATCTAGAGGAGATGGAGAGAAGCCAAGCCACAATGTGAAGCTAAAATATATATATGTGGGGAAGATGCACCTACTTCTTCAAAAGGCTCTGTGGCTTCTAATCATATTTTTCCCAACCATTACAATCAATCAGCTTCTATAGCTCCACCCCAGAAAATGATTCTTCTATATTTCATCAAATTGGTGAAGATAACATTTTTAATACATTCTTTGATAGCTCAAATCTCTCCATGCTTAGTGATTCTACTCCTACTAGGTCTGGATCTCAACTAACCCACCAATGCAATATCCAATGTTCCTAATTTATCTATTTTTACTTCTCCCCCACATCTTATAAAGGTTTTAGAGAAGACAAAAATGTATGGTTTTCTTTTGGGACACAAAGGTGGACACATTGTCTAAGCTATTGCAAGACACCCCCAAGCCTAAGAAGGTCAGATGAATGTCTAGATTAATTTTTAAAATGTGTGAGGAATAAAAATAATCTATTAAAGATCCTTCATGATTTGCAAGGAATTTTGAAGTTACCTATGAGCCTTTTTATTAATGTAAATGAATATGTTGAGTGAGTGGATATGCTTATTTCCACCTTCACATATGATAATGAACATATCATATGAGTGGATATATTGGAGTGAAAAATCTCCATAATTGATGAGTTACATACTTGGATTATGACAACCTGAGCACAATCTTGGTAGGATAGAAAAGATCTAAAGAATCACTTGTCTACTCTAAAGATAAACATATGTGAAGGTCGAAATAAGCTATATAAAAGTACTAATGTAGCCAAGAGATCCAAGACAAGAATAGAGGATAAGATAAGATAAATCTATTAATATCCAACAAAAGACCACCAAGGGTCTAAGGGACTGAGAGCGTACAAACAAAGAAGCAGCGGACTACAAGACACCAAACGGTGTCTGGGAAAGGGCAAGCGAGAACAAAATAAACAAAACAACAAAGGAGCCAACAAGGAGGAAATGTCATAAGTGAACTGAAAGGCAAAAGAGACCTTGAGACCAAGCTAAGTTGCAAGAAATGGTGGGCTAAGATGCATGAATGAAAATGGGAGGGACCACAAGTGCTACAAATTGAATCGGTTTGAAGGATAACTTCTCAATGTTATTATATGCCTTAAATAAAATAAGTCGTCTTAGCAAAGCAAGGGCCCTACTAGAGTAATCCAAAAACGATCAATGAAGAAGTCGTCATAGGATACCAAGCGTTGATATCCAATATCTTGGATGGTATTATGCACAACACCCTCATGGAAAACTTTAGACATTTATGTACAACTGAGGGGACTAGTCCCATAGAGTCTCCCCATGCGGTCGCTAGCTTAATGTGGAAGAAATTTGATTTGAAATAATGAAAAAAAATTACAGATACCCCCTTGCATCTCACAAGAACTATTAAGGTGGTGGGCCTTACAAGGGGAAGACATAGTCCCTTATGTGTGTAGATGGTTCTACACTATCATACCTTGCCTAATGCAGACCATTTTTAGAGAAGACCTTTATAATAACATTAATTGTACAAGCAAGGTCAACCATAACACATCTAACTATATTTTTTATTATCTTTGTAAGGACATATAAGAAAAAGGCTTTCTACATAAGGTGCATCGAGAGGTGAGAATAATATATCCATATTTTGAGTACTCTAGTTTGGTGACAAGATCAACGTGATACTCACCTTGTGCACAAACGAAATATCACTAGATGTAAGGGAATATGACAATACAAAAATAAGTTGTAAGCTTTGGTTCGTGTCGAGTTCACTAAAATGTGGGGAAGGGAATTCGTCACTCTTAAAATTAATGGAAACTCGGGGGGCAAACAACCCAATGCTTTCTTATACTGGCGCTCTAGTGAGATAGGGATATTTAATTAGATTTAAGAGATACTAAGCTAACTATAATGCAATAAAAACAAACATTAAGAATTCTAAATGATTTGAAATGGTAACAGTATTTGGACTATAGAAATTGAAAGAGTAGACAACTAAGATCAACTAATAGGCTTTGTGAGCTCTTTGTGGAGGATGTCCACACAAGTCAAGGACTACAACACAAACAAAGGATGACTACAAGACATCTTGTACATATAGGGTAGAGATGATTATACCAAAAAGGTACAAGGCAATAAAGTAAATAAACAAAAACAATGCTATGTTGCATGTGCCTAATAAAGATTACAAGTAAACTGGAAAACTATCTAAAGATGAGAGATGGGAAAAGAGATCTCACTACCCTTTTGGTAGACATTCAATAAGTCACTTTGATATACCCTTCAAACTTGCGCACACAAGAAAATATTGTGGTTGTTTGTATTAGAGGTTTGTTAAAGTCAAACTGACATTTTTTTGTTTCTAGTTCCACAAAGAACCAAGATAGATATGATAATCAATAGTCCAATAAACAATTAAACAATAATGGATATAATAACCAATAAAGAAAGAATAACATGCTTACTCAAATCAGGAAGTGTGAGTTCAAAGGCAAAAGATAACAGGACTTAAAAGTCGAGAAAGTACTAGCTCGCTATGATGAATGTGAGTACACTCGAGCGAGGAGCAGAAGTAGTGAAGCAATGAAGCAAAGTACAAAATAGTTGTAAACACTATTTGAAATGGTGAAGAAGTTGCAAAGATAGCTCAAAAAATAATTCAAATGACAAAGAAGGTTGGAAATGGAGGCAAAATAGGGGTTTCAAGGAACCAAACAGATTTCAAATATTGATGACCTTCCAAAGGAAACATTACATTGTCAATGATTGTGGTACTAACACTCGAATGACCACCTTTGTACTACAAATTCACAATATGGATGTGTATCATGTGATTGGTGGCAGGGGCACCTAGTGAAAACTAATGAAATTTGAGATGTTTTGTGCAAAAGATGTAAAAGTTACAAAAAAGTTGTCAACTTTGCAAGATCAAGGTGGAATCAATTATGGGATGTGTCCAACTGATTCAAGTGGTCTATAAAGCTTGTAAGAAGCCTCTTATGGCAAATTCAACCAATTTTGGTCGGTTTTGGCATTCTTGTTGTTCCATACAAGCAAACTTGGCATTCTTAGTAGAACCAGGTAGGATAGGAGAGTTTTGCTTTCTCAACATTGGTAGGAGCTAAATAAGTTGTTTTGTACATAGTTACACAACAACATGGTATATATGTATGTATCTTGTGTTGTTTTGAAGCAGTTTTGTAACTAAGGTTTTAATGCAAGATTCTGCATGGCTTGGTGGGATGTCAAGGACATGTTTATTAAACATGGTTCTAACTATGCAAAACCAAATTTTCATGGTTGGGTACCCTGCATCTAAGATATTGGTTGATGACTTAGAGTGTTGAGGCATTGAAACAAGGTTTTGATAAAAACCAAAGGTCTTGTGGGTGTGGATACAAGACCTGGTTGCCTAAATGAACAAGGGAGATGATTTTAAAAGGGATGAAATATGTTTGTAAGTTTCATGCAAAGATTTCACCATGAAACTTTGTAGACATTCTTAAAGACTAGGAAACCCTAGGTTTATTGAGGGTTTCAGGGTTAGGGAACTTAGAGACAAAACCCACCTGTAGAAATGTGATATTTTATAACCCATCCAAATGGGTATTTGAAACTACAAAGAGATTTGGGATTTGTTCAATCCATTTTTAAATGACAAAGGAAAAACTAGTGTTGGAGGTCTAATTGTATTAGGCCTAATTTACTAGTTTACCAAGCTAGAAGCCTAAGTTGAGGGAATGGTTGAAACCCATTTTTGGAGTTGGAAAGTCAATGTATTTTAGGACCAATAGGGGTGTTGGACACCTTGTCTTATCAAAATCTTGCAACAAGAGAGGTAAGGGTGCTAGTTGTAGAGTGGGGGTTTCTTGAAGAAACCTAAAGAACTTGGGAATTGGGATTGATTTAGATTGTCCTAGACATTGGAGGGAAGGAATCCAATCTTAGGAGTCCTGGGAAGGTCCTAACATACTTAGCCTTCTGAAGGTTAAGCCACTCCCTAAATGAGTTTAGTTTGCTAGACTAGAAGAGCACAAACCCTACTACATCAACGACCTATGCCACATACTTAGCCAAAGGTTAAGGTCTTAATATACTTAGCCTTCTAAAGGTTAAGCCACTCCCTAAATGAGTTTAGTTTGTTAGACTAGAAGAGTACAAACCCTACTGCATCAATGACCTATGCACATTGATGTGTCTTGAATCAAATAAATTCACATGTTTGCGTATTTAAACAAAAGGTGAAGATTAGGTTGCACGATGAAGTGGAGACTTTGGTGGAGATTTGATTCAACCAAAGTTGAGTCACCATGCGAGATGCAAATTGCATTGTGTACAATTTACAACATTGCACTTGAGCACAAAAATGTTAAATTTGCACAAGGAGATTTTGTAATGAATAGACCCAAACTTATTTTAGACATCTAAAAAAACATAATGCAAGCATATATACATCTAGTTGGCATCAAGGAATTGTTTTTTGACCTCACCATAAGCATAGCATCCAGATCTATATATTGAATAATTACTCAGTGTTTCAATCATTGTTGCAAAACCACTGAATCAAACCCATGGATTCAATATTAGAAGATTCTCATATAACAATCTCTTAAATGTATTTGTGAAAATCATTAAGTATTTATTACAAAGTCAAATGTACAAAATGAAATCATTTGATATCATGTATCACAACTTTAAAAAATCAAGTCCTAAGCTAAATAACTTGTCCTATTTATTTACTTAATGAACATTTTTTGACACGTATTATGATTCAATTATCATAACTTCTATATTTACACTTGAAATTTACAAATGAATCCAAGGCATAATACCTAATGCATACCACTATATTGTTAATAAAAACATGATCTCGAAAACAACTAATTTGCTCTTCCTCCACTCGGCATAATTTTTTAGATGAACAAATAAAACATTTCAAAAAAAATTGTAATACCTTGGCCCATATTTGAACCGTAACTTATTATTCTTTAACCTTTTACAGATTATAATATTGATGTGGGAGTTGATATGTTCTATTGTACATTCTATAAAGTTATATTTTACAAGTTGATGGTATTTAATTTATTATTAGTGCAGATACATTTTATTTACTACAAATAAATAGACAATAGTTATATATTAGTTATATTTTTATATTAAATTTATTTAACCTCTCATTTTGGAAATCCAACATAAAAACAACTCCTGCACTACAACCAATGCCTATGTATTAGTTATATTGAAAATATTGATTTATTAAAATATTAATATTTTGGCATGTAAATGACTATCAAATTTAAGACACAAGATCAAAAAAATTGTTAAACAGGCACCACCTCTTACTTGCATTATAAAACACCTCTACGAGCAAATAAATAAACACCCATCCATTAAACTAAAATATCTTCAAGCATTTCTAGCAACGTCTTCCAATCTCTACACTTCAACTTCTTATCATTCAACCTCTTCCTTCGCAGAATACTCTTTAATACACACTTTATTTTTTTGAGCTCTTCACACTTCATCCTCCACCATCGGCAATACTTTTGGAACATGGAATGCCTTGCCATTTAGCTTTTACGCGGTTTGCCTCTCTCCATAGGTACTCTTTAGAACGTGTGATTTCTCTAACCTGAGGTCTTTTAACCATTTAGCCTTTTTCATACTTCCGTAAACTTTTTGAAGCATATATTTTTCCCAATGATAATTGTTTTTTAGGACATTATGCCTTATCCTTGAGCCTTTAAACCCTCGAGGTTTTTTCCCCCCCATTTGCCAAAATGGTAAAGAGTAGAGGCAATCATTTGGACTTTCCACTTTGAACCTTCTGGTGTGCTAATGCTCATGCTATATGTTCCGGCTGTAGTTATATTAGTAATGTAGGCAATGTCAGCTCTAATTTTTATACGCTTAATGGCCATTTGGCAAGCACCTCTTTGCATTATAACCCTCAATTTAATTAAAAGTGACTTGACATTTCTCTGTCTAATTTCCCTTTGCATGTGATCTCTATTTGCCAAGGGTGTCCTCCCATAAGACACTTGGATAGCAAGAGTGCCTATTATCTGCAGCAATTAAATTTGTTTTTGTGCATTAGTCGTATATAAGTTAAAACATGGATATTTGATGGGGAATGGTAAACTAGGAAAAAAAATTATATAGGCTCTCTCCCAAACCTTTCCTAATAAAGTGTCCCATCAGTTGGTTTACACCTCTTGAACTGTTGGAGTCTTAAAGTTGTCATGTTTAGAACTGAGATTTAGCATTATCCAAGTGAGAAAGCAGGTCTGAAGCAAAGGCCAAGCAGAGTCCAAAGCAAGGTGAGTTCTGCTCAAATTCATAGAGAGGATGGGGTTATAGAATAGCTCATTCAAACTAAATGCCGGTTACTCGCACCCCCTGAACAAGGTATACACTGCTAGCTCCACCTGCTTCTTTATCAAATGAAGCTGCACCACAGAGAAACAATCTGCTACTGCCCAACTAGTAAGTACAGGGCGGATCAGAACGAGAATCTCTAGCTTTTCTAGCGTATAGAGAACTTCAACCAAAACTTGTACTTCCATGAACTCGTGCACCTAATTCAGATCTCGCATTCATAATAAGTGTAAACATTGTAAAGGCATAAGAAAATGGAAGCCTTGTGCTTTTCTAATTGGCCATACACTGAGCCATCATCCACAATGCCCCTTGCTTCTGCTTCACAATATCTCATATCAATATTTCATTTTTATTAAAATAAAGAATTTTTGGTCTACATTTACCACGAATCCTCAGAACTCTTTAACAGAGAAAACCATTGGTAATAAATATTCACCACTTAGGCCACCATACAGATCTCACCTTCTGTCATGTAAGAGTCAATTTCCTAATACAAATGTTCTTGACACGAAATAGGTTACACCCCAACTAGGATTATGTTATTTTTGACCATCTCAGTTCTAAGACTATTGCTAATTAGACGGTGGGTTTGTCATGCTAACATAATCCCCCAACCACCAAACAAGCACAATTAGCCTTCTAATATTGCAACTTCATCCTGGAAGTAACTAAAATTTCAAAACGGCAGGGTTCAGAAAACAAATCAATGTACAGTATAATGAAGAAAAATCAGAGTATAATTAAGCCCACATTTTTTGAAAGGTTAAAAGCTTGGTTAAAATGATAAAACTATCAACAAATGGCATGCACAATTAACGTCTATGTAACCTCAAAAACCTTGATTTGGGCTTGAGTGTCAATTTCTTAATACAAATGTTCTTGACACAAAATAGGTTACACCCCACAACTAAGATTATGTTATTTTAACTGTCTCAGTTATAAGACTCTATTGATAAATAGACATGGGTTTGTCATCTAATGTTATCCACCAACAACCAAACAAGCACAAATAGCCTTCTAAATATTGCAACTTCATTCTGGAAGTAACTAAAATTTCAAAATGGCAGGGTTCAGGAAAAAAATCAATGTGCAGTATAATGAAGAAAAACCAGAGTATAATTAAGCCCACATTTTTTGAAAGGTTACGAGCTTAGTTAAAATGATAAAACTGTCAACAGATGGCATGCACAATTAAGGTCTATGTGACCTCAAAAACCTTAATTTGAACTTAGTGGTGAGGGGTCTGCTCCTTGACTACAACTGTACCTCACAGTGTCCCTCAACCGCGCTGGAACCACACCCAGAATTCCACAATAGTTTTTTATTACCAAAAAAAGGACATTTTTTGGGGCTATGCCAGATGAAAAGAGAGAATTTTTCCCTTAATTTAGGCTCTAGACAATGGAATCAACATTTGTTTCCTCCTTTTTTATTATTTTTCCAGCAATTGCTAATTTCCTAAGCATTTCCCAAGTAGTTGAAATGCAATTGTACTTTTGATTTGCCAGGACAATCCTGATCCCAGTTTGTGCTACTATGTTAGAACTTAAAACTACTAAATATTTTCCCTTTCCTATTCCCCCATCATTTTACTGCACCTCTTGGACCAATACTCATTAAGCATTTGTCAATTAAGATTTTTTCTAATAGATAATTGGCATATAATGCAATTTATCATGGAGAAATTCATACTCTTAAAATGTTGCATGCAAATGCCTTTTTTTTTTGTGAAAACAATTATTTGGTGACTAGCATTCCCACCAAGTACTTGAGAAAACTACTAATTAAAAATATATTTACAATTGCTGATCTTAAATACAGTAAGCTCAATTAATGAAAAATGATGCCAGTAAACAACTCAGTCAGATTACGTATCGTACACTTCTTTTTGCTTTACCCTAGATGCAGGTCTTCAAATAACAGGTTGAAATTTTGTGTGGACTGATTCAGAGAACATGTATACAATCCTTTCCACTGACTAAATGGAGATGTTAGATATATCATTTATGTCTAAGTGTCTCCAACAATAATACAGAAGCACACCTGGACATAAAAGGCTATATTCATAAACCTTCCTACATAACAAGTGGGTTGTTTGACTAACTGAAAATATTTCTTTTCCATAGAAAAACACAGTTTTACTATACATACAGACATCGATTGTAAATTTACATTTCACAAGAGATATTTTCCGAGTTTTCAGGAACCTTGACATCCATTCCAGCAATTCTTGCAAATGTTTAATCTTCTACAGCCCATCAGTGCTGCAGCTACAATATTTGCATTTACAACAAAAATGATATCTCAAGGATGAAGTTTTTGAAATGGAATTGTCACCTAGAAGGAAACATGTCATTTGTGGATCATCTCCCAATTTGAATTAGTTCAATGAAAATGGCCTTTAATCTGCATTCGAAAATGGAAAACAAGGCTCATCCAGCACTGCAGCTACTAGCATGGTCCCACCTAATGCAAGAACTGCAGTTGACAAGTCAGAGGTATAAGAGGTACATAAAGCACGAGAAGATAAGAAACCTAGAAGGTCCAAAATACTGACACTGTTCAAGAATGCCCAGCATAAAATTCTTATACAAAACTTGAATTATAGATGTAATGTTTTAAGTTTTATTCTTCACGCCTGCAGACAACCAAATAACAATGTGAAAACTCAAAATGTACATGCATCAACCCGGTGCCAGGCAGACCAGTGTAGACAAACTAACTAGTATGTGAACAGTGAAAATCCACACAACAAGATACATTAACCATTATAAAACTAAAAACGGTAGAAGTTATAAATGAAATTCATTTCTAAAGTCAATTATATGGTGAAGATGCTAAACACAATATCATAGGCCTAAATAATTTTCAAACATCATCATTACTATCAGTATGTGCCATATTCCTTAGCCTAGTCAGAACACCACAGAAGATGATGAAGGCATACACATTTTGCACATTAACATTAGTACAAGTTGCTTAATCTGGTCAAAAGGCCACTTAATCAGACTCGAGATAAGTATCTACATGTTTAGGAAGAGGGAAACAGCACAACACAATGACACCAGATTATCACTTTTAGTGAATGCCAAAAAAATGCTTTGAATTAAAATAAAATACCACATTGCAGTGAAGGGGCAGAGAGAGAATCAGTCAGCCCCGTAATGATTCCATGGAGAAGATCAGATTGTTTCTGTACTGCACAAAACAGACAGACGTAGATAGATTGAGAACTGACAACAATAACTCTAGAAAAGTACCAGTATTATCTAGCCAGAGAACCAGATGATTGCAATACTTCACAAGACTTTAACAAGATCTGACTACAAGTGCTCTACACAAATGGCCCAAAAACATGTACAGCAGCCTCCTTTGAAAATGTCACATTCATTCCAACATGGCCATATTCAACAAAGGATTACACTAAAGAATGATGAAGTGTGGCCATAACCTCCAGATAAAATTTTAATGATGTATAGAGTCACTGAATTGCATAAGAAGAACAATGTACACAGAATCTGTGGATATTGATCAATGAACGTCATTGCCAGCCATTATACAAGGAAAAATGCATACAAAATAGTATCTGTAGAAATAAGAAAACCTAAACAATTAATACATTGGACAGGCAAAGCAACAAAGGCAACCATTTCTCCTCACCTTTTGCCATACAAGAATATGGTATGAATGCCATTGAATTGTGGAATTCATTTTTGATACTTCAAAACATAAATGATTCAGTTCCACAACCCAGTGGGAACATAGGATTGAAGAAAAGGGATATACAGCTTGAACTAGATTTTGGGCTCCTGTAAAAGCAGCTGCAACAAACTTAGTGTACTGTTGAAGAATGCAGGTATACTATAGAAAACCCCTAAAGAACATGACGGATGTGAAATCCAAGGGAGAGAGAAAATAAGAAAAGAAAAACAGGAAACCAGATCAGAATAACCTCATCCCACAAATTGAACAATCAAACTTTTGTCCAAAACAGCAAGACAATTTCCTATTTGAAAAAAACAAAAGTGCTGTCTTCAGCAACATTTAAAGTGGATTACAACATGCATAGCTTGTGTTCCGACTCCTGAGCAGTTGCTACCCGCTGTGTTCCGAAGTGGTTAATGGGAATAGAAATGTTACATCCCAATTTTTGACCTAATTTAAAATATAGCCATTGAGGTTCACATGAAGTCAGTTGACAGTCAATTTGGTTATAATCCTGTGAAATGGTAAGATGGTTAGTCATTATAATTTCAAGTGAAGATAACAAGCTAGTTGATCATTTATCACAAATTCATGGAATTGAGAAGATGGTTAATTGTTATGATTATTTATGATTAAATAATTTATTATGGTTATATAATTTAACTACGGAGAATTTCCTTGCAAGAAACACATCAAAGGGGTGGAAGCATTGTCAGAAAAGAATTAGGCACAGGAGCATCACCATCGCTGGGTAGATGGATTGAGGACCTAGCGACTTGAAATAGGATACATCTGTGGGACCCGCATGAGCTATTTAAATAAATAATTTGAGAAAAATAAATAGTTGAGTTAAAATACAAAACGTACCTCAAAAAATATCATATGATCTTTCACTTTATTATTATAATATACACGTATATACGTACATATAGATATAAAAATGAAATGACACCATTATATTATAATAATATAATAAAATGATGTCACCACATTAATATATTTACATATACGTACGTAAATATAAATTATAACAATAATCAAACCATAATCTTTCCAACTTCTCTTCCAACCTTTTTATTTTCTTTTTCCTCTCTTTTCCCAATCAATTTAATACTTGGAAATTTGAATGGACAAATAATCTTTTTGTAACCGGTGGGAGCCAAGGAGTCATATTTGCTCTCCATTTAAGGAAGCCGTGAGAGGAGTCGGACTTATTATTAATTCCATACGTTTTACACATTTCCGAATTCCTTCCACTGTTTTATTTCCTATTTCTTTAACACCCGACTTCATCTAAGTTTTCAATAATTTACTACTGTCGATACCCTACATTTATCAATGAGTAACTTTGATCAATCAGAGCAATGTCTTCCCTTTGCCGTGCGAGTAATCCGGCTAAGAATCAAAGATTTTATGCTCTGAAGGTGACATCTCAAGTAACTGGAGGAAACCGATTAGTTTTCAAGATCTTCAAAGCATTACCGAATTCTTAACAGGTCCTAAGTTATCATTCCAATACGTTTATTTTCTAAAGCAACCGGCTAGGCAAAGGAATCTCCTATCTTTTGTTTAAGATCATGTCTTTAATCTTACTGTATAATCCATATGATTTATAATGAACTTTCTTCTTACTTTCATTGTATCCAATTGAATAGTATCTCTTATGGGAGAGTTTTTCCAAATGCAATAGAACCTAAAAATAAAAAAGAATAACAACATCGAATTTCATAGCAGGAATTCTCAACATTTATCATGATGATATCTAGTTTGAAATTTACAATTTGACCTTCTTTAAATTTAACCTTGTTCATGGCAAGTGAAAGCCAAGTAACCATGGTATGGATCCATAAATTATTATGCCATTAGATATTAGAATCAAATTCTGGAATCCTTAAAGAACATAATCATGTAATCATAGATCGTGAAATGCTAGATGCACGTAATCCTGTTGTATAATTGATAGAACCGGTTGTTTTGAGAATTCCGAACACCCGACTGTGTAGCCAAGGAAATGGGTGATGAGGTGAGAGAAAGGAATTTGCAATAACATGAAACAGTACCAATTATGACATAACAATGTTTGCCATTTTTAATATGAATTATTTAATAGCTCATGCATGATCTTGTTATTGTAATCTCCTGTTGTCAAGTTGAGGGGCGTGGCTGAACACCAGGATGCTCAGAGGATGACAAGATGAACCTTGTCGGTTCCGGGTAGGGAGGGTCTTTCTCGTTAGAGATTGTGTGGGTATAAAGTTGTGGTCCGAGGTTGGGTGGTTAAGCCCCTGACAATGTTTCACCTCTTCCCAAGTTGTCGGACGGACAACAAACAAAGATAAGTTATACATTCAATTGGTTACCGAAAACGGGTATTTTACTTTTATGATGACTATGCAAGACTAAGGTAAGGTTAATTGAGTTTTATCATTATTACAGTTACTTTACACTTAGTTGCAAGAGATAGATTTATTAGATGGATTGTTATCTCAGTGTTTTATTTATATGAATATTGAATATGAGCATATTGTTTAATCTTAAGTTATTGCCACAATTAAGAAATCCGAAGAAAAGGAATGATACAGTAGTATCTGAAGCCCTAATTGAATCAGTGGTATCTGGAGCCTAAATGATACAGTGGTATCTGAAGCCCTAATTGAATTTCGTGGTATTCGAAGCCCTAATTGATACAGTGGTATCTGATGCCCTAAATGATCCAAGGGTAATCAATGCTCTAATTGATACAGTGGTATGTGATGCCCTAATTTTTATATAATGGTATTTAATGGTATTCGTCATTTGATTTTTGATATAGCAATACTGGATGAAAGTCGTTATATTTTATTACTATAGTAGTATTTGTGGACTAATTTGGGTGATTACAGAAACATCCCTACAATGAATTCTCGATTCCAATTCCCTGGTATGTGGAAGTTCTTAGTTAAGAAATTTTGTCTAACTGATTTTAACCCAAGAAAACTGGATGTTACAAGAAGAGCGGGAAACAAGTAGTTAAATTTCCTTATCGAACACACTCTCAATACACTAAATATTTCCTATCTCTATCTCTCTCTCACACTCTCAATATAGTAAATATTTCTTGTCATTGTTATATTTTCTTCGAACATGCTTTCTTACTCTCTCTGGAATGACCAAGAAGCTGAACACGAATTGTAAATGACTGGGAAGTTGAATTGAACACAAATATTCTCCACCAATTGCAAATGACTGGGAAGCTCTCTCTCTCTCTCTCTCTCTCTCTCTCTCTCTCTCTCTCTCTCTCGCTCTTCAAACTCCTAACCCTCTATTGACATTGGTGTTTGTCAAATTGTTTCCCATTGTTGTATTGTCACAAACTATGCTAGTAATAGCACCTACCAAGCTATGTTCTCTAACACAAATCGCAATAATGTACTTAAAGAGTTATATTGGAGGTTCTTTGTTCCTTCATCATTACTTGTTCTACTTTTGATTTGGCTCCACGTCCAACATATTAATACTCTTTTGCTTTGAGCAATTAATATCTTACTAATCACCTAGTCCACTAATTGTATGTTGTTTTCTTATTTTGGCTCTCTCACAAGTGTCCCCCCATTCACTATATTTTTGGCACTATATGACAAGACATCCTTTCAACTCGTACTCTGTTTGATTTCCCCCCCTCAGTGATTTCCCTAATCCCCTACTGATGAATTTTTTGGCTTCGATGAAGTGGCTATCTCTCACAAGTGTCCCCATTCACTACATTTTTGGCACTGTATGACAAGACATCCTTTCAGCTTGTACTATGTTTGATTTTACTGCCCTCTATGATTTCCATAATCCCCTAGTGATGCATTTTTTTGGCTTCGATGGACTCTCCCTATGTGAAGAGCACTTGTGTACTTCTATTCTTCAAAGTATATGTAAACTCCTTATTGAATGACCCATTGCTTTGCAAACCTCACAAAACATTTTTCTAGGACAATTAACTAATGTGTGACCCTCAATTTTGTATTAAATAAACGACAGTTCATTAGTTTCTTTATGGTTCCTTTCCCGGCCATCAATTATTCACTATTCTTATCGCCATCAATTATTCACTATTCTCATCATATCCCACCACAAGGCTTGGACCATGTCATACTCCTCGTCACTACAACTATTTTGTTTTTACTCTTGATTTCCATTGCTCACTAGTACACCTCAACATACCAGGACAAAGGTGTTGGCTCCCAAAACCACAGATTTGAAATCCAAGAGCTTTGTCAATTCTCCAATAGGATTACTCAATCAGTTTTAGCCAATGAATGGGACTAAATTCCCCTACACTTTAAGCTTCGCTAAACCCAGGCTGGTAAACCTTCCTTAAACCCCTATGACTTGATTAAAAGCTTTTGTATAGAGAATTTAAATCTTTGTGAGTTATAAGTTGGTAAAATCTTTAAGCTTGATCAAAATAAAGTCGAATGCTTTTAAAGATTAAATGTTTATACAAGGTTTTATTAATTTTTGGGTTAATGCTTGCAAGAAGGCAATATAGAGAAGGTTCACAAACTTCGACTACGAACATGGCTACTTTCCAATGATTTTAAAAGACCAATGCCTTGTTTACTTGGGCAATAGGGGTTACAATAAAGATTCTTATGTACGACCTTATGGGACAACATACATTCAAATATCATCAATTGTTCATGTATTCTAAACGTGGAAGACCAGTTAGTCTAGAAGGACTTTTAACTTCTTTGGAGGAAAGTTCACTTAGACACGGATGAGGAAACGTATATATATTTCACACTATCCTTGATTATCAAACAAAAATGCCATGAAGGATGTAATACACATGTATGGTTAGGAATAATTTTCCAATCACCTTGGTGACCATAAGGGACTAGCCCAAATTATAATTATCTCTTTGCCTTTTGAATAAACAGGAACTGAAAATCTGTATTAATCATGAAAGAATAATACATCAATTCATTTTGCAAGTCCATCTTTCATCTATAGTTGTCCTTACAATCTCTAAATATCTGTTTATGATAATTGTATTGCTCATTTCTTTCTTCTTGTTATGTTCGGTGCCTATCTTCAAATAAGAGATCTATTTATATGCCTTTATTACAAGAATATGTCTCTTGGTAAAAGAGGACATCTCTTACATACTTTGGACCTTTTCACTAAACATATAAACTTCGTTTATTTTTAACAAGTAGTAATTATCAGTTTGTAGTCCCATTTAAAAAATTCCGAATGAGCTTTCAATCATGCTGACTATATTTCAACAAAATAAAATGTTTATGTTCAGACATTTGTTCATTTGCTGGCCTCTGTTGTTGAGAGCTGTCAATGCAAACATTTAATACCCGTCGCTGATATTGTGCTCGTTGTGAATAAAACTCGCAGTCCTCTCCCACTAAATCTCTATTAAGATAGTTATCCATGTTATGAGAACGCAAAAAATTATCTTTGATTCTAATGTCATCTGATTGACCAACATCCATGTTCGCAAATAAGAATATGCTCGTCAATTCCTGTATGGTGCCCTGTGAGGTTCAATTCGGTGATAGTTACTTTCCCAACTTTTCGTTGTGGTTTTTTTTGCTAACTATGCCTGGAGTTTGTGATCCATATGCACTGTAATTGTGAAAGGATTATTGAAAATTTACGATGCAACCTATTTTCCATCTTGCCCAGGTGGTCACATTAACCAGTTATCATTATACCCCCAACTTCCACTAATCCTGGAACCATCCAAGACATCTTCTATGATTAGGAATTCAGACTTATAATAATCGTTAAATCACCAATCTCAGTGTAGTACTAGTCTGCTCTGTGTTTGACCATCATCTAAGACACTTGATATATGTCTCCCTCAAAGACACGTATATTGCTTCTCATTGCATAGCCTGTCAAAATTTCAAATAAAATCCATATGCACGTGTAGACCCAAGTCTTGAACACTAAGAAGATTGACTGAAGATGTCTGTGTGAGCGTGTATGTACTTCCAGATTAAGGAAATATGCAGTCATCAAAACTATATCAACCAGCAAGAAGAATCGGCTGAATCCAACACCTGCATTCTTTCTTCCCTTTTTTAACTTTGTCGTCTCTACCTTTGTTTATTCCAGGATTATTATTTTTGCTTCATGTATATATAATATATATCAATGTTCTCTGATTTATCTTCCTGATTATCTAGCATCTTTACAGGATGGTATAGCTGGAGCTGGGCCATGTGCATTATCATGGTCAGATCCCATCTCTCCATTACCTCAAGGAAAGTTTTCTTTTGTGAATGGAAGGTTTCAGACTCCTGGAAGGAGAGCTAGTGAGGACTTAGTTCGTGCTGTGTGTGCAATCTCCCACAGATCTGTATGAGTAATCAGATGATTTTGATGACAAGAGAGAGCAGCTGGGCTCTGAAGACACTAAGGGCATAGGAGTCTTTCAAAGCAGAGATTGATGCATGTTGCCAGTAAACTATTGATGGTTTCATGACACAGTGGAGGAGTTCTCTTCACTGGCTAATGATGATTTAATTGTAGAACATTAGGGGCTTTCGTGTCATTGATAGGAGGTGTTCATAAACAATATCCATAACTAAAAGCCTATCACTGTAAACATTCTCATCTTGTCATGAAACTTATTTCCACAAATTGAGAATTTGAAATCATGGTAACCATGAGGAGAGTTCGCCAGAACATTGGTTGTGCGAAAAATCAGAGGGAGTGATGTCTGGTATAGCCTTCCAAGTGGAAGAATGTTTCCACAAAGATTTGATTATGTTGTATATTGGGATTATCTACAAGCAAGGAACATTATATCCTATCCCAAGGCAGAAATATATATCCTTTTATAAGATAATATAAAAATGAAAATAGCAAAACTAAAGAGTGTGCTAAAAATGACTGTCCTCATTTTTTGGAAAATTAGGGCTCCATTAGGAGGCACTACTTTCATCTTATTGTGCAGCAAAGGGATACATCCCTTAATGGACCACCACTTCTTCAATCCATAAATTGGTTGACTCTCCAACTTTACTAACCATTAATAAGGTGCCCAATTTCACATTTACTTCGCACTAATTTTAGTGTGTTATATTCTAGCATGCAATTTAAGACTCCATTATATATTCAATTAATAATAAATTTGAAGCCATTCATTCAAATAGAACTTGTTTTCCTAGGCCCCATTTCAGCATGTTGGGGCCTCCCACATACATTTCCGCTTATCACATTACAATTTCATGCATAATTCTAGCATCCTCGTACCACATAAGACCTCTACTCCAAATATGGGTTTGTGTTGGGAAAACAAGGGCGACAACTTGGAGGGTTTGGGGCAAGTCAAGTTGCCTTTATCCATATGAGTCACCTTTGTTTCCAAAAATTGACCCCAAATTTGAATCAAGTAATAGTTATAGAGATTTAGTGGGATTCCTAAAGCCAAATTAGCCTCCTTTGAGTTTTGTAGCCCGAAAATGCTTAAGTCTATAAAAGAAAGTCATCTTACTTCATTTGGTTGATGAAAGCAATTGTGAAGGATTTGTTATATAATTTGAAGACATCAGATGAAGTGAAGATCTCCAAACCAAGGAAAATCAAGACTCAAGTTTATTTCTTTTCCTCATCAACATCGACATGGAAGCTTTCCAAAGATTTTGAAGGATAATATGAGATTACAAACTAATGATTGGCTTGCACTCCTCCCCTAGGGTTGGGTATGATTTCATATTATTCTAAACCTCTACATTTAAGCTTCGGATTTGATTTCAATCATTGCAAATTACATTGTCTTAGACACTTTTTTTATTTCAATACCATATTGGGCTTTGCTCTAACACATTTGAGTAGATCTCTAGTTCACTTTTATGGATTTGATCTCATAGAAGTCTTAGACACGCATAAGATTCAACAACACACAAGCGTCCTATTTCAACATTAGCTATTTGTGCAGTGGAAATCACAAAAGCATGGGGTTGGCTAAGGAAAACTCCTAGATAACACACACACCTAAATACAAACCCAAATCTACATCAAAATCAAAATCCATCTAAATAATCAAGCTCCCAACATCAATACAAGCCCAAATCTACAATTTCTATCTCTTGCAAGGGCAGGAGCGACTTGCTCGCACCTATCCTTCCAGAGTTTTCTCAAAATGGAATTGCAATCAAATACGATCTTCAAGAACCCAAATCCAAAATCATAAAGGGTTATCTTGACAACTTGGTCGACCCTGTCCGATCAATATAAATTCAAATTCAAACTACAAGGGCACATGATTATCCTCAATTGATTTTTGTACTCTAATTTCGGTTTCTGATTTACTATTTTAATTATTTGTCAAATTTAGCCTTAAAGTCCTACATTCTTAACCTCTCATTTCTAACCAGTAGAAGAATAAAAGCCTTAGGAGCATGGATACTAAATTGACTCCCTTAATCAAGGGGTTAGTCAATCATTTTTGTCTCTTAATGGTTACATATTCTAAGGTGGTTGTAAAAGGGGGATTAGAGCCCTTGCTTGACCCATCCCAATTTCATTTCATCGCAACTACTTAAGACTATGATTGTAAGTTCGTATATTCTAGTGTTTCCCTTATTTTGTGTTGTAAATTACGACGGCAATCCCATTGTCTAACTGTAGCAAGTATACTATGTCTGCAATACCTTCTTCAACATGTCCCAATAGACTGTAGATGAAGCATCCAAATCTATAAGCCAATCAATGGGTATGCTCTGCAGGGTTGTTAGAAACACTAAACCAATAGTCTTTGTCCTCTTGATTGCTTATTATTCAAATGGTCTTGCACGTCTTGTAGTGCCTTTGTAGGATCCTCTAACCCATTCCCAATAAACTTCAGCAGTTTTTGTCAATCCACATTTAGACTTACTAGAGGAATCACCATTTTTCTCCCTTGCTTACTCCCTTGCGTAGCGAAGCGAAGTGGACTAATCTAAACAATGTGTTCTAGTGCTTTCCCTAAACTTTCAACCACATGCACATCCTTTGCATGTCCACCTTTTGTGTCCCCAATACTTCAAGTACTTTCAAGTTGTGACTTGTTCTTGTGCTTCTTTAGCCCAAGGGCCTTGTTCAAATATTCCAATTCTAGGATCCTCAAAATGCATAGATTCTCAATGGGAGGGAATATTTTTTAGAGTTCAAATTTCCCTCTCCATTCTCCTTGTCCTTTACTGACTATACAAATGGATAGTCTATCTAGTCAACAAGGTCGAGCTGTGTTTCATCTAAGATCAATAAGCGTTTAGCAATATCCTTCAACTCCCTCCACAAAGGATTTTTGTGTTCCTCACCAAAAGGTTTCCTGTCCTCTTGTCTACGACTTAGGCTAACACATCGACATTCGCTTCATTCTCAGAAATGAGCTCCAACTTGGAATTGTCCAACTGAATTTTCCCCAAATGTTTCTTGTAATCTTCTTAGTTCTATTTTTTCTACAATCCTTAAACATCACCTCATCACTTGGTCTTGATCACCTTGTGGCTCTTCTCCCCTTTCTTGGGATCTAAGGGCATGAAGCATGCATTTGTAACTCAATTTCTTTTAAGGTATGTATGACAAATGTTTAGTGTTGTATCAGATAAAATAAATACATTTAAGTAATATAAAGATGACACTACATAGAAAATACAAGAGTAAGATATCTTTATTCATTTATGAAAATTTAGTACAAAGAAGAAGACCATAGATGGTCAATAAAGCATTGGTTCACCCAACTACGCCATACTACCTTCCTTGACAATACACGACATATTTGAAAGTCATGACAATTGCCAAGACGAACACAACCTTCAACCAACAAACACTTATAACCATAGTTATACCACCTTGGGGGACATGTGGATCCAAGTTGTGGAGCAAAGGGGCCTCATTTTGAAGACAATGAGGGGATTGAAGGGTACTATATACTATACATGTGGTACTTAAACGTTAGATATGATAAGATGTATAACAATATAAGACATAAAGATGTAAACGGTAAAATGGTAAATTAGAATTACTAAATATTTGAACATTGCATTGAACAATAAAATTTTAATAAGTTGTTAGAAAATGGATGTTTTCTATTTAGTAATAACTAAAAGATATTATAAGTATCTAATCATAAAGATGACTACATTGAGTAGCATGATATCAAAACAAGTACAAACTACAAGAGATGGGCCCCACATAACCCTAGGGTAAGAATAGAACCCATAAACGAATAAGAAATGCTTTGATTTTTTTAAATGCACTTTATCTATCTATCGTGACAAGAGGCCCTTGGGCATCCCTATGTCCCCTTCAGGGACACCGAGACGTCCCTGCATTTCCAACATAATAGTGGTGATTTGGTAGTACCATCGAGGAAGTCCTAAAGTCCCCAATGCATCCTCATTCCATGAACACTGAGGATTTAGGGGGGAACACATCCCCAACATGCACTTCTTATGACTATTTGAGAGAGCCAAACAATTAATTATCGAAGAATCAATAATATCAAACATAATAATAGGAATTGTACACTGACTTTAATTGCCTCATTTGTGATGACAAAGAGGAAAAAACTACTAATGAAGGCTTTTTGAAATATGTATGCAACTGAAAAGTCTACAATACTTATTCACAAAGGCTGCCTTCACAAAGCTTCATGTGCCAACACTCAGTATAGAAGAGGTGAAGATAGATACAACTACAATAGCTCAAAACAACTCTCTATTAGATAATGTTCATGGCACAAGACATCGACACCGCAATTGCGGATGTTTGTCGTCGCCTCCTTTCATAAGTTGTCAATTCCTAAGTGTAGAGAGGAACTAGTCCCCATATGGTGCCATCAAAAGGAATAGACTTTCCTCTAGACAAGTAGAGAAGCTAGTGGTTGTGCATAATTGTGCATAAAAGAGTTGGTATTAGCACTTCAAAACTTCATGAACTCTTTCAAGTTCTGTAAAACCAACAATAAAACCGGAGGTGTTCCATCAAGAATGTAAGCCAATTGCTTTTATCTTGGTGAAAAGTTGAATGAACCTAAACAAAAGCATTCAATTTATGATCATCAATTCTATACACTTGTCCAAAACGTTGCATAAGTGAAAGTATTATATGTTGCCAAAGAAATTTATTGTATACATGATCATTAGGCATTGAGATTCATTAATAACTAGGTAAAGTCAAACCAAATGCATATGAGCTGAGTGGAATATATGCAAGGTTATTCTTTTATTTTCAAATATAGAGCTCCTAAAACAAACAATGTGGCAAATGCATTGAATAAGAGACAAGCATTGTTGTCTGCAATTGAGTGGAATTCGTAGGAATGGACAAGAAGAAGAATTTGTATACATCAAATTGAGATTGTCTAGCTGCATGAAGACCTCCCATAGACCCTTGGTTTGGAGGTAAAGGTTCTATTGATGATTAGAAATCGCAACCTCCAGTTAGCACATATGATGTGCTCTTATCAGCATTAGGCAGAAGGCATCAACATGGACTCTATTACAGGTCTAGACCATGAGAAGTAAGATGGTTTCCATGATTTAAAGGTTGTTTCATTATCTATCTAACTTGATAAAAGAAATTGCATAAGAATTCCATAGTTAAAGTTGAAAAAAATATGGAAAAGTGATATGCAATCGCATAGGTTTCCTATTAACTTATCTCTAGGTATATTGCATAACATTCAATAGTCAACAAAAACAAAGTGTAGCTTGTTCATGAATACAAGAAAGAAAACCTTTCATTCGTAAACAAACATAGAAGTAGGAGAAGTAGGATAGATGCATTCACAACTCCTCCTATGTTGAATATGTTCTAAATGAATACATTTCATAAAAACCCCAAAAGTTATAGACATGTAAATAAAGGCCAGTCTAGGCTTAGAGTGGCAACCTAAGTTGCCGGTTTGGATTCTAATACGGATGCAGGTTCAAGATTCGGGTTCAAAATTCGTCCAAATATTTTTTGGTTGGGTTCCAATTCATTTTGGGTTCATCTGTACCAAAACATATCTTTTTAAAAGTGTGTGTGTGTGTGTGTGTGTGTGTGTGTGTGTGTGTGACAACAAATAAGTCCATACACCACTCTGCTAATAGTAAAGCAACATAGGAATATACACCACCATATATATGTTTCAATATAATAGGATATTAATTGCATCATTTAGTCATACGTACAACATCATACACTTGCTTGGTCACATGCATGGGACAGTTTGAGAATGAAAGGAATCATCAAAAGATAAGTGCAGTTATCTGATATTTGTTATATTGGTTAGAGGATTTCTAACCAAGCTAGATCAAAAGTTGAGATCCAGATTTGAAGCCCTGGATTTAAAGAGTATATCATAGTTTTTTTAAGAAATGCCTCTATAATCGTCAATTTGGACTTCACAAATTGTCAATTTGGATTTCCTCTATAAGCAAGTTTTCGTTTTCACTCACAAATTCATAAATGACATATAAACCATATTTTTTTGGCCTTCTTAGTTGTCACTTTTAGGGTTGGGAGAGGCAAATAAACCAAATTAAGCAAAAAACACTTTTAAAAAGTAAAAACAATTTGTTCCAAGACCAAATTCAGCTTGGGTTCAGCTGCTGGGCAGCACATTCTTCAAAATTCACTCTGAATTCTGCCCAGATTCCTGTGACAGAATTTGCAGTGAATTTGTGGCTCTCTAGGAGAATTTGGGGAGAATTTGACAAGGACCAGACTTTGAGGGTTGCTGAAGAGAATCTGGTAACATAGGTGGCAACTGAAAAAGAATTACATGCACAAGGCTTTATGACCACAGGGTACATGGGAATCCCCCACTCTTCTATGCATACCCTCAGGTCCATATTTATAGTGAAAAGAACAAAAACTAAAAACAGAGGGCAGAGGGCAGAAATAAATGTTTTTAAGTTGTGCAAGAATGTTCCCAAGAGAGATCAAAGACATCAGAACTGCAAAAAATCTTCATTTTGTGCACACAACCTTCAGAACTCATGTATTAGTGCCAGGGTGCTAGAATGCTCAGAATTTGAAGGAGAGTGGTTGATGGTCATGAATGTGTCATGCATGCCTTGTACGCCTATAATCTGTTATTTTGTGTTATCTCATTGTTTATTCTTCTCTGTGTATTGGGCTTCTTTTGTGTACTCTCATGTTAAAAGTTTCCATTTCTGCATCTATGCTACATGTATGGGTTATCATTCACTAGACACTCTCTGCATTACTACGGCAATAAAAACTTCTGTTAACATGGAATGGAGGACAGAATCCAACGAACTGTTGGGAAAGACAAGGGAGTAACTGGTAGGCTATGAAAGAATATTTTATTGCACAGATTAAACTGCAGTCATCATTTTAAATGTCTACAATGGCCAATCAGCAAAGTAAGCAGGAAAGAAATGGAGCTGAACAAAACTGTCAATTACAAGAAATGGAAGAATAAACGATGAAGAGAACAAATAATTAAAGGGATGGGCACAGCAGAGTTAAAAACACTTAATGCAACACTTGGCTAAAAAATATTAGGAAATAATCAAATAAAATCCTAAAAGGAGGAAGAAAGGGAAGAATATATTGGTCAAAAAGTGCAATGGCATAATATCCCTTTTCTACTTAGATTGTAATCTCACACAGATGGAAATAAAAGTTCAGTCAAAAAAGACAACTTAATTTCAAACTATTAAAAGGAAAGAGAAATGCTAGAAGTTAAAGAGTTAGATAGAAATCAGATAGTGCAAACCACAAATGGGTTAAACATGGTGATGGATACAATGGAAGCAACAAATTAAAGGCGGCAACAATCAATAAACACAAAACTTAGAACAAAAATAGGCACCATTACTCACCAAACTAGGTTGAAAAAAAGGTGAAGAAAAGCTTACCAAAATGGAATAAGCTCCAACAGACCAGATGAACATTTAAAGCAATGGGAGGAGACCAAGTGCTACAGCTGGTGATAGTGCACTTGAAAACAATAGTTTGTCATGAGTTTTAATACCCCATAATATGGCCTAACTTTAGAAACCAAAGGGAGACCCTGAAAAACAAATGGTCTAAAATGAAGATACGTCATTACTTCAAGAGACAAAATTATATCACAGAAACTGGAAGAAGCTAAAAACACAAATACTCAGCAGATAACATAAGCAAGGTCCAACCATCAAAATATAGGATTGTAATCCTTCGCAACCCAAAAAACTTTCAACTTGGATCTTCTACACAACACCAAAGAGGAGCAGATAGAGAAAAAAATTCAGATAAAATTAACAATAGCCTGACTTATATCAATCCGCGGAGTGCCATCATGGTCAATAAGACTAAGTCGTTGAAGACATTTGATTGGTTATTAATATGGGAAACCTCTAGTTTTTGGGAAACCAATTGAAAAGAAGCATCATAATAATTCTAAGTTGCTGATTCGGATGCGGATTCCGGAAGCGTATACGAGATGCAAGAAATTTTATTTTTTGTGGATGCAGATGTGGGAGGAAACGTGTGTGTATATATATAGATGCAAAGAAATGCAAGAAATGTACAAAAACTAATCATTTGATAGTATGACTATGATACTTAACCCTTTATCAAAAATCAAAATATTTCAAAATTCATATGATATATCAATATGTGCTTGTCCAATATTAGAGTTTAGTCTTAGACAATAAGTTCAAATAGGTCATGTTCAAGATTCCAACAAAATAAAAACTTAATGATTGAAAATTCAATCAACTAGTATGCATCAAAGTTTGAATCATAGGGATTCGCAAGAAAATCCACATTCTCATCATCATCTCCAACTACTAAAAGATCATTTGAACTAAACATGATTCCACTTATGCTAGATGCACCACGTGCCACACTATCATCATCACCATCTCCAACTGTAGTAAGATCATGAAGTATTGCATCCAAATCCGCACACTCAAGAGCTACATCCCAAAGTTTTGTTGCCCCTTCCTTGTAATGATCATTCTTATGTGACAAAAGACGCAAGTTGGTGTGGACAAAGACCAAGTTCTCAACTTTCTTGAAGCCCAACCAGGTTGCACTTCACTGAATGGATAAAGGAGTGTGTACTCCAATTCCTTTCAGCAACAGAAGAACTAGCAACCTAGATAGTTGTCACAAACCATACAAATGAAACACAAATTAATTTTAAAGAATGTGTGAAACACTAAATTCTAGAATGCGTGTGTAAACATAAAAGTTTAAAACAAAACAAAATTAATAACTTTTAATAACTTACTTGTGATAGGACCTTGATTGCAAGAAGTTGAAGCTACCTAAAAGGTTGACCATACATGTTCCACCATGTGATAGCTCCCATTCTATTTTGGTCCTTTAGAGCAAATGGAGAATGCTCTAACCCCAAAGTAAACTGTCCAAATTCTACCCTCACTTTTTCATGCATTTCTTCCAGTGCAAAGAGTCTTGTAAGAGCTTTGCGGCACCCCTCAACAACCTCCTCATCCACAAATGGTGCAACTCTACCCAACATACCAAGTACCTCCTCACTATAGTACCTAGGAGATAAGGCATGTGCAAAGAGATGCAATGGGGTAGTCATCTTATTCCAGCAACGGTGGATAATTGCTTGCACTTGTTTGCATAAGGCTTCGCTTTGTGTGGGGTCACTCTCATGTGCTTGTATAGAATGTTTTACCTTCTCAACCATGGTGTCCATGCCATCATACACATCCCCCAAGCAAGGTGTATTCATATCAGCAAAACGAAACATAGTCATGATGGGCTCGGTGAAATCCAATACATATGCCACACGAGCCCGCCAACTCTCGTTCAAGTCCAAATCCCTGACCCTTTGTGCTCCTTCTGAATTTGAGGTCTTCCATATGCCCCATTGATTACCGATAACCATTTGGCCCAATGCATCTTTTACCTTAAGGAGTCGTCTCATAACAATCATATGAGATGCAAAACGGGTCTTAGCAACCTAAGCAAGTTAACAATATGTCAATTGACAATAAAATTATAGATTTAATTTTTAACTAAATTACAAATCCATGAAACTTAGTAAGATCAAAAATCAATTTACCTTCAACAACTCCAATTTGGAATATGTTATGAAAAAGGATTGTGGTATGTGGTGGTTTGTCACAAACATTTGTATCTTCTCTCCTTCTTGGTATATTTTCTTCACCAATCTATTTGAGTGCCAATCTTCTACATGATAAAATTAAGGGAGTGAAGCATGGGGTCCGAAAAATATGGTCATACCGACTCTCAACCAAAGCACTTGCACCCCTGCAATTTTTGGCATTGTTTGTGACCATCTGTACCACATTCTCACTACCCACCATCTCGATGGCCTTGATGAGAATTCTAGAAATGAATTTGGAATCCTTCACTTGCCCCTCACAATCAGCAACCTTCAAACACATTGCCCCTTTGGCGGAAACTGCAATCACATTAATCAATGGTTGTTTTCTTGTATCCTTCCAACCATCTAACTAAATAGTTAGACCCGAAGTTTTCCAAGATTTTTTGATTGGTTGAAGGTCTTTCTCTATATGTGTCTTCTCTTGTTGCAATAGAGTCGTACGCACCTTTTCATACCCAGGGCTTGTGTAGTCAGTAGGTGATTCTTTAAATGTTGCCACCATTTCACTCCAATATGGTAATCTCACCAAGCTGAAAGGAAGCCCATTCGCATAGAAGCAATGTGCAATAGCTTCATCAACACAGTCTCTTGCCTCCATTTTAAATGTGGTGTGCAATGGGTCTCTTTTGCGAGTTGAAATTCCCCCTTCTTTCTCATCCTCTTCTAGCACAGGTACTTGCAAGAATGGGTGTTGGGAGGATGAAAGTGGTTCAATGGGTGCATGCATCTTACTCTTTGAGGATGGACCTTTATAGTAGCTTTTTTAAATCTATTGATCAATGCATCAGCAACGTCTTGTTCTCTTACAAATGAGCATATTTCTGCACTAGTCATCCCAGTACCATTGATGCCATTGCACATTCCAAATCCTTTGCCAATAGGGCCCATAAAATGAAGCTTCACCAAAGAATATGAGCTATTGAAAGGTTTTCCTTTGTTACTTTGACAATAAATGCACTTCCAATAGTATAAGCCACCTCCTGCAACCTGTGATATCCCTGTTGCATGTCTCCACAAAGAAGAACCTATATCAATTTTGAAATTATCAATCCCTTGCCCTCCTTGGCCCCCCACGGAACTTTAACTAGCACTACCACCGGCATCCATTCTTGCCTAGTTTTTTGCAACCTATTCTATAAGAAAATAAATAAATTTTAATTAGGTCCTAACAACTATGAACATCATGCATACAAGTGGAAAGAAGTGAGAAAAAACTACTAAAATAGATACCCAAACTTGCTTCTATATATCTTTGAAAAAAGAATTGAAAATTTTCTTCAACTTTTAACAAATCATCAAAAAATCAAAAAAAAAATCAACAAAATATTCAAGAATGGGATTGATCACTTACCTTGAATGATTTAAACTCCTTTGAGAAAGCTATCTCTCGCCCTTTGATCGATCCTCTTCAAAAATATTGAACTTGGCTTCACAATGGCAATGCAAACTAGAGACCAAATGAGAAGTGGTTGTAGGGGCAAACAAAGTTCCAAAATGAGTTGTGAATGCTTCATCATTCACCTTTAGGTTCATTTTAGGGTTTCATAGCAAAAAGCAACCTAATAAAAATCAATTACAACATGTGCATATTGAGCAACTTAAGTCTTCTTTGGGTTTTTTACATTTATTTTGGCGGTTGGACGAGCAGATGCTCCCGGATGCATCTGGAAGCCCTGTGTAACTTGGTCGAAAGCCAACCACAGGCTTCCAGATTCGTTTGGAAGTCAATCTGAAAGCTTGTGGCTGGCTTTTCGCCAGCTTCCACAAGGCTTCCGAATGCATCCGCAACCCCTCTGTATTAGCATCGGCATCCGAGGGTATCTCACAAGAATCAGTAACGTAGCAATAATTTATAAGGTTGCAAGATTATTCGAAGGAGACTCTAGAAGAATATGAAGTTAGCTTGTAGTTGCTTGCGACATAGAAGCATTGATAACTTCAAATAGTGGATCCTTAGCTAACAAAATCGGCAACACATTTTATCTCACAGTTTCTGATTACTGGTCAGATAAATCTGAATGCATAACAATGGTGGATGCAAACAATCATCAACGAATTTTGAAGAAATAATAATTAATACATAAAAATGCAGTATTATTCACAAATGATTAAAAGTAGGTCAAAAGCACCTAAAAAGAAACAACAAATGACGGTAGTGACACACTACAGACAAAGAGCTAAAGAAATGTAATCTTAACCTTTTTAAAATAAGGTTTAATAATAATAAAATTAAAATAATTAAATGAATATGTCATAATTAAATTTAGTTAATGAAGAGCCAAAATGCTTGATAAAGTTGCAACTCCCTCAAACATGAGATATAATAAGGGATAAGAGAACTTCATTTGAAAAGGGGGGGGGAGGAAGGAAAAGAGAAGGGGAGGTGTCAAACATGGAAGAAATTATGAAGCAAAAAATTAAAATAAAGAAGAGACTCTTTCAAAGGGCAAAAGTTATGAAGGGTTATGACTCTTGAAAAGGTTGTAATCATGAAGGTTTGCGATTCTTCAAAGAGGGGCAATTATGAAGAGTTGTGACCCTCTCAAAGGGCGTACATGATAAAGGGTTGTCACTCATCCAAAAGGTGGTAATTGTGAAAGTTTGACAATTTTGCAAAGGGCAGACATGATGAAGAAATATGGCTCTCCCCCACATTGAATGATATACAGGGGATAATGTTTCATTTAGGGAATAGTGTATTACACTTAAAGGCAACAATGAAAAGTGGTGACCCAATTCTAATGAAAGATGATGCCCCTTTCACCTATAAAGTGTAAAGGAGATTTCATTCCAAGTAAAAAAAGGCAACAATAAAAGAGTGTTATTCAGATTTTGAAAGCAACCTGAGCAGAAGAATTCCATTTGATTAAAGAGATTTATCTAAGAGATCAGCCTCGTATGATAAATCAGACTGCAGATATTTATACAACTTATCTCATCTTATTTGAGTAAAAATTGCATCTCTAACTAAAATTTTCTCTCTTGTTTCATTTTGGATTTGTGAATTTAGGGCAAAGTATAAGGTGATCCTGAAAAGAGACATTACATAATAACCCAGCATCACAAGAACCCAATACAAATAGAAACAATTTCATGTAGGAAAATCTCCTCAACAAGGCATAGACCAGAGGAATATGAAAGCAGAAGCAGGATAGATGACTAGCAAAGCAAGCTCTTACTATAGTGTGGCAAATAACAGAGTATTCTACTGTCAAGCAGCCAAATTGTCTAGGGTAACTGCATAAATTATTTATCTAAAATGTGTGAAAGGAAAGGAGTCAGAATCAACATTTACATTACTTCGAGCTTTACATGTTCAAATAGACTAGACAAATTTACATTAGTTCGAGCATTATTTATGCTTCTTATCTATGACACCCAGTTGCTCCGATTGTGTAATTTGATGCAGAATCCACTGCTTGCCATGAGTATTTTTTCCCCATTCATATGATTACTCAAAGTGATCGGATTGACCTATGAGAGATAGTTATATATGTGTTTATTATTATATGAGATAAATTAATATAATAATAATATATATAACTATGGTTATATTTATTATAATATTAATTACTATTTAACAAATAGACAGGGACATGTCTATTCATGTCTTACTCTTATTTATATGAGGAGAGCTACCATTGGAAAACACATACCAAATATCATGGCAGTGCTGAGTACATTTGCAGTAGTCCTTGGCAAATCAACATTGTATCAGAGTTTACTGCAGATGTATTAAAGCCTCAAAGGAATAATGAGATTATTCTTAAAGGAATTATTTGGGATATAGAAGATTCTGCTAAGAGCTATCGTGGCAGCCAAATTTTTTATCAGATTAATTCCCCTGCCTTGAATGATGTTATTTAATCCCAAGGAAGAAAGATTTATTTCTAATGGAGTTAAGTTATATTAAATATATAATAATAATATATATAACTATGGTTATATTTATTATAATATTAATTACTATTTAACAAATAGACAGGGACATGTTTATTCATGTCTTACTCTTATTTATATGAGGAGAGCTACCTTTGGAAAACACATACCAAATATCATGGCAGTGCTGAGTACATTTGCAGTGGTCCTCGGCAAATCAACATGGTATCAGAGCCTACTGCAGATGTATTAAAGCCTTAAAGGAATAATGAGATTATTCTTAAAGGAATTATTTGGGATATAGGAGATTCTGCTAAGAGCTATCATGGCAGTCAAATTTTTGATCAGATTAATTCCCCTGCCTTGAATGATGTTATTTAATCCCAAGGAAGAAAGATTTATTTCTAATGGAGTTAAGTTATATTGAATATAGTCGTACCAAGGCATTCGTGAACACAAATGTCGCTTGTGTTGCTCACAACAGTCATTTGAATTATTTGTGTTGCTCATGACAATCACTATGACACAGCCGCAATTACCTTGAACCAGAGAGAAAACATTGCATCTTTCTAAACCATCACCAGCGGCCTGGGAAGGAAACATTTGCACCAAAAGAGTCTGTATGTAATAGCATTGATTGTTGAATGAGATTACTGTCAAGGTTTGAATATTATTTCAGGAAGGACCAGAGGTGATAAGGTGCACCTGCATCTATATAACCACACCCAAGTAGGACAACAACATCTTTGAAAATGAATGCTCAAACCTTAGAGGACCATAATTTCACGTGACCTGTTAATGTGGAGGATACACCATCATAGCATTGCAATCGAACCTATGCCTTTGGACTGTGTACATGTCAACAACAGGAAGAATACAGATTGAGATAAATAGAGATCATTCCATATAAAAAGTGGAGCAGATAACTGCCAATGTCCCACGTTATCAGACCTTTCCATTCGGAGGAGGCATCCCCAGATTAAGGGGTCATATTCTCATTCCTATTCACATCAGCAGAGCTGACAACATACCAACCATTGTGAAATGTGTGGAGGAAGTAGTGCGTGAGAAGTCAAACATTGACTTGGCAAAGATAACAAAGGGGGCTTCAAATTAAATCCACCGCCAACAAAGGTACAACACATGGAGTGAACACCAAATCAAATCATGGAAATAAGACACGTTAGAAAATAAGTATTCAATGTCATTGGCATGTTACCTTGGATAATCGCAAGACTCATAGTAAGAGGAGAAGTGCCAAGTAGTTGATAGGAGGGACAAGAAGGGTCCCAGATATGTGAGGAAACAATGAGATTGTGGGGCCGTGGTGAGAATTCAGATGACTCATAAGGTAAGATATTAAATTGCTTACATTATAAATGATTATCTATTTTCAAATACAAATACTTAGGTAAATATGTATGGTGTAATATGTAAAGTTTTTTTATTGTTTTCCTTGCATTATTAATATGTAACAAGGGGAGATATAATAACCTTGGGAAGATCATATAAAAGAATATAAGATATGTTTTGTTGGTAATGAACATTGTATAAATATTATTTTATATGATTAATATGATATGGTAATACTTGATAATATATATAAAGTTCAATACCATATGAATGAAAATGTATAGAACATTATGAATTTCTTAATAATTGATGAGTTATATATATAATGTTTATTTGGAAAACAATTGATATTTAATGAGATCAATATAATATCTTGTAAGAGGGTGGAAGAATTATAAAACAATGGTACAAATTGGTGACCCAATAATCAAAGGGCATGTCAAGGTGACAAAAAAAAGATTCTAAAAAAAAGGTGACCCACTATGAACTAGGCTATAATGTGAAATAAAGAAAAGTAACGGCGATATGTAAGGATGGGCAGAACCATTGAAAAGTAAAGATGTTGCACGAAGTACATGCATATGAGCATCGATGCGGGTAACAACATGTTCAATTCATCTTTAATTTAAATTCGAGAGGTATGTTCATAAATATTTTTCTTATTTAACTTGAACATAATTATGATATGTTAATTAGTCTAAGGTAATTATATATTTTTTGATTCCTTGCACTATTAACATACTATGGTAGATATTTGATAGTGTAAGGAAATGATGACAATTTATAATTTTGTTAAATATAAAGAGATTCATTATGGGAGTATGAAAGGTAAAAATTGAGTATTATGTTTTCTTTCCTCTATTGGAAATATAAACTAAAGAGCTATGTTAAAATTATTTATGTTATTGTTGGCAATAAGCATGAGTTAAATTACTAACATTCTAATTAATGTTAACATTCTTATTTATATTTATATTTATATTAATATTATAAGAGCTATGTGCCTTGATCCTTTCCTCTGAGAATGTTACAACTAGATGAGGGAGATTGAGATTCAGAGGGAGCCTGACATTTGATTAGAGGCAACCTTGAAAGAAAGGGAGCAGATGGAGGTTGTGATTCAGTCAACCTTTGGTGATCTCGATTATATTGATTTAGAGGGAGTAAACAATGTTGAGATGGAACCTCTAGTGATCAATAAATTGCCGCAATCAAGAGGACCATGATTTATGAATATACCTTGTGACTGTGTGATTTTAATGGGCCTGCCCCCTAATATATGATGACGATCTTATGTGATGCATAATGTATGATTAATCAAAAGATCTAACAAATACGTTTGCATGGACAAAAGAAATTTGAGTTGTTGTGAGACGTTAATGAAGCTTTTAAGAATTCAATTGAACCATCTACAAGTCTCTCTTTGATGAATGAAACTCGACGTATGAGTTGTATATTCATTCATGTGGCATAGTCATACTCAATCTAGATATTGGCGAATCGTGGATGAGTTTGCTTCTACTATTAAGCTCATTGAATGTTTGGATCCTCAATGAATGAAAAGAGCAAGTTGGAACTTAGAAAGAAATTGTGCCATATTTGATGTAATGTAAAAGTCTTCAACAATATATGAGTGTGAATTTTACATTGTTAGGGGGAATAATTACCAATGTTTCATTCCCACTTGAACCATCCTTAGAAAAGGAGATGTTCCATGATCCTCATGGGAAGATAAGTACTTGTATCTTTTACATTTATCTATTCATTTTTTTGGAATTCTATACATACTATAAGGGTTATTTGCTTTGATCTTTTCCTTTATGTTTGAGGTATTCTTACAGGAAAAGAAGATTGGTACTTTACATATGCTACCAAATATTGTGCAGACTCAATCAAACAATAGTATCTCCAAAGACCTTGATGATCAAGATGGATAAAGTGAGGCTCTTGATGCAAGCATCTTTGATGATTGAGATTATGAGATTCTTCTACATTAAGAGGGAGTATGACACTTCTACGGCAACGCAAGAGCTTAGAAGATTGATACTCAAAAGGAGTCTAAAAATACATGTGTGTAAACTGCATGGTTTTAATGGGCCTACTCTTGAGTGCATCATGAGGAAGTATTGACTTATTACTAGAAAATCGAAAGATTAATATCAAATTTAGAGTAATTATGACAAGAATCCTTGAGGGAAGAGAAACTCTAAAGGAGTCTCTAGAGGACCTAACTTCCCAGGATCATTGTTCTAAGTGAAATTCCTTGTAATGTATTTTTCTATAAGAGAATGAGGTGAAAGCCTTTGTACCACCCTATGACTGGGTTCATGGTGGTTACTATTTCACATGTGATATGTAATGAAAGGTGACGATCTTTCTTTGACATATATAAACAAAAGGTAACCATTATAAGATGACGATCTTATAAATGGTAGACTTGTTATCATGGTTCTTTGGGTTGGATTTTGCTGGACACCATGATAACAGACAGTCAAAAGGTAACCATTATAAGATGACAATCTTATAAATGGTAGACATGTTATCATGGTTCTTTGAGCTGGATTTCACGAAACACCATGATAACGAATAGTCAAAAGGTAACCATTATAAGGTGGCAATCTTACAAATGGTAGACATGTTATCATGGTTCTTTGGGCCGGATTTTACTGGACACCATGATAACAAACAGTCAGAAAGTAACCATTGTAAGGTGGCGATCTTACAAATGGTAGACCCATTATCATGGCTCTTTGGGCCGGACACCATGATAACCAACTTGTTATGGCTCTTTGGGCCGGATCTTGCTACGCACCATATAAACCACACTTAAGGTGGTATTTTTTGAAGTTATGGAAATTGCTTCAATTGTGTGTTATGAAAGGTGAGGAATTTAGCCTCATAGTGAATTAAATATCATACTGAGATGATATCTCTTCTTATTTTTGAGAGCATAATGTGTTCTATAAATCCTCCCTAGCTAAGGGGGGTGTTAAGGTTGTAGCTTCTATTGGATTGACCTATGAGAGATAGTTATATATGTTTTTATTATTATATGAGATAAATTAATATAATAATAATATATATAACTATGGTTATATTTATTATATTATTAATTACTAATTAACAAATAGGCATGTCCCTCAAAGGGACATGTCTATTCATGTCTTACTCTAATTTATATGAGGAGAGCTACCTATGGAAAACACATACCAAATATCATGGCAGTGCTGAGTACATTTGCAGTGATCCTTGGCAAATCAATAACAGGATGTCTATTGTAAATCTATATTTCCAAAAAGGAACAACATATAAATGGAGTAGAGGGGGGGAAAAAAAATCATTCAAATTAAAGGGGACAAAAAGTGAGATAAGTCTTTAAACTTGAAAAAATGCATACCCTTTGGTTGAGAGTGTGCATAAATGTAATTGCATATTTATTAACAAGTGTAATGGATGATTTCCACCCTTTGGGTCATTATATAAATGCATGAAATGAATGTAAGAAGATATAGATTTATTTGGATCACTAAAGAAGAAAGTGGTTTGTAACTTTGTATTGAACTACATGATCTAGTGTACCTCAGGGACACGCTGACACTATTTAAGAAATCAAATACTATGGGGACCGAATGATTGTGAAATGTAACCTCTTTTCAAAACAGAGGTATAAAATAACATTTGTGAAATAGAGTTAAAAGAAGCATATGAAAGAATATTCTGAATTGAAAAAGCAGACATAACAGAGAAAGACCGAAAAAAAGAAACAACAATTAATGCAACAATCAGCAATCAAAAAAAGGACAGAATAGCAAGCAGAGTTAAAAGCAGAAATTATTAACGATAACATTGGCCGATTTGGGCCTAATAAGCCAGGGGTGGTGATGATTAGGGCTGGCCAAGCAAAGGACAGCAATAGCGAGTAATCAATAAATTATTTACTAGCCAAAGGCAGCAAACAAAAGAAAACAGATGCAGGCTTTTCAGGACATTGGCAGTGACAGGGTACGATTCCCTATACAAAGATAGATATAAAAGAAGAATTCCATTTGAAGAAAGAAAAGGCATTAAACATCAGCAGCAGCAATCATATTTACCGAAGAGCCAATCAATCAAAAAGAAAAGGTTGTCATGGGTTACTAGTGTCCATTCAAGAGGAGAGTATAAGAATAAATGATTAAGCATTCAAGGGAGAAGGGAAGAGAAAAAGATTGGATGCAAAGCAGTCATACACACAAGTACAGGGGCCTAGATTTATAACTGCAATTTGCAGCAGACATAGATAGAAAGTTTATCTAATAAAAATAAATGATCATGGATACTGATCTAAGAGATTCATCTGATATAAAGATGATCTGACTTCAGTTATATACATAAATTGGGCAAAGTTAAAGGTGATCCCAAAAAGGGAATGTTACAGTAGTATCAGAGCAATGTTCCTGCCAGTCTGAGAAACATAACAAGTAGTATTTGGAGGATCTAAATAAAAAGTTATTGAAGATTATTTTATAATGGATTCGATTGAACCGATTAGAAAGCAGAACTGAGCAGACACTACGCGAAGATTTTCAGAAGTTCAATAATCAAATTATTTCAGACTTTCTAAGCAGATTTTGTTACAATATTACATTATTCTTATACAAGCAATTACAAATGGAGACGTAATCTCCTAATATAGAGAATAACCGAGAATGAAATAGAAAGTTTCTAAAGGGTTAACAGAAAATGTCTCTGTTATCTAAAAACTAACTAATAAACTAAATATGTCTAAATGACCATTAATATACTAATGAATACTTTATTACCCTCCCTTAATGGTCATTTTTATTAATCACCCTATAAAAGACGCAATGTTTTTTGTCACGAATGCAAAGAAGACTGCCACCTTCTCAACAGAACATTTTGTTGTGGAGACCTTCCCAGAAACACAATCAAATCCAGAAACGAAATCTCATTACAAATAGATTGTGGAAATCTGATAATGTTAATTGACCAAGAGCCCTGTCCATCCAACCTATTCTTGGGTAACATAGCTATCGCTCTGAGATCAACTGCTGAAACCTGAAACTGGCAACCTGTTGTTGGGGAACAAAGCTATCACTCTGAGATCAACTACTCAAACCTGAAATCACAATCTTGTGGAAAAACTGGCAACCTGTTGTTGGGGAACAAAGATACAAAAGCTAGGTGTGATCTCGAACAGCTACAAAAAACCACAATTCTTGAGGAAAAAATTGCCAAATCCTAAAAGTGAAGTTTAGAAAGCATCATTTTTTGGAAAAAAAAATCAAAAAATGGTAATTGCAGATAAAATTGAAAAATCTGAACATCGATTTTGAGGAGAAAATTTGATCAAAACAAGACATGATTTTTGAGGATCAGAATCGATCAAAACCCAACACAAGATCCGACACAAATCAGAATACAAAACTTTGCTTTTGAAGAAAAACGGTAAAACCCTTTTACAAAACAATTTTTGAGGCAAAAAATCGCACAAAAGCTCACATTATTGTTTGATGGACTAAAGTTACAAGACCCTCCTAGAATATTTCAAGGACAAAAAATATGAAAAATCCACCCAGAATTTTTCAAGGAAAAGAATTTATTAAAATTCAATCAACTAATTTATTGAGGAAAAAAAATCGATATCGTATCACCATGATTTTTTGCAGTGAAAAATCAAAATACTCATTACCATTATTTTGTGGAACGAATATCAAAAAAACCCACCATAGAAACCTTCATGCAGCAAAACACTAGACTTTGTATGGTAAAATACCTAAAAGAATGGCCAAATTTCATCATGCAGTAAAACAGGAAAACACTTCACACAGAAAACAGCACATGCAAGTGTAACCCACAAAATTTGCAGACTTTTGCTCAAACTAGGAAACTGTGACCAAAACCCTTGACCAAGCTCACAATTTTCAGCCAAAAACAAAAAATCTTTGAATCAGCTAATGAATTTGAAGAGTCATTTTTTCATAGAAATCAATTGAAAAAAATTTAGAATAAATCCTAGGGAAAAAGGGCTAAAAGATTTTCTTCTAAAAAATTCACCAAATCTAATAGAAATTCATCAACCTGCTCTTGTACCATGTTACAATATTTAGCTATTCATAATGAGTAATTACAAGTGGAGACAAAGTCTCCTTATATAGAGAATAACTGAGAACAAAATAGAAACTTTCTAAAAGCCTGACAGGATAATTTTTATGTTATCTAAAAACTAACTAATAAACTAAATATGTCTAGATGACAATTAAAATAACATTTAATACTTTATTAGATTTAGCAAATGTCATGAGCATGAAACATCGATGTTATAAGCAGATTCTGAAGCAATTTCTTGCAGACATTTTCCAGATTTAAGCAGATTGTATCAGACTCTCTTGAACAGAAATTTTTTAGGAACATTAAGTACATTTTGAAGGCGTTTTATTGCAGACTTTTAGGGCAAATATATACAGACCTTTGAATAGACTACAAGAAAATTTAAGAAGCAATGTTCTGAGCAAACCGAAATAAGGACTCTCAGAAGAGCTGATTGAAGAAGAAGATCAATCAATTATTATAAAGAGTAGAGATCATTGCAACAATCCAAAACCCTTTTAGCAATCAAAGGATTTGGCCCATAGGGAGAACTTTAAGAACAAGGTTGCAGACTTATATCAAAGGTAGAGTTAAAAGATAAGATGACAGTCCACAGAATGTGATAGAGAAAGGGCAACCCTATGTTGCATGGATGAAGGTATGGCAGTCCAAAAAGAGATATTCACAACTTTCTAAACCAAGAAGAGGACACACGTGGAAGAAGGGTTTCAAGAATTCATGGAAGGGTAATAAAATAAGTCAGGTCCAGTGACTGAGATAATAAGCAAGATAAATTACCCCAAGGGATGAATCTGGTCCTTGTTGGACACTCCTGTCTCTTGTGAGCCAAGTGATAAATTGATTATCCCAATGAATGGATCTACTTCTAGCTGTGAATGTTGCTGCCTCTTGTGGGCTAAATGACAAGTTGATCTGCCTCTTGTGGCCTAAATGACGAATTGATCTGCCTCTTGTGGGCTACATGATGAATTGATAGCCCAAAGGGATGGATCTAGCCATGGTTGGATGTTCCTCACCCTTGTGGGCAAGTAATGAATTGTTTAATCCAAGAGATTTATCTGGTCCTGGTTCGACATTTCTGCCTCTTGTGGCCTGGCTAAGTGATGGTTGATTACCCAAGAAAATAAATCTAGTCCTAGTTGAACATTCCTGCCTCTAGTGGGGCTAAGTGATGAGTTGATTACCCCAAGAAATGGATCTAGTTCTGGTTGGACATTCCAGCTACTTGTGAGAAAACTGAACTATGTTTACATATATTCGTGGGTATACTTAGTGCTTTAATATATTTATGTGTCTACTTTGTGTATGCTTAGTGTCTTCATGCACTCACGTTCATACTTTGTGTTTCCATGTGTATGCTACATGTTTGGTTTTGTTTTCTATTGATTTAGAACGTGATAATAATTAAAGTGAACCAAAAGATATGAATTTGTTATACTTGAGGTCATAGACATGAATCATGCTATCATGCAAACGTTGGTTTTTGCAAATACAATTGGTACTATTACATGATGGCCTTGATCCTTTTATCTGGAAGATGCGTGAAAACTTGTCTGAGTTAAAATAAAGAAGAAAACATATGTCGTAAAAGCCGAATCTAAGACTTATGATACCATCAGAGTATGAAGTGGAAGATGGATTATGAACTAGACTTGATAAAAATCCAATCTTTGCTTGAGGACAAGCAAAATTTGAAAGAGGAGGACTATCACAGGGCATAATCACACCATTTAAGAAATTAAGCATTAAAGAAATTAAATACTAAGAGAGCTGAACCATGATGAAATGTCACCTCTTCTCTAGGAAAACAGCATAAAAGAAGATTTGTAAGATAAAGGAAGAATATAAAACAATATTCTGAATGAAAAAAGCAGACGGGTCAGAGTAAACCCCAAAACAGAAACAGTGATCAAGGCAAGAAGCAGCAATCACATAAAGGACAGAAAGCGAAGAGAGTTGAGGGTAAAAGTTATAAATGTCAAGATTAGCCGATTACAACCTACTCAGCAAGGGCTGGTGGTGATTAGCACCAACCAAGTAAAAGGACAGTGAAAGTGTCTAATTAATAAATTGTTTATTAGGCAAAGGCAGTGAAAAAGAGAAAGGGTAAACCTTTTCAAAAAAGACATTGGCAGTGAAGAGCTAGTGACTCCCTACACAACGGTAGATTTAAAAGAAGAAAACCATTTGAGGATAGAAAAGGCATCAAAACATCAGCAGCAGCAGTCATATATACCACAGAGCCAATTAAACAAACAGTAGAGGTTTAAATTCATCTCATTGAAATATTAATTAAGATATGTCATGGGTTACTAGCGTCCATTCATTGAAGAGACATATCTCTTCCACCACAAGGGGAAGGTACAAGTATCAAAGATTAAGCATTCAAGGGAAAGGGAACAGAATCAGATAGGATGTAAAGTAGTCACCCCCAGAAGTACAGTAGCTTGACATTATAATTGCAATTTGCAACAGCCACCAGAGGAAGGTTTATCTGATAGAAAGAAGCGATCAAGGATACTGATCTTAAAGAATCATCTGATATAAAGAAATCAGACTTCAGATATATATGATTATAGCTATTAAAATGGCAATCATAGGCAAACTATAATGTGTTCCCAGAAGGGGACATCACAATGAATATAAGGGGGATGAAAATACACAAAAATTGAATGTTTCTTGATAATAGCCATGTGAGTGCGACAGATCCATGACAGAGAGCACCGATCAATAATATTGTCCTCCACAAAGATTAATTGGTTACCTTTTAAGTGTCAATGGAGATTTGAACTTGCCAAGACACATGCACAAAAAGTGAAAAAGATGCATTAGAAAATATGTCCACCTACCAGAGGAAATGTTTTCAATATAAATGACACACCAAAGTTCATATACACAATCCACTCAAACTCAGCAACAAAGAACAGAACTAAAATAATACTGTGGTGTCATCATAGTACATACCATATAGATAATAGCCCATTCCTTGATCTGACAGCTACTGAGAGCTTATTATGTAATGAGAAGCGTAGACAACGAAAAATTGCAGGTGGTAATAAAAGGTTATCACATTTTTAAACTTTTTTGCTTTTCTTTGTAGTGTTGATTAATTATCTCAGTTGTTTGCAAGCAAGAAACTAATTATTTCCACTGGTTTGTTTCCAACCACACTCATTTGCAATAATGGCAATTGATCATACAAATTCAATTAGTCTATATCCATGTATCAAACATCTGAAACTAAATTCTACTAGATAATCAGTTGTATTATTTTAAAATGAAAGCATTATCATAACACCAAACATAAGAGAAAGAAATAAAGAAACTATATATTATTGCTCAAAATATCCTGAGCATAACATGAAGAAGTGAGCAAATGGCCCAACATACAATCTATTGATCTGCTGTTATGCAGTATGCTACTATCTAAGGTTCCTAATTGGCCTGCTCAGGGTATATTGCTGCCAGCAAATCTACTAAACTCTTTTACAATATTGTAGAGCACAAAATTGTCTGCTTCGCAATTTCCACTCCCTATTATCAATCATGCACCCATTTTAGTATTTAGCGTATGGACTACATTCCATTAGCATGTTTCAGGATGCATTCAGTTGATTCTTAACCTAAAAGTTGATTATCAAAATGCCAAATAGACCCAGTCCAATGCCTCTTTCTAATTCTACCTCAAACTTTCTCAAAAACAGTGCGACCTGGACACTAGTGTAATTGTAATTATGATCAAGTCACAACCACAACAATGGTAACTTTCACACACATTCAACCATGAATAAATGATTATAAGCTACTAAAGTGCGTTTGAATTTTTAATTGGCTATCATGTGTGCCAACTTCATAAATATTAAATATATTATCCTGGACTTCATTGACCATCTAAGGATTTCTAAAATCTTTGATTATAGCAATAAATCAGAATTTTCACAGCAAATTTAAATTCTCAATTTTTAGTTATTCTTCCAAAAAAAACTCTTCTCAAACAATTCTTCCTCCCTTGCCAACTCTATTCAAATCCTCCACAAAGTCTCATGGCCTTTACCCACCTGAAATCTACAACCTCGGACTCCTTTCGATTCCCAAAACCCTTGGCATCTTGGTAATCCTCAATAACCTTTATTTCATTCCATAAACCATAAGCATGTAACAGGCTGTAGAAGTCTTTGAATTTCATGTTTTATAAAGCTTTCGTGATTGTCCAACACATTTGCAACTATACAAATACGCTCTCCCTGATTTCCAATCTACACAATTGAAGTTGAAATACACGGCCCGGAGTGCTGATCGGTGTAGTCTCCAAGCAAACATCCAATTGTTTATTGCCTACTCTGCAGAATATTATCTCCAAAATCTGCATGAATAGTGGCAACCAATAGAGTTAACCCCACATCCCTTAAAAGTTTTGGAACCTAAAATGATGAGGACATCATCACTTCACCACAGGCTGCACCACAATCATATGGTCCCTATCAAATTTGACAGTCACCACTACTTGTACCTAATTTGTACTTACTATTCTAGGCTATACTCCCAGCATTGGACAATCACTGCACTGGTACAGTCACAGGTACTATAGATATATCTTCCACATGCTATTATATTTCTAATCAAAACATGTTCATAATTTTCTATACTGAATTGACATATAGCACTTGACACAACTGCTTTTGGCAATCTCCTGTGATTCCCTAAACTTGTGACATATTCATTTAGGTAATTAACATAGGTCCTTAGGTAAATATACAACATAGATAGGAAACTAATATGCATTTATTGTTTTGTCTGGAAATGGTTAAATCTCATTTTACCCTAAGATACCGGATCCTTGCAATTAAACCCAGATCTTGAATCTCGTGCAATGCTGAGTCTGATTTCTTCCAGATTCTGCAGAACCACAGGGAATCTGGATGCCCGTCTGGAATCCTGCCAGAATCTGGAGGACTCCACAAGCATCCAAGGCTATGGGTGCCCAAAAATGGGACCCACGTGCCATTTTTATTTTATTGTTTTAATGAGCATAATGAGGATGAATTTGGATATTCGATATGAAATATGGCTTGTAATTTGAACTTTCATTGAGTAATGACATTTTGAGACTTGCAAAGTATGAAGATGATTTGACGTATTTTATTTATAATTTTATTAACAATTATGGATTTATGAGCATCACACTTCTAACTTCTTACTATTATTATTATATGTTTGAAGTTGTGAACCAATGATGAATGAACATTGAACATGTTACATTTATGAATCTATGAATATACATACATACATACATACTATGAATCTATGAATATACATACATATTTATCTATGTATGAAAATATCTATATCAATCTATATATATAACCATTGTACTTGAGCCTGCCCAAAAAAAACATTGCAGACTCCAGGAATCTGAATCTGAATCAGAACCAGGATCGGCAACTTAGATTTCACCTTAATTATTTACTATCAAACAACACATTAAAGGTTTAAATTCTTATGTGCAGATAACTATAAGGCAGAATTTTTTGATTGGTTAAATGCAGTTGATTGTGTTATTATAGAAAACAGAAATACACAACAAATTGCAAGCACCTAACAAATTATACATTTTCTTTAGACAATACTATCAAGAATAGTTTTGCATTTTCTTGTAAACATCAGAAAAGCATAATGTCAATCATATATTATATTCTTTTATGCAATAGAATAGAGCTAAGCATTTAAGAAATGATTATGGCATTTGGCTTGTTCTCAAAAAAGAGCGACTGCTTATACATGTCAAGGGACCATTTAATAAACTCTTTTGATGAAGCCTCAAATGCTAAAAGTTAATATATGCAAAGAAACATCCAAAGGTGTACTTCAAACCAAGGCATGGTAAAGTGTGTGAGAGAATTGACAAGTGAGACATGTTCAACGGAAAGAATCCTTGCAGACTTACATTAAAAAATGTGTACACAAGCTCTCCAGACATCTAACATGAAGATTAAAGGGCAACAGATTGCTTACCATGTTTAGAAAACTTAAAAACCCTGCAGAATCACTCCAGGATCATTCTGCATCAAATCTTCATTATTCATCCATCTCCCCTACAGGAATGAAATTCCTCTTCAACACCCAGTTTCTACAACCAACATTCATGTCCCTCTATCCTAAGGCAAACCTGTGACCTATAGGCCTTTACGAACCAATGGTCCATCAAACAGCCATTTTAGACAATTGTGTTGTAGACTGCAACCTATCACGGCTTCATGTGGTGCCTTTGCATTACACAAGAAAGTACAAATCCAACTCATTGCAGCTAATCAAACATTTATAGGACTGTTTTTCCAGTGAATGGGAATGGCAATATCCGCCAAATTATATTAAGTTGTAATGTTGATACATTAATAAAAAGCGTTTTTACAGGTTAGTGGTAAATTAGCGATCTCTATTTTGGCAGGTTCATGACATATGATATTCTATGAAAAAGATGCCATTGCATAGACAATTATAAGCTATGACATGAGTACAATGCCTTCAAAAGTCAAAGAAATAATATTGATATGAATGGTTCTTTTATTCTGTAGGGCATGTGTAAGTCTCAGTATTGCATGCACCTATTTCTACTTTGCAACCATGTGAGAAGCAAGTTATTTATGCACATTGTCAAATTAAAAAATTTCTTCCAAATTCATCTTGATTTAATCAATAACATATCACACCAAAAAGCAAAGCAAATAGATGGTTAAAATACCTTTAAGAATGTAAAACGATTACTCTGAATTAACAAGATGCCGTCCTAGTATGGCTGCTACCTCTGCAAAATATGGACTCAAACTAGCATCTTTCTTCTCATCTACAACATCTTTGTATTCTGCTGCAAGTTTATCCCATTTCTCCTTGCATTGTTTTGCATCCCGCTTGATTCCTTGTGCCATTAAACAGTCTGCCAGTTGATCCCAAAGTAATCCCCTTTTGGTAGACTCTACAAACTTGCTATCCATTTCCCCTCTCAGCTTGATAAGCTGAAGAACCTCAGCCCGCTTCCAATTCTTCGACCGTTTCTTCAGAACCTGATTATTTCCATCAAAAGAAGAAACTGGTGGAATTGTCAGAGCCCCTGAATCAAAATTTCCTGTTCCATCACCAACAAGCTTCTGTAACAATACCAACATAGCCTTTTGGAACACCTCCCTTTGAGCCCGCTCTTCTGCCCTCCATTTCTCCTCCTTCTCCTGACGTGCCAGCTCCCTCATTTGTTCCCTCCTCTCAACATTGTCCAAGACATCTCGGAACAGCTCTTGCTGTTTTTCGAAGACTGTCCCCACTATATCCTTAACAGCAGATAGGTCAGACACTGCAATATACTTGGGCCTTAATCTGCGTTTCTTCCCCCTCTGAGCCACCATATCCGCCTCCCACTGCTCCTCGTCCCTATAATAATCATAATTTCTCTTTGCAGCATCATTGTGATCTACCTCGTAGTCCCGCCCAGCAGTTTCATTGCAGACCACTGTCACCTTAGACAACTCTGCTGCTTCATGATCCCTATCCCTCTCTTTATCCTTTCTCGACAACACCTTCCCCGACAACAAGGGATGCATCTCTTCAAAAAAAGGGTTATCATCCCTATCCTTGGCACCATCCCTCACCCCCTTGTAGGCAGCAGCCAGCTTCTCCCACTTGTCCCGGCACTGCTGGGCATCACGGCAAAATTGATCATTCCTCAAAGCCTCTGCAATTTCGTCCCATATCTCTGATTTCTTGCCCCCCTTGGCAAACCTGGGCTCAAATTCAGTTCTCAGCCTAATCAATTTCGAAGTCTCGGCCTTTGTCCAATTCTTTGACCTTTTCTTATGATGTTCTCTTTCCTTCTCCTTCTTCTTATTCTCTTCTCCTTCTCCCTCGTCTTCATATTCCACAGCTTGTATCCTTTCGGAGCCCTTAGCTTCAGGGTTCGAAGCACAAAAAACAGAGTTGGACACGGGTGTTTCAGCTATTGTGTATTGCTGCCCAGGGCATGGCGGGGAGGTGACAGTCCGAACGGATTCATACTGTCCGGCAGGCGAGGACACAGCTCTTTGAACAACCTCGTATTGGCCGGTTGGCGAGGACACAGCCCTTTGCGTGCTCTCATACTGGTTAGCCGGTGAGGATATAGCCCTCTGGGCGGTCTCATACTGGCTAGCGGGCGAGGATACAGCCCTATGAGCGGTCTCATACTGGCTAGCAGGCGAGGATACCGCCATTTGGACGGTCTCAAACTGCCCGGCCGGAGAAGACTCCGCCCTTTGTACATGCTCATACTGCCCAGCGGGCGAGCATCCAGTTGTCCTCTGAATGGCCTCGTACTGCCCGGGGCATGGCGGGGAGACAGTTCTCTGGGCGGCCTCATACTGACCTGTTCCAGGCGGAGAGACAACGGGCTGGACGGGGTCATAATGGCCGGGGCCGGGCTGCACAATGTCACAAAGAGGCTGAGAAATGGACTGGGTCTGGCACAGTTCACGCAGCTGCGAGGGAATTTGAAGGTGGGTTGGATGTTGGTACAGCTGCGACTGATATGCTAAGCTGTTCGGGTGCGCAATGCCTGGTCCAGACATGCCCAAGTGTGCCGCGGAAGGCATGGTCATGTGGAAAGGCTGAGTTGAGATTGAGGGATGGCTTAAAGAAGAAAAAGGGGACTGTGAAGAGTACATTGTCAATTCTCTGCCCAATGTTCACATAACAAATCTAAATTAGTTCTACTTACCTCCCTGCTGGCTGGCTTGCTTCTTTTTTTCCAATGGCTCCGTCTCTATATTACTGCTTGGCCTGCAGAAGACTGGACCAAAGTGGAGTGCAGACAAAGCGAGTGATGCGAGTGAAGCTTAGAAGAAGTCAAAAGGTCCCTCCAAGCTTTAAATTTGGAATCGAGAGTGGCTATTTATTTCCATGGGCAGACAAGTACGTGCATGGGGATTGGGCAAAAGGGAGGCATCGTCCTGCTCTCATTCCACTCTCCATTCTGTTTTCAAATTTCGGGTCCACCTTGATTTAGGGTTTTTTCGGTTGAATACCTGATTGCTTTTGTTTTTGTTTTATTTCCCTTATAAAATACACCAATTTCTATCTCTGCCCTATATTGATGGCTACTTGGATGTCGCATCGTATTTCATCTTGTAAGATGTTAAAAAATATATTTAATAAAAAATGTTTTCTATTTGATATAATAAAATACGTTATTAATTATATCTTGAAATGACTCCACATTTCAAAAGTCTAAAGTCTATGGTAAAATTATAAATTAAGAGTAACAAAAAGTCCTTGAAACATGAGTATATTAATATAATGAGAGGATCCTTAAGGAGGAAGCCCCAAACAATTTGGAAATTATATTCAAGAAAAAAACAAATAGAGGGATAATGTTATTGGGAGTTGGAGGATCAATGTGAGTTTTTTTTAAATGGAAAATATAAAATAATATTTTATTTAATGTAGAAAAATAAAATTTGATGTTTTATAATATTTATAATATAATTATTAATTCTAGTGTAGTAAGACTTCTAGATTAATAGATAATAGCATAGCTTTTATGTACTAATATTCTTTTTCGTTTGTTTTGAAATATTTAAATATTTTAGATTTGGTATGAGATGTTTTAGTATTCGATCATTTATTATTATTCGATAAATTGGTCTATCATAAAATATCCTCAATAAAAAGTATAATCTTCTAATGGAGTGTAGTTGATGAAGTAGTAGTTGGAAGGAATTCTATGTACCTCCTTTTGTATTTAATAACTTAAATCTGGGTCCTTTCTTCTTCTAATCTTGCTTAAAACTCTACATTGGCATCATTTCTATGCATGACTTCCGATTTATTCCCCTAACCACATAAATTATGCTTTAAATATATTTTTTATCATTTTTTTGTATATGTCATCATTTTTCCCCAACTCCACAATATTTTTGAGATGTAGGGTCTATATATGGGACTCTCAAACCTTTAGGTTAGGGATGAGATTCTCCCCTACATAGGATAAGGGATGAGATCATCCTTTACCAAGGGATAAGTGATGAGGTCATCCCTTACCTAGGCGCTTTACCCCATAAATCTCAAGCCTAGTGTCAAATATTTTTGTTTCTTGCCTCATGTAGTTAGTATTGGAATACAAACACCATTGAGAGGGGTGGTGAATCAGTGGTTTAAAATACTTTTAAAAACTTGAAACAATTACAAGTTATAAAAATTTAACACATGAGCAAGATAGTTAATGAATAACAAAGTGACACGATATTTTAATTTGGAAAACTCCTTAGAGTAAAAAACCACTTTGAATCTGAAACTTTATTAGCCTCTTGGGAAAATCTTTTAGAGCTACAACTCTGGAAAGCACCAACACCCAATTTTAGAAACACCAATTTTGAGGAACACCAATCCCTTACACCTGAAGCACCAACTTCAAAAATGAACAAGTGAGATATAAAATTAGAGGATCATTTATGTTACAATGCAAATCATGAATCACTAGTTTCAACTTCTTGTTGAAAACACAATGCAAGATATACTTCTATTCTCTTGAAAACATCCAATATCCAAATATATTTTCTTTTTCCATTAAAAGATTTGATCAAATAGCAATATGAATGAATGAAGAAGCAATATATAACCCTTCTTCTACCTATGATAAACTTATGCAATTAAAATCAAATCAAAAATATAAAGTAAGAAACATAAAGCATTACCCTCTTCTCTGATGTTAAAAATATGCTTGCAAACTGTTTGGTCTACAAGGAATTCCACACCAATTATGCAACTTCTATCAAAACCACCTGTTGGATGTTTTAGAAGAATGTATCCTCTACTTATAAACCAAGAAAGTCAAAATTTTGGAGGCAAGTAGATACCCCAAACTTTCATTAGACCAAAACCACTCAAAATTGCTAAAACTATCATAACAATTTGGTAACTTTTTCTAATAAACAAACTTTTTCTCTTTCCATACATGTGTTATACAAAAACTAACAAAGACTCATTTTAGCTAACTCTGAGACCTTTCCAAAAAGGGATGATAGTTGGGGTCTATCTTATAAAAGAGCTTGTCAACTTTCTATTAGACTAAAACTACTTTTTTATATTTGTTTTCAAAACCAATGTGAACATTAAGTGTTAATTGTATAACACTTAAGTATTTGTCTTGAATATGTTTTGAACAATATTGAAGGACATCAAATAAGATAATTACATGATGTTAGCCATACCATATACTCATTATTGACAGCAATTACAACAATCAAACACCAAATACCAAGGGTTCAACAGTCGGTCCTTTCAATTTTGGCACCCAAAATTGGTATAAAAGGAGGCACTTCATTTCATTATCTTTTTTCATGTAAATTATTCATATGCAAGCAATCTAGCAGCTATTTCCAATGAGTCTTAAAAAAAAGTAATACATTCGTCATTCAAGCATTCAAGATCTCGATAGCCCAGCATGCATTTCTTCTCCTAGATCTAGCTTGCTCCTTCATTGGAGATAGTGGAGTTTAGTTGTCAAGGAGGAGATCCACCTCCATACAAGCATTCATTGTTGAAGCATATTACAAGCACATACATACATGAGATTTTGTCTTAAATAATTTCCTTATGATTTTATGTTGAGTCAATCCTATTGCACTGACATACTCGATCACATATTAAACATAATTGCATCAACATTTCTATGGTGTTCTTCATTGTGGCATTTACTTCTACTACATGTTAGCATTCCTTCATTTACTAATATTTCAATTTAAGGTTGATTCTTCAACCAGGACTTGATCCTTCAACTAGGGCTTGATTCTTCAACTAGGGCTTGATAGTTGGATCTTTCTTGTGCGATCTCTCTTTACATACATTCTTGTACATCATTGTTTCCACTTCTAATTTTGGTAATTGATATTCATTTTCATTTAGATCTACTTTTTATGTATGTTTTTACATTGTGTGTATCTCAATCTATAGGTTCTACTTTTGTCATGCCCTAAATTTAACAAGGCAAAACACAACCAACAATTTTTAGGGTAAAAGCACAAACCTGTGTCACCTTTTATAAAGGAGAAGTGATATCAGAATTTAAAGTCTTCAATTTTAATAAAATAAAAGTGGCATTTGTGCTTAGAATTTGAAGATGATGTAAACTAATGAAATGTGTAAAATTGGATGAAGTTTATGTCTATAATTTTATTTTATTTTAATTGAGTGAAAATTTTATTTATCTTTGAAATTTTAAAGTGTATTTTTGAATTTTTTAAAAATACTAAAAATATAGAGTTTTTTTTCCCGTCAAACAAATATATGCAAATGTTCATATATTGGTTTGATTTTGGAATATGTTAGAGTTAACATGTATACCTAATGCACCGAGAAAGAAAAATTGAAATTTGGCTAATATTTTTGAAGTTATACCTGGTCAAAGTCAAAGTTATCAAAAATTGACAGCTTTTTCTCCCATCAAACTTTTTCCATCAAATCTACATATTTTTTAAAGCAAATTACATATTCTTGAAGAAGACTCTCTCCTCTAGTGCAACATTAAAAAATAATAATTTTTTAACATGATTTACTATTTTTTTCTTATTTTTGAATAGACATCTTCCTGGATCTTAAGATACCTACTTGTAATATTTTCAAATTATAACATATTATTCATAATCAAAATTTTAAAAAAATTATATGATCATTATAGTGACTTCGAGAACTACAAAAGTATATTTTTTATTTTTAAAAAAACTTCAATTTAGTAGGTCAAATTGGCCTTCAAAGTGAGATGTTTACAGAAGTTCTGATTTTTGCTTGTTTGGCTGCCACATAGGATGCCACGCAGACTGTTTCGGCCCGAATTCTAGCCGAAACCCCTGTCGGTAGATTAAACCGCCAACGGTTAATGTCATTGTTTGATATAAAATAAAATTGTTTTTTCTTTTTTTTTTTTTAAATTAAATATACAGAACAGAAAAAATTGGAAGAGGATTTTCAAAAGACAATTAATTTTGAAGCAATTTTCAACAACTATTCTGCGGATTTAATCAATACTGCAAAGGATCGAATATTTTGAAGGTGCTTTTTTTCTCGTCTACTTATTTTTATTTTTATGTATTCTATATTGAACCATTAGCTAATATTTAGTGAAATCTAAATTTATTTATTTTTGTTTCTATAGATTGAAATATTCAATGGGTAGTAAAAGGAAAAGATCAAGGAAATATGATAGAAAAAGAGATGACAAAATGAAAGGCCATACAAAACATAATCAAAACCAACCTTACTGAAATTCCTGAACAGGATGAGATTCATGAAGAAAATGAAAGTAATGAAGAGGAAGAAATTGGCAGTTCCATTGATAGAGACAAATTAGAAAGCATAAAAAATTTGATGGATTTGGATGAAGAACTACTTTTTAACCAAATTCCATCTAAAGATATGATAAATGATAACACTATCAGAAAGCATTGTCAGAACATGTGGGATGAATATTTCAAGGATAAAAGTATATTTGAACAGGCACAATTATTTGTCAAGTTATTTAGGAGAAAAGATATGAGACATGTTTTGGAGTTGTTGGGTGTTGATAACAGGAAAAGCCATGCGCATAATATTAATAAAACAATAGTTGAAAACTTGCAAAATGCTTATAACAAAATTGACAACACAACTCGAGGAGGTGATTTGAATAATGCATGCAGAGCATTGATGACTACTATATCTAGTAGAAAATTGACACAAAAAATAGGTACGTACAATTTTCGATGTACTACATATATCTAGAAGAACTGTCCAGAGATACATCAAGAGGAAAAATATGCTAGATGATAACATTGAGAATAACTGGGTGAATATTTGTAGAGTTCCTCAAAAAGACAGGATTTTTGAAGATGTAAAAAAATAAGTTATTGAATTTTGGACCACACATTCTCGTGTTTCTTCCAACAGGCGTGATACTATACAAATTAAAGATCAAGAAACAGGGGCCAAAATTGAACATCCAAAACATTTCATAGATATAACTCAAAGTGAATTATTTCAAGCATTCAAACAAGAATTTTCAAATGTCAAAATATGTCAGAGAATGTTTGAGAGTTTACGTCCTTCCTTTGTATGCATAAATAAGATGTGTGAAACTTGTTGTAGAAATCATGTTGAATTTGGTCTACAATTGCAATCATTTAAAAAAGTTATGGCAGTACTTGATCCTAATTTGGTCATTCCTAGCAGTACAACACAATTTGTGAGGTCCATATTATGTGATAAATTAGAAGATTCAGATGAATTCAAAGTGCAATGCATCAAAAATCAGTGTGAAGATTGTGGAGATTTACACAAATTTTTTGAAATTATGCAAGTTGAGAATATTAATGAATCCACACCAGTTTCATGGATGAGATATGAATATGAGACATACCAAAATAATAGAGGAGATGAATCCAGAGAAATTGTATTGAAGGAGAGTGAATTGCATTATGATGAGTTCATGACCAAGTTTCGTCCATTAATATATCCACATATCCAACATTGTCATGGTGCACGATGGCAAGCTAAACAGTTTCGTGATTCCAAAAATTGTTTTCCACCTGGTTGTATACTTTCAGTTGTAGATTTTTCTGAGAATTATACATTTACACCTCATACAGAGCTCCAAGGCCAATATTATCATTCTAAACAAGTTGTAATATTTGTGCAAGTGACCTATAAACATGCACAATTTGAGGTGGATCAGATAGAAAGATTGGATGAAAATGAACGCATCATCATCAAAGAGGTTCATTTCTATATTAGTGATGATAGAGTTCATGATAGGAGTTATGTGGCTCATTGTTTTGCAATGTTCTCTGAAGATCTCAGAAATCGTAGAATAAATGTTTTAGAGCACTGGATTTGGTCTGATGGATGTGCAGGTTAGTATACACGAAATAGTTACACATTTATTTAACTTTATTTTAACTTATATTTATTTGGACATGTCTATTTCTATTTGATATATGTACACGAATAATTGTAGATACTTATCATGTTTCATGTTCACAGGACAATTCAAATCTGCAAAAGCATTTAATTGGTTAGCAATGCAACATGTTAGAACCAATGTTAGGTTTTTATGGAATTTCTTTGAAAGTGGACACGAAAAAGGGGAGCATGATGGAGCAGGAGCATGTATAAAACATGCGCTTTGACAACATGAACTTGCAGGTAAATATATGCATTTTTTAAATGTGCATGTTTAATACTCTAGTAGCATATATTTTAAATTTTATAAATACATGCATATTGTATGTACATATGGGGAATAAGATAGAGAGCGCAAATCAAATTGTTGAATGGTGCAAAGTTCATTTTGCTACTCGAGATACTGAATACAATAAGTGTTACTTTTGGGAGGTGAAAGGTGAACTAAGTTATATTTATTTTTAATGTATTTTTCAAATCAAGCTGAGTTTTTTATTAAATATTTATTTTGAAATATGACAATTATTTTTTGTATTTGTAACAGATATAGATCGATCTAATCCTTACAATTGTCAAATGATTCATGGTATTAGAAGTTTACATCAAGTGATGACTACAGGAAACCATAAACCTCTAGTAATTAAAGTAAGAGAGAAAACATGTTTTTGTGATGATTGCATTAAGGACAATCTAGTGAGTGCATGTGAAAATATTGGGAATGGATATGTTTCGCATTGGGATTTGAAGGAGATAGTTAGAAAGCCTCCTTTTGAAGATGCTGACATTGACATTGACATTCATGATCCTGTATATTCAGCTGATTATGAGTGCATTTCTTATTTAGTTATGGCAGGTTTGTGTACATATATACATATATATAAATTAATATACATGTATATTTGTTTTTAAATTAATTTATATTTATCTATATTTTTATATACATGCAAGAGATATTTTTGCAGTTCAAGCCTTACCAGATAATGTGGAAAATGTGGACTATTATCTTTTAAGATGCACAAAAGAAAAACACAAGTTGCTAGAAGGAACTATAGATGTTGATCAACAATCATATCCAATTGGATCAGTTGTTATTGAAGGAACATATTATCAACAAACAAGGGTAATTGATAGTGGTATTGAATTTATTGAATACAATCCTGGAGAAAAGGTTTTACACTACAGTAACCATGTTATAGCAACCAAATTACAATTTGAAGCAATACAAAGAAAAGGACGTCGTGGAAATCAAAAGTGGAAATTGCCTATTGAAGAACATGAAAAACTTCTAGAGATAATAAAAAGTAGAGAGGATCCTAACAATACATTGTTTATGGAGCTCTAGTTCACCTATGTACTTATTGTGGAGCTCTAGTTGAGCTATGCTTGTATAGCTCTTATACTTTCATATTTAATATTGACAGGATATTTGTTTTATAAATTTTTGTACATTGGATCATTTATCTTGGATACGCAAAATTAGACATGGATTGTTATTTTTATTTAAATTCGACATGGATATCTCATTTAAGACCACCTCTTAGGACCTCCCCTTAAGACAATCTATTAGGACCTCCCCTTAAGACCACCTATTAGAACATCCCCTTAGTACCACCTTTTACTTGACCTCTCCTTAAGACAACCCCTTTAGTATTTGTATGTATTTATATGTACATTGTTTATGTTTTCTTACATATGATTGTTAATGTTGTTATGTATTTATGTACATATAATCTTTATATGTTCTTATACGATACATTCTTTTTGTTTGTACTATAATCGTTATGTTCTTGCATGTATTAACTTTTACTAATTAAATATTGTAACATGCATTCTTTAGGTCATACTCCTTATATGTTCTTACATGTATATGTTATATGAACTATGGTACATATTACATACATTATATTTTATTAATTAAATGTTGTTAATTATAGTTAATTAAGAATGTATGTCATTAAATATAGTTAATTATACTTAGATTAAATATAGTTAATTATAGTTAATTAAGGCATGTCATTAAATATAGTTAATACATGAGACATTAAATATAGTTAATTATACTTATATTAAGACATGTCATTAAGTATAGTTAATTAAACTTAAATTAAGGCATTAAAAACAGTAACATGTATGTATAAACATGAATATTGAAAACATATACATATGTATATTAACTTTTATTAATTAAATGTTGTAGTTCATGCATTCTTTCTAGGTGATCATAGTCTTTATATTTTCTTATGTATATGTATATGTTATATTCTTATGTACATGGACCATTAAAATTATATAGTTAACTACACTTAGATTAAGGCATTGAGATGAATAACTATACATATACATGTAAACTTGAATATTGAAAACATGAATATAAGGCATTAAGATGAATAACATATAGAAACATGTGCATAACACATACATAAGTTACATAAAAGATTAAGACATCAAAAGATCAATAAGATAGATGTGTACATTAAAAGATCAATAACATACATGTACATATATTTGGAGAATATAATGTACCCATATCAAATGTATAAAAATAGATCATGTATCAAATGTTTGGAAATAACATATATAAAACATCAAAGTCTCCATATAAACATGTATATAGAAATAACATATAAAACATCATTTAGTGTCCATGATATAAACACGTATCTGGAAATAACATATAAAACATCAAAGTGTCCATATAAACCATGTATTTGAAAATAACATATAAGACATCAAAGTGTCTGGATATAAAATGTATGTATATGGAAATAACATATAAAACATCACAGTGTCCATATAAATATGTATCTAGACATAACATGTGTGTAATAAAATAAAAGGCCACATATGATCTAATCAGGTACATCCTCCCTCCTGATGTTGGGCCTTGTCCCCAAAAGGGTCTATCAGCTACATTTGAACCCTGTGTCAAATGATAACTTGAACCATTTAATTATGTGTACAGACAAATTATATCAAGATCTACATGTATATAAATCAAATATATATATATATATATATATATATATATATATATATATATATATATATATATATATATATATATATATATATATATATATATATATATATATATATATATATATATATATATATTTAAATTGTAACATACCTGGGACTCACGATGTGTAGGATCTGTCGGTGTCTGCAGATCAACAAAACGTAACATACTATCACTCAAACCTTATAACACATACACAAACACACACATATACATACATTTAAACATATAGACATATTATTTACTATAATAAAAATAAATCTAAACATATAGAGATATTTACCATAGCATTATGTAATGCTTTGTCAATCTGACTGATATTTGAATCATGTAATATAAAAAACTGTATCAGCGTCCAAGTCAATAGTGTGGCCCTGATCTGAAAGCATGGAAGTAAATAGACCAGGCTATCTAGCACTGAGATCCTGAGTAGGGGGGGTGCTATAGGGTCTTGAGTAGCTGGGGCTGGTGTTGTAGCCTGGGCTTGTGTAGCAGTAGAAGGTGCAAGAATGTCCTCCTGCCTCTGTGAATCCTCTAGGACGATTGTACGTGACAAAATATGAATAATCTGAGAGCTCATGTCACGAAGTGGAATCCCTAAGAGTTTAGATAATGCTCGATATTCATCTAAAAGATCAGATGCTAAATATGATTCCAAACGATGTAATGCATCCACCTCTAAGACTGCAGAAATGTCTACAAGAGAAGGTATGTCTGCAACTCCATAATCATCATCAACAGGTGCGCTAGATGATGCAGCTATGGGAGCGATACCTCGAGACCGTAGCATATATCTACCACATCGATAAGAAGAAATCTCGTGTAACTGTGTGGTGACGGTGGCGATGCTCGAAAAAATCAGTGTCCTAATCGTGTCATCAGGAACACTCTCACCTACAGCAGCCATCTGTGGACCTCTCGGCATAACCAAAAGGTTTGGACCCACCATTGCCCGTTTGTTAATGGGTGCAGGAGTGTCTATGGTCTAAATCTGTCAGAAAGTCTCCCCTGACCCTGCCCAACATGCCCTGGATAATCTGTATAGTCAATATCGTAGTGTAAATGAAATTCTGCAAATAATTGTTTGCAGAAATATAGAGGGAACTCATTCTTCTATGGCCATCTATGATGAGTGGCCAACCAACGAGGATACATCAATGGTGCGACAAGTGGATCAATACACTTCGTTGTAGAGTAGCCTCTGACTCTGCAACGATCTATATAAGATGGAAACATGGATTTCACCATGTCGGTGGAAACCTCAGTGTCAATCTGTGTGTACTTCATAGTGCTAATGACACTGTGAGATAAAGAAGAATAAAATGTCTCAATGCTTATATCATCAAAAGGGTTGTATAATTCAACTATCTGAATCATACGAAATAACTCCTCTCGCATCGCTATGACCTGCTCCCTATTAGGGAGGGTGCTAGAAGAGGAAAATGAGGTATCCAAAACCTGCATAGCACGAGATAATCTCTCAATTGTATCTCTAAATAACTGCTCTCTATCATGAGTGGAGGAGGTCAATCTACGTGTTGTACCAGACTCAACACTCTGACCCCCACCACGGACACTGGCATCCCCTGAGGATGCAGGAGCACGATCCCTAGAATCGGATGCCATAATGTATATATGAAAATAAATACGAGGATATGAATGTGAAGCTACAAGAGTGATAAATATCTAGAGATCTACACATGCATATATATACAAATATAAACATACAAGTGTATTTAAATTTAAAATAATTAAAAGTAAAATTTAATTTGAAACACACGTACATATAAATACACAACATTAAATGTATGGTGCTAAATTCAATCATGTAACATGTATGTATTTTTAAACAAATTATCTTAGAGACCATATCTAATGTACATTGTAATGTGCTCATGCAAATGTGAAAAATAAATATTCGTACATGTACATGTGTATATGCAATAAAAATAAAATAAAATTTCTTGATTAAATGATAACTAAGTGTACACATGTGTACATGCAATAAAAAAATATAATTGTTGACTAAATTCTAGATTTTGATGTAAATGCTTTGATGATTATGGGGAGTGTAGATGAGAGTTAGTACATAGGGATAGAAAAATTTGTTAGTAGATAAGTAAATGAGTTTAGTTAGCAAATGTTAGTTTACAATTTAGAACTCATGACTTAATTTAGTAGTTTGAATTAGAGTTAAGAATGTTAATAAAGTAAATGGGATATAGTTTTATTAAGGTTGATAGTAAGGTCAGTCTATCATGTGCTAGTAAATATATGAATACCTATTAGAACCTATAACAGACGTAATGACCTAGTAGGAGTCCCTAGGTCCTCTTAACATATATATGAATAAAAATACCTAGAAATGTATCATAAGAGGTTGTTATGTGTCATTTGGTAATGTAAGAATCATCATTACCTAATAAGACCTATTATATCTTAATAATGCATATTAAGACTTATTAGAACCTATAAAAAATAGTATGACCTATTACGACTCCTATGTCCCCTTAAGACACACATGTATGGATAACGTACTGAAAAATGCAACAGAAGTGATCTTAATGTGTTGTTTGGTAATGTAAGACTCATTATTACCTGACAATACCTATTATGTGCTAGTAAACATATGAATACCTATTAGAACCTATAACAGACGTAATGACCTAGTAGGAGTCCCTAGGTCCCCTTAACATATATATGGATAAAAATACCTAGAAATGTATCATAAGAGGTCGTTATGTGTCATTTGGTGATGTAAGAATCATCATTACCTAATAAGACCTATTATATCCTAATAATACATATTAAGACTTATTAGAACCTATAAAAAATAGTATGACGTATTACAACTCCTATGTCCCCTTAAGACACACATGTATGGATAACGTACTGAAAAATGCAACATAAGTGATCTTAATGTGTTGTTTAGTAATGTAAGACTCATTATTACCTAACAATACCTATTATGTGCTAGTAAACATATGAATACCTATTAGAACCTATAACAGACGTAATGACCTAATAGGAGTCCCTAGGTCCCCTTAACATATATATGGATAAAAATACCTAGAAATGTATCATAAGAGGTCGTTATGTGTCATTTGGTAATGTAAGAATCATCATTACCTAATAAGACCTATTATATCCTAATAATACATATTAAGACTTATTAGAACCTATAAAAAAAAATTTATGGCCTATTACGACTCCTATGTCCCCTTAAGACACACATGTAGGGATAATGTACCCAAAAAATGTAACATAAGTGATCTTAATGTGTTGTTTGGTAATGTAAGACTCATTATTACCTAACAATACCTATTATGTGCTAGTAAACATATGAATACCTATTAGAACCTATAACAGACGTAATGACCTAATAGGAGTCCCTAGGTCCCCTTAACATATATATGGATAAAAATACCTAGAAATGTATCATGAGGTTGTTGTGTGTCATTTGGTAATGTAAGAATCATCATTACCTAATAAGACCTATTATATCCTAATAATACATATTAAGACTTATTAGAACCTATAAAAAATAGTATGACCTATTACGACTCCTCTGTCCCCTTAAGACACAGATGCATGGATAATGTACCTAAAAACATATCATTTAACTGATTTTAATGCGTTCTTTGGTAATGTAAGACTCATTATTACCTAACAATAACTAGTTGTTAAAATGAACATCATGAATATCTAAGTGTGGTTCATTCGGTTAGTAGAGTGCCTATGTTATGGTTAGAATGTGGTATGGGTTATGATTGTAGTTAATATAGGGTTATGTTAGAAGGTGTATTTAATGTCAAAATCAATTTCATGATAAGAAATTATTGTTTCACCTCTAGATCCATTAGGTTATGTTAGAAACTGAACAATGTCCCCTAAAGGTTTGCTACATTTTTTACTAATATTTTTCTACATTTTTACCTCATGTTTTTCTATATTTTTAAACTATTTTTTTTGACATTTTTACCTAAAGTTTTTCTATATTTTTATCTAATGTTTTTCTACACTTTTAACTAATGTTTTTCTACACTTTTAACTAATATTTTTCTACGCTTTTATCTCATGTTTAACTACATTTTTGCTAAAAAATTAATTTAAATACCATTCTAAAACAATCTAAAATAATTAAATTAATTAAAATAATTTAAACATATTAAAAAATAAACAATTTTAAATATTTCACTCACAAAATAGGTAAAAAACAACTACTTTAAGTACAATTAAAATTTATTAATCAAAAAACACGTTAATTTTTTTTTAAAAGTATGAGGAAAAAGCCACTAACCAGTTACAGCCGAAACACTTGACCTGCTCTCTAGGAACCTAGGAACCGCAACAGTCAAAATGATAGCCACAAGAGATTTACGGTAATTTTATTGCGTCACAGGGTTTTGATCAAAATTATTTTGACCGAAACGATACGAGCCACGTAGGCGCACGGAACCACCACGTATGTTCAGCCAGAACTGTTTCGGCCGAAACTGTTATGGCTGAAAGGTTTTCGGCCGAAACATCTAATGATATCACAAAGGGTGACACAAGTTTGTGCTTCCACCCTTTAGTATTTTTTTTTTTTAAAGGTGAACTAGAAGTAATATGTGTGGATATTTAGTTGTTTGAATATTCTACTAAACTATGAGGTGTCTAGATAATAGGAATTTACAATTTCGATCATTGAGTTTGGAGGTGGCAAAGTTAGTTGGTGTAAAGGAATTTGTTTTCATTTGAAATCATGTACATCAATTTGTTACAGGAGGCTAATCATTAGCCAAATAACTAGGTATGACATAATAGCCAGGTAATGTTATCATATTAGAATTTACATCCTATCCTCGAAGTGAGACATATGTAAGTATGAAACACAAATTCTGCATCAATGTCATTATAATGGTTCCATAGTTGCTTTTGTGAAGATGTTTAATAATTGTCCTAGGTAAATGGCCTTCACTCGTCAGTGTCATTATAATGGTTCCATAATTGCTTTTGCGAAGATGTTTGATAATTGCCCTAGGTAAATGGCCTTCACTCGTTACATTCTATGTCCCATCTTGATTCTAAATTATTATGGTAGGACTATTTCGATGAAGGTCTTGTACTATGTCCTTTAACCACTCCAACCAACTAGATGTTTTACCACTAAGTATTTTAAATCATTTATCATTTATTCATTTTCCAATTTTCTATGATGTGTTACGATTTACCAATCCTTTATTATTATTAGGAAAACATACCATTAAATGAAAAAAAAAACAAGGTAATATGAAAATTCAATTAAAATTCATGATTCTTAGCTTATACCTCCAAATAATAAATTTATGTTTCTAACTAGAAAACATTACTTAATTACCAACTACTTAATCATGCCTAATACATATACCTACCAATTCGCTAATATCTATATACAAAAATAATTACTTTATAATTACTAAATAAATCCTACAATTCACTACTAATTAATTAATCTATATTTTGTTTAAAACACTAAATGCCTACTAATTACCTATATCTTACTAACTACTATCATAGGTCTCACCACCCTAACATTCTATTAATCATATTTAACAAGAGCTTTCCTAAAATCTTAATAACCCCAATTAATAACATACATTCCCCAATCATCCTAATAATTCTATTTAACAACATACATTATTAATCTAATTATCACTTAATTATAACTTTAATGGCTTAAGTTCAATATCTAACTATTCCTATGTCCTAACATTTACTTCTAGCATAACTACACATGCCCCACCCCAACTTAAACATTATTTAAACCCTTACATCTTCCCAAGTGTATTTTTTCCAAGTCTAGGGTCACATGCTCCCCTTTCTTCTCCCTCCAAAAAGGATTAGGCAATGATGGTTTTACCTTCCCCCTAAAATGCCTATTTGCAAGGTCATGTTTCCAAACACCTAACTACTCCTCCCTTCTTTCCAAGTGCATGGCTCCTCCTTCCTAGGTGTGATGGGGTTGTAAGAAGTCAGAGTTTTAAATCTTGCAAATTTTCAAGTTTGTTAGGTGCCTAGAAAAAGATGTAAGTCTTATGTCATGTCAAAAGAGTCTTCATCATTGCCATTTCACATAATCTCAAAATGTGACAAGGCAAGGTCGCCTAGTGGGGACCACAACCCCCTGTTCCCATGTTAAAATATGGTATCTTTCACTCATAAAGGTGACGCCTAGGTAATATGGTTTGATCAATATTTAAGATTGATATATAGATAATATTCTTTATTTGTCTTGGTTCAAGTGTGTTGAATTTATAATTTCTTTTCTTTTATTTTTCTCTGTACCATATTTTGATTGGTATATTTATATATGTCACTTTTAGAAATCTTGTGACTTTAGAAATGACTTAGGAGACCTAGTGTTAACCATTTTATATTATAACCCCTGAGCCTTATAGGTCTTCACTAGGAATATCAAGTATATTCCCTTATATTTTATTGATATGTAATCTTGGGGAAGGAATCATTTCCTTTCCCCATACATTTTCCAGAGGCATAATATACACCTACAGGATTGCTTTTTTTTTTTCTCTTTTTTTTTATCGGTAAATTTTAAATTTCCATTTATTTAGAAAAAGATTTACAATTGTTCCAGTACAAAATATTCTTTTGCTACTTCAACTTTCTTGCCCTCCATTCTACTACTATATCCTTCAGACCATCTTCTAATTTTACTACATACACCACAAACATCTCCTACTATCCTCTATTGCCTACTACAGTGTTTGGAGAGTAGAAACAAAATCTCTCATCTACTCCAAAATACCCCTGCCCCTTACATATGGAAGTGCTAATCATAGCATACTATACTTCCAACCTAAAATATTCATACTATGCTTACTAACAAACAAAATGTAATGACAAGTTACCGTGCCAACTGCTATAGCATGCTTCCTCTACTCCTTCCTCCTTACTGAACAAGCTAAATCAATCACCAAGCTCTATGTTTTTGAAATCCTTCAATAATTCCTATTGATCTTCTTCCATTCTTCGTACTCCTACATTTGATAGATGGTCTACTAAGGAATTGGGTTCCTTGTATACGTGTTGTATCTGAACCTCCTCAAAGGTCTCAAGTATCTTTTAGATGCATTTGATATAGTGATCCAATTGCCAATCCATCATTTCCCCTTTCCTAATGTCGTTAATTGTCAATAATGAATCACATTCCAGAATTATTCAATGAATACCCAAGTTCTTTGCCATCCTAACTCCACCCAAAGCACCCTAGTATTCAACTTGATTGTTAGAGCCATCCTTCAACCTGATTGCCCCAGTGCCAAGATGTTGCCATGATCATCCCATGCTACATATTCTACCCCTAACAGGCTCAAATTTCTTTTTGATGTTCCATCAAAATTGACTTTGACCCATCTGATTGGTAGTGCTTTCCATGCCTCTTCTCTTCTCTTGCAATCAAGATAATCATCTCCCTTGGGCCCGTTAATGGGCCACACCTACAAGATTGTTTCCTTATGCATTTGGACTATGTATCTTTTCAAGCCAATTTTCTTTTAATCCTACCATAGAGTTTTAGTGAATATGTTTGATGATGTGATGGTGTTATCTAACCTAGGAATTTATTAGAACTTGGAATCCAAATGAACTAATTTTCATACACATGAAATGAACTATCAAATATGATTACTTTCTTCCATTATATTGAATACATAGCATATACACTTACAATGCAATCATTTATGTTTTGATTTAAATCAACTGTATCAAAAGAAACATAACCACTATGAAATATTTCCACCAATTGATTTATAAGAAGAAGTGTCTCATTTACATGATTCTCCATATTACATCAAATCACATAGTGTAAAAACTTACAATGAATATTTTCTTACAAGTATCTATATACAAATTCTTAATCTTTCCTTGCACCATTTCAACAATATACAATGATAAGAATATCCCTCTTTACATCACAATGAAATAACCATGGAGACTTAACATCACAACACATTTTGTGATGACATGGGAAGATTGCTCTCTCTACACACTTGATTTTTCAACATTGTCAAGGGTGAAACCCTAATATCTCTAAGGGATCCATCTTCACAAAACTTGCAACCACACACAACTAGGGACCATGGATGCTCACCTCCCATCCTAGGCTTCTACAAAGCCACCCACCAAGCAGGGGAAACAAGTCCAAACGTGATACACACACATCACTTGTCAATACATGAAAACATATCACATAACACAAAACAATCCCTCCCATGGCTTGCACATTAATTCACCATTGGAATCTTGAATATAGGGTGAAGGTGTGCTTTCAAAAGGAGACTTGCCATATCATACCATATCTACAATAAATAATTTTTCATGCCCTTTCAAGGATTTTCAAAGATAAAAAAAAATTCATGCCCTTTCGGGGCTTCCACAAACATCCTCCAAATATATTACCAACAACTATAGCTTCCTTGAAGCCCATACTCATTAACTTCCTTTCTACACCATCTTTCCCTTATCACCCCCAAAACAAGATATGAATGAATATGGCATACAATAGAGCCCATACTCCAAGGTTCTCAACTATATTTCAAGCCCAACTAAGCCCTTCATCCTAGACTTCTCTTCCCTTTCGAAAGGGTGAGTGAAGCCCTCACACCCATAACAACACTTGACATACAAATCAAAACAAGGAGATTCAATAAAGAAAATCAAGAAATTTCATGAAACACAATGCACAATCACACCACCACAACACAATACCAAGATTCACAATAACAATACAAGATCTCATACAACACTCCATGCTTGCGGATTCATTATGCAATGCTAAAAGAAAAATGATCATGGTTTGAGCACCAACCTTGGTCCAAGCTAAAGACAATGATAGTTGTTGTAGAGTTCCCTTAATGTCCCTCCAAACCCTAACAGTCTCTAAACTTAGAGAGTGGGTGAACATCCCACTAGCTTGTTAAAGACTCTCAAATAAGACCTTCCCACTAACTATTTTAGCAAAGACACCAAGCCACTTCCTCTTAGAAACTTGTCTCCCTCTAAATTTGTTATATTTGACTTATTGGAAACATGGGAGAAAACAAATGTGACAACTCCAATTTTGAATTGATGAAAGAATGCATGCGTAAAAGGGCCCCCTAGGCTATCTAGCCACTAATTATACTATCATATGAGCAACTCATTTTCACATAAAAGACAATGTGGGACGACCTAATGACCCCTAAAAACCCTAGCCAAGTCCAATTTCGAATTTCCTTTGATTGTGACCCATCCTACCCCTTGTCAAGTGGGTTTACTTACTCATTAGCAAGGTAATTAGTTTTAGGGTAAAATGTCACCATGTTCAAAACCCTAGATGACATGTCATTGCACACAAAATCCACAAGTGTCAAGTGACACATAAAAGCACATTCCACATCACCATGACATGTCCCTAATGCATCTTTATGATAAAACATTTCCACACACAAGCAAACTTACATTTTCAAAATAAAATACATCACAACGAGGCTTTTGAATCTTCCAAAGAGTCACCTTGGTTAAGTTGTGTTCACATAGGTTTGAAACTTGTTTCCCCCCAAAATTTCCCATGGTTCCACTTCCTACACATTAAACTCAAGCATCAGTTGTCCAAGGAGGTCATATAAAATATATATCATAAATGCATGTAATTTCAAATGTTACATAATCCATATTAACATATTTCAATTAAATTTATTGTCCTAATCATTTCAAATAATTCAATCAAAATGTTAAAATATCAAAATATGTGTATCATAAATCATTATAATCAAATTAACATTTATCTGCATATCACAAATCATCACAACCAAATTAACATTTATCTGTATATCATAAATCATTATAATCAAATTAACATTTATTTGCATATTGTCATAATCAAATTAACATTTATCTACATATCATAAATCATCATAATCAAATTGACATTTCACATCACATCATAATCTAATTCTATGATGTCACAAAGTTGCATCCATATGTGTTTGATCATTCCAATCATAATATCAGGTTCTTAATACACATCAGAGGTGCAAAGCACTGTTGTAATGTCAAAACCAATAGATAAAACAAACCAATGTCCATCTAAGTCTTGAATAAGTGTCAAAATATCAAAGTCCTGAACATCAAAATGCAAGTAAGAATGTCTATGCTACGACAGGTTGAGGCGAGGCCTCACAACTTTTTATTTAGATCACATTAATTACAATATTTCATTGGCTAGATTTGCATTACAAAAAAATGGCATCCTACATCTAGTTTATTCTTAGATTGTATTGCATTTTGTTTGAAACAATCTAGATATTTTTTTTTAAAAAATCATTCAGTAAGAATTTGGTATAGCTTTGATACCATGTAAGAATTTGCCCAAGGCAATAATTCAACACCAAGATCAAGAAGCTCAATAGATAGCACAAGAGAGACTAATGATGATCAAATGAGAATCTCAATAATGATCAAAATGATAATGGATATTAGATGATTGGATGAATACATAATAGAAGTGCCTTGTATATAAAGGTGACTAAAATGACTAGGAGTTAGCAAAGAGATAAACATCACAACTAAGCACATGTCCACCAAGATTGGATTATCTTCCACTGAGCACAAGAGTTTGTACGATGATGAGAGGATAAGTTTACATAGGTGTATCTCATATGCTAAAGCATTAACCTAAGTAAACTTAAGAAAAGTGTAATAATAATTAATTAATTAGACTAACACCCCCCCCTTAAGTGCAACTTTGGGGAATGCACTTAAGCTTACAAAGCTAAATGCAAGATGCAATGTGGGTCTCAACTACTAGGCCATGTTAGGTACCCATGTACAAATGCAATGCTCTACATACAATGCTATGCAATGCAATCTCTCTGAAAATAGAGAAAGAGGGAAAACCTCATGGGAAAAACCTCCTCCAAAAAGAGAGATGAAGAAATACAAGATGCATGCAAGGATGGAGTAATCAAGATCCCCCTAGTATGACATACATCATGCATGTACAAGCATATATCCCCCATAAGAAAAAATACATGATGGTATTCCCCCATATTGAATAATCTCCTGTAAGGATGTCATGAAGAAAAAAAAGTATCCAATGCCTAAAAATGACATTTCTCGCTTTAGGAAGAAGATACACCAAGTATAGGTGCAAGTATACTTCCAATTGTGGATAGGAAGATGGATAAGGAATCCATATGTAGTATGTTATGGATGTTGCCTCTAAAGTATGCTCATATGTTGACAAGTCCTTGATGAATGTAGATGCCACAATCCAATCTGGTGGATGCCCAAAAAAAGGTGGCAAACAAGGTAACATGTCCATGTATGAAAGTGAATCAAACTCCAAAGACAAGGAATCATCCTTATAGGAAGATATGGGAAGAGAAGCAATGTAGCCTCCCCTCAATGATGAATGCACACCCATGAAAGAAGCTCCTTGATGACTGAAAAAGCTACACCATGAAAATTGAATGATGTTACTCCTTGTAGGAAGAAGTGCCGCCATGGGTGTAGTAAAGAATGCTCCCAAATTAGTAGGAAGAATCCTCAAAAGATATGATATCTAAGGAAACTGTAATACAATCTCCAAATATTGATATGTCTCCTTTGAAGTAAAAGAGTCCTCCTCCAACTGCTGAAAAGAAGTGTGCACAATCATGTTAGTCTCAAAAGAAAGATCAAGTGGTTGAGGGTTAGAGTGTTCCCTCGCAACAAGTGAAGAAGAATTCTCCTCAACAAAGAGAAGATGGATGTTATCAATAATGTCTCCCACATATTCAACTTAAGACTCCACAAAAAGCACTACAATGTTTGAAAGGAAGTCATCCTTGTTAGGAATAAGATGTCTCAACCTTGGATACTACCTATTCTTATTATTTGTTTTGTAAAATGTATTTCTTGCAAATAATGTTGATGTGTCGGCATCTTAAATTGTGTATAAGGAGATCATAGCTAAAACAGTTATGACGGATTCCTATGACATGTAAGAGCTATGTTAGGAAGATTCAATGACAGGTGAAGACATGTTGCAATTGATAAATTTGAGTACTGTACACTATACCCCAATAGTGGGTTTTTTTGGGGTTCCTATTTTCTCAGAGAATGGTAAAACCCTACTACGGTTATCTTTGGGAGTAGCCCTAAAAGTGAAGCACATGTTATAAGCATTTTTAGGGTTGCGAAGACGAAGGATGCAAGAAAGTGTATTGTTGGTACTGTGAGTTGCTACTGGAGTCTTCTGTTGTCACTGTTGAACTTGCATTGCAAGTGTATTGTAACCTTGTGTTGAAGATAATACATTGTGCAGGTTCTGGAGGGGTGGGGTTGTTTTACCGAAAAGTTTTTTCCCTACTAGAAAATCTTTGTGTTATGTATTTATTTCTCTGTCTATTTTCTTTATGCTTGCTTGGCTGAAATATTGTTGTTTACATGATATTGAACCTGTAAGTATAACAGATTTTAATAGGATTTGCACCATACTTCTCTTAAGAGATTAGTGTAGGAAGCTGTTTCCGCACCTGAGTTTCCTTGCAATCCCATGAAGTTGAAATAGGAAGACATGGTGTTTTCTACTGCACTGAATCAGGAGCATCTATGCCAGAACTGGATTAGTAGAAGCAATAGGAGCATCGAGAGGTATGATTTCAAATAGAGTTCTAGGTACCACAACCAAAGTGACTAGAGGTAGAATGCCCTCTAGTAATGGAGGGACTCGTGGATCTCCATATGCTTCCCAAAGACACATCCAAACCTCATGAGGACTACTTGCCTTACTAAGAGGAGTAAAAGATTCCTTACCCATACTGTTATACAAAAAGTAAAGAAGACGAGAAAGATGTCCCCAATTAGTATTAGGTGGAAATATCTTTGAATATAGATAAGGAAACACTTCCTTATGTTCTCTTAGATGATCAATCATCAAAGCACTCAATTTCTGATAGTTCCTTTTTGTTAATTTGAATCTTAAACAAAAATGACACTTTTGACATGAATCCATGAGATCAAATAATATATGCGCCCCCAAAATGCAAAAAAAAAAAAATCAAAGAAACCCCCCCTTAATGCATAATTTGGCACTTTATATTTAGTGCAATTACAATGGTCACTTGCTAATTTACGGCATAAGTGGACTTCTGATTTTGATGGTTACAACAACAAATATGAAGCTATATTGGGCACAACAAGATAAGACACAAGACCTCTCAAGGATCTAATTAGTTACAAGTGCCAATAGGCAAAAATGAGACCAAAATTTGAAAGTACTATGTCTACTCAAAATTACTCCAAACTGATGCCAAATCTAGAAAGTAGACAAAAATCATACACTCTCAAAAAAAATAGCACCTGAATATGTGTCTAGATGAGCCTGAATGAAGCCTCTGAAGTTGCAAAGATCATGATTTGTGATTTGCAGAAAAATTCAGGAATAGAGATCTCAAACATCCTGCACCAATGTGTAGATCACGAAATTCTACCCCAGAACAAAAAAAAAATTGCTCAAAAAAAGGAGTCCATATGAGAGAGATATCATTGTTTGAAAACCACTTCTATAATTATTTTTCCTAAATCACTGCCATCGCACCTCCAAAAATCAAATGACTCTAGATTTCACCTCAAATGTTCGATTTTGATGAAACAAAAGTTGATTTGGGGTTTTTTTGACCTTTTGAATGTGATACCAATATCTAGTTTGCACCAGCAAGCTCCAATCTTGATCTGCAAAAAAAAAATCACTCCACTGGCTATGCAATGAAGCTCCCTAGCTTTGATACCATGTAAGAATTTGGTATAGACAATAATTCAACACCAAGATCAAGAAACTCAATAGATAGCACAAGAGTGACTAATGATGATCAAATAAGAATCTCAATAATGATAAAAATGATAATGGATATTAGATGATTGGATGAATACATACTAGAAGTGCCTTGTATATAAAGGCAACTAGAATGATTAGGAGTCAGCAAAGAGATAAACATCACAACTAAGCACATGTCCACCAAGAGTGTACTATCCTCCATTGAGCACATGAGTTTGTGCAATGATGAGAGGATAAGTTTACATAGGTTTATCTCATAAAGAGATGTTCTAGACACCATGTGCTCAAATAAGTTGCTAACTCCTGTGTTGTCAACAAGACAACTCATATGTCTATGCATATTCCTAAGTGTCTACATGACGACTAATATGCTAAAGCATTAACCTAAGTAAACTTAAGTAAAGTGTAATAATAATTAATTATTTACACTAACACATTTATTGTCATTTCATTATATTTTTTATGGAGTTTTTATCTTCATTATCTAGTTCAATTTCAAGTTTTCTTCACAATCTTCAAGATGTTTCATTTCATTCATATGATAACACCTTTAGTTCTTCCTTTCATTTATTCTTTTAATGTTCACCTCCTTAACATCACTCTCAAACATGAAAAAAAATCAGCACAAGCAGGTTTCATTCATTAAAACCATCCCCCTTCAAAGGACGAGATCTTGAAAGATGATGTTGGTTCTACTAGAATGAATCTCTCTCATGAAGCCATTTTTAGTCATGATTATTTCTCTCCTCTAAAGTGCCCCCTTTTCAACACAATCTTCCTTCCTTTAATGGTTATCCTATTTGGGATGAACCCTTGGACAAGGATATAGATGATTCCATTCCTCTTGATGTCACCTTGATATAAGTGCATAATAATTTATGATTATTTATCCTCGTGATCAACCACTTCCTATGAATTTCATTGATATTCCTTTTACAGATGAGGCCTTGATGAGTTATGTTTGTCCTTATCCTAAGAGTACCTTAGAAGTGGATGATTATATCCTTGATGCTTTTCCTTTTTCCTTTCAACATACATCTCAAATCAAATTAGGGCTTATTCAAGAAGGTGACCATGATGACTTTATTTTTACAAATCCAACCTTGGAGCGCAAGTCTCCTTATCAAATTGACCATATTTCATCTTTGTTTCATTCTCTCAACCTTTCTCCAATACATATAGTGGCCTATCAACTCTTCAAGATTATTGGGTAACCTTATATTTCACACTAACATGTTAGAACAAGACCTTCTTCAAATTGAGAATCATACACCTTCATGTGATGCATGTGTGAATATTGAATGGTTCTTTTTAGATTTCAATCCACTTCCTCCTAAATAATATTCTAATATGTACAACATTCCCACTAAACTTCTAGATTTCTAGCCCTGTAAATAAAACAATTCTTCCATTTGTATGTTTCCTCTAATTTGTAGCCATAAGACTAGTGAATGCTCTAATTTGTAGTGTAAAATGTGATAATTCATTGGTTGTGGTATGCTTCAAATGGATGAAATAATTATGGTATATTTTTCATGATAGTTCTACTTAATATATCTACATTCCTATTATGTTTCTCTCCATTGTGTGATATTGCTAGCTTAATATATTTGAGCCCATTGGCATCTTCTATGAGCAACATAATAGTCATGTTCCTTGTATCGTCACTTGGGGGGCAAGGCACCTATTTCATTCTCCTATCTATATCACGAGTGCAATCTTATGTTTGGTTTTTTCATTCTCCTACCTATATGATGAGATCCATTTTCTTCCTTTGTTGAATTATTTAATTTTATATGATGACATCCTCTCTTGCATGAATTGATTGAGTCACATAAGAATTAACATCTCGAATGCAAATCTTATGTTTGATTGAAGCCACATATTTAGTATAAATGGAAACCACTTAGGGAGGCATAGTGTGTCCTTCTTCTCTTCTTTTCTTGTTCAATGTGTCCAATATCACTTGTGAACTTGCATTCTTTTATAGTTTGATGTTATTTCTTTCATGGATTTTTTTGTTAACGCAAATTTTTATATCTAATGTGGTAACCTTATGTTTCCTTAAAAATATATATTTTTTATGAAAGATCTCTCATTTAGGTCATATATTTGATATTCTTTATCATTTCTCTCTAAAATCTTTTATCTCTTTGTGGTTCCTCTATTGTGTACTATGATGTCCTTATTTGGAAGTGCATATATTGTAAACTTGAGATGACCACAAAGGAAGTATAACATGGTATCATTCAATCTTCCTTTTCATTTCTATATAACTTTGTATTGTCGTATGATAGATTTTTCTTTTTTGGTGTGATACTTTGTTTCATGCAATATATGATTGTCTTTGCTTCGCAAATTATTGGTGTGCCTTGGGAGGATGCCACAATGGGTGTTGATTAAACTTGTTAGCTGATGGTTTCCCCACCCCCCACTATGTTTGTCATTTTTTAATCATCTATAGTATCAATATTTATGTCTCATTTACTTCATATGTGATATATTTTCTGGCATATATTATTGTGAATCATATATCCTATGAAGTATCATGCACTTACACTTTGGGGGTAGGGTTGCTTGTGCATTCTTTCTCACCTTTCTCTAAGGATCTACTTCCTTAGTGCAAAGGCATTGTCAATCGTGTGACATTATTTTCCTATAAGGGATTTTTATATTGATTGGGATACTCTCTTACATATAGGAGGTATGTGTCCCTAATCATCACCTCTTACTTATTTGCAAAATTGTGTTCGCAATAAGCAATTTCCCAAACTATGTGTCTCAAAATTTGTCATCCTTTACCAAGAATATTTATTTCACCTACAAATAAGGGGCTAAATAGGTGCATTCTTGTTATCCTCCTTCTCTTTTTTCTTGAATATGTTATCTTTCCTCAAGTACTCTTCTTGAAGGTAGGTGTCTTGTCAATAAGATCTCTTCCATTCAAGGATCTCTTCTCGTAAGAAAAATATCCCTTCATGATTATCTTTTTTCTCAGCTCGTAATAATCAACACTCTTAGATAAGTGTGTATAGAATGTAAGTATACCTCCTTGTTTCTTGAATCAGGTGTCCTTGATTCCCTTCCTTCTGACACCTACATATACATAGTCATTACAAGGAGGGGGCATACATATGATCTTGTTGTATTATACTTCCATATTTTTTACTTTTATTTTTGTTGCAATTGATCCATGAAAGGTGTTAGTGCCCCTTGTCCATCCCAAGGATATACATTTACATACACATATCTCTATGGATAGTAGATCCTTGTCAATCCATAGAGAACATAGGCACAACCAAACCCTATGGTGGAAGACAGATCAACACATAGGGTGTGCACACAAACATTTCTTCATGGATAAAAGTGCCCAACTAATTAAGGATCACACATACACATGCATACAAAGTGGCCATAAGGAAAATGGTCTTTGTGGGATTGACTACTAGGCACGCAAACCTGCTCAACTATTTAATCCTTTCTTTTGTGATTTATGGTAAGACACATAGATCCTATTGGGTGAGGTAGTTGCATGTATCTCCCCCACTCTCTTTTTATCTCATGGTAGTAGATTAGATCATAACTAAAGGTTTAGAGGAAATTCCCCACAAATTATAGAAGAGTTCCCTCTTCATAGCACAATACATATGGAACAAGCACAACACATTACTCAAAAGTTTTTAAGTAAATGGGAAATGAATCAATAGGTGAAACAAATTTAATCCATGCTTGGAGAGATTTCCTTATGTAAGGATTTTATTTTGTATCACTATCCACCAATACACATTAATTTTTGAGGTGAGATAAAAATTCTAAACTCTTCTCTAACTATCTACATTAAACTCACAAAGGACCAGGTGATGAGCTATTTTTATAGTAAATTGACCACTAACATTATTACTTAGAAATATTTTTTCCTCTTATCGAAACATCAAAATTCTAACACATTAAATAACCTTCTAAAAGTCCCTGGTTGGAAGAAAGAGTTATTGTTGATATTGATGGTAAAGAGAAAGATTCTTCCATATATGAATTTAGTTAAATATTTAGGCACCCAATCCCCAAATAAACCCCTAAAAAGACCACATATGGACACAATTTGGGATGCAAGTGGAGTGTTCTCCAACCACACACCATACCAAAAGTACATCAAATGGCCATCCCCAATCTATCATCTTAGTCCCACATGTAGGATATCCCTACACTTAAGGATGTCATTCCAAATCCTAGATCCATTGGTGAGGCTTTCTCCATGAATTCCAAGCAATATTTTTTTTTTTTTATTCAGAGATTTCAAAACCATAATGCCACACTAGTCAAGTGTATGAAGTACTAATATCCAACCAATATTTTCAAAAAGGTCTTTATTAAGATGAGTAGTTTTCCTGATGCCAAGCTTCTCGTAATTTTTAGTTAGTGGATCTTATTGTAGTTGACAAGGGAAAGCCCTTTTCTTCTCCTCCAAACCCATTAAGATGAAGGTTTCAAGATTATACCTATATTGTTGATCACAAAGTTTTAGATTTGAGAAAAGGAGAGAAAAAAAATAGGGGTCCCTTAAAGGGAAGCTATCAAGATTTTCAATATAATATTACTGCTAAGAAGTTTCTCCTTCCACCTAGCCAAATTGCGTTGGGTTCTTTCAAGGATTGATTGCTAGAAGGAACTAGTGACCTCCTTAATAGTGAGTAGAAGCCCAAGGTAGGTTAGGTAGAACTACACATTGTAAATCAATAATGTTTTAAAAACTATTTTCCAAACTACCACGTATATTGCAAAAGTATACATTAACTTCACGATAATCTATAGTTTGACCTAAGACACGGGAATACTATTGAAGGAAGCATAAACAAACTCTATCTTTAATAACCAAGGTTGTGCCAAAGAGGATGGCATCATTCATAATTGATAGAGACAAAATAGAGGACAATCTCCTTTCCTCTCATTATCTTTATAAAAATATATAGGAATAATGAGTCACCCTGTCTAATGCCTTTAGCAACCCTAAAAATACCCCTCAAGAAACCATTGAACACTACATAGTAACACATGATATCTACACAATCCTTGATCATACCAATGATGATTTTGTTAAATCCAAGATACTCCAAGACTTTCAAACAAAATCCCACTCAACCCTATGATAAGCCTTTGAAATATTAAATTTGAACACCATCCTAGGCTAGTAACGCTTATTGATAGGGTGATTATATTCATGGGTTTTGATAGTATTATCAAGGATTTGTCATCTCAGGAAATGTAAGGAAACTTGTAACAAAGAATATAACTGTTTCCACACAACCCATAATAGATTTGAAATAAAATGCGATTAAAATCCACATTCAAGAGAATAGACAACATACCCACAAAAAATTATGATGCAAGATATACCTTGGGAAACCCTCATTGAGGGAAAAACCTAGCCTCCAAAAGCATCCATCACCATGTATTATTTAGTAAAAACACCATTGCAATACAACTATGGAAGCCTTCAAAGCCATAGCCATTTCCAAGAAATCCATGTGAACAAGCATGAATCCACACATCCCATGTCATGCTTCCAACTTTCACAAATGCTCCCTTGGCTAACCTATCAAGCCTTGTCCCACTCGACTCTTTCCCTTTTTGCCTTCTGTCTTATTTGCACAATAACTACCCTTGTGGGTGCTTATATAGTATCAAGTTCCACAAAACCACCAAGTGGTATTACATAAACCATGTATTAAAACCATGTGCTACCTAACCCTTTGACCCCACATTTAATATTAGAAATTTAATTATTTTGCTCAATATTAAATAATTACATGAAATGTTATCACAATTTTACAATACAGCTCATCAAGTATATCTCATGGGAATCTTTATAGGTTGTATGCCCATCTAGGTGGAACATTACATAAAAAAATAAAAAAATACAATATAACAATATTATGCAATGTGTGCAACACCTGTTATCTCAATAGGAAAAATGTTTTCACATTAATTAAGAAGCTTGTTCAGCAAGGGTTTAATGATATTGACTGGATAACTTTTAAATAAGACATTATAAACTATATTACAAAGGCTTATTAGTCTAAAATTCAAGAGACAATTTGGCTAATGTGTTTTATGGACTAAGGAAATATAGGAGTTATTCAACTTTTCAACAATTTTTTGATCCTAAAGAAACCCTTATTAACATAGACAACATCACGGTCAACAATATCCTAAAACTTCTAGAAAAAAAATTTAGGAAAAAATAATCTGGCCCAAGGGTTTTGTAGGTACCTGTGGAAGAATTTGACTTCCTCTAGTGTAAGTAGAGCAAGGAGTTGAGTATTATAAACATTACTAAGAGCCTTTTGGAGACAATCTGACAAATAATACTCTAGAATCTTGTCCATATGACAAACATCTTAATTAAAAATACCATAAAATTTGTTTGAGGCCATCAGACCCAACTTGGAGTCCTTAATTTTATAGTTACTTTCATTCCATAGGATGATGATGGAATTTGTCCTTCTATCAATTCTAGCTAAATGGTGAAATAAGGCCAAGTTATGTTAGCCTCCTTTCAATCACTAAATTATGAATTTCTTCTTCTAAAAGATTTCTTTTGTACTAAATTTCCTCCTTTAAATTTTCAAGGATTCCACTTCGACATATGTCTGCACAGAGAGGTCTCATATAGATATTTTTCCATGAATAGTAATCAATCTTGAATATTCATTTTTTCAAAAAAAATGTCAGCGAAGTGGACTTTCTTCCAATTCTTTGCCTATATTTTTAAGAAAATTAAACTTTTGAGTAATATGGTATATGGAAGCGTTGAAGTTTATGAAAGCTCAACCCACAACTCCTAAGGATTATTGCATGTAAATAGCTGTCATAGAAAGAGAGGAGCAAAGCTATGGAGGTTGGAATTTACATATCCATAACAGATGAGACATTCTTGATGTGCAAAATATAATATGCTTTTCACTCAAAATTTGTTAATTATAGAGATAGATCTATCCTTATAAAGGAGATCAAAACTTTAATAAGAAACTAGTATAGGTTGCATGATAATAATTAATAAAATAATTAATTATTATATGCCTAAAGTTTAGCTTAAGAAAAATAGAGATAATAAGATAATACCTTATTACTCTAACACCCCCCCCACCCCCCCCCTTAAGATAAACTCAAGGAGTAGCTAAAAACCTAGAAACTACTAATGAAAGTAAATTTGGGTCCTGACAACAAGGCCTACTGAGGTACCCAATCACAACCAAATCTCCATGAAGAGGAAAAATAGAGAAAACCACATGGGAAAACCCTACTCCAAGAAGAGATGGAATGTTGAATGTCCTAGAAAATAGGATAAAAAGATGATCCCAAAGATCACCACTGAAGCATGTAGAATCTACGAAGCTTTGTCAAAAAGTAATTGTTGATTTGAAGAAACTATACTGAAATATAACCTGACCAAGTAGAGAAGGCCATAATCTGCACGAGTGACCTCATAAGACACTATTCAAATTAGGAGGTAAAAGAATACAAACAAATTAACTTGAAGATATAGATGACATGAAACACCAAAGCTCGAAGAGATGATCAATCAAACATGGAAGGTTGCATCCAAAGTAGGACCAAAAAGAAGAGTGTCTATGTGATAAATAATGTTGAGAATCTTTTACTGAGGGGAGGGGGGAATCAGTTATTCAAGGTCCAGATGTCCAAATAAAACTTTTTCACAATTCAGTGAACCCATATAACATTCTTGACCATGCTTGCATTCATTGTGTGTAAACCAAAATTGATATGTTACTATTAAACTAACATGCAGAAATGTAAAACATAAAACACAACACATCCATTAGTACACTTGACACAATGATTTAGCATGGAAACTCAATTTGGGAAAAAGCATCAGTAATATGCTACTCCTTTTTCACTCTTTTGAAGTGATGCCCTGTTAAAGGCTAACCTTGTTAAAGGTTACAACACACATTATTAAATGTGATCTAGTTAAGGGATTTCAATCACCTTGTTAGAGGACTTTAGGTTATTCACTTGGAATGCCACCCTGTTAAGGGATTTTCCAATGATTTCCAAGTCAACCTTTCTCCAAAGGATTTTAACCTAATCTGATACAATTGTTAAAGAGTAATAATAGAGTTTGATCTGATACAACTTACAACCTTACTTGCAAATTACATATCACTGTTCAGTCCTCATCTCTACTTGGCTTTTAATCTTTTTAGTTTAGACAACTTGTTCACCCTTCAAGTATTCATTTTCATTAAGTCTTCTTGCTTAGTTTGCCATTGCAGACTTCTCCTCTTGGGTCACTTGATGAAGTAAACCCTCTTCCTTCACCTTGTCAGATTTTCACATCCAAAAGCTTTTTGACCTCTTACCAACCTTGCTTCATGACCAGGCATCCCTACATACAGGGAATTAGAACTTTTTTTTCCCACTCATTATCCATCTCAAAAATTAGGGTTTCGATGGATTAGGTAGGATATAATGTATCTACCCCATATCTTGTCTTCTCTAGAAACTTCTTAAATTCATTTGAATTTGCCTCCAAAACGATTTACATAAGATTCTGTGCCTATAGCTCATCAGTCTTATCTTCCTCCTAATTTACAAGTTCCAAGAAAACAAACTTGTCGGCTTTTATTTGGTAAATCTTTGATCTTATTCATAATGCAGTAGCTCGATATTATCAATTTACTGATGCTTGACACATACTATGTTACTCGATATCTATTGTAAAATCGCTCAACATCAACTGGATTTTACTGGTGCTCAGCACATACTGAAAATCACTCAACATCAACTAGATTTTACTAGTGCTCTGCACATACTGAAAATCACTTGGCATCTACTAACTTGCTTGGCACCTGTTAGTTTGCTCAGCATCCACTAGAAAATACTTTCACTCGACTCCAACTGACTTTTTGCTTGGCTTGCACTAACTTTACTTAGCACCTTCTATCAACTTGGTCAAGCTTAGCAAATGAGCTCTATCCAACCTTTTTCATTTGAATTTTCTAAGTGTAGCCAAACATTTTGTATCCTCGAGTAGATCATCAATACATTATGTTATTACTGTCTTAACTGATTCTTGCACTTCAATACATAATCATAACTCAATCTTTCGTCTAGGTACTTTTGTTACATCTTGTTGATAAAATCCTCTTCATCAATCAACTAAGTGATAGTGCTTGAAACATATACACAATTGTCTTACAAACATATAACATGTTTGACATCAGTGACAAAACAATGATTGAAAACACTTCTTACAACAATAACAACCTTTCTACTCAAATGATCTTTTTCAACCATATGTCAACAATCTCTCTCTTTGGCATTGATGGCAAACCAAACTGATCAACCAATCAAACAAATGATGAACTAACTAGGTTAAAACAATAAGGCAATACCAAAAAGAAATCTTGTGAATACAACTTCTCCCTCTATCAGCAACTCCCTCTTTAGGTTTCAAAATATCTCTCATCTAATTCTCTTATGTCATGGATCAATAGAATATCAGAATATCTCCCTCTTTTATTCTTACTTCTAGTCTTCTAATCTTCTGATGATGTACCTTTACTTCATTGAACTTCTTTTGCATTGTACTTTCTCCCTCTGACTTGATTTTCTACTTTGATCATCTTCACATCTTGAAACATATATGCACTTGATCAGTTTACTAAACATTCTTACTCTTTGACAACAATGCCAAAGACATGTACTCAACACTTGGCATCTTTATATATGCAGACATAGGCTTTTACAGGTTCTTTAATTTTCTCCCTCTGTCACCTTGCTTGTGACTGTTTTGAAATTCTAGCTATGTCATTACTTTAAACAACTTGCTAAAGTAAGATCCACTACATCAATTTATATGAAATGAATGTTAACTTCTTCTTTTTTAATGCAGGGTACTCCCTTTGTCTTTTATATTGACTTTGATAGGGGTATCACCCCTAATTTACCTCTTAGATACTCATAAGCATCCTTAGGCAATGCTTTGGTGAAGATATCAACAATTTGCTCCTTTGTGTTGATATATTCCATCTTCACCTCTTTGTCTTGAACCAACTCCCTTACATAATGACACTTTATTGCAATGTGTTTTGTTTTTGCATGCATAACAAGATTCTTTGATATATTTATAGCACTTGTATTATCACAATAAAGTGTCATAGGTTTAGTGATTTCTTCCTTCATTCCCTTTAGTAGTTGTTTGATCCATACAATGTTTGTGCAATTGATAGCAATAGCAACATACTCTACTTCAACAGTAGATTGTGAAGTACAACTCTGCTTCTTGCTTGTCCATGTAACAAGTCTTCCACCTAAGAAGAATGCTCCTCCATTGGTGCTCTTCTTGTCATTAATATTTCTAGCCCAATCAGCATTAGTGTAGACTTTCAGTTCAAACTTTTCATTCTTCTTATAGTATAAGCCATACTCTTATATTCCTTTCAAGTATCTCATTATACTTTTTATTGCCATCAAGTGATTCTCTCTAGGATTAGCAGAGAATCTAGCAACTATTCCCATAGCTAATGCAATATCAAGTCTATTGTGTACTACATATTGTAATTTTCCAATCATAGATCTATACAATGTTTGATTGACTTTAGTTGATTCATCATTCTTTGATAGTTTGAGTGTTGTTACCATAGTTGTACTTACTAATTTTGAGTCCTCAAGTCCAAAAGTCTTCAATATCTCCTTGATATATTTTGACTGAGTGATATATACACCATACTTAATTTGATAGACTTGTAATCCCACAAAGAATTTGATCTCACCAAACATTGACATTTCAAACTCTTGCTTCATTTGATTTGTAAAATCTTTACATAGAGCATCTTGTCCTCCAAATATTATGTAATCAACAAAATTTTTAGATAACAGTATACCTTTTTCTTTATTTGTCTTCATTTACAAATTGTTGTTATCATCTATTCTTTCAAATCCAATCTTAACAAGATAAGTGTGAAATCTCTCATACCATGCTCTTGGTGTTTGTTTCAATCCATACAGGGCTTTGTGCAGTTTGCATACCGTGTTCTTATTGTTTTTGTCCACAAATCCTTCTGGCTATTCTATGTAGACCTCCTCTTCTAATATTCCATTCAAAAATGCAGACTTGACATCCATTTGATAAACTTTGAAACATTTGTAAGTGATATAAGTAAGCATAATTCTCATTCCTTCCATTCTTGCAACAAGGGCAAATGTTTCACCATAGTCAATTCCTTCTTCTTGTGCATACCCTTTGCAAGCTAGTCTTGCTTTATTCCTTGTCACTTCACCATTCTCATCTATCTTGTTCCTAATAACCCATTTTATGCCAATTACATTCTTGTCTTCTGGTCTAGGAACTAGGCTCCAAGTCTTATTCTTTTCTATCTGCTAAATTTCCTCTTCGATAGCCTTGTACCAATCATCATCTTCCAATGCATCTTTTACTATCTTTGGTTCCTTCATACTTAGCAAGCATGTTTCACTTCTCAACCTATTTATTGCCATTGGCCTTGCATCTTTGTCTCCAATGATTTGATCTATAGGATGGTGTCTTTTGACATATTTGGATAGTTTAGGCTCAGTTCTTGTAGCTGCATTCTGTCTCTTAGCTCCAGTATCACTGTGTGCATCTCTATCAAGTATCTCAACATCTCTTTCATGTGTGCTAATCTCATAGTCAGATTGTGCATTTTCTTCATTTTGCAACTCGGTGTCTAAATGCAACTCGACATTTATAGGATGTGACTCGATAGTTGTTGAAACTTCTTTTTGTTTTGCTACATGATTTTTGACATCTTCTTCAATAGGCATTCCTTCATAATAGTATGCAAATGTCTTGTAGTCTTCTGGTTCTTTTGTTGTTTTGGCCTCATGTGCTTCTGTAAACTCATCAAAATTTACATTTGAACTTTCCACAATTTTTTTAGTGTTAGTAATTAAACACTTATAGGCTTTACTTCTTGTGGAGTAACAAGGAATATACCTTCTTCGCTCTTTGCATCAAACTTTCCACTCCTAACATCTTTGAGAATATAGCATTTGCTTCCAAATACATTGAAATCTTTCACATTAGGTGGATGACCATACCATATTTCAAAAGGTGTTGAGTGAGTACATTTCTTTACTTGCACATGGTTCAAAGTGTAAACTATAGTACTTACAGCTTCTCTCCAGTATTTCAGGGCAACATTTTTCTCCATCATTAGTGTTCTAGCACAATCCATTATTGACCTATTTTTTCTTTCAACAATTCCATTTTGTGGTGGGGGGGGGGGGGGGGGGTCTTGGGTGTTGATGTCTATCTCTTAATTCCTTTGTTATTGCAGAACACTTCAAATTCATGGGAAGTGAACTCACCTCCTCTGTCCGATCTCAAGCATTTCAAACTCTTACCTGTTTCTTTCTCAACTCTTCCCAAGTACCATTTAAACATTTGAAAAGCATCTGATTTCTATTTTAGAAACATGATAGTCATCATCCTAGAGTAATCATCAACAAGCAACATTATATACCTATCTCCTTTGTAGCTTTGCACTTCAATAGGTCCACACAAATTAGTATGAACAATTTCGAGTATTTCTTTAAAGGTATAAGCTTTACTTTTAAAGCTTGACTTTATCATCTTGCCTAGCTGACATTGTTTGTACATTATATTTTCTGGTTTCTTCAACTTAGGAAAACCTCTAACTCTTTTCATGTTACTTATACTAATCAGATTATCAAAGTTAACATGACATAATCTCCTGTGCCAAAGCCATACATCATCAAATTTTGCAATAAGACAAGTAGCATCTTCTATATCGAAATAGAACATATTACTCCTAGTTTGATCACCTTTTCCAATCAGATTTCCATTTGTATCATATATCTTGGCTGACTTATTTTCAAACTCAACTTTGCATCCCAAATTGTTCAATTTGACACACTCAACAAGTTATAATTCAAACCTTCAACATAGTAAGCATTGTCACATGAGATCTTGTCTGTAAGCTTAATAGACCCTTTTCCTTTTATAGAACATGGTGCATTATTACCAAATCTTACACTATTTCCATCTTAACAGGTTAAGGTAATGAACTTACTTTTGTCTCCAATCATGTGATGTGGACATCCACTGTCAATGATCCATTTGTCATTCTTGTTCACACAAGTCATAAGTGCAGTAGCCTCATCCTCATCTAATTCATCCTTCATTGGAACACATACCACTTCATCATCATTTTCATCAGCAACATAGCATGACTTCTTGCCTTTATCTCTGTAGTCTCTTCCATCATCTTCTCTTCTATTTTTGTGCTTGTTTCCTTCTCTAAATTTCTTCTTCTGTGTACATCTTGTTGCAACATGACCAACTTCATTGCGATTAAAATAAATGATAGGAAACTTACCTTTGAATTTAGCTTTTCCTTTGTGAAATCTTCTTGCTAGCAATGCTTCCAATTGTTCAATGTCTTCCTCATCTGTACTACTATCACTAGATGCATACTTTATCTTTCTTTTCTTCTTCTTTGGCTTTACCTCCTTAGAATCTTTCAGGAACAATTTGGCTTTAAAAGCTGATTCAATACTCTCTGGTCTGTAGTTGTCAAAATTAGACAAGTCAAATGCAATGATTCTACCTACTATACCTTCAAGGGTTAGATCATTTCTTGGTATACATCTTAACTCTTGAATTGTAGACACTCTAATGACATACAAAAGCAACAAAGTTCTCAAGACTTTACTTATCACAGTATCATCATCTATTTTACTAGTTGTAGCTTTTATTGCACTAACAACTTCTTTTATTCTAGCAACATATTGAGCAATGTTTTCACCTTCTTCCATTCTCATGTCATCAAACTTACCTCTTAGGCTTTTTGACTTGGCTCTTTGAACATTTTTGTCTCCTCCATAGATGGTGTTTAGGGCATCCCACATCTACTTTGCATTTTTAAGGTCTTTGATATCATCAAACTCAATATAGCTTAGGGCACAGGCAATATCCAACATCACCTAATTGTGTTCTTTCTTTTTCTTCAAATCTTCAATAGTTAGGGCTCCTGCTGGATCTACATGTTCTACTGTAATGCAAGTTTGTGCATAACCTCCAAGTCCTCCAAGATATAGTTTCATTAAACTTTTCCATGCAGGAAAATTATCTCTATTTAGCTTGGGTACCTCTCTTTTTTACATCTTGATCTTTATGCTTTTAGTACCTTAAAACTAATCCTCTTAAACAACTGTCCTCTGATACTAATTGTTGAAATTCTTTTAGAATAAATGAGAGGGGGTGCAGGGGGGTGAATCAGTTATTCAAGGTCCAGATGTACAAATAATTTTTTTTCACAATTCAATGAACCCATATAACATTCTTAACCATGCATGCATTCATTGTGTGTAAACCAAAATTGATATGTTACTGTTAATCTAACATACATAAATGTAAAACATAAAACACAACACATCCATCAGTACACTCGACACAATGATTTAACGTGAAAACCCAATTTGGGAAAAACCACCAGTAACATGCTACTCCTTTCTCACTCTTCTGAAGTGATGCCCTATTAAAGGTTACAACACACACTGTCAAATGTGACCCGGTTAAGGGATTTCAATCACCCTATTAAAAGTGAGCCTTGTTAGAGGACTTTAGGTCATTCACTTGGAATGCCATCCTGTTAAAGGATTTTCCAATGACTGTTAAGTCAACCTTTCTCCAAAGGATTTTACCCTAATCTAATACAATTGTTAGAGAGTAACAATAGATTTTGATCTGATACAACTTACAACCTTACTTGTAGATTATAGATCACTATTCAGTCCTCATCTCTACTTGGCTTTCAATATTTGTAGTTTAGATAGCTTGTTCACCCTTCAAGCATTCATTTTCATTAAGCCTTCTTGCTTAGTTCGCCATTGCAAACTTCTCCTCTTGGGTCACTTGATGAAGTAAACCCTCTTCCTTCACCTTGTTAGATTTTTACATCCACAAACTTTTTGACCTCTTAGCAACCTTGCTTCATGACTAGGCATCTCTACATATACGAAATTAGAACTCTTTTTCCCACTCATTATCCGTCTCAAAAATTAGGGTTTTCGATGGATTAGGTAGGATATAATGCATCTACCCCATATCTTGTCTTCTCTAGAAACTTCTTCTTAAATTCATTTGAATTTGCCTCGAATCAATCTTGTCTTCCTCCTGATTTACAAGTTCTAAGAAAACAAACTTGTCAGCTTTTGTTTGGCGAATCTTTGATCTGATTCATAATGTAGCAGCTTGACATTATCAATTTATTGATGCTCGACACATACTGTGTTACTCGACATCTATTGTAAAATCACTCAGCATCAATTTTACTGGTGCTTAGCACATATTGAAAATCACTCGGCATCTACTAACTTGCTTGGCACCTATTAGTTTGCTTGACATTCACTATAAAATTATTTCACTCAGCTCCAACTAACTTTTTGCTCGACTTGCACTAACTTTACTTGACACCTTCTATCAGCTTGGTCAAGCTTAGTAAATGAGCTTTGTCCAACCTTTTTCATCTAAATTTTCTTAAGTGTAGCCAAACATTTTGTATCCTCAAGTAGATCATCAATACATTATGTTATCACTATCTTAACTAATTCTTGCACTTCAATACATAATCATATCTCAAGCTTTCCTCTAGGTATTTTTGTTACATCTTGTTGATCAAATCCTCTTCATCAATCAACTAAGTGATAGTGCTTGAAACATATAAGCAATTATCTTACCAACATATTGCAAGTTTGACATCAGTGAAAAAACAATGATTAAAAACACTTCTTACAACAATAACAACCTTTTTACTCAAATGATCTTTTTCAATCATATGTCAATAAATAATCCATCTCACTAGAATGAATAGGTACCCAACTATTGCATCCACCTAGTACATAGGAACAAATAGTGGATATAAAACTCACTTCATCAAACCAAAGAAGCATAAGAACTAACAAAAGAACCCCCCCCTAATGCAAAAAAGGGTGAGGTGAGAAGCAACTAGAAAAGTAAGCCAATAGAACTACATATCAAGGAACTGCAATCAAGGTGCACAAAATAATACATATGTGTGTATTGAGGTAATCAATCTTAAACATGTCATGAGGCTAATGTCATAAAAGGGATACTTACTAGGAAAAAGTGGATGGTAAATAAAGGAAAAATATCAATCCCCATGGCACTTTAATCAGAGCAGTGCATGTACAATATGACACAAGATATGGTAGATCCTAATAATATAGAAATCTGTGTTAGTGTCCTCATATGACACTACTTGAATCAGAAGGCAAAATAACTAAAATGAAAATATAGAAGGAATATGACACTTTATCTCAATGCATTTGAAAAAATGCATAGAAATGATGTCTACAAATACTAGAAGAGACATAAGGTTGATACAATAGATAGTAAAATCCAAAACAAATCATACGAAGCAACAAAAATTATCCCTAGACCTGAAACAACCAAAATATCCACTAGAGTGCAAAAATGTAAAAATCTGAATAAGATGTACCTAAAGCAGAATCTGGAAAAATAACTTGGAAACAACACATAGATACCTTTCCAACAATATAAAGAATTCCCAAATCAGAGATCGAATGCTCAGGATTGTTGAACCTTTGGTATTTTTTTGTCATTGATGTGAATTGCTATTTTCATTTAAGTCAACTTGTGATGTTTATGGATTGAGATTTGTGAGTTACAACTTGTAGTTAGTAAAAAGTTATTGCAATTATATGATAGCTCATATAACTTTGTAAATATGCAAGAAGATACATATTGATGTTATCTACAAATGTGCTTCCTTCCAAATTTTTTTTTTATAACATTTAGAAGGTCAAACATATCAAATTGTGAAAATCACCAATTGCTATAGGAAGGTCGACATCTTCATGTTGCAAGCAAAGACAGTTTAAAAATCTAAATAAAAAATGAAAAAATAATAAAGGAAACTATTTTTTGTGTGTTTTAATCATATTTATATCTTCTAAAACTGAAAGGTGATGAAAGGGATCAATAATGTATGAATAAATGATCAAAAGTATTCAAGTTGATCATATTGATTAATTTTTTGCAGTTATGTTTAACAATTATAACCAGATTTTGGTTATTAGGTTGCACATCAATGATTATAGATATGGGTGAAATAATTTGTGTAAAAATAAGAATGCAAATCTACAAAAGTTAGATTGAAGAAGGGTTGAAAGATATATTTAAAGAGGAGAGTGTGATTACATAATAAAGAGAAAATCTAAAATTTATTGTTGAAGACAATGGTTTCTATATGCATGGAACAAGCTTGAAATGATTTGAACAACAAAAATTGAGAGGTATATATTTTATTTTTATTTATTTTTTTCAATTGTGTGATAGTAAAAGTTGCATATTCAAAATTCAGATCATGTTGCATATTCAGATTTTTCGATTAGAAATGTTGGTTTAAATATGCGCACTTTGACTTTACAAGTTCAATATATCTTGGACCAAGATTTATTGATAATAAGGGTCTTAATAAAAGATACTTGGTTTGCAAGTTGGTATTAACATGATGATAGATATAATTTTGCTATTACAACATTGTTTCTAATTAGATTTGGATAAACTTGAGATCAATTTTTGTTGCATAAATTTTAATAGATCTTAAGTGTTGGCAGGAAGTTGGTAGATTATATTTTTCAGATTGCTTTATATTACAAGGGTAGATTTAATTTTTGCTTTTTGTCTTGTAATTTGCAAGAAGGTGTCAAATTTAGATATTTGATTTATAATGGATAAGAAAAGTTTGATTTGTATGGCAACAGAGTAATCCTTTGGTTTCATTATTCAAAATTGTATAAGGGAAGTGAGTGCTTCTAGTTTGGGAAGTGGATGCTTCAGAAGATAGGGATGGGTGTTCCTTGGAGTTGTAGCTCCTAAATGTAAAGGGTGTTGGTGCTTCCCAGAGTTGTAGCTCTAAAACTATTTGCTTCAAAGGTCTAATAAAATGGAAGGATTGAAGAGAGGTTTTTTACCCTACAGGGTTTTCCACGTTAAAATATTGTGTCACATTGTTATGCATTGTCTATATTGCTCATGTGTTAAAGTTCATAACTTGTGATTGTATCAAGTTTTCAAAATTATTTTAAACCACTTATTCACCCCACTCTCAGTGGTGTTTGTATTCCAATACTTTTACCTTCTGCAACTATCTTTCCTATAGTTTATTTTATTTGACAACCCTTTTCATTAAATAATACTTCATAGCCATTATCACAAATCTGAATTACACTTAAAAGATTGTATTTTAATCCTTCAGCATAATATACATCATGTATAGTCATTTTGTCACTAAGAATCAAGGAACCCAAACCTTTAATATGTCTAGAAGAGTCATGACCAAAATTTATGTATCCACCTTTATAACTTGCCAAATATGTATACTTGCTCTTATCACTTGTCATATGTTTAGAGCATCCACTATCTATAATCGATAGATCCTTATTTTCAAAATATAAAGAAACTTGAACATACATAGACTTATTCTTTGACATCCATTTCTTAACCACGATAACCTTTTTGTTATGTTCTAAATTTGCATTTGATTGTTTTCTTTGAGACCACATAAATTTGTAATTTTGCTTAGCATGACCTAAAATATTACATTTGTATCACCTTAGAGTATTCATATTTGAAAAATAATAGCCATAGTGAAACTTAGTAAATCATTTTGACACAAATCTGCAATTTCTTAACCTATGTCCATATTGATGACATATAAAGCAATACCCATCAAAGAGTGGAGCAAATATGATTTGTGATATTTTATCCATGAATGAAGAACTTGAAAACGATTTTTTTTTTATCATTACAAACTTTTTTAAAATCTTCACTTTTCACACAATCTAATTTTGGAGTAGTGGATTGCATACTTGAACTCTTATTTTTAGACTTTAATATTTCATTAAGAGCTTTATCCTTAGTGCTACTAGAACATTGCCCATTTTCAAATCCAATTCTGGTTAGGTTATCTAACCTTCTTTGTTTACTCAATATTTCATCCAAAGTAGTATTTTCATATTTTTAAAGTTTCTTTTTGTGTGTTATTACTTCATTTTCTAACCTTGTACATTCTCCTTCTTTGAATTCAATTCATTCTTAGTAACATCGAGAATTCTTATTTGGTCCTCTAGTTGTAATTTTAAATCTGCAATTTGATGATTGAAAGTCTTAACCTCTTTATCCTTTAATAATTTGTCCTCTTGAATATTCAGATTTCCTTTTAGTTCTTTGATCTTCTTAAGTGCATAAAAATACTCACATTCAAGATCAGCCTCAAAGAATTCTACATCCCTATCACTTTCAAGTTCTTTACAAGGAGTTTCTATAGCCATGAACAACACTTCATTTTCATTACAATCAAGATCACTAGATTCACCATCTATTATATCAACAATCAGACTTTTCTTCTCTTTAGAAACAAACTTTCTTCTAAAGACCTCTTCTTACCAGTGCTTTCTTCATCTTCATCTTCATCTTCATTTTTAAGTGGATATTTAGAAGCAAAGTGTCATATCTTACCACAATTAAAATACTTGAAGGAAGCTTACCTTTGTATTTACCTAAACCTTTTCTCAACTTTCTTGAAAGATGTGCTTCAAGAACTTCAAGGTCCTTTGATTCAGATAAAGTTTACTTAGACTCCTTTTCAACCTTGAATGTTGCTTCTTTTCTTGTAGATTCTTGTTTTTCATCTTTCCTCATCTCATAGGCTACTAGAGCTCCATGTATATCATCCATAGTGTACTTGTTTATATCTTTGGCTTCTTAAATAACATAGATCTTGGAATCAAACTTATTTGGAAGTGATCTTAAGACTTTCTTCACAATGTCTATATCTTCCATCTTCTCTCCAAGTCCTCTCATGGCACTTTCTATTTATTGATAAGTAGGAGATAATTTCCACAGCAAGTCAAATTGTGATGTGAATATCAGGATTTAACTGTGTGATTTTGAGTCAAACTCATTGACCCATGTTTCATGAGTAGTGATTCAACATGAATCCATCTCTCATGAGAATAAATGGAACACTTAGCACTCATTGGATCTAGGTGATGCTCACAGGGGTGAAGCACCGGGACTTCCCGGGAGGTCACCCATCCCAGTACTACTCCAGCCTGAGCGCGCTTAACTACAGAGTTTCCTCCATAGTTAAACCCAAAGCTTGCAACCCCATTTGCAAAACCTTCACCAAGTGTTGTGCCTTATGAAGCGCGCTCAGGCTGGATTAGTAGTGGGATGGGTGACCTCCCGGGAAGTCCCGGTGCTTCACCCCTGTGAGCATCACCTAGATCCAATGAGTGCTAAGTGTTCCATTTATTCTCATGAGAGATGGATTCATGTTGAATCACTACTCATGAAACATGGGTCAATGAGTTTGACTCAAAATCACACAGTTAAATCCTGATATTCGCATCACAATTTGACTTGCTATGGAAATTATCTCCTACTTATCAATTGATGAGCTTAAGGGGCTTTCTAGTGAATGGTTCATAAGGCACAACACTTGGTGAAGGTTTTGAAAATGGGGTTGCAAGCTTTGGGTTTAACTATGGAGGAAACTCTGTAGTTAAGCGTGCTCAGGCTGGAGTAGTACTAGGATGGGTGACCTCCCGGGAAGTCTCGGTGCTTCACCCCTGTGAGCATCACCTAGATCCAATGAGTGCTAAGTGTTCCATTTATTCTCATGAGAGATGGATTCATGTTGAATCACTACTCATGAAACATGGGTCAATGAGTTTGACTCAAAATCACACAGTTAAATCTTGATATTCACATCACAACTTTTTATTTATTCAGTCTTTACTAAGTAATCTTCTACTTTATCCTTATCTCTGATCTTCAAATCTTGCTTTTAGATTTTGGATCTTTGCTTCCTTGACTCTATCATTGCCATGATAAGTATTTCTCAAATTTTCCTACACTTATTCAGAAGATTTACAATGCATAACATTAGAAAAATATCTTTAGAAAAATTGTAAAAAGTTGCAAAATTAGGCTTTATTTACATTCATAATCCTTTTTGGCATTAGCATGTGTAGGAAAATTAGTAGGAACATTAAAACTATTCTCAACTAAAGCCCATACATCAATACTCATAAACAAGAAGCATGTTTTCATCATGACTTCCCAAAAGGCATAATCTGACCCATCAAATATTGGAACTTTTGAAAAACTATCTTGAGTCATAATGACAAAGTATTCCATCCAACCATTCACTGGATTCTCTTCTTTTCTTCTAGCCAGGTAGATTTTTCTATTAAAAATTGTTGGTATAGGCTCATTCCTGTTGCTAATGGTGTAGAAAGGTCTGGTGGTGGTAGTGGTCCTTGATCAATGATATCTACCCATTTAGAACCATTGTCATTTTATGTTTCATTAGACTCTTCAACTGGAGGATTAGCAATAGACTTTTAATTCCATAGCACAATGGATCTTTTGAGAATTTTAGAGATGGTTGTTGTAGTAAAGGGTCTTCTTCCATTTTTTGTGCAGCCTGAGATAAGGTCCCTAAACATTCATTAGTAATTTTCTCAACAACTTTCTTAACAATATTTATATTGATTGTAGGAAATTTTGCGTCCAAATCTTGAGGATCAGTAATTACAAGTTCTTCTAACTCATTTCCAAAAACAAAAATAGTATCACTATTGGATTCATGTACTGTTTGGGGGATTTTTCATTTCCTTCAGAACATAGAGTTACCATGCTCAAAATTATTGTCACTACTATCATCCCTAATATCTCCTGAGACTGGCTAGGATTTTGTAGCACATTTCCTGAATCTTTTCTCAATTCTTCTAAATGATCATGTTCATGAATTTTTCATTAACTTTAGGGATATTTGTTTAAGCAACCTCATCATTAGGGGTATCTTTTGGAATAGAATTCTTAGAAATTCACTTTCTTCTCCTTATAGGTGTTTCAACAAAATAATTAGACACCTTTTTCATTTTTTTTGAAGATTCTCCTTCAACATACACTGTAGGAGTCTCCTTTTGAACTCTCTTTCTCTTGGCAGAGGGTGAGGGAGTGAAAATTTTATCATAGACATGTTATATTGTGGTGATTGATTAGGAAAGTACTAGGGTTTGGGGCGACAACCCCCAATATAGCCGGGGCCATTAGTCCTTAACTGTCCGGGGGTGGAGCCCCCAATTTTTTTGAAATTTTGGGTTGACATGTAATTATTAATTATAACCCTAAAGTGGTAAAAATACTTTTATAAAAGGGCTTAGGGTTAGGGATTATTTTATAGTGGTGATGCGAAAACTGGTTCTTGCGGTGGTATTGAGTTATAAGGGGTTATAGATTGTAATCAGGTTGTAATCATTGGATCATAATAATATCAAACTTGCTATTTGGTGGACGTAGCTTAGGGATTGGGTGAACCAAGTTAAATCTTGGTGTCTTATGTTCTTTTTTGTGTGATTTATTATTTTTTGATATTGTTTACATTTACATGAAATTGTTATTTCTTTTCATGGTTTAATCCTAACAAGTGGTATCAGAGCCTAGTTGTTTTTTAGTTATCTTCTACAGGAAAGTCTCACGGTTGAGTGGGAGTAATGGCAGACAAGGGTAAGCTGAGGGTTGACAAGTTTAATGGGTAGAATTTTTAGTTATGGAAGATGCAAATGGAAGACTATCTTTATTAGAAGGATTTATGGAAGTTATTAGAAGGCAAAACCAAGAATCAGAGATCTATGTCAAATGACGACTGGGATCTTTTGGATAGAAAGGCACTTGGAAGCATTTGATTATGCCTAGCACCATAAGTGGCATTTAATATTACAAAAGTGAAGACAACAGAAGAGTTGATGCAAACCCTAGCGAAACTATATGAAAAGCCCTCCGCTTCAAATAAGGTATTTATCATGAAGCATTTGTTTAATATGAAAATGGCAGAAGGTGGATCTGTTGCAGATCATTTAAATGAGTTTAGTGCTATTACTAGTCAGTTATCTTCTGTGGGTATCAATTTTGATGAAGAAATTAGGGTTCTCTTGATTTTGTGTTCTTTGCCTGAAAGTTGGAATGACTTGGTAATGGATGTGAATAATTCTATTCCTGGATCTAGTATCCTAAGGGTCCATTTGGTTGCGAGAATTGGTCAATGCAGAATTCAACTATGCTGGAATAACCTCTTTTCCAGAATTTGTGCATTCTAAAAATAAATTCTGGAATATCATTTGGAGGTGTTTGGTTGTCTCGGAAGAGGAATTGGTAGATGACTATTCTGTGTTTGGTTGCATCAATAAAAATAGGAATTAGAATAAGTTTTTAAAAAAAAATCTTAATATGAATTTATAAAAAATATTTTTTTGTTAAGTTTTTAAAAGTCAAATAATTTACTACCCTCTTCATTATAAATTAATTTTATAGTAAGAAAGGTATATCACATATTTCACTAATACCGAGTTAAACATATTTCAAAATTTAAAAAGTTTAAATATTTAGAGCTCTCTTATCCACAAATATATTTGCTTGCTTAGCCCACTAAAAGCAACCAAGTTTAATCAATTTGCTTTGTCATACCCACGTTTTTGGATAAATTCATTGGATTTTAATCTAGTTATTTAAAAAGTATATTCAATATAAGCGTGGTTTTTTAATATATATGTTTATTGCTAAAGAAGTCAAACGTTACAATTTTTAATTATAAATATTTGACAACATTTTAAAAATTTTAAATTATTTTTAAAGAATCAAATTATAAATGCATAAAGAATATAAAAAATTATGTTAAATATAACTATAAATTTGAATATAATATAAAACTAAAATTATTTTATTTTTGGGTAAGAACCATCAATGATTAATAGCTTTTTGTCTGCGTCTGAAGGAAATTCAAAAGATTATTCCCGTCCTTATCAAGGGAGATGCCACCTGTCTCTCCTTTTCGACAAACACAAACATTTTTGTTTTAAATATAAATAAAAAGTAAAATATACAATATTTGAACCTAGTTTTATTTTGAAGGCTAAAGATAAGATTTATTCATAAAGTTAATTTTAACAAAAGTTTTGATTAGGTAAAAATGGGTTTTGAAAGGTCTCAAAACCTTGTACATCAAATCTAAAAATATTACAATATAAGGCCCAAATAGCAGTATGATTCGCCAAACAAAGATAGGGAACAACCAACAAAAGTTTATAATAAATATCCAGTTTGATATTAGACATATTGTTATCGATAAAAATCCTTATACAAATTAGAGCTATGCATTTTTTTTGCCTATGTTCCCAACAAATAAATGCAATTAAAAGACAAACAAGACATCGTAAAAATTAAATTTCAGTCTTCTGACTATTGCAACACTTGCACTCTACTCCATCATCAAGCACAAACACTCTACTCCATCATCAAGCATTGTACTTGTTTGTGCTTCACTAGCCCATTGAAAGAATCCACATCCATTGTATCCCTACAATAGCAAATCTTCATTAGTTCCTAGTATAATAATTATTTATTCATTACACTAATTTCTAAGAAAATTAATAATGACCTTTTTCTTATTTGGGAAAGACCAAAATTTACGCCCAAGATTTTTTTGTGTGTTGGAGATTTTCAACAAACATGAGCCAACACCACATCGACATGTTGGCACATTGATTAAAGCCATCAACCCTACAACATAAAAAACACATTAGTTATATGAAAATACACATACTATAATAAAAGTCTTTTAAATCACTATACAAAATCTTTATAATCATTATTAAAAGCCTATTTAAATATCAATTTATATAGCCGAACATTGAAATGCAATTGGATCGTTATATCAAGTGATATGAAATCCTAAAAATGGTAAGTATAGCATCTCCTACTATTGCATTATTTATGGGAGTGAAGAATCAAACAATAGGTTGCTAAAAAAGAGAAGAAACGTGACTAGAAAGAAGATATCAACATTGTCCAAATTAAGACATTATCCATAGGAGCCAAACAACACAGGAGTTAGTAATGTTGATGTAGATATTACTAAAAAGCACAAGAGCCAGTAATGCTGATAGGAGTCAAACAACACAACAATCGAGAATTAGAAGACATGTAAAATGGAAAGATCAGGTCAAAACAACGACCATTGAATACAGTTACAACGTATATAATACTAAGGCATCTACAATGTACCAGTTCCTCAGGGTGCCAACATGAGGAATCAAGGTAGACTTGGGCAATTACAAATTATATAATATTGCTCTGCAAAACAAGACCATAATTAGATTACTTGTGCCTCATCAAGTGTATGTAGCAAACTTGTGCCTCACTAAGTGTATACATCAATGTGATATTTATTAAGAATGCAATAATAGTAAATGCATTTATCAAAGAATAAAGTATAGATATTAGCCTTAAAGCACTGATCTAATAGTTTCCCATCTCTCGGCATCTTAGAATATATGTATTTAAAATATCTATGCTACCATACATTTTCATTTTCAAGATATAAATAATCAAATCAGTAAAAAAGCCTTTACAACTAGCACAAATGCAAGGGAGGGGTATCGTCATAAATTCATAAGTAATTTTCCATATACACATGTCATAAAGTCATAAAAAAGCTGATAAAAATGTTTTCAGCTGATAAAAATATGTTTTGCAGCTAATAATATCATAAGGCATGCATAAGGCATGCTATGAAGCAGTCAAATATAAAGGTCACTATAATTTGAAATAGCTTCAACAAAAACTCTAGAGTCCTCCATACTTGAGTTGTATGTATTTGACTCTCTCCCCTTAGTCATTCTCAAGAAGCCTTTTGCTCTTTTAGTTTCAACCAAAAAATCATAATAGGCCTTTATCATTGAATCTTCACTAATCCCAGAAATGCCTTTGAGGGCATCATATATTTTCTCTCCAACACATTTAGAATCCTCTTTATCCAATTTGACAACATAAGGATTTAACATGCCCTCGTGGATCTTATTCATGACTTCACAAATGGTAACCATTGAACTCGCCATGCTCGCCTTCTTTCTCTTTCCCCTCGATGAAGATGGTCATATTCTCTGACTACCACTTCCACTTGATTGGTTGGATTGAACAAAGTCTTCATCCAAATGACTATCAACATCAACTGGTATACTAAAATCCCTAACATCATCAAGATTGATGGCCTCGTCCATAATGTTCCCTTCCTTTATCTCCTGAGCTGTGGTAGCTACATTACCTTCTACCATGTCATTTCCCACAATGAAAGCTAACTCATTATAGTATTGGAATGGCTGTCTTTTATACACTTTTGCATTTTTGAATTCTTTCCTCTGCACATTGGGAAACAACTGAAATGGTTAGTTGTCTTTCAATACTAAATTTACTTAAACAAAATGAATATTAAATAACATTTTACCTTTAACAACTCATTCCAAACACTGTCTTCAACATCCACGCACTGTGTACCTTCATTCCAAGCAAAGTCGCTTGTATTTCTTAAATCTTTCATTACTCTAAATCTTGCTTTCCATGTTTTCAATTTATTCTTCAAATTATCCTTGCTCAGATTTTGCTTTAGCTCATCATTAAATCACCTTTCAATGGCAGTCCATGCTTCCTTTTTGAAACCACCTTCACCTTTTCGACCCAGCTGTACTTGCTCTTGAAGCAACTCAAGGAATTTGTGCTTCATATCCCTACTCCATAGCACCCTATTCATACAAGGTGCATTTCTGACTTGTGTTCTTGATCCATGCTAAGGAACATAACAAAAATTGGTCAAAAATACTCAACCATATAATATTAGACCATGTACAAAATCATGAAATCAAACCACTTTAAAAGGACAACTGAGTGCAGCATATAAATCATTACCAAGAAAGAATGCTTTGCATTTTAACATAATGTAAAGATGCCGATGTTATACTTCCAAGCAAGAGAACCTTTCATTAAACCAAACCAAGTAGGACTTTTTTCCATAGTTCAACATAAAAACATATTATTGGAATCACATGTGATGAGTGGCCTGCCATATAATATACATATTTAATGTAAACAAGTAGCACTTTATATGTAGATTGGTATGCTATTACAGAATAAATCACAAAAAGGAAGAAGAAATATTAGATGGATCAATATTTTGATCTAACACCTGAGATCTATTCCAATTTTGTTGGCTTCTGAATTTAAACCGAATTTTATATGCAGATAGTTATGTTGACAGCTGAGATCTACAAAAGACTTTGTTTGATGTTTACATGATTTTTAGGGAATGAATCTTGCTACTAAACAACAATCCTGACTCCCACAAATATTGCATATTCCAAAGAAAAAGATTTTGGAAGCAGCCCCAAACCAATTATACAACATTCAATGTTAATAACTGACACTGTGTTGTAGTGCAAATACAGTTGGGCATGACTCACAATCATAAAGGGCCAGTTGATTGGCAGTGATACATTGATTTTAAAGCTTGAATAATGTGAAGTATTATCAATCAAACAAGGAATACAAAATGGCTAAATAACCAGTTAAATAAATAAATCAAAAACTATATTTAGATTTATTTATTTTTACCAGATGTGTTAAACTTCTTCTCAAATCATTAAACTAGGTTATCTGGGGTTACCCCAGTCTCAGATTTTTATCGAAAAACATGTATATAAAAAGTAACTTTTTCCATGATGTTTCTTAATAAGAGCCTAAAGTTCAAACCCTACCCAGTTGATCCTAGGAATAATGGGTGAAAAAGAAATTGTTTAGATGATTTTAGAAAACTATGATGTTAACTAACTTCAATATACTGACTTTTGTTTGCTAATTCTAATTTTATTTTTCTAAGATTATTTGACACTGCTTATTCTAATTCTTGTTTGTTTTACATCTGCTTGTTTTTTAAAACAAAGACTTGAGAAAATTGAGAATAAATTTTTTATTATATTTTCATTTGTCCCATGCACCTATGCCTGAATACTGAATCAAAACGTTGATGTGTGCATGCTCCACAAAGCATATAATTTTTTTATAGTACTTAGTAGAAGATTTTAGAACAAGCTTAGTGCCCCGGATCAACTATTGCAATAAAATTGATATTTTGGTCAATAACATCCAAGTAGTGGATCAATTAAGCTCATGAACATTTTATCAAAAGAAGGTTTTGCCCTTGTGATGCCTTGCAATGCAATGAAATTTATGACAAATCACACGACCACAGAACACAGAAGTACATTTTATTTGGTGTGCTCTTGTACTGTTACACACCTGATATCTTTTAAGAAAAACCTAGTATTAAAAATATCCAAACCTATCTAGCTCTAGTAGAACTGAAATAGGGCCCACTTGGTCATGTTATGAGAAAAAATTATATATTTTTCTCAAATAAAATTTGTGTTTACCACCTTCCTTAGCCCATTTAAGAAGCAAACAAAAAAACACAAGAATGAGAATCAAAAAATAAAAGCAGTTTTCAAAGAGCATGAAATCGAAGTTTGAAAAGGGCAGATGAGAAGAACAAGATGTGGTTTTTGAAGGGTAGAAAAATGAAATGCTGGTAGAAATGTAAGTTTTGAGGAATCAAAAACTAGAAGCAGTGACCCAAGCATATGATTTGCACATTAGTGGATGTCGGAACTGGGAAATCGTCCCAAGATATGCAAAGAAGGAAAGAAGGAAGAGTAAAAATGGCAGTTGTAAAAGGGTGTGCTTGTAGCATCCCTTTGCCATTGAAAACACATGCTAGACACACACTTGGAATGGCTTTGTTGCCTCTAATTCTCCACCCAACATTGGTTACAGGCACAACACATCTTTCTTTTCACTTCACTTTGACCCAAAAGAGAATAACTACAATCAAAGGATGAGGCACAACAAAATCTAAGAAGAGGGCTCTAGCTCTTAAAATGACTCAAACTAATCTCAAGTATAGAAATTATCCATAAAAAAAAATGTTGGAGGTAATAAATTTCACATGATCCTCTTCTGCTACAACATAACCCACATATTAAAAACTACTGCAACAACAAAATATCATCACATATTGAAACATAGATTCAATTGGACATTCATGGGAAGAATAGTGAAACTCCTATATTTTCCTTCCAATAAAAGGCCAAGTTCCATACATGGGGATGAAGTAGAATATTAATCTTATTAATAATAAGGATCTATTATCAATTCCTGAAATCAAGGCAAACACGAATTTTAAAAAATTAAAATATTTTCAAAAATCCTTTGCAAGGTAAAGTTACATGCTCAAATTCTGCTTCTTCCCTCATTATTAGTGCAATGCAAGCTTGATGAGTTATATTACTGAGCTTTTTTGGGATGTTTAGGAGGGAACAACATAGAGGATGGCTATTATAAAGCAGAAGTTTATTAAATGTATAAGGAGATATCTTAAATATTCATATTTTAAAGTATGCTTATATAAAAATAAATCATTATCAGGCCTCTTGTAGGGGGCCATTTCCAAACACCACAATTTGAATTTGGTAAAATAAGTTAAGTGCAATTGATGGCAACAGGGGGCCCTTGGTGATTGCTATAGAAATCACTGGGTTATAGGAAGGTCTGATTTGGTAAGTAGAAACTCTGCCTCGGCTTCTGAAATGATCTTGACTATGCAGAGTCTTTGACATGTACAAAGCCAAAAATGGATATCGAAAGTCAATGTCAATAGCTACTCCAAACTCAACAGAGGCTGGGTAGCTTACAACCGTACCATGATTTCATTTTTAGTATTATAAGACAACCAAGTGACCATTTCAAATTTCTAGAACATCCCTATTTCAAGATAGATCAAATTATATAGTAAATTCTACATTTGTTTGCTATTTGTTTTCTAAGAGAAATCATCAAAAGCATAGGGAAGTGAATGAAGTAATCATACAGACAAACAACAATTGGAATGATAAATAAACCAATGTATTGTATCACGAAACATTTCAAAGTAATTTCCAATACTTTTCCTTAATTTTTTCTTCTTCAAGATGTGCTCCAGCATGCTATGTTAAACAATGGAAAGTTTATGAGGGTTCTGAGCCTACAATTTTATATTTTGACACATTAAACATTGAAAATGATTCACCGAGCTGATCCTTGGCCAATTCTTTAATTGATGATATAGAATTGAGGGGCACCTGATCTAGCTCCCCAATGACACTTTGACATAATCATAAAAACTGAAACACACAAAATCAAAACCCCAAAATACTTCACAAGAAATGTGCCAAGAGAGGCTGTGGTTCTGGTCTTCCCCAAAGAGAAGACACTCATCATCCTAAGAATACAAGAAAGGAAAACTCAGGTAAAGACAAGGCTACAATAGATCTTATCTATTTCATCACCTTAGATTTGATCGATGTTCATAGCCACTCATTCTATACTACTTTGATATTGTGTGCTAAAATTGCTGGAACTCGACATGATCTCATGTCACATTTGGACTTTCATGATTTCTGATTGTTGTTCAGTATGCCTTCTACATCTACATGTGACATTTGGACTTTCATGGTTTCTAATTGTGTAGATATATATTAAGGTACAAAAGCTATTCAATGAATGATGTCATGGGAAAACATATGTGAGCATTATTCTAACAAAAACATACCACAAATAGGGATTTTTGCTAGTAGGGATCAAAAGACAATCTTCAAATGAATAAAATAGAGTCTATTTCCCAGGGGGAATATCAACAAATGCATATTGTGTATGAATCATGAAAGGATTCATTAAGGAAGAATAAATATTACATGGATGGATTGAGGAGGAATAAATATTAAATGGATTTACAAAACAAACATACTATAAAATTGGAAGATTGAGTATACCTCAACAATGGAGCAACTGCCATGACATTTGTACATCAGTTAGATATTCAAAGTTAATAATGAGATGAATATTTATTAATATCTATCTCTCATGAGAATAACTGGAACACTCAACACTCACTGGATCTAGCCAAAACACAAATAAGATGTGGAAAAAAATAGAATACAACACAAACGAAAAATAATACAAACTCACACTAGTCAATATAGTTACATCCACATTATAATGATGATGAAAATGTCACATATATTTCATTCATTTTGAAATAACACAAATGTGCCAATATATATATATATCAAAAGTATTTGCCAATATATATTCTACAACAAAATGGAATATTCCAACTACAACTAAGCCCACGCTCTATAGTCTTCCCACATCCTCTGAGCTATTTCATCTCGAAAGTTTCCCCAATCATCTCTATCTCACTGAGTCATCCCATATGTCTCAAGTATGGGTACATTTATCCCATCGTGCTCATCCTCTTTAGTTTCAACTTCACGACGAATGCTGTCCTCTATTGTAATGAAGTTGTGCAAGATGCAACATGCTAAGACAATCTTAGTTTGTGTCATGATTTGATACAATGTTGCATGCCTCAAGATAGGACACGTTGCTTCAAAATGCCAAATGTATTCTCTATTGTATTTTGAAGTGAGTAGTGTCGATGATTAAATAGCTCTCATGGAGAGTTAATCAAATTTTCTCTACAAAACTCCTTTAGATGGTAGCGTGTACACCGATAAGGGGCGAGAAATCCAGGTAAATTTGGATATCCCACATCAACCAAATAAAATTTACTTACATAAATGTACCAAAAGTATATTGATATAACCTTGAAACATCTCTAATAAAATCAAAGGAACTTAACATTGTTAGTGTAGTTTTTTATTTTTTCTATTTTGCTAGGTTTTTCCTACACTTTTAATAATCTCGCTTAGGTTAATAAAGCATGTCTTATTAGGTGAATAGTTGTGAGGTGTCACCTTCCTACATGTGAGCATCCATTAACTATCTTGGGAAGATACTTTTCTATCTTTAGTCCAATAGATGGTTGCTCCTTATTGGTTGGTGTTGCCACCTCCTCCCTCTTCCTAGCCTATATAAGCATGCTACCTGGCTTGTATTTGTATCTCTTGTTTTTGCATCCTCTTAATGCTATTTTGCTTTCAGCATCTGCATTACTCTCTTGGAGACTAACTCTATGATGCTATTTTGATTTTGTATCATTTGCATTCATAGTTTAGATATTTAATTTTTGCACTAGTTTTCTGGGTTATTAATCTTTTCAGATTCTAACATAGTATCAGAGCTTTTCTACGTGCAAGAGTAGATTTTAGTTTCCTTATTTGAGAGATTCGAGGGGCTAATAAACTTTATTGTAGTTTTTTGAAAAATGAAGTATGCTCTTCTCTTGCATCTTTGGATGATCCTGAGAATCAGAATTTTTTTGACAAAAACAGTTTTTCTCTGGGGTTTCAATCTCAAATCTGACAACCAACTTGCATATTTGGAATTTTCAATCAGTTTTGCAGGTTCCAGCATGCCATTGATGGACTTAAGAAGCTGATCCAGCATTTGCATGTCATATTTTGGTTGCTGGGGTCATTTTTTGATTTTGGGAGCCATTTTTTACTGTTAAATGCGTTTGATTTACACTACAACAACATCTTCTGTACATCAGCAAGAAAAATGCTTTTTGGGTTTTGTTCGTAGCCTCGAAAAACCATCTGGGTATCTTTTAGATTTTGCATGCAAGCTGTATATTTTTCAGAATCGAGCATGCAAAGCTACAGCCATACCCCTCTCCGTTGGCAGTCGCAGATTTGAATGCAATTTTTCTTTAATAATACCATGTTAGAATCTGATAAGATTAATAACCCAGAAAACTAGTGCAAAGAGTATACATCAAAACTCAAAAACACCTATACCAACATCTCCGTCTTAGAACTAGCTTTCCGGCGCTTCTTTCGGATCGGAAAAATACCTCCGTATGCAAAAGTTATGGCCAAAAAATCGAAGGTAGGTCCAAAATGACCTTAGGAGAGGTGCAAGAAGGTGCTAATGCAGGATGACGTCATGCAGCTGGCAGCGCCACCCTGGGGCAGCCATGGCCTGGCTGCCTCCCTTCCTCCACCCTCCATCGGTGGCTTTTTCGGCCACTGCTCAGTCTCGCCGCCCCTGCGACCACCTCCGCCCGGTCCTCCGCTCCAACAGAGCCTGCTCCGCCCGGTTCCCGTCGTCCAATCAACGTTTGACAGCTCGTTCGCCCTGTCAGCCGTCCAGTCTGTAGTGTTTTGTTGAGTCAGCGCCCAATCTCTGCGTGACACATGGCACGGGCGCCATGTGGCCCCTACCACATCATTCATACTTTGCTGCGACGGGCCAGAGGCCATCAGTTTTAATCCTCAGTTTTGCTGACATCAGCATGACGTCATCCTGCATCAGCACCTTCTTGCACCTCTCCTAAGGTCATTTTGGACCTACCTTCGATTTTTTGGCCATAACTTTTGCATACAGAGGTATTTTTTCGATCTGGAAGAAGCGTCGAAAAGCTAGTTTTGAGACAGAGATGCTGGTATAGGTATTTTTGAGTTTTGATGCAGTTTGGTTGCCTATTATGGCAGTCAAAGCTGGATGTTCTATTTTGCACTCCGAGAGGCGTATCTTGAGCTTTCGATCTCTGATTTTGGACTTCTTTATATTGCTGGAAAGCTCTTTCTGTGCTCTTTTCAGTGATGTTGGTTGTTGTTCCAGATTCTGTTTCAGACACATCCTATTTAGTCTTTTACATTTTAGCATTCTGGTGGATATTCTGTTTGTTTCAGGTTCGAAGATCAATTTTGTTGCTTCAGTTGCTTCATTTTGGGCTTTACCTTCTGTTGTTTCAGCCATATATTTTTTTTGATCATTGTTGTTATTCATTGTAAGCATCTTTATGCAACACACTAAGATAAAGTGCCACTCTTGCGTTTTAGGATCCTTTTCATCATTGTGATTCGTTGTACTCGCACTATTATATAAAGTGCCATGGGGGGGATAGTTGTTTGCCGCTTATAGGCCCTCTTTCTCTAATTCCTCATGCAGTGTCGATGACACATGCCTTTATTTGTGTTTGTACCTCACTCTCGATGTGTTTGGCTCCTGTGTTGTAGGAGATTTTTGGCCCATCTTTTCAGCTGCCTGTCACCTCACCTACCTTAAGGGGAGGTTATATTATTGTTCTATGCTTCTTTGGTTGATGGTTCGTGCCTTCTATTTCCATGGAGGTTCTACAAATCAGCATTTTGACAGAGTTTTGCGGTTCTTCATGCTTCAATGATGCTGCTTCTTCATGATCACTCCTTGTTCCTGTTTTAGGGGACAATTTCCCTAGCGGGAGACTTCTTTAGTTCTTCACTAGGTTCTTACCTCTTTTTGGGGGAGGGTTTTTCCCATGTGGTTTTCTCTCTTTCCCTGCTTTCAGAGGTTGCATCTTCTTGCATTGTACTTGGGTACCTAACATGGCCTCGTTGCCGGGACCCATTTCTACATCCACCTAAGCTTCGCTTATGGGGGGGTGTTAGTGTAGTTTTTTATTTTTTCTATTTTGCTAGGTTTTTCCTACACTTTTAATAATCTTGCTTAGGTTAATAAAGCATGTCTTATTAGGTGAATGGTTGTGAGGTGTCACCTTCCTACATGTGAGCATCCATTAGCTATCTTGGGAAGATACTTTTCTATCTTTAGTCCAATAGATGGTTGCTCCTTATTGGTTGGTGTTGCCACCTCCTCCCTCTTCCTAGCCTATATAAGCATGCTACCTGGCTTGTATTTGTATTTCTTGTTTTTGCATCCTCTTAATGCTATTTTGCTTCCAGCATTTGCATTACTCTCTTGGAGACTAACTCTATGATGCTATTTTGATTTTGTATCATTTGCATTCATAGTTTAGATATTTACTCTTTGCACTAGTTTTCTGGGTTATTAATCTTTTCAGATTCTAACAAACATGAACAAGTTGATTGCACATACCAGGGGGAACTACTAATGGATCTGATCTAGACAAAGCAGAAGCAAGAACACGACTATCTGCTGCAGACCCTTCCCAACTAGCAAGAATGTATTGAAACTTATAATCAAAGGAAAACACACCCATAGCATTCTGTGATAGGTTACCTTTCCTATCATGATATTTAGGTTGGTTGTCAACATCAATGGTAATCAGTATATGGGTCCCATCTATTGCTCCAATACAATCCTACAAATCATGAATTTGCATTAAAAACATATTATTATGAGTTATAATCAACGTAAAAAATATATGGTAATAGGAGATGTACCTTGAAGTAGGGATCAAAATGATCCTTCCCAAGAATTTGAGGAGGAGTGTTTGGCTCAATAGGCAACATATAGTTAGCATGGAGTGCTAAGATAGCCCTCAAGACCTTGTGGAAGTATTTGCTAATTGTCTCTCTTGAGTGACCAAAATTATGAGCAATCTTACGATTCCTCAAATTGTGCCCAAGTGTGTGGATGAACATCACTAATTGTTCTTCTAAAGTGATGTTGCAATAATCTCCAATGATTCCTTTATGCCTAAGAATAGTGGATAGATGAAAGAAGGTTTTTCTAGTCATACGAAGCTGGTCATGGAAATCAGTCTCATTTGAATGAATAATACTCTTATAAAATGGGATTTCATCTCTTTTGTGCTTACGCCTCTCTCTTCTTGCTTCTTGTGCAGATGCCGCAATGCATATTGCAAGGGCGACAAGAGGAGCTACAAGAGCAAGCATGATTCTAGTCCTCCTACCAATGAGACCATGAATCCTTAGATCATTAGCAAGATCCATCAATGACCTAGACAAAAATCAATACCAAAAATGAGTGAGCAAAGTGAAATCTAAAACAAAATCAGTTTGCTAACATGAATATTAACCCTTAAATTATAAGCTTTCCCTATACATTTTAACAGGTTATATAAGCTATTATTTTATTTAGAAGGCAACTTTGTGTACACCCAACTTTCTATTATATTAATGAAACTAAGGTCAGCAGTAATTAAGCTCTTATTTAACTAGACTAATTCTAGTCAACCAGTCAACACCTTGTGCCACATTGTAGTTGTCATTCACTATTAGTATTTAATAGTGCTAATATGATTCCATGGCATTTACATCCAGCTGTGCAATTTTTGATAACTTGTATATATATGCAAAGACAATAGTACTAACTACTAAGGCCAAGGTATCTCTTGTTGAAGTTGAAATTGGAAACTGTTTTGGAAACGACATAAAATACAAATTGCAAGGCTCATTATGAAAATTATAATAGTGAAGGGAACATATTATCCTTGTTTGAAGAGAACATATTATCCTTGGCCAAATCAGTAATATGAGCATCATTTTGGGGGAATCATCATAAACTTGTGATTAGAGGAAGGTTTGAAAGCTAGTCAAAATGGGATGTTAGCAAGCATCATTTATGTTTTATTACCATGGACATTTGATTATTTACTAAAACTGGTTAAAATGGATGGTTCTAGACAATATTTATATTTTTATGAATGAGATTTGAATATTTGATTAAATAATTTTAAAAAGTACTTGTGAAAGGGTGTATGCGAGACTTGAAAGAGGGTATGGAGCTACACGTAGTATTGGTGGACTGGTTTGGTGGGCTGTATATATGAGAGGGGCCATAGAATTCTATCTTAACTAGGACTAATGCTTGGGAGTCATGCATGTTGGTTTTGTAAAACTTTGACTGATGTTGCTTGCCAGGATAATGCATAGAATTTAGTTTGGATCTGTGTTAACTAGCTGATTAATGAAGCCAATTAAAAAACCCATGGTTAGATAGTGATGTGGATGATGAATGAGAGATGTTACATATTGTATCTAGCATTAAAAGTATTATATAAGCAATTCAGTTGTACTTATGAGTCATGAAATAAATAAATTTAAATAATAATGAAGATATAAGCATTCACATAATATATTATCTGAAGTACTTAAAAATAATTCAAACAATGTTAAAGTAAGGATTTCATCATCTTCCCCTTGTTTGAGCTTGATGCAACGAAACTTAAATTCACTCAGATCAAATAGATCAACGAGTTAGATTAAAAGGAAACAAGAAATAATTATTTCTCTAAAAAGAAAAACAATCATTCAGACCAAGTCTTTCACAAATAAGAAAATGAATTATGCATATGCAATGTAGAATCATGCATATGAAAATGAAATAAAGAGAACAAATGTAATTCTTTATCATCACTCCATAAGACACAAAATGTTGACAACCCCAACTCTAATACAAAGTTAGGGTACTCTAAATAAAATTCCACTTATCAAGTGGATTTTGCAAACAACTTATTCCTAGTAGCAGGACTCTCTATGGCAGTGATAAACTTCACTGAAAGCGTCAATTACTACATTAGTTTTATTGTTTGCTAAACAAGAAAGAGATGACTTCAGAAGCTATTTGGGATACATGCTTCTCAACCATGTCTCAACCATATTTTAATCAGAGCAGTGTGGCATGAAGACAATTTGATGGTGAATAAGGTATTAGAGTGTGGGGCCTAGCCTGAAGCAGACTTGTGCCATGATAGAAAGAATATGGCTCTATATTATGCTATACGAAATCTTAAAGGGAAGCTTAAGAAGAATATGTAAATAATGTGATTAAATAATTGTATTCCATCACTTTTTCACAATATGTTGAAACCCCACGACTCGATTACAATAGGTTTAATTATAATTCTCAAGATTAGATCTCAACACAATAAATATATCATTCTTTAATGAGTTTCAAGTAACTGACTGTTGTAAGCTCCATTTGTAAGGACAAGAAAGCCATCAAGATTCATTTTATATCAGTTAAACTAAATGAATGCTCATAGTGCAAACACTCCAAGACTATCATGAACTCCATTTGCAAATCAATTTATAATGACAAGTTAGTCATTACAATTCATCTGATGTTGCATTGGCAGGACTTATAATAGTGGTTTATGAAGATGACTTGACTGCATACTCTTTCTATCTACCATTAACAAGAACAATAGAGCTACTAAAGAAAATTTGTGTTAAAGATGATTTGGATCAGCATTTGGAGCCATCATCTAGAACTCACATGCTCAAAGATATAAAATGTTTGGCAAAATTGATCTTGATGTTTCTCATTCAAGTAGAGTGATTTAAATTATCAAAGTAGTAGAAAGGAGCACATGAGACTCACCTCATAGCTCAAGACATTACAACTTAAAAAGTTTGTAATTCAAACATTGCCATAGCCAAATGCCCTTAAACCCTTAGTGCAAATCAAGTTTCAAACTTATACAAATTAAAATGTCAATGGTCAAAATCTCTGAATAAAACTACTCACAAATTGACTTATATGTTAAAAAAGGTTTCCTAAAATGTAATGTAATGTGAAATATTTTTGACATAAAATTTGAAAAATGTTAACAAAAACAAAAATAAGCTTATTTAATTTTCTTTTCCTTTTTATCATTTATTCTATTATAATTCATTTAAACCAATTTTATAGCTTTGACTATATAGACATAGATGGGATATTGTAAGAATCCCATCATTCACATGTGGATACATAAGCCTGTGGTAGGAAATGGTCAGAAAGCTCACTGATTCTAGGCAAATTACAAAGAGCAACCTGAAGTTACTTGGGGTTGTCTTCAGAATGACATTTTCTTTTACTTACATAAAGATACCCAAGGATGTTAATGGTGAATTTAGAGCATAGCCTTACTATAATATTGATTTTAGTTGGTGGTTTCTTTGAAATTGATAACTTAAGTAATTAGCTATATGAAATATAATAACTTAATAAGGCTAAGTTCAAAATCAACTATGATCCAAAAAGATGTCTATGTAAATAGCTGGCTCATTATCTTGAAAATCAAGTTTGTATATGAATGACATTGGAAAAAAGTGTTTCTTTTACATAATCTTAATCAATAAATTATATTCCAAATAGAATGGACCTTTTCATTGTAACAGTACATTGGAAATTGGGAAAGAGAAAGCACTAAACCAGAAGATCGTGGCATGAGGAACATGCCTTCCCCACTATTAGCCTAAAAATGTCAAATGCGTACATGTAACCCTATTTAACTTTAAAATGGGAAATCATAAGTTTTGTACAAGTTAATACAAAAATACCCAAGGATAAATACTGCATAACAATATTGAAATGGTGAGAAGCAAACCTTTGCTTGCTTAAACCTTGCATCACCTCTGCTATGGCAAAAACCCTACTCGGAGAAGAAAACAAATCGTTAGAATTTTTTTTTGGAGTGTGCAGATATATGATGCCATTAAACCCTAGCAAAGACACCATGTATACACCTTTTCTTGCGAAAACCCTGTACTCGACGTCAACTCTGCTATGTAAAAAGAAAACCCTACGAAAAAGTAGCAAACAAAATGCGTCGGGCGGTAAAAAAAATGCGTCAAGCTGGAATAACATTGCATTTCTTTTTAACAGACTCGACATAACATAAAATCAAGTTTATAAAAATATGGAATAAGCATAGCTTATGCTTATTCCATGTTTTTTTAGGAATTCTACTTTTCCCAATTTGAGGTCAAATGAGGAGAGCTGAATTCTAATTCTGATTTGGAGGCTTGCAAACAAACGTGATATTGGTGAATGCAAGAATTGGCATTTTCTTATTCCACCCGTATTCTTGCAACCAAACGGGGCCTAAAATATGATGATATGATCGGTGTTATTTTGAGTGAGGAAACTCATAGGAAAACCTTAGGTGGATCTACATCAGGAAGTGCTTTGAAAACACAAAGTCAAGGTAGAACAACTGAGAGGGGAAGTAATTCCAAGAATCATGGAAAATCAAGAGGAAAGTCAAAGGGGAGGAGGTCTCAATTGAGAGGACCAAACGACTATTGGTATTGTATGAAACCAGGGCATAAAAAGAAAGATTGTTGGACTCGAAAGAAAAATGAAAGAGATAAACCAGATGGAGACAAGGTGGAAAATGTGGTAAGTAACAAATCTGAAGAGGATGCTTTGCTTCTATCTTTAGAAAGTGTTGATGATTCATGGGTTTTAGATTTTGGTGCTTCATTTCATGCTACACCTCATAGAGGTTATTTCATTAATTATGTCCAAGGAGATTTTGGACTTGTTTATTTGGGGGATAATGATACCTCTCAAATTTTTGGAAAGGGAAAAGTTAAGATTAAGTTACAAAATGGGAATCATTGGCTACTACATGAGGTAAGACATGTTCTAAGGTTAAGTAGGAATTTAATTTCAGCAGGGCAACTCGGTGATGAGGGTTGTGTAGTTAATTTTAGTGATAGAAATTGGAAGGTTTCAAAAGGTTCCCTTGTAGTAGCAAAAGGTGTGAAAATAGGCACCTTATATCTTTGTACAGGTCATATTGTTGCTTCTACTTTAATTGTTTCATAAAAAAAGAATGTTCAGGAACAATTGCTGTAGTTGAGTAGGGAGAACAAATAATTGCTGTAAATTCTGATATAATGCTGTGGCACAAAAAACTTGGGCACATGAGTGAGAAAGATATGAAAGTAATTCATTCAAAGAAATTTTTACCAGGTCTGAAATGTGTTTATATGGATTTCTATGAAAGTTGTGTGTATGGAAAACAAAAGAGAGTGAGTTTTGTGAAGACAGGGAAGGAAAACAAAAAGGAGAAATTACAGCTTGTGCATACCAATGTATGGGGACTGGCTTAGGCATCTTACCTTGGAGGCTCTCATTATTATATTACATTTATTGATGATGCAACTAGAAAGGTATGGATTTATTTCCTTAGACAAAAATCTGATGTATTTCAAACTTTTAAGAAATGAAAATGCTTGGTTGAAAATGAGACTGGTAAGCAGTTAAAATGTCTCAGATTTGATAATGGTGGTGAGTATTGCAGTCATGAATTTGAAGATTATTGCTCCACTAATGGTATTCATAGACGCAAAATTGTTCCAAGGACTCTACAGGAAAATGGAGTGGTTAAACACATGAACAGGACTATAATGGAGCGTACAAGGAGCATGAGGTTGCATGTTGGATTGTCATTGCACATGTGGGCGGAGGCTATCAATACTATTGTATATTTGATTAATAGAGGTCCCTCTACTCCTTTGGGTTGTGGTATTCCAGAGGAAGCATGGACTAAACCTTTAGTTGTGAAGCATTTTCTCATATAGATTCTGAAAATAGAACCAATCTAGAAGCTAAGTCAATGAAACACATATTTTTTGGATATGGCATTAATGAATTTGGCTATAGGCTTTAGGATTTTTAAAATCATAAAATTGTAAGAAGCAGGGATGTCATATTCAATGAGAAAGTGTTGTATAGAGATCTATTGTAGCAACATAAGAAGAAAGAAGATGATTATGTAGTGTTGAATGATACTCCAAAAGTTGATGTTCTAACCATTCCTCATGATGTGCAACAACTGCAACAAAAAATACCACATACACTAGTGAATGTTAGATGGTCAACAAGGCTAATTAGACCTCCAAAAAGATTTTCTCCCTCTTTGTATTCTATTTTACTTACTGATGTTGGTGAACCTAAATGTTATGATGAAGTTGTGCAGGTGGTTACTAAGATTTAGTGGGAGTCTACAATGAAAGATGAAATGGACTCTTTGCTAAAGAATAAGACATGGGATTTATGCAAGTTGCCTACAGGTAAAAGATTTAATATAGAATAAGTGGGTTTATAGGTTAAAAGAAGAGGATGGAGGTAAGAAATGATTTAAAGCCAAGTTAGTTGTAAGAGGATTTGCATAGAAAAAGGGCATTGATTTTGATGAGATATTTTCTCCTATTGTTAAGATGACTTCTATCTGTATTATTTGAAGTATTGTGGCTATTGAAAATTTACATTTAGAGTAGCTTGATGTTGAAACAACCTTCCTTCATGGTGATTTGGATGAAGAGATGTATATGGCTCAACCATAGGGGTTTGAGGTCAAAGGTAAGGAGAACTTAGTGTGCAAACTGAAGAGAAGTTTATATGGCTTAAAGCAAGCACCTCGGCAATGGTATCTGAAATTTGACAGTTTTATGCATAAGCATGGATACAATAGGTGTCATTCAGATCATTGTGTTTATTTTAAGAGGTTGGATGATGACAACTACATTATTTTATGTTTATATGTTAATGATATGCTTGTAGCTGGGTCTAATATGGATCATATTAAGGGGCTGAAATGCTAGTTAGCACATGCATTTTCTATGAAGGATTTGGGGGCAAAAAAAAAAATCCTTGGTATGAAGATTTGTAGAGATAGGAAGAACATAAAATTGACACTATCTTAGGCTAATTATGTTGAGAAGGTGTTACAACATTTCTCTATGGAGAATGCTAAAGCTGTTAGTACACCTTTATTTGGTCACTTGAAGTTGACTAAGGAGATGTGTCCCAAGACACAAGAAGAGGAGGATAAGATGTCCAAGGTGCCCTATGCCTTAGCTATAGGAAGCTTGATGTATGCTATGCTATGTACCAGGCTAGATATTGCACATGCAGTGGGAGTCATTAGCAGGTATACGAGTCATCCAGGAACTGAGCATTGGAATGCAGTCAAATGGATTCTCAAATATTTGAGAGGAACATCCAATAAGTGTTTATAGTTTTGGGGCTCTACTACTGCTTTACAGTTCTTTGTTGACTTAGATTTGGTAGGGGATATTGATACCAAGTGGAGTACTATATGTTATGTCTTTACTATTGATGGAGCATCCCTGAGCTGGGTTTCTAGGTTATAGAAGGTTAATGCTTTATCCACTACAGAGGCAGAGTATGTTGCTGCTAATGAGGCAACTAAGGAGATGATATGGCTTCAGTTCTTCTTGGAAGAATTGGGACACTCTCAAAAGGATAATTATTTTTTTATAGATAGTTAGAGTGCCATTCATCTTGCAAAGAATTCAGCTCTGCATTCAGAGACAAAACACATACAGTTGTGGTACCATTTCAATTGGTCAGTTTTAGAGGATGAATAGTTAAAGTTGGAAAAGATACATAGAGATGACAATCCATCAAATATGTTTACAAAATTAGTAACAAGGGAGAAGCTGAACTCCTCTTCAACTTCGGTTGGTCTTCTAGACTGAACATGAATAAAAGAATAATAGAGTCCAAGGTGGTTTGATCTAATGGGAGCCTCATGGAGTAGCAACATAGCTACAAGACCAGTCTCCAAGTGGGAGATTATTGTTTAGTGTGGAGCTTGATCAGTCCCCAAGTGGGAGATTGTTAGATTGTAATTTTTTTGGGCCCTATTTTATCGAGATTTTGAGCTGACATGTAATTATTAATTATAACCCTAAAACAATAAAAATACTTGTATAAAAGGGCTTAGGGTTAGGAATTGTTTTATAGCGATGATGAAAAAATTGGTTCTTGTGGCAGTATTAAGCTGCAAGGGGTTTATGGATTGTAATCAGGTTGTAATCACTAGATCATAATAATATCAAACTTGCTATTTGGTGGATGTAGCCCAAGGATTGGGTGAACCACGTTAAATCTTGGTGTCTTGTGTTCTTTTTTATGTGATCTATTATTTTTTGATATTGTTTATATTTGCATGTAATTTTTATTTCTATTTGTGGTTTAATCCTAACAAGACATCCTCTAACTCTTGTATGTGATCCAAGTTAACCTCTTCTTATTCCTGAACTTGTTTACTTTCAACTCTATGTACAGAAGACCTAGTTTTTACACTAGCTTGGGATTGAGGTGAAGCAGGGTTTTATTTAACAAAATCTTCCTTCTCTTTCCCCTTTTGAGAGATAAATGGTGATTTCTCCTTTATCTTCTTCTTTTTCTATCCAAGTGACTTAAGGCTTTGTGAGAGCTCATCAAATATGTTTTGTTCTATAATTTTTATAGTATCGATTGCTGTAGCAACCCTTCTTCCTACTCCTAAACCCCTAGGTCCCCCAAATGTTAGAAAAAAACTCATCAATCAATAGGAAATCATCCCATGAAATAGTAGAAGCCTGACCTAAAGCTGACTCTACTAGCAATTTATTAAAACAATGTTCTGAGACTAGTTAGGCTTACCTTCTTGCACATACGTGTCTCATTTCTTCAACAAACTAAACAAGAAGTGTGGAAGGTTGACAGGTCTGTTATCATTCCTCAAATAGTTGAGAATCTTGAAATGAACACCGTGGAACCACTAATGCCTTCCCTTACATGTACTGTACTTCATGGTATAAAGAGAACACTAATTATAGAGTTCTTGTACAAAAATTTGTCTCATTCATTTCTTCCTATCTACTTGCAATGGTTTATTTAAGTGTACTATGAATTGTGCCCTTTTTGTACCTAGACCCATGTCTTCTTCAAAAATTTCACCTTCCAAGATTATCGCTTGGTTTCATTCAACCCTGAGCCCATAAACCATGGCTACCCCATTGTTCAAAGAATTCGTGAAATGAAAAGCAATTTCTTCATTACAAGCTGCAAACTTCTAAAAATACTAGAGCCAACCACAATTTTCAAATAGTGGATGACAATGATTGTCCTAGAGGATAAGGTTATGAATTATGGGCTCATGGTGTGTCAAATCACCCCCATGGTTATTCCATAAAAGTGCCAAAATGCATGCTTTCATACTCAGAGAACAAACACATGTATGACAAGGAAATAAAACAAAAAGGCAATTTTCAAGATTTTCAGAGCACATTTTAAGACAATGATGAACATAAAAAAACTTTTGAGAAAATTGAATCTGTACAACAATATGCCATAAAATAATGTCATATCATCATTAAAATTATCTTTCATTCTTGTTTCATTCCATAAATACAATTTTATGTGCGTACTTTCCAAAAGGGAGGCAAGCGTCACATCATTTTGATAAGTTTAAAGGCTATGACATGGCATAATTATTCTCAGTATGACACACTACTTATCACATGATCATGAGATTTTATGTGTGAAAGATAAACTTAACACACAATCCCCACCCCAACTTAAACTAAGGCATGGGTACTACCATGCATTGTGACCATAGAACTGAATTGATAATATGCTTAAATTTATGAAATTAAAGGAAATAAATAAGGATAGGAAATGCATGGTACTAACCTTTGTTATGGGGTGAGTAAATATTATATCACTGCATACCTATTTGTTGTAGCAAAAATGAGATAGAGGGGTGTGAGAGAGAGAGACGGTGAGATGTATTTATTATAGAGAATGCGATGATTTATTATGAAAATTGATTGGAGTCAAAATAATGGAGCATTCTGAGTAGAAGACTTAGGTGCCATTACTGCAAGAGGCTTTGCAAAGTTGAACTACTGTGGGAAATCTTCTTTAGTCTATGGTTTATTGTAGATTTTGAATTGACGATTATTGACTAGAAGTTAAAATTGAATAAGATCTATTATTGACAACTACACTACACAATTATCATACACTACTATTTCATATGGTCCTAACCATTTAGTTTGGAATTTTCCTAGTGCTTGATCATCCACATTGAATTTCTTATCCTTAATAAATTTTTCATACCATTTCTTGCATTGTTTTTGAATTGACTTAGTATTGTGCAAGGCATATTTTTGAAACTCATCAAGTCCATTCAACTACAAGATTCGTTCTTGTTGAGCATCATGGAGATCAATTTGAGTTCAAATGCAGTGCAGGGTATTTTGTGCTCAAACTCAGTTACACGTCATAGCTATTTTTCCATAGACTAATTCAAAATGAGAAAATCTTATTATTGTCTTCCATGTTGTCCTATATGCCCATAATGTCTCTAGAACTTTGGATGCCCAATCTTTCTTATGTGTTTGAATAGTCTTTATCAAAATAGCTTCCAGTTCTCTATTTGTTATCTCAACATGTCCATTAGCTTGAGGATGGTAAGGAGAGGATTTATGATGCCAAATTATATATTCATTTATGAGTACATTGATGAGACTTGATGTAAATTAGGCACCTTGATTAGTCATTAATTCTGTAGGGACATCGAATCTTGTAAAAATGATTTCATTTAAGAATTCTACAACATTATTATCCCCAACATGTTTCATAGGTTTTGCTTCAACCCATTTAGTGACATAATTGATATAGACCAAAATGTAATAATAATCTTTTGGTGGAGGGTTGATTGGTCCAAAAAATTTGATTTCTCGTTTGTCAAATGGCATAAGAACTACTTGTCGCTGCAAGGGCATTTCATCTAATTTTGTTGTCTTCCCATACATTGAAATCTATCACATTTCTTTGTATATTTTGCAGAATCCTTATGAAGCATTGGCCAATAGTATCTAGTTGTCAAGATCTTCAATGATGTCCTTCTAGTTGTAAAATGTCCCCCACATGATTCATCATAGTAGGCCCATAGAATATCATAACTTTCAAATTCTCTAAAACATCTGCACATAACTTGGTCAGATCTAGTATAAAACATGCAACCAGCTATCCAAGAAAAATTGAAACTCTTTTTAGCTATCAATCTTCTACCCTTAGGAGAGAAATGAGATGGGGTTTGCCCTATGGTGAGATAATTGGTAATGTCAATATACCATGGATTGTGTGTCATCAAAGAGAACAAATGTTCATCTGGGAAGCTATCATCAATGACTATAAGATCATTAGGCACATGTAACCATGAAAGGAAATCTGCCACTACATTAGCCCTTTTTAGTTTATCTATCACTTTTATATCAAATTCTTGCATAAACAATAACCAACAAGCTAGTCTTCCTAAAATGATAGCTTTATTTATGAGGTACTTGATGGCAGCATGATTAGTGTGCACAGAGGTCTCATAGCCAATGATATAATGTTATAACTTTTTAAGATCATAAATCATAGCTAACAACTCCTTTTCTATGACCATGTAGTTCAATTTTTCCCCTTGTAGATTTTTACTTATATAATAGATAACATGTTCAATTGTCCCTTCCTTTTGTCCTAACACAACTCCTATAGCATAATCTAAAGGATCCGTATGAATATGAAATAGAGTGTTCCAATTGAAACCTCTGAGTACAGGTGCTTTATTGAAGACATCTTGGAGTTGCTGAAATGATATGTCACATTCTGAATCCCATGAAAATTTAGTTCTTCTTTAGTAAATTATACAATGAACCTGCTATTTAATTAAAATATTTTATGAATCTCCTGTAGTAACCAGTAGGACCAAAAAAAATTCTAATATCCTTTTGTTTTCCAGGTGTAGGCAGATTTTTAACCACTTCTCTTTTGAGGATCAACTTGGATACCACTTAAAGAAATATAGTGACCTAACACAACTCCTTCCTCCATCATCATCTAACATTTCTCACTATTCAATGAAAGGTTGTGTTCCTGACATCTCTTCAAAACTTTATCCAAATTAGATTTAGCTTCTTCAAAATTAGATCCATAAATGGCAAAATCATCCATATAGATTTCCATATAGTCAGCAGACATGTTAGAAAAAATACTTACAGCTCGTTGAAAGGTAGCAAGAGCATTAAACAATCTAAAGGGTAGTACTTAAAAGGGGAGGTAAAATTTTTCTTATCCTAATCTTCTAGTGTTATTTGAATCTAGTTATGCTCACTAAATCCATCTAAGAAAGAGAAATACTTTTTCCCAGCCAAACTGTCAAGAAATCAATGAAAGACAAGCGAAAGTGATCCCTTTTAGTTGTTTTATTAAGTTCCCTATAATCCACACATACTCGCCATTTATCCCCCTTTTTAGGTACAATTACCAAAGGTGAGGCCTACTGACTATCACAAATAGGATAGATGAATCCAACATTTAGAAATTTTTGTAGTTCAGTTTTCATAATAACACGTAATGCTTGACTTACTCTTCATTGGGATCATCTTACAGGCTTACATTCAGGTGTGGTGTAAATTTTGTGAATACAAAGTTTTGGGTCAAGTCCTTTCATGTCTACGTGGTCTTAGGAAAATGCCTTCTAGTTTTCCTATAGTAACATGAGTGTGTATATGAGCAATGTTAGTATGCTAATAGAAACCAAATTTAAATAAAGCTTCTACAAACTAAATAAAATTCATAAACTTCAAGATAGACTAAGATGAGCTCTCAATTGAAAATATGAGCCATTAATGGGCTCTCTCAATGAGAAGATCTCTTGTTGAGTGGCTTTGTCTAAATAGATAGGATGTATGCTCAAGCTTATGCTTCAAAAAGGGCTTCACATAGAGTTGGAATTTGAGTGTGAGTGTATGGTTTTGATGTAAAATGGCTTCTTAAAATGGCATTATGACTTTACTTCATGGATTGTGTTGTTTTGCAAAGGGGAAGGATCCAATTTATAGGCAAGAGGCTTGAGGGATAAAATCTTCATAAAGACCCTCATAATGGCTTGTAAGAGCAATGGGCTTGGAAGAGTCATTTATGGCCTAGTGGGCTTCATAAAGTTTTATGGTTGGGATATTTTGAGGGAGATGAGAGGAATTTCAACTTGGGCTTGATTAGAAAGGTTTTAAGCTTTCTTAGGATTGTGCAACTAATTAGAGGATGGATTAGGATGGTTTAGGATTAGTTTAGGGATAGGCAAGTGGATGGCATTTAATGAGGGTGGGTGAAGGAGGAGATATTTGTTTAACTTTGGCTTGGATTAGTAAGTCTTAACCCATGTTTAGGGAATGTGACAAGGTTAGGAGGGGATTAGGATTAGGTTTAAAGACATCTTCTAGAAGAGTCTAGACTTTGGATGAGGATAAATACTTTCTAAAATAGTCTAGAACTTCCTAGGATGAGGATGAAGACTTTCTAGAAGAGTCTAGAACTTCTTAGGATGAGGATGAATTAGATTTGTAGGAAATAAATAAAGTTTTATTTATTTCAAGGGTTTGGGTTGAGGAGATATTTATTAAAACTTTTTTTAATAAACATGAGGATTAATATTTAATCTTAATTAAATATTTTGAGTTGGGATTAGGGGTAGGAAATGATGGGATTAGCCTTTAATCAAAATTAAAGAAGGATTAGAAGATTTTGGAAGAGGTTAGTGGTCTTAAGGAAATTGGCCAAGTTTTGGGCAAAAAATAATTTTTTAATTTATTTTGGGTTTTTTGGTCAATTTATTAATTAAATAATTAATAAATAAGGAAATAATATTTAAATAAGATTTAAACATTTTTGAGGGGGATTCCTTAATTAAATATTTTTAATTAAGATAAAGGAATTTAATGGCATAAAAATAAATAAATAAATAAATAAATAAATGATGATGTCATCAGGAATTTTTTCAGAAAATAAAAATACTTTATTTTCTAAAGGATTTAGGTGTCTACAAAGTGTACTTTCCAATTTGTCAGAAGTAAGAATCTTATTGATATTGAGCTCCTTCCATGGTTGACTTCAACTCTAGTGACTTTATTGACCATAGCTAACTCATAGAAGTTAGAAAAATTAATTTCATGAGGTAACAAGGTATGAAGGTAACTTGTGGTTGCAAGAAAATTAGGTGTATCTTTAGGACGAAAAATTGTCTGTAATGAACAATTTCGGTCAATACACAGAGGAGAATCTTCAACAAATCATTTGAACAAGATGGTTGTGAGGATATCATCATTAGGTTGACGAATGGGTTTCTATCAATCATCATGAGTTGACATAATGAATTAACCTCAAACTTACCATCCCCTAAATTAGGCTACATAACTTGACCATCTTGAAAAAGAGGTTTAGCAGGAGAATATAGGGCCAACTTCTTAATAGTGGAACCATTGGATATGATCATCTTTTCTATAATGCCCTGTCAGGGAACCCAAAAAAATTAAACCTAAAGTTTCACTAAGTTTTTAAAACATTTTTTTTCTTGAAAGACAATGACATCAATAGATAATATAGTGGAAGCAATAATTCACATACATACAACCATCATAAATAGATTACATCTCTTAAGGGTCCCATGACATTGAATCACATTTAATTTTATTTTAATATTAAATCTAACAAAAACAAAATCCACATCATGGAATAATCACCAAGTAAAAAATCTATTTAAATAATGTAAAATTACAAGATGCCACTTGGCATAATCAGAATACACAATCATCCACTGTACAAGTCATAGGGTATGAAATGCTGAAAGAACATACATCATAAAATAGATTACATCATCTTGTAAGATCTCTAAAATCAAATAAATGCAATAAAGTATAACCATCCATCATAGTACACAAGAACATAATGAAAGGAAGTTACATCCAACAACGACATCTAACCCACAAATCTCAATGGTGTAAGTAAAAAGAACTAACACCTGACCTTGTGGAACCAAAATGGCCCACTCCCACTATGCTAAGGAGATAATCTCAAGTCCCATATGGTTATCAAATCACAAGTCATAACCAACATCTAGGTCAAGGAAATCTTGATATCAAACTATCTCAAAGGGTACCAAGACAGAAGTATCATCTAAACTTAGAGGAAACAAAAACACATAGGAAATCTACTATGTAGGTGGACAAGTGTCATCGTATGAGCCAACTCTAAGGTTACCATAGTAGCCTCTCTGGACTCTGACCCCCTAGTGTCTCTACACAACACCAGTATCCTTTTCTATAAATAAGACATACTAATGAAGCAAGGTCACAACCAAGCATCCCCTCTACTCCCATCCTAGCCTATACTAGCACTCGAGGCATGGGCGAGGAAAAGCACTGACTCTTATTACTTCATCTTAAACCCATTTCATGAAATGTTATTGTTACTAAAATTTTACACATGCTAAAATTTTTACTTCAAGTAATATCACAGAAAGAATTGCATAAGAAAATATTCATTTTCTATTTATTCACATTTCATCATTTTGCAATTAGATATGAAATCATGAGCAAAAGAGATATAATGTTCATTGTATAAATCATCATTGATATGTATAATTTTCATTTTTACAAAGTATGAAATGAATGAAGAATGCTAGAAATGAAATATCTCATACAAGCTGTAAGTCTAATTACTGTCTTTCATACATATTGAGAACAGGAAAATTATAACACAAGAAGATAGAGTTAGAGGTAACTAGTCATTGCCTTTTCAATGTTTGACTGGTTATGTGATCTTCGATGCTGCTCCTGGTTTGACCCTTGATCTGACAGCTCCGGGTCTTCATTTTCCTGCATGGGAAAAAGTGGGGTTAGATCTTTATGATCTAAGCAATGACTGATTATCTACAACTACGTACCCACATATGTCATATTTCCCTTATTTTGAATACATATAAAAAATAGTACTCTAAGTGCTTATATGTAAATCACAGAAAGGTAGTTTGTGAGTGTCACGAGCCCTTGCTCTAACTTTATAAAAAGTTGTTTCAAATATTTTGTTGAGAGAAAATAGTGTTGTACTGTATGAAGCAATAAGAAGTATGAAGGAGATAAAAGCTAAAAAGTCATGTGCAAGTCAATTTCATAAAAGAAGCTATCAAGCATAGAATTTGTGAAGCATTTTTAGTAGAGGACTTATTGAGTACTGGTCTCCTGACATACTAAAGTTTCCAAATAAAGGACTTGACTTCAAGTTCAAGACAGATACAAACCTCTATGATTTGACAAAAAACTAAGACAACTGTATCTGCACTAAAGCACTACAAGGGAAATGATAAAAGCATAGGTCTATGGAATGACATAGAGATTGCATTTTCGGAAGATGTTGTAACTTTTTTTGAAGGTCTTGGATAATACACTATTTGGGTTAAGAATGGTAATACTAATTATGATAAGTACGTACTTGATCACAATAATAACAATGCCAGCCCTTTGCCAAATAGAGATGTAGAATCAACTTATGTCTATAAGGTATGAAGTAATTTTCTCAAACTTGAAATAGCAAATAAAGGAAAGATTTGCAAAGAGCATTAAAATAGAGATTTTGAAGTTGTGTCAAAGAGTAGGAACAAGTTCAGAAAGTGTTAAGGAATGACACAAAAGAACCAAAAGATAACTCTATTACTACACCTTCATACCTATAAGACTATAGGAAGGATTGGAAATAGTCAATGCTTCTAAGATTACATATAGGCAGACTTGGGACAATAAGAAGAAGGATACAAATGAGGGAAGAACCAACTCACATAGTACAAGAAAAATTTAGCAAAACCTAGTCATAGTGGGTTTTAAAGTAAAGCTCTAGATCTAATAACAAAATTAAAGCTTCTAAAAGAATAGCAACAATTACACAATTGATCAATGCATATGAAATGGAGATAGGGAAAATAATGATATAGGCTTGATGGAGGCACAACTGGAGTGAACAAAGAGCATAGAAACTCAATAATGGTGATAACATTGTAAATGGATGCTATCAAAGTTCTTATGAACCCGATCAAATACTATGTGGATGGAAGAGCACTTTCAAATTTTAGGGCCTATTTAACATGATATTCTTAGTTACAACTCAAATGCAACCCAATATATTTTTGATGCTGGGCAAACCATTACAAAAACCCATCTGCCAGTAGCAGCTGTAGAAGAAATAACACCTGGCATTAGAGACCAGAAACATAAACAAGAATGGAAGTTATTGCCCTAAAGAAAATTTGCATAGATAACAAAAGAGAAGGGTTCTCTATTACTACAATTCAATAGATAAAGATTTTGAAGAAGCTAAAACAAGCCCAAAAAATGAAAAGAAGTGGAAATCAACAAAATAATTCTCATCTTGCAAAATTCTTTGGAACAACTACCAGAAAGCAATGAAACACTTGCAAGAGAGAATGAGTCCATGAAGGTTGAATTACGGGCTGCCAGATACTTGGTAGTTAACCCCAAATTCACTGAAAACCCTCCTTCATGTAGCTTAGGATCTACAACATTCACCATTTGTGAGAAAGTGAGAATAATATGACCTCTTAGAGGTGGCGCTCAACATATTTTTTGTAGATCAAATTAGCAAATATCAAGAATAGATTTTATTTTTGATGGACAAGGTTTAGGTTAGTGACAGAATTTCCAACTATGTTTGACTAAATGGATTTTTATGACACCAATCTAAGGTATCTTGTTGCAGTCACTGTAAGCAACTTATAAATGCTTAGTTGAAAAAACAAATTGGTGCCCATAATCTTATCCCATACCAGTCAATGGTAAATCTTTCTTGTACATAGGGCATTGCGGGTAGGGTTCATTACGAACTATAGGTTACATATGACTTCCACAGTTACATGGTGCAAACTATGAAGGATGAATTCAGAGAACATGGGGAAGAATTCCATTCATGAGGAAAGTCAAGAAGAAGAAGAATTGGGTTCACATTATTTCGTATATTCTTTTACTACAGATAACAATGCATTGCACGCATTTGAAGAAAATGTAATGCAGGATGATAACTTTCATGTTTATGCAACAATGACGGCCAATACAAAATATCCAGCAAAAGTAAACCCTTTTAAAAAAAATGGCATACCTTTCATGTTTATGCAACAATGGTGGCTTTCACTAAAGATCAACAAGCTCTCATGGCGGCCCAAAATACCAGCAAACACCAGTATTAGAGTTCCAACAAGATTCAACAATGGTGGCACACAAAAAATAGTGAAACCCTCGACCTTTCTAGGTTCTTCAAAATGCAAATGTGCAAATGAAAGAAAACTTAGGGTATTCGAAACATATATTATGCCCTTTATCATTTTTTACTTTCTTTTGAAGTTCGTGGGCTATGCTTGGGATTTTTATTTTAAGCTTTATACAATGCCTTAGGTTCTAGTTAGGGGTTTTGTATAGATTATTTAACTCTTTTTGCATAAATATATTATTGTCAAGAAAATTATTAAAGTGACATAATTATAAATCACTTAATGTTTTCTATTATTAATGCAAAAGAGGGATGAGTCATTTTATTCTCATGTTATGGTCTTTAAGAGAGTCAGTTGGAAACATTAGGAGCCTTTTTAAGGGGAAGTTTGGAGGTCAAATTTGACTTCACCTTAGCAGTTTAAATGTCTTTATGACCAGTTGGAGTGTTTTGAGGTAGTTTTTGATGAGTCATGAGGGTAGTTATGGGTTAGTAAAGTCTCATGAGTAATGAGACTTCATTTTTGGAAGTTTCTAAGCCCTTATTTTTAGGCTTTCTTTCTGCATTCGACCCAAGTGTTGGGCATTAGTATTTAGTGAGTTTTTTGAACTCATTAAAAAAGGAGTTTTGATTATGTAGAGAAGTTTTTGTGACTATTTTCTAAGTCCTCAACTTTATTTGCAGAATTTTGTAATTCATTTTGTAAGTTCAATACAGGTGATAGCAGGTGTGATTATGCTATTTTGTGTCAATTGTTGAGCCTTATTTCTTCATGCAGTTCTCTGTGTGTATTAGAATGATTTGATAGAATAACTTGTGAGTTGTTATTGTTCCTTTTTAGTTTGTCTCATTTCAGCACCTAGTTGTAGGAAAGTAAGTCTACCTGCAGGTTGTAATTCATATTTTTTAAAGGTAAAATTGGTTAAAGAGGCATCTGTATTTCTCTTTTTGCTGATTTACTTTTCAAACCTTATTACAAATTATTTATGTAGATCTTTACAAAAAGATGTGTTTTGCATGCACTCTAAGTAGCTATATAATCCTCCTCTATCAAGTGTGTTTGAGTTTTCATCATCACTTTTGGTGTATCACCCATCTCTTAGTTTAGGCTATAGGTTTTAGGTTTATTTACAACAATTTCTCTCTTTACAACAATTTCTCTCATTTTCCCTGCAAGTTTAGATTAAGTTCATGGAGATTTCATTGAATATTGAATAGGAGTTGGCCTAGAACTCGAAGGTATCACTTTATTTGCATGTCCCACATAGTGAAGTGATTCCCATGTTAAGTTAGGATTGTTGAACTCTTTCAGTTCAGTACTGGGTGCAAATTCTGATACTTAACAGTTATCACTTATTAAAACAACTTAAAATAGGTTACCTAGGCAACCGCTCTAGGCTCCGGCCTCCATTGCAAGCCCTTTCCTAGTGTACACATAGATTACCTACCCTAGGTTCATAAAGTACAAAGCATAAAATCATAGTTTTCACCTCAGTCCTTTGCAAGTAATTGGAAAGCATTTAAAGACCAATCATAATAATCACCTCAGTCCTATACAAGCAACTTGAAAGCATTAAAAGATAAAACACAATAATCACCTCGATCCTCTACAAGGAACTAGAAAGCATTAAAAGATAATTGATCGAAGACTCAAAGGTTACACTAGAAAAGTCACACCATTCATCTTAGTTCTATACAAGAAACTGGAAAGCACATAAAAGACAATTGATCGAAAACTCAAAGGTTACATTAGGAAAAGACACCATTCACCTTAGTTCTATACAAGCAGTTGGTAAGCATTAACAAACAATAGATCTAATCTCATCATAGAAAACACGTGACACATCATCATGGTTAGGTATAAAAGATTGTATACATAACATCATCATAGAACAAACACCCCCAAGCCTCTGGTAAATATCTTGATTGGTCAAAGAATTAAGTCAAACCTGAAACAAACAATAGTAAACCACACATCATATAGAGTACAAGACAATGCAACTTTCATAACTCATTTGGTTTTGAAAATATAATGGTTCAATTTTCACTAAAGGTTTTCAAGTTTTCATTTTTGTTTTCAAAACACAAAGATTTGATAACAACTAGGTTTCAATTTTCCATTTTCTCTAGTGTTGATTTGCTAATGTTTCTAAGTTCACAAGAATAATAGATTCAAAAATCTTATTAAAAGTCAATTAAATATGACATTGAGTTGTCAACCAAAACCCAAGTTTACCAATGTTTTCCCCAATTCACAATTCACAAATTTACTTTCCAAAATTACTTTGATAATTAACAATCTTCTATTTAAAATCTATTAAATGATTTAACAATAATTTATTTATTTGTTAGAGATCATAATTATTTAATTATTAATAATATATACTAAACCATTAATAATATATACTAAACCATTAATAAAATAAATTATAAATCTATTAATAAAATACAAATTATTATTATTATTATTAATATTTATAAAATATAATATTTAATATTTGATAATATACAAATAAAATAAAACTATTTTAAATTTTATATAAATTAAAATATTAACAAAATAAAATTTAAAACTAAACTAAACCTTACCATTACATTAAAGAGCCTACAGGCCACTACTATGCATAGCCCTGCTAGTGCAACAAGTTTGCCACACGTGGTATGATAAAGGGAGCCACGATGAAAGGAGAAGGAAGAAGGAAAGTGGGGTGTGGGGTGGTGGCCTCTACCCACCCAAAAATTATATATATATATATATATATATATATATATATATATATATATATATATATATATATATATATATATATATATATATATATTAAAAAAAACACCATCGTGTGCCCCCTGCAAGATATTTTAAATAATAATTTTTTTAAATTTATATTTTTTATAATTATAATAATAATCATATATATATATATATGATAAATTTTCCAATATAAACTCGGTATAGAAACCCGGAACAAATAATCAAAACCTATAAAACAAAACTTGTTTTCTTTCCAAAACCCACATCTTGATTTTAACAAATCCATTGCGAATCACCCAATTTAAATCAAACAAGGGTTTCCAATCTCAACTTTGTTTATAGACAATTTTGAAATGAAAAAATAATAGAATCACATGGATTTCAGATTAAATCATAGACAATTTAGTAATGGAAATCAATTTTCTCAAACAAGGGTTTCAATTCCTCCATTTATTTACATATGCTTTTGAAAATGAAGAACAATAAAAACACAAACAAGGGTTTCAACCCAATTGAATTTTGAAAAAGAATTTTATTTAGACACAGAGAATATAGATGTTTCAATGAAGGAAGTACTGCACAAAACCCACAAGATCCTACTTGGATCTGATGCTAAAATAACTCTTGTATAGAACTCACAAGAATTTTCCTTATTTTTCAAAACCTTCTTCCCCAAAATTGGCTCCTCCAAATCCTGTGTGTGGAGAAATGAGCTCTAATTTCCTAATAAAGAGCTTTTCCCAAATTAGGGCTTTGATTTTGCAATCTCGCGAAACCTTTTCCCTTAATTACTTTTATTATTTTTAATTTCATGCACAAACTTTTGCAATTTTAAATAAAACAATCTTTATTAAATTAATTTCTTTCACTCTTTAATTAATTCACGAGACGTTTTAATTAAATATTTATTAGTTTAACTAATACCATTATTTAGAGTTTATTATTAAAATAAAACTCCTAAATAATTATTAAATTAAATAAATATAATTACACCAAAATTAAAACTTTATTAAAATATTTTTAATTTAATTCTTTAATTTAATTAATTCTCAATTAATTAAATATTGGATTTCCTTTATAAAAATTTCATTAAATTAAATCATTAAGTTATCACTAATTTGATTTAATTATATTTGAAAATCACAACAGACCCACAAGACTAAATACGACAACTCAACTAAAGACAAAGAACATAATCAAACTCAAGGGTCAAAATCATGAATTCATGTTACTTGACAAATTCAAACAAGTAAAGAACTCAAATACTTGTCCTATTTTATAGGACAATTGGCTTAGATTAGGGTTTGGACTCAAGAATTATCTCCACACTTATACCATTGTGATATTATGATAGGGCACGCGCATCCTAGCACTTCAGGGAAGTTGATGCCCAATACTTGCAATCTGCTTAAAATCTGATCATGTACATACACATATAATCAAAACTAAACAAGCAATGACAGGAAGCAGTGCATTGTGTAGATCTTGACTAGCAGGTGACTATGACACCGTTCCTCAACCACATAAAAAATGTCAACCATAAAGTAAAATAGGAAAGTACACCATACACGTGCAAGTATGGGGTAAGTAACCATAAAATTACATATAAATCATTCATCTAACTAATCATCATGAGATGAGTGAAATGAACATACATATATCATCATAGAAATAATCCTGAACACATGAAATAACTAAGTAACTCATCACATAAATCAACTAACTCTGAAATAATATTTAATCAATCTAGTAACTGAGTACCATTAATCATAAGACATAACCATCAAATTGGCCTAAAAGAATTTGGCAATACAATCTGAAAAGTAAACTAGAGGTAGGCATTACATTTCCTGAATGATAAGCGATGCAAGCATCTATTGTGGCTAACCAAGGCCTTCCTAGGATACTAGGATAACCTCCTAAAGTTCTTTAGGTGATAAAATGACAAAATCCACTAGATATTCCCTAGAATCCAAAGTAGCTAGGACATCCTCTATCATGCCATCAGGTTTGACTATAGAACTATCAACGAGTTGAAGTATGGTAAAGGTTTCTCTAATACTAATGATATTAAGGTAAAGAAGCACCTCCCCAATCATCACATTAATGGATGCTCCTAAGTCTATCAAAGTATTTTGCACCTGCACTCCATTGGTATGTATTGTGACAACTAGACTTCCTAGGTTTGAATATTTTGGGACTATAGATTTATTCAACACGAGGTCAGACAACTAACCCATAACATGGATAGTTTGGAGGTCCTTGCACTTTCTACTAGGTTATTTTATGGAGACTTCTTTTATGGCTTTAGTATTTGTTATGATTTCCTTGAGGACATCTAGCAATGATTTTTTTCCTGTCATTTGCTTCAACTGTGTGAGTAGCTCTCCAACAACAAGATTTTTAGGAGGAACAAAGGATTGGCAAGTCTTTACAGAAATGGTGGAGATTTGGCTATAGGAGTCTTTGGTGAAACATGAATGGTTTCTTCCTTTGAAGTATTTTTTGGCTATTTTTCCCCCATTCATCCTATCACTAGCAATTGATCTAAGAGATCTTAAATGGGTTGTATTTTTTAGTGGGTTAACACATTAGTTGGTGGTTAATTTTTTGTGTTGTTCGCTATGTTCTTTAGCTAAGTGGCTTGGTTTGTTCTTCTCTCGAGTAGCTCGATTACTAGCTCGGTCTATTCTTTTTCCAAGTCTTGTGTTATCCCATTGCGCTATTTCGCAAAGGGTCAATTTTGGCAGCTTGTAAAATAGCAAAAGTATTTGTTATTTCTTCCATTGTGCATTGGAAAATGTGTTGACCAACTGATCAAAAGGTTTCTTCATCAACGATTGTGTTTTAATTATTCATTGGGAGATTTTTGTAGCATTTGGACTATCCATTTTAAATGGAAAGATATACGTCGATGGTCCACCACTTTTGGGGTAGATATGATCTTTTCCATGCTTCTTTGTTACTTTTAAAGATCTGATTTTTTTTATTCGATCTTTTATTGACTGGGTGCATTGTTTTTGGCTTTTCCCATAACTTCTATGGAAAAGTTGCATTATATGATCAGATTTCTTTCTGATTTTCATTTATTTCTCTATGTAACTCTAACTCCATTCTTGTTGGGGTTTGAATTTCAATTTTAGATCTGAATTGTGCTTGAACTCTTTAAAAAGTAAAGTTGTAAATAATTTCTGGGTTCTTCTCTGTTTGCATTTTGCAATAGTAATATGTTCTGTAAATGCATTCCTTTTCCTTCCATTAATAAAATCTTTTTTTCTTCCCTCTTCTTTCCATTCATTAATTTGTGCATGTCTATTGCCTTTTTTTGAATATTTCTTTTCTATTTGCGTAGATTTGTATGTTGTGTTTAACTTGTTGATAATCATTGCATAGTTCAAATATCTTTTCTTTTAGCATTTGATCAATTCCAAACCTATATGCAAGTTCTTTGAAGGTAAAATAGAGTTAATATTAGTGTATTTGGTTGTTTCATTGATGTGTATTGTAGTCATAGGTAGAGATGTAACCACAATTTCAATCTGATGCATCACCTCCTTTCATTTCAACATTTACTTTCAAGCAATCTCTCTCCCTTTTCCTCCCAAGTTCTAGTTTAGACGCATCTTGATTGTAAGGAAGTTGACCTTCTCCAAATATTCAAACTCAAAGCATAATCATCACACTTGGAGCTTGTTTCCATGTTACACAATGTTGCTTGAGGATCCTAGCTTAAGTAAGGGTGCATACTTTTATGTCAACAGTTTTTGGCACGCTCAATGTGACAAGATTTTAATTCATAAATTTTCTGGTTAGCCAGCTTGAGATCTAATCACTAAGAAATTGGGTGCTTTTCTCAATGCCATTAGTGTTTGGAAGCATTTATCTAACACCATGGAAACTCTATGCATCTACCGGTTTCAAAAGACCTAGTGCTGGTATGAATAAATGATATTTAGTTTTTTATGTTTCTTCAAGATGTCTATGAAGTTATTTGCTTAATGCTTTATCATGGCTTTCTAGAGATGCCTCTCACTTTCTCCCATGTCATGAAGAGGCTATTCTTCAACCCTCCTATTCCCTATCTCATCCACAACCTAGTTATGACCAGCATTCTTACCCATATTACTAGGAGGCTGATTCACTCTAACTCATCATGTCATCTATAGCCATGAATATGTGAAAATTCCCCCCTCCAAGTTCATCATAGTGTAGGAGTTCCAAGAGGAGCAAAAAAGTAAGATCAAATTAGACCTTATTTCAAAGTTGAGAGAGCTCTAGGATCATTCAAAGAGTTTGGGATTTGGGTTTACTAACCTTGGAAAGGTTTTAAACTATGTTGAAAATCCATAACCGTGTATGAATTATGGAGATTTTTGTTATATCATGATCCTTATGACTTCTTGGCTTAAGGAGTAAAGGGATGACAAGGAGATGTGGAAGAATGACCTTTATGTTTGTAGCATGGTGTTTGAGGCTTTTGATATTTTTAATGAAGCCCACCAAGTCCTCCTTAGGTTATAACAGGAGGAAGAAATTAGAGAAAGGGAAGATGAGGAGAAGATGAAGCACAAGCTTTCTCAAATGCAAGCATCTAAGGAAAAGGAGCCTCCAAGGAGAAAATTTTCTAGCTTTAGACAAAGCGATCCTCCTCATATTTCCATGTAAATCTCCCTTAAATCTCAACCTACACTTCAAACACCTCCACATGTTGATGATTGTGAGCCCCAAATGACTACTGTCCCTTCTTTGTTGTTGATGAAGTAGTGGATATATCTTTTCCCACATCAAAGACAACAAAAGAGAAACCACTAATTGAAGAACATGTGGTGCAGTAAGAGGTCGAGGAGGAAGAATATCACAAGGACATTTGTGTCCTTGAGGAGGAACACATTAATCTGCATGAGGTTGCTCGTCATACGACATGCAATGTCACAAAAAAGAAGTCAATCCAAGAAAAATATTTTCTTTCTTCTTTAAGTCATCATAGTGGTTTTTGTGACATGGGTACATCATAGTGGATGGGGGAGATTGATTTCTATTATCTTGAGGCATCATGTCTATCTAACAAGTCATCTTCCCCATATGAAGAACATGAGAAACTCCAACAAGAAGAAAGAGCACTACCTAATGTACCTTCATAGTCTTCTCTTTTGGAACACCCAAAAATAAAGGTTGTAGAACACAACAATGTGGTCAAGGCTGATTTCCTAGACCTAGTACTATCAAGAGGATGCCCCATAAAGCATCTAGCTTAGCAACAAATCATCATGTTTTCCTAGGTCATGCTTACCTTTGAGCATGAGTGTGAGTTTCAAAAGAAGGAGAAAGTATGTCTTGCTCAACAAGGAAATGTTCCATTGCTAGAAAGATTCATTATTTTTAGCATTGGGAAGATGATCCAAAGTGCAACAACATGCTTGTCATGCTTGTTGATCTATCTAACTACCCACATGCATGAATGAAAAAATAGCTTGTGAGGAAGGGTAGCTACTGTAATAATCCAATGAATGGATTTTTCTTGATTATTTTGTTTGTAAATACTTGTATATAATAGAGTAGCTGTTTTTAGCTTTCCAAAAAGTGCACACGTATAATTGTTCTCTTCTCCTAGAGCTTTGCTAGACTTGCTATGAGCTTTTTTTTTGTTGGTTATAGATTTTTGTGAAGTTATAGGTGGGCTAGCGCATCATTCTCTTTGGTGACTCCATGCCCAATGGATTGCTTAAGGCCACTAATCTCATGCTTAGTAGGCAATTATCCCCTCTGAGTCACCGAGAATGTTGGCTATTTTTGCCCCCATTTGTCCTGTCACTGATAATTGATTTGAGAGATCTTAAATGGGTTGGATTATTTGGCTGATTAACACGTCAGTTGGTGATTAATTTTTTATGTTTTGTGCAGTGTAATTTGACCAAGTGGTTTGGTTTGTTCTTCTCCCAATTAGCTTGGTTATTGGCTTGGTCTGTTCTTTGGCCGAGTGGTTTGGTTTGTTATTTTGTTGAATTTTGGGTTATCCCATTGCGTTATTTCACAAAGGTAATTTTTAGTAGCCTGTGAAATAACAAGTGTTTTTGTTTCTTCCATTGCACATTGGAAAATGTGTTGACTATTAGATTAAAATATTTCTTCATTAGTGATTGTGTTTAAATCATTCATTGGGGGATTTTTTCAACATCTAGACCATCCATTTTAATTGGAAAGATCTACATTGATGGTGCACCACTTTTGGGGCATATCTAGTCTTTTCGATGCGGGTCAACTCTATAGGTGTACATAAGTTGGTTACCATTGTAGGATATCCCTTCCCACATTTTTTGACAGTGATGCAATTTGATCTCTTGAGTCCAACACACGTCTTCAAGGTTAGATCTTTAATGTTGGGGGACATTTTTGGGCCTTTTTATGAGGTGCTAATGTATTCTCATGCCTCTTTATTACTTGTAAGGATCTAATTTCTTAGATTCTATCTTTTATCGGCTAGGTGCATTCTTTTTTGCTTTTGCTATCACTTCTACATGCAAGTTGTATTACATAATAAGATTTCTTTCTGATTTTCATTTATTGCTCTTTGTAACTCTACCTTTATTCTTTTCAAGGTTTGAACTTCAAGTTTGTGAGTTATGCTTGAACTCTTTGAAAAAAAAGTTATAAGTAATTTATGGGTTCTTCTCTGTTTACATTTTGCAGCAACAATATGTTCTATAAATACTTTCCTTTGCCTTTCATTAATGAAATCTATGTTTCTTACTTTTTCTTTCCATTCATTAATTCATGCATGTCTATTGCCTTATTTTGAATGTTTCTTTTCTATTTTCTCAAATTTTTATGTTGTGTTTAACTTGCTGATAATCGTTGCATAGTGAAAATATATTTCCTTTTAGCATTTGATCAATTTCAAAGTTGTATGCAAGTTCTTTGAAGGTAGAATAGAGTTAATATTAGTGTATTTGGTTATGATTTTTAAGTATAGTGCAGTCATAGGTAGAGTTTAACTATAATTTCAATCTACTACATCACCTCCTTTCATTTCAGCATTTACATTCATGCAATCTCTCTCCATTTTCCTCCCAGGTTCTAGTTTAGATGCATCATGATTGTAAGGAAGCCAACCTTCTTCAGAGATTCAACCTTAGAGTGCAAGTATCACACTTGGAGGATGTTTCCATGTTACACAAGATCACTTGAGAGTCATATCTCAAGCAAGGGTTCAAAATTTTATGTCAATAGTGTCCTCAGAAGTAACTTCAGTTATCACCAGGTCTTTAGGATTTGGAAGAGTGGTTTCAAATCAAAGATGAATATTATCAATTGAATAGGTTTTTTTATGAGTATCATTGGAGGAATACACTTACTTTTAAATAGGCATGTTACTCAAATTTAGTGTTGGATGAAAAGGTAACTGAGTTTGTTTGGGTGGATTGGTATTGGCTACAAGAGGAGGTGGGATTAGAGCTTGTTGTTGAGGTTGTTGCAAGGCATTATACTATTGATTAGGTCACCACTTAGATGATTATTTCTAGTTATTTTCTGGGGCTTGCCATTGATTGGATTGTGGTTGTTAATCTTGGTTCGACTATTGCCAATTTTTTTGTTGTGGAGGGGCTTGCCAACTTGGTTGTTGCCAATGATCAGGTGGAGGTTATTGCTAAGGTTGGTTATTCCACATGGGTTGAATTGAGTAGGCCAAGAAGGATTCCATAAAATTCCCAAAATTTTGGAGAGGATACTAAGGCATACCTTATCTTTGAGCCCATGGTATTCTTTGAGAAATGTAAATTATATCTCCATTGTCATCAATTGCTTTGAACTCCATTGGCATCTTCTATGGTTGAGTTTCCAAATTAGCAACCATCTTACACTTGCAATTCCTCTTCTTCTCATGACAGTAAGAGCAGAACTTGACTAACATAGTATCAACTTCTTCATGTTTCCTTCTGGCTTGCATTGTATCCAAATGGGTTGCAATATTGTTAATAATGTCTTTCTTGAAGTCAAACAAAAAATTTGAAATATCCAATTTTGATACACAAACTTCACTAGTCTCTAAGAAATTAGAACAAATTCCTCTTCCTTTCTTTACATTGGCCCTTGCGTAATTCTTGCAGTACCTTTTGATATTCTCCCATGTGTTTTGTGTGATGTCTATTCTAGCCATGAGATCCAGGGCTTGTATACAGATTGCCTTCATGCCCCTTAAGAAAATATATTTTTGAGATGACTCATTCAGTTGATGTGCAATGTTCCTTTGCAAATTATAGAGGAATTTTGAAAGATAGTCATCAAGAGTCTCATCTTCTTTCTGTTGCATCTTGAATATATCATCTCCTTACATACTTCCTCTACAATATTTTTTATATTTGGCAAGAAACAAGTTCTTCATTCCATACCGATCTACTACAATATTAGATCTTAAGCCCATGAACCATCTTAGAACTACCTCTTTCAAAGTAGAGGGAAATTTTTTCAACATATGAGCATTAGTTGTATAGTCATACCCTTGATAGAGAATGTCAAATTTAAAGAAAAAGGTCTTCAGGTCTTCAGTAATTAAGCCATAAAACTTGGGAAGTGTTGACACATGAATATTTTTTATATTATTGTTATCCTGGAGGTTTGGCATGGGAAATGGAAAGGTGGGCTACACCATTCTAGGTGGTTGTGGTGGTGGATTTCTTTGCTGATAAATGACAATGGCTAAAGGATTATCTTGATATATAGGGGCAGAAAAAAGTTATTCAAGCCTAATGATTCATCAGATGATGATGAAGGAAGGTTTACATGGTAGGTTGCAAAATGATTTTCAAATGGTGTCTCTTTTGTAGCAGCTTGGATCTTCTTCAAGAGGTTGGTCTTCTTCTTGGCCTTCAGGGTGTTGATCTTCTTGCTTAAGATACACAATTTCTTCTATTTTCAATGGATCATTCTGAGGAAGAAATATCCTAAGATGGTATCTTCACCTATGCATACAGATAAATTTGTTAGAAATATTATGACAAGCTAAGTTACTGAGAGGGGAGGGGTGAATCAGTAACTTATAAAACTTCTATCCTAATTAGTAGTTAATCCTTTATATGAATTTTGATCTAATTTCATGCATGACAAATTGAAAAAACATGAAAGCATAAACAACACCTTAACACAAGATTTGGTGACCTAGAAACCTTCCAAATAGAAAGTAAAACTGGGGTGGGGATGATACCCACAAGTTTTAGTATTGTAGTGTAAAGTTGGCCTGTTAAGGCTTACATTGATCACATCTAATGATCTACCTTGTTAGGAGCAATAATGACTGCTAGGTCCACCTTGTGAAAGGATTTACAAACATACAATAAAGTATGCACTCGATAAAGAGATTTACATAAGACTGTTAGCTCTACCTTGTTAAAGGATTTAACTGATCCACCTATTAAGATGAAATAATGGACGATCTCTAATCTGCAACTTGGTTTGTTGAATGAGATTCCTCTGAGTGCACAAATCACCTTGCTATGATAGATGAATCTTTGCTGCTCCTTATACTATAATTTGCTCTTCTACTCTTTTTTGATTATTACATTACTTCCTTTTTGATACACATACATACATTGGATGTGATACAATACATTATATATATATATATATATATATATATATATATATATATATATATATATCCAATTACATAATTATAAAGTCAACCACAATACAAGTTTACACAAAAATATTACAAAGTCAGCCAAAGTGTAGAAACTCGGGCTCTAAAGACTGACTCGATGAGGTTTTGATACTCGGTATCCACTATCAATGCTTGGCATTGTCATGCACTCAGTAGATGTAGAAGCTCGATCCATATTCATTACTTCCAAGTAGTCTTGAACTTGGTCTGCACTGGTGACTCGATGAATATTGTGAAACTCGACATATAAACTGAATCACTTGGTTAACACTACATAGCTTGATAAACACTATCACCCCAAGCTTGATATAAACTGAGTCTCTTGGTTAACACTAAGGAGCTTGGTCAACATTGGACTTGTATCACATCAATTGTGAACTCGGTAAATACTGCACAACTTAATTTACACTTATAAACTTGGCATACACTAAAATGCTCAATTTACACTACTGAACTTCAACTCTATAGTAACTGCTCGGTTCAAACTAAAATTTGTCCATAGGACTCGGTAGCAACAGTAGGAATTGATAGAAACTAAAATGCTTGGTTAACACTATTAACTGTACAATATGCTTAGTATGTACTCACAATCTGAATAAGTGTATGTCACTAATAACAAACATGACTGGAATGTCAACAATCTCCCCCTTTGGCATTAGTGACAAAAACACTTATCAGTCAAAACTGAATTATCCATCACCTTATATCTCCAAATCGGTAGAGTATATTGTTTTTGAGATTTTTCAAAATTATTTTTATAAATGATACATTTCTATACATGGTAATGCTTCCTTCAAAGATAATATACAATATACTATACATACAATATATATTTCTCCACACTTTCTTACAATTTTCTCCCCCTATCTTTTTGCATATTTCTCCTCTTTATATCATCTTATATGTTTTCAATATCTTCTCCCCCTTTTTGACATTAATGCCAAAGATTTATACTATATGTATTTACATAGTAATGCCAAAATGAGACAAGAAATTTGAATGTACCTTTAGTATGATTGCCAAAGTCTTGTTCCAGTTCACTTGCAAGCCCTGCATGTGTGCAATGCCACCTGCACTTCTACTAATAGTTCAATCATATGGTCTAAAATAGAGAAATTATTATCATGGTTGAGAGTTTTTGAATAAGAAATATGCTTCTGTAGTGCATCCATGTTAGGGATGTTGACATATCAGTCAAGTTTGTTATTAGTGACACACACTTATTCAGATTGTATATAGCTACTGAGCTCATTGTACAATTCTTAGTGTTTGCCATGTAATTTAGTTGTTCACCAAGTTCTACAATTGCTACTCAGTCCTTTGGACAAATCTCAGTGGTTACTGAGCAGATTCAATTAATGTGAAGACTAGCAGTGTAAACTGTGCATTTTAGTTAATGCTGAGTTTATCAGTGGTTACTGAGAAGTGCAATGTTCACTGAGTTTGTAGTGTATGTGATGAGAGTCAGGTGTTAACTGAGCTTCCTAGTGTTTATCAAGAGACTTAGTTTATACCAAGCTTGAGGTGAGAATATTTACCAAGTCACACAATGTAAATCAAGAGACTCAATTTATATGATGAGTTTCACAATGTCTACCAAGTCACCAGTGCAGACTGAGTTTAGGATCACTTAGAAGTGAATAGTATGGACTGAGCTTCTAATCTATCGAGTGCATGATGATGTCGAGTAATAATAGTGGATGCCAAGTATCATAACCTCACCGAGTCATTCTTCAAAACCCAAATGTCTTCATATGGGCTGACTTTGTAACATTTGTGTAAACTTGTATGATGGCCAACTTTGTAATTGGTATAATTGGATTGATATATATGTAATTCACTATGTCATATCCAAGTAGGCATGTATGTGAAAATATGAAGATGTGAATGTGAATTAAATCAAAGAAATGTAGAAGGAGCGAATTGCAAATGCTATAACAACATAAGGAGTAGCAGAGACATATCTATCATAGAAACGTGATCAGTACACAAAGGAATCTCATTCAACAAGTCGAGTTGCAAATCTAAGATTATCTACTGCTTCATTCTAATAGGTGGATCAGTCAAATCCTTTCACTAGGTAGACCTAACCATCTTTTGTAAATCTCTTTACCAAGTGCATACTTAATTGTATTTTTGTAAATCCTTTTGCAAGGTGGACCTAGCAGTCCTTATTGCTTCTAATGGGGTAGATCATCAGAAGTGATCAATGTAAGCTTTAACAGGCTACCTTTATACTACAATATTAAAGTTGTGGGTATCATCCCTACCCTAGTTTTACTTTCTATTTGGAAGGTTCGTGGGTCACCAAATCTTTGTGTATTAGTGTTATGATTGCTTTCATATTTTTAGTTTCTTATGCATGAAATTAGATTAGAATTTATTTGATGGATTAAATTTTATTTGAAGGATTGGATTAAAGGTTGAAATTTCTTGAAGTTTTAGAAGTTATTGATTCACCCCTCCCCTCTCACTAACTTAGTTTAGTGTTGAATATTTACAACAATTGGTATCAGAGAATTGTGGTTCTTAAGAGAAAGTTTAACAACTCGAGCAAAGATCAAGGCCATGGAAATATTCAGACTTGACAAAGCTATTAATAATGAAAAGGTAGATTTAGAAATGGCCATTGTCCAACTCAAGAAAGAAAAGGAGCAACTCTCTGAATCCTTGAAAAGAAGAAAAGAGCTTGCAATCAAATGAATGATCATCTCTACATTGAAGAAAGAATTGAAGACATTCGTTCAAGCAATTCAGATGAAGCCAATGAAGCAATCAAAGAACTCCTAGAAAAGAATGGTTACATGCAAGAAGAAGTATGAAAGCTAAGGAAAGAACAAGAAATTTAGTCAATAAGGTTATGTGAAGTTTTGGAACAAAGAAACAAGATAAAATAAGAGATAGATGGAAGGAACAATGAAATCCAAAACCAGTCCCTTCAAAAAGTAGACCTTATTGATAAACTCTCCAATGCAAATGAAGAAATCATGAGCCTAAGATTTGAAAATGAAAGAATGAGGAATGATCTAAATTCTAAAAGGAAAATCAATGAAAGAATGATAAATGATCTAAAAACTAAAAGACAAATCAATGAAAGATTGAGGAATGATCTAAACTCTGAGAAATAAATCAATGAAAGAATGATGAAATCTCAAGCATACACGAATCAATTGAATGAGCAAAACCTCTATAGACAAAAAGGAAAAGTAGGAATTGGATATACAAAAGAAGGAGAATCACCCAAGCATGGAGCTCAAAAGAATCAAAGACCTACTTGCAATCATTGTGGTAAGATAGGTCATACATCAAACAAGTGCTGGAGTAATGAAAAAGAAAAATTCAATGAAAAATGCTACAATTGCAATCAACATGATCATAGAGCTAATGAATGTAAAGAGAAACCAAAATTTGAAGGCAAATGTCACAAATGCAAGAAACATGGACATAAGTCACTAGAATGTAAAACCAAGGTATTGAATCCAATAGAGCAAATTGTGAAAATAATATTTGGATGGGACTACAACACCTGGTGCAGATGCCATTATCATAGAGAATTTGGACACATTGGTATGAATTGTGTTAAAAATCATATGAGGAAAAGAGATACTACTTAAAGATGTTTCATTTGTACTGAACTTGGTCATCTTTCCAAGAAGTACTGGTAGAATTGAAAATGAGAAGAAGGAAAAAGTTGATAACATCCAAAAACAGATGAGACAACAGTGGATTCCTATGTCCACCGAGGATACAATTCCAAGCAATGATGGTCAAGTCACTCAAGAATTGGGTGACTTTACCATTTCTAATTAAGTTCTTAATGGAGAATTAGAGCTAGGCTATCAAAAATAACATCCAAATCAGTTCCAGATTAAAAGGTGATAGAGATCCAAATCTATATTTATATACAAAGGGATCACAAAGTAATATGGATACTAATGTCTACTGAGTTACTTCTCTACTGAGTGAGGTCAGGTCATAGACTCTACTGAGCAAGGTTGGGAGAAACAAATATACCTATGGTTACCAAGTCATGAAGACTTCGTAGAGTGATCAATGCCAAGTAGTGGATGATAGTGTTTCAACATATCTACTTTCATACTAAGTATAAATGGAAAAATTTCAACAAAAGGCATGAAATCAAAATCATTTCTTACCATGAAATTTTGAGTGCTATTGCGAAGAGTGATTTTTAGTGTAATCAAAGCGATTTGAGAGAATTTCCAACAAAAGTTTTTTGAATTCTGTCAAACCCTACTGAGTGACAATGGCATCTAGTAGCAACAAGGTTAAGTGAGGATCTGACATGTTGGTTTGTGGAGTTGAGTGGAAGGCACCATATTTCAAGCTCACTCCTGCGGTTGCTAAAACCCTAAATCTAAGTGGTGTACAATCCCATATTCCTCCAAAGGTACTTCTTATCAATGATATTCACACTCATTTCAAATGTGTTATTCAAGAGATTAGTACACTAGAAATAAATGATGCCCTAGGTTAGTTATGTGTGAATGGAGTCCTAAAACTTGAGCATCAACATCTAGAAACCAAAGGGTTGACACACATCCCTCACATGCCCCATGAATTTCAAATCAAATGGATTAGGTTTATCCTCAGCTGGGTGCACAATGGGCAGCTATGGCTAGAACAACCAATTCTAATAACTAAAAAGATGATTCATTGAATCACTAGCCTCTCAATGATAGCCAAAGTGAAAACAACAAAACCCTAGGTCAGGTAGAATTGGAAAAGAAAACCCTAGCTGAATGAGATGGTAGAGGAATGAAAATTAGTAGTGTCACTGATGTAGAATTGAAGTTTGGTATTCACGTCATTGCACACAAGATATACAGTTCAAGCAGACTGAATAGTGTGTCATGTGAAGCCATGGACTTAGCTTACGAGGTGGTTAAGAATAATTTATCATACGACCTTGCCGAGCTATTACTAAGACAGCTCAACAAGAACATGGAAAGCATAAGAACCTTAAAGAATAACCCATGTAAGTTCAGTTCCTTGTTGACTTGTCTATTCTTTTATGTTTAGAAATTCTTTCCCTCTAAAGGCACTATAGTATGGAGAAAAGATGTGCTTGTGCTCTATCAAATCAATGAGTATATTGCCAAGATGGGTGAGAACTACAACAATATCATGGACAACTAGTTCGATGTATTTAAGGAGAAAATGAACAATAGGTTTAGAATTCCCAAGAAGCTAATTGAAGACTACAAAGATTATATATGTTTCATGGTGGATAGTGATAAGGTGTATATTCAGGCAGTTAAGCCTAGAATTGTGTGGGTAAAACCTCTTAGTTATGAGGTCAACATTGATGAAGCAAAGGATATTATTAAATCTCTTATCAATGAACTAGTTGATCCTAAGGTTGCATATTTTGGAACATATGATGAAGCAAAGGCCAAAATTGAACTTGAAATAAAGCTCCCTCAGGTAGTCAACAAAGGGAAAAGAAGGATTGCTAAACTAAAATCAAGTTCACCCCTTTTTTTAATCGAGGAAAAAGGTGAGGATGAGTAAGGTGAAGAAGCAAAGGATGAGGAAGAATCTGAGGAAGAAGAACCTTTAAAGAAGAAAGGCAAGGTGATCATCACCAAGCTAGATAAACCATCCATTGTAGTATTCACTAGGAGGTCAAGAAAGAAAGCTGACAAAGAAGGAGAAGCCATCATATTTAGAAAACCTCCACCCACCTTGTAGGACATATTAAAGCAATTGGAAGAAGGAGCAAGCATAATTTTTTTTAAATCATTAAAATATCAAATCAGGACAATAAAGGAGTAGAAACAAATTGAAGACCTCATGTTGAATAAAATGGATAAGTGGAAATACTCACCAGATCAGCTCGCTTCTCAAGTTCCTAGCGAGTTATTAGAAAAGATAAAGCCAAGATGGGATTTTTCTATGCAAACTGTCAAGGATATATATTGGCAAACCTTGAGGTAGTTATTACCAAGCATATCAGATGCTGAGGTGAAAGAGTCATTGAAGAGCAATGAAGAAAAAATGATACTAAAGTTTAATACTTGTGTAGTTTTGTTTAAGGACATTGAGCATGTTGTGAAGAATGCAACAAACACTTAGAAGAATATATATTTGTTACATAAACCAAGTGATTTTCCAAAAAATGTCAGAGATGATGTTGAAGAATATGAGAATGTTGAAGAAGTAATTCACTTTGACAATGAAGAAGATGAAGAGGATCAAGGACAAGAGGCTGCTAAGGAGGAAAAGCAAGATGATGAGGAGACTGACCTAGTCAAGATAGCTGCAACAGTCATTGCCTCACTTCCTCACTCTCTAAGCAAGCCAGTGTCAACATCAAGTGTGGAGACAACATCAACAAGTTTGATTGTAACCACTAGTGACATCTCAAATGTCCAATTACTCTTTACTCCCACTTAGCCTAGAGCATCACAGACAGAAGTGACTTCCAGTTCATCCACTGAGCTGCAGATTCTTCCTTCATCTACCGAGTTGAGTACTTTAGTTTTGACTTCTCCAATTTTGACTTCTTTAGTTTTGAGTACATCAATTTTGGGTTCCTCAAGTATTTCTGTAAGTATTACTTTAGTCAGTATAGTATCAATTCTTATTGCAAGCCCTAGTATCTCTACCATTGTTTCTATTCTGGATACAAAAGAAATAAGCGTAAGGATAGTTGAGACCAAGGTTCAACCGAACACAAAATTTTTGGGGAAAGGAAAGGAGATAGAAGAAGATATTGGTTTAGATGAGGAAATAGTAATCCCCAATTGGGATATTTAGAAGCTTACTCCAGATCAAATGCAGACATTTGGTGAACTCCTCCAAAAGAAGGCTAAACAACAAAAGCTAAGAGAGGAGAGAGATAAAGAGTTCAAGATAATTGAAGATGCTAAGAAAATTTTGGCGGAGGCTATAGGAATTGAGATTGATTCTTCTCAACCTATCTTATATCATCTAGTAGAAGCTATCCAAAAATTTAATGAGACATTGATGGACAAGATAAGCTAGTGCAGAAGGCTGAAAATAAGTTTGACAATAAAGTGCTGAAAATATTGCTCAACAGATTGCCATTGATCAAGTAGAGTTCTCTACAATTTTAGGCAATTTAGAAACATGATTTTCAAATGTGTCATCACTTTTTGGGAAGCTATGTGATGTTTCTAGTTTTACAAAGGAGATAAAGGACAAATTGTCCAAAATAGATGAAGATCCAAAAACTAGTGCTCAATAGTTGCAACTTGACCCCAGTTCAAGCTCTGCACACTTCAAGAAAATAAGTTTCTTGTTAGATATGTAAGCAGAAATGCTAAGGGAAGAAGCAAGGATTAGATCCACATTGATTGACATACAAAACATGATCCTTCCCAAAATGGATGCACTACAAAAACATATTACATATTCAAAAACTCTAATTCATGATAATAACTTCTCTATTGCAGACCATATGATAGAATTGTCAGCAAAGGTACAAATTGTACTTCATACATGTAAGGTCCTACAGGAAAATTAGGATAAAGCCTTCGCAATCATTCTCAAGGTACATTTTGAGTTTTTGTCTCATTTTAGTGTTTCTATGTAAATAAAATAGAATAAATCTTTGGCATTACTGTCAAAAAGGGGGAGAGAGACACATAGTATGAGGAGAAATATGCTATGGGGGAGAACTTGCAATAAGTAAGAAATAAATAGAAAGACATGTTGTATATAGCAAGAAGATGTATAGTATACTGTATATACCTTACAAAATCAATTTTGAAAAATCCCAAAAAGTACTATACTCTAGCAAGCCAATATCACGTGGTGATGGATATAAGGTATTCAATTATGGCTGATTAGTGTTTTTGAGACTAATGCGAAAGGGGGAGATTGTTGACATATCGCTCAAGTTTATTATTAGTGACACACATTATTTAGATTGTATATAGCTACTAAGTTCATTGTATAGTTCTTAGTGTTTACAATGTAATTCAGTTGTTCATTGAGTTCTATAGTTGCTACCGAGTCCTTTGGAAAAATTTAAATGATTACTGAGAAGATTCAGTTAATGTGAAGACCAACAGTGTAAACCGTGCATTTCAATCGATGCCAAGTTTATCAGTGGTTATCGAGCAGTGTAGTGTTCATCAAGTTCATAGTGTATGTGATGAGAGTCTAGTGTTAACCGAGCTTCCTAGTGTTAACCAAGAGACTTAGTTTATATTGAGCTCGAGGTGAGAATGTTTACCAAGTCACACAATGTAAATCAAGAGACTTAGTTTATATGATGCGTTTTACAATGTCTACCAAGTCATCAGCGTAGACTAAGTTCAAGACCACTTAGAAGTGATCAATATGGACCGAGGTTCTACGTCTACCGAGTGAATAACGATGTCGAGGAATGATAGTGGATGCCAAGTATTAGAACCTCACTGATTTAGTCTTTAGAACCCAAATGTCTTCATGTGGGTTGACTCTATAACATTTGTGTAAACTTGTATGATGGCCGACTTTATAATTTGTATAATTGGATTGATATATATGTAATTTATTGTTTCATATCCAAGCAAGCATGTATGTGAAAATATGAAGATGTGAATGCAAATTAAATCAAAGAAAAGCAGAAGGGGTGAATTGTAAAGGCCATAACAGCATAAGGAGCAACAAAGACATATCTATCATAGAAAGATGATCAATACACAAAGAAATCTCATTTAGCAAGACAAGTTACAAATCTAAGATCATCTATTGCTTCATCCTAACAGGTGGATCAGTAAAATCCTTTCACAAGGTAGACCTAACGATATTTTATAAATCTTTTTACCAAGTGCATACTTAATTGTATGTTTGTAAATCCTTTCACAAGGTGGACCTACCAGTCCTTATTGCTCCTAATAGGGCAGATCACCATAAGTGATCAATGTAAGCTTTAACAGGTTACCTATATATTGTAGTACTAAAGTTGTGAGTATCATCCCCACCCTAGTTTTACTTTCTATTTGGAAGGTTTCTGGGTCACCAAATCTTTGTGTATTAGTGTTATGAATGCTTTCACCCTTTCAGTTTCTTATGCATGAAATTAGATCATAATTTATTTGATGGATTAAATGATATTTGAAGGATTGGATTAAAGGTTGAAATTTGCTGAAGCTTTAGAAGATACTGATTCACCCCTCCCCTCTCAATAACTTAGCTCAGTCTTGAATATTTCCAATAAGGAAGTATCATATTTTGAATATCTACCAATGTAGATTTGATTTTTGCCTCTTCTTTAAGCAGTTCTGCCTTCATATCTGTCAAAAATTAGATCCTTTTGAAATGGGTAGAGCTTGAAATTGGTTCAAGCTACAATTGCTAAGCACTCACCTTAAGATCTTCATCTATCTTAGACAATTTGTCTTTTATTTCCTTTGTAAAACTTGGAATATCACATAATTTACCAAAAAGTAAAGTTACATTTGTACAAGAAGTTTCAAGAGAATCCAAAATAGTAGATAAATCTATTTGGTAAATGGAAATCTTTTGAGCAATAAGTTCTAAGACTTTATTCTCAAACTTCTTCTCTACTTTTCGTAATAACTTGTCTTGTCCATCTAGATCTTCATTATACTTTTGTATTGCATCTGCCAACTGATACAAAACATGACTGGAATGTCAACTAAAGTAACACTAAGTTTGACTTGAATGAAACTATAAACAATTGATTAGGCATATAAACTCCTAAAAATGACCCTCAAAAAATGTTTAAATTAACACCATCCTCGACAATGACACCAAAAATGCTTGGTTAAAAGATTGAACTGGAAACTAAGGCTTTTGTTCATTTTCAAACATCTAAGATAACACCGAAAACTCTTCATTAGACCCATTTTTTAGAGTAAATAGATATTTCCTTAATAATTAAAACATTTTGATTTAATTATTAAGTCACTAATTATCTCTAGTTTACTTAAGCAAAACTTTGGGCATATAATAATTAATTCTTTTTTTAATTATTGTCATGCAACCTAGAGGGTTTTGATCTCCTTTTATAAGGATTGATCTCTTTGTATATTGATTCACTTTTGATAATAGCAATTTATCTTTTTGCTCATCAAGAATGTCTCGTCTATGGATCCAGAAATTCTAGCCTCCATAGCTTTTTCTTCTCTCTTTTTGTGAATGGTGTTTACATGTAGGTGATTCTTGGGAGTTGTGGGGTTGATCTTTCATCAACTTCAACATGGCATTAGAGCTCTATATCTTCATGCCCCTATTCTATTTATAAGAAGGTTGGCTTGGATTTCAAATTTGTGCTTTTGGTTTCAAAGGATTTGGGTTCTTTAGAATGATTTTTTTGGATCTAGGGGGGTCACTAATTTTTGGGTCACTTTGAGCCCAAACGAACATCACCGTTGAGTTTAGGGCGCCCGAAACCCTTATTTTCTTATAAAATTCATCCAATTTAGACAGTTGAAATCTGAGGCAAAAAAATATTGCTCACATATTAGGCACGTTACTTGAGGTAGTTATTTATAGATTTTTTGACATGTAAATCAATGGTTTTGGCATAAAAATTGAGATTTTTGGCTCACAAATCAAGATTTTTTGGTACAAAAATCAAGTTTTTTTGGCATAAAAATTGAGATTTTTTCGTAAACAAATTGAGATAATTTTATACATAAGTAGAATGCTTTTGAGGTAATTTTTGGCACTATTGGATATGCTTTCCAATGCATTTGGCACAGATCCTAAGGTAGTACTTTTTATTTTATTTTGTCCTTGCAACTCTTTTTTGACCTACATGTGGTTTTCTGGCCGTAACTTGCTCATCCAAACTCTATTTTTTGCAAACAAGATATCACTAGAAAGCTAGTTTTGAGCCCGTTCTAGTGGTACAAGTTATTTTCAGTTTTAGTGCTTTTTTATGGCTGTTTTAGGTGTCAAATTTGGGAGTTCTATTTTACACATCATGAGACATATCTTGAGACATTCTATTTTCCAAATTTTGCTCCAGGCACATTCTATTCATTCTTTTTCATTTTTGCATTCTAGTCTATATCTTGGTTGTTTCAAGTTTGGCGATCAATTTCATTGCTTCAAATGATTCGTCCTGGTTTATATTTTTACAAACACACTACGATAAAGTGTCACTCTATTGGATTTTAGGATCTTGAACATCTTCGTGTTTTTTTGTACTCACACTAAATTATAAAGTGTCTTGGGGGGTTTCATGTTGGGCATATTCACTATCTTCCTTTGTCAAGTGAGTGTCCCTTCCAGAAGATTAGCCTCATGATGTGTTGATGACACATACCATTATAGGTGTTTGTACTTCTTTCGTACTCTCGATGTTCCTGGTTCTTCTTTTTGTAGGAGATATTAGATTTAGTTTTAGTGTTCATCTCTCACCTCTCAACATTATAGGGGGTTATGTTGGTTTTATTGCTTTCTTGGTTCGATAGAGTGAGCTATGTATTCAATATTTGATCCTATGTACTGGGCAATTGTAGTGGCTGGATACTTATGCATTTCAGTAAGATGGATCATTTACCATATAGACATTCTTCCATTACTATTTTTTAAGGCCATGAAGATACCTTCCATCTTTGATTGATCAACTCTTCAGACTTAGCCTTCTCTACCTAGTCATGTTCTATATAGTGGAGATTCTTTAGATCAACAATTTGATAGTGTTTATAGCTTCATGCTTTAGTGGTGTTCTTCATGATCATCTTTTTTTCCTATCTTCTGGGATATTCCCTAGTTTGGAGGCTTCTTTAGTCCTTCACTAGTTCTTTCAACATTATTTCTATCTCTTTTTGGAGTTGGGTTTTTCCCATGTGGTTTTCTCTATTTTTCCTCTTTTTAGAGATTTGGTTATGCTTGGGTACCTTATCAAGCCTTGTTGTTGGGACCCAAATTTACTTTCAGCAGTAGTTTCTAAGTTTTTAGCTACTCCCTAAGTTAATCTTAAAGGGGGGTGTTCGAATAATAGGATATTGTCTTATTAATTAAATCATTTTGATTTAATTATTAAGTCATTTATTATCTCTATTTTACTTAAGCTAAACTTTCGGCATATAATAATTAATTATTTTATTAATTATTATCATGCAACCTAGGTTTTACCAGTTAGGATTTTGATCTCCTTTTATAAGGATTGATCTCTTTGTATATTGATTCACTTTTGATAATTGCAATTTATTTTTTTGCTCATCAAGAATGTCTCATCTATGGATCTAGAAATTCCAGCCTCGATAGCTTTTTCTTCTCTCTTTTTGTAACAAGTGTTTACATGTAGTGATTCTTGGGAGCTGTGGGGTTGAACTTCCATTAAATCCTACATGGTATTAGAGGTCCAAATCTTCATGCCCCTATTCTATTTATAAGAAGTTTGGCTTGGCTTTCAGATCTATGTTTTTTTTTCTTTCAGAGGGTTTTATTTTTTTAGATGGTTTTTGTATTGGATGGGGTCAATGATTTTTGGGTCACTTTGAGCCCAAATAGACATCACCGTTGAACTTAGAGTGCCCAAAAATCGCTATTTTCATATAAAATTTATCGAATTTGGACACAGTTGGATTCTAAGGCCAAAAAATATTGCTCACTAAAATCAAGATTTTTTTGGTGCAAAAATTGATATTTTTGGCTCACAAATTTAAATTTTTTTGCACACAGATCAAGCTTTTTTGTTCAAAAATCAAGATTTTAGGCATGCAACTCGAGATTTTTGTATAAAAATCAAGATAGTTTTGTATGAAACTGCATGCTTCCTAAGGTAATCTTTGTTGCTTATGGGAACACTTTCTAATGCATTTGGCATAGATCTTGAGGTGGTAATTTTTATTTTATTTTGCCCTTCTAGCCTTTTTTTGACCTATGCATGATCTTCTGGCCGTAACTTACTCATCTGAACTCCAATTTTGCAAATGAGATATCATCAAAAAGTTGGTTTTTAGCTCGTTTTAGTGGTGTAGGTTATTCTTAGTTTTGGTGCTTTGTTGATGGTTGTTTTGACTGTCAAGTTACGAGTTCCATTTTGCACTCCTAGAGACATATCTTTAGACATTTCATTTTTCAGATTCTACTCCAAGTACATCCCATTATGTTTTTTTTTGCATTCTGGTGGATATCTTGGTTATTCTAGGTCTAGAGATCATTTTTTTTCTTCAAATGATTTTTCATGGGTTGTACTATCTCTTATATCAACATTATGTCTCTTTTGATCTTTGTTGAAATCCTTTTCTAATATTTTTGCAAACACACTGAGATAAAATGTCACTCTATTGCATTTCAGGATCTTGCACATCTTTGTGTTTTGTCATACTCACACTACATTATAAAGTGCCTTGGGGAGTTTTATGTTGGCCATATTTTTCATCTTCCTTTGTCAAGTGAGTGTTCCTTCCACAACATTAGCCTCATGATGTGTCGATGACACATGCCATTATAGGTGTTTGCACTTCTTTTACACTCTCAATATTCATAGTTGTTCTTTTTTTAGTAGCTATCACATTCAGTTTTAATTTTCATTTCTTACCTCTCAGCATTATAGGGGGGTTATGTTGGTTCTATTGCTTTCTTGGTTTGATGAAGTGAGATATGTATTTAGTATTTGATTCTTGTACTAGGCAGTTGCAATGGTTGGATACCTATGCATTTTGCTGAGATGGATTATTTACCATATAGACATTCTTTCATTCCTATTTTTGGAGGCCATGAAGATACCTTCCATCTTCAATTGATCAACTCTTTAGACTTAGTATTCTCTACCTAGTCATTTTCTATACAATGGAGGTTCTTCAGATCAACAGTTTGATAGTGTTTGCAGCTTCATGATTCACTAGTGCTCTTCGTGATCATCTTTTGTTCCTTTCTCCTTGGACATTCCCTAGTTTAGAGGCTTCTTCAGTCCTTCACTAGTTCTTTCAACATTCTTTCCATCTCTTTTTGGAGTAGATTTTTTCCCATGTGGTTTTGTCTATTTCTCCTCTTTTTAGAGATTTGGTTGTACTTGGGTACCTCATTAGGCTTTGTTTGCCAGGACCCAAATTTACTTTCAGTAGTAGTTTCTAGGTTTTTAGCTACTCCCTAAGTTTATCTTGGGGGGGGGGGGGGTGTTAGATTAATAAGATAATTCCTTATTAATTAAATGATTTAATTATTAAGTCACTTATTATCTCTAGTTTACTTAAGCTAAACTTTGGGTATATAATAATTAATTCTTTTATTAATTATAATCATGTACCCTAGGTTTTACCAGTTAGGGTTTTGATCTCCTTTTATAAGGATTGAACTCTTTTTAATTTACTTAATTCACTTTTGATAATAGCAATTTCTCTTTTTTTTCTCATTAAAAGTTTCTCATCTATGGATATGAGAATTCCAACCTCCATAGCTTTTTCTTGTCTCTTTTTGTGACAGGTGTTTGCATGCAGGTGATTCTTGGGAGCTATGGGCTTGATCTTTCATCAACTTCAACATTGTATCAGAGAAAGAAATCTCCTAAGATGGTCTCTTCGCATTTGTATACATATAAAGTAACACTAATTTTGACTTGAATGAAACTATAAACAATTGATTATGCATACAAACTCCTAAAAATGACCCTCATAATAGGTTTAAATTGACACCATCCCTAGCAACACCACAAAAAATGCTTTGTTAAATTATTGAACTAGAAACAAAGGCTTATGTTCATTGATTGGACATCCAAGATAGCATCCAAACTCTTCCTTAGACCCATTTACTTAATCGACCAGGGATGTAAACTTAAAAAGATGTCTACAAAGTATACTCTTTAAACCTCTTTAACTGTGATTTCTATCCTATAGAATTAAGAACATAAATACTTAATCTACGTGCAAGTGTAAGAAAGTTTAACTAAATAGTGGAAATAGAAATAAAAATAGGATTCTACACTATTTTCCTTTGCTACAAGAACAACTAATGGTTCTATTATCGATGGCTATAGGAGCCACATAGTTCTTATTTAGTCCTAGCACAATGAAAATTAATTCTACCAAATAGGTTCGCTCACCAAATGGCCCCCCTTGGATGTGTGAACTGTAAGAATTTTCCTTAGGAAAAAATTTACCCAAGATCAAGGAAATCAAACACAAGCACATCAGTAAACCAACAAGGTATGATCAGAATAACAATATCCAGAATTGATTTATTGCTATTCAATTCAATGTGAAAGTACACTACGAGGGCCTATATATAAAGGCCTCTGGAATGCTTCTAGAATGCATAAGAATCAACAACATGATAAGTCATACAACTAGGCACATGTCCACCAGATGTGGGTTATCCTCCATTAAGCTCAGGAATAAGTGCGATGATGAGAGGATAAGCCTACAAAGGTGTAGCACGCAAAATTATGTTGTAGACACCATGTGCTAAAATAGGAGTGTGAATAACTATGTTGTCTACATTACAACTCAATTAATTATGCAAATTCCAATGGGGTGCCTGACATAATGATCCAGCCAAAATAACCTTAGACATAATAACCCCACCATAATAGCCCAATGACAAAATAACCCAGGGTCACAATAACCCATGGTTAAGATAACCCATGGAAAAAATAACCCATAGTCATTCTAGATCAAGTTAGTATGCTTAAAAAGGGATTGTGAGGCACCATAGAGGATATTTAGGTCATTTTTAGACCATATATCCATTATATATCCCTAAAATAGCCTTAAAACATCTTTAATATACAATTACCAATAGAGGGGAAAAGTTTTTTTATCATGACAGTAATGATGAGAATCGTTTTTTAATATTCACCACCACACAAAATTTGCAACTACTAAAAGAATCTGAAAATTGGTTTAGTGATGGTACATTTAAAATAGTACCAAGTATTTTTCAGTAGTTGTACACAACTCATGGCTTGAAAAATGATGCAATATTTCCACTCATCTATATTCTTATGACCAACAAAACAAGATCCACTTATACACAAGTACTTGTAAACTTAAAATAATTGCAACTTGATCTAAAACCAAAAACTATACTTATTGATTTTGAATTAGGTTTCAAGGGAGCTATTTTTGAAATTTTTCCAAATATCACTATTCGAGGATGTCTTCTCCATTTCTTTTAGTTCTTGTGGAGGAAAGTTCAAGAAGTAGGTCTACAAATATATTACAGTGTGGATGAAATATTTTCATTTGAGATCAAAAAACTACTTGCATTAGCTTTTGTGCCTCAAATATATGTAATAAATGCATTTGAAATAATTCTACAATCTCCTTATTATATAGAACATGAGGAGACTTTGCAACCCATAATTGATTATTTTGAAGACACATGGATTGGAAGACTAACCCATAATTGATTATTTTGAAGACACATGGATTGGAAGACTAACCCATAATTGATTATTTTGAAGACACATGTATTGGAAGACTAACTAGAAGAGGCAATAAACGATCACCCAAGTTTCCAATCACAATGTGGAATTGCTATTCAACAATTCAAGATGATCTTCCCAAAACTAATAATTCTATTGAGGGATGACATAGAGGATTTGGCGAATCGCTTCAATCATCGCATAGCTCAATCTGGAGATTCATCAAAGTAGTGAAAAAAGAACAGAGTCACCAAGAGAATAAAATAGAGAAATATATGGCTGGACACACTACACTACCAAGCAGGAAAAAATACTATGAACTCAAAGAAAGACTAAAAAGACTAGTTGATGGTTATGAAAATAATAATATTTTAGATTATATAAGAGGCATTGCTCATAATTTGACACGTTAATTGAAAATTTGAATACTTTTTTTTCTTAGAAATATACTTGTAATTTATAAATTTTGTTTTCCTTTCTCTATAATCTTATGGGGTTATTTTGTCCATGGGTTATTATGGCTGGGTTATATTGGCCATGTTATTATGTCCTATAATCACTCCAGTGTTGTAGACACCATGTGCTGAATTATAGTTGCTTACTTCTGTGTTTTCAACATGACAACTCATAAAAGTACGCAAACTCCTAAGTGTCTCACCAAATAAATAATAAAATAATGCATTAACCTAAGTGAACTTAAGTAAAGTGTAAATAGTAAATATGTATTTACACCGACACTCTCCCTTAAGTGCAACTTAGGGGAATACCCTTGAGCTTATGAAAGCTAGGATGAAATGCATGATGGGTCCCGACTTCTAGGCCATGTTAGGTACCCATGTACATAATGAAATGTAATCTCTCATAAAGTGAAGAAAGAGGGAAAAAATCATGGGAAAAACCTCCCCTAAAAAGAGAGATGAAAAAATTAGATGCATGGATGGATGGAGTAATAAAGACCCCCCCATTACGACATACATCAAGTATATACAATAGAGAAGCGTGAGAAGAACACTATCCCAAAAGAGGAAAAGGTCTCGAGAAGAAGAAGAGATACAAGGTAGTCGCCCCCCCCCCCCAAATGTAGTGTGTCGATCAGTGAGAAATGTTCCAATGTAGAAGTTGATCCATGACCATTGAATGATGTTCCTTCCCTTTGGAAGAAACAATGACAGAGGTATAGGTGATATGCTTCCCCTGTGTGTAGAAAGAATCCCAATGATGAATGATATCCTTGAAACCTGCTCAACTGTCCCTGTGTCGATGCTGATGGTCGCCCCTTCTAAGATTGCTGAAAAGAACGAGTGCAAATCTGACAAGGATGGATGTAGAACCTATTTCAAAGAAAAAAGTGTCTCCTCAAATGATAAAGAGACCTCCTGCAACTGTTGTAGATAAGAATCCACAATCACATTACCCTACAAAGACTGATCATGTAGAGAATGGACATGAGAGTTAGAATGGGCCCTAACAACAATTGTAGAAGGATCATCTTCAGCAAAGAGAAGATATAAATAATCAAAGACGTCTCCAAAATCTACTATGTGTGACTCCATGAACAAACTTGCAATGTCTGCCAAGAAGTCATCACCTAAGGCTAGAACTGGAAGACAAAGTGTACCCTGCTATGTTGAAGTACATGAATTGATCATTGTGGCAATGGATGAAGTATTCACCACAACAAAGAGAAGAAAAATATCATCAATGATGTCTCCCACATCTTCAATGTGAGACTCCATGAACAACACTACAGTGTCTAGAAGGAAGTCGTCACATGAAGGTAAAGTATGAAGACATGAAGGTTCCTGCTGCACTGAATCCAAAGCATCTATGGCTAGAATTGGATCAGTAGAGGCAATAGGAGCATTTGGAGGTGTGATCACATCTAGAATGACTAGATGTAGAATGTCTTCTGGAAATGGAGGAACACATGGATCTCCATATGCTTCCCAAAGAGCCATCCACATATCATGAGGAAAACTTGCCATTCTAAGAGGAGTAAAAACTTCCTTACTCATACTATTATACAGTAAGCGACAAAGTTGTAAAAGATGTGTCCAATTAAAATGTGGGGGCAATGAATAGAGATAAGGAAACACTTCTTGATGGTCTCTTAGACTCCTCTAAAAGTAGTATTTTTGTCCACAGAACCTATAATCTGATTGCAGATCTGGAAAGTAGACAAAAAATGCACTTTCAAAAAAATGAAACTTGATTATGTGTCTAGATGAGCCCGTAGTAAGTATTTGAAGTGGCAAAAATTGGGATTTGCAAGTTGCAAAAAAATTCAAGAACAAAGATCTCAAACCACCTGCACCAATGTGTAGATCATGAAATTCTACCCGAAAACAAAAAAATTGCTCGCAAAAAGGAGTTCGTATGAGGGAGATATTATTTTTTGAAAATCGTTGTTGTAATTATTTTTCCTGAATCGCTGTCGTCTCACCTCCAAAAATCAAATGGCTCTAGATTTTGCATCAGATGTCCTATTTGGATGAAACAAAATCTGATTTGGGGGTTTTTTGACTTTTGAATGTGATGCAAATATCTAATTTGCACCAACAAGCTTCAATCTTAACCTACAAAAAATCTCCTACAGGCCTGATGGCCAATTTTTTTGAAAAAAAAATGCAGATCCAAAAAAATTGTAGAGATACAGATGGAAAAAAATGAAAAATGAAAAATAAATATAATGATCATACCAATTTTGCAAATTAGGCCTTTGGGTTGCCGGTTTGCAAAAAAAATGTTGCCTCAATTTTGACTATGGCCCAACTTAGGTAAATTTATAGTCAAATTTCACTGAATTGATGCTTGAGATGTAATGGCAAGGTCTGCTTTGGCTCTAAATGCTCCCAATGACTGTGATACTCTAGATCTAGGTCGAGGTGCTGAAGTAAGAATGGTCTCGAATGACTATGTGAAGAGAATCTCCCTGAGCTCTAATACCATGTAAGAATTTTCCTTAGGACAAAATTCACCCAAGATCAAGGAACTCAAACATAAGCACAGCAGTAAACCAACAAGGTATAATGAGAATAACAATATCCACAATTGATTTATTGCTATTCAATTCAATATGAAAGCACACTAGGAGTGCCTATATATAAAGGCCTCTGGAATGCTTGTAGAATGCATAAGAATCAGCAACATGATAAGTCATACAACTAGGCACATGTCCACTAGATGTGGGTTATCCTCTATTAAGCATAGAAGTAAGTGCGATGATGAGAGGATAAGCCTACAAAGGTGTAGCATGCAAAATTATGTTGTAGACACCATGTGCTAAAATAGGAGTGCGAATAACTCTGTTGTCTACATGACAACTCTATTAATTATGCAAACTCCAGTGTTGTAGACACCATGTGCTGAATTAGAGTTGCTTACTTCTGTGTTGTCAACATGACAACTCATAAAAAGTATGCAAACTCCTAAGTGTCTCACCAAATAAATAATAAAATAATGCATTAACCTAAGTAAACTTAAGTAAAGTGTAAATAGTAAATACTTATTTACACCAACAAGTATATATGCATCTAAATTATTACTTTCTATCATTTCTATATTATCTTTGTTGTTTAATATGTTGGAAGTCTAATGGGAAAGTAAGCTATTGGAAACTCAAATACCTTGCTTAATAGAAGTACTCAATGATCTATCTGTACCAACTTGATCTTTTTGTTGTTGTTCTATTAGATACCACAGAAAAATGCTATGTTGACATCAATGACAAACATCATCATGAATGTAACATATCATCATGATAATTCTCCAATCATGTTTCTACAATACTCCCCCATGAAAGTATCATCATCATTCATCTTCCAATAAATCTTGCCCATGCGATGCTTGAATTGAATAAGAAACAAATTTCAAAAGCTCTATGAAAGAGTACAATAATAGATATGTTCTTAAGAGGAGGGCTTTCCTAATTTTGAAGAGTAAAGTGGAAAATGCTGTAGAGGAAAGAAAATTGATATGGAATAAGATATATGGACTAATTATTGATGATGAATATAAAGATTAGGAAGAAAGGGATGAGAAGGAACATGTAAAATTGTACAACACAAAAGATATTAATAATGACATAGAAAATCTTGTTGACACAATTCACAATATAGTACTATTTTTTGATTTGATATCAGTAAAATTTGTTGTTGTTGTGTTCTAATATTTGAGTTTACAAATTTTATTGATATCAAATCAAAAAATAGTATAAATTGGAAAAATTATAATCTATCTTTGAGAATTTTATTGCTATTACAAACTCTATTGAACTATATATGGGGCTTGATTCAACAACTTTATTTAAAGCAACTACAAAAACTAACTTCCTAGGATCTAGCCTTAACAACGAGAACTTGGCAATAAAATAAATTACAACATCATGATACACATCTTGATTGAATAAGTCTTCCAGTAAATACAATACATAATGACCTCTAAATTTGTGCTACATTTGGTAGTTAGGCTAACTCGATCTTTGGTGGTTCATAAATATAATGTGGCTGCATAACCTTGCTATTAATTCCTTCATACAAATTCCCTCCTTTGACTTATTCTTGTAATAGATTAGTATGCACACAATATTTCACATCACATATTCATTCCATTAATTCATGATAAGAATTTAATGCACATCTACCAATCCTTGCTCACAATACTTGGTTGTAGGAACCTACCTGTAGACACCCAAAAATTAGAAAAGACTTGAATTACGCAATTCTGATCAATCAATGCAAATTGAGGAGAAAATTAGAAATACACAATTATAGACTTTCAAATCAAAATCACATCTAGTCATTAATTATCTATCAAATCGACAAGACATAAATCAACTTTAAAAGAGGAGAAAAACAATTCAAATTCATAAAATGAAATTCAAAAAGGGAGGAAGAAAAAGAAAAAGTCTTGGAAATAAATAAATATTTATTAAATCAATTATCCTCACAAAATAGAAAATCTTCCCTTTTCATTTAAAACAATTAGACATATCATCATTTATCCTCAAAATCAAGTCAGTTGGATTCTTCTTCCTGGTCTCTTATGAGATATTTTCAGTTTCACTTTCATCCACTAGTCAAAGGTGAAAATCTTGATTCTTACCCCAACCCCTTCTGAAATCCTATAAATAGGAGGGGAATCCAAGAGCCAAAGGACCCAAGTTTTAGGCATTTGTACTATAGACACACTCTGAGTTATCATTTTAGCATTATCATTCTAGCAAATTCATAGCATTTTAGCATTATTTTTATGTCATTTAGCATCATTTATTACATGTTAGATTATTGTATGTCCATTTTCATAGCATTATAAGGGTTGTTATCTTCACATAATCTGCATTATAGTCATAGATCTTGCATGCATTCTTGTAGATCCACATTCTAAGCATACTCCTATTCTAGATTATCATTGAGATGCTGGTCTAAGAGCTTTCTTAGTAGTTCTAGTTAGGGAAACATGAGATGCTCATAGAATTTACATTTTGATAACAATTTCTTGGGTTTAGTCTAGTTCATTGTTATTCTATCTGCATTCCACATTAAAGTTTCATGAATACACATTTACACCATGCACAAATTGGTGCCCATCGTCGGGCTTGAGCTCAAATCCTCTCTATTTTCATATCTTTCAATCTAATCTTTTGTTTTTAGTATAGATATGTGTTTCTTGCTATTTCCTTGTGCAGATATGATCGATTACAGGTTCTACGACATTCTAGTGGCTTCATATCAGTGAGAGTAAAGTCCCAAAGTCTTCCCCGAACACATGAGAGCCGGATCTAAATCTTCTGACACTTCTGAGCTTTGTTTTAACACTTTTGAGAGATATTTTAGTGCTTCTAAACTCTATTTTAATGCATTTAATCTTTCTAAAGCACTTTTAAATAGTTTTGTAACACATTCAAATCTTTCTATAGCACTTATAAAGAGTTCTGTAACATATTTAGTTATTCTTGAAGCACATATAAGCTATTTTACCAATACATTTGACTTTATCATAGTGCATTTGCCAAATTAAACAGTGCACACCAAAATTTCTGTAATGCATATGGTTATTTCTGTAACGCATTTGATAAAAATTACAATTTCCTGAATCTAACTTCTAGATCCGAATATTGTTTGCTTATAGGTCCCTTCCAAGTTAACAAAAGCTCTCAGATTGTAGACAACATGTGACAAGAATGAAGACACTCCTAAATGTGCCTAGCCTTTGCTAGCTCCGAATCAGGTAAGTGGACCTTGGCTCTTGTTAATATAAAGTGTGGCATTTTAAAGTTCCAAACATTGCTTACTAGAAGTGTTCAGTCTCGCCAATTCAAAATAGAAGTAGGCCTATGCTCTCAATTCCTTTGAGTTGATCAGAATGCCCGACCTTCTGTAAAGATTGATTACAACTGAATGAGGAAATAATCCACACATGGCTTAACTAGGAGCCACTTTGTCTTCACTAGTACAAGGGTTGGCGATTAAACCTTTGCATTTGATGTGTTTGGGAAGCCAAAAAAATAGGGATATGCTCTCACTCTTCTCGAGTGATTAGATTCCCAAACCTATTTGTGATTTCCATTTTCTACTTTCCACTAGGTAGGATTGTCTAGCCATAGAAAGACTACCTCCTGAGTTGCCTTAATAGGGCTGGTGAGAGGGATTGCCTCCCAATCTTGTACTCTCAATCAAATGCAAGCCACCTGTGTTCAGAATATAGCCTTCCTCTAGTAGTCCAGTAAGGGATTGCACCAAACCTCCTTAGCATTGGTGGGAAGCTCTCTATCACAAGAGAGGTAAATCCAAACATAGTTGGTTAAACACTAAGACCCACTAGTCACCGACTTTAGATAACTTTGTTAGGAAGCCCTTTCCTTTCACTTTATAGGTGTATGCAATTTTATGTTTTACTTTGATTTATACTGCTATTCTACTTGGATGTGTCTTAAAAATTTAATAATGAACACTATTGTGGATCACTGTCCTTCCGAAAGATGCAACTTCAAACTGAAACATTGAGAAACCAATTCCAAAACAAGAACATTGCTGAAAAATCCTAAAGTAGTGCATATACTGCATGAAACAATGCATTTGAACACTCCTATGACACTTTTGATCTCTGATATAATGCATATTCTTGCAAAACAACACATCTGAACCTTTAAACGACACATTTGCACAATCAAACAATGCATCTAAATCATTAAACAATGTATATGACAATTAGAATAATGCATCTAAACATTTAAAAAGTGCATATGATCAGTTAAAAAACACATTTGATCAATCCTGTTACACATTGGAGCAAAAACATAAAATAGAGGCCATCTACAAGCTTGATAATTCTTAACAAATGACAAATTTGGATACCCTTTTTCCTCACTGGTATTTTACAAGTATGAGAGATTCCCTAATTGACTAGAAACATCTTTTTGAAACAAGTAGAGCTACAAATGTCATTATCAACCCAATAGTTATTATTGTTTCATTTCGTACATCAAGCCAAAAATGTTCAGAAACACACATCTGTCCCCTACCCAACTTTGTGAAAGAGAACTCATCTCATCAACATTGTCAAACACCTTGTCCAACCTAGCTTGTTACTACAAATGAATCATGGTCAATAGAAACCCTCACATTTCTAAAATGCCTAAGAACTAAAGGAATCCAACTCACATTTCTTGCCACCACATAAAACCAACATAGCTACAAAATTGAAATGATTGCCTATACAAGTAAGTACTAGATTAGCAAGTAGAACCATCAAATGCACAAAACCTTTAAATCTCCTTGAACCTAATGCACCAATAGATTGCTCCTAGAATGTAGTTATTCACAAGTCACCATCATTCAGTCAAAATCCATAATCCTTAGCCACAATGGGTTCATCTAACATATGGGACGACATGAGTATTGAAACTAAAATTGAAGATTTTCAATAAAATTTTGAACTTGTCAACATCATGGACAAGATACTCAAGAAATATAAGGAATGTTATATACTATTATTAGCACAACAAGGTGCGAAATCGCCATCTAATTTTGATGTGAACAACTTGAAACGAACAAAGAAGATGTTGGATATAATTGTCTAATTGTGTGTTGTCTTTGATGTCACAAAAATGTCATATCAATTTTTAGTTAGTGCTTACCGAGCTCATTTGGTCAGCAAGACAGTTTTCCTTGTCTACCGAGCATTCTTGAAGTTTACTCTATGAAGATAGTGTCTATCGAGCTCACTCGAGTGTTGAAGGAAATTATGGTAGAAAGTAGTGTTAACCGAGTTCTCATGGTTAACAAAGAGAAAGTTGGATAGAGTCAGTATTCACTGAGTTCACTTGGTTGTCAAAGGATCTTTGCAAGTTCACAGTGTTAAACAAACTTCTATTGGTTAACACAATAAATCATCTCAGAACCAATGTTTACCAAGTAGGGTTGGCTAATAAAGGATTTTGTTGTTTTGGCATGAGAAGCTTAATTATTTCAAGTAGTGGTTCTAGCCAAAAATGGTAATCATTAGTGGTTATTCTAAATTGTATTGAACTGACTTGACAATCTGGATGATATAAATATAAGGTCAAGTTGTGGTTTTCAAGTGTGTGCAAGTGTATTGATTGAATTAAAAAAGGAAAGAGTGAGAGAAAACTTGAAGGATAAGCAGATATCCTTGTGGAGTAGTGGTGCAGGAGCACCTAGGAAATATGCCAAGTTTCCTAAATCATTTTTGGCTTGTAGTGGTCTTGGCTAGACCACATGAATAAGGGCTATGGGATAAAGGCCCAAGTGTGTGAGTTGTGTTTGTAAATAGGTTTTTGTTGTGTTTGAGTTTCCAAGTTGCTTCTATGTTGGCAAAATTGCTTAAATTGCTTGTTAGAGCCTAGAATGGTCAAACACTGACCAAGACCCCAGGAGGATGGGAAACATGGAAAATATGTTAAAAGTTGTAATTACATGGAAATAGGTTCATTTAACCATGTTTGAGGTCATGGAGCCATTAAATGCACAATAGTGCAAAAGTTGCACTTGGCAACTTTGCAACTTTGCAAAGTTGCTTGACAACATTGACAAAAAGTGCTAAAACTTTATAAGGGCTTCAAGAATCAGTTGGAAACCTATGGAATCTGTTGATTCACGTGGGTAAGAGGTATTTAAGACCAATCCAAGTTAGTTTGAGGGTTGGCATATGCTTTTGTACGAATTTTGGCATTGGAATGAAGAGAAAACTGAGCATTTTGATGACAGTTTTCTGATTTCACCCTTCATCCACACCTTTAATGGATTGATAGGGTTGCTGTTTTCATGTGATTTTATAGTGTATGGAATGTAGATGCTTTGGTAAAGATTAGGAGTTTTTTTGATCAGTTTCATTTCTAGTTTGAAAAATCTTTTTAAAGTTGCCAGTTCGCTGGTCTGTACACAGCAATCAGCAAAGAAATCTCTATAACTTGAATTCCAATGGTGGAACCATGATGGCATTTTGGAATCAAGTACTAGACTGTATAAACAATGTAAATATGTATTTTTGTCTTGTTTTGCAGAGGTTTGTTGTTTTTTCCAAGAGGCCCTAGGCGAGTTTGCATAGGCGAGTTTGCATACCCGGCTAGGCAATGAAATCAGCAAATAAGTGTTTGAAAGGGGCATAGAATGGGGTGTTGGGTGCAATAAAAATTCATGGAAGGAAAGAGTGGTGAGTGAAGGAAATTAATTCTAGGAGTTCAGTCATTTAGAGTCCATTTGAGTGGTGGAAGGAAGAACTCTCTATATTCCTGTTCATACAAACAAGAAACCCTTGTAAATAGACATATTTTTGGAAATCCCTTGTACGGATGACCTGGGTGTTGCAGACCTAAAAAATATTCAAGGGGAGCCAAAAGAGTATCCAAATCATAAATTTGTTTGAGTACTTCTTAAGGGTTTGAGGAGATATAAGCCAAAAATCAGTTTTGGAGGCCTAATTTTGTTATTAGTCTTGGTAGCCCTCTTAACTATGCAATCTTCAAATCGATTGGAAACCCAATACTCCAATTCACTTAGTGATCCTAAAAACTATTGAATGAGACCTAATACAAGCCTTGGAATTCAATATAGCCAAGAATGCACTCCTGGAAGCCAGTTGTCAAGAACGGTGCAATGAGAGCACTAGGGAGACCCCATGGTGAAATAGAGTTTTGAGTTGATTGGTGAGGATTAGTGTAATAAGGGAATAGAGAGAAGATTCCCTTGGAGTAGGGTATAGGATAAATACCCTAAGAGGCTAGGAGAAAGCCTAAAGTGAGTTCTAGTAGTTGAGGCTAGAACCTTGTTCAAGATCCTCCCCATCAAGTAGAAAATTAATATTCGATTAGGAAGGATCAAATTTAAGTAGAACAAAGATTTGGATTCAACAATTTATTTGCATCACAATTAGGTCATTTCATTGTTACTCTCTAACCATTGTAGCAATGATCTAAAATCTCTTAATAGAGTTGGTTTAACAACTAGTTGTAAATCCTCTAACAAGGTGATAGTTCCATTAAATTGTTTTAAGACCTCTTGCAAGGCCACTCCTAACAGGGTGATTAAATCCTCTAACAAGGTCACACCTAATAGTGTGTTTTGTAACCTTCAACCAGGTTGGCTCCTAACAGAGCTCACTTCAAAAGAGTGAAAAATAGTAAGTAGTTACATTAGTGGTTTTTCCCAAATTGGGTTTCCACGTTAAATATCAGTGTCTTATTTGTTCATGTTATTTCTCTTGTGCTTGCAAATTAATTACTATTAATATTCTAAGATCTGCTAAAAGTAATTCACAATCTACTTTAATCGAGTTAAAGTAATTTCTATATGTTTACCAAGCTATAGCAGTAATCAATTTTATCAATTTACTTTTGTTGACATCTAAGAGATCTAGGATTTATCTTAGTAGTAACTAATTCACCCCCCCTCTCAGTTACTCCTATATTTCCAAAAATTGGTATTAGATCTTTTGGTGCTTGCAAGAAAGGTTTCAAGGACTTAAGCTAAAGATTAGGATGTCTTACAAGAGAGAGATTCCAAAGCTAAATAGAGAATTTTTTTTAGCATGGTAGGGACTCATGAGACTTCATCTGGCCACCATTAGTGATTAAGGCTGCAAATACCTTGATGAAGAATAAAAAACTCCTACTGGTACATTATCTTTTGGAGATCTTGCTAAGAAAAAGAACCATAACATCATGATGATTGATATTGCATCTGCTCTTAGCTGTGATGAATTTGATGAAATCAAAGACTACAAAACTACTTTTGATATGTGGAACAAGCTAAATGACATCTATGATGGTGATGACAATGTAAGGAGAGCCAAAGCAGAAAGCCTTAGAGGATAGTTTGATTAGATGAGAATGAGAGAAGATGAAAATGTTGCCAAATATGTGAAAATAATCAAAGCTAGTGTCAGTGCAATCAGAGCTTCTGGAGGAGAGATCAAGGAAGAAACTGTTGTAATTTAAGTTCTCAGAACATTGCTTCCTATCTATGCAATTAAAGTATCTGCTATTCAAGAAAAGAGGTGTGATCCAAATCACAAGTTAAGTTTGGATGCCTTGGTAGGAAGATTGACAACTTTTGAGCTAGACAACTTTGACAATTATGTTCCAGCTTCTTAAAATGTTGAGTCTGCATTTGAAGCAAAACTTTCACTCAAAGAGAAAGGTAAGAAAATAAAGGACATTCAGTTAGAAAGTGAAGAGGAAACAGAGGAAAGTTCTGATAGTGATCTTGAAATTGTTGAAGCTTTAGTTGCAAAGAAATATTCTAGAGGTAGAGGAAAGTACAAAGGTAAAGTTCCTTTAATCTATTTTTCATGTGAAGAAATTGGTCATATTGCTACCATGTTCCCAAACAAAGAAAGCAAGGATGAGAAGAAGAGTCACAAGTACAAAGGCAAGAAGGAATCCAAAAGTCACAAATCATACAAGGGCAAAGGTAAGAAAACTTGTTTTATAGCTAAGGATTTTGATAACAGTGAGGATGAAATAGTATACATTGCTATGAAAGATGAATCTAATGAAGAAGAAGATAAGATGGCACTTATCTCTCATGCTAGTAAAAATGACACATGGATCATAGATAGTGAATGTTCACATCATATGACTCAAGACAAAAAAAAAATTGAACACTTTGAACACTATGATAGAGGTAGTGTAAGGTTTGGAAACAATGAACCTTGTTGCATAAAAGGGAAAGACTGAATCTCATTAACCAATGAACTTGTATGTGACAATGCCTATTGGGTTAAAGGACTTAAACACAATTTTCTAAGTGTAGCACAACTAATCAACATTGGATTCAAGGTAGAATTCATGCATGGGAAGGCAAGATTGCTGGGTGACAAAGGGAATCTGATTGGATCAGGCAAACAAACCAAAGGTAACTTATTTTATCTTGATCTTGGTGATTGCTCATGTTTTATTACTCAAATGGAAGAAAGTTGGTTATGGCACAGAAGACTATGTCATGTAAAATTTGATAATATGGTCTAGATAAATTTTTTTAGAAACAGTAAGAGGTATCCCTAGTTTGAAGAAACCAGATGTTGGATTATGCAAAAATTGTCAGATTGGCAAAATGGGAAAGACTAGTTTTAAGAGAAAAAACTATCAATCTGAAGATGTCTTGGAAATTGTGCATACCGACCTATGTGGACCCATTGGAATAGAAAGCTATAGTGGAGAAAAGTTCTTTATTCTTTTTGTTGATGACTACTCTAGAATGATGACTGTTATGTATTTTAGAGAAAAGTGAGAAGCATTTGAGAAATTCAAATGGTATTTGGCAAGAGTAGAGAAGGAAATATGGAAAAGATTGAAATGCTTAAGATCAGACAGAGGTGGTGAATTCATCTCCAGTGAATTCAAAAACTTTTACATTAAAAGAGGAATCAAAAGGAAAGTATCAGCCCCTAGTACTCTTGAGTAGAATGGAATAGCTGAAAGAAGAAATAGATCCATCATGGATTGTGCAAGGACTCTAATGATTGGAAAGAATGTTGCTATCAAATACTAGAAGGGAGCCATCAACACTGCAGTTCATACTCTAAACCGAGTACAATTGAAGGACTGGCATAAAACTCCCTATGAATTATGGTATGGCTACAAACCTAATGTAAGTTACTTGAAAGTATTTGGTAGTAAATGTTATATCTTGAAAGAGTCTAGAAAAGGCAAGTTTGATGTAAAAGGTGATGAAGATATATTTCTAGGATACTCCTGCAAAAGCAAAACATATAAATGTTTGAATTTTTCTACTCATAAAATCATAGAAAGTGCGCATGTGAGAATTGATGAGTTTGCAGAAAAGACTAAAGAAGAAAGCAAAAGGGAACCAAAAGATTACAAAAGATTTGTTTATTTCAAACTTGATACATTGCTGGGAACGTCTAACAATAAGGAGACTTCACCTCCTGAGTCTTCCTTAGCTACTAAGTTGAAAGAAGTATAAACCGAGTTACAGGGGCTCAAGTCACATTTTGAAGCTACTAAGCCAATGCCTACTGAGTCTGAATGACCCAAGCCAAAAGTTGAGATTCAAAATGAAGACAATGTAATTCATTCAAAAGGCAAAGAACCTATATTGGCCAAGTATGTTAGAAGACATCATACACCTGATCAAATTATTAAAGATAAATCATAAGGTACTATGACAAGAAAAAAATTAAAAGGTACATGCTTACTTGTTGATTTTGAACCTAGAAGTGTTAAGGCTGCTATAAAGAATGAAAGTTGGATTTAGGCAATAAATGAAGAAATTAAAAAAATAGAGAAGAACAAAACTTGGACCCTTGTTCCTAGGCCTAAAGATAAAAATGTGATTGGAACAAAATGGGTATTCAGAAATAAGCTGAATGAAGATTAACAAATATCAAGAAACAAAGCCAGATTAGTATGTAAAGGCTATTCTCAAGAAGAAGGAATTGATTATGGTGAAACTTTCACTCCTGTTGCAAGATTAGAAGATGTTAGGACCCTACTTGCATATGCTGCACACAAAGGATTAAAAATATATCAAATGGATGTTAAATCTACATTTCTTAGTAGTATTCTTGATGGAGAAGTCTACATTGAACAACCAGAAGGTTTTGTTGATCTAGAAAAAAGGGACATGGTCTGCAAATTATGAAAAGCAATATATGGTCTAAAACAAGCTCCTAGAGTATGGTATGAAAGGTTACATAACTACCTTATACAAATTGGTTTTCAGAGAACTAATGATAACAATAGTTTGTATATCAAGGAAGGACCAGATAAAAAGATTGTATTGATAGAGATATTTGTGGATGATACTATATTTATAGGGAATGATGATCTATGCAAAGAATTATTAGAACAACTGAACAAAGAGTTTGAAATGTCCATGCTTGGTGAGATAAAATTCTTTGTTGGATTACAAATACAACATAACAAGAATGGTATCTACATTACTCAATCTAAGTATATCAAGGAGATACTCAAGGAATTTGGAATGGAAGATTCAAAACCAGTTGGAACCCCCATGTGTATTCGACTAAAGCTTACAAAAGATGATGACTGGACAAAGAAGTAGATCAAACCTTATACAGATCAATGATTGGGAAATTATAGTATGCATTTCATATAAGGCCTGATATTTCCCTAGCAGTTGGAATAGTGGCAAGATTCTTAGCTAAACCTAGAGAAAATCACATGATGGCAATCAAAAGAATCTTGAGATATTTGAAAGGCACTAAAGACTACGGTTTATGGTATAAACTTGGAGGAAACTTAGACCTAAAGGTATTCACTGATGCTGATTGGGTAGGAAACCTTGATGACAGAAAAAGCACAAGTGGTGGAACATTCTTTCTTGGTAAAAGGTTGGTATCTTGAACAAGCAAGAAGTAAAACTACACATCCCAATCCATGATAGAAGCATAATATGTTACAACAATAGTAAATTGTTCGAACATTGTTTGGTTTAAACAATTATTGGAAGGCATGAAGGTTGAGATCAAAGAACCAGTTATCATGTTTTGTGATAACACCAATGTAATTAACATATAAAAGAACACAATGATGCATTCCAAAACTAAGCACATTGCCATAAAATATCATTTTGTTAGAGAACTAGTGCAGGACAAAAAAATCATATTAGAATATGTTCATACAAAAGAACAGATTGCAAACATATTAACCAAGCCATTACCTAAGGATGCATTCTTGTATCTAAGAGGTAAGTTAGGGGTTATTTCCCTATCTAAAGCTCATTAAATGAAGTTTTAGTGATGCATCAACAGGAACCAAGCTAAAGATCAATCAATTGATGCAACATAGTCAAGAGAATATTGCATATGAATGAGTACTCAAGGTACATTGAAACTAATTCGGTATGTGTTGGCTTTGGCATGTGTTGTCAAAGAGGGAGAAGATTAATGTCATATCTTTCTAAATTTTTTTTATATCTTTATGAGGGAGAAGATTACTGTCATATTTTTCTAAAATTTGTTTTTAGAGGGAGAAGTTATGTAATCCCTTCATAGAGGGAGATTACTACATGAAAGAAGAAGTTTTTTTTTGAACATATAAGAGGAGAAACATTCTATCAGAGAAAGTCTTGTTCTCAAATTTCATTGTGCTATGACATATTGTGTTGCCCTCAATGCCAAAGAGGGAGATTGTTGGATATAATTATCTAATTGTGTGTTGTCTTTGATGTCACACAAATGTCATATTAGTTGTCATTTAGTGCTTACCGAGCTCACTTGGTTAGCAAGATAGTTTTCCTTGTCTACCAAGTGTTCCTAAGGTTTACTCTATGAAGATAGTGTCTACCGAGCTCACTTAGGCATAAAAAAAAATTATGGTAGAAAGCAGTGTTAACTGAGTTCTCATGGTTAACAAAGGGAAATTTGGATAGAGTTAGTATTCATCGAGTTCACTCGATTGTCAAAGGATTTCTGCAAGTTCACAGTGTTAACTGAGCTTCTATTGGTTAACATAGGAAATCATCTCAGAACTAGTGTTTACCAATCAGGGTTGGCTAATAAAGGATTTTGTTGTTTTGGCATGGGAAGCTTAATTATTTCAAGTATTGGTTCTAGCTGACTATGGTAATGATTAGTGGTCATTCTAAATTGTATTGAGCCAACTTGACAATCTAGATGATATAAATATAAGGTCAAGTAGTGGTTTTCAAGTGTGTGCAAGTGTGTTGATTGAATTAAAGAAGGAAAGAGTGAGAGCGAACTTGAATGATAATTAGATATGCTTGTGGAGCAGAAAAGTAATATTCAACCAAGAAGGATCAAATTTAAGTAGAATAAGGATCTGGATTCGGTAATTTAGTTGCATCACAATTAGGTCATTTCATTGTTACTCTCTAACCATTGTAGCAGTGATCTAAAATCTCTTAACATAGTTGGTTTAATAGCTAGTTGTAAATCCTCTAACAAGGTGACAGTTCCATTGAATTGTTTTAAGACCTCTTGCAAGGCCACTCTTAATAGGGTGATTAAATCCTCTAACAAGGTCACACCTAATAGTGTGTCTTATAACCTTTAACCAGGTTGGCTCCTAATAGGGTTCACTTCATAAGAGTGAAAAACAGTAACTAGTTGCATTAGTGGTTTCCCCAAATTGGGTTTCCATGTTAAATCCTACTGTCTCATGTGTTCATGTTATTTCTCTTATGCTTGCAAATTAATTACTGTTAATATTTTAAGATCAGCTAAAAGTAATTCATACTTTGCATTTACTGAGTTAAAGTAATTTCTATATGTTTACTGAACTATAGAAGTAATCAATTTTATCAGTTTAATTTTGTTGACATCTAAGGGATCTAGGATTTATTTTAGTAGTAACTGATTCACCCCCCTTCTCAGTTACTCCTATATTTCCAACAGAAGAGTCACCCCTAGATGTTGTCACACAAAAGTTACAAGATCTGCAAATGGAAATGGAAAGAATGAAGAGAGGAAAAATGCAACCCCCAGAATTCAACCTCAAAAAAATGTGTTCTCTCCCATTTGATAAGAACATTACCTTCACACCTTTCCCACAAAATGCACAAATACCAAAATATGATAAGTATTTTGGTACATCACATCCACAAGATCACCTCAGATAATTCTATACCCTGTGTATGGAATTTGTTTGTGACATGACATAACTGATGCACCTATTTCCTAGGAGCCTTGGAGGGCAAGCCATGGAGTGGTTCTCCAAGCTACCCTCCAATATCAAAACCTTTGACCAACTGGCTTCCATATTCATCTCTCAATATTCCTACAATACCAAAAGGGAAGTCACAATGATCAACTTATGCAACATGAAACAACTCCCTAGCTAGTCATTTAAGACCTTCCTACAATGGTGGAGACACATGTTCACAAAGTATCATAGAGACATACTAAACAAAGAGAAGATTGACATTTTCATTAATTGTCTCTCCAAATCGATGAATTACTGGCTTCAATTCCAAGGGCCTAAAGATTTCAAAACTACCTTAGAGAATGCTGCTAAAGTAGAAGAGACTTTACTAAATAATGACATCATTAAACTATCAAAAGATGGTAAGCACTTTTTAAATAACTCCACACAAACTCATAATTCTTCTAATTGAGAAACTGATAAACAAAAGCCATGGTGGAGAAAGAACAAAAAGAACACCGTTAATGATAGGATTGCCAAAGCTAACCATGTCAAACCTCAAACCAATCTAAGTTAGTCATATCACATCATCGATAATACCAACTCCCTCACACCCCAACAAGATAATGCCTGTCCATTCTATCGACATAATGCAAAAACTCCCTCGATGTCCAATCAACAAGTTGCTTACAATCAAGCTCGTCCTCCTCACAGATATCAATCCTTCGATATACCCAAGGAATATACTCCTATCAAGGTGTCTTACAAGAGTGCCTTGCAAACCCTCTTGGCTAATGAGCTCATTATACTTCCTGAGGCCAAACCCTATGAACCCAAAGTCAAGCTGAAGTAGTGGAATGACAAGCACATTTGTGCCTACCATCAAAATAGGGGGCACCTAACAAATAATTATTTTTCTCTTAAGGGAGAAATACAACAATTAATCAATGATAGAACCATCGAAGTGAATAATCTTACCAATAATGAAGACTATTAGAGTAATTATTTGTTTACACTTATTAATTAAATCACTTTGATTTAATTAAATAAGTTTCCTATTACTCTAGTTTTCTTAAGCTATCTCATAGGTGCATATAATTAATATTTTGTATTAATTATAATGTGCAACCTAGCTTTTTTAGGCTTTAGGTTACCCTTTTAGGGATTTGATCTCCTTTTATAAGTATTGATCTCTTTGTAATTTATTAATTCACTTTTGATAATAGCAATCTCTCTTTTTGCTCATCAAGAATGTCTCATCTATGGATCTTGCAATTTCTGCCTCCATAGCTTTTTCTTCTCTCTTTCTGTGATAGGTGTTTGCATGTAGGTGATTCTTGAGAGCTATGGGGTTGAGCTTTCATCAACTTCAACACGGTATTAGAGCTCTAGATCTTCATGCCCTTGTTCAATTTATGAGAGATTTTTCTTGGCTTTCAAAATTGTACATTTTTTCAGAGGGTTTTAGTTTTCAAAGTTATTTTGTATTGGATTTGGGGAGGTCATTTTTTTTGGTGCTTTTTGAGCCCAAACGGACCTCATCGTTGGATTTGTAGCACCCAAAAACCCCTATTTTCATATAAAATTTGTCCAATTTGGACATAGTTGAAATTTGAGGCAAAAAATTACTATCAGATTTGAACACGCTTCATGAGGCAACGATTTATTTTTTCATTAAAAAATAAATAAAAAAAACAAAAAAATAAGAAAGCCTTTTAAAAAAGGAAATGCATGTTTTTTCCAAAAAAAAAAAAAAAAAACAAAATAATAAGTTTCCCAAAAACTTGCTTTTTTTTGTTTTTGTTTTTTCAAAAAAACCTTTTTAAAAAAAAAATCTTCCTAAAAAGGATGCCTGCATCATTAAAAGTACTGACATAGCAGTGACATCAAAAAAGTACTGATGCAGCAGGTCTGACAGCCGCAAGTGCTGATGTCATCATTTTTGGAGCCAAAATTTGACAACCTTCAAACCATCTTTTCTATGATTTGGTTTGTCTTAAAAAGATGTCTGTGCCTTTTGGGCCATAACTTGAGCATAGAAACATATTTTTTTGATCCAAAAAAGTGTCAAAAAGCTGGTTCCAAGAAGAAGACATTGATATAGGTGTTTTTTGGTTTTTATGTAGTTTGTTTTCCTATTTTGGCAATCAAATCTAGATATTCTGTTTTGCACTCGGGGAGGCATATCTTGAGCATCTGATCTCCAATTTGGGACTTCTTTATATTGTTGGAAAGCTATTTTTGCACTCTTTTCATTGATGCTAGTTGTTTTTCTAGATTTTTCTATAGGAATATTCTATTTAGTCTTCTAATTTTTTGCATTCTAGTGGATATCATGGTTGTTTCAAGTCTGGGGATCAATTTTGTTGCTTTAGATGATTCGTTTGGGCTGTACTGTCTTTTGTATCAATTTTATTTCCCTTTCTAATCATTGTTGATATCATTTGTAAGCATCTTTATGTAAACACACTGAGATAAAGTGCCACTCTTGCATTCAAGTTCATGAACATTGTTTTGAGATAGTTGTACTCGCATTATTTTATAAAGTTCCATTGGGGGGATAGTTGTTTGCCACTTTTGTGCCCTTTTCTTATTTTTGCCCCATGTAGTGTTGGTGACATGTGCCTTTATAGGTGTTTGTACCTCCTACTCTCTCTCATTATTCTTGGTTCTTTCTGCAGAGGATTTTGGCCCACCTATTTAGTTGCCTATCACCTCACCCCTTTTGCATTGGGGGGGTTATGTTGTTGGTTCTAATGCTTCCTTGGTTTAATGGTTTGTTAGTGTGAGCTATGTATTTAGTACTTGATCCTATATACTAGGCAATTGTAGTGGTTGACTACCTATGCATTTTGGTGAGATGGATCATCTACCATATAGAAACTCTCGGTTCGTGCCTTCTATTTCCATTGAGGTTCTATAGATCAGTAGTTCTTTTTGACAAAGTTTGTGGCTTCTTTATGCTTCAGTGGTTCTCTTCATGATATCTCTTTGTTCTTATCTTTTGGAACATTCCTTGCTATCTCTTTTTGGAGGAGGGTTTTTCACATGTGGTTTTCTCTATTTCTCCATTTCATAGAGATTTTGTTGTGATTGGGTACCTCATTAGGCCTTGTTGCCGGGACCCATTTTTCTGCTTTCATAGTTGTGCTAGGTTAGCTTACCTCCTAAGCTTCACTTAAGGGGGGTTCTAGAGTAATTATTTGTTTACACTTATTAATTAAATCACTTTTATTTAATTAAATTAATTTTCTATTACTCTAGTTTTCTTAAGCTTTCTCGTAGGTGTATATAATTAATATTTTATATTAATTATAATGTGCAACCTAGCCTTTTTAGGCTTTAGGTTACCCTTTTAGGGATTTGATCTCCTTTTATAAGGATTGATCTCTTTGTAATTTATTAATTCACTTTTGATAATAGAAATCTCTCTTTTTGCTCATCAAGAATGTCTCATCTATGGATCTCCCAATTTCTACCTTCATAGCTTTTTCTTCTCTCTTTCTGTGACAGGTGTTTGCATGCAGGTTATTCTTGGGAGCTATGGGGTTGAGCTTTCATCAACTTCAACAAAGACCACATGAAATTTAAGAACCCCTTCATGAGCCATGATAGGGGGAATCCTCCAAAGCTAATCAAACTAAGGTTAATTACGTGCATCATTATGACAAAACCATTAACATGGTCTCAAGTTTTGTTGATGTCATGAATGTTATCATAGGTAAGGACAAAAACAAAAAGCAACCCTCAAATGATATTACTTGAGGCCAAGCCTCTAAAGTTATCTTACCAAGACCTATGAAAAATCCTAATCATGCAGCTACAAGTTCCTCCTTGCCCAAGTACAACATGGTCAACCAATTACTTAAGACTTTGGCCCACATCTCCATTTTTGAACTATTACAAATCTCCCCAAAGCATAAAGAAATACTCACCAAAGCCTTAGTGCCAAATGACCTATATGTGAGTAGATTTCAAGACATGGTCAAAAATCTAGTTGCTCCTCACTATGTATCTTTTTCAGCCCAAGATGACATGTCTGTCATTCAACACAAAGCTCTCCTTTACATATTGAAGTCTTTATCTAGAGAAACAAAGTTGAAAGAGCATTAGTTGGTAGTAGGGAAAGTCCTAATATTTACACACTCAATTTAGTAAAAGCCCTAGGGTATATAGAAGATGTTGTTGATCCAAGAAAGAAAATCACCATCAAAGCCAATAACAATGAGGAGAGATCCTCTAAAAGCTTGGTCATTCTGCCAGTCAGAGTAGGGTTAGTTGTGAAAGAAACTATTTGTTAGGTCTTGGACCTATAATTAACTTCTAACATCCTATTGGGAAGATTATGGATTCATGACATGTAGGTTGTTCCCTCTACTTACCATCAATGTCTTAAATTTCCTTACATGAGTCAAGAGGTGACCATACCTGGAGATCAACTTTTTTCCCAATATTGTAATTCCCTTGTCCCTCATAATAGGGAAGAGACTGGCACACCGACAAATAGCATCGGCTAGTCCACAACTACAGATGCTTCATGCTCTACCAGTCAAAATAACAAACACTCATCAATATGTACTAAGGGAAAAGAGAAAGTTGGTTGTTTGGGTCCTTCCATTCCTTCACCATCATCATCCAAAGACCCTAAATAGTTACACTATGAAGAAATGGATAAATTGATGAAAGAATTTGATAGAAAGTGTAAATTGCAATGCAAAGGGGTGGGTGAGTACTCCGTCTCCTTATTTGATCCCCCACTTTCTTTAAAATCTCATGGGAAATTGTCATCTGCCACTAAGCCTTATCATGCACATTTCATCAAAGCAAGTGAAGCACCTCCAAATTCAGTAGAAGAAATTAGTCAAAGAAACGTTGACATCTCCCCCCACCTACATGGAAAGGGTTTTAATCTCATGCAAAAAATGGGATATATGGGAGATGGTCCCTTAGGCAAAGGGACAGGCATCGTTTAACCTTTGATAGCACAATTCAGGTCCAATTGGTCCAAAATAGGGGTCGCATATGGTGAACAAGACAAGACACAAATATCTTATGAGGCTCATCCTAAGCATAGTGATTCCTCCTCTCCCACCTTGGTGTGGGTACCTAAACAAAGAGATGATAATAGCCAAACAAAAAAGTCATAATAAATGTAAATCTATCCCTCTAAGGTTCACATCCCACCCATAATGAAGATGATGATGATTCCACTAAATGGGAATTTGAATCATTATCTGAGGAGTCTCTCAATGACAAATAATGTGATGTTGCTCACATACCCGCATCAAATAGTTTAGCTACACAAGGAATGACTTCTTGTCTAAGGCCCACTTCTCAAAGAGTTAGTATACAATAGAGCAACTTAAAGATGATGGACATATTGAAAGTTTTTAGTTTCAAACCCTATTCCCTAACTTATTTTTGATAGAAGTTGAAGATGACTACTACAAGCCTCTTGCAAGCTCTACTTTTCCTGATACTCTAGAAGAAGCTCATGTCATATATCTAAAAAATATAATGTACGAGCCATCCAATGAAGTCATGTCTTTGAACTCTACTGAACCCTTTCCATATTATGAATTGCTCTCCCTAGTCCATCCCAAACTTATTAGCTGGGATACAACTAAGCCTCACCATATTCCTCATTTTGACACTAACCATCACATTTTCATCTACCTTAATGCGGTTGAACCATCTCGTCAACAAAAAATAGAAGAGATCCATATAGTTGGGTTGGATGCTGGACATAATAACCCAACCAAAATAACCCTAGACACAATAATCCTACCATAATAACCCAAGGACAAAATAACCTAGGGTCACAATAACCCATGGTCAAGATAACCCATGGACAAAATAACCCATAGTCATTCTAGATCAAGTTAGTATGCTTAAAAAGGGATTGTGAGGTACCATTGAGGATATTTAGGTCATTTTAAGACCATATATCCATTATATACCCCTAAAATAGCCTTAAAACATCTTTAATATACAATTACCAATAGAGGGGAAAAATTTCTTTATCATGACAGTAATGATGAGAATCATTTTTTAATATTCACCACCACACAAAATTTGCAAGTACTAAAAGAATCTAAAAATTGGTTTAGTGATGGTACATTTAAAATAGCACCAAAAATTTTTCAACAGTTGTACACAACTCATGGCTTGAAAAATGATGCAATATTTCCACTTGTCTATATTCTTAAGACCAAAAAAACAAGATCCACTTATACACAAGTACTTGTAAAATTAAAACAACAACAAGTTGATCTAAACCAAAAAACTATACTTATTGATTTTGAATTAGGTTTCAAGGGAGCTATTTCTGAAATTTTTCCAAATATCACTATTCGAGGATGTCTTTTACATTTCTCTTAGTGCTTGTGGAGGAAAGTTCAAGAAGTAGGTCTACAAACATGTTATAGTGTCAATGAAGTATTTTCATTTGATATCAAAAAATTGGTTGCATTAGCTTTTGTGCCTCAAATATATGTAGTCAATGCATTTAAAATACTTCTACAATCTCCTTATTATATAGAACATGAGGAGACTTTGCAACCGATAATTGATTATTTTGAAGACAAATGGATTGGGAGACTAACTAGAAGAGGTAATGATGGTCACCCAAGTTTCAATCACAATGTGGAACTGCTATTCAACTATTCAAGATAATCTTCCCAAAACTAATAATTCTATTGAGGGATGGCATAGAGGATTTAGTGAATTGCTTCAATCATCGCATAGCCCAATATGGAGATTCATCAAAGTAGTGAAAAAAGAACAGGGTCACTAAGAGAATAAAATAGAGAAATATATGGCTAGACACACTACACAACCAAGCAAGAAAAAATACTATGAACTCAAAGAAAGACTAAAAAGACTAGTTGATGGTTATGACAATAATAACATTTTAGATTATATAAGAAGCATTGCTCATAATTTGACACTTTAATTGAAAATTCAAATAATTTTTTTTCTTAGAAATATACTTGTAATTTATAAATTTTGTTTTCCTTTCTCTATAATCTTATGGGGTTATTTTGTCCATGGGTTATTTTAACTCTGAGTTATTTTGGATTGGGTTATTATGACCTTGGGTTATTTTGTCCTTGGGTTATTATGGCTAGGTTATTTTGGCCATGTTATTATGTCCAGTAGTCAATTGGGTCTGATATCAATCACCTCAGTCAAACTAGAACAGGTCAGGCATTTCATGACCTTAATGATCACTACCAAGTTGTAGCTGATCTTGAGAAAAAAATGAAAATAAATAGAAGTGGCACATCCCAAAGTGAAAACCCAACTGTAGCACCCAAGAATGGGGTGATTGATACCTTACCTAAACACTCTGAGGAATGATCTTCTATTTTGATCGAACCAACAAAACAGGTTAATATTGGCATAAAGCAAGAACTGAGGGTCATTTATCTAGCACAGTCCCTAAGCACAGAGGAAAGAAATTCATTTGTTTGCTTCTTTGAAGAAAGATACATAAAATTTTCATGATCTTACGTAGACATGCCTAGATTAGACCCAAATTTAATCCTTCACCATCTCAACATTTGTTTGGAGGTCAGCTAGTAAAACAAAAGCTTAGAAAGATGCATGCCCATATAGCTCTACTAGTCAAAGTAGAGTTAGAGAAATTAATCAACACCAATTTCATCTAGCCCTTGGCATACATGTCATGGATATCCAACATTGTTCCCATATCAAAGAAAAATGGTAGTATACACATTTGTATTGATTTATGGGATTTAAACAAAGCATGTCCCAAAGATGACTTCCCTCTTCCCAACATTGACACCGTTGTAGACCTAACAGATGGCCATTCCATGTTTTTACTATGGACAAGTTTTTAGGGTATAATCAGATTAGGATAGCACCAAAAGATCAAGAGAAAACAACCTTTACTTGTGCATGGGGCACATTCTGTTGGAATGTGATGCCCTTTGGGCTAAAGAATGTTGGGGCTACCTATCAATGCGCCATGACTACTATCTTTCATGATATGATGCATATCTTTATGGAAGATTATGTGGATAACATCCTTGCCAAATCCCATAGTTGAGAAGAACATCTCCCCATATTGGCCAAGATATTCATCTACTTAGAAGCGTTCAAAGTTAGGTTGAACCCCAAGAAATGCACTTTTGATGTCAAATTAGGAAAGCTTTTGGGATACATTATCTTAGCCAAAGGGATAGAAGTTGACCCTAAAAAGGTCCAACCCATAATCAACATGCAACCTCAAAAAAACCTGAGTCAGTTACATTCTCTTCAAGGCAGGCTTCAATTAGTTGGTCAGTTCATTTCTCAATTGGCAAAAAAGTGTGTACCTTTCACCCACTTACTACACAAAGATATAATTTTTTTAGTGGGATGATCGATGTTAGAAAGATTTTGACTTACTCAAAACCTACTTGATGAATCGGCCCATGTTGGTACCTCCAGTATCACACGAACCTTTGTTATTGTACATATCTCTAATGGATAAATCAGTTGGAGCCCTCCTAGCACAAGAAAACAACCAAGGAAAAGAACATGCCATCTATTACATCAGTCATACCTTGTTCAATTATGAGCTCAATTATTCTTTTATTGAAAAGGCATGTCTAGCCATAGTTTTTCCTTCCCAAAAGCTACATCATTATCTTCTAACACACAAAGTCAAGCTCATCTCCAAAATTCACCCCCTCAAATATCTTCTTAGCAAAACAACATAAATAGTCAGATTGGCCAAATGGGTGATGATCCTAAGTGAATTTGACATTGAATACATTAATAGGAAATCAATCAAAGGATAGGCCATTGTTGATCAATTGGTAGAGGTGCCTATAGAGAGTTGAAATCCTATCTTAGCTAATTTTCTAGACATGCACATTCTTCAAACAGAGCCAGTAACATGGAAATTCTATTTTGATGGTTCTCACACACATCATGGATTAGGCGTTGGTATTTTGTTCATCATGCCACTAGGTGTTACCATCTGTAAGTCTTACAAACTACTTTTCCCTTGCACCAACAATATGGCAGAATATGAAGCTTTGGTCTTGGGTCTCAAACTAGCTTTAGAATGGAAACTGACAACACTAGGGGTTTATGGAGACTCCCAATTGATCATCAATCAAGTCACTGACGCTTATCAAACCAAAGATGAAAAGTTATTACCTTATAAACATATGGTTGACACCCTCAAAGCATGTTTTGTTCATATTACTTTTGAACAAATTCATAGAGATAAAAATAGAACAGCATATGCTATGGCCACCTTGGCCTCCTTACTCCATCTCTTAGAGCAACACGAGCAATATGAATTCTTAGTAGAAGAGAGACTCATGTTCATTAAACCTGATTCCCTTATCATTTGTTACTTAGATGCTCCCGATTCCCTTTGGTATAACCCCATCATCACTTACTTCAATGGTAACACCATTCCATTTGACCTCTCACATAAAAAAAAATGAAATTGCATATGACAAACCTCACATTACACTTTGGTGGCTAATACACTATATAGAAAGGCTCTTGATGGTACTTTGTTTAGATGTCTTGAAAAGGAGGAGTCTAGAGTTGCTCTGTAGGAAGTCCATGTAGGGATTTGTGGGTCACACTCCAGTGGGTTTAGACTAGCAAAGAAGATTTTTAGGATGAGCTATTTTTGGCTTACCATGGAAAAGGATTCTATTGACTATGTTAAAATTTGCAAAAAATGCCAAATCCATGGTAACCTTGGTCATGCACCAACCTAAGAGCTCAACCCTTTGGCCACACCATGGCCTTTTAATCAATGGGGCTTTGATTTAATTGGAGCCATCCATCCACCTTCCTTTGGTAGACATAAATGCATTATCACTGCCATAGAATACTTTACCAAGTGGGTCGAAGCGGTGCCACTTGTTGACTCTACGGGAAAACAAATCTCTTCCTTCATTCTCAACCATATCATTTGTCAATTTGGCACACCTCATGCTATTCTCACGAATAATGAATTGTACTTCAAAAATCAAATAATCGATGAACTATGCAAAAAATTTCACATTATAAACCATTACTCGTCAATTTATTACCCCCAAGGCAATGGCCAAGTAGAGGCCACCGACAAAACCATTATCAACATCCTCAAAAGAACCATCAATGATATTGGTAGAGATTGACATTTACAGTTGAACCCCACCCTTTGGGCCTATAGGATGAGTGTTAGAACACCTAAAGGTGTAAAAAACTTCTCCTTGGTTTATGGTTGTGAAGCTATTCTTCCTTTAGAAGTGGAGATCCCATCCTTAAGAGTTACCCTTCGATACATCCTATCATATGAAGATTACAGAATGGCCCATCTAGAACAACTAGAATTGTTAGAAGAACGTCAACATGCAACACATGAACATCTCAAAGTGTATCATAATAGGTTGTCAAGACATTACAACAAAAAGGTCAAACCCCATGTTTTTTTAGATTGGTGACCTAGTGCTCTAAGAAAACCCTAAGAACTAAGTGGCTAGAGAAAATAAAGGTAAGTGGGAAGCCAATTGGATTGGTCCTTACATTATCATAGAGTCCTTTGGGACTGGTACTTACAGACTTTCAAATTGTGATGGCACAGACCTAGCATAACCCATCAATAACATCCATCTCAAGAGATTTTATGTCTAGAGCCTTGAGAAACGCATCAAAAATACCAAAAAATCAAAAACACTAGAAAATTCTTAAAAAAAAAAAAAAAAAAAAAAAATTGGTACAAAAGAAGTAAAAATTCTACACTTTGGTTTGAAAAGGAGTGAGATATAGCACCTTTGGACTTCCCTAAACAACACAAGTCCTTTAATGCTGAAAAAATTGAGACAGTACTCAACTAACTATCTTTGTGACAATTTTTTCTTATTTAAGGCCTACCCAACATAGTCGAGTTAATTTCACACAAACCCAATTGAGAAACACTTTTGGGTTATAGTTCCATGGTCCCTTAGCATCTGACCACAAATTGGGGGAAACAAGGAGTCAGATTATGTATTGAGATACCATAGACATGAATTGTAGGAAAATCAATGCACATCTGAGCTATTCACCTTGATCGATGTTATCCAAAATTTATTTTAGCCCTTAGTCGACCCATTTGATGTCCCAAACTCCCTTGATTGCCTCTTTAGGTACTCATATGGTCCTAGTTACCTCTGTATTCCAACAAATATCACTCGCATCCTTATTCCAAATCCCAAAAATTATCAAAAAAATTCAAAAATTACCAAAAATTATTAAAAAAATTCAAAAATTACCAAAAATTATAAAAAAAAAATTGTCAAAAATTATCAAAAAAATTAAAAATGGTCAAAATTAATTAAAAAATTTCAAAAATTGTCAAAAATTATCAAAAAAATTCAAAAATTGTCCAAAATTATCAATAAATTCAAAAATTGTCAACAATTGTCAAAGCTATACAAAAGGGGGTCATAATGGTCACACATAGCCGTGATAGCTTGAAAAATTAACAACACCTCAAAATTCCTGTTAAATGTGGCTCACTTTAGCCCCAAATAGGCTATACAATAGGGCATAAAACATTTGAATTCAACGTGCCTCATTGTTATTAAGAAGTAGCATAGTAATGTCCTAAAACATCTTGCTAGGCTTTAGAAAATTTGGCATAACACAAATAGCACAAGTGCCCCCTTTTCCTTCCTCTAGTCATGAACAATAATTTTGAATGGACCATTACTCTTATTTATGTTGCAGTGGCCACGATTGGTCTAGCCCCCTTCAACAAATATATCAATGCTATCTCAAAAACTCAGATATTTGTCAGATTCTTTCATCCTCACTCAACTGGGAGCACAAAATAAGTAAGTGTAAGTGTAAGAGCATGGATCCCCCTTAAGCACCTTTTTAAGGCCTCTCAAATGCCTTTCTAGGCCCAACTACCTTTTTCAGGCCCCTCAAGCACCTTTTTAGGCCCAAGCAATTTTTTTAGGCCCCCCCTAGTGCCTTTTTTAGGACCCTTAGGTGCCTTTTTTAGGCCCCTCAAATGCCTTTTTAGGCCCAAGTGCCTCTTTCAGGCTCCTCTAGCTCCTTTTTAGGCCCAAGCACCTTTTTCTGGTCCCTTAGGCACCTTTTTAGGCCCAAGCACCCTTTTTAGGCTCCTCAAACACCTTTTCAAGCTAGAATACTATTTAAGGCCCCTCAAGTGCCTTTTTAGGCCCCAAATGCCTTTTTTAGGCCCCTCAAGCGCCTTTTTCGGGCCCCCAATCTCCTTTCCATAGGCCTTGAGAGTATCCATCTTGGAACACACTAAGAGAAACATCCTGATGGTGGCTTTGTAATCATCTATAAAGGCTATTCACATATGTAGAATTATGCCTTACATATCACCACTCTCCAAATTTATGTAGACTTCTCCTCATCTTTCCTCACAAGCCCACACGAACATTCAATTCCTTGCAAATAAGTAAAGGTTTTCCTTCCTCTACAAGTCATATTGTTCCCACTTTTATAGAGATTAATACCTTTCTAACATTTTCCAAAAATCACAAAAACATTCAAATATCTATCCAAAATCTCAAAAACATTCACATATTCCTCAAAATGCTAAAAACATCCAAATATATTATGAAAATACCAAAAATAACCATGACAATATATTACAATAATTAGTTGTCCCTTTTCTTGCCGCAACAACAAGCACACAATTTTATTCTACTACGATGGCAATGAAAACTTTACATTCAATAAACGTTCAGTGGCTTATTTATTTAGACCTCCCTGGAGGAGGTGGCAAGAGAGGGTGTCCAACCAATGGTGTTTCTTCTGACCCAACTCCAAAAGAGGAAGCTCTTGGCATCAGTCCTCTACGTACCCACACCGCATCCATGGGAATTGGAAACCTCCCACCATGTAATTGCGCATTTAACAATTGTATGAATTCCCTATCCACGAATTGCATCTCTCATCGGTCCTCATTTGGGAATGCCTAATGAAAACGTCCCATATAATAAGTGGCTTCTTAGTGTATCTTTTCCATCCAATGCATTTCCATGAACACATTCTCCACCAACTTGTTTACTCCCTATGTAGTGATTGCTCATTGGGCCACATCTTGCTCCTGCTACATTTGATTAGTCACCATTCACTAGCACTACACGTCCACTTTTGCCTCACCCAAACACTACTGCAATTGTCTAACCTTCTCCTCCCTTAATGCTAACCGCTCCTGTAGCTTCAATGACAGGGAGTTTTCTTTTGCAATCACCTCCCTAAATGACTCAGACTATGATTGGAACAACACCATCTTGTTTTGTGTACTTTCCAAACCCACTTGTGTTATCTTCAAAGATTCCTACAATCTCTGAGCCCACGACTGCTCTGCCCACATTCTTGCATCATTTCCCTCTGCCTACAATTGCACCACCCATAGCTCCACTTCTAGTGATCACACCCGCACTTGTTCTACATCCACCATCGCTTGAACCTATCTTGCCTCTATTTGCGCTCCATCTTCCCATGCCTTCTCCATCAATCCCAGCAAAAATGTGACTTCTTGTTCCACATTCTCTTCTTGGACTCTCTGTATGGCCAACATTCTTTGTAATTCCTCCATGTCACTTGATGCTTGATCTCCACCCCCCACTTCTAGACAGGGCTCTTCCACATTTACACCACTTGCCTCCCCTTCTGTTGAACCTTGTCTCAAAATCCCAAGGCTAAGTAACCAACGCAATCCATGCCTCACCCCACTAATGCCTCTTGCATCCTTTAGAGCTTCTTCCATGGACTTTTCAAGAGATTTTATCTCCCTCATCTCCTCCTCTACTCCCAACATACTCTTTGTTGTTCCAGGCATACTATTTTCTACCTATGTCCTTGGCTCGTCATCCAATACGACTTGTAATGCCTATCGTGCTACAGCCCCCAACAACATCATTAATGCCAACAAGGGTGTTTCTTCTACCCTAATCCCCACCTCTTTGGGTTGCACTGATCCTTGTCCCACATGACTCACTTCACCTAGCTCTGGATGTACCACTTGTAGTTTTGACTAATACATCAATTCCTCAGAGGTTTGCCAAACACACTTTGCTCTTTGCCCTTGCCTCATCCACTTTCCCTAGCTAGCATCACCCTCCTGCTGCAATTAATCTGGTGAATCTGACATACTTCCACATGCCCACTTCCTACAACTTCTTAATATATCCACTAGCCATATTCTACTCTCCACCTCACCTTTTTCCATTCTTACAATATCTACTTACTTATAGCCGTCACTCACCTGCGACTTTTTTCCCACTAGTCTTACCATGTATCCACTCTCTACATCTTGTTGCACTGGTACTAAGTACACTTGACCCTTGACTTTGACACTTAGATACCCTAAATATCCCACTGCACTAGTACTAGGCACATCACCAGAAAGAATTTGCTACTAAATTATCGCTGACATATCCCATACTTTCTTATCTAACTAGTACAACAGTTGCTCCCAGGCAGAACTGAACAAAATCAACACTATTACACACAATTGGCAGCATGCTTGATCCACAAATAATGTTTTTTTCACTATTATGTACTTTTAGTGCCTCAATGATGTGTTTTACTAGAGGTTCTTGGATAAAGTCATGATATTTTATTGGTTTTCCCTCTGACATGTGACTATTTGCATTCCTGTCTTTATGCTTCTATGGATATAACTTTGTTTTCTGATAATTGTCACATTTTTCATGTACAATGTTCATGTTTTCTGGTACTCCTCGACATGATACAGTATTCATCACCATAACTGAGCTAGTGGTGATTGTATTTAGTCACTTTTTATTACAAGCTCTATGATGACAATTAATTTTGCATCTCTTTACAAAGTGACAGTTAGTTGCATTCATTTAGCTTGCATTTTCATCTTGGGTTCTTTAAATACAAATTGTTGGCACATAAATTAGGATTACACAAGAAGACCTTCACACATCTTGGTAGCAAATTCACGATGGGTTATCAAATAACAAATGACAACATCAACATCAAGACAAGCTTTTAGCACTCAACTATCATAGACTTTGTCTCCTCACCATATCACTACCATGCATCACATGTCATTGTTTCACATCATCATCTTATATTTTCAAACCACTTATTTCATTATATGGATTTTGAATCTCAAACAATTCTAGTCACTATTGCATTGTATCAAATTTCATTCCTCATCAAACCCCATCATCTACTATATTACATGGCTTTAGAATCTCAAACAATCTCATTTCATCACATTCCATTTCATTTCCTTTTCATTTATCATTATTCACTACATCACATATCATTCTCTTGCATTTCATTTCCTTCATATCATAGTTCATTTCATTTTATTATATTTTGCTTCCCCTATTTTTCTACATTTGTGACTTGCATTTCATGTTCTTCATCACATTACATTTGATTCATGCATTTCATCTATTTCCTTTCATGGCTTTTGAATCTCAAAAGTTGATATCCCATCTCATAACTTTTGAATCTCAAAAAATTTCATTTCCTTCCATTTTTCATGTTCATTACATTCCCATTACATTTTATCACATTTTCATTTATCATTTCATCCCATCTTCACATTTTTCTTTTATTCTCATTTTATCATGTTCCATTCCATGACACTTTGCCAGACATTCGTTCATTTACATATTTCCTTCACATTTTCATTTATCATTTCATTCCCTGTCATTTTCATTTTCCTTTCAATATTCATTTCATTACATATCATTACATTACATTATATCATATCACAACAAATTTCATCTCATTACATATCATTACGTTACATTACATTGCATTTTTATTCCATTAAATAAAAATCCTATTTTATCATACCTCATATCATATTTCCTCTCATTACATCATATTAATTCCATTTCCTTGCCATTTCACCACATTCTTGATTCACATACCAATTTCTTTTCATTACATTAACTCTGATAATTTCATTCCCTATCAGTTCATCATATATCATTTCTTTCATTAGACATTTCATTTTCATTTCATTACCTATCATTTCATCATATATCATTTCTTTAATTAGACATTTCATTTTCACTTCATTACCTATTTCATTTCACCACATATCATTTCTTTCCGCATTTTATCAAATTTTCATTACATTTCATTACATTTCATTACATTTCATTACATTTTTCAAAATTTATTTCATTACATATCATTACATTACATTAAAAATCAATTTATCACATCACGTTACATCTTATTACATCATGTTACATTACAACAAATGTCATTTCATTATATTCCATTTTATTACATTCCATTACATCTCATTTCATTAAATCCAAATTTCATTTTACCATATTTCATTTCGTGTCATTACACTCATATTATCACATCATCTTTTCATTACATCATTATTTCCATGTCATTTAGTTTAATCATTATCCATATGTCATGCTACATTAATCATTCACATATATATCCATCAAATCAAATCATCACATGCACACATGAGTCCATGATATAAAAAGTGCACACATTTGAACATCTATAAGCTCAAATATCTCATAAACCAAAAACAACAATTAGACAATACACCAATAGGCCAAAATCAACATGAATATTAGATAAACTACATCAATGAGGACATCTAATAGATCTAATAACATTAATGTCAATAAATCATAACATCTATCCACATGAACATCCAAGGATCAACCAAGTACATCAACATGAGTATTAGATGAATATTAAAAGAATAATCATACATAATGATGGATATCGTCACAACACATAATATTAACTCATCCATGTGTAGGTGCCTGATTCGATGGTCCCTACTCATTTGGGGCACCCGTATCCTCTTGGAGTGCCTACCCTATTACGTCTGTCGTTGGTGCAACATTGACTATCTAACTAGTTCACATCCCATCTATCCTTGATGGTGGTGGTGGCCTCAGTGCAATTGTGGTTTTAAAGGCTTGTAATTTACTCAACAGCTCACCCATATGAGCCTCCATGGCACTCATCCTAGCCTCCAAATTAGTTAATCCCCCTAGCCTCTCTGGTGGCAACTGTGCATCTAGTCGCACCTACTGTACCTATAGCTATGCCTCCTGTAGATCCCCAATAGGTGCTTGCACTTGTGGTCTCTACCACTGGATAAACTAAACATCCTTAGGAAGCCTAGCCCTCATCTACTCTGCCCTACCCTACTCAGCACCCCTGTCCCACTGCCCAACTCCTATACCACCAACCATCCCTCCTCTCACCCTCACACTACCACAAATTTAGATCCCTCCAATCCTCCCTGCACCTACTGGTACCTGCACTGGACCTTGTGCCACACCCCTCTATGGTACCACCATGGTTACTCGACCTCTCCTCCCCCATACTCTAACCACACCTCACTCTAACTCTAGCCTACCATCTCACTCAGGCTCTCCCTAGACCACCCTCATTATCCTCATCCTCTCCCCCACTTGATGGCTCATCAATCCCTAGAATAGGCTCAGTCGGATCTATGTATCTATGGAAGGGATGCTCCTTAAACCATTATGCATAATCCCCCTCCATCCTTACATTTGCCACCCCATCCTACAATTCCCATGGCTGTGGTGTGTCTATCATCTACAAAAAGGCCTCTAGACAAGCCTCATACTCCAAAGTCAGACCCCACGTCACTCTCTCTGAATGAACTCGAGCATAATATGTTGACCCCTATGGCATGCCTTGCTACCAATTAAACTATCTCACCACCCACTTGAAACAAAAATGCTCTATCAATGTAGGTACCTGGCCCAATAGATACCTTAGACTAAAGAAATATATCATCTCATCATTATCCTTAGCCCATGGCTCTATAAACTTGTAAGGTCTCCACACAACCTCATTGATGTCATCCAAAATCTACCACCAATACTCTATCTTGCCCAAACGGGGTTGCATGATTACACCAGAATAAGTATACATGTATGACATACCCTGTGGCCACTATCGCACACATATTGGATGAGTAATGGGAAAATGCTCCCATGTCCATACTTGTAGAAAAATTACCCTTGCTGATAGCAACGAGGCTCCAAAATATACCAATTGATGTAAGTCATGATATAAATGGGCCAAAATGCAACTATCCATGCAAATCTTCATGGTTTCTCAATCATATCCTATATCAATTGGTCCCATCCAATTGGACATCCTTGCCCTTTTCAGTCTGGCAAGAAAAACCCTCTTATGGATCTCGCCAAAATTGTTGGCAATGGATAATATTGTAGCATCTAGAACCAGGATACACTATCATCCCCAATGCTATCATCTCTAAACAAATATCTAAAAGTGGTGCCATCAGTAGTTTGATCATAATACATCAAATCCCCTACTGTCAAGATCCCAAATATTTGGTATACATCCTTCGGAGTCACTATCATCTTCCCCATCAGCAAATGAAAGGTGTTGTGGTTCAAGTGCCACTGCTCAGCCATAGCTATCAATAGCCCCCTATTCACTTAGAACTGGGGCATTTGTAGTAAATGCATAAACCCACATCTGCCTATCACCTAGCAGTCTGCACTTGACAATTAGCCTACTACCTCTAAAGGCCACAGATATAATCCTCGTGCCATGAGCTTTTTCCCATGTACCTATTTTTCATCAAACAAACAATAATGCCAGTTTTCATCCTACATGATCATCGTACACTAGTCTACTATCTACATCTAGCTACTCAACTACTGGTTCTATCTTGGACCTATTATTTGTCCCTCTCTATCCTAAGTCAGACTGTTTTATTTTCCCTACTTTGTATCCTGAGCTGGGGCATCACTCTTTACCTATCTACCATCAAGACTGATCCTAAAACATCACTTCAGAATACCTGATCCCTATGGTTCACTCATTGTGATGATCCTTGGATGAGAGACCTAGAATCTAGCCATTTGCATTATCTTATGCTCAACTAAGGTCCTACACTCAGTTTTTACACTTCAATAATCATTTGCGCTATTTCCTAGGACATACATGCTACCAAACCAATTAAATGCATTAAAATAGGCATATGCATTACTTTAACATTCACAAGTGCTCTTTTCCACATTATATGTGTAATAAATATCTATGCACTATTAAAAAGATCATTTGCACTATTCTAAAGGGCAAAATTTCTATTTTACACAAATGCATTGAAATATCAAACACATATGTTGGAATGTTCAAAATGGGAAGAGTACTTTTGAGGGGGGGCGACCGAGGGGGGAGGGTGATTCAGAAGTACCACACTTTTTACCTTTTCTAATCCTTTAAATCATATAACTAAAAATAAGATGCATGCATATAAACATATTAAGTGAACATAAAGCAAACACACACACATAACACACATAACAACAAAATTGGTAACCCAGAAACCCTCCAGGAATAAGAAGGTAAAACTAGGGTCAGGATGATACCCACAAAAATTTACTGCAACAATAAATGTTTGACCACTTCTGATGGTTTGCCCTATGAAAGGCCTGCCCTATTAAAGGCTTTACACTATGTCAATAGTGACCAGGTTCAAGGATTTACAAACACTTTACATGAAGTGTCACCTTGTTAAAGGATTTACAATAGGCTATTAAACCCACCTAATACAATAGGATTTTCAATCACCTTCTCCAAAGGTTCTCCCACCTAGCTGTTAAGCTAACCTATCAATATAGGATTTCCAATATCTAATACAATGGAAAGAAAGTATTAGAGCAATAAACCTAACATTATGCAATCTTTAATTGCTAGATTCATGCACTTGATCTGCTCTCTCTGATGTGACGCTGTGACCCTTGCTTGATCTGATCTCTATTCTTATCCCTTATCCTATTTTGATCAACTAGATATGTAATTGCTACTCTGTTCCTCTAAGTCTTCCACACTTTCACTTTGAATTTTTCTATAGCTTCCCCATACATTGTTCTCTTCCACATACCTAATGGGTTTTCATCCTCCTTTTAATTATTGAGAAGACTTAGGGTTAGGTATGGATCTATGATCCATATTGAATCTTTAAGTTCCCGCTCATTACTTGCATATTTTTTTATTAGTTGCATGCCTTCTCCATTTTTTTGATTGGCTGCATGCTAATTGCATAGGAAATGTAAAAGATTCGTCCTTATCCTTTTTCTCCTTCAATATCCTTCTATGTCGACTCCAAAAATAGTTTACATATGCATTTTTGAGGGCACATAGTCATATGCTGATTCTGTGTTACTTAGCACATAATGGACTACTGGTGCTTGACACATATACTATCCTAGTTTTCTCGACACCTATTACATTTTGTCTTGCTTGGCACATGTATAGTTCTGGCTCACTCGACATATGAAGCATTCTGACTTGCTCGACATCAACTGTGACTTGACACCTATATATCACTCGGCATTTATATAATGCTCCCCACCTAAAGTCACTCGACACCTATTGAAATACTAGCTCAGCATACATAGTGTACTTGACTTTAATATAGAAAGTGGTTAAGTGTGTTGACACTCAATTGTCAAAACTATTCTAAGACCAACAACATGTGCTATAAGACTATTCAAATGTGCTAAAATGTGCATATGTGATAAAATGCCCATATGCACTACTAAAACAACTAAATGCACTACATTTTTCCTATATGGATTAATTTGCCTTAAAAATAGGTTTTTGAATGTGTTGTTTCATCCTACAAATGGACTAAAAGATCATTTGAATGTGCTACAAGATTTCAAAAGTGCTAAAAGAAAAGGCAAATACGCTAAAAGATTCAAACTAACACATTTATCATAAAAATTCATGCCAAATTCTAAAAACATAGGTACAAATGCAAAAATATGAAAAATGGAGGATCTTGATGACTTATTGGGGCACCATAGTCTATTGTATGCTCGTACTTGTGACCCCTCTTGAATCTATGCTCTCATAAAGGGACCACCGTACTCGTTGACTTAGAGCTCAAAATCATCAAATGAAAAAAAGGAGTGTGAAAATGACAAGGGAAAAAGGCCTTTTGACCTATTGGACCCTCCTTAGGGGCATGTATATCACTTTTTCACCCTATTTACCCAACATTGTAATCCATTTCCTCGCCTTCACGAATTGGGTATTGTATCAAACCAACTAGATCATCTTTATCTGTCACCTATCCAACATTTCATAAATAAAATTGGAACCCCCTTAATTTTCACACATTCGTTCTTTTCCAATTTCATTTCTTAGGGGGCAGTATATCCATATCAAACTGGGGCATCCAAAAAGAGGCATTAGAAATTTTCAAATATAAAAAATGCTACCTTAGCCAAAAAATAAAATAAAAATTTCAAACATCAAATCAACTGAAACTAGGGTATCCACATAAAAACATCGCAAGATCAATCAACAAAATCAATGATAATCAGACATCAAAACATGATCAATCAGACATCATTCAATCCTCATAATTTGACCTAAAACTTGAAAATCAAGACAATCTTTGAACTAATATGCTTCACTTATGAGCTCAAAGAGGGGAATTTGTAGACACCCAAAAATTGGCAAAGACTTGAATTACATAATTCTAATCAATCAATGCAAATTGAGGATAAAATTAGAAATACACAACATACTTTCAAATCAAAATCACATCAGGTCATTAATTATCTATCAAATTGACAAGACCTAAATCAACTTTAAAAGAGAAGAAAAAAATTCAAATTCATAAAATAAAATTCAAAAAGGGAGGATGAAAAAGACAAATTGTTGCAGATAAATAAATATTTATTAAATCAATTATCCTCACAAAAGAGAAAATCTCCCTTTTTCATTTAAAAGAATTAGAAATATCCCCATTTATCCTCAAAACCAAGTTTGTTGGATTCTTCCTCTTGGTCTCTTATGAGATATTTTTAGTTTCACTTTCATCCACCAGTCAAAGGTGAAAATCTTGATTCTTACCCCAACCCCTTCTGAAATCCTATAAATAAGAGGGGAATCCAAGAGCTAAAGACCCAAGTTTTAGGCATCTGCACTATAGGCACACTCTAAGTTATCATTTTAGCACATTCATAGCATTTTAGCATTTTTTTTATGTCATTTAGGATCATTTATTACATGTTAGATCATTGTATTCCCATTGTCATAGCATTCTAAGGGTTGTTATCTTCACATAATCTACATTATAGTCATAGATCTTTCATGCATTCTTGTAGATCTGTGTTCTAAGCATACTCCCATTCTAGAACTATCATTGAGATGCTGGTCTGAGAGATTTCTTAGCAATTATAGTTAGGGAAACATGAGACACTTGTAGAATTTACATTTTGATAACAATTTCTTGGGTTTAGTCTAGTTCGTTGTCAGTCTATCTACATTCTACATTAAAGTTTCATGAATACGTGTTTACACCATGTACACTACCCATTAGAAGTAAGAAAGGAAAGGGAATTCTCATCTATAAATCACACACATATAATAATATTTATCTAGATAAGTCTTAACCATATCAGTATATCTAGGAAACTTTATAATATTTTCAAACTATATAAAAGCATATCAATTATAGGTTTGTACAGATCATTATATAAAAAGTCTTTCAACTTAAATAGGATAAATCCCATTAAAAATATAAAATGCATAAAATTATGCCATTTCCTAAGCCCATTAGTATGTTGAATGAAAATCAATTAAAGGATAAGGTATCACATATCAACTTGTTGATTGCCCACTTTAAGATAGTGCTCCTATGTAAATAGATTTTCTGGATTCATCAACCATGTGTGTCATTGAGAAGACTTGGAATATGTTCTTTAATGGATCCCATACTTAGAATGGTCCTTATTTTAGAATTTTATTTATTTCACCTCATGGATATACTATTTCTAAGTTGTACAAGCTATTTTTACCTTCCACAAATAACATAGCTAAATATAAGGCTCTCACAAATGGGGTCAAGCTAGCTATTGAATAGAGAATCACTAAGTTACACATCTATAGAAACTTACAAATTGTCACAAACCAAATCAGCAATGACTATCAAACCAAGGATGACAAGTTGATTCCCTACAAGAATTTGATTGATTCTTTAAGGAACTATTTCACTATTGTTACTTTCAACATATACCTCAGGCTGAAAATAAGGTTGTTGATGTTATGGCTATCTTAGCATCCATTTTATAGTTGTAAGAACATGAGTCTTGATTTTAATTCTTGTTGAAAGAGCTACGTTATACTACTTATGATTCCCTTAATAACCAAATCATTTGTACTAAAATTGGTCATGACTCCTCTCACTATGCCCCTATCTATTCTTACTTACCCGACCAAATCATTCTCGATAATCTAACCCACAATGAAAAATGCAATCTAATTTGCAATGCCTCTTGTTATACCCTTGTCTTTTTTGACTTGTATAGGAAGGGTCTAGATGAAATGTTTCTTAGGTTCTTAGAGAAGGATGAGTCTAAATGAGCATTAACTAAAATCCATGACAACATTTGCGATTCTCACTCTAATGACCTTGTGCTTGCTCAAAAATTGCTTAAGGCTAGTTGTTATTGGCCTACTATACAAGTTGATGTCACACGCTATGCTAAGTCCTACAAGAAGTGTCAACTCCATGGTAAATTGATTCATGATCCTAGATGTCAGTTGATCCCTTTATCAAACATTGACCTTTTCAACAATGGGACTTTGACTTGGTTGGCATGATGCATCGTACTTCTTCTACTAAACACAAGTTTATCATTACAACTATTGAGTATTTCACTACATGGGTTGAAGTTGTACCTCTCTCCACTACTACAAAAAAGCATGTTATTCTTTTCATCTTAAATCACATCATTTATTGCTATGGAGTTCCCTCCTCTATAGTTATTGATAATGGAGGACAATTCAAGAATAAGGACTTTAGGTAGATTTGCAAGAAATTCAAGATTAAACAAAATTGGTCATCTATTTATTATCCCTAGCATAATGGTCAAGCTGAAGATTCATATAAGACACTACTCAAAATTTTGCATAAAATGATACATAAGTTTGGTTGGGATTGGCATCTATAGATTAATCTTACACTATGGGCTTAAAGGAATAACATACACACACCTAGTGGGATACACCTTTTTCTCTAGTTTATGGTTATGAGGTTCTTCTACCACTAGAATTTGAGATTCCTTCCTTGTGAGTCTCCTTGAAAGATATGGTTGCTAATGATGACTATAGAGCTATTAGTATACAAGAGCTTGAACTCCTAGATGAATTTTGTAAGGTTGCTTTTCACCACATGAGAGCATATCAAAAATAAATGTCTACTTGCTATAATAGGAAGGTTCATCCTAGGGAGTTTCAAGTTGGTAATCTTGTCCTTAGAGAGAATCCAAATAGTCAACAAAAGGGAAAGTTTGAATCTAATTGGTTGGGTCCTTATATTGTTACTACTACTTTTGGCTTAGGTGCTTATCAACTCTCTACACTTGAGGGAGAACAATTTCTATGCTTAGTGCTATTATTTATTAGGGATTGTACATACTTTATGATCTAAAAAAAAATCAAAAAATATCATATGTGATGTTGAAAAAATTCTAAAACGAAGAAAATGTCCTAAAAAAATGATTATCTTAGTGAAAACCTAGCAATAGGTGCTTTGATATATCGCCAAAAAAATCAAATATCTCAAAAGTACAAAAAAAAAAGTCTTAAAAAATTAAAAAATCATAAGTGGTGAAAACCTAAAAACATGCACTACTTGAGACTAAAAAAATGATTATCTTAGTGAAAACCTAGCAATAGGTGCTTTGATGTATTGCCAAAAAATTCAAATATCTCAAAAGTACAAAAAAACATAAAAGGTCCTAAAAAATCAAAAAATCATGCCAAGTGGTGAAAACCTAGAAACAAGCACTATGTGAGACCCTCACACCAATGTCTATCACATCTTTCTTCATGCTCTCAACCTTTCATCGTGTATTGCTTTTCCTTCCCTAGTTTGGAACTATCTCTTGTCTATGTCTAGGGGGCACAAACCATCTATGATTATCAAGGTCTCTTAGTTGTGTTAGGGTTTCTTTGGCATCTCTCAAACAATATTTTTCAACACTTTTCCTTGACATTGAGTGTTTCTCAACACTTATCAGATACTTTGGCTATAGTCTAGGATGTTACAATATTTCTCATTGGTAAACTTAATTCCTAAGAAGATGGGCATGTCACTTTCACACAAAAACTTAAATTGAAAAATGTCTGAGACTTGCTGACTTATTTTCTTTGTGTACTATCTAAGATGATTTACTTGATGAGTGTTCTATCCCTATTAGTCTCTTGAGAATTTTAGGGGGCATGAGGCATGTTTTCCTTTGATTTCTATCTACGGGTTTACTTTGTTAGATCTTAGGTGTATTAAGCATCTTGCTTGACCCGCTTGACACTGAGGATCTACAACATACCATCCTTGTCACTTTTTTACAAGTATGTGCTTATGGCCATCTCAACATTTTATGTCTCGATGCCAACATGATCTTTCTATACTAAATGTAAGGAATCTGACTACACAGTCATCTTGATCTTTATGTCTTTGATGTGTAGGTTGGGTTTCCACATACCCATCCAATATAGATCATATTCATATCCTCATAGCTATACTAGTGATGATTGATTGATCTTCTAAGGTTCCTAATAAGGCTTGATGGTAAAAACCAAGACCTACTTATATAACCCTTGCAATTTCACCTTGCATACTAGATTGCATTTTAGGGTCCATTCTAGCTCAGTTTGCATTTGAGTGTCAAGAGACTCTTCTTTATCTTCCATGGATGTATTGGTCAACTGTGTTCATCTCCTTGATTCTTCTCAACCATGTCTTCATCTCCTTTTGATCTTGTCATCTCACCACTTCTCTTATTTTCTTGTTAATATCATCATCATACCTAATCTATCCTCTAGGGCCCTTATATAGCCTTTTTGACCTAATTTTTGACAGTCTCATATTTTGTGAAAATTGTGCCATTACCTAATTTTGACATCCTGGGTCCATTTTTGGGATCAAAATAGAAATCTAAGTTGATCTTTATGGTCAAAATAACATTTTAAAATCTTTCCTTCCTCTGCATAGTTGGCTGACCTTTTTTAGGATTACTCTTTGAACATTTTTAAAGTAATCTTCATTTTACTCATTTTGTCATTATTTCTACTCTCTCCTCATCTCATATCTTTTATTATAATTCATTTCATCATCTTTCTTTATGTTTTACCTAATTCTTATGCTTTATCTTTCTAGTCAAATTGGGGCATATCTTCACTGCTTGGTGATCTTAATCTCTTATCTGTCAGCATAGACTTTGGATTGTCTCAATTTGAACAAATTTATCTCATTTTTTCATCTCCTCTACCTTATTTTAATTTTGATCCTGAGGGGGAAGAAATACTGTATCATTTCTTTTCACCACTACAAATTGATTCTATTATAGCTATTTATCAGGAGCATATGGTTGACCTATCCATCTACTCTTGTTCTATCTATCTATCTAGGGAATATTATTGACCTTTCCATTTGTTCTATATCTATCTCTCCCAATGTTCAGTCCAATTTATTATTGACTACACATTCAAGATCATCTATCTCTTTGAGTTTCATTCTTCATAGTCAAATCTATCTGTTAGCTACTATCTTGACATCATTATTTTACTCAATGTGTTCCTACATTGATCACACATTAGTCAAAGTGGGGAAAATATAGTCACCTAAAAATGGTAATCTAGACTATGAGCCTCTTTCTAGAAATTTTATATAATTTACCTATTGTTTATCTTTGATCAAATCATCAGTTTGCTAATTATTTGATTATAACTTATTGGATCACCAATTTATCCCAATTATTTTACTTTATTGAAATAACTTCTTCCCTTTTAATTAAATGGAGTCCCCAAAATCTAACTTATCCTAAGTGTGAACATGAAAAGCATTATTCTTATTTTAAAAATAAAAGAAAATATATTTTTGTCTCACATGAGGTGTGCACTTTCCAAGGTGGGTGGAATATTTATTCTTATCCATACATCTTTTGCCTCTTAAACACTATCATTGACCTTTCTTAGGTGAGATTATTGTGCACATGGACCACTCAAGGCTCATTCTTCACCCTTGATTTTTCCTCTTAATCTCTACCATCCATTTCTCTTTAAAAAGGAGGCTCTTTCCTCACTCTCTCATATCATTCTAGTTTATACTAATGTTATAATGTTGCAGGTTTTCACATAGGTTTTGGAGGATCATTCTTGTATCCTTATTTTACTCTTCATTCTACTTGCATTTTGGCATACTCTTTAGCTTAGTTTCCTTTATGCTCTAGCTTAGTTCACATAGCTTAACTAAGAGGATCTAATAACTCTCTTTGTTATCTCTTGCATTTTATTTAGAATAACTTGCATTTGTATTGTATCCATAATTTATTCTTGGATATTGACACTCTTGCCTTTACTATTTGAATCTTTCATTCTATGGTGCACCTTGCAAGGGTTTCTTATGCTAGGTTTATTTGAGAGCCACAATCTCATAGCTCTTGCATGTCATAGATAGGAAGTTATAAGTCACAACTTGAGGTTATTTTCATCATGGGTATTCTCAAGTATAATGGTTTATATAATTGTACCCTAGATTTTGTATACATATGCAATCTTAATCATCAGACTATTATGTTATCTTTTTTTGTTCATGTCTTCTTCTATCATAGGAGGGGTAAGAGAAACATACTTATTGTCTAGACAATGTGTAGCATTATCTCCAATTTAGATAGATGTAGCCTCATCCTATTTTTCCATGAAGAAAAATTCTCCTTGTTCAAATTTGGTGCCTCTCTCTTATACATCTTCAGATCTTTTTCTCAAGTCCCTTCAAAATTCTTCCTTCAAGTGTTCATCTTAGATACAAATTGTCAGATAATTGAGAGGGGTAGTGAATCAATTATATCTAGTTATCCTAGAGGCCTTAAAAATATTTCATTACCAATCCATTCTACTTTAAATTTCATACCAGTAACTCAGTAACCACATCAAACTTCTTAAATAAAACTTATGAACATTTTGCATTGCACTATTATCTTACTATTCCTTACTGTTAGAGTGAAGTATTAATTTATTTACATTTATTAAATTACCTTTCCTCTCTAATTAATATTTCACTTTATGCACATGCAATCCCATTTAATAATTGTCTACACATTTAAGATTTCTACTATTATAGGATGGGTAAGAGAAACATACTTATTGTCTAGACAATGTGTAGCATTATCTCCAATTCAGGTAGTTGTAGCCTCATCCTATTTTCCCATGAAGAAAAATTATCCTTGTTCAAATTTGGTGCCACTCTCTTATACATCTTTTGATCTTTTTCTCAAGTTCCTTCAAACTTCTTCCTTCAAGCATTCATCTTAGATACAAATTGTTAGATGAGAGGAGGAGTGAATTAGTTATATATAGTTATCCCCTAGACCTTAAAAATACTTTATTATCGATCCATTCTACTTTAAATTTCATACCAATAACTCAGTAACTACATCAAAGTTCTTAAATCAAACTTATGAACTTTTTACATTGCACTATTATGTTACTATCCTTACTATTAGTGTAAAGGCTCAATTTATTTACATTTATTAAATTACCTTTACTCTGTAATTAAGATTTCACTTTATACACATGCAATCCCATTTAATAATTAGATATTAATTATTAAATGTCACTTAGCTCTTAGGATTTCCCTTTTAGGTTTTACAATATCCTTCTATAAGGATTGATCCATTGTATATATATACATATTCTTTTTTGATAATAAATTCTTGCATATTTTTAGAGCCAAACCCTTGCCTTCTCTTGTCTTTTTCTTCTTTGTGATAGGTTATTGAATGTAGGTGTTCTATGAGATTTTTCAATTTGTTCTTATCAAATCCTTCATGGTATCAAAGTCAGATTTGTTGTAGCTTGTTCAATTTTATTGAACAAAGTAGGAACAAGGGTTATTTGGAACTAATCCAGTATTTTTTTTTGTGTGTAAATAGGGGGGTCTCTTAATTTTAGACCACTTCGAGTCTAAAAAGATACTACAGTTAGCTTCAAAGTACTTCAAAACCCCTATTTTCATATATAACACTTTGATTTTGGCCATAGTTGATAGGGGAGGAAATTTGTTTTGCATACTAGGGTGGTACGACCTCTAGCACACATTTTGAAAACATGCTTTTTTTTAAAGTGCACCTATAAAAAGAAAGGTGCCATTAAGTGACCACCCCGGCACTACCCAATGACCACCCAAGCTCCACACATCTTCTACTCCATGACTAACACACTGCCTAAACACCGTTGTGGCCCAAGTGTTGCCCAACAACTATCATTGTGCCACCACTTCCTCAGAGTGCCACTAGCACACTACTCGTGACCCTCTAGCCCCCATTTTCTTTGCCTATGGTCATATGCAAGGCTAGGGGCTTATTATTTTGTACTAAAGGGGTGTTTTAAAGGCCTTTTCCCTCCATAGCACGTGCCATTTTTTTGGCAATATCTAGAGCATATAGTATCATTTTTGTGCAAATGAGATACTGTTAGGAAGATGATTTTGAGACAAATGCATTGGTTTAGTTTTTGTTTTAATTTTTTCTAGTATGGTACCTTTTTTTACTTTAGAAGTCCAATGATCCTTTATTACATTCTAGGTGGCATAACTTGTTAAATTTTACCCTTTTTTCAATCCAAAAGAAGCGTTGAAAAGGTCTCTTCACGATCTCTTTAGATTTTATGTTATTTTCATTAGAATATTTTAAAGGCACACATGATACTCAATTGAAGCTATTTTTTCTCCTTGTATACACATTCTATCTAGCATCTAGGGGTCAATTTTTTTCTTTGTGGGGGGTGTTTTTAATTCTTATATATGTCATTTACATTAGTAAACCATAACTATATAAAAAACAAACACCTTATGAAAAATGGTCAAGATCCCTTCTTGTCTAGTACCTCTAAACCCACATAACTATCACACATGGACAACTACCATGACATGACTTCTTCATTCAATGAGTTTGTGGTCTTGTTTAGATGAAGTGCAGTCAATATTTTAGAGTGCCTATCAAACCGCATCATAGGAATAATATGTATGAGGCCATAGGTTTGATTTATTTTAGTGTTTCCAACAACGTACAATTTCATCTTGATGGGTGTGATACTCCTTGAGAGATGTGGGACAAGTTCAAGAACTTTATTGGTACCATCAACAAGTTTAGAGAACTTCAGATTGAGGTAGAGGTTACATCACTTATACTAATTCTTTTCTCTCCATTGAGGACTTTTCAATGAGATTTAAAAAATAGGGATAATTGTTATAGGGTTTTGGGAAGAACAAGACTGATATAAAGTGCATCTACTAGATTCTATCAAAGCTTCAAGGAAACTTTAAGATTTTCTTTTCTACCTTTCATTCTACTATAGATTCTTTGGGTCCTATATTTAACATGCCCACTATTGAGGTATTCTATGATCAGTTGACTAGAGAGGGTATGAATATCTACCAAGATCAAAGAACCAAGCATTGGTTGCTCAGATATCTACATGAAATTTGAAGCCAAAATAGAAGCCCAAAATAGATTCAACTGGCAGTGAGAGTTCCTCCAAGCCATCTCCTAGATCAGATACATAGAAATCCACTCTGAAGGGTAAATCTTCTAAGTCTAGTGCATCTTCCTCCAAGACTAAGAAGTTTACTAGTGATCCGTATAGTTTTTCTAGCAAGGAAAGACATCCAAATTCCAGGTGTTGGAAAGATCTTGAGGCTTTAGAGGAGGCCATGCAACAACACAGTATTGCTTCTCTGAAGTGACCACCACCTCCTTTAGGGAAAGAACATGCTTTTTTTTTTATGAGCTTTTTCGTCTCCTTCTAATTGTATAATTAATTTAGGTGCTTCACACCATATGAAACACTCACCTTATTTACTTATCTAACTTTCTTAGAGTATTACTACATAGATTACCCAAGGTCTAGATGTATCAATTAAACAAAAAAACACTTAATCAACTTCAAATCTTAGCAATCTATTGCTTGGTCTCTACTACAAACTATTTGCAACATTACCTAGTTGTCCACTTTTCTAAAATAACAGACTTTTAGAATCTTAACTTTAATTAGAAAACATCATAATAACATCAACACAAGTTTGACACTAGAATTTAACATGGAAACCCAATTTTGGAAAAACCACCAGCAATACATCACCAATTTTCACTCTTCTAAAGTGAGCCCTGATAGGAGCCAACCCAATTAAAGGTTACAATGCTCACTGTTAAATGTGACCTTGTTAAAGGATTTATTCACAATATTAGGAGTGGCCTTGTTAGAGGACTTTATAACATTCCTTTAGAATGCCACTTGCTTAAAGGATTTACATAGACTATTAAGTCCTTATGACTATTAGGTCAACCTTGATTAAATAATTTCAAATACTATTCACAATGGTTAGAAATAAAAATAGGTTTGATATATTAAGTACCACTCACTTTGCATGTTCAAAACTTTTTTTAACTCCCATGTACTGATTTACTGTTTGACCTCCATTGTGAACTCTATCTCAGATTCACTTGGCAACCCTTCAAGTAATCACTTTTCACTTCTTCTCAACTCAATTAAGCCTTCTGCTTAGATTCACCAACCAACAACATTAGTAACAACTCCAACTCTTTGGAACTTCTTCTTAGACACACAGCCTGCACTCTCTTACAGAAAGTTTTCCTTTGTACCTCTTTAAATAGGAAGTTCTGATATTTTTCACTTAAACACCACTGTAGATGTTAGGGTTTATCGTTAGATCTGTTAGATACAATGTATCTAATCATCATTATGTTTATCACTTATTTTCTAGAAACTTCTCCTTGAATTCATCTCTTGGTTTGATTACCTAATCTTTTCTTAGAATTGAATGATCCAGCTCATTGATCCTTATCTTCAACACACTTTCCATATCCCAAGAAACAACTTAGTTGGCTTAAAATTATGATTCCTTACAATTAGTTAAAATGTTATTCCTTGGACAACACTAAGTTCTAACACTCAGTCATCATTGTGTTACTCAGTCATGATAGAACTTCTTGCTTGGCATCAACATAGTCACTCAGTTGATACTAATGATTGGTCAACACTAAATTTGTTCAACACTTACTATGGCTTGGTTAACACTAGCATCATTCAACATGTTCATGAAAATTCTTTAGTCTTTTACTCTGTTACTCGATCAAGCCTACACATTCAATCTATCTTTGCTCACAATTTCAAGACTTGAACATTATTGTCTTCTCCTCTTGTAACATAATTTAAACAATCACTTTATCTTGTCAAAGTTCAATTAATAAAATATCCATTTTTAGTTTCCTCTTCATAACTCAACCTTTCCTCTAGATTCTTTTGTTATGAATAACTTCTCAAATCATCTTCATCAATCAAATAGATATGACATTTATATTAGATAGCAAACTATCTCATTAATAGATTTGACAATGACAACATAACAATTATTCCAATTTTCATTTCCAATAATCTCCCTCTTTGGCATTTATGAAAACACCTCTAAAAACATTTGAGGAATACTTCAGGTTACCATACAATCCAAAACTTGTACGATCTCAAGTAACACTTTCAATGTATTAGATCTTTATTAATATCCTTAGTTTCATTTTGATTCACATCTTTGATCTGACAACATCTCAAAAATATTATGAACTCCCTCTAAGTAATCACTCTCTTTTTATTACTTAGCATGTCTCTACAAACTTTCACTTTCTCTTTCTATGATATTCTCTCCCATTGGATTCATATTCTCTCTCTTTGCTTCTTAAATATTCTCTCTCTTTATATTTTATGCAATCTCTTCCTCTTTGACAACAATGCAAAAGACACTATCTCTATTTCATGCATCTTTATCATGTAGATACTTTCATGTTAGTTCTAAAATCTTCTTTTTTCATCTTCATATGATTGATTACTTAGTCTGTCCTTGTTCCTCACTACTATCTTAGGCAATCTCCTAAAGTAGAACTCTCTACATCAATGTGTAAGATACTCTGTTTAGTACATTTGATGCAAAGCCTCACTGTAGCTTAAGTAGCTATGTCTAGGGGAATGACCATCGATTTACCTCTAAGATATTCATGAGAATCCTTAGGTAAAGCTTTAATGAATATGTCAACGATTTTCTCTTTTGTGTTCACATATTCCAATTTCACTTCTTTATCTTGAACTAGCTCTCTCAAGTAATGATACTTGATATCAATGTGCTTTGTCTTTGTGTGCATAATATATTTATTTGATCTATTAATAACACTTGTTTTGTCATAATAAATAACTGCTAGATCAGTAATCTCTTCCTTCACACCTTTCAACAATTGCTTGATCCATATAATATTGAACAATTCACTGCTACTACCACATACTTGGCTTCAACTGTTGATTGGGAAATGTAGTTCTCTTTCTTGCTTGTCCATGAAATCAATCTCTTTCCTAGAAAGAATACACCACTACTTGTGATCTTCCTATCATCATTATTTCCTACCCAATTAGAGTCAGTGAATACCTTCAATTCAAATTCATCATTCTTCTTGTAATACAATCTATAGTTTTTTTTCCCTTTCAAATATCCCAATATTTTCTTCACTACCATCATATGATTTTCCTTAGGACTTGCTAAAAATATAATAACTATCCCAACAAGTAATGCAATATCTAGTCTTATTTGAACACCATATTGCAATTTACTAATCATTGATTTGTATTGTGTCTGGTTCACATTAGTAGAATCATCATTCTTAGATAGTTTGTGTCCAATAACCATAGGTGTACACACTAGTTTAGAATTCTATCCCAAAAGTTTTTAGTATCTCCTTGATATATTTTAACTGAGTAGTGAAGACACCTCTTCATTTGATACACTTATAAACCAACAAAGAATTTGAGCTCACCAAAAATTGGTATTTCAAATTCCTTCTTCATTTCATCAACAAAAGATTTGCATAATGATTTCTCTCCTCCAAATATGATATCATCAACAAAAATATCGGATTAAAATACCTCATTATTCTTACCAGTCTTCAAATAAAAATTGTTGTTATCATTTGTTCTCTCAAATCCAATCTTCACCAAATAGTAATGCAATCTTTCATACCATGCTCTTGGGGTTTGTTTCAATTCATATAAAACTTTGTGCAACTTACAAACCATATTATTCTTACTGGGATCTACAAATTCTTCAGGATGATCTATATATACTTCTTCTTCAAGTATCCCATTTAGAAATGCATATTTGACATCCATTTGATATAATTTGAATCCTTTATAAGCAGAATATAGAAGAAGTGTTCTAACTCCTTCTAATCTAGCTATAGGGGAAAATATTTCCTTGTAGTCAACAACTTCCTCTTGTGCACATCCCTTACAAACCAGCCTTTCCTTGTTCCTTGTGACTTAAACTTTCTTATTCAGCTTGTTTGCAAATGTCCACTCGGTTCCAATAACATTTTTATCTTTAGGTCTGGGTATTAGAGACCATATTTTGTTCTGTTCAACCTATTCAAGTTCTTCATTCATAGCTTGCAACTAGTCTTCATTCTCCAAAGCATCTTTTATAGATTTGGGCTCAAATTCACAAAGTAATCATGTATCACTTCTAGGTCATTTTCTTGTCATAACACCAGACTCTTTATCTCCAATGATTTCTTTAGGTGCATGATGTCTTCTTACATATTTTGCTAACACATGCTCTTTTCTTCTTTGATCTTCAATAGGTTCATCTTGAAAAATGATTTCAAGATCATTATCACTCACTTGTTAGGTTTAGGTTCAGGTTCTACATGCTCATAATCATCTTCCTATTGTTTAATTTCCTCTATTTGTGACTCAACATCATTTATCTATTGCTTGACACCCACAATCTTTTTCTCGAAAACTAGCTATTGCAACTTGACATTCCTAGTCTATTGAAGATTTACAACTTTGATTTCTTATTCAGGTGGAGTGCTTGGAGAACTATCATTCACATCTATGAATTAACTATAGTCTTTAGTTTTTGTCTTACAACCAACTTCATTTTTCTCTGTGTATTCATCAACTTTTACATTTTTAGTTTCCACAACTTTGTTAGTGTTAGAGTTCAAACACTTATAAGCTTTGCTCTTAGTGGAATATCCTAGGAATATACCTTCATCACTTTTAACATCAAGTTTTCCAGTCCTATTATCTTGAAGTATGTAACATTTTCTTCCAAAAACTTTGAAATATTTCACATTAGGTGTATATCCATATCCTAATTCAAAAGGTGTATCATTTTTATGTAGCATTTTTATCTTCACTTGCAATATGCTTATAGTATAAACAATTGTACTTATAGTTTCTCTCCAGTACTTTCGTGACACATTCTTCTCCATTATCATTTTTCTAGCACAATCCATAGTTGATCTATTCCTTCTTTCAACAATTTCATTTTGAGGAGGAGTCCTAGGTCCAGACATCTGTCTTTTGATTCCTCTTCCATTGCAGAATATTTTGAACTCATTAGAAATTAAATTCATCACATTTGTTAGATCTCAAACACTTCAGACTATTCCCTATCTCTTTTTTCAACTTTGGCTAAATACCACTTAAACAACTAAAAAGAATCATATTTTTCTTTAAGAAACATCACAATCATTATCCTAGAATAGTCATTAACAAATAGAATGAAATATTTCTCTCCACAATAACTTTGAACACCAATAGGTCTACATAAATCAATATGAACCAATTCCAAATTGTCATCAAATGAATATGTTTTGCTCTTGAAATAGACTTTGTCATTTTTCCCAATTGACAATTTTTACACATAGCATTGTTAGGTTTCTTCAATTTTGGCGAACCTCTTAATCTTTTCATTTTACTAATTCTAACCAAATTGTCAAAATTAATATGACATAACCTCTTGTGCTATAACTAAATATATTCATACTATACAAACTAACATATCTTATTAGATAAATCTAGAAAGAACAAGTTACCCCTTGTTTGATCACCACTTCCAATTAGCTTACCATCAACATCAAATATTTTGGCCTTCATGTGATGGAATTCAACTTTGTAACTTGATTTATTTAACTATGAAACACTCAAAAAATTATAGTTAAGTCCTTCAATCCAATAAACATTATCACATTTGATCTTATCAATTAGTTGAATTGTCTCGCTACTTTTCACAAGACGTGGAACATCATTACCAAATTTTACACAACCACCCATGTATGGTAAAATGTCCTCAAATTTACTTCTATCACTAGTCATGTGATTAGAGAAATCACTATCAATTATCCATCTATCACTTTTTTTCACATAAGAGATTAAAGTAGTTTTCTCATCTTCATCAAAATATTATTTCATAGCAACATAGACTACATCTTCATCATTACTTTCATATTCTTTATGAGTTTCTTCTTTAGCAATATAACAAGATTTATTACCTTTGTCCCTGTAGTCCTTGTTCTTTTTGAAGTCTCATTCATCTCTTCTTCCTTTGTACTTTCTCTCCTTTTCATCCTCGTCTTCTCTATCAAGACACCTTAGAACAATATGACCAACCTTTTTGCATGAAAAATGGATTATGGGAAGTTTGCCTTCGTATTTTCCTTTGCCTCTTCCAAATCTCCTAGCTATCAGTGCCTCAAGTTCATAAGTTCATCATCATAAGTATCACTATCACTTTTCATATGTTTTCCTTTTCCTTTCTTTCTAAGAATTAGTTGTGATTTAAAATAAAATTCAATGGTAGAAGGAGCATAATTATCAAAATTAGACATCTGAAAAGCAACAAGCCTACCAATTGAACCTTCTATGGTTAAGGCATTACCTAGTGTACATCTAAGTTCTTGTATTGCAAAAATTCTAATAGCATAAGTAGGAAGTAAAGTTCTCAATACATTACTAGTTATTGTTTCATCTTCAATATTTCCTTTAGCTCCTCTAATGGCATTGATAACTTCTTTGATTCTTGTGCAATACTATACTATGTTCTCACCTTCTATCATTCTCATTTCATCAAACTTACCTCTCATACTTTCTAATTTGGATATTAAGACATTATCATATCCTCCATAGATGGTCTTTAGTTTATCCCACATTTCCTTTGGATTCTTGCACTCCTTTAGGTCATCAAACTTAGCATAGCTTAGGGATGAAGCAATCTCCAACATTGATTGATTATGTTCTTGCTTTTCATTTAGTTGTTGAGAAATTAGAGGGAATTTTGTTATGTCCACATATGCACTATCTAGAAAATCCAATGCAACATCACCAATACTAGCTATATGTATCCTTATCAACTTCTATCATGCAGGAAAACATTCTTTGTTTAAATTTAACACCTCTCTTTTGTATGACATGATCTTTAGCTTTGAGTACCTTCAAAATTCTCTCTACAAGGACCAATGCTCTAATACTAATTGTTAGAATATTTAGAATAATGAGGGGGGGGGGGGGGGTTTGGGCTGAATTAGTTATCCAAGGTCTAGATGTACCAATTGAACAAAAAAACCATTGTTTAGTCTCTGTAGTAAATTATTTGTAACCTTAGCTAGCTATCCACTATTGTAAAATAATATTCTGGCATAATGTAAACTTTAATCAGTTAAACATCATAATAACATCCAAACAAGTTTGACATTATAATTTAATGTGGAAACCCAATTTGGGAAAAATCACCAGCAATATGTCACCAATTTTCACTTTTCTAAAGTGAGCCATATTAGGAGCAAACCTGATTAAAGGTTACAATACACAATGTTAAATGTGACCTTGTTAAAGGATTAATCACCCTATTAGGAGTGGCCTTGTTAGAGGACTTTAGAACATTCCATTGGAATGTCACCTAGTTAAATATTTACATAGACTATTAAGTCATTATGATTGTTAGGTCAACCTTGATTAAAGGATTTCAAATATTGTTCACAGTAGTTAGATAGTAACAATAGGTTTGATATGTTAAGTACAACTCATTTTACATGTACAAATCTTTGTTTAACTCCCATGTATTGATTCACTATCTAGCCTCCATTGTCAACTCAATCTCAGATTTGCTTGGCAACCCTTCAAGCAATCACCCTTCACTTCTTCTCAATTCATTTAGTCTTCTGCTTAGATTTCATATTCAACAACATCAGTAATAGCACTAACTCGTTGAAATTTATTTATACATGCACAACCTCTTAGCACTCTACACTCTCTTATAGAAATTTTTCCTTTGTACCTCTTTAAATAGGAAGTTCTTATCTTTTGCTACTTAGACACCATCGTAGATCTTAGGGTTCATGATTCAATTCATTAGGTACAATATATCTAAACATCATTATGTTTATCAATTAGTTTCTAAAATATTCTCCTTAAATTCATCTCTTAGGTTGATTACCTAATCCTCTCCTAGAACTAAATGATCCAACTGATTGATCCTTATCTTTAAAATGCTTTCCATATCCTAATAAATCAACTTAGTTGGCTGGAAATTATGATTCTTGACAATTAGTTAAAATGTTGTTCCTCAACCAACACTAAGTTTTGACACTCAATCATCATTGGGTTGCTCAGTTGTAATAGAACTTCTTGCTCAACATCAAAAGAGTCACTCAGTCAATACTAATGCTTGGTCAACACTAAATTTGTTTGGCACTTGCTATGGCTCGACAGACACTAGGATTACTTGACACGTTCATCAAAATTCTTTAGTCTTTTACTCTGTTACTCGATCAAGCCTACACATTTGATCTATCTTTGCTCACACTTTCAAGACTTGAACATTACTATCTTCTCCTCTTGTAACATGATTTAAATGATCACTTTATCTTGTCAAAGTCCAACTAATCAAATGTCCATTTGTAGTTTCCTATTCATAACTCAACCTATCCTCTAGATGCTTTTGCTATGAACAACTTCTCAAATACTCTTCATCAATCAAATAGATATAACATTTAGATCATATAGAAAATTGTCTCATTAGTAGATTTGACATCAATGACAACATAACAATTTTGATAATTGTAGTTTCCAACACATACATGATGTTCTATTGATTCCACCCATTTCTATGAACCTCTTTTCTATCTATTAGATTTTTCATTCTAGTTTTGGTAAGACAATTGAGTTCTCACCATATGATATGGTTATTCAAGAAATTCATGATCATAATTTGGTTCTTTCTATTAGGACTTTCAATTTATAGTCTCACTTATGTCAATTTGATGGTTTCAAGAGCACTAATTCTACATGTGTTTCTCTTGTTGATCATGCAAACACTATGAGAAAACTTTGGCATGAACATTTTGGCCATGTCAACTGCATATGTCTACAATAAATGAGTACATAGGAGCTAGTGATTGGGCTACTTAGGTCTCTTGTACTAATGGTGCTTGTTAAGGTTGTGCAGTTGGAAAACATCACAAAGATCCTTTTTTGGAAGGTAAAGCTACATGTGCTAAGGCACCATTGGAGTTGATACACAATGATCTTATGTCATTCCCCATTCCATCTTTTCTAGGTTCTAGATATGTACTTACCTTCATAGATGAATTCTCTAGATGCTCATTAGTGTACTTTTTGAAGTACAAGCCTGATGTCTTTGATTCATTTTGAATCTTTAAGACATTTATGGAGAAGTAGTCTAGTCTTTCTATGAAGCATACATGCACTGAAAATGACAAGGAATATGTGAATTAGTCTTTTAGATATTTTTGTACTGGAGCATAGTTTACACCATCAATTCATAGTTCCCCATACCCCTCATTAGAATAGGGTTGCTGAGAGAAAGAACATAACATTACAAGAAATCTCCACTTATATGATATAGTCTTGAGATATGAGTCCTTTTTGGGTTGAGATTGTCAATTGTGCCAACTATATTTAGAATTGGATGTCTTACAAGGCATTGTGCCATTTGACTCTTGAGGAGATTTGGACTCATGTCAAGCCTGATGTTTCTACATTCTATATTTTTGGTAGTCAAGCTTGGGCATTTATTCCATATGCTTAGAGGAAAGACATGGAGATGAATAGTTTACCTCTCATATTTTTTGGTTACTATAAGGTGTGAAGGTGTATAGGTTCTTTGATCTTGATTCTAGAGTGGTCTTGTTTTGATGAGATGTCCAATTTGATGTGTGCTATCCTCTAATGGAACCTCCATCACTAGCTTCTCCCTCATTGCCTAGTACTTAATCTTCATCTCTATAGGATTATTTATCCTTTGAGGAATATTTATATGATGATCCACCTTTCCCTCCTTCACCTATTATTCCATGAGTGCCTAAGTGGGCTAGTGATACTATTGATGCATTTAGACTTATGGTAGGAAACCCTTTAGATTCTTGTTGCACTTGTGTTTAGACATCCACAAAAAAATTTACAGGTGAGAGGACATACAAATTAAGATAGGGCTATAGATGAGGAGTACTCTTCTTTGATGAAGAACCATGCTTGGGATCTTTGTGCTCTTCCAAAAGGAAGAAAGTTGGTTTGATGTAGGTAGGTGTACCATACCAAGTATGTTGTAGATGGCTCTATTGGTAGGTACAAGGCATGTCATGTTGCGAAGGGATTTTCATAGGTAGAGGATTTTGATTACACTAAGACCTTTTCTCATGTTACCAAGATGAATTCTATTTGCCTTGTCCTCTCTCTTGTAACTTCTTAGGGTTGGACACTATTTTAGATGGATGTGAGGAGTGCCTTTTTTCATGGAGACCTACATGAGGAGATCTATATGGATAAGCCTTAGGTTTTTGTGTAGGAGTCTTCTATGGTTTGCAGACTTTGGAGGTCCTTATATAGTCTCAAATAAGCCCTTCAAACTTGGTATGACAAGATTGATTCCTTCTTGCTTGCATCACATTTCACACACTATCATTCCATCGTACAATGTACATTTAGGGTCATGGGGATAATCTATTGATAATTTTACTATATGTTGATGATCTCATTATTATAGATAGCTCACCATCTATGATTTAGAGTGTTTAATGAGCTTTGAGAGAGTAGTTAGAGATGACAAATCTTGGACTTCTGCACTATTTTTTGGGCCTATAGGTTGTTCAATCTTTATATAGGATAGCCATACTCTAGAAAAAGTATGCTCTTGATATGATTAAGAGATCCAACATGCTTGATTGCAAGCCTACTCCCACACATTTTCAGCCAGGTGTTATTTTATCTACCACTTTCTCTACTCCTACTTTGGATTCCACTTTGTATAGAGAGCTTGTGGGTAGTTTATTGTACTTGATACACACTTGTCCTAATCTTTCCTTTGTGGCTAGCCTTATCTCTTGATTTATACATGAACCTCATGAGAGCCATTGACAAGTTACCAAACATATTTTAAGGTACATTTGGTACTACATATTATGACATTCACTATACATCAGGGATCCTCACATTCTTGGTTATACAAAGTTAGATTGGGTTGGTGATTTTGATGAATATAGGTCTACTTCTAGCTTTATTTTTTCTCTTGGTTTTAGTCCTATCACATGGTCTTAAAAGAACAAACATGCTCAACCATTATCATCTATAGATGTAGAATACAAAGCAACTATACTAGCTAGTTAGGAGGTTTTATGGCTTCAAAAGTTGATGAAAGAGTTTGAATTCCTTCTTGATAGTTCACCTTTCTTTGGTGTGAAAATCATAGTGCTATACAAATTTCTTGCAACTAATTTGAGCATCAACAAATCAAGAACATTGATCTTTATATGTACTTCATCAAGCATTTGATTTAGGATGACTCTCTTAGCTTGGAGTATATTCCCACTGCTGAGTTTAGGAGTTGATGAAAACCAACTTTACAACTCACCAAGATCCCCTGTATGCAAACAACCTATTGAAGGGAAACCAAAGAAGGAAGGGTGGAGCTTGGAGAAACTAAACAGACAGAGAGAAAAAATATTACAACAATGAAAAATGTATTGCTGTACAATATTGATATGCAAGGATATGGAATTGCAATAGGAGAGTCTAAATATAAGGGCCTTTAGGAGACTTCTAGAACAAGCTAGAAAGTGCTAGGATATAAGTTTGAAAACTAATCATACGTCCACAAAAGGTGGGATACCCTCGATCAAGGTGAGAATATAAGCATGACTTAGATAGGAACAAACTCCTGTGTTGTCAACAACTCCTAAACTACAACTATTAAATAAATGCATTAACCTAAGTAAACTTAAGTAAAAGGGTAAATAATAATTATTTACTCTAACACTAAGTAGGTTATAGACTTCTTCATTAAACCTTTTGTATTCATGCAATATCTTTAGTTGCATTCTATTCTTGGGGTGAAGGAAGTTGTACTTGGGGGGTCTTAGTGATGAGTCCTTCCTTCCTTTTTTTGTTTTTAGCATTCTTTTATCTCTTTTTGGAGTAGGAATTTTTTGAAGTGGTTTTCCACCATTTATCTATTTTTCATAGGTTTGGTTGTGCTAGATACCTTATTAGGCCATATTGTTGGGGCCCATTTATGCTTTCAACATTGTAGTTTACTTTCTTTTTCATGCATTGTTTATAGCTGTATTTTTGCTCATTTTAAGGGGGAGTGTTAGAGTAAAGGATTAAATTAATTACATTTATTAAATTACCTTTACTCCCTACTTAAGATTTAAATTTATGCACATGCATTCCTATTTAATAACTAAATATTAATTATTAAATTTCATTAGCATCTTAGGGTTTCCCTCTTAGGTTTCACAATCTCCATCTATAAGGATTGATTGATTGTATATTTTTTCCCCTTTTTGTCTAATAATAAATTCTTGCATATTTTTAAAGCCAAACCTTGCCTTCTCTTTTCTTTTGCTTCTTTGTGTCAGGTCCTTGCATGCAGGTGTTCTACAAGATCTATGGATTTTTTTCTTAACAAATCCTTTACTTACTATACTGAGTTTCAGAGTGATTACTTACCTTATACCGAGTTAGAACAATAGATAGTTAACATGAAATAAACTTGCAACACTATAAGAAATCATACATTTGACACAAGTATTTAACGTGGAAACCCTAAAAAGGGAAAAACCACTTGGAAATAGGAAACCTAAATAATTTCACTCTTCTGAAGTGATCTTTGCTAGGAGCCAACCTTGTTAAAGGTTACATTCACATTATTAGTGTAACCTTGTCAGAGGATTTCCTCCAAAGATCATCTAGACCTTATCACTCCTTAAAATTTCTTAAGAGTGGCATGCTCTAAAGGATTTACAAAACATTCAAAAGAATCATACAATATAGGATTTCAAAGACTTGTTAGGTCCACTCGGTTAAGAGATTTTTCTAGTTCAATGGTAAGAAAGTAATAGTCAAGTGATCCGATAGATTTTAGCACTACATTTCTTGTTAAAATCTCTACTTCACTCTATTTCTTTCCTTATGATATCTTTCTAGATGATTTACATACACTCACTCTTTCATTAAGCACTTCCTCTAATTGATCTTTATAATACTGTCTTTCTTGGTTCACCTTTGATATTATTCTTCTTCAACTTCAACAACCATGATAAACATCAACAATAAGAAACATCTTGTTCATCCCCTTAAATAGAAGAAATTTTCCTTTCCAAAATCTTCAATATTTTGTCACTTAATTAGAATCGTAGTTCTTAGATTTATTGAATTTAGACACTCAGAAAATAGACTTCCTTCTTAAACTTTGTGTCCCATTTCAAATTTTATATTCTCCTTCATCAGATCTTCTTTGAATTTCTCTAGTCATTGATGTTATAAGTAACTTTTTCCTTATCCTTGAAACTTCTCAAACATTCTCAAATTTTACCAAATATTAGCCTCAAATTATTATTTTACATACTTGTTCTTCTTGTTCATGCTCGTTGAGGACTATAACTTTACTTGGGCAATACATCACTTGGTTAATACTGACATTACTCGATTAACACTAGCATTCTTCTCTTCTTTGCTAGGAGCTTAGTGACAAGTTTAGTAGCTTGGGTACTACTACATTTCTTCATTCACTGGTCAAGCTATCTTGCATATACATCTTGCTTAAGATCATGTAAAGCAAAAAAACCAACATTATATTGTTAGAGCCTAACTCATTCAATTTCCCATTAAATACCATACTTATTAACACTCTAACTTATCACACTTTCTTTAAATCCTCTTCATCAATCAAATCCTCTCCATCAATCAAATGATATGGGACTCTGTAGAATTAGAATAACATCTAACCAATTAAGGCTTGACATTAATGACAACATAAAAACTGATATGATTTTTACACACTACATAAACAATAGTATCAATTGGGCCTAACATCCTTTCCAGTACAACCAAGTACTTATGATGATGGTAAGGTTATTGAATCATTGCAAAAAGGAGTTTTTTAATTTGAAAAAGAAATTGAACATAACTACACAATGAGATGAATCAATGAGGTATTATTCAAACTATATTGGTTTATCTGCATGAAAAGATAAATGCTAGAATGTTCATAACTCATGAGGCTTTTTCTTTGCTACATTTGGCCATTAGCACATTTGAAAATGATAAGTTGGTTGTTAGGCCTACTTTTTAAAAGTGGATCCAAAGAATTGAAATGGTTAAAGTTATTGAGCTTTGTGCTAGAATAGGTAAGGATGCATTACCTAAAGCTCTTCCTACTTCAAGATTAGTAAGATTACTAACAAGTTTCACATTGTTACCTGAGCACCTAGTAGAGGCTAAAATGGTTGAGTTAAAGGACAATTTTGATGGGCTCAGTGAAACACTATTTCCACCTATAGTGGATAAAGACAAAAATGTGAAACAATTTTTAGAGTGGTGAGGTGAAGAAATAAATGAGATTCATGAGATAGTTGATTAGATAAGAAAAATAATTTCTATGGAAACTTTAAAGGAATGCATGGGAAAAATCACCATTTCATGGTTGTATTATGAAAATTTTGAGAAAGAAGTTACCCATTGTAAAATTACATACATCGCATATAGGTAGGTGATAGATCAAATTTTGAGTCATCGATGACCAAATGATGATAAGTATGAAGAGTGGTTTCATAAATATTTTGTCCTTGATGAGTCATTCTCAGAAGCCCCACCATAATAGCAACAAGAATGAGTAAGTTTGATTTTGAAGAGGACATCCAGCTACATGAAAAGAATCAAAGTCACGGGTTGCAAACTATCAGCATCACCTTCTTAGGTGATCAGTTAGATGCTCATTTATTTATAGTAGACATTTTATTATTTATTCCTCAATTATTATGTCCTATCATTTTATGACATGTGTACTATTCCTTAGTCTAAAGCTTATTCCAATCCTTAGCTATAAAATAATTTCTAAGACTAAGAATAAGAGTCCAACGATTCATTTTTTATGAGCAGATGTCATATTATGTTGGTCCATATCATGTTTTCAGAGTTTTGAATATTTTCTTGGTATTGTGAAGAATACTTTTAATAGAAAATATTTAGTACTTTGTCAAATTTGGTTGTTATAGTCTACAATTGCAAATTCTTATATATCAATTTCAAAGAAATTAATGAAAGAAATTAGTATTTAAGCACATTAATTTGAATCTTGTCTCTTTTCTAGTATTTTGTGGTTTCTCTAAGTATCTTGAATAATTTTTCTTGATCTTAGTTGCATTCTACTTAGGAGTGGATATCATTCTGAATCTCTACTATTCATTCAAAGAATTAAGTAAATGTTGAATTTAAAATGCTGAAATCATTTAGTTGAGGAGAAGATCATTAAGTAGAAGGTTCAATTTAGTGTTTGAATTTCATTTACAAGGTAAGGGATCACATATTTGGGATGTGTGATTAGATTCTAATAGTTTGTATTGGATAAGGTGCTAGCTAGTTATCAAGGTGCATCAAGATTTTCATAGTTTGTCATGGTTAAAATCAAAATTAAATCAACATTATCTAACTTTAAGTTGTAGATATGAAAGTACAACCCTCACTTAGCATATGGATAAATAAAATGTGTGATTAGCTCTTGCATTACTGTTTACTTCTCATAAGTAAAGAATATTTGGGGTAATTTTCTACTTTATTAAGGGTTGGAGTGAAGGTGATAACATAGATAAAATAAAACTAACCCTAGGTGTACCCTATTAGAGTAATTAGATATTTTCTAATTATCTCTAGTCTACTTAAGCTAAAATTTAGGCACATAATAATTAATTATTTTATTAATTATTATTATGCAACCTAGGTTAGACCTTTTTAAGGTTTCAATCTCCTTTATAAGGACAATCTCTCTTTGTAATTATCAACCAATTCCCTTTTGATAATAGCAATATCTTTTTTGCTCATCAAGATTGTCTCATTTATGGATCTAAGAATTCCAACCTCCATAGCTTTTCCTTCTCTTTTTTTCTGATAAGTGTTTGCATGTAGGTGGGAGTTGTGGGGTTGATCTTTCATCAACTTCAACATGGTATCAAAGCTTTAGATCTTCATGCCCCTATTCTATTCTTGAGAGATTTGGCATCAATTTTTTTCTGAGCTTTCAACAGTTTTTTTTGTGGTTCTCTATTTTTCATGGATTTTTGAGCAAACATAGACATCACTATTGAGCTTAGAGCACTTGAAAACCCCCATTTTCATATAAAATATGTCCAATTTGGACGATGTTGAAATCTGAGGCTTGACTTGGGCATGCAAATTGATGTGAAAATTATTTATTTTACAAAAAACATATCTTGTATTAAAAAAATTACATGCATTTAGGAGAAAGGTGGCATTATTTTGAAGAAAAGGAGAAGATTTTTTATTGGGCCCTGCCTTTATCAAATCAAAACTTGTCAGCCCTCTATTCACCAGCTACTACTATTTTTTTTAAGGGCACACTACCTCCTTGGCCCTCATGCAAACCTTTACTTCCCCTATGCAATTCCTTGTTGGTGCAATTTTTTTGGAAAGAAAAATTTTGGGGTGGTTTGTGTGATTATTTCATGGTGGTTTAGTTACTCCAATGATTTTGTTAACTATCACGAAGTGGATTGGAGGGTGTAGCAACTAGAAAATGGGTTAAATGCATAACATACTATGAGAAATCACAAAACTCAATCAACATACGTTAGCACCCACTAGTCTACCATGAAAGCCAAACTAATAAAGAAAGCAATAAAAACCCCCTCTTTCGTTTGTAGCTCCCATGTCCTTCTTTCTTCTCCAAATGATGTAGCTCCAAAGTTGCCTATAGTGCACAGAAAACTGAAGCAAAATTCTATGATGTGAATAATGCCATGAGAATACAAGAAGTGTGATTTTAGTGTGAGAGAAAGAATACAAAATGTAAAGAAGCCAGGGGCTCAAGAATCAAGACCTAAGGATTTTCAAGACTAAAGCATTAAGATCGAAAATGAGAGAAAGAGTGTCCATTTTATAATCAACACTTGACGTGAGAGAATTGGATTTTTCACCCATAGATATGTGATGTGGCAAGAGATTCCTTTGAGAATCCATGATGCATATGGTAGAATATGCCAATTATAAGATTCTATGACACATGAAAGTCAAACGTGGCTAAATGTGGAAGAGAATCTATGATGCGTCATAAGACACCTCAACTCACTTAAAGCCAAGAGTCTATGACAAATAAGCCAAATAAGGACATACATAAGGAATTAGCATATTTGATTATGACAAATCTTATCCAAGTGTCACAGGAGAATCCATGAGGTATCATATCCAAGTGTCATGATGATGCAATATTTTATGGAATATCTGAATTAAAAATCCTTTTATTCCACAAAATAAGAATTAGTAGAAAATGGAATTAATGATAGAAAATGGAACTTAGGAAATTGTAAATTTCCATGGTTTGCATATAATGAATCAATTAATTAATAAAATTAATTAATTGAGGATGATAATTAGGAAGAATAATAAGAAAGAATAATAGGATTAAATTATGGGTTATTTAATCCTATAGAGAAAATTAGTAAATGATTGGCCAAATTGATTAAATGAATGCGACCGTATCCTTTGATGAAAATGTGATGATGATATAGATATTGAATAAGATGATGATAGATAGACCAAAGCCATGGTCAAATTGATTGATAGATCAAAATTGATAACATGCCAAGGACACATGACATGTATTGGTTGATATGTAACATTTAACCGACATTGTAAATGCTACAGGATTGAAATTGATTGAAAAAGGTTTGATCATAATAACATCAACAAACACTGTCAATATTATTAAAATGGTTGATAATGCCATGATTTGACATTGAAAGCCTCAACAATTTCAAAGATAAAATGACATAAATGATAGTTTGACCTAGCACTGAGAGCCGTGCCAGTACTAAGGTCAGATTGATAAGATTGATAGGTTGTTCAATTTCCAAGGCACTGAAAGCCACAATAATACCTAGGAATAGATAAATGATGATTGATTTGGGATGTTTGATATGTTCCAGGTTGATTAGGACTAATTCTGAGTGATTTCGAGTTGATTTGGGGCGATTCTGAGTTGATTTGAAATGGTTTTAAGTTGATTTGATATGATTCTGAGTTGATATGAAATTGATGTGAAAGGGGATACAAATGATGAAATATGGTCAATCTGGCCAAAAGATCAAAGTTAGTAGAATGAGAAAATGGGACAAATTAGTATGAAGAATTGATGAAACTATAGATGCGAACCATTTTTGAGCATCTACATTTTTCCCCTCTTTGATACAATGTGATTAAGAGCGTTGTGTCAAAGAATGCTGATGGAAATGCCATAAAAACATGCCCCAACAATATGGTATATATTTATGCCCCCTCAATAAATTGACCACAATAGGCATATGATAGTTCAATTTCATCAAAAATGAGAAAAAAAAGCCATAGCAAGTGACGGATCAAAAATCAGAGTTAAAATGTGAAAGTTATGGGCTTCGGAGTGAAAAAGGGCACCGTGACCAACACAGAAAAGATCTCATGCACATCCATCTAGGTAGTAGAAATATATAAAAGGTCTTTGAGAGGATTTTGAAGGTAATTTTCACTCTCTCATTTGAAAGAAAAGAGCTTTGGAGCATGGAGGATGGATCGACTATCTAGGGAGCAACATCGTGGTGAACAAGTGCAGACCTTCTGATGGAAGGCAGATGCTGGACCTTTGGTGACTACATTGAGGCCATCTTTGTGATTTTATGATTTTTTCTATATTTCCATGTTTTTTTATTGCTTTTTAGGCACCTAGGAGTCTGTCGAGGGGAAACAGGGTCAAACAGGGTCAATCGGGGGTCTTGGGGCCAGTTAGGGCTTCCAAACACCCCAACTGCACCCAAAACTCAGCCAAGTGCATTAATGAAATATTTTGTGTTCCCAAGGGCATCAATGATGTAGTTGGTATGACCAACTCCATCAATGACGCAGTTGGGAACCCCAACTGTGCCCTAGGATGCTCCGGGGCTCCTATTGGGGTCAAAACAGTCCTGGATTGAGCTGAAACTTGGTACGAGTTAGCATAACCCTAGGGGGATGTTATAAAAATGGGAAAATGTAGTCAAAAGTAATAAACATGCTTTGAATTTGGTCAAACTTAGGGCAAATGAAGGTCAAACCTAGATAAATGCTGACAACGAACAATACAAAGGGCCCGAAAGGGTGCAAATGGACTCAAAATGACTCAAAATTTGGAACACATGTTCAAAAACCTAGGAAGAGTTGAAAACATAGGTTAATTGAGGCTAGGATAGTTAAAAAAAGTCAAATTTGGTCAAACTTAGCTCTGATGGAGGAAAAAAAGTTGACCGATGGATAGGGATAGGGTCAAAATGATGCAAATGAGCTCAAAATGACCCAAAACTTGGAAAACATGTTCAAAAACCTAGGAAGAGTTCAAAACATAAGTCAAATTAGTCAAACATGCATAGAAAAAATTCAAAATTAGTCAAACTAGAGTCAAACTAAGTTAAACTTGGGTCAAAAGTAGGGTAAACTAGATGCAAAACCATAGAAGGTTGACATAGGCTATGTGATTATGCAGGAGGAGCTGTCCCTATTATAGGTACGAGGACATAAGCCACGAAGCCTTGGACTACGTCGTTAGGTGACACCTAGTGAGTAGGGGATATTAGCTAGGTTAGGATTATATCATGTGACATTTATGCCAGAGGTGAGGGGGAACAGGGATTTGTTGATAGCTTTGATGAAGAGGTGGCACTCAAAGATGAGTTCATTCCACCTACTAACTGGGGAAGCAACCGTGAGACTAGAGGATGTACGGAACATCCTTAGGATCTTGATCCATGGAGAGCTAGTAGTGTATGACCTGGCTATAGCGCAAGCAGCTCTGCATCGACTATTTGGATGTGGAGATGCAGAGCTAGGGATCTAAGAATATGAGATTGAATGGGACTTATTAGTGGCACGCCATGAGCGGCTGACAGTTGTGATCTATTGGGTGATTGGCGGATTACTGATACTTGATAGATGAGGACATGGATTCCCAATTGGATGGGGTTGAGTACTTGAGTAGATGATTAAGGAGCATACTATGTTTGCTAGGGTCCCATGCATGTTGGGGATGTTATATTATTATCTGCATCAGGTAGCATATAGAGGGGGGCTATCCTTCAGCATTGGTGGCACATTATTACAGATCTGGGCCTATGAGCATATTGTAGTATTTAGGCCTCTGGTAGAATGAGTGTTGGTGGATGATATGCCATATGCTTAATGCTATAGAGGTGTCCTAGTTCGAGGACCATTGGGATATGCAAGGTATTTTTGCCATCAGATAGGCACGATGAAACAGTTCATATGGAGACCATATAGAGATTGCCCCATATGAGATGATGATGAAATCCACTTACCATATTGTAGGCAGGAGTACTACCTCATAGGGTGCACAGTGATTAGTCACCTAGTTATAGAGACGTATCTACCAGAGAGGGTACGAAGATAGTTTGGGGAGACACAGGATGTACCTATAGGGTTAGCTTTGTTTGCTCGATCTAAAGTAGAGGTTCAAGAGTGGGGAGCACCTATTAGGACACAGGTAGCATATGCATAGTTAGCAGAGTTACAATTGAGACTATGGGGGGCAGTAGTAGATATAGCGGATGCAAGCACAACAACATCATATGATAGGTGGTTTGCACAACATTAGCTGAGACCTTTGATAGATCCCAGAGTACCAGTACCCTGAGGGAGGCCACAAGATGAGGAGGATGATGAGGAGGAGGAGGATGGGGGAGAGGATGAGGAGGGATTTGACGATGGTGATGATGAGGAGGGGGAGAATGAGGAGGGAGATGACACTGAGGATGTTGAGAGGGGGGATGATGAGGGTGATGATGAGGGTGACGAGGATGATGCAGGGGGTGATGAGGGTGAGGATGAGGGTGATGATGAGGAGGATGCTAGGGGAGAGGATGAGGGAGATGATGATGAGGAGGGTGGAGGGAGTGTGGGTGGGGATGGGGATGACTACTAGGAGGATAGGGATGCAGCTATGATGGATGTGGAGGGGGATCTTGTGGATGACATCGAGAGAGCATTAGTACTAGTACAGGTAGGGCCTAGTCATTTAGATCTCTTGGAGGTGATCAAAAGGCTACAAATTCAGTTAGGTTAGGTTGTGGTAGAGAGGGATGCCATTACAGTGGAGAGAGATCAGGCAATGGCTGATAGAGACCAGGCTAGGGTTGAGAGAGATGCAGCTATGCACAAGGAAGAGATGGTAGCACAGGAGTCTCAAGAGTTCATTAGCAGCATCAGAGATGCAAACTTCCAAGATCTGGCAATGATGATGAGCAGGGCTCACATGGAGACATAGTATTGGCAAGATTAGTATGAGAGGGTGGTGCCATTGGGGCAGAGAGTAGAGAGTTTCTATACATTGAGATCTCATTCCCATAGGACATAGAGGACACAGAGTAGTGCGGGCCTGATGGGGCCTATGAGGCCACCACAAAGAGTGGAGGAATCATCCTTGAGGTTGGACAGAGGCCACGAGGCTAGGGATAACATGGGATGACATTAACAGACTCACATATAAAGGGGCCTCTCTATGTTAATTTTTGGCTTCTATTATGCTCTTACATGGTTCACACCTACAGGCAGTTAGTGTTGATGTAAACCATGGTCCCATACTCTGACACCTTTGTGCGACATTTATGAGATGGACTTATATGTTATGATGACTATATGTTATGGATTATGCATATGCTTTAGATGTTTTATATGGATACATTTATGATTTTTAGTGTGGACTTATATATGATGACATCACGTGTTGATTTATTAGATGTTAGGTGTAGGAAATGCCATATTTTATTTTTTCCACATGTTTTTCTCATGAATGAGTGCTTAATGTAATGCGAATGATATGGAATGGATGTAAATGAATGAAAATGAAATGTAAAATGATAGGGAATGAATGCAAATGAAATGTAACATGGATGCAAATGAAATGTGAATGCCATATTTATTTCTTTGGATCATTTTGGAGTTTGGACATATGCAGGAATGGAGGATGACAATGCTTTTGGTGTATCAGAGTACGAGACCAAGGTAGCAGATGAAGAAGATGCAAAAGACTGAGGAAATGAGATGAAGAATTGTTAGTATGATGTGAAGACTTTTTCTTGTAGAAAGTGCACTATATGTCAAATGGAGATTTATTTTGATATGGAAAATGGAATGCAATCCATCATGGCATAAAGGGCCAGAGCACAAATGCAAGCCTTTTGCGTAAACAAGCACAATGTAGACAGAAAATGACCTTGTCCTTCCTAAGGCATATGTACATGCCCCAAGCTTTCAAATGTACATTATAATAGAAAAAAATAGAAAAATATGACCATGAACCATCCCGACCACTCTCATAGATCAGTTTTATATCATTGAGTGGCATAGGAACATGATAAAAAAGAAAACAAAGAAAAATAAAAATCACTCACTAAACAACCTGAGCCAATAGCCATTCTTGTCCATTATTGCTTACTTTTTAGTGTTTTAGGTGTTGAGATGGTGTTTGACATGTTGATGATGTGATAGCTCTGTTCATGGATTTAGTTGATAGGTACATAGTGATATGTTGGATTGATTATTGGTTCACATTGCCTGGATAGTGTGATTGTCTTGAAAGTGTAGTGCTTTAAGTTTCAGTCTGCAACGTGCAAGTGTTTATGAAAAAGGGGTGGTTATCCACAGTGAACATGTACAAGGTTTATTGCATATTTTTGATGGGTTTTGTGATTTTTAGGGTTTTTGAGGATATTTGATGTTTTTGTGTGATTGATTTCTTCAAGACATTATGTGATTTTTATAGATTTTCTCAGGACATTTTATGATTTTTAGGGATTTTTTCAAGATCATTTAATGATTTTTAGTGGTTTTTTTAGGACATTATATGATTTTTAGTTCTCTTTTTAGGACATTATGTGATTTTTAGTGATTTTTTTCAGGACATTATGTGATTTTTATAGATTTTTTTAGGACATTATGTGATTTTTATAGAGTTTTTCAGGACATTATGTGATTTTTAGGATTTTATTTAGGATTGTGTTTGAATTTTTAGGATTTTTTCAGGATCATATAAGCATATACAAGTGTTAGCTCCAATCCATTATTTGATAGGTCCAAAGGATAAAAAGCACTTAGGGATATGCCCCTAGTTCAAATTCAAACTCATGCACCATGTAGGTAATATGCCCCCAGACAAGACACAAACTATGTACAAAGGCCAATGACAGAGTGTGTACAGACTGGTAATGCTTGGTAAGATAACAAAGGACATTAACTAGTTCATGAACCATGGTCAAGGAGCCAAGGATGTCTTGCAATAGGAAGAATATGATCAAGGAATTATAGAGGGGAAAAAGACCAGATGGAATCCTGATAGATGGAGGAGCAACAACTGATTACACATGGTGCCTGTTTGCCAGGTTTTCACCATGGTACTTGCCCAAAGTGCCTATTTGCCAGGTTTTCACTTTTGGATGGAATTTTTCTCTTGACTCAAATTTTCATGCCAAGATGCTTGTTTGCTAGGTTTTCATCAAGGCATCCATTTTTTCATGACTTTTTGCTATTTTTTTGATATTTTTTCATGACTTTTTTCAAATTTTTTTGGTATTTTTCAGGACTTTTAGACAGAATCAAGTATAGTAATTATGAAGATGCATGCTATTGATGGAAATGGGCAATGGTTCACCCTCTAGAGTTGCAAGCTGATATACTCTGGACTTAGAAGATGCAGTAACTACATAAGGTCCTTCCTAATTTGGCTCAAATTTGCCTTATTTTTCTCTATGCTATTATGTCTTGTAGTTCATCTTTAGGACCAGATCACCGACCTCAAAATGATGACCTTAGACTTTCTTGTTATAGCTCCATTTGAGTTAGTTTTGGTAAGCTTGCAAGTGTGTCAAGGTAGCTCGTCTCCATTCATCAAGCATTTCCAGCTCATGGAGTCTAGATATTCAGTAGTTTTCATCATCAACAATATCTTGTAGGGATACTCTTAATGATGGAATTTCAACTTCAATGGGAAGTATGGCCTCAGTGCCATAGACAAGAGAGTATGGTGTTGCACTAGTAGGAGCACAGACACTTGTTCAATATGCCCAAAGAGCTGGATTTAGTTGGAGGTGCTAGTCTTGGCCTGAATCATTGACAATCTTTTGGAGAATCTTAATGATGGTCTTGTTAGATGTTTTTGCTTTGCCATTGCCCTGTGGATGGTAAGTACTAGAATATCCATAGTATATGTATTACTTCTTGCAAAGCTTGTTTGCATCTTTGTTTTGAAATGGAGTACCATGGTCAGTAATAATAGCCAAGGGGACTCCATATTGACATATGATGTAGTTTAGAATAAACCTTGAGATCTTTTGGCCAGTGGTGAAGGTCAAAGGGACAACTTCAACCTACTTGGTAAAATATTCTATTGCTATGATAATGAACTTATGACCATCAGAGGACAGAGTAGAAATTGCCCCGATAAGATCAAATGCCCATTGTGAAAAGGGCCATGGTGATATGACTGGCTGCAATTCTTGTGTTGGTGCATGGATTAGATTGCTATGTATCTAACACTTATGACATGTTTTGGCAAAGTCATGGGCATCCTATTCCATGGTGGGCCAATAATACCTAGCTCTGACAAGTTTCTTGGCTCGACTCAGACCATTGAAATGGCCTCCACATATACCTTCATGAACCTCATGCAAGGTGGTTTCAGCTTCTTGTGAGTCAAGGCATCTAAGAAGGGTTTTTTCAAAAGTTCTCTTGTAAAGGGTGTCACTGGTGATGACATATCTAGCGGCTTGACAGATAAAGGCTTGATGATCATTTTTGGATAAGTTGGGTGGTAGGATTTGGGCATGTAGGTAATCATAAATGTCTTGATACCAAGGAGAGTTGGGACCAACAACTTCACACAAAAACTTAGATTGGGGGAGCTCGAATGTTGGAATCAAAATTTTCTCAACAAGGAATTCATAGCATTCCACATTTTGAGGCATATCAATCATAGAAGTGATGGTAGCCATAGCATCAGCTTTCTTGTTGTGTATTCTTGGTAACTGACGAAAAGAGATAGTAACAAATTTATACTTAAGGAAGTCTACCATCTACTTATAGGGCATTAGTTTATCATCTTTGGTTTCATAGTCATCATTGACTTGGTGGATAACCAATTGGGAATCCCCAAAGACTTGTAAATGTTGAATGTTCCATTAGATGGCTATCTTGAGCCCTATGATTAGTGCCTCATATTTTGCTATGTTGTTTGTACAGTGGAATGTAATCCTGTATGACTTGGGGATTATGTCTCCTTGAGGAGTGATAAACATAATGCCAGCTCCTGAACCATTTTGTGTATGTGATCTATCAAAATAAAGCTTCCATTCATTAGCTACATCCATGTGAAATATGGCTTCATCTAGAAAGTCTATCAACATGGGATGATCATATGACATAGGGGCTTCTGCTAATTGATTTTCTATCACTTGCCCTTTGATTGCCTTTCAGTCTACATATTCTATGTCAAATTCACTAAGGACCATGACCCATTTGGCTAGTCATTTTGTGAGAGCAACCCTTCTTAGGAGATACTTTAGTGGGTCAATCTTAAAGATGAGCATTGTTTTCTGATGGAGCATGTAATGCCTGAGCTTTTGGGCTGCAAAGATGATAGCAAGGAATGCTTGCTTAATTAGTGAATAATTTAGCTCATATCCCACAAGTGTTCTACTAATGTAATATATGGCTCACTCTCTTCCTTGGTCATCATTTTGTGACAAGAGAGCTCCTAATGCTGTATCTGTAGCAAATATGTCTAGGATAAATGGCTTGCCTAGAATGGGAGCCATTAAAATTGGTGGATGTAGAAGATAATCCTTGAGCTGTTGGAAAGATTCTTGGCACTACTTACTCCATTGAAAGGACACTCCTTTATGTAAGAGGTGTTGAAAGGAGTGACACTTTTTTGCTAGTTGCACAATGAATCTACGGATAGACTCCAATCTTCCTTGTAGTCCTCTTAGGGTTTTTAGATTTGTTGGAGGAGGCATGTCAAGTAATGCTTTCACTTTCTCAGGATCCACTTCAATGCCTCATTGAGAAACAATGTAGCCTAGGAGCTTTCCAAAGATAACTCCAAATACACACTTTTTTGGATTTAGACGAAGCTTATAGCTTTCCATTCTAGTGAATATCTTATCTAGGATGCCCAAATGATCCTTTCTTTTATAGGATTTGCAAAGTAAATTGTCAACATAGTCTTCCATGAGGATGTGCATGAAATCATGGAAGATGGTGGTCATTTCTCTTTGATATGTTGCCCCAACATTTTAAAGATCAAATGGCATGACATTCTAGCAGTATGTTCCCCAAGGACACATGGAAGCTATCTTGTGTTGATCTTCAGGGGCTATTCTTATTTGATTATAGCCAGAAAAGCCATCCATTAGTGATAACATCTCATACCTAGCTGTCATGTCTATAATGATATCTATGTTTGGTAAAGGAAAATCATCCTTGGGACATGCCTTGTTAAGATCATGAAAATTGGTGCATATTCAGATGCCCCCAGAGTGTTTTCTTACTGGTACTAGATTAGATATCCACTCTGCATAATCAGTGGGTCTTATGAAGCCGACATCCAATAGTTTCTTCATTTTATCTTTGACAAGGAGGGCAACTTGAGGATGTATTTTCCTCAGCTTTTGCTTTATTGGTTTCATTCTTTGTTTTAGTGGTAAGAGATGAAGGACTAGTTCAGGATCTAATCCGGGCATATTTGCATAAGACTAGACAAAGTTGATTTGCCTCTCTAGAAATTTTTTGATAAATTCATCGTTCTCTTTTGGTGATAATGAGGCTGCAAAGTGTATGACTTTGGGGTTGTTAGGAGTTCCTAGATTAATCTCTTTTGTCATCTCCACAAGTAATGCTGATCTTTCCTTTAATGGGGGTGTGTCCAATCTTCCATCCTCGGGTGCCTTAGAGAGATTTTCACCCTCAGATATGTCCTTTATTTTTACTTTTTCATGGTCTAATGGTGCCTTTTAGTTTTCACCAAGAGACCTACTTGTGTCTTTTTTTGTTATTTTCTCAATTTTGTGACTCAAAGATGGAGTTGACTCGCCAAAATATGCCATGATGTTTAGACTAATGGAAAATCTAGACTTGTGATCACCTTGTGGTACATATTCATAGAGCTCAAAAAATTCTACGATGGCATCATCATTTTCAAACTGATCAAATATTGGTGCTCCTTGTTGGTCCCAATCAATAAGTTTAGGGAAAACTAAGGAAATGCCATCATCGGTGTTGAATAAGTTTTGGTCCGAGGCATATATATGGATATATGCTTTAGTGATGTCATCAAGATCATGTTTAGAAGTAGGAGGGTTTGGATCCCAAAATGTTTCAATCCAAGGTGAAGAATTGGTTTGAGTGACAGGTGGATTGCCATATTTATCTTACATAGGTAAGCTATCCGAGTCTGCAAACATATGATCAAGACCGAGGGAGGTATTAAGATTGTCAAGGTTAGATACAAATTAGGTGGGTTTGGGTTGGTTGTTCTCAGATGCCTTGTTATCATTTGAAGCATTCACATCCTTAGATGAGGATGACTCAGTATTAGGAAGACCTAAAACAAATGGTTTGAATCCAAGTCCCAAGCTATGAGGTCATCCCGATGCAATGATGGGTTCAACAATGCCTTGCTTTTGGAGTCCTAGGCCACTACATCCATCATATCCCTTTTTTTGCATGATGGTGAATCCAAGTCCATACCTATCAAGGGATATGGGAGTAATTTCTTGTTCTACTTTAGCCTTTTCAATCCATGTAGAGGTATTTTCATAGACGTGTTCTTCATGTAGCCTGTCTCCACTGGTGAACACCACAGAAGGTCTCTTTTGAAGTGCAAACTTAGGCTTGTTTTGTATAAGCTGAGGTTTACCATATGACTTGGGGGATAAAGGAAGTTTCCCAATGTGAAAGGAATGAGACATGGAGTACTCACTGCAACCTTGGTCTTGTATTTTAAGCTTTCCTTTGGATGCAGGTGTGAGCGTGGAAGGATCAACATACTTGGAGGACTCTAGGGGATTTTTTGCATGGTTTGTTGGGACCTAGTATGTAGTGGTTCCTCTAAGATTGGCAAAGAACTAGAAGGGATCTGGATCACCTAGGGTGGTTACCTCTACATTATTATAGGAGAACTTTAGGCACTGGTGATATGTAGAAGGAACTGCTTTCATAGCATGGATCCATGGGCAGCCTAGTATCATATTGCGGTTCATTTCTATATCTAGGTCCTAGAATAAAGTGCTTTTAGTAGCTAGACCAACTCTAAAAGGTAAGATGATAACCCCTGTAGAGAAATGTTCACCATCATCATAGGCTTTGATTGTTATCCTCTGAGAGGGATCCACATCAGTTTCAGAATAACCCAAACCTTTAACTACTTTAAGTGTATAGATATTCAGCTCTCCTCCTCCATCTATCAAGACATGTTTGACTTTAACATTGTGGACAAAGACTTCGAGGTGGAGGGGATCATTGTGGTTGGGTTTATCTTTAGGAACATCTTAGAGGGGAAAAAGTGATATGTTGTGATGCAGATAGGTTCCCAACCATAGCTTGGAACTGGGCAACATCAATGTTATCTGGGATGACTGACTCTTTAAGGACTTGATACAAGAGCTTTTGATGTTGGGGAGATGCACATAGTAGGTCCAAAATGGATATTTTTTTAGGGGTTTTTTTGAGTTGTTCAACAAGGCTGTAATTAGATGAAGTAGGAGCAGTAGGTCTACTTGGGGGTGCGGGTCTAGTAGAAGCAGTAGGTCTAGATGGGGCTCTAGGTAGGGTGATCTTGCTATGGCATGTAGTGATAGCACAACGAGGGTCTTCAGCCTTCAATGTGAATGTGGATATTTGGAAATTAGACTCATTAAAGAAATTGATGGCTTAGTCATATCCGGTGTGTGTGTAATTCACATTACCTTGTGAGTTTGAGTTTGAACTTGAGGGTTTCTCTTTGTCATGATTACCCAAAGGATCTTTGAATATAGTGTGGTCAGAGTTGGATACTAATAGTGATGGATCAACTATGATTACACCATCATCAATAAGGTCTTATATTGCATGTTTCAATTGGAAGCATGATGAAGTCTTATGTCCTTTGGTGTGATGGTAATCATAGTACTTTTTTTCATCCCATCAATCTTCTTTAGTTAATAGTTCATCTTTGATTGGGGGTAGTTGTAGGAAGTTATTAATCAATAATTGTTGTAATGAAGTCTCAAGAAGTATCCCCAATGATGTGAATTTTCTATCCTTTGTTCTAGGATGTCTCTGAGGTTTGTCTTGGGTGGAAGTCTCAGTCTTCTATTGTGGAGTTGATGTTTGATTAGAGGTTTCTGAATTTGTAGGGTTTGCACCTTTCAAAGTCAATTGAGGTTGTGTTGTGCTAATTGTGCGGGCATCCACAATGTCATCATTAGTCACATTCTTGTTTTTGGATAAAAAATTTGCCTTGTCATTAAACGAGTTGGTGTTTGTGTTTTCTTTATTAATCTTGAGGGTTCCCTTACGGATAAGAGGATCTTCAATACTAGCCCCTTTTTTCATCAATTTAGAAATAGTGCTTGGAATCTTGATTTTGAGTTCATACATTAAGTCTGGAACTAAGTTTTCAATGCACAAGTTTACTTGTTGTTCTTCAGGAATGTCTAGCAAGCATTGGCTAACTAAGCTTCTCCAACGAAGTAAGAATGTGATGAATGGTTCTCCCGTCTTTTGTTTAGTTGAGCACAAATCAAAAAGTGTCACCTCATTTGTAATGTTGAAGGAAAAGTGGGAGATGAACTTGTCTGCTAGCTCTAGCCAAGATTTGATATTGCCAGGAAGTTTGGAGTACCATTCAAGTGTGGGCCCACCTAGAGAACAAGGGAACAATCTCATAAGGTAAGTGGGCTCATCACTAAGTTCGGTACATGAAGCACAAAATTCTCGAATGTGATCAATAGGGTTTCCTTTTCCTCAGTATTTTTCAAACCTTGGAGCTTCAAAGTGTTTTGGGAATGGCAGCATATACAGACTTTTGTCAAATGGATTAGGAAGTAGGTCCCTTTCTGTATATAGAGCCTATTTCTTTTGGACTCCCAATGCCTCGAATTATTTGGAAAGTTGTTTGAATTGTTGTAATAGCTCTTCATTGGGATTTTGTATGATAATATTTACTTTAAGTCCTTTGTGTCTATGAGTAGATTGTTTGTTGTGGTGAGAACTATGTCTACTCAGTTCTAACATTTTTGTGTCTGATGAGTCTGATGAAGTGTCACTCGGTGGTGGAGGTATGTTGGTACCTTGAAGATAGAATGGTCCTTGTTTTTGGGGAACTTTTTGTGGTATTTGATGTGGCACTTGTTGTGGGATTTACTATAATTGTTGTACCATGTGTTGTTGTTGTGCCATGTGTGGTAGTTGCTATTGCGATACCTCTATTGGTTGTATGTGAGACCATGTATGTGAGTGTTGTTGTAGAGGTATTTGTTGAGGTTGTTGTGGCACATGTTGTTGTTGTAAGAATTGTTGCTGGTATGCAATTTTTTTCTAAAGGCATCTTTGGTATTCCAATTGTTGCTTGAGTTGCTCTTGTTGTTTAGCAAACATTGTTTGTTGTTGTTGATAAATTGTGTGTAAGTCAAGTGGGTTCACATGGGACTACGGATTAGGAGTGTTGGATGTTTGCCCCACTTGAGATTGTTGTTGTTGTGGTTGATGTTGTTGTTGATATGTGGGATGTGTGTTAAGTGGATGTAGACTTGGTTGCACCTTGGAAGTGTTGAGTCCTTGTACCACTGTAGGTTATTGTTGTTGTGGGGGTTGACTAAGTGCTTGAGAATTGAATGTCATGTTTGGATTGTTGTTTTGGTACCTTTGTATGTTAGATGTTCCTGCTTGTGACATCATATTGACTTGACTATGAGATGTGTTCCTATTGGGAATGGGTGTAATGTCAATAAGACTTTTCCTTTGTGTGTCCATAGGGATGGTTGCACTTGATGTTTCACATATTGTACTTATGAGAGGCTCCATAGCATTTGATATCATAGCACTTGGTAAAGTTAGGAGCAAAGGTGTACTTTGTTGATTTGCCTCCAGAGAAGGTATGTTTGGCATCCCTAGAGCACAAGTCCTTTTAGGTGCATCTTGTTGTTGCATCGTGTGACTAAAATCAAGTCTTAATTCCCTTTTGGGGTGTTTAGGAATTGGTGGTATTTCATCGAACAAGGGATTAACATTGATGTCTTCAAATGTACTTTGTAGGATTTCAATTGTTGGTTCTTGATGGGACCTTATAGGTGCCATTATTGTAGTTGAAAACTCCAAAGATTGTTTTCCCTTATCTAAGTCCAAATTGATCATGGGTTGGAGGTTTTCAATGGTTGTGTTGGTTTGATGTTTGGACTTAGGTCCTTCCATATTTGGGTTGAATTTGACAATTTCTTGGGCTGCCAACAGTTTGAAGTTTTTACGAAAGTTTTTGTCTTGACATGCCCTAGCCATTTCTTCATTAGTGATGCCATAATCAGTGTCAGAGTCATCACTGAGGTGTACAATACCTTGTTTTATGTTTGATGTGTTAGGTTGGCTGAATTCGAAGGAATGTGATTGTTCATCTTTAGGTGTGGTTGGTACACTTCCACCTCCTAGTGGTATTGGTACAAATATAGGTTCACAGTTAGGACTCCACTAATCCATCCCGAATGTGGGGGAAGTGTTTGGAGGAAATCTCATGGTAGGTGCATTGTTTAAGATTTTTTGTGTCATAGCTTGGTTGTGGTGCTCTTGTGGATACATGTTTAAGGGGTCTGCAAGTAAAGGTTGTGATGCCTCAATTTGTTCTTCACCAATGGTTTGTTGGGTTCTCTTGCATTCTTTTGTCTTGGATGAGGTTTTGGTCGTGCTTCTACCTCAAAAAACAAAGGTTGATAGAGTTCCTCGAGTCTCTGAGCTGATTGTGTCCTAGTAAGTGCTAGCATGATACCTAAGAATGTAGATACAATGGAAATTTTGAGTGTTTTGGGTGATTTAGAGTGGTTGGTATGCAATATATGAGTGTTTTTGGGATTTTTAAGTGTTTAGGAATTTTATGCAATGTGAGGAAATGCTAAATGAATTAGGGTTTTGATGTGCAAAGTGAAAATGTCCTAGGGATGTTATGCAAATGCAAATGCAAGGTGATGTTTTGAGGCTATGCAAAATGAAGATATACAAAATGAAGGTTAGGGTTATGTTTTGGACTTGGTAATGACACTAAAGGTAGGTGTATGCAAGGTAGAATATGAAAAGGATGGTTTATAAGGGTTGATAATGATGTTTAGGATATGCAAAATGAGGGTAAATGATCAAGAAGGCAATTTGGTTGATGGATAATTTGATAGGGTTTGGTAGTGAGAATGATGCTAAGGTTTGGACCATGCAAGATGAAGGGGATATACCACTAGGGTAAGTCAAAATGACATTTGGGGATGCTTAGGGATATGATTATGCTATGACAAGGGTATATGGAAAGTTTTGAACTTAGGTAAAACCTTTTAGAAAATATTTTGTCTAGGAGTTTAACTTTGTGATAAAGGACTTTGGATCTTGACCAAAAAGTGACAAAAGATGAAAAGATCAAATTGATAAAAGATGACAAGGTCAAGTCTATCAAGACATAGATAGATTTTGACCCAAGAAAATGATAAGAAAAGATAAAAAGACTAGTCAAGATCCATTATCCATCAACACTAGGAGATACTCTAAGACTCATACTTTGTCTAGATTTTTGACTAAATTCAAAGGTTTTGAGGGTCCAAAATGATGTTTCAAAGACTCAAAATGGAAGTGATGCTGAGTGGATATGTAATATGGACAATTTATATGATGAAAAATGGGATTTTGGGTGCAAGATGCCGTTTTGGGTCAAGTGCAAAATGGGGAGGTGTAGAGGCTCCTAGATGCAATTTTGGGGTCCTAAAGTGCAGTTCCGAGGCCCAAAATGGTCATGAAGGTACCCAAGTTCACCCTAATAGTTCCAAGTGCACTCAAATAGTACCAATTACATCATTGATGCACTTGGATCTAGTTTGGGCGTAGTTGGTAGTTTCTGGGCGTAGTTGGTAAGCTAGGAAGAATGTTTGCTGATTCTGAAGGGTATGGTTACCAAAGTGATATGCCAGGAAGCTAAGATGATGGGGTTGATTTTAGGATGGGTTGGGAGATGAAAAATAGAGGTTATGACCTATGGAATGATGTCTTAAGTTAAGGTGATGAAGACTAGGTGATGCAAAATTCTGGGGAATTGGTGCCTAGATAAGACCTAGAAATTGAAATTTTCAAAGCTACACTCCCAAGTGCACCCAAATAGTGTAGACTATGTCAATGATGTAGTTGGGGCCTAGTTGCGTGTAGTTGGTAAGTCAAAAATAATAGAAAGAGGTTTTGGTGGCTTCTGGTCTCCTAAAACTACTCCTAGGGGTCCCAAGTGCGCCCTGACAGAGCATAGTGCACCCTAGGACAACAATCAAACAGAATACATGAAACAAGAGCATATAAGCATTTTAATAGACCCCCTAATTAATATAGGTGTGAAAAAGAAGAGCAGATAGTCATTATACCCTTCCAAGTGGGCTCCTTCCTTGCACCTACAAGCACAAAACAAGAAAACCCAAGTTAGATGTGCATGTTCACGTCGGGTTCACCAAATGTAGCAACTAAAAAAGGGGTTAAATGCATAACATAATATGAGAAATCACAAAACTCAATCAACATACGTTAGCACCCAATAGTCTACCATGAAAGCAAAACTAATAAAGAAAGCAATAAAAACCCCCTCTTTCATTTGTAGCTCCCATGTCCTTCTTTCTTCTCCAAATGATGTAGCTCCAAAGTTGCCTATAGTGCACACAAAATTGAAGTAAAAGTATATGATGTGGATAATTCCATGAGAATACTAGAAGTGCAATTTTACTATGAGAGCAAGAATGCAAAATGTAAAGAAGCTAGGGACTCAAGAATAAAGACCTAAGGATTTTCAAGACTCAAGCATTAAGATAAAAAATGAGAGAAAGAGTGTCCATTTTATAATCAACACTCAAGGTGAGAGCATTGGAATTTTCACCCATAGATATGTGATGTGGCTAGAGATTCCTTTAAGAATCCATGACACATATGACAAAATATGCCAATTATAAGATTCTATGACACATGAAAGTCAAACTTGGCTAAATGTGGAAGAGAATCTATGACACATCATAAGACACCTTAACCCACTTAAAGCTGAGAATCTATGACAAATAAGCCAAATAAGGACTTACATAAGGAATAAGAATATTTGATTATGAAAAATCTTATCCAAGTGTCAAAGGAGAATCCACGGGGTGTCATATCCAAGTGTCATGATGATGCAATATTTTATGGAATATTTGAATTAAAAATCCTTTTATTCCACAAAATAAGATTTAGTAGAAAATGGAATTAATGATAGAAAATGGAACTTAGGAAATTGTAAATTTCCATGGTTTGCAAATAATGAATCAATTAATCAATAAAAGTAATTAATTGAGGAAGAATAATTAGAAAGAATAATAGGATTAAATTATGGGTTATTTAATCCTATAGAGAAAATTAGTAAATGATTGGCCAAATTGATTAAATGAATGTGACCGTATCCTTTGATGAAAATGTGATGATGATATAGATATCAAATAAGATGATGATGGATAGACCAAAGCCATGTGAAATTGATTGATAGATCAAAATTGATAACATGCCAAGGACACATGACATGTAACATTTAACCGACATTGTAAATGCTAAAGGATTGAACTTGATTGAAAAAGGTTTGATCATAATAACATCGACAAACACTATCAATATTATTAAAATGGTTGATAATGCCATGATTCAACATTGAAAGTCTCAACAACATCAAATATCAAATGACATAAATGATAGTTTGACCTAGCACTGAGAGCCGTGATAGTACTAAGGTTAGATTGATAAGATTGATAGGTTGATCGATTTCCAAGGCACTGAAAGCCACAACAATACCTAGGAGCAGATAAATGATGATTGATTTGGGATGTTTGATATGTTCCAAGTTGATTAGGACTGATTTTGAGTGATTCTAGGTTGATTTGGAGTGATTTTGAGTTTATTTGAAATGGTTTTGAGTTGATTTGATATGATTCTGAGTTGATATGAAATTGATGTGAAAGGGGATACAAATGACAAAATATGGTCAATCTGGCCAAAAGATCAGAGTTAGTAGAATGAGAAAATGGGACAAATTAGTATGAAGAAGTGATGAAACCATAGATGAAAACTAGTTTTGAGTGTCTAGAGAGAGTACTCCCCCACAAAAGCTCATGTCCAGAAGAGTTCTTTTGGATCATACTAGAGATCCCATATCTTCCTGCCTTGTCCATTTTTTGCTGATACATTTGTTGATCTCTACTTGCTCTCAAGGTTTGAGGATAAAATATGCTACATTTTTTGGACCCTTGTTCATTTGGAGGCATGCCTTTAATTGGCACTTTCCCATGTCAATCAGCTCACCCCTGTGATCTTTGGTGATATTGATTAACTTATGCAAGAAATGGGAAAAATTCCACCCAAGTAGCTCAACTGGCACCTCCACTACTTTTTAGCACCCTTTTCCTTGGTTGAGTGGGCTCTACCTATAATTTTGGAAGAGTCATAGGTTTACTTGGATGGGTGTTTGGACCTTCAGTCCCACACTGCCACATCAACCTTTGTTTGGTGGAAAGTAGAGAAGGCTCTCCCCTACATGCTGCTATGTCTTTAGTGGAAATCACCTTGACTTCCTTGTGTTCAACATTATTTTCTAGGATTTTTGCTGCCACCATGGACATCCTCCTTTGTCGACTGCCCTCCAATCACGAGCTCATACTCAATGTCCAGCCTCTGCCCTTTTTTTTTGGTTGGGATCTTTTGCATGTGTCTCATATTTCATTATCTTCTTGAACCTCCTTCCTCCATTGGCACCCATTATTTGTGTTGCCCACACATGTACACTTTTTTGGTAGTATGGAAATTAGCAAGGCAACTTTTTTGGACTGCCAATCTTTTGGTGGACCCAGTAGTCTAATTTCTAGGGTCACTCCTTAGGCCCAACGCCTTGTTCCTGACATGGGAATTTCAGGTCCCGTGCTCAATCAATGATCCTAATCAACAATCTGGCTCTACTTCCCTAGCTTGAATGTGCTCTTTCTATGGGCGACATTATTCTTAGAGCCTTGCCATTAATTGGTGTGGGATTTTGGAGGCTACTTTTTTTTGGATATGCCGAGTCACCTTGATCCACGTGGTTGTTAATTGTGTGGTTTTCCTTCATAAAAATGGTATTTGATGAGTAGTTTTAGCCCAATGATAGTGGTTTTTTTTGGACCAGCAAGCCCCACAAATTGATTGCACTTCTTAGTGAAATTGCAAATCCCAAGCCTTCATGCCGACTTTACCAACATCACTAGTTTATAAGATTTACCTATGGTTTTGAGGACATAGGTAGGTTTGTGAGGCATTTTAGCAATATTAACATGTTTTGTGGTTTGGATTTTTTTATTAAATTTTTTTGTCCACATGCTTTTTGGCCACCAAAGTTTTTTGACACTAGCTCTTTTCTCAAGACATGTTTTCAGTGGTTGGATTTTTTTTTCCAACAGGGGTAAATTTTCTAGCATTTTTTTTTCCTTGATGACCATTTGATCATCAAATTTGGGCTTGTCACTTGCTAACATTAGCAATATGTCAGCATTGCATCAACATTTTTGTCACCTCTTTAGGCTCTGTTTGGACTTACCTTCACATTTTTGCTCATATTGCAGGCATGCAAACTCCTTTTTCTAAAAACAAGATATCGCTGGAAAGCTGGTTTTGAGTTTGTCATAGTGGTATAATTAGTTTTTAGTTTTGATTTTTTTTGATGGATTTTTCTACTATCAAAGCTAGGAGTTTAGTTTTGCACTCTGGTAGACATATCTTAAGCATCCATTCTTTGATTTGAGAAATATTTATATCATTGGAAAGGTCTTTCCGAGCTCTTTCAAATGATGTGGGTTATTTTTTTAGATTTTTCTCTACGCACATTCTATTCACTCTTTTGCATTCTTGCATTATGGTGGATATCTTGGTTGTTTTAGGTCCAAGGATCAATTTTGTTGCTTTAGATGATTTTTCATGACTCATACCATCAATTTTATTAGTATTATGTCTCTTTTGGTCTATTTAGACATCATTTGTATGTATTCTTGCAAACACACTAAGATAAAGTGCCATATTGCATCTGTATTTTCATTTTAGTTTTTTTGCCTTGTTTTTCCTTCTGATTCGAGCAGTGTCATCAAAGGACACTCGTGCAAAATATTATATTTTAGGGATTCATTATATCTTGTGCCTTATTGTGCATGCACTACTTTGATTAAAGTGCCATGGGGGGTTGATGTTTTGCCTTTGTTTTCCATCTTCCTTCGTCTGATGAGCTTCCTTTTTGTGACATTAGCCTCCTAACATGTCTGAGATTGATCACCTCAATACACACATATGTACTCTTTTGTGCACCTTGATCATGGTTCCTTTACTTGCTATTCTTTTGGCCCACTTTTCTAGTTGCCTATCACCTCGCCCTTTTCTGCATTAGGGGGGTTCTTCTATTGTTTCTCATGCTTCCTTGGTTCAATGGAGTGAGCTATGTATTTAGTATTTGTTCCTATGTACTAGGTGGATGCAGTGGCTAGATACCTATACATTTTAGTGAGATGGATCATTTAACATATATACACTCTTCTATTTGTTCCTACTTTGGTTGCAACCTTCCATGTTCTATTGATCAACTCTTTAGACTTTGGTGTTTCATGCGATATGTATCTTTGAGTTTAGTTGTTTCCCTTTCCATGCCTCCTGATTCAATGCAAATTATAGTATTCTCTACTTGGCTAGGTTCTATTTTAGTGGAGATTCTTTAGATTAATAGTTACTCTTGATAGAGCTTTGCACCTTCTACATGCTTTAGGAGTGTTCTTCACGATTATCTTTTATTCCTATCTTTTGGGACATTCCCTAGTTTGGAGGCTTCTTTAGTCCTTTACTAATTTCTTTTCAACATGTTTTCAATCTCTTTTTGGAGTAGGGTTTTACCCATGTGGTTTTCTCTATTTCTTCTCTTTTCAAAGAATTGGTTGTGCTTGGGTACCACATCAAGCTTTTTTGTCAAGATCCAATTATACTTTCAGTAATAGTTTCTAGGTTTTTAGCTACTCCTTAAGTTTATCTTAAGGGGGGTGTTAGAATAATTAGATATTTTCTAATTAACTCTAGCCTACTTAAGCTAAACTTTAGCCATATAATAATTAATTCTTTTATTAATTATTATTATGCAACCTAGGTTAGAACTTTGTAGGGTTTTAGTCTCCTTTAATAAAGATGATCTATCTTTTTAATTATTAACCATTTCACTTTTGATAATAGATTTTTCTTCTCTCTTTTCGTGATAGGTGTTTGCATGCAGGTGATTCCTAGGAAATGTAGGGTTGATGTTTAAAGAGTAGAAAGAACAATTTCTTTGTCAGTTGGTCCTGATATTTGATTAAACATGTTGAGTATGGGAAATAGTGAAATCTTTTAAGCATATTTTCTCTTACTATTCAATGGTTCAAATTTTGTGAAATTAGAAGCTAACAAACACATAACACAAAATTTATGTGGAAAAACATGGTAAAAATATATAGTTAAACCATGAGACAATGTATTTCAATTTTATTTCTCAAAAATTTCCACAGTTACAACAATGTTCAAATTACATGAATAACCACACAACTTCAAGTTGCATATAACAACTGAGTTGTAGAGTCCAAATTACAAACTACTTACTAAATTTAGTAAGTGTGGCTCATACAACTGCATGTTAAACATTTTCCAAACTTAGATTGGCAAGTCACCAAATTTCTTACTATTTGTAGTAAGTTAACTCATAAAAATTAATGAAATCCCTTTACTAAGAAACCATTACCATTTCTGCCTATTATCAGGTAATCTTTAGAATACGAGAAGTTTTGTACCAAATGAGCTTTTCTCTACCTAAAGCCTTCACCAGAATATCTGGAGGGTTAACATTACTGTGAATTTTGGCAAAAAAGATCGATCCTCTTTCCACCACTTCATGAGAAAAATGATATTGAATATAAATAGGCTTTGTATAGAATGATAGGTTGAGTTACATGCCAAGTGAATAACACTTTGACTATCACAATGTAAAACCATTTTGTCTTGTTTTGTTTGTAACTCACCCAAAAGCATATTAAGCCAAATTGCCTCTTTCTTAGCCTATGTAATTGCCATATATTCATCTCAAGTTTTTGTAAATACCACTACTTATTATAACTTAGAAACCCAACTAATAACACCTCCAACTAAAGAGTATATTTTCTCTTATCTTTGTTTGCACAAAAATATGCATCTACAAACTCGTCTACTTGAAGACTACTCCCACAATAACATATAGAAACTTTTGATGTACCTCTAATGATAACTCCCACTACTTATGTAATTCCAGTACGGTGTATACTATGACAAATGTAAGACATCCAACTACTAATGAGTATGATACACGAGACATCTTTATCTTCTCTTCTTCTATGCTAAGTCATTATTATAAAGAAAACTTAATATGAATAGGAAATGAAGTACTAACTAGTTGTGCATTTGGCATATTGAACTGTTGCATAACCTTGTCTATATAAGTCTTCTATGACAACCATAATTTCTTATTTTTCATCTCTATGTATCCTCATTCGAAGAATATATTTTACACTTCCTAAGTCCTACATGTCAAATTCACTAGCAAGGTGAGTTTTCAAATGAATGATTCTACCCCTAGTAGGACCTACAACCAACATATCATCTACATACAAAATTAGAATGATAAAACTATCATCATCATTATACATTATAAAATAGGAATAAAGATCAACCTCATACCTATTAAGCCATATACTCATAATGAAGGAATAAAACCATCTATAACAACATCTTGTTGCCTACTTTAAACCATACAATTATTTTTTTGATGTACAAATAAGACCGTCCTTGCCTTTTTCCTTAAAACCTTGCAATTTATGTATATAAATCTCCTCAGAGAGTTCAACATATAGGAAGGTTTTTTAAATATTTAAATATTCTAATTTGAAATCAATACTATCAACAAGAGATAAAAATAAACTTTGACAATACTCAAATGTACAATTGGTGAAAAACATTCATCAAAAGTATATACTAGATTTCTAAGCAAATCCCTTACCCACCAGTTGAGCTTTGTATCTATCTATCTATCCAAATTATCATTTAAATCCATTTTCAGCTCAAAGATTCAGTTATTCCCAATATATTTTCTTCTTGTAGATAATGCGACAAGCTCCCATGTCCTATTTTTAATGGAGAGATTTCCAATAGCTTTCTATCTCTCTAAATTATCATTTAAATCTCTTTTTATCTTGAAGATCCACTTATTTCGAATAGCTTTCTTCCTATGGGTAATGGGACAATCTCCCATGTCCCATTTTTATAAAGAGATCCCATCTCCTCTTCCATAACAACTCTTGTCTACACATTCTTCTTTACAAGCCTCCTGATATGAATTGGGTTCACCAATATGAGTTAGTAATGCATAAATAGGATTACATGTAGGATACCACCTTTTAGGTGCTTTGGATGCTCTAGTGGATCTTCTTAGAAGGGGAGATATTTTAGTTTGTGTCTTATATTGTTGTTGTTTGTTAGATAATTGAGGGGGGGTGGGTGGGGTGAATTAGTTACATTTAGTTATTCTACAGTCCCTTGAAATAATTTAGTATCAAATAAAACTTCAATAACATCGAAAGCATTTACTCATTGATCTCATTCAATTTCACAATTTATACTTAGAATCATTTCATTCTAGACTATTAGTTCCCTATTATTGTTAGTACCAAATGTCATTAATAAAATATTTTATTACCTAGTTGTTATTGATCATTTATTGAGTTGTAGTAAAAAGTAAATATCATGAAAACCAACTTGCAACATAACAACATTCACATATTTAACACCAAATTTTTTAACGTGGAAACCCTATAAAGGGAAAAATCACATGGTCTTGGCAATTCAAATATATTCACTCTTATGAAGTGAGCTCTGCTAGGATACAACCTTGTTAAAGGTTTACATAAACATTATTAATGTGACCTCGTCAGAGGATTTACACCAAAAGATCATGTATACCTTATCACTCCTTGATCTTGTATAAAGAGTGACCTAATTTAAAGGACTTATAAACACCACTAATAAATGTTACCATATAAGATTTCACAATTTTTTTAGGTCCACTCGATTAAGATATTTTTCTACTACAATGGTGAGAAATTAATAAAATAAATTGATCTATTAGGTTTAGCATTACCTTGCTTGTTCACATCTCTATTCTACTCAGTCTCCTCCTAATCTCTTCCCTCAGATGTCTTTATTGGTTGATTTACTCCTCTCTTCCACTTTTCCTTGACTCTTTTTTTGATCTTCTCTTTGTTCTACTTGGTTCACCTTTCTTCTTGGAGCTTCAAAAATTTTTCACTTTGATCTCCTTTCTCAACATTCAATCAACATTCAACCAGTAACTAAAAAATTTCTCAACTACTCCTTATAAAGTAGTCTCCCCGCTTCCAAATTCTTCTAGGTTTTTTTCTCTTAATTATAGTCATCAATCTTAGATTAATAGCATTTAGTCACTTATAAAATATAACTTTTTTAGAACTATGTGCTCATCCTTATCCTTCTATTTTTCCAACCGTAGATTTTGTAGCAAACTTTGATTTGTGCTTTTGAACTTCTCAAACATGCTTTATTTCCACCAAAATTTTGCCTTAGATTTTATTCGGTGAATATAACATTTCACTCTAGTAAAACATCACCCCATCAATACTAACTTACTCAGTTATGACTAAACTTTCAACTTCTCTTTGGCAACTACTCAGTGACAACTATAATCACTTGGTGAACATTGCCTTTCTTATTTCACCTTGTCACTTAGTATAGATTTTATAGCTCATTACATTACATATAATGTGATTGCAAAAAAAACCAAACCAAGATTACATTATCACTGTCCAACTCAGTCAAGTGCCCATTGAATATCATACTTATCAACTCTACCATCAATGTACTTTCTTCAAATCTTCTTCATCCATCAAATGCTCTTCATCAATCATATGATATGAACTTGACTGAATTAGCATAATGTCTAATCAACTAAGACTTGACATCAATGAAACCATAACAACTGATATGACTCTTTTACATACATCTATAACATTCTCAACTATATTATCAGTTGGGACTAATAGTCTCCCCCTTTGGCATTGACAACAACACATAACATATGATTGTACATTACATAAGATAATCACATGTATGCATTGACAAAAATACAACTATTCAACTTTTGGACTTCATCATTAGGTTTACTCAGTCTATATGTTGAGTGACATCAATCATCTTCAACATTTCTCCCCCTTAGGATATGATCTTTGGTTGTTTAGCAACAACATCATTCATTCTAACATCATCTTCATCATTCTTTTTTATTCTCACTCTTAGTCATTTACTACCCTTTGACTTATTCTTCTACTTCTTATTGATATTCTCCTTTACTAGTTCTCTCCATATTTATTCTCTTCTCGTTTATTGATTCTCATCTCCCTTAGTATATCATGTATATCACTCTCCATAGATTCTTTCCCACATTGGCCATACTTTTTCGTTACCAATTTTCACCCCCTTTGACAACAACGCCAAAGGTAACTATAGGTTCTAATGTGAAAATTATAAAACCTTGTAGTTATCCTTGTACCTTGCATGTACAATATACATCTATTTCATCACAATCATCTTTACAACTTTAGGAAACTCCTAGATCTCTTGCATCAACTCCCCAAAAATATTTTTATTCATCCATGAATTGACACAACAAGCATCTTCACTTAGTGAATTTTGGATAGGGGAAAGCACCCCATTTTACCTCTTAGATACTCAAAAGAATCCTCAAGCAATGGCTTAGTAACTATATCTACAATTTTCTCTTAAAATTTCACATATTCAAGCCTTTCTTATTTCTATTGTACTTGCTCCCTCAAGTAGTGATACTTGATTGATATATTCTTTGTCTATGCATGAATCGCCAGATTCTTTGATATATTTATTGCACTAGTGTTATCAAAATGAATAGTAACATACTTAGTTATCTCTTCTTGCATACCTTCCAATAGTTGCTTAATCCATACAATATTTGAACAATTAATTGCAACATCAACATACTTAGCTTTAGTAGTAGATTGTGAAATACAACTTTGTTTCTTGCTTATCCATGTTATCAATATTTCTCCTAAAAGGAAAGCTCTACCACTTGTGTTTTTATATCATCCACATTACTAAACCAATCAACACCAGTGTAAGCTTTAAGATTAATATCACCATCTTTCTTATACCATAGGCCAAAATCTTTAATTCCTTTTAGTTATCTAAATATCATTTTCACAACAATCATGTGTGTTTCCCTTGGAGTAGATGAAAAGCTTGGACAATTCCAACAACATGTGCAATATTTGGTCTACTATGCACAATATACTACAATTTACCAATCATGAATCCATATTGAGTTTCATTTACATCTACAAAGGTATCCTCATTTGATAATTTTACTCTAGTCACCATAGGTGTACCGATTGATTTAGACTGATCCATACCAAATGTCTTTGAGATTTCCTTTAGCTACTTAGATTGAGTCACATATATACCTTTATTTTTTTGATGAACTTGTACTCCAATGAAAAATTTGATCTTACCAAATACAGACATCTCAAATTCTTTACTCATTTAATCAACAAATATCTTGCATAACATGTCATTTTCTCAAAATATAATGTTACCCTCAAATATTTCAGTAATTGACACCATATTTTTAGATTCACATTTCAAATATAGATTTTTTTTTTTCACTTGTTCTATAAATCCAATCTTAATCAAATAAGAATATAACTTTTCATACCATGCTCTCAGTGCTTGTTTCAGTCCATACAATGCCTTGTTCAATTTGCAAACCATATTCCTCTAATCAGCTTCAATGAATCTTTCTAGTTGTTCTATATAGACTTCTTCTTAAAGCATTCCATTTGGAAATACATATTTAACATCTATTTGATACACTTTAAACTTCTTGTTTGTAGCATAGGCCAATAATGTTCTTACACCTTCCAATCTTTCAACAGGTGCAAAAGTCTTAGCATAATCTATTCCTTCTTCTGCATAACTTTTGCAAACCAATATTGCCTTGTTTCTCACCACTTCTCCATTTTCATACATATTATTTACTACAATCCATTTTTTTCCTATCACATTCTTGTCTGTAGGTCTCAATACTAATGCGCATGTGTTATTCTTCTCTATCTAATCAATTTCTTCACTCATACAATTTATCCAATTCTCATTTTCTAATGCAATCTTAATTGTAGACAACTTACTTCTTTTATGTACTTTAGTGCTTCTATCACCAATTATTTGTTGAGGTAAATGGTTCTTTCTCACATATTTGACCAAACTAGGCTCAGTTCTATAATTTTCAACATTTTCTCCATTTAGTAGGGGTTCAACTTCGTGCTCAGGTTGTACTATCTAGTGCTCAAGTACAGTCATCTGTGACTCAAGTAATGTTGTCTGATGCTTAGTAGCTCTTGGCTATAACTTGGGTAGTATGTCGAGTGTCTCTTTATACACATACATAAATTTTTTGTATCTCTGTGTTCCTTGTTGCTTTCCAAATCATTCTTATCTACAAACTCATCAATCCTTACATTTTCATTTTCAACCATGTTGTTAGTAGATTTGCTCAATAATTTATAACCTTTTCTTTTAGATGAATATCCAAGGAATAAACCTTATCTCCTTTTGAATTAATTTTATTGGATTCCTTACATCCTTATCAATATAAAATCTACTTCCAAAGATTTTGAAATAACTTACATTAGGTGTATGACCATACACCAGAGTTTATAGGGTGGTTGTTCCTTTCTTCAAATAAACTTGATTGAGAGTATAAATAACAATGCTAATAGTTTCTCTCAATAATATATGTGCAACACCTTTTTCAATCATCAATGTCCTTGCATAGTCCACAATTGATCTATTTCTTCTCTTAGCAATGCCATTTTGTTGTAGTGAATTTCCTTTGTGTAGACAATTGTCTCTAAATACCATTCTCACCACTAAAGTTAGTGAATTCAATAGATATAAAGTCACCACCTCTATCATATCTTAGAAATTTCAATTATTTACCAATTTCTTTGTCAACTCTAGCTTTATACCATTTTAAAATATCAAAAGCATGTGATTTCACCTTCATGAACATCACAAAAATCATTCTAGAATAATCATCAACAAACAATATGAAATATATGTCACCATAATAACTTTCCATACCAATAGGTCCATATAGATTAGTATGCACTATTTCCAAGATATCAATAGAAGTGTGTGTATTTCTTAAAAAAACTTGACTTTTTCATCTTACTGAGATGACATTCTTTTAACATAGAATTCTAAGGTTTTTGCAGATTCGGTAAGCCTCTAACTCTTTTATTTCTACTAACCTTCACCGTGTTCTCAAAATTTACATGACACTACCTTCTGTGCCATAACCATATATATTCAACTTTAGCAAACAAACATGTCTCAATAGTAGGATCAAGATAAAATAAGTTTCCTTTCATTTTCATCCCAATTCCAATTAGATTTCCTTCATCACCATAGATCTTCAATTTTTGTTTTGAGATTCTAGCTTGTGACCTAAATTTTTCAACTGAGCAACACTAAAAATATTATATTTTAGTCCTTTTACCCAATAAGCATCATTACATGTGATTTTATCATTCAACATTAGTGATCCTTTTCCTTTCATTGGACATGGAATGTCACTAATTAACTTAACACTTCCACCATTATCAATTTCTTTAAATTTATTAAACTTACTTATGTCATCACTCCTATGATGTGAGCATCCATTATCTATAATCCATGAATCATTATTTCTAACATGTGATATAAGGGCAATGTCATTCTCATACCTTTCTCAATTTCTTTAAATTTATACCTTTCTCATTCTCATACCATTCTCATACCTTTCTCACTAATTAACTTAACACTTCCACCATTATCAATTTCTTTAAATTTATTAAACTTACTTATGTCATCATTCTTGTGATGTGAGCATCCATTATCTATAATCCATGAATCATTATTTCTAACATGTGAAATAAGGGTAGTTTCATTCTCATACCTTTCTCTAATAGGATCTTCTTTGATAACAACATATACCATCTCAACTACTTTTTTTTCTTCATTAGTACTTGACTCAGTGTGATCTTCTTCAATAATGTAGCATGATTTCTTCCCTTTGTCTTTGTAATCCTTATTCTTGTTGTACTTTGAATATTTCTTGTCACTTATGTAACTCTTACTTATGTTAGGACATTTAGTAGCAAAATGACCAACTTCATTGCATTTGAAACAAATTAGGGACAATTTACCTTTACCTCTTATAACCTTATAGAAAGAAATTCTTCCAATTCATCTAGATCATCGTCAGATTTAGATTTACTTTCTTCTTTACACTTCTTCTATTTCTTTGAACTTCCAATGGTCAGTGAAGACTAAAAAGTATTTCCAAGTGTAACCATACTATTATCATAAATTGTCAACTCAAATGTGGTCAACCAACCAACTAAATTGTCAAGTGTCAAAACATCACTAGGAATAGCTCTTACTTATTGAATTATAAAAACCTTGATAGAATAAACAAGTAAAATAATTCTAAGAACTTTACTTACAATTTCATTGTCATTGATAATACCTCCACTAACTCTGATTGCACTCAAAACTTTTTTGATTTAGTTGACATATTGTGTAGCATTCTCACCTTCTTTCATTACCATGTCATCATGCTTACCACTAAACCTTTAACCTTTATCTATTGGCACATTTGTATCCCCACTATGTACAAGTGCCAATTTTTTTGACATCTATTTAGCATTTGTGTAGTTCTTGATATCATGAAATTTGACATCATTAAGTGTAGATACAATCTCAATCATCAAGCTTTCATGATTCCTCTTTTTAATCATTTGATCTACTATCATAGGAGCTACACATGAAATATATTCATTAACTAACCAGTGTGTTATAATATTTCCAATTCCAAATATGTGTAAACTCATTATGTCTTTCCATGATGATAAACTATCCTTGTTTAGCTATGGTACCTCTTGTACCATCTTAAAATGGATACACTTGCTTTTTAAGACCTTTTAGCTATTGGAAATGATAGAAAATAAATGAAGAGTAATGGAACTGGTAAAGAATGTTTTCAATTATTGTTTTGTCATTGATGTCAAACTTGCTACTTGCAAGAATGACAATTGCTTAAGTTATCCAAATAATATCAATTGATTGATTGTCAAGGAGGTGGAAATTAATAAGATGTAACTAAAATACCTAGAGAAAGGTTGAAGTTATGATGTTGTATTGAAGTATAAGGATCAGCTAAGCCATTGATGAAATAGTGTATTGGTGACATACTCTAAGACGATGGACACAGTAAGACATATCAAAGATGTAAGGTTTAACTAAGTCATTTGTAAAGCCTAACTAAGTTCATTAGAGAGAGTCGAGCAAGCTAGTTAGAGCCGAGCAGATTCTCAGTTGAAGCCGAGCAAGTTCAACTTCAGTGTAAGCCGAGTAATTATTTAGATGCTGAGTAACATAGAATCCTTCAGATGTCGAGTAGCAAAAAAACATAATGGATGTCGAGTAAGTCTTCAAGTGCCGAGCAAAGCAAAAATGCTATATAGAAGCTGAGTAACACAGAAGGAGACGAGCATCAGTAAATCTATGATGTCGAGTTGCTGCATTATTTGTTAAGTCAAAAGAATTGCCAGATCAACAACAATAAGTTTGTTACATCAAATTTTGTGAATTAGTTGGATGATACAGATGATGAGTAGATGTCACAAAATTTTAGGTAAACCATGCAAACCAATTCAAGGTGAATGCTAATGGATTTATCATGAAGTTTCTAGAAGAAGCAATTTGGAGGGAAAACAATACCATTTTCTCAAGATCAAATAAAGACTTGAGCAGGAAATGAAGAATAAAACTTCTTTATAAGGAGTTACAAGTTAGAGATCAAATGTGCATGCATGAGAGGGAGTTGGTCATAAAGTATGGTCATGCGAAGAAGCCAAGAGGAGTAAGAACAAAGCATAGGGACTCTGAGTTGATCAAGTGACCATGGAGTGCATTGGCATGACGAGTTAAAGAACTCAAGGAGATCGATCTTGAAGGGTGAAAAAGCTATCTGCACTACAAGGGAGGAAAGCCAAGCAAAGAAAAGAACTGAAGAGTGATCTAAAATCTGTACAGTTAGGATTGCAATCTTTATCAGGTCAAAACCCTTATAATACTCTCTTACCATTGTATTAGATATTGAAATCCTACATTGCTAGGTTAGCTTAATAGCTAGGTGGATAAGCCTCATGAAAAGGATAAAGAGATCCCCAGGAGAAGGATAAAGAGATCCCCAGGAGAAAGATAAAGAGATCCTTAGGAGAAGGATAAGAGATCCTTAGGAGGAGGATAGGAGATCCTTAGAGAGGGATGAAAGATTCTTTTGAGAAGGTGACTATAAATCCCATGGACTTGGGTGAGCCCAATAGATCTATGTAAATCCTTTAATAGGGTGACATTCCAAGTTGAATGTTCTTAAGTCCTCTAACAAGGCACACTCCTAATAGGGTGTAGAAATCCTTTAACAAGGTCACATTTAATAGTGTGTTGTAGCCTTTAACAGGGCAAACCATCAAAAGTGATTGAAATCAATTGCGCAGTTAATTTGTGGGTATCATCCCCACCCAATTTTACCTTCTTATTCCTAGAGGGTTTTTGGGTCATCAAAATCCTTAGTGTTATGGTGTGATGCATGTTTTCTTTCATGGTTGTTTAATGTTTAATTGCATGCATGATAATTTCAATTATGTGCCATTAAGGATTAGTAGAAAAAGTTGTTTTGGACATCATTGGACCTTGTATAACTAATTCACCCCCCCTCTCAGTTATTCTAAAGAATTTTAACAATTGGTATCAGAGCACACTACTGATTTATTTCAAGGTACTAATGGTAGGAAGATCAAGATGTCCAAGAGAGAAGTTCCCAAGCTGAACAAAGACAACTTTGTTGCATGGAAAAGTTTGATGAAGCTACAGCTTAGATCAATAGGTGACTATGCACAGACCTCAATCATAGTTGATCATGTAGACCCTATAGGACCTCTCATTGCAGATGACATGAGCAAGAAGAAGGAGCACAATCAAGCGATGTTAGATATTGTTTTAACACTAAGCTATGCCGAGTATGATGACATCAAAGGATGTGATACTGCACATCAGATGTGGGAAACATCGTCAAGAATCTATGGAGGAGATGATAATGTTAAGAGAGCCAAAAGAGAGAGCCTAGGAGGAAAGTTTGATGACATGAAAATGGAAGAAGGAGAAAATGCTGCTCAATATGGTGCAAGGATGAAGGAAGTAGTAAGTACCATAAGAAGCCTAGGAGGATAGTTAGTAGAAGAAACAGTATGTAACAAATACTTGAGAACTTTGCTTCCCATATATGCTATAAGAGTGTCATCCATCCAAGAGTTAAGGTGTGTACTAGGGAATGCATTGTCATTTGAAGGAATAATTGGAAGACTCACTGCCTTTGAGCTATCTAACTTTGACAACTACAAGCCAAAAAACTTTGAATTTGCATTCAAAGCCAAAATGACAATAAATGGCAATGATGAGGTGCAAACAAAGAAAAATAATGGAAAAGGAAAGTATGTATTCAGTGATAGCAACACTGATGAAGATGATGTAGGCCAATTGGAGGCATTATTAGCAAGAAGATTTCACAGAGGAAGAGGCAAATTCAAAGGTAAGCTACCAATCATTTGTTTTAATTGTAATGAAGTTGGTCACATTGTAGCTAGATGCACACAAAAGAAAAATTAAAAGGATGGAGGCAACTTCAAGAACAAGAAAGAGGACAACAAGGACTACAGAGGAAAAGGAAAAAGATGCTACATTGTTGAAGAAGAATCTAACAAGAATAATGATGAAGTAGTCTAAGTGGCTATGGAAGATGAATCAAATGAAGATGTAGCAATTGCCCTGGTAACCTACATGAACAAGAATGACAAATGGATCATAGACAGTGGATGCTCTCATCACATGACTGGAGATAAAAATAAGTTCATATCCTTTACTCAATATGAAGGAAATAGTGTTAGATTTGGTAATAATGCACCATGTTAGATCAAAGAGAAAGGTAGTATCAAGCTTACTGAAAAGATAACATGCGATAATGCATACTATGTTGAAGGCTTGAATTATAACTTGTTAAGTGTCTCACAATTAGGCAATATAGGATACAAGGTTGAATTTGGAAATGGAATTGCTAAAATCTATGATTCTCAAGGAAGTCTATTAGGAAAAGGTGATCAGACTAGGAGTAATTTGTTTTACCTAGACATGGAAGATGCTTCTTGTCTCATTGTTCAAAATGATGATGTATGATTATGGCACACGAGGCTATGTCATGTAAATTTTGACAATCTAATAAGCATTAGCAAGATGAAGAAAGTTAGAGGTCTACCAAAGTTGAAGAAACCTGATAAAACCATGTGTAAATAATGCCAACTAGGGAAAATGACCAAGTCAACATTCAAAAGAAAGACCTATACTTCTAATGAAGTATTAGAGATAGTTCATACTAACTTGTGTGGTCCTATTAAAGTACAAAGCTACAAAGGTGACAGATACATAATGTTATTTTTAGATGACTATTCAAGGATGATGACAGTCATGTTCCTGAAACTAAAATTATATGCATTTCAAATGTTTAAATGGTCCTTGGCTAGAGTAGAGAAAGAGACTGGGAAGAGCCTAAAATGTCTCAGATCTGATAAAGGAGGTGAATTCACATCAAGAGAATTTGAAGAGTTCTGCAATGAAAGAGGAATCAAAAGGCAGACATCAACACCTAGGACTCCACCTCAGAATGGTATAGTAGAAAGAAGGAATAGATCAGTTATTGACTGTGCTAGGACCTTAATGATGGAGAAAAATGTTGCACTCAAGTACTGGAGAGAAGCCGTAAGTACTGCAATCTACACACTCAACAAAGTTCAAGTCAAGAAAGGTACAAATGCAATACCTTTTGAATTATGGTATGGGCATTCTCCTAATGTAAAATATTTCAAAATATTTGGATGCAAATGCTATATATATAAAGAGTCTAGAAATGGAAAGTTTGATACAAAAAGTGAGGAAGGCACATTTCTTGGTTATTTTACTAGGAGCAAAGCCTATAAGTGCTTGAATGTTAACACTAACAAAGTAGTAGAAAGCACAAATGTGAAGTTTGATGAGCTTATAGAAGTTCACAATGTTGAGGACACCAAGAAAGTAGAAGAATACAAGACCTTTGTATACTTTTATGAAGGTATACCTAATAATGGTGAAGTTGCAACTTAGAATGACAATCAGCAACAAAATCCAACATCTATCGAGTCACAGACAGTGAATGCCGAGCAACAAACACATTCAAAAGTTGAGCTACAGAATGTAGAGAATGTTGATTCAGATTTTGAGAACACCCAACAAGAAGAAAATGAACAAATACCTGATGAAAATATACATGAAGATTCAGATTCTAAAAGAGACGACATGAAAAAAAGGAAAGAACCAGTATTGGCAAAGTATTTAAGAAGAAATCATCCCGCAAATCAAATTATTGGAAACAAAGAGGTACGACTAATGACAAGGAATAGACTTAAAAGTGAAAGTGAGACATGCTTGCTCAAAAAAATGGAACCAAGAATAGTAAGTGAAGCCATAACAAATGATGACTGGTATAGTGCTATGAAAGAAGAAATAGAACAAATTGAGAAGAACAAGACATGGACCTTAGTCTCAAGACCAGCTGACAAGAATGTAATTGGAACCAAGTGGGTGTTTAGAAATAAGTTATATGAGAATGGTGAAATCACAAGGAACAAGACATGACTAGTTTCTAAAGGGTATGCACAAGAAGAAGGACTAGACTATGGAGAAACTTTTGCTCTAGTTGCCAGAATGGAAAGAGTAAGGACCTGACTGGCATATGCAGCCTTCATAGGATTTAAAGTCTATCAGATGGATGTAAAGTCCGCATTTTTGAATGGTATAATTGAAGAAGAAGTCTACGTAGAGCAACTAGAAGGTTTTGTTAATGAAAAGAACAAAAATAAGGTATACAAATTACACAAGGCTCTATATGGATTAAAGCAAGCCCCTAGAGCTTGGTATGAGAGACTTCAAAGTATCTAGTGTAAATAGGATTTGAAAGAACTAATGAAAACAACAACATGTACATCAAATCAAAAGAAGGTAAGGATATTCTTGTATCTAAAATATTTGTGGATGACATAGTTTTTGGAGGAAAGGAAGTAAGTTTTGCTGACAAAATGAAACATGAGTTTGAGATGTCTATGTTTGGAGAAATCAAGTTCTTTGTAGGATTGCAAGTACATCAACTAAAACATGGAATATTTGTGACACAATCAAAGTACATCAAAGAGATACTTAAAACATTTGGATTGGAAGACTCCAAACCTGTCAGCACACCAATGGCAATAGGACATAAGCTATCTGAAAATGATTAATCAGCTAAAGTCAATCAAATAATGTACAGATCCATGATTGGGAAACTACAATATGTTGTACATAGTAGACCAGACATATCATTAGCAGTTGGAACAGTGGCTAGATTCTCTACTAATCCTAGAGAAAATAATCTCATGGCAGTAAAAAGGATAATGAGGTATCTCAAAGGAACTGATGATTTTGGCCTATATTACAAAAAGAATGAGAAGTTTGAGCTCAATGCATACATAGACGTAGATTGGGGAGGCAACATTGATGACAGGAAAAGCACAAGTGGAGGAGCATTATTCTTAGGTAAAAGGCTAGTTACTTGGACTAGCAAGAAACAAACATGCACATCTCAGTCCACTACAAAAGCAGAATATGTGGCAGCAACAGTCAATTGCACAAACATTGTGTGGCTTAAACATCTATTGAAAGGAATGAAAGAAGAGGTAACTAAACCTGTGATACTGTATTGTGATAATACAAGTGCTATAAACATATCCAAGAATCCAATAATGCAAGCAAAAAACAAGCATATTGCAATCAAGTATCACTATGTAAGAGAATTGGTGGGAGACAAACAAGTGAAGATGGAGTACATTCACACAAAGGAACAAACTGCAGATATCTTCACCAAACCATTGCCCAAGGATGCTTATGAATATCTTAGAGTCAAGTTGTGGGTAATGCCCCTAACTCAAGCAGTCTAAAGCAATAGAGAAATGACCCTACATCAACAGGAGTAGATCATTGAAATATCAAAAGAATGATGCAGAGGATGACAACAGCAGCAGAAACTCCAGATTAGTCACAAGCATGGTGATAGAGGGAGAAAACATGAAGATGCAAAGCTTATATTTAGCATGTTGAAGATGCTACATATTTGGCATTTATGTTAAAGAGGGAGATTTATGAGAAACTGATCAATGAAAGGATTAGATATGGAGATGTATGAGATCAGTAGTAAGGATGCAACAGTTAAGAGGAAGAAGTAGACATGAGGATTTAGTTTCTATCAGCACAAGAGGGAGTTATATAACAAGCGGATAATGTATGTAATTTTGGTGGTAATTAAGTTGATCAATTGATCAGTTTGGTTTGCCATCAATGACAAAGAGGGAGATTGTTGGAAATGATAGAAAAGAAATGAGGAGTAATGGAACTAGTAAAGAATGTTTTCAATAATTGTTTTGTCATTGATGTCAAACTTGGTAATTGCAGGAATGACAATTGCTTAAGTGATCCAAATACTATCAATTGGTTGATTGTCAAGGAGGTGGCAATCAATAAGATGTAACTAAAGTACCTAGAGAAAGGTTGAAGTTATGATGTTGTAATGAAGTATAAGGATTAGCTAAGCCATTGATGAAATAGTTTATTGATGACATACTCTAAGAGGATGGACACAGTAAGACATATCAAAGATGTAAGGTTTAACTAAGTCATTTGTAAAGCCTAACTAAGTTCATTGGAGAGAGCCGAGAAAGCTAGTTAGAGCCACGTAGATTCTCAATTGAAGCTGAGCAAGTTCAACTTTAGTGTAAGCTGAGTAATTATTTAGATGCCGAGTAACACAGAATCCTTCAGATGCTAAGTAGTAGAAAAAGATAATGGATGCCGAGTAAGTCTTCAAGTGCTAAGAAAAGCATAAATGCTATAGGTGCCGAGCGCTAGTAAAATAACTATAGAAGCCGAGTAACACAGAAGGAGCTGAGCATCAGTAAATCTATGATGTCGAGTTGCTGCATTATTTGTTAAGTCAAAAGAATTGCCAGATCAACAGTGATAAGTTTGTTACATAAAATTTTGTGAATTAGTTGGATGATAAATTTTAGGTAAACCATGCAAACCAATTCAAGGCAAATGCTAATGGATTTATCATGAAGTTTCTAGAAGAAGCAATTTGGAGGGAAAACAATACCTTTTTCTCAAGATCAAATCAAGACTTGAGCGAGAAATGAAGAACAAAACTTCTTTATAAGGAGTTACAGGTTAGAGATCAAATGTGCATGCATGAAAGGGAGTTGGTCATTAAGTATGGTTGTGCGAAGAAGCCAAGAGGAGCAAGAATAAAGCATCAAGGCTCTGAGTTGATCAAGTGACTATAGAGTGCATTGGCATGATGAGTTAAAGAACTCAAGGAGATAGATCTTGAAGGGTGAACAAGCTATCTGCACTGCAAGGGAGGAAAACCAAGCAAAGAAAAGAACTAAAGAGTGATATGAAATCTGCATAGTTAGGATTGCAATCTTTATCAAGTCAAAACCCTTCTAATACTCTCTTACCATTGTATTAGATATTGAAATCCTACATTGCTAGGTTAGCTTAATAGCTAGGTGGATAAGCCTCAGGAAAAAAATAAAGAGATCCATAGGAGAAGGATAAAGAGATCCTTAGGAGAAGGATAAGAGATCCTTAGGAGGAGGATAGGAGATCCTTAGAGAGGGATGAAAGATTCTTTTGAGAAGGTGACTACAAATCCCATGAACTTGGGTGAATCTAACAGCTCTATGTAAATCTTTTAATAGGGTGACATTCCAAGTTGAATGTTTTTAAGTCCTCTAACAAGGCACACTCCTAATAGGGTGTAGAAATCCTTTAATAGGATCACATTTAATAGTGTGCTGTAGCCTTTAATAGGGCAAACCATCAGAAGTGGTTGAAATCAATTGCGTAGTTAATTTTAGGGTATCATCCCTACCCCAGTTTTACCTTCTTATTCCTGGAGTGTTTCTAGGTCATCAAAATCCTTAGTGTTATGGTGTGATGCATGTTTTCTTTCATGGTTGTTTAATGTTTAATTGCATGCATGATAATTTCAGTTATGTGCCATTAAGGATTAGTAGAAAAGGTTGTATTAGACATCATTGGACCTTGGGTAATTGATTCACCCCCACTCTTAGTTATTCTAAAGAATTCTAACATTAGCTCTCTCATCTTCATGTTTCCCTCTTTAGAACATGGATATAATTGTTATTTTCTCTCTTTTCCTCTTCTCTCTTCCATCTTTCTACCTTATCTCTATAGAATCTACCCTAGCTTTCTGTGGCACCCAAGAACTTTCCTCCTGGATCAGGTTGACTCAGGTTGACCTCATCTTGACTAGGTCAACCTAGCTTAATGTAGTCCTTCTAGGTCAACATATTCCTCAACTAGGTTGACCTAGGTTGACCTAGTCCTTGATAGTTCCAAATATCAAGGATCGAAAGTCCTCGAGGGTTTAATTAGATTTTGATTGTTATCTAGTTGATCTATATTGTTTTCCCACCCAAAAAATCATATATAAGGAGAATTGGAGGCTTTATTTTCATAATTGATATCTCATCTCAAATATCATGAGTATTAAGCACTCAAGCTCTTTCTCTCTAGTGAAGACTTCAATCTTTTATATTCAAGGAGTTCAAGCATTCAAGCATTTTTTAAGCATTCAAGCAAGGAGAATTCTATCTAGCATTGGAGAATCCTTTGCGAGAATTTTCTCTTCAAAATCTAGGATATTGTTAGCCATCAAGGAAGGGGATCTAAATTGAAAAATTCATCCTCTTCATTGATGCATATCCATATCCATGGCACCATGATGGAGTTATGATAGATCTATTAAAAAGTGTGGAGATATCCTAGATTCCTAGTTGAAGATCTATTAGAAATTTATCAGTACTCTCCTCAAGATTTGTGTTAAGGGCTTAACCACCTCCTATGTACTATAAGTTGAGTGGTTGTATCGAGCATTGATGGATTATTCTTTTGGTGCAATGAAAACCCCACTCTAACAAGTGGTATCAAAGTTTGGTTATAGGTTTGAATCCTTAGACCCTTAGATAATGCTAAGGAAGAGATTGTTATAAATTTATTTAGTGCTCCCCTCAAGATTCATGACAAGGGATTCACTACCTCCTATGTACTATAAGTTGAGTGGTTGTATCAGGCATTGAAATATTAGTCTTTTGGTGCAATCACAACCCTACTCTAACAAGATCTACATTACATAAACATTACATACACATGAGAAAGGTGAATCCTAACATTAATCTTGTTCTTTAGAGTCTTTTACATTTACATTTCTCATTTAAGGTTAATTCCTCAACCTAGAGCTTGACCAAGGCAAGCCCTCATAAAACCCCAACCCAAAAACTTTTATTTTTTGTGTTGATTTGCAAGTTGGGAGTGAAAAAAATTGCAAATCTAGAACCTACAATTTGAAAGCTTTCTAGAATTGTCAGTTTTTGAGCTATGGACTATGTCAACTTAGTGGTACGACATCCTTGCAATTCGACCTAGCCTTTTAGTCTCAATTTTTAGGGAGATTTATGGGTTTTTCTCCTTTCATCATTTTAGTTTGTGATCTACAATTGGAAGCTTAGAAATTTTTTAGATCTGAATGTTATTGAGCACAAGTACATCTTCCTCTATGCATTTGAAGGGCCTAAGAGAGGGTATATCTTTGTATTTCCTTCCTCTTTACAACCCAGATTTAGTATTAGCAGCCTTTTCCCTTTGGGTCCTAATCTAATTTGGATCATAAGTGGAATCATACTTGGAAATCCCCCTTTTTTCCTCAGATATACATATTTGCATGGCTCGGTGCCCCATAAATTGGAAGTCTACATCCTATTAAAGTGCTTCCATTTTACCATTGAACATTTTGTTGAACCTGACGTGAACCCCCTATCTTTTTGGTGTTGGATCATTTTGCACATTTTTTCCTCTTGTATTGGATTTTATTTACTTTGGTTAGTTCTCAATTTATGAGTTTAATTTTTTAGAAATATGGCTAAGTAGAATAAGTTGATATAGTGATGAAGTTTTCATTTATGAAAACATATATCTTATGGTAAGAAGGCACTATGTATAGCTGAAGATTACATATTTAGACATGAAAATTTGTTAAAGTGTCAGACAATTATCTAGTATAGCAGAGATAATTTTTATGTGTACAAATGATAGAGTGATATTTGGTATGTGTGTAGTTAAGGAAAGGTAGTATATTATGTCAGGATGATGTGACTAAGTGTACAAGTTTATACATATAGTATGGTAGGAGTTATGTAATAAACACCATTAAAGGAAGTGAATAGAGTATAACATAACATATCAATAAATTGGTTATTTATAGGTCAAAGAATTATTTTGTGCACAAAATAATTATTTAACTAATTAGGGATGATATCCTAGATGTTAACCCTAAGTTAGCAAGAATTAATTTTGTATTTAGCCAAGCATGTGAAAGCTTGAAGGCTGACTAGGCATATTTTTTTAAATGTAAAGGTATAAAGGAAAAATTGTATCATGTGAAGTAGTGTGCAAGTTATATGTGACATGTAAAGTGATATTTAAACTATATTATGTGAATTTTTATGTATGATCAGAGATATGCAAAGAGAAACAAAGGAAAGGTCATATATTAAAGATATGCATGTTTGGGTAGTGGGCTCATCTTGCATACATTCTATAATTATGTATACCAACTCCTAATAAGGTTGAAGAAACTCCTAACAAGGTTGAGGCTTTTAACAGGGCCTTGTCCTCTAACAAGGACAATGACACTATATGTACTTAATAGACTCCTAACAAGGTCAACATCCTTAACATGATACTTATTTTTAGTGGATCATTTTATGGGTACTGTTGTGGTGTCCACAACACATGCCCCATTCCTCACTAGGAATGGGGACCCCCTAATTTTTTTGACTTTGGACTCATAGTTTAAGAGTCAGGAGAAGAAAATGGGAAAAAATAAAAAATATAAATGAAAAAAAATTAGAAAATCAAAAAAATCACAAAAACATTTGAAAATCAAAAAAAATTCATGCACATGCGGAGTGTGTGCCATGAATCAGCATGTGCACCGCACACTTGGCCTGACATTGGGTTATAAAACCCACCCCTTGAATCATTTTTTCAAACTTAACTTTTGTGTGGAGAATATTCGGAGGTGCTAGGGTGCTAGGGTAAGCTTCCCCCCCCCCCCCGTGTGCTAGCAAAGCAGCACCCACGAGATGCCCCTTTGGGTGCGCTCATGCAGTGGTGCCTGTGCATGGCATCCCGTTGGGCTCACTTGCATAGCGACACCCCTTTTGGGTATGCCCGTGCACTGCACCCTCTAGGTGCACTCATGCGGTGGTGCCTCTATAGTGTCCCTCTGTGTGCACTCACATGATGTCCCTTTTGGCACATGTGTAGCGATGTCCACGTGGAGCTCACTTTGTGGTGCTTGCATCATGCACTCGTGTGGCATCCCTATGCACCCGCCCCTTTTTTAAATTTTGGTTTGCAATTTTTTTTGTAAAATATTTTTTAAAAAAAAAAAAAAAAAAAAAAAATGGGGATAAAATAAAAATAATAAAATGCCCAAATGGGAAGTTTTATTATTATTATTATTGTTCAAAGTTTTTCTTTACATTTTATCTATGATTAATAAACACTTTTCTCGCAATGTGTAGGTAACCAAATGACGTCCACATTTGGAGCAACACCCAAAACTGTAGTATTCAAGTTCCAAGGCATACCTTCAAAGTCTAGATTCCAGGACAATTACATAGAGATTAGAGATACCAACCTCAGACACACAGATTCAGGCAAATTCTTGAGAATTTGCAACAAGCCAACAAAGAGGTCAACTTTGGTGTCTGCATTGATTCGTTCAGGATTGGTGAATGTAGTGTCACATCCTATGTTAGTGAAATCAGCTAAATTAATCATGGCCTTATCACAACACTTCGTGCCTGATGAGAGGGGGGGTCAAGAGTGTCACAGGGAAAGTGGTATTGGATTTGTGACCTGATAGCATTAGAGGGTTTTCCACCTACCAAGAGTAGAATAATTCATCCAACTTTCCTATGAAATGGCTAAAAGAAGGTACATGGAGCATCAACAAGAGGCCATTAACATTATACAATTCTTGTACCTGATTGAGAAGCCTCCTCGGGGAAGGATAACTAGAAAAGTGGATATGACTCAGAGATACATGAAGGAAGACATTAGATACTCCATTATTCTCCTAAGTAGAGTCATGGATTTACCCATAGTAGGTCACCTTAGCACATTCATGGTCAACTTCATTGAGACCATCAGACAAGTGAAGATACCATTGGACTGGGCCACCACGCTAAGTGAAAACTTGTGTGAACAACTAAGGATGATGAAGGATAAGAAGAAGTCTTATATGACTTCTTACCTAGTGTACCTACTTGTAGTGAGGGTGACAGACTATCCCATTGTACATGAGAGGCAGTATGCAAGACCCCAATGCTTGGCCATACATAGTTTATCTTTAGTTGGTGAAGAAGAAGCTCTCAGGGTAGAGCAAAGAATACATAATTGTGAATGATGTGTTCATCTTTGTGATCATTCAGAAGCCAAAGCATAGGTCATGGCTCTTGGAGCCTACTTCATCCAATTCAAGACATTCATGTATCTACAAGTAGCTGGTGCATCCATCAATCTTAAGAAGCTCCTGAGATATCCAAATGAAAAACTGGTGCTACTAGAGATTTTCTAATAAATTGAGTTAGCATATGAGAAAATCAAGAGATAACAGAGACCTTGCTAGACATGGCCACTGGTCATAGGAGCATATTAGGTGAAGAGGAAATTGGATATTCTGACCTTCAAGTGGGAATGGGAGAGCTATCCTCTTGAAGAATACAACTCTCCTCAACCATACTTTGACAATGTTGGGAAAGTGGAGAGTCTGGTAGGAAGTGACTTCCATCATGAGGATGTTGTTGAAGATCACTAGATGAATGCCAAAAATGACTGCGATGTTTACATTAGCGACTATTGTAGGATGACTTTGTATCTAGCAGAAAAGGCTCTCTAGTTGAACATCCCATATAAGATAAAGCAACAAGATTCTAAGGAATTACTAGACCCCCTATTCAATGCAGATAAAATTAGTCAAAGATCTATTCTAAATGCTGAGGTTGATAGGGAACAATGTGATGATATTAATCATCAAGTGAGGCATGTTATTAGAGTGAAAAAGGATTAGATCAAGAAACCTTTTCCACTTGATCCAATTCTTGACACAGTGATATTCCATGCACATGCTCGCCCAAAAAGAGGTAGAGGAAGGAAAGTAAAAATTCCTATCTTTGCGCTTTATTATTATATTAGAAATAGTCTACTAGCTTGATCACTCAGTTGGATATTATCACCCTCTTGAAAGGAAGGGAAAGAAAAAAAGAAAGAGGACCTCTCCTCAGAGGATTCAAATAGAATAGGTGCCTTCCTAGCACATTAACAAAGTCCACAAGGGTCTCAAGATATTGGAGCTACCCAAGTCTAGGATGTGTAGAACAAGTTTTAGTATGCAAAGAACATTAACAAATAAAGTAAACATTCACAAACCAAAACTAAATTCACATATATGTTTAGACAAAGAAAAGAAAACAAAAAGTGCAAACCTCACAAGAAAAAAACACTCCATGCTTTCTTGATTTTGTAGATGTGTCCTTTGATGTGGATGTATGCTCAAGATGCTGAAAGCTGCTTCAATGGAGGTGGGTAATGGAAAATTGGTAGCTTTGTGAGCTCTCAATTTGGCATTATAAGGGTAATATTGATGGCTTTGGTTCTCAAAATAGCATGGTAACTTTAGCTCAAAGATTGTTGTTGAAATGGCTTGGGATGGGATTCAATTTATAGGACAAGGGGTAGAGGGAAGGAGGGCTTAGATGCAAGGATGGGGAGATGGTTAAGGAGGGCTAAGATACACTCAAAGGGGAGCACATGGATTGTGCTTTTTTAGCACCAATGGGAAAGTGACACTTGTCACAAGGAGGATGAGTGTGAGAGGGTAGGGTAAAGGGTTGGTTAAAGGCATGATGAGTGGGGTTGAGTATGTAAGAGAGATGTAAGAGGAATGAGTGTGGAAGAGGGAAGAGTGTGGAAGAAGGATGTAAGAGTCATGAGTGGGCTTGTAAGAGTCTTTTATGGTTTGTAAGAGCACTCATGACTTGGTGGTTGGGATTTTTGAGGGGGGACTTTGATTTGGTTTAGGAAAGTCTTAAACTTGTTTAGGAAATGTGACAACATTAGGAGGTGGATTAGGCTTGGGTTTAGGATTAGATTAGGGATGTTAGAGATGTGCAAGTGGATGGAATTAATGAGGGTGGGTGAGTTAGTGCCTAAGCTTGGTTAGTATGGGTGGATGGGGTGGATTAGGCTAAATGGAGGATTAGGGATAGGTTAGGGGTTTTTGGATTTGAGGATTTTATTTATCAAATAGATTTATTTAATAAATGGGGATTTTTGGAATTAGATATAAGAATAGGATTTAATTGATAAATAATAGGTTATTTGATTTATCAATTAGGACTATAGATGATTAATTAAATTAATCAGTGAGGGATGACAAAGGATTAATTAAATAAGAATTTAATTAATGATGCCTTTAGAGATGGCTAAATTAGATTACCAAAGTGGTGTAATCAAATTTAGGTGTCTACATTTTGCCCCTCTTTGACATAGTGTTGAGACAACACTATTTCAAAGAAGTTCGAGTGAAGACGACATGAGGAAGATGTTTTAGCAACAAGGTTGCCCCAGTCTCGGATAAGAAGAGGAGAGACTAGACTTAGATGATGCCCACTCAAGAAGGCGACAGAGAGAGAAATGAGGCTTGACGACTTCTTGAAAAGTACAAAAAAATTGAGATGAGCAGAGACACAGATTGGCAAAGAGGAGGGGCTAAATTAGCTCAAACTCTCACTGCGGGAGAATGATCAAAGGCACAATAGTAAAGCAAGCTTAAGAATTTCCAAGATTGGGGGGAGGATGGAGGAGCGGAGAACCATAAAAGGAATCCATGGTAGGGAGATGGATGATGGAATGATAAAGCTGATGCAAAAGGATTTCAAAAAGTCAGATTGGCGGAAGATGGGTTTCGGAGATCCCTAGGACTAGGATTGTGGATCTCAAAAAATGAGGCTTGGTGGATTGATTTTATTGGTGGATCCCTAAGACTAGGATTGTGGATCCCTAAAGCTAAGTGTGAGGAGTGATTCAAAGAGATACTGATGCATAAGCTGGGATAGGTGCTAGATATGGATGGGGGATAATGGAGATGAAGGGAATCCATTGAAGCTTTTTGAGCAGGGGGATACTTCAAAGAGAAGTACCACCATGTAGTTGAGCACTAGATTTGCTATAGGACTGTTGGTTAATTGCCAAGGTTACTAAGAACATCAAGGCCTTTTCACCAACCATCCAAAGGATTTATGAAATGACTCAAAACAAACACGCAAGGATTGCCCCAGTATCACACATGAATCCCAGAGGAAGTAGCGTGGAAATGACACTAGGTAACCCACAAGCAGAAAAAGAAAACAAGCGAAAGACATGAACAAGACCTCATGCTTTGATTGCCCCATTCGTAGCATACCATGATATGGAAGATCATGGCAACCTTGAGGAGGGAACAAGGAGATTGCTTGGAAAAGATATTTCAAGACCCAAAAGGGAAGATCCCAAATCAAAAGAAAGCGAAAATCCAAAAGAGAACCGTTTTCCAACGAGATGGGTAGGACGAGGTACTAACGGACCAAGATCAGACATGAGGAAAGCTATATCCTGCAAGGACCTATCGGAGAGCACCTAAGCTAGTGGATTTGGATGAGGGATGTGTCTGGCAAGCTGAACTAAGAAGGATAACACTTTGGTGATAGGAAATCTAGATAAAGGATGCATTGGAATAGCTAACCAAGATGTGCAATGTGTGCAAGATGCTGATCAAAGACAAGCTGACACGAAAGTTGGATAGATACAATGGTACTAAGCTAAAGAGGATGTACAAGCTGATGGACCAAGATATGTTACAAATGTACAAGTTTGTGTTCATGTTTTGGTTTTGTGAGATGGAAATGTTTATGAAGGGTGGGATGTCTGCAATAGTTGATAGGTGGATAGGTAGATGGTTTGTGAAAAGCTTAAGTGAAAATGGGGTTTTGTGTGTGCACGTGATAGGATACAAGCTAGGATATAAGATTATTTACAAGCTGGAATATGGTACAAGCTTTGGACAAGATTTGGATATACAAGGTATGGTACAAGATTTACAAGGTATAATACAAGCTTTGGTACAAGTTTTTAGAAGCCGAGGTACAAGATTTTACAAGCTGTACAGGAGGTATTTACAAGCTTCATCAGATTTTGGATATTTGGTTGGAACACCAAGGGAACAAGCAGGTGTTTTATGGGGTGGTAGGTGGATGGATGTGGGATAGGATAGTGATAGATAATGGATTAGTATTTATTACACAAGGTGCCTAAATTACCAAGTTTTCACCAAGGTACCTATCCAAGGCACTTGAATTGCCAAGTTTTCACCGTTGGACGCTTATTTCTGTTTACTTTTTTTTTGTACTTTTCAAAAGCTAGGTATACCAAGGATCTTCAAGCATAGAACTTCTTGAGATGAATGATGTTAGTGGGATCATTCAAGAGTTCTCCTTCTAGTGTAGATAACTGATAGGCTTCAGAGCCAAAGGAGGTGGTAACCACATAGGGACCAAGCCATGTAGGTTCAAACTTGCCTTTCTTTTCTCGATCTGCTTGGACTTTCATGTTTTCTTTGAGGACCATGTCACCTGGCTGAAAATGTCGTGGGAGCACCTTCTTGTTGAAATTCATTTTGAGATGAGTTTGGTAGACTGTGAGATGGTCATAGGCTTGTTGTCTCTTCTCATCTAAGAGATCTAGCTGGGTGAGCTGAGCTACTCTGTATTCTTCATCTGATATTTTCCCTTGCAAAGATATGCATAGTGAGGGAAGTTCAATTTCTATAGGTAATACCACTTCGGCACCATAGACTAAGGAGTATGGAGTTATTCCTGTGGATGTACGAAAGGAAGTTTGATAGGCCCATAGAGCTGGATTTATTTGAAGGTGCCAATCACAGCCAGAATCATTGACAACTTTCTTTAGGATTTTGAGGAGGGTTTTATTAGTTGCCTCTGCCTGGCCATTACCTTGTGGGAAATATGGGCTATAAAAGTTGTGATGGATGCAAAGGGAAGTGCATAATTCTTCCATGTTGAGATTTTCAAAGTTACCACCATGGTCAGTGAAGATGGTGGATGGGATGCCGAAGCGGCAAAAAATGTGGTGCAAGATGAACTTGGAGACCTGAACTCCTGTAGCTGAGACTAGGGGGACTGCTTCCACCCACTTAGTGAAATAGTTTGTAGCTGTTATTATCCATTTATGTCCATCAGATGAGAGAGGTGTGATAGTTCCAACTAGATCAAGGCCCTAACAAGCGAAAGGCCAAGGTGGTGCAATAGGCTGTAGATCCTGTGCTGGAGCGTGCACAAGATTTGCATGCTGCTAACATGGGAGACACTTTCTGACAAAGTCATAGGAGTCTTCTTCAATGGTAGGCCAATAGTAGCTTGCTCTAAGGATTTGTCATGCTAGGACAATACCACTCATGTGGGAACCACAAAGTCTAGAATGTACTTCTTTTAATGCCACTGCGGCCTCATTTTCATCTAAACATCGAGAGAGGGTATCGTGATAACCTCGACAATATAGGGTATTGGCTATGATGACATAGCGGGATGATTTTTGAATAAGGTTCTGGCATTGGGTGCGTGTGAGATGAGGGGATATGATACCATCGTTAAGGTAAGCATGAATTTCATGGTACTAAGGGGATTAGGGACCAACCAAGATACAAACACGGTTTGAATCCTCATTCGTATAGGCGGGTGTGAGGAGCTACTCGACTAAAAACTCATACTGCGTAGCATCTTGGGGAATTTGCAAGAGCAAGCCAATAGTGGCCATGGCGTCTGCTGCCTTGTTCTACATTCGTGGCACTTGTGTAAATTGAAGCTTTGTAAAATGCTGGTCAACTGATCAACTAGCTCTTTATAGGGTAATAGCTTTTCATTTTTGGTTTGATATTCATTTAAGACTTGTTTGATGATGAGCTGGGAATCGCCAAAGATTTCTAACTCAGTGATATTCCATTCTATAGCTATCTTTAATCCTGCTACAAGAGCTTCATATTCTGCTATATTGTTGGTGCTAGGGAATTGTAGCTTGAAGGCTTTTGGAATATAATCTCCCTGAGGTGTAACTAATAATATTCCTGCCCTTGATCCATGAGATGTGTATGAGCCATCAAAATAAAGCTTCCATGGGGGCTATTCTTCAATTAGGCAAATATGCTCATCTGGGAATTTTGTGAGCAAAGGATATGCATCTATTAGAGGTGCATTGGCTAGGTGATCTACTATAGCTTGCCCTTTGATTGCCTTTCTGTCCACATACTGGATGTCAAACTCACTTAGTAGCATTACCCACTTTGCTAGCTGACTTGTGAGTGCTATTCTAGAGAGCATATACTTGAGAGGATCAATCTTGGAGACTAGTTGGATGGTATGACTTAGCATGTAGTGGCAAAGCTTTTGAGTTGAGAAAATAACTGCCAAACAAGCTTTTTCCATAGGAGTATAATTGAGTTCATAACCAATTAGGGTTCTACTGATATAGTAGATGGCTCTTTCTCTGCTATAATCATCATGTTGTGCTAGAACCACCCCTAGAGTAGTACATGTTGCTGATATGTACAAGATCAAGGGATGACCAAGAATTGGTGGGACCAAGATAGGGGGATTGGCTAGATACTGCTTGAGATGATCAAAACTGCACTGACATAAAGGATCCCACTTGAAGTTCTCATCCTTCTTTAGTAAATGTGAAAATGGTGTACACTTATCTGCAAGCTGGGAGATGAAGTTCCGGATAGATTGAAGCTTTCCCTGAAGAGAGCAAAGCTCTCGCAGTGTCTGGGGAGGAGGCACATCTAAGATAGCCTTGACCTTTTTGGGGTTGATCTCTATACCTCGTTTAGAAACTATGAAGCCCAGAAGCTTGCCAGATGTGACCCCAAAGACACACTTCTTGGGATTTAGCATGAGATGATATTGGGCTAACCTATCAAAGACTTTCTCCAGGTCAACGAGATGATCCATGAAGGTATGAGATTTGACCAAGATATCATCCACATAATCCTCCAAAATGCTATGGATAAGATCATGAAAAATGGCTGTCATAGCTCTTTGATAGGTAGCCCCAGCATTCTTTAGGCCAAAAGGCATCATGGTGTAGCAAAAGGTTCCCCAAGGGGTAGTGAATGCTATCTTATGCTGAACCTCTTCTGCAATCTTGATCTGATTATACCCAAAAAATCCATCCACAAGGGATAGAATTTCATGTCGAGCTGTAAGATCTACAATCATATCTATGTTGGGTAAGGGAAAATCATCTTTTGGGAAAGCTTTGTTTAGATCTCTAAAATCAGTGCAGATATCGATGTCACTGGAAGGCTTAGTGATAGGGACCATGTTGGAGATCCACTCTTAGTAGTCGATAGGTCAGATAACCTTAGTAGCTAACATTCTTTCTAATTCAGCTTTGACCAGTAATGCCACCTTGGGGTGCATTTTTCTAAGCTTTTGTCTGACAGGCTTGATCTTTGGATCGACTGCAAGATGATGAACTACAAGCTTTGGATCCAACCCTGGCATGTCCTGATATGACCATGCAAATCGGCCAATGTTCTCTCTTAAGACCTCAAAGAGGAGATCATCTTGGTCTTGTGATAAGGATGCAACAACATGAACAAGTCTGGGGATCTCTGAAGAACCGATGTTGACTTCTCTAGTATCCTCTATTAGAATAGATGACACCTCTGGTCGATTATCTTGAGGAGGCAATACTAAATCCTCATGTTCTACTTGTGGTTTTGGATGTTCTAGCTGAGGGGTTCTCTTTGCTACCTTAGCTAGTCCTAGATTCACCTTAGTTCCAATTTTGGATGTATCGAAACTAGTTTGGGGATTTTCTCCAAAATACCCCTTGGGATCTAGCTTATAGATATAGGTGGAATTTGGCTTTGTCTTCTTATGAGGTGTTTCAGCTCCCATGAATCTTAGAAGTGCTTCCTCTAATGCGAACTCATCAATGTGTATGACGCTTGGTTGGTCCCAATCTATGAGTTGTGGGTGAGCGAGTGGTAGGTCAATGAGATGGATGGATAGTTCTCTAAGAACAGAGTCTCCTAGGAAGATTTGGTCTAGGATATCATTGTAGGCTCTCTTTTCAACTTCCTCAGGAATGTCTTCGATTTTGACAAGGTCACGGTGGATGTTCAAAAAAGCATGACCATTCTCGTTGGTGCCCCCAGTTGTGGGTATGCCAAAGCCAAGACCTGACTTCGTTTCTCACTTATGTGCTTCGATGGGACATTGCATGCCCCTTTCTTCTAGTCCTAGTCCACCTCCTTGATAGTTCCATTTTTCAGTGATGAGCTTATGTTCTTGGGGATACTTTTGGCTGAAGTGGTCAAGGTGTTCTTGATTTCTTGGAGGTGCATCCTTATGTAACCAATTGTAGATATCTGGAGTGAGCTCTTCATGAAGAGGGGTTTTTGAGGACACAAAGGTGTTTGGGCCAAACTGTTTATATCGAGGAGGTGGAATCTCCTTAGCTTTGTGATATGTCGGCCGTCCATGGGTATGTGGATCAAGTGGGATTGCTCTGACAACAAATGCATCTGACAGACTATATTCTCCACAGCCTTTGTTGTTGATCTTTATGGTAGATAAGGTGGAGGCGAGGATGGTTTCTGCGTCATTAGAAGTGTGGGATGAGCTAGTGATGGCTGTGTCGATGTCTATTCTAGGACAATGATTTGTATATGAGGCTTCAACTACATTGTAGTAAGCAAAGGGTTCTGGATTGACATGGATGGTTACCTCAGTGCCTTGATGCAGAAATTTGATGCACTGATGGTAGGCGGATGGAATGACCTTCATAGCGTGAATCCATGGGCAACCAAGGAGGATGTTAAATGGTAGGTTTAGATCAACAACATGGAAAACTATCTCTTGGATGACCAGCCCAACCTTGATTGGTAGCAAAATAGTCCCTTCTCTGGTTCTTTCCAAGTTGTCATAAGCTTCGATGGTGATAACTTCACTAATCATATCTACCTCAGTATACCCAGCTTGTTTTATGAATTTTAGGGTGCAAATGTTTAAGGCTGATCAATTATCTATCATTACTCTTTTCATGGCAAAATTGGATACCATGATGGCTATGCGAAGCAAAAGGGTGTGATCTGGCTCGACCATGGGTATGTCAGTGGGTTTGAATGATAGTGCACATGAGGAGGATAGGTGTCCGATGAGATTACAAAAATTAGTAGCATTGATATTAGAAGGGACACGAGATTCTATAAGAGCACTGTCAAGGATGTCTTTGTACACAGGACTAGTGCGGAGAAGGTCTAAAATGGAGATTTGGGCTGGCATGTTCCCAAGGTGTTCCAAGATATTGTACCAGCTTTTTGATGGAGCTGATGAAACTAGTGGGCCTGTGATGTTAAATTGCGCTCTTCGAGTGGTAACTGCACACTCATTGTCTGGTCCTCAGATATTGATAACATTGATAGACGGCTCTTTCTCAGATATACAACCTATAAGGCTACCATAGTCTATATAGGATGAAGTGTGGTCATTGTTCTTCCCATGTTGTTGGTTTGGCTGGTGGTTGTTGGTGTCATTTTGGATAGGTGCTTTTCCAGGATTTTGGTTGTTGTGTGGAGGAAAAGCATTTGATAAATCTCTAAGCCTGCGTTGGGAGAGGTTTGGGCACCAACGGTGATTTCTTTCTGATCAATGAGGTCCTGCACATAATCTTTCAGTTTCATGCATCTGAGGGTGGTATGTCCGTTTACCCTATGGAACTTGCAATACTCATTGTCCTTGTACCATGCAACTTTGGATTGGCTTGGATCAATTTCATGGGTAGGAGGAAATTTGATGAGGTTTTCTTTAGCCAATTTCTTAAAAATAACATCCAATGGCTCACCAAGGGGTGTATAGTTTCTAGGTGTGGGTTGGAATCTGGGCTTTTGCTCTGTAGCTACATTGATGGCATTAGCTTGATTGTTAGACCCTTGAAAGTTGGGTCTTGTATTGTGGTTTTGATAGCTTTGGTTATTCCGTTGTTGGTAGTTGATAGCTTGTTGATTGTTTGTTTGATATGGTGTGTTAGAAGGACCAACAATATTCACATGTCTGGTGTCAGTAACCCCATCTATTGCAACATGCTTTTTTTTGTTCCAATACCTAGACTTGTCATTGGAATGTGATTGATTTTGGTTGGCCTCTTTGTAAATCTTGACGACACCATCTTTGATGAGTCCTTGCTCAAGGATCATTCCTTTCTCTTTGATATCCTTATAGGTCTACAAACAGTTCATGGTCATGTGGTGAGCCAAACTAGGATGGGCATTATCAATAAACATTTTCACCACATGGCGCTCTAGCAAGGTGCAGGATATGCGGGTGGTAAGGGTTTGCCATCTTTGCAGGTATTCAGCAAGGCTTTCTCCATCTTTTTGCTTAGTGTGGACAAGGTCAACTATTGATAGCTCCATTTCAACAAGATGGGCATATTGGGCTACAAATGCCTCAGATAATTCAGAAAAGTTTTTAATTGTGCCATAGGGGATTCTGTAAAACCATTCAAGAGCTGGTCCAGCTAAGCTTTTGGGAAAAAGGCGCAAGAGGAAGACATCATTGTATGCCACATCCTGGCAGTGCATGTCAAATTCTTTGATATGCGTGACAGGGTCTCCTTTTCCTCTAAATTTGTCAAATTTGGGTACCTCAAAGTGTTTGGGAAATGGTGTCATGGTAATGGCTCTGTCAAATGGGTAAGGACACACATTCTCAAACTTGAATGTCTTTGGATCATTCCCTTCTTGGATGGCTTTCAGAGCTGTCTTCATTTGCTCCCATTCTGAATTGATAGGTGATGGCTGGGGTGCCCCCAATGTAGGAGTGCCTTGAGGTAGGTATGCACTAGATGGGGCCACTAAATATGGATGGCTATGAGGGATTTGTTGATAGGGATTGTACATTTTTTGGGCAGCTGCATGGTGGATGACAGGTTGCTGAGGGGGAGGTGGCGCATATTGCTGCATGTGCTGCGAGGCTTGCTGTTGATATGGGATTTGAGGTTGGGATTGAGTAACATAAGCTGGCTGTGGGATAAATGAATGGCTTTGTGGTGGTAAGGTATAAGATGGTTGTGAAGCTTGGGGAAAGGATCGGGGGGCTTGTGGGGTTTGACCAATATATGTGGGTTGCGCCCCCATTTGGGATGGTATCTGCAAATAATTGGTGGTTGGCTGGGGTGGTGGATTACCTCCTAGAAGTGGCATTGAAAAGTAGTTAGTAATAGGAGGTAATGGATTAGTTGGTGGTGGAGGTGGTGGGAATTGAAAGCTTGGGAATGGAACTGATGGGGTTTGATAGCTTTGTGGTTGGATTTGGAAGCTTGGTAGAGTGGCGGCAGGAGCTGGGGTCACTTGGGAGCTTGGAAGAAAATTGGCAGTAGCTTGTGGGATTTGGTAGCTTTGTGGAGTGAGGGTAGTAGCTTGTGGATTTGTGGCTGATGGTATTGAGCTCCCAAGACCTAATGGAAATGATGGTATTGTGCTTTGGGCTGTGGTGAACAAGCTGGAGGTGATGAAAGGTTGATTACTTAGCCCCATGGGTGGCATCCCTGTTGTATGTTGGCCAAAGATGCTAGCACTAATTTAGGAGATGGGTGGATTTGGAAGGTTGGGTTGGGGAGCAACAGCAACAATAGTGAAGGGGGTGTATGGTGAGGTGTTTTGGGTAAAGGGGGTTTGGATCGGAGAGGTATGAACCAAGGATGGAGTGGTGGTGGCTGGGTTGGCTTGCGGCATGGAGATTTCAACTTGGGTGGATGATGGTATGTTTGGGTCTATTGGATCATATGGATTGGCTGGAGGCTCTTCTTTTGGCATATATTGAGGATAATTTGGATCATAAGAGCCTATGGGTGGTGGCAACTGCCCAAACACTGGGTGAGATGGATCTGATAATGGAGGGGGTCTTCCAAAGTCAAAGGTTCCTACATTGTCCCTTCAAAAATTAGCCATGATTGTCTCTTTGTTCTTGTCTATAATGACGTTTACCAATACTGCATTTCCTGGTTGGTTCATGAAAGCTTCAATGTCATAGGTGATGGCATAGTTTTCTCTAGGGTAAAGGATGGCTGAGTGCTCAAGGGGGGGTGAGGCTATTCGATCCAAATGATAGGGCTCCATTGTTTCTTTCTTCTTGGCTAAGCGAGTGACGGGTGGCATGAAGATGCAAAATGTTCCTAGGGATGAGATGCAATACATGCTGATGGATGCAAAAGGGGGGAAGGTTTTTCTATGCAAATGATTTCCTAGGTTGAGGCAAAGCTATATGAACAAACCTAAGGGGGATTGGGTTGGGGATTCTAACTTCAAAGATATGTTGCCAAAGCACAAAAGGTCTGCTTTCCTATGTGCAAGCTTGGTGGGGATTGTGTCAACTTAAGGATAGACTAATGATCCTTTAGGAAGAACATGAGATTGACCACTTGTGGATCCCAACCTTTAGCTCAAGGTGATGAGGGATAACTAGAAAAGGGAGAGGTTCCACAAGTCTCCGTTCCTCTTGTGCAAGATAAACTTGCTTCTCCTTCTACCTCTAAGAAACAAAAGATAATTATTAATATTTAAATGAAGAAAAGACAAATGATTAGTAGAAGATTAGTGCCCAATCCATTTATCCCTAAAATTATTCTAGGAGGAGATGAAGAGGAAGAAGAAGAAGAATCAAAGGAGGAAGAGGAAGAGGAACAAGTGCCCCTATAGGGACAAACTTGACTAGCCAGAGTGATAAAGTTGCAAAGGATAAAGAGTGCCACGGGTGCCTCGCCATCCACTCAAAAAGAACCATTAGAGCTCTCTTCTTTTGAAGATGAAGTACAACAATGGGTGGATACATAGAGTGAAGGGAACACTGATGTTTTCTCAATGTCATATTTTGATTTCATGCTCGTAGGTACATAGTTGATTGGGGATAAGATCAGATACACCCCTACAGGTGAACCTCATCAAGAAGACTGGACACAAATGCCACTAGATATACAAGGTCTTGATCTTACTCCTCCATCTCCACCATGAGTTACAATAGGGGTATAGGGTTTGGCAACCCCTCCACCTCAGAGTACAAAGGAAGAACATGTTTAGAAGGAACCATCATTAGAGGTGCAAGCAGAACAAAGGGCTACCAATGAAGTGTAAAAGTAAGGACAAATGGTAGAATATGCACAACAACCTTCCCAAGATGTTGAGGAGTAGGCTACAAGATCCATAGATACTAAAGCTATAGAAGAAGAGTCCTCACAATAGGAAATGATTCCAAGTAAGAGTAATAAAGGGAAGGAGGTAGTTGAACACACCCCTTCATCATCAAGAGCCAAGGCTGTAGGGAAACACATCCCAAGATGGTTTTGAAAGGAAATAATGAGGAGCTCTAAGCCTCAATTTTGTGCATTGAAGGATGACATTTGTCACATTGTAGAGAACTTGAATAAACTCGAGTCTCCATCACATGAGGTAGTACCATTCACATTTGTCACCACCATACAGAATCAAGATTTATTTGCACAAGTGGCTCTCCCTCCTGAAGATGCAGGTGCAAAAGGCATTAGGCTTGAAGATTATGAGATGAAGGATATTATGTTGGGAAGGCCTACATAGGATTCAACATGACAAATGATGACCATGGGAGTCAAAGAGATCCTCAAATACATGGAACAAGAGGAGAGTGAACTTCATGCACTTCAAAGGCAAGTTGAGATCCTAAAGGGATATCTAGCCAAGGTTGTTGGTCCTATTGATCTTGAATACTTGGAGCATAATTTGAACATTGTACTTAGAGAAGGAGGAAGTGTGCAACTTGATCAATTTTTGAGAGCTTGTCAAGAATGATGAGAAAGTTTTGAGGACAAAGGTATTACAATCATCACAAGGAATTTGAAGTTACTACATGCTACATAGGAGAACATGAATAAAATCATAGCAATTTTGAAACATGACTTCAATACCATGGATGAGGTACATTCCTAGAGTAAGGATTTGCAAACTTTACAAGCCATAAATGGCCAAAGATATCGGGTTTTGATTGATGTATATACAAGTGAAGAATTAGACATGATTGATGATTGGATAGAGAAAATAGAGGATAGCAATAAAGTAATGGGGATATTACATGAGGAGATCCATCGGCTCAAGGACCAAGCCCGAGAGCAAATTTTGGAAGCAGAAAGACATTACAGTGATGCATGCTTGGATATTTTTGAAGATAAGGAATGAGAGAAATTGTTACCTGTAGAGATGGTAGTGGAAAATTTCAAGAATATTTTTGTAGAGGTTGCTAATGATGAAGACATCTAACAAACCTTCAGGACAGAAGAAGCCCTATTAGAGTTGGACATCAAACTTGAAGATTTTGTAGAGACTCGAATTAAGGTGGACAACTATAGATAGAAGGTTAAGGACAAGTATGAGGTTTTAGATCTTCTAGATGTAGCTAGAATAACTAAGATGATAGAGAAATTCAAGGGAAAACATCCAAACATAGCTTTGGGATGAAAAAGACAAAACCTAGATGCTAGAATTTCAATTTTGACACAGTAAAATTTTGAGATTTTTGACCTTGTCAAGGTCCGCAGATTCGCAGGTGCACAAGTACACATGTCTGCAAGTCCACAATTTAGAGGTGCACTGATAGTTAATTGTTAGTTCCAAAAACAACACCTTCCATGTATCAGGAACACATTCTGATGATAGTTTAACTTTGACACATGCCTAGTGAAGGACTCACTTCTATTTTTGGCACTTCTAGATGCTCTTACTTCTACTAAAGGCTTTCTCATACTTTCTCTCTCATGCTTTCTCTATTTTTGACATTTAATAGGATCATGCATCCAATTAATGAATAAAATATGGATGGATTCCCTCTAAGCACTAGATTAATTGTTAGATTGTATATATTTAGTTTGTTTTATTAGTTAAAAGCTTTTATTGCATGAAGAATATCTCTCACTCTCAACACAAATTGAGGAGATGATTTGTTATAAATAATCCATTGTAAAATGTAAAAAGGGCCACCATTATTATGTAATAAAATTATGCATTTGGTGCTCGCATTTGGAGTGTAGTGATTCTTGCCTTAAATTGTCATTATTTTGAGAATTTTGTTCATGAGATTGTGATTGAGCCAAAGGTTTATTGCGTTGTTTCTAGTTGTGTGATCTTTTAGTTTTGATGTTTGCTACAAATTTACAAATTCCACTGGCATATTGAGCTTGAGAAGAGATCATCAAATTGTGTCTGCATAGCTTTTTGTCTCACATGAGTGCACTTTTCTTGGCCTTGCAATTTGATGAAAGGTGAAATATCATATGATTGTTAAAGTTTCTAATCGATGATTGCATCAATGGATTCTAGGAAGCGCTGCTCCTATTTTCATTGGTTTCCTACTAATTTCTTTGAAAGTTTAAGTTTGCAACATCTTGTTTTCTATAACTTATGTCCATTTAGGATTTCAATTTCAAGTTATTTCAATTTTATGTTATTTGCTTTTAGTTTCATTATTTTCTTTGCTAACCCCTTGTTAGAATAGGAACTCATTTTAGTTGCACTGTTAGAATTGCATTCATTGAAAAACCAAAAAATACAAAAATATTGTTCTTTTATGTGTTATTTTGAGACAAAAAATAGATTTACTTCATTCTGAAATCATAATAGAATCAGTAAAGGCCTCCTCATGAACAATCACATTTATCTTCAACTGAGTGGATTTTGGTACATCACAAGACAAATATTGAACCTTGGAGTTGATCCCCAAAAGATTAGCTTTTCAAGAGAGGAATTACGCAATGGATTCCTACCATTGACCTTGTGCAAAATGACTACCCAATAGAAGTGGTGCTAGAATGAGGGCCCCTTTTGACTCCTAGAAAGGAAGAAAATTTTTCTAAGTTTTAGAATTTTGCACTTCTACAATAATCTATGCTTCACAAAAGTTTAGAAAATTTCCTAAGTTTTGACAAATTCAGGTTTGTAGCTCTACAGCTCTACACATACATAGGTCTGCAGATCCACAGCTACATTGGTTTGCAAATTTGTAGCTTTGTAGGTGCACAAAACTCTGTGATGCGCAAAATTTAGAAAGCTAAGAAAGTGTACTTCTGGAGAGGTGCACTTTTTCCAAGAGTTGATGCAAGTTAGATGATATTGATCCAAAATCTCCATTTTAGAAAGAATTAAGGTCTACATCAAGTGCACACAATTTTCTTGAGCTCACCCACTTCCGCAAAGCATGTAGTGACAAGGGAGCATCTTGAATTCAACCGCTTCCCTTCAAGCTTTCATCATCTTCTTCAACTCCACCTCTACTCCAACCACCTAGTGGACCACCACACATTCCAATAGCTACTCCTTAACAACCACCGTTAGGTCCGCCAAACCCTCCAATGGCCATTTTCACAAACATTGTGGATTCACAAATAAACTTGAGAGGTGCACTCCATGACCTCCCTAAGAATCTCAAGAAGTTTTGCCCCAAATTCATCTATGGTGTGACTTGAACTACTAAAGATCATGTCAAGGTATTGAAGGAAATTTGCAATCAAAAGAAATTTGCTAATGAGGACATAGTTCTTTGTTTATTTCCCTACTCATTGGGAGGAATTACCTTCACTTGGTGTGCCAATTTGCCACATGGATGCATTGAAGATTGGGATACATTCAAATTTTTTTTCTTGGAACAATTCAAAAAATTCATCAATCCAGTTGTGATACATCAACAATTTATATCAATCAAAAGAGATCCAACTGATATAGTTTCTCACTTCAACTACCACTTTCATATGGCTTACTACAAGTTGGAAATGCCATACACTATACCGATTGAAGGCTTTATTTAGATTTGTTTGAATGCTATGGATCACCTTATTGCAATTTTTCTAAGAAGACTCCTACGGCAAATATTGAAACATTGGATAAAGTCTTTGCAGAGGCAATCACATTCATGAAGCAAGCCAATCCTAATGGAGGAGGAGTGATGCTTCCAACACAAGTATCCCTACAATACCAACATACCCCATGGGAGCACCTAGATTGCCTAGCCAGTTCATACCTATGAACTCAGTTCCAATACAGTAGGGACCCACTCCAGAAACTCAAGCAATAACATATCTAGGGTATGAGCCTCCAAAAATAGCTTTCTTTGAATAGAAGACTACAATTCCCATGGAAACAAACAATAACCTTATTTCAGAAGTTGGTCAAATGAAGAAGACTATGTTACAAATGAACAATGAATTGACATGTCTTAGATTTTCACAAGGACAAAATAGTAACTTCCAAAGAAATAATGCTGGCCCTTACAACAATAATTTTGGTTAGAATTACAACAAGAACTTTAATGGGAAAAATAAAAACAAAAATGTAGGAAACAACAGTGGAGGAAACAACTTCAATCCTCTTGATTGCAACAATGGCTTCCAAAGAAAAAACTAACAATGGAATACTTGACCAAACAAAGGAAAAATTCTTGCTGATAACAATAACAACAATGTTCAATATGCTGATATCAATCAATATGATGATATCAAAAACATGCTTAACAATGATGGTTCTTACTACAGTGGCAATCAGGAGATGAATCAAAATTCACAAGTAAATGACAATCCTCCTCATGTACAATTCAATGCTATGCTATTAGAATCCTACAATTTCGTATGGAATACACAAGTGGAACAACTAGAAAGTGAGGAAATCTCATTCCCATTTAGTCAAGAACTTGATATTCAACATGATGAGATGTTTTCCTTTCACAATGATAATCAGAACACATACAATCTCAGAAATAGTAGGGACCCCTTGACAGACGAGATTCCTCCTGGTTTGCAACCAAATCCACCTGATCCAAGAGCAAGTAATAATCCACCACCAGTAAGACTAGTGTAGGGAGAAAAATAGTATCAGAATCAAGTGAACATACTAACAATACTAAAGAATCTCGCTTGGTCCACTAAAAAGTACAATGCAGTAGAAGATTTGAAGAGAACTAAAGCCAATTTGTCCATGTTTGACATGTTACAAAATTGTCCAAAACAATGAGAAGCACTCATGAAGACATTGGATAATACAAAGGTCTCCCAAAATACAAATGTTGTCCCTCAAAAGACAGTGCCACAACAAGTAAATGCTACAAAAGCGATGCCCACTATGTTCAAAGACAAAGTTGAGGTACCCCCATTTTTTATTTGCATTAGGATATATGGGAAGAATCTTCACAATTTCCTTATTGATTTAGGAGCTTCATGTAACATAATGCCATTATTAATAGCTCAAAGGTTAGGAGTTAGTCATCAACTCTCTAATCAAGTGGTGCTATAGTTGGATAAAAAAGAGGTAAAAATCATTGGTGTATTGAAAGATGTATGGATACAATTAATAGTTGACCCTCAGATTCAGGATGTTATTGACATACATGTGGTAGATATCTCAGAAATGTATGGATTGCTTCTAACTAGAGAATGGATGAAATGTCTAAGAGGATGGTTTTCTACAGACTTCACTCAATTGTGGTTGCTATGGAAAGGATTGAACAATCAAGTCAAGATAGATGCTGAGCCCAAATTGAAAATAATGATCATAGATTACAATGCCCCGAATGAGATAACATTCTTATAATAAGATTTGGGTTCATACAAAGTGATGGTATTGGATGTGGCTCCAACCGATATGCCTCAAGATAAAAAAGAAGAACCTAAGGTGCCAGTGCACAAAAGTGAAACCATGATATAGTTCATAGACAGTATGGTGACTAATTTACAATGTTTTGGAGAGGAAGCTGATCCCAACATCCTCCTCATTTTGAGATTTTGTTGGTTGCACAAAGTTAGTCACTCAGAATTTGAATGCTCATCTTACCAAGAAGTAGTAGCAAAGGTATTGACACACATAATGGAAAACAAGGATAAAAGGATCTCAACTATTGAATCCACAGAAAGTCAATATTCAGTGAACTCATCCAACCTTACTGAGAAGATCAAAGAAGAAATTGAAAATTTAAATGTGTCATACAGTGATACCTCTTCAGATGGTGGAGGGTTGTCTTCTCATCCTCCAAGGATGATTAAAGTCCAAAGAAGAAGACAATATGTGAAAGGTAAAGGATGGACTTCAATAGTCATTCATCCTAAACCTAAAGTTGAGGAAATCAAAGAACTAATAAGAGAAATTCAAGAAAAACAAGAAAAACATGCACTTCCTCTATCTACAGATTACGAGGGGACTCATCAAATTCTACACAAGGAAAGTTACAATGGGTTCCTAAGAAATAGTCATTCAAGGCTCAAGTGAAAGGGAAGTTAAGGAGGAAAAAGCATAAAGTCAAAAAGCCCAAGGAAAATGCAATTTGGACACTTCACTTTGATGGTTCTAGGTGCAAGATGGGAGCTAGTGCATGTATCAAATTAATCAACCCAAAAGGTAGGTCTTTCTATGCCGCATATTGATTACAGTTTAGATGTACTAACAATGGCGTAGAATATGAAGCATTGATTAGAGGACTTCTCTTTCCACTAGAAAAGGGAGTCATAGCTTTCAAAATCAAAGAAGACTCTCAATTCATTATATGACAAGTAAAATCCATATACTCTTGCAATGATAAAAGATTGCTTTCTTATAGAAAAAGGGTATGGGATATATTGGATGACTTTGAATCCTTAAACATCAAATCCATTCTAAGAAGAAAGAATATGGTAGCAGATGCTCTTGCCATTTCAGCAAGTGCTTTATAGCCAGTTGAAAGAACCAAGTTGAAAAGATTTTTAGTAGAATTGCTTACTATTCCATCCATCCCTAATAATATCACAAACTTCTAGGTCTTTAAAGATGATCAACATATACTTGATTTTATCATGTGCAATCGCCATTTTGAGGGACAAGAAATTGATGATACACTAGATGATAGACTTGAAGATGATGGGCTTGAAGATGAAGATGGGATTCTTAATTTAAAGGCTAACACTATTCAAAAAGGAATGGTTGAACTAGAATGCATCTTTGATCATGATAAATTAGCACTCAATAGAAGGGAAACTCAAGAAAAGGGAACCAAAGAATGTGACTCGTACAATTGGGTACTAATGAAGAACAAGGAATGGTATAGATAGGAAAAGTGTGCAACTCACAAGAAAGGGAAGACATGCTCAAATTACTCACTGAGTACAAGGATGTTATTGCTTGGAGCGATGAAGAATTAAAGACTTATGATCCTAAGATTATCATGCATGATATCCCACTAAAGCCCAATAGCAAACCATTTTGACAAAGACAAAGATTGATAAATCCTCTCATTGAACCACTGATCATGAAAGAAGTAAAAAAGTTACTAGATGCTAAGATCATATTTCCTATTCACCATTCCACATGGTGGAAAATTTGGTTCCCATACGGAAGAAGACTGGAGAAATTCATCTTTGCATTGACTTTTGTAACTTGAATCTAGCATCTCAGAAGGATAATTATCCTCTACACTCACTTGATGAGGTCTTGCAAATTGTAAATGGGTCAAAAATGATGTCTTTCCTAGATGGGTATTCAGGATATAATCAAGTGATGGTTGATGAAGAAGATAGGCTAAAGACAACTTTCATAATGAAGTGGGGAACTTTTGCTTATAGAAGGATGCCCTTTGGACTAATTAACGTAGGAACTACATTTCAACGAGTGATGGCTAAAGATTTCAAAGGATTGATTAATAGATGTATAGTTATCTACATGGATGACTTGAATATCTTTTCAAGAGATCGAAGTACCTACATTGCTGATCTAAGATAGGTATTCAACATATGTCAATAATACGACATATCTCTCAATCCCAAGAAATGTTCATTTGGTGTTACTAAAGGAAAGCTCCTAGGACATGTTATTTTTGAAGCCAGAATCTCCATTGATCTAGATAAAGTTGAATCTATTTTGAAATTAGCACCTCTACACAGTCGAAAGGAATTGAAGTCTTTCTTCAAGAAGATAAACTTTGTGTGAAAATTCATAAGTGGTTTTGTAGAGATAGTTCATCCCCTGAATGATTTACTCAAAAAGGGGGCTAAGACAGAATGGGTTCCAGAGATAAAAAAGTCATTGAAGATATCAAGGTTTCCATTTTGACAACCCCAATTTTGGTAAGTCCAGATTATGAGTTAACTTTCAAGATTTATTCCTTCACTTCTGAACACTCTTGTGCAGGGATCCTGACACAAAAAAGGGAAAAGGAATATGAGAGACGAATTGCTTTTATGAGTTGTCCTCTGAAGAATGCAGGGTTGAATTATTCAAACCTTGATAAACAATCCTTTGCATTAATCAAGGCAGTGAAGAAGTTTCATCACTACATACTGAGAAGTAAGGTGTATGTAATTGTGCCTGATCTAGCAATGAAGATGCTTTTAATGTAAAATGAACTTGGTGAAAGGAGAGGAAAGTGGATGGCTATACTTCAAGAATTCAATCTATCAGATTAGTTAGAGGTCAAGGGTTGTCAAAAATGATAGCTAATAACCAGGATGCAAATGAAAAGGAATTCAAGTTTGACGACAAAATGGATAAGGATGATAAGAAGAAGATGGTTGTATCACAAGTTGACATTAATCAAGGAGTGGTGAAATATTTTTGGTATCAAGACATTATTTATTATCTCCTACAAGACCAATGCCCAAAGTGGATGAATAGTTCACAATGTATGGAACTTAAGATGAAATGCGAATCTTACATGTTGCATGACAACAAGTTATACAAGAGAAACTGTGACGGGATTTATCTAAAGTGTTTAGGCCATGAGGAAGCAAAAGAAGCCTTGGAACACTTTCATGATAAGTATGGTACAAGACATGGTTCAGTAGAAGCAATGACCCACATGATTCTAAGATCAGGTTATTTTTGGCCCTCAATATTCAAAGAAACTTTCAAGCATGTACACTCTTGTCATATCTGTCAAACTAGTGCCAACAGAGAAAGGAATCTGGCAATGCCCTTATAGCCTGTGTACAACATACACCCCTTCTCAAAGTTGGGGATAGATTTCATTGGTCCAGTAAACTCACCATCATCAATTGGACATGCATTTATTCTCACAGTTACAGATTACTATACACGATGGAAAGAAGTAGAAACATTCAAAAATTGCACTGCAAAGGTGGCGATAGACTTTTTGGAGGAACACATTGTTACCAGATCTAGAATGCCATTCACCCTTATGTGCGATAATGGATCTTCTTTTGCATATGCATTTTTGACCTAGTGGACATTTAAAAATCAAGTCATTATCATGTTTTCTTCAAATTACTACCCACAGGGAAATGGGCTAGCGGAGTCTACAAATAAGAACTTGATCACAGTGATAAGATGATTGTTGAAGGAGAATCCTAGGGATTGGAATACCCAACTCAAATATAATTTATGGATAGATCAAGTGAGAGTTAAAAATGCTTTAAGTACTTCTCCATATTTTCTTGTCTATGGACAATAACTAGTGTTCCAGTTTAATCTCATAATTCTAGTTTTGAAATTTATGAGTGGATATGCTAAAGATGCTGACAAAGTACAAATCAGGTTGATGAATCTTTTAGAGATGGATTAAAAATGAATAACTACATTAGAGCACATGGCTAAACATCAAGCTGTTGTGAAAAGATGGTTTGATAAGAGAGCCACAATCAAATCATTTAGGATTTTTGACCTTGTTCTACTCTAGGATAAAGTGAAAAAAAAGCTGGATAACCATACCAAGTTTCAACGCTTGTGGACAGGCCCTTATCATATCATGAAAATTCTTGGAGAAAAAACTTTTAGGCTCAGTTCCTTATAGGGGGAATTTCTTCCTTTTCCTATAAATGGATAGTTTCAAAAGCATTATTTTGAAGCCTAAAAAAAAAAACAAAAAAAAAAAGAAAGTTAGATTTTATTTCTGCATTTAGCTTAGAGTTTCATTTCTACAAGTGTGTTTGCTTTCAGTTGTGTGTTTCTTTTCAAATTTGTGTTAGTCCTGGGGGGGTAAGGTGTATAGGATATTTTCTCAAATATTTCACTAACCACTTTTTTGGTTCTAGTTTCAAGAAGAGGTATTTCTTTGTAAAAATATTTAGATGATTATGTCTTATACCAACCAAGCAACAGATATTTCTTGTGGAAATAGGGGATTTTTAGTCTGGAAATTAGAAGCCTAGAACAAAAAGCCCTCAACACTTTGCAAATTTAAAATTTGATTGTTTTAGGTGTTGTTGAATTGAAGTCAATGATGATGATAGATGTTCCAAACTTTGATTGGTTCAAACAAGAGGGGTCTCCTCGATAGGTTGCTAAGATCATTGTTTGGTGTGAGAGTTTCTAAAAGTTCTAAAAGAGAAACATAAGGGATGTTCACAAGAGACCGAGTCCAAGAAATGACACTGATGTCTTGACTACACAGTATAAGCATAGTGAGGATATAAAAAGAGAGAGAGAGAGAAAAATACGATGTTAAGCCTGAAGGATTCTAAAGGATCTGAAATGGAAAAAGATGTGTTTTCAAAATAGAGTTTCAAAATATTGTTTCATCAAAAGTAACATTTTGAACGACATAGAACAATTATTCAAAAGCCAAAAATAAAGAACATGGCATCTTTCCAAGAGCCCTCAAATTGATTCTCTCATCTAGTCAAACAATCGATTGATAAAAAGCCTTCATGGAGATTTCGAATGGATGAGCTGGAAGGAGTGGAAGATTTTTTTCGAATTATCAAAAAACTTTGATAAACTACATCTTGAGATGTCAAAGGGAATGAATACACAATGCACACATTGAGTTTTAAGGTTTCAAGTTCTGAGATTTTGATTGAAGAGTCATCAGAAAGATGCTCAAGATGTTCAAAGTCTGGTTGGTGTCTGACACACATTGGAGGAATGTTTGTTGATGAAGAAATGCCTTGGTAATTTCTTCATTTTTTTGGGGCTATTTGTTGTGGTGTCCACAACACACACCCCATTCCTCACTAGGAATGGGGACCCCCTACTTTTTTTTGACTCCCAAACTCACAATTGAAGAGTCGGGAGAAGAAAACAAGAGAAAATAAAAAATAAAATAAATTAGAAAATTGAAAAAATCACAAAAACATTTGAAAATTGAAAAAATACAAATACAAGAGAAAATTTATTTAAAAAAAAAATTTAAAATTAGAAAAAAAAAAAAAAATCACGTGCAGGTTATAAAACCCACCCCTTGCATCATTTTTTCAAACTTAACTTTTGTGTGGAGAACAGTCAGAGGTGCTAGGGTAAGCTTCCCCCCCATGTGCTAGCAAAGCAACACCCACTTGACATCCCTTTGGGCATGCTTGCATGGTAGCGCTAGTGCGCAACATCCCTTTGGGTGCACTTGTGCAACGTTAGCATGGTGCTCCCTTTGTGGCGCTCGTGTCATGCACCCACATGACGTTCCTATGCGCCTACCCCATTTTTTAATTTTATTTTGCAATTTATTTTGTAAATTTTTTTAAAAATTGAAAAAAAAAAAAATAATTTAAAAAAAAAAAAAAAAAAATTTAATAAAAAATTAAAATAAAATAAAAAAATAAAAAATAAAAAAGGGGATAAAATAAAAATAATAAAATGTCCAAATGGGATTTAAAAAAAAAAAATTGTTCAATGTTTTTCTTTACGTTTTATCTGTGACTAATAAATGCTTTTCTCGCCATGTATAGCTAACCAAATGGCATCCACGTTCGGAGCAGCACCCAAACCTATAGTATTCAAGTTTGAAGGCACACCTTCAAAGTCTAGATTCCACGATGTTACGTAGAGATTAGAGATACCAACCTTAGACACATAGCTTTAGTAAAATTCTTGAGAATTTGCAACAAGCCAACAGAGAGGTCAAATTTGGTGTCTGCATTGATTTGTTCAGGATTAGTGAATGCAAAGTCACATCTTGTGTTGGTGCAATCAACTAAATTAATCATGGCCTTGTCACAACACTTTGTGCTTGATGAGAGGGTGGTCAAGACCATCACAGGGGAAGGGGTATTGGATTTGTGACCTGATAGCATTGAGAGGGTTTTCCACCTACCAAGAGTAGACCAGCTCATCCAACTTTCCTATGAAGTAGCTAAAAGATGGTATAGGGAGCATCAACAAGAGGCCATTGACATTATACAATCTTTGTGCTTGATTGAAAAGCCTCCTCGAGGAAGGATAACCAAAAAAGTGGATATGACTCGCAGATACATGAAGGAAGACATTGGATACTCGATTATTCTCCTAAGTAGAGTCATGGGTTTACCTATAGTAGGTCACCTTAGCACATTCATGGTCAACTTTATTGAGACCATTAGACAAGTGAAGATACCATTGGACTGGGCCACCACACTAAGTGAAAATATGTGTGAGCAACTGAGGATAGTGAAGGACAAGAAGAAGTTTTACATGACTTCTTACCTGGTGTACCTACTTGCAAGAGGGTGACAAACTATCCTAGTTTGTACAGGAGAGGCAGTATGCAAGACCCTAATGCTTGGCCATACATAGTTTATCCTTAATTGGTTAAGAAGAAGCTCTTAGGGTAGAGCAAAGAATACAAAATCGTGAATGATGCATCCATCTTTGCGATCATTTGATTCATTGAGGGAGACTATGGGAAGAGGATATCTAATGGAGCCAAAGAACATATCACGACTCTCAGAGGCTACTCCATCTAGTTCAAGATATTCACATATCTATGGGTAGTTGGTGCATCCATCAATCCTAAGAAGCTCCCAAGATATTTAAGCGACAAACTAGGGCTATTGGAGATTTATTGATAGATTGAGTTGGCATATGAGAAAATCAAGAGACAACGGAGACCTTGCTGGACATGGCCACTAGTCATAGGAGCATATCAGGTGAAGAGGAAACAAGATATTCTGACCTTCAAGTGGGAATGGGAGAACTATCCTCTTGAATAATACAACTCTCCTTGACCATACTTTGACAATGTTGAGAAAGTGCAAAGTCTGGTAGGAAGAGACTTCCATCATGAGAATGCTGTTGAAGATCACTAGATGAATGCCACAAATGACTATGATGTCTACATTAGAGACTATTGTAGGATGACTTTGTATCTAGAAAAAAAAGCTCTCCAGTTGAACATCCCAGATGAGATAAAGCAACAAGATTCTAAGGAATTAATGGACCCCCTGTTCAACGCAGATAAAACTGGTGAAAGACCTATTCTGAATGCCGAGATTGACAGGGAAGAAGGTGATGATATTAATCATCAAGTGAGGCATGTTATTAGAATGATAAAGGATTGGATCAAGAAACCTTTTCCACTTGATCCAATTCCTGACATAGTGATCTTCCACGCACATGCTCACCCAGAAAGAGGTAGAGGAAGGAAAGTAACAATTCCTATCTTTGTGCTCCAGTCTCCTATCAGGACAAAAACAATCTACCAACTTGATCATCTAGTTGGATATTATCACACTCTTGAAAGGAAGGGAAAGTAGCATGAACAGAGTCCACAAGGGTCTCAAGATACTGGAGCTACCCAAGCCTAGGATGAATTGTAGTTGCCTCCCATTGTGTCTAGTCAACCAGAAGAGGGAGAGATTCCACAAGTCTCCGTTCCTCCTATGCAAGATGAACCTACTTCTCCTTCTACCTCCAAGAAAATAAAAATAAAAATTAAGATTAAGATGAAGAAAAGGAAAAGGATCAGTAGAAGATTAGTGCCCAATCCATCTATCCCTAAAAGTATTCCAGAAGAAGATGAAGAGGAGGAAGAAGAAGAATCAGAGGAGGAAGAGGAAGAGGAACAAATGCCCCTATAGGGATGGACTCGGCTAGCCAGAGATGTAAATTTGCAAAGGAGAAAGAGTGCTAGGGGTATCCTGCCATCCACTCAAATAGAACCATTAGAGCTCTCTTCTTTGGAAGATGAAGTACAACAATGGGTGGATGAGTAGAGTGAAGGGAGTGATGATGTTTTCTCAATGTTAGATTTTGATTTCATGATTGTAGGTATAGAGTTGATTAGGGATAAGATTAGAGACACCCCTATAAGTGAACCTCAATAAGAAGACTAGATGTAGATGTCACCATATATATAGAGTCTTGATCTTACTCCATCTCCACCACAAGTTATAATAGGGGAATAGGGTTCAGTGACCCCTCCACCTCAAAGTATGAAGGAAGAACATGTTTAGAAGGAACCATCATTAGAGGAGCAACTAGAACAAAGGGTTATCGATGAAGTCTCAAAGGAAGGACAAATGGTAGAATATGCACAACAACATTCCCAAGATGCTGAGGAGCCGGCTATAGGAACCATAGTTACTAAAGCTATAGAAGAAGAGTCTGCATTACAGGAAACAACTCCAAGTAAGAGTAATAAAGGGAAGGAGGTAGTTGAACACACCCCTTAGTCATCAAGAGCCAAGGTCGTAGGGAAACACATCCCAAGATGGTTTCAGAAGGAAATAATGAGGAGCTCTAAGCCTTAGTTCCACGTGTTAGAGGATGACATTTGTGACATCACAAAGATCTTGAACAAACTTGAGTCTCCATCATATGAGGCAATACCATTCATGTTTGTCACCACCATATGGAATCAAGATTTATTTGCACAAGTGGCTCTCCCTCCTGAAGATCTAGGTGCAAAAGGCATTAGGCTCAAAGATTATGAGATGAAGGATGTTATTTGTGAATTTTGCTGATGGATCGAGCTTGAGAAGAGATCATCAAATTGTGTTTGCATAGATTTTTGTCTCACATGAGTGCGCTTTCCATGGCCTTGCAATTTGATGAAAGGTGAAATATCATATGATTGTTAAAGTTTCTCATCGATAATTACATTAGTGGATTCTAGGAAGTGTTGCTCCTATTTTCATTAGTTTCCTACCAATTTTTTCAAAAGTTTAACTCACATCATGTTTTTTTTCTATAGCTTATGTCTATTTAGGATTTCAATTTCATGTTATTTTCTTTGCTAACCCCTTGTTAGAATAGGAACTCATTTTAGTTGCACTATTAGAATTGCATTCATTTTAAAACCAGAAAATAAAAAAATATTGTTCTTTAGTGTGTTATTTTGAGATAGAAAATAGATTCACTTCAAAGAGAGATCATAATAGAACTAGTAAAGGCGTCCTCATGAACAATCACATTTATCTTCAACTGAGTGGATTTTGGTATATTGCAAGACAAATACTGAACCTTGGACTTGATCCCCAAAAGATTAGCTTTTCAAGAGAGGAATTGCGCAATGGATTCCTGTCATTGACCTCGTGAAAAACAACCGTCCAATAGGTACCATCCCCACCAGGGTTTTTCCTTGGCCAAGGTTTCTCTAGTTAACAGAATATGGTTTTATGAGTTCTCCTTGTGTATGGTTACTATTACTATTCAACATTGCTAGTTTACTTTCATATGTATGTTATAAAGTAATTAATAATTTTCCATTCTGGGAAAAAGTTTATAGAATACTGATTCACCTTCCCTCTCAGTATTACCTATTTCTAACAAGTGGTATTAGAGCATAGTTACTCTGAAGAGACTTAACATCCTGAGTAAGATCCCTATGAATATGGAATAGTTACAGAGGAATATTCAAGAAGCCCTTGAGCAGAATTCATGAAGGTGTATTCTGGGTAGGAGACATTCTTGTGCTGATTGACAATAATATGATCCATAAGCTCACTGGCTTGAGAAATGAAGGAAACAATCTAGTAAATGTAAAGAATGTGAAGGAACTAGTGGAAATCAACCTTAAGACAAAATTTGATGGAAGGAATATGGGAATTGATCTAATTACAGAGATAGATATTAGATTCAAAAGCAAGATCATTGGATATAAGATAAACCACAGTTCTAGAGTAAATTAAGTACCTGCTATATTCATTCATGTAACCTACTTAATGAATGTGATGAAGGGAAAGGTAAATATATGTGAGGTTTTTAGAAAACAATTGTTGGATAATCTAGAGAAACTAAAGAAGACCATGAATGTGGTGTTCATATTTGAATCCTTATTAACACACCTATTCTTCCAAGTAATTAGATAATTCCCTGGTATGTCAAAATGGGAATGGGATGGAGATCAATGCACTATGAGTTTGATAACTTAGCATTACAGAGTGTAGTCAGAGGGAAGGATAACAATAGATATATCTAGAATAATGCAATTTTTTCAGTCAACAATGAAATAGAGATTCAAAATTTCTCCTACACTAGTTAAGAAGTATAAAGATGATATATGTTTCATGGTTAAAATAGATGTGACTTGTATTGAGGTAGTTGAGCCAAGAGTTACATTTATAAACCCTATGGGTTGTGAGATGAGTGAAGATATCATAGAAGGGTATGTGAAGATCATACTAGAGTCTAAAAGACACAAGGAATGCCCTAGATGGGGGACATGTGATGAAAAGGTCAGAGAAGTATTGAGTGAACTATACATCAAGGACTTCAAGAAGCAAGTTGAGAAAAAAGATTGAAACAATTCTCAAGGATACTGGTATGACCAGAGAATAATATCAAGAGGCAAAGGGGATTTCCATGCAAATGAAGGTTGATGGACAAACATAACTATTGGCAACTACACCACGAGCAGTAGCAGGAGTAGTAGAGGGAGTCACACTAGCTGTACTCTCTATACAAATTCCTAGTACACCACATGTCACAATAGCACAAGTACAACCCACTATTGTATAGTCAATTCAAAAGAAGAAGCATGAAGGAAGTCAAAATAATTTATGTAAAATCATTCACTTCTCCAGTTATAAAAAATCAAAGAGACTCACCAAAGTTAAACAAAGGTTGAGTCACCTTTTAATAAGAGAACCAAGAAATTATCAAGTGGATTGAGCAAGAGAATAAAATATCTATAGATGATTGAGTTTGATGAATTTGAAGAAGAAGAAGAATCAAATAACATACCTATTCAAAAAGTTGTGATAGAAGCAAAGACTACGGGTAAGAAACCATGTAAGAAAAAGGTTGAAATTCTTAATGTTCAAATTATTGATAATAATAGTTTTATTTGGTTAAACAAGTATTACAATATATATAGTAACATAGATAAATTGCAATTAGAGAATATTGTAGTAAGGAATATGATTTTGACAAATAAGAGGTTTAAGGATATTCAAAAAAACATTCCTCAAGACTTGTACAATAGACTAATTAACATAAAAAGGAGAGTTGTTGAAGAAGATAGAAGAATAAGGGAAAATAAAATTAAGAAACTTTGCAAAGTTAATAGTGATGAGGATATGAGGAGAATAATGAAGGGTATTGAGCCCTTGTTGAGGAATAAGAGAAGAACAATTTTGTTGATGGGGGAAATTATGAGGAAGTGAATGAAGAGACAAAGGAAGCTATTATCAAATTCATGACATCTGGACCCACTATTGATAAATAGAGAAAGGAATTAGGGGGAGCTACCCCTATCACAATAGAAAAGAATGTGCCTACACTAGCAATAGTGGAAGCCAAAGACACTATGATGTAAAAATCATCAACTCAAATTACAATTAGTATCAATACCATGCAAGTGGAAAATACACAAATAAAAATTGATGATAAGGAAGATGCTTTTAAGGATTATGGAACCAAAATTGTTGGTGATATGACTAGTTACTCTAGCATAGATGAGGAAGTAGATGAAGAAGAGGAGAGAAGAAATAATGAGGAAGAAGAGAAAAAGAAAAAGGAAGAAGAGAAAAGAAAGGAAAAAGAAGCAAGAAATAAGGAAGAAGAGAAAATAAAAGCTGAAGAGGAAAAAAAGAAGAAAGGACATGATGAAAAAGAAAAGAAAAAGAAAGAGGATGAAGAAAGGAAAAAGAAAGATGAAGGAAAAAAGAAGAGAAATGAAGAACATAAAAATAAGAGGAGAGAAGAAGAAGAAAAGAAAAAGAAGGAAGAAGAAGAAGAAGAGAAAAATAAAGGAGAAGAAGAACATATTAAAAAGAAAGAATAAATAAAGAGGAAAGAAGAGAAAGAAATAGATGAAAGAGTAAGGCATAATTGGAAGGTTGTGATGCATGAATTAGCATTCCAACCTCAACCCAAGTATGTTGTAATAGAGTTTGACAAAGTTGAATTTTCATCATGAGCTAGACATCTTGTTACTAATACCTATGAAGGAAAATTCTTCTATGACAAAATTGCTAACCATTGCATCTAATGATGATGATGATCAAAATGGACTTTTATCATCTTTAAGAAAATTGTTGGAGAAGAAAAAGAGGTCATAAATCATGAAAATACCTTGGGTAAAGTTGTAGAGAAATTGAAAAAGACAATCATAGTTAAGGTGACAAAGAAATATTTGTAGTTAAGGGCAAATGAGTTAGTGAATCAATTACTCAAGGTCTCTATGTACCATTTGAACAATAAAAAAACTATTCATTATTTTTCTAGTCATGTTGTTGCTCGATCTCTACTGGAAATATTGTCTTAAACATAAATTGATTTGCATAATGAAAATATTATCAAATGTAAAACATACAAAGCATTCATCACATATTTGACACTAGGATTATTTGGGAAACCCACTAGCAACTTGTCACTCTTTTGAAGTGAGCTCTATTAGGAGCCAACCCTATTAAAGGTTACAAAACACACTATTAAATATAACCTTGTTAAAGGATTTAATCACTTTTTTAGGAGTGGCCCTGTTAGAGGACTTTGATCATTCCATTTAGAATGTCACCTGCTAAAGGGTTTACACAGACTATTAAGTCTTGCAAATGACTATTAGGTCAACCTTTATTAAAAGGATTTCAATACAAACTATTTACAATGGCTAGAAGAAAAATAATAGGTTATGATCTATGTGATTACAACTCACTTTTGCAAGTTTAGATCTTAGTTCGGTCCTTGTGTTATCTTGTTGATAAGCCTTCCATTGTCATCTCTGATCTTGATTCACTTGGAAACCCTTCAAGCAATCAATCCAATCTTCTCAACAATACTTAAGCCTTGTATTAATATTCACTTATCAACATCAACATCATCTCTACAGGCTTTCTCCTTTATCTTTGCATTCAATCACACTTGTGTATTTCTAATCAATCTTGCTTTGCATGTCTCTTTTAACAAACACTTGTACTTCACACATACACACACATACAACATCAATTATTTGGCTCTATATCTCTTTAAATAAGCAAGTTGTGCTTTACCATTTTTGACATCGATCATAGATCTTAGGGTTTATGATCAGGTTCAATTCAATTCATTGTATATGTCCATATTCTTGATCTTCTTCTAGAAAATTCTCTAGAATCTATTTTTTAGGTCTTTACCTAATCCTTGCCTTGAATTTAATGATTCAACTCATCAATATTATCTTCAACGTGGTTTACATCTCCCAAGAAATCAATTGTATCAGCTTGATCTCATGATTTCTTCGAATTCATTCTCATATTGTCACTCAACAATCTCTAAATTTTGATACTTAGTCATCTGAATTACTTAGTTACTGTGAATCTTTTTGGCTCAACATCAACTACCTCATTCTATTGATACTAATGCCTAGTAAACACTAGATTTTCTTGGCACTAACTATAGCTCGATTGACGCTAGCATTACTTGACAGTCCTTATCATTCTACTCTATTGCTCAGCTTAGCTTGGATTTTTTAACATAAACAATCACTTTGCTTTATCAAAGTCTATCTAATCAAATGTCCATTGTAACTTCCTTTTCATAACACAACCTTTCCTCTAGGTGTTATTGTTATGAGAAACTTCTCAAATCCTCTTCATCAATCAAATAGATATGAAATTTAGATTAGGTAAGAATATATCTTATCAATAGATTTGACATCAATGAAAAAACAACAATTGTTCCAATTGTAAGTTTCCAACAATATCCTCCTTTGACATTGATGGAAACATCACAACATCTCAATTATGTAGTAATACATGTTACCATATAATCCAATAGATTTCACTTTGATTCTAAAAATAATTCTCCCTCTTTGTAGTAACTCTCTCTATAGTAATCTCTCCCTCTGTCAGTGATCACTCCTTCTTTCAACAATCTCCCCTCCTTTGACAACAATGCCAAAGACACTTAGCTCTTTGAGCTTCAAGCTCTTCACACATCTAAAATATTTAGATTTTACATGTCTGGATGATTTCTATCATCTATCTATGATTGATCTATTATTATGTATATAATTATCTACCTTAGATATGTCCCAAAGTAGAGTTGTATTGCATTACTATGTAGGATATTTTGATTAACACATGTGATGTAATGCACCTTGTCTTCTTAAGTAGCTTTTTTTAGGGGAATCACCCATAATTTACCTCTAAGATATTCATGACCATCTTTAGGTAAGGGTTTTTGAATGTCAACAATTTGTTCTTTAGTATTCACATATTCTAGCTTCACTTCTTTGTCTTGAACTAATTCCCTCGTGTAGTGATACTTGATAGCAATGTGCTTTGTCTTAGTGTGCATTACTAGATTCTTTGAAATGTTGATAACACTTGTGTTATCACAATAGATAACTACTAGATCTGTAATTTCCTCTTTCATACCTTTCAACAATTATTTGATCCACATAATATTTGAGTAGTTTACTATAGCTGCCACATACTCAGCTTTAGTTATGCATTGAGAAATACAATTCTACTTCTTGCTTGTCCATGACATCAATCTTTTTCCTAGAAATAATGCACTTCCACTAGTGCTTTTTTTTGCCATCAATATTTTTTTCCCAATCTGAGTTAGTAAGAACTCAGTTCAAATCTATCATTTCTCTTATAATACAATCCATAGTCTTTTGTACCTTTCACATATCTCATGATCCTTTTTACTACCATCATGTGATTATATTTAGAATTTTCTAAAAATCTAGCAACTATCCCAACTGCTAAAACAATATCTGGTCTTCTATGAACAACATACTATAGTTTTCCAATCATGGATCTATATAGGGTTATGTTCACATCAGTAGAATCACCAGTCTTAGATAGCTTATGTCCTATAGACATAGGTATACTCACTAAACTAGAATCTTCCATATCAAAAGTCTTTAGTATCTCTTTTATATATTTGGATTGTGTAATGAAAATACCAAACTTCATTTGAGATTCTTGTAATCCAACAAAGAATTTGAATTCATAAAATATAGACATTTCAAATTCCTTCTTTATTTCATCAGCAAATGATTTTCATAATGCTTCTCTTCCTCCAAATATGATATCATCAACAAATATATTAGATAACAATACTTCATTGTTCTTACCATTCTTCAAATATAGATTTCTATTATCATTTGTCCTTTCAAAACCAATCTTCACTAAATAGTTATGTAATCTTTCATACCATGCTCTTGGCACTTGTTTCAATCCATAAAGGGAATTTTTCAGTTTCATACCATGTTCTTCATGTCTGGATCTATAGATCCTTAAAGTTGATCAATGTATACTTCTTCCTCTAGTATACCATTTTAAAATGTAGATTTGACATCCATTTGATATACCTTGAAGTTCTAATAGGCCTATGCAAGAAGAGTTCTAACTCCTTCAAGACTTACCACATGAGTGAAAGTTTTTCCATAATCAACTCCTTCTTGAGTATAATCCTTGCATACCACTCTTACCTTATTTCTTGTTACTTATCCATTATTATTGAGCTTCTTCTAAAAATCCCACTTTGTACCAATGAAATTTTTGTCTTTAGGTCTTGGTACTAAGGTCCAAGTATTGTTCTTCTCAATCTAGTCAATTTCTTCTTCTTTTCTTAAATCCAGTCTTCATTGTCTAAAGCATCCTTTACTGATTTGGGCTCAAACTTAAAAAGTAAGCATGTATCATCCTTGAGCATTTTTCTAGTCATAAAACTTGATTCCATATCACCAATGATTTGTTCAAGTTTATGATGTCTTCTTACATATTTTGTTAGCACATGCACTTTCCTTCTTTGTTCTTTGACAGGCTCATCTTGAAAATTAATATCAAGTTCATTTGCTCTTTCTTGATCAAGTTCTAGTTCATGTTCTGTATGCTTGACATTTGCTATCTGATGGTCAACATTGCCTGTCTGTGACTTGACATCCACAATCTGTTGCTCGACATCCACTCTCTGTTGCTTGACAATTTTTATTTGTGTTGATCATTTCTTGTCTAATGAGAGGCATCATCTTGATTTTCTTGATTAATGGGAGTGCTTGGAGCATCATCATCCACATAGATGAATGTATTATAGTTTACAAGCTTATGCAATATCACTTCTTTTTGTAAACTCATCAACTTTCACATCTGCACTTTCCCCAATTATTTTATTATTAGAATTTAAACACTTATAGGATTTGCTCTTAGTAGAATATCCTAGGAATATACATTCCTCAATTTTTACATCAAGTTTTCCATCCCTATTATCTTTGAGTATATAGCATCTGCTTCCAAATATTTTGAAATACTTTCTATTAGGAGAATAACCATACCATAGTTTAAAAGATTTAATATTTGTACCTTTCTTGACTTGTACTCTATTTAGGGTATAAACAATAGTGTTGACTGCCCCTCTCCAATACTCTTTGATATGCTCTTCTCCATCATTATTTTTTTTCATAGCCCATTATTAATCTATTTCTCCTTTTAGCTATCCTATTTTGAGGAGGGGTCCTTGGTGTTGACATCTATCTTTTAATTCCTATTTTCATTGTAGAATGTATTGAACTCATTTGAAATGAATTCACCACCTCTATTAGATCTCAAGCACTTCAAACTCTTCCCTATTTCTTTATCAACAATAGCTAAACACCACTTGAATAATTGAAAAGCATCACATTTAGCTTTAAGAAACATAACAATCATCATCCTAGAGTACTTAGAAAAAAATAGAATGAAATACTTATCTCCGCTATAGCTTTGAACACCAATGGGTCCACATAAGTCAGTATGAACCAATTCAAAAATATTACTAGCAGTGTATGTTTTGCTCTTGAAACTAGACTTGGCCATCTTTCCCAATTGGCATTATTTACACATAGCATTGTCAAGATTCTTTAGTTTAGGAAACCCTCTTAATTTCTTTATCTTACTAATATTCACCAAATTATCAAAGTTCACATGACATAATATCTTGTGCCATAACAAAAAATCTTCTTGTTGTGAAAACAAACATGTCTCACTTGATAGATCTAGATAGAAAAAATTACCTCTTGTATGTTCACCACTTCCAACTAGCTTACCAACAATATCTGTGTATCTTGGCCTTCGTATTGTGGAATTCAAGTCTATAACCTGATTTGTTCAATTGTGAAACACTCAACATGTTATAGTTAAGACCTTAAACCTAATAAACATTGTCACATGTTATCTTGTCAGCTAGTTGAATAGTTCCTTTACCTTTCACAATATATAGAATATCATTATCAAATTTAACACATCCACATTCTTCAAATTTATCTTTGTCCCAATCACATGATTAGAGCATCCACTATCCATTATCCATTTGTCACTTTTGCTTACAATTGAAATTAAAGCAATTTTCTCATCTTCATCAGAATCTTTTTTCATAGAAACATAGACAAATTCATCATCATTACTCTTAGATTCATTGTCAATTTCTTCTTCAATAATATAACAAGATTTATTACCTTTTTCATCCTTGCTTCTCTTGTAGTCTTTTTCATCTCTTCTTCCTTTGTACTTGTTTTCCTTTCTTTCATCCTTATCCTCTCTATCGGGACACCTAACAACAATATGACCTACTTTGTTGCATGAAAAACAAATAATAGTTAGTTTAACTTTGTATTTTCCTCTTCCTCTTCCAAATATTTTTGTAATAAGGGCTTCAAGTTCATCAATGCCATCATCAGAAATATCACTATCACTCTTCACATGTTTACCCTTCTCTTACTAAGAACTAGTTGTGACTTGAAAGCATATTCAATAATAGCAGGAGTGTATTTATCAAAGTTAGGCATCTCAAAAGTAGTAAGTCTTACAATTACACCTTCTAAGGTCAAAGTGTTACTTGGTGTGTATCTCAATTCTTGGATTACAGAGACTCCAATGGCATAGATAGGGAGTAGAAACCTCAATACGTTACTTATCACTATTTTATCTTTGATTTCTCCATTTGCACCACAAATATTATTAACAACCTCTTTAACTCTTGCGTAGTATTGTACTATGTTCTCACCTCCCATAATTCTCGTGTCATCAAATTTTCCTCTTAGTCTTTCTAATTTGACTCTTAAGACATCGTCATCACCTACATATATGTTCTTCATTTTATCCCATATTTTCTTTGCACTGTCACAGTCTTTTAGGTCATCAAACTCAACAAAAAATAGGGTTGAGGAAATCTCCAACATTGATTGGTTGAGTTCTAGCTTCTATTTTAGTTGTTTAATAGTCAAAGGAGTAGTTGTTATCTTTACATATTCATTGTCTAGAAAATTGATAGTAGCATTACTAATACTAGATATGTGCAATCTCATCAAGGTCTGCCATGCAGGAAATTTCTCCTTGTTCACCTTAGGTACATATCTCTTATGAGTCATGATCTTTAGCTTTAAGTACCTTTAAAATTTTCTCTGTAAGAAATGAGGCTCTGATACCAATTGTTAGAGATGTTTAGAATACTTACGGGGGGGGTAATCAATTACTCAAGGTCTCTGACAAGAATCTACTATTTTGTTAATCCCGCTGTTGCTTGGTCTCTACTAGAAATATTGTCTTAAACATAATTTTCTTTGCATAATGAAAAAATTATCAAATGTAAAACACATAAATCATTCATCATAGATTTGTGATGGAGACACAACCCAAGCACAGAATGGACACAACAAAAAAAGGGAAATTGTATTAACTATGAAAATAAGCTAGCACATTCAGTATAGAGAAAATAGACTTCAAAACATGCCCTAAGGGCTTACAATAGCACAAAACTGGAGATAATTTCTCCTTTTGGTACCTCCTCTCAATTTCCACTCCAAACTGCCTTTTACAATGCCAAAAATGTCCTTAAATAGACCCCGGAGGGTTAAGGACTAGGAGTACATTCTAGAAAGTGCTAGTAGGCATCCACTGACCAAGTAGAAGGCTCCAGAAGCCATGTTAGAAGTTGGTGCAAATCTAGAAGAATCCAAAAATGGTAACCAAACTTTTGGGAGGCATAACTTTTGAACCGTAGCTCCGATTGACGAACCGTTTACATTTCAAAAAGCTCTCAAAGCGCTCTATAGCCCTATAGACCAGCTTCGCTCATCTCCCATTTTTTGGCCCTTTTTGAGGTCATTTAATGCCCCTAACCTGACTTTGAAGCATTCTTAGGAGGTCTCCAAAAATTGAAAAACTGTGATAACTTTCAAACTGTGGGGCCTTTTGACCTGATTCTTTTTCTGAAATGCTCTAAATTGCAATTACATTCATCTGGCCAATTTACACCTCCTAGTTCATCAAAATGATGGCTCAATTACATACTCCTATTTTTTTTAGCATTTACACATATCCCAAGGTGTTCAAATAATCTATCTTAGAACACTGATAGTGGAACTGTGAGAGTTGGGACCTTTATTTGACCCAAATGGGTATCCAGAAATGAAAACACATGAAACAAAAACTAAGTCTAAGTACATTTTTTTGGGTGACACAGGATTTCCCTTATACCTCTGGGTGCTCCTGCATCAGACACCCAAGGTAGATTAAAAAGTGACCCTGTCACTTTATGAATGGTAGAGGAAATCCCAAATGGGAAACCTCAGCTGCTGAAATCCAAGTTGATTCCTCTATCGATCATCCTTTCCACTTGACCAAATACTCTTCATACCGCCTATTTCTGGTGCTCCTACCCACACGATGATCTAGAATGTCTTCTATCTCCTCCTTCTTAAAAGTAGGAATTAGACATGGCTCTAACATCAGTTCCTTATCTGCACCATCATCATGATACTCTGTTAAGTCTGCAATGTTGAAAATAGGAGAAATGTGAATACCATTTGGCAACTCCACCTCATATGCATTTCCTAAGTCATGTTTCTTCAGAATTTTGCAGGGGCCAAATTTTTTCATTTTCAGCTTGTTGTAAGTACCGGCTGGAAATCTTTCTTTTCATAAGTGTACCATGACTACATCCCCTACTTGGAATTCCTTATGTCTTCTCCTTTGATCAGCCCTAGCTTTATACTCTTGATTCATCTTGGTAATGTGTGCTTGAACCTCCTCATGTAGACGCTTGATATGTTCAGCAAATTCTTTAGCTTCAACACTTGTCCTTTCCCCTTGCTCTATCTTCCTCAATTATGGCGTAGTCCTTGGGCTACTTCCATATGCAATGTGGAATGGTGATCTACCAGTACTCCTATTTACAAAGTTATTTTAAGAAAACTCATCTTGTGGTAGAATCAAATCCCACCCCTTGGACTTATCCCCAACTAAACATCTCAACAAATTGCCCAGACTTCTGTTTACCACTTTTGTTTGGCCGTCAGTCTGTGGGTGATGTGTGGAACTAAATTTCAAGTCTGTTCTCAACTTTTTCCACAATGTTCTCCAAAAATACCCCACAAATTTAGTGTCTCTGTCAGAAACTATACTCCTTGGAAGACCATGTAGTCTTACCACTTCTTTGAAAAACAAGTCTGCAATATGGACAACATCATGAGTTTTGTGGCATGGAATGAAATGTGCCATTTTGGAGAACCTATCAACCACCACAAATACTGAGTCATTACCCCTTGGTGTCCTCGACAATCCAAGAACAAAATCCATACTTATGTCCTCCCATGGCTTTGATGGAATGGGCAATGGTTGATATAGTCCAGTATTGTGGCTAAATCCCTTGGCAACTTGAGAAACCTGGCAACTCTGTACAAACTTCTTCACATCTTGTGAAATCTAAGGCCAAAAATAATGTTATCTAAGAATGGAAATGATCTTATCTTGACCAAAATGTCCTGCCATCCCTCCACTGTGTTTCTCTTTAATCAGATTTTCCCTCATGGAACTCCTTGGAATGCACAATTGGCTGCCCTTGAATAAAATACCATCTTGAATCAGATAGTCTAACCACCTAGTTCTATCTACAACAACAACTCTTTACAAGCTTTCCATGCTTCAGAAAAATTAGGATCTTTAGGGTACAGATTCTTGAGTTCATCAAACCCAACTACTTCAACCTGCATTACTATAAGCAACAACTGTCTCCTGCTTAGTCCATCTGCAACCCTGTTAGATTTTCCACTTCTATGTTTCAACACAAATGTATAGCTCTACAAGAACTCTACCCACTTCATATGCCTCTGATTCAATTTACCTTGGCTATTTAGGTATTGTAATGCCAGGTGATCAGTATACAAAACAAATTACTTTGGCAATAAATAATGCCTCCATTTCTTTAAGGCCTGAACTATTGCATAGAACTCTTGATCATAAACATAATACTTCTTCTTTGCATCATTCAATTTTTCACTAAAATATGCAATAGGCTTACCTTCTTGGCTCAATACAGCCCCAATAGCCCTGCCACTAGCATCACAATCCACCTAGAACACCTTTCTAAAATTTGGAAGTGCCAACACAGGTTGTTCTGTCACCTTCTTCTTCAGCAATTCAAAACTTCTCGTAGCTGCTGCAGTCCATTTGAACTCTTTTCTATCCCCTCTTATTGTGTCAATTAGGGGTGCACATATGCCACTAAAATTCTTAATAAACTTCCTATAAAAACTAACTAGACCATGAAATGATCTTACCTCAGTAGCAGACCTTGGAGTAGGCCATTCCAAGATGGCTTTTACCTTCTCTAGATCCATTTTGAGACCTTCAGGTGATATAACAAACCCCAAATTGACTAACTCCCTTTTTGCAAAGATACACTTCTTCAAATTAATTAACAGTTTCTCTTCCCGTAACCTTTCAAGGACACTACGAATATGCAATAAATGTTCTTCCAAAGTCTTGTTGAAAGTTAAAATATCATCCAAATAGACTAACAAATTTTCCTTAGAACTTCTTAAGTACCTCATTCATAAGCCGCATGAAGGTGCTTAGGGTGTTCATCAATCCAAAGGGCATGACTAACCACTCATAAAGACCCTCCTTGGTCTTGAAGGCCATTTTCCACTCATCTCCTTCTCGAATCTTTATTTGGTGATAACCACTCTTGAGATCTATCTTTGTGAAGTACTGAGCTACAATCAAGCAGTCCATAAGATCATCCATTCTTGGCAAAGGAAACTGATATTTGATGGTTATCCTATTTATAGCTCAAGAGTCTGTACACATCCTCCACTCTCCATCCTTCTTTGGTGCCAACACTGTAGGTATTGCACATGGACTTAGGCTCTCCCGAATCAAGCCCTTCCTCAATAGCTCCTGAACCTGTCTATTTAGCTCCTCTGTTTCAGTAGGAGTCATCCTGTGAGCAGCCTTGTTAGGCAAACTAGCTCCTGGAATTAGATCTATCTGATGACTGATTTGCCTTACTAGTGGCAATCCTTTTGGAACATTATCAAAGATAATATCTCCAAACTCACCTAGTAAATCTGAAACTTCAAGTGGTATTTCACTACTACCTTCTTTATCTTTCCTAGGAATCAAAGCATAACACATACGCTGATGTTTCATTCCATCTAAAAACTTTCTTCCATCAACAAGACAAATCCTAGCACTGCTATATACCTTTTCACCTTCCTTTTTCATGGGCTTCAGTTTGTGGCGAACTCCATCCTTTGTTAGAGAGTATGTGTTTGCATGACCATCATGTACTGCATGTCTATCAAACTGCCATGGTCTACCCAATAATAGATGGAAAACATCCATTGGAATAACATCACAGAGAACTTCATCATGGTAACTCCCAATTTTGAATTTCATGAGACATTATTCCCTTACCAGGACCTTATGATCATCTTTCACCCAAGCAATCCGATAGGGTTGGGGATGTTTCTCCCTCTTGAACTTCAACTTAGAGACCATCTCCTCTGACACCAAGTTGCCAGTGCTACCACCATCAATGATCACATCACAACATTTTTCCTCACATTTGCACCTAGTATGAAAAAAACTCCTCCTTTGTCCTAGTTCAATCTCACCACTTAATAGGACCCTTTCATTTACCAAGGTCTCTCCTCTTTTTTCATCCTCTGAATGTGATGACTGTGCATCCTTATCCACATGAGCAACCCTAGCTTGACCCTCAGCTCTCCTATTTGTCCTTCCTTGTCATTGAGGGCATTCAAAGGTACAATGACCTTCTTCATTGCAATGGAAATAGGTACAAAAAAAGCCTCCTCTTCCTTGTCCACATCCTCTACCTCTTCCTCTCTGATTTCCAAAGTCTTGATCATAGGAGCGGTTGAAACCCTCATTCCTCTGGTTCCTGCTAGTACCCACATCTTCATTTTTTTTTTGGGTTTCATTTCGACCTCCAGATGACCTATCGCTTCCCCTTCCTCCTTGACCATGCCCTATTTGTCTCCCTTAAAACCTCTTATTCAAATTCTCTTCAACTCGTAGGAAAAACTGGTATGCCTCTTCAACGTTGGTCATTCTTAGCAGACTTAATTCCTCCTGGATGTTAGGTCGCAACCCACTAATATAATGAGCAACCTTCTCCTTATTTTATTCTGCATGCCCTGCTCTAATCAAAAGTTGATAAAAATCCTCTGTATATTCTTGGAATGATCTTATTTCTTGCTTTAGCCCATGCATCTTCTTAAACAAATCAAGCTCGTAGTCCACAGGAATGAACTGCTTCTTTAATTTGTCCACCATGCGATCCCACCTTGTGATCTTCTCCTTTACTCTCCTATTTCTTTCCAATTGAACCTCTTGCCACCAGATTTTGGCATGGTCTTTTAGTTTGGCCTTTGAAAACTTAACCCTATTTGGGTCCCTGATATCCTCATACTCAAAGTATTCTTCTAGTTCATTGATCCAGTCGATCAACTCATCTGGTTTCAGATTTCCTAAAAATACACCCACATTAATTGTAGGTCTTTTCCCAAATTTAGTAATGGCCCTTAAAAGCCTTTCCTCTGCCTGATTCAGATTTCCCTGTCAAATTCCCCTTCTGGTCCAATTTATTCTTCTTCATTGTCATCCTCACTATCGTCACGTGCAGCAACATTTGTTCCTCTACAGAGCTCCTCCTGCAATGCTTGTACCTGCCTTTAGAGGGCTCTAACCTCCTTAGGATTAATAGCTTTAACCCTTCCACCATGCTCTCTTCGTGGAGGCATCTTCTTAACTCAAACCCACAACTACACAGTCTTGGTGCAAATTGCCTCACAGTCGGCGCTCTGTCTACACACTCAGGAAAACTAGCTCTGATACCACTTGATGGAGACACAACCCAACCATAGAATGGACACAACAAGAAAAGAGAAATTGTATTAACTATGAAAATAAGCTAGCACATTCAGTGCAGAGAAAATAGACTTCAAAACATGCCCTAAGGGCTTACAATAGCACAAAACTGGAGATAATTTCTCCTTTTGGTACCTCCTCTCAATTTCTACTCTGAATTGCCTTTTACAATGCCAAAAATGTCCTTAAATAGACCTCAGAGGGTTAAGGACTAGGAGTACATTCTAGAAAGTGCTAGTAGGCATCCACCGATCAAGTAGAAGGCTCCAGAAGCCACGTTAGAAGTTGGTGCAAATCTAGAAGAATCCAAAAACGGTAATCAAACTTTCGAGAGGCATAACTTTTGAACCGTAGCTCCGATTGACGAACCGTTTACATTTCCAGAAAGCTCTTGAAGCACTCTATAGCCTTATGGATGATATTTTCTCCTCCCCCATTTATTTCCCTTTTTGAGGTCATTTAATGTCCCTAACCTGACTTTGAAGCATTCTTAGGAGGTCTCCAAAAATTGAAAAATTGCGATAACTTTCAAACCGTGGGGCCTTTTGACCTGATTCTTTTTTTGGAATGCTCTAAATTGCAATTACATTCATCTAGCCAATTTACACCTCCTAGTTCACCAAAATGATGGCTCAATTATATACTCTTATTTTTTTTTGGCATTTACACGTATGCCAAGGTGTTCAAATACTCTATCCTAGAACACTGATAGTGGAACTGTGAGAGTTGGGACCTTTATTTGACCCAAATGGGTATCCAAAAATGAAAAAAAATGAAACAGAAACTAAGTCTAAGTACATTTTTTTGGGTGATACAGGATTGCCATTATACCTTTGGATGCTCCTGCATCAATTTGACATTGGGATTTTTACATGGAAATCCAATTTGGGAAAAACCACCAACAACATGTCACTCTTTTTCACTCTTTTGAAGTGAGCTCTGTTAGGAGCCAACCTTGCTAAAGGTTACAAGAACACTGTTAAATATGACCTTGTTAAAGGATTTAATCACCCTATTAGGAGTGGTCTTGTCAGAGGACTTTGATCATTCCATTTCAAATATCGCCTACTTAAAGGATTTACACAGATTGTTAAGTCTTCCAAATGATTGTTAGGTCAACCTATATTAAAATAATTTCAATAAAAACTATTTACAGTGGCTAGAAAGAAAATAATAGGCTTTGATTTGTGTGATTACAACTCACTTTTTTCAATTCAGATCTCAGTTCATTCCTTGTGTTGTCTTGCTGTTAAGCCTTCCATTGTCATCTCTGACCTTGATTCAATTGGAAACTCATCAAGCAATCAACCTACTCTTCTCAACAACACTTAAGCCTTCTTCTTAGATTCAATTATCAACATTAGCATCGTCTCTACAAGATTTCTACTTTAGCTTTGCATTCACTCACACTTGTGTGTTTCTAATCAATCTTGGTCTGTATGTCTCTTTTCACATACACTTGTACTTCACACACATACACACAAAACACCAATTATTTAGCTTGTATATCTTTAAATAAGAAATTCATACTTTACATTTTTCTATATTCACTATAGATCTTAGGGTTTATGATCAAGTTCAATTCGATTCATTGTATCTATCCAACTTCTTGATCTTCTTCTAGAATCTTCTCTAGAATCCATTTGTTGGGTCTTTACCTAATATTTTCCTTGAATTTAATGATACAAATCATCAATCTTATCTTTAATGCAGTTTACATCTCCAAAGAAATCAACTATGTCAGCTTATTCTCATTATTTCCTTGAATTCATTCTCATACTGTCACTTGACAATCTCTAAACAATGACACACGTTCATCACTGAATTACTCTATCATTGTAAAGCTTTCTAGCTCAATATTAATTGGATTACTTGGTCAATAGTAATGTTCAGTCAACACTAGTGTTTCTTGGCACTAATTGTAGCTCAATTGACACTAGCATTACTTGACATTCCTTAGCATTTTATTCTATTTCTTGGCTTGGATTTCTTAACTTAAACACTCACTTTTCTTTATCAAATTCTATCTAATCAAATGTCCATTGTAACTTCCTTTTCATAACTCAACTTTTCCTCTGGGTGTTACTGTTATGAGAAAATTCTCAAATCCCCTTCATTAATCAAATAAATATAACATTTAGATTAGGGAGCAATATGTCTTATTGATAGATTTGACAATAATGACAAAACAATAATCATTCCATTTGTAATTTTCTAACAATAAGATTATCTTTGCTAAGAATATTTCCTTTTCACACCTATGTGTAGTGCTTCACCATTACCAGTTACAGGAGAGTTAGCTTGAGAGTTCTGCTCTTATGGCTCCTATTTCTAGTGATAAGGGTGATGCCACTAGACATGCAAACAAGTTCTCTAAATATAACAACTTTATAAAAATAAAATATCCTCATACAAATGGTGATCAAGTGGCTACTACATCTTGAGGTGCAACTATGTTTTCCTCTATATTTCATCCTAATCATCAATATATTGACTCATCTGAGCTATTATCTAAGGTGATGAAAAAGTTGATTGATGCTTGTGTTCTTAATATTCCTCCTACTCCTCCTATTTATCCTAGTAAACCTCTTACTAAGTCTTTTGATTCAAATTATTTTGGTCAATATTACCATCAACTAGGTCATGATACTCAAAAGTGTTATGGTATAAAGAACACTATTCAAGACCTTATTGATTCTAAGGCTATTTCTATTGATGCTCAAGTTAATTATACAAATAAGTATATTAAGTCACCTAATTAGAATTTGTAGATTTATGCTAATCATTTTCCTTCATGCTCAACAAATGTCATTAATCAACCTTCTTCTTCTTCTTTTGATTGTCATATTTCTTATGATGAGAAGATAGAAGAAGCGAATCATGTGGTAAATTGTGTTGAGTTAGTGTCTCAACCTTTGATTTCATCTCCACTTGATCCTTAACAAAGACCACCTATTATTAGCTTTAATCAATCTGATATGTTTAAGGAACCTAATGGTCCTCTATATATCACTACTAGAAAGGCTCATATTCTTTCTTATGTTACTTTGGTTGATCCTTCCTCTATTGTGAATGATATCACCAAAGAACACATTTTTAATAAAGGGTTGCATAGAGATACTTATGATTAACCTCCTGTATGGATTCAAACTTGTAATGGTTTTATTTACCAACCTCAAGGTTCTTTCACTTTATCTATTATTGTTTTAACACACACACACACACACACACACACACACACACACACACACACACACACACACACACACACACACACACACACACACACACACACACATCTTTACTACCTTTGTGGTTATTCCTACTTCTTATCAATTTCAAGTTAAGCTTGGCATTCCATGGCTTCTTGCCATGCAAGCTGTTGCTTCTCCTATTCCTAAATTTATTGAATTTCCTTGTGATGGAATCATTGTTACTATTAATCATTCTCTTTATAAACCATTGCATCCTAGAGATTGTGCTAAGATTGATTTTTATTGGCTACTTCATTTTGATCATCTTTATAGAAACTATCAACAATATAAAGTAGGTAAGATTATCGAGCTTAGTCTTCCTAAGGGTTGTTTACCTCTTCTTGTCTTGCCTACTTCATCTACACCTTCTACTTCTACACTTGACTTACCTTCTACATCCATCTCTTCAGCTCATGCATCTCAACCCATTGATGCTTCTTCTATGGAACCTATGGTAGTTGATCCTAATCCTTCTACTATCCCTCATAAGATTGTAAATAATGAACATGTTCATACACATAGAAATAACTATCAAGATAGAGCTAAGGCTCAAACTCATTCTCTTGCTTGTTAACCTACATCTTCATCTCAACCTTTACCTTCCTTTGATTACACACTATGTGCATCTTTTGGCGCAGGAGCACCTAGAAATTTGGCTTCTCCCTATTCAAATTTTGTCTTGTAAATGGTATTAACCAAAAAATTGAAGAATAAGGGCTTAGGATAGTCCATGAGGTGTGTTTAATTAGGTTAGGAGGGGTTAACAAGAGTTGTTGAATTTTTTTTACCATTTAGACTCAATGGGACATAGGTGAGAAAATGTTGCTTAGGAGTGAAAACCTGGTCAAAGGGGTTGACCATGATTACAAATAGGTGAAAAAAAGTAAATTATCCTTACTTATTCCTAATGGATCAAATTGGACACATGTGTGGTCCTAGGAAGAAGTGGGAAGCAAAAAGCAAAAAATTTCTCATGACAACTTTTCAATTTTGCAAAGTTGTCACAACAACTTTGACAATTTTTGTGCAACTTTGAACATAGTCATTATTTATTAGTTTCTACAACTTACACACATGAAAAATGATTATATAAGACCATGCCACACCCAAGGAAAGGGTTGGCATTGATATTGTATAGATGCATAGTGTGTTTGAAGCAAAAAAAAAGCATTTTTACCATAGTACGATTGAAAACTACTCCTACAAATCTCTATGGATTGAACTAGTGATTTTTACTATATGGATAGTTAGTAATTGTTTTTTTAATTTTTTGAATCCATTCTTTTTTATGCAATTTTTATTTGGTTTCGATAAGAGTTATAAATTGTTTTTGTTTGGGCCAGTTTGCTAGTTTTTACAGAGCTAGTTCTGGAAAAATGGCTCTAACTTGACTTCCAATGGTTGAATCACCATGGTCACTTGGAATCAAGTAGAGAACTATATATACATTATAAATATGCAATTTTGTGCTTTTTGGAGTTGGATAGCTAATCTTTCCACCAAGCCCTAAGAAAGCCTTGGTGTGCTCGACAAGGTGACTTGGTAATTGCTAGAGAAAACAAATGGACAAGGTGCATTGGTTTGTGAAAATTAGTTGGTGATTTGTGTAGTCCATAGGATGAGGGAACCTAGGACTTAATGTGGGCAAGGGTTGGATCCATTTGGTTAGTTCAAAACCACTAGAAATATAATTGAGTGCAACAAACCCTTAAAAATAGGGTCATTATGGCGTAATGGTGTACACATGAGTTGGGGGCCTAAACCGACTCAATCTTGGATGTTTCCCAAAATGGTATCGAGATCCTAAGCTACTTTGTTAGATTATTAAGGAGCTTGGGGAGATAAGACTTGATTTCCCTATTAGGAGGCTTAGTTGGGGTAAAAGGGCTATAGGGCTAAATAGTGCATTTGGAGAGGTTGTTAATGAGTAGGAGTATAGGAACATCAAGAAAATATCAAGAACCTTTGAAATGGGTAGGGTTGAAGCCTATAATTATCACTTCATCAATGAATGTCATGATTTCTTTGAATAGTAATTTGGACACCTATAATGCATGGTGTGCTTGCAAGAGTAGAAGAGGGAGTTAAGTTGATTGGTAAGGATTAAAAGACTAAGAGGGATAGTAGAGTGGTTATCGCTTGGGTTAGGGTGAAGATAAAGACCCTAAGAAGCTAGGGGGGAGAGAGAGAGAGAGAGCCTAGTGTGGAGCTAAACAAAAGTGTGTTTAGGTCTTGGTGGTTGGATCCTCCCCATCGAAGTGATATCAAGATAAGTAAAGATTTGGGATAGGCATTGTATATGAATGAGTTAGTGGGTGATAGTACCATGGTGACTAATGAAGAGTTAGCTAAAGAGGTCACAAAGTAGAAGGAAATAAAAATACTTTTGGAGGAAGCCTTAGAAGATATGAAGAACAAATTGGATGAAATTGTAGAGACAACTGATAAGGTGAAGGAAAAGTTAGATATAGATGAGCATAAAGGGAAGGTAGTGTAGACACCTAAAAATCCTTTAGAAAAAAAAAGTATTTTTATTTTCTAAAAAATTCCCTGATGACATCATCATTAATTAATTAATTAATTAATTTATTTTTATGCCATTAAATTCCTTTATCTTAATTAAAAATATTTAATTAAGGAATCCCTCCCAAAAATGTTTAAATCTTATTTAAACATTTTTTCCTTATTTATTAATTATTTAATTAATAAATTAACTAAAAATCCCAAAATAAATAATTAATTTATTTTTTTCCCAAAACTTGGCCAATTTCCTTAAGACCACTAACCTCTTCCCAAATCTTCTAATCCTTCTTTAATTTCGATTAAAGGCTAATCCCATCATTTCCTACCCCTAATCCCAACTCAAAATATTTAATTAATATTAAATATTAATCCTTATGTTTATTAAAAATATTTTAATAAATATCTCCTCAACCCAAACCCTTGAAATAAATAAAACTTTATTTATTTCCTAAAAACCTTTTTTATCCTCATCCTAGCAAGTTCTAGACTCTTCTAGAAAGTCTTCATCCTCATCCAAAGCCTAAACTCTTCTAGAAGATGTCAATCCTTATCTTTAATCCTAATCCTAATTCCCTCCTAACCTTGTCACATTCCCTAAACATGGGTTAATACTTGTTAACCCAAGCCAAAGTTAACAAATATCTCCTCCTTCACCCACCCTCATTTATTGCCATCCACTTGCCTATCCCTAAGCTAATCCTAAACCATCCTAATCCATCCTCTAATCATTTGCACAATCTTAAGCAAGCTTAAAACCTTCCTAATCCAACCCAAGTCAAAATTCCTCACCCTCCAACATAAATGACCCTCAAATATCTCTTACACTCTCCTTCAATGCTCTTACAAAGCACTTATGAAGGGTCTTTATGAAGATATTATCCCTTGAGCCTCCTTTTTTGACTCATCCTTGTCCTTTCCTCCATCCTCTCACCCTGTGACATGTGTCACTCCTTGATTGGTTGTAAGGAAGCACAATCCATGTGCTCTCCTCTCATTCAATTTGAGCCCTCCATAAGCTTTCTCCTTTCCTTCCATCTTAGCCCTCCATCCCTCAAGCCTCTTGCCTATAAATTGGATCCTTCTCCTTTGCAGACACAACACAATCTAGAAAGTAAAGCCATAATGCCATTTTGAGAAGCCATTTTTTACATCAAATCCATTCACCAAAAATCTATCAAAAATCTTCCATTGAAGCCCATTTGAGCATTTGAGCATACATACATAATCAAGCCATCTTAGCTATTAGACACACCTCTACATCAAGTGATCATCCTCATTGAGAGAGCCTGTCCATGGCTCATATTCTCATTTGAGGACTTCACTCTGTCTCTCATGAAGTTATGTTAAATTAGTATGCAAATACTTTTTGATTATTTTAATTTAGTGTTTCTAACATACTAAAGTAGCATATACATTTTGGCACACCTGGTGGGACCCCGCATGGGTCATCTTCATTAGCTTTTTTAGTCAAGTTTTCTATGTCATTTGCTAATTTAGGCTAATTTTGCTTGTTTTTGTGATTGTTAGGATTGTATAAATTGGTTTTGCAGGTCCACATGAGCATGAAGAAGACAAAGGAACTCATAGTCTATCTCATAGTGTTTGCAGATTTTTCAAGCTTATAGGTGGATGGAGCACTTGGAATTCTTCTTCTTCTTCTTGTCTATATTCTTCTTCTATTCCATCTACTTCTTCTTCATCTTCTTGAGGGATCTTGGCCTTTTTTTTTTAAGGAAGAAAAATCATACACACTTTTTTTTAAGTGCTTAAAATGAACCCCCAAATCATACTTAAATCCATTAAAAACTAAAAATTTGCAAAAAAAAAAAAAAAAAAAAAAACTTTTAACAAGTGAAATTAAACCAATCCAATCATTTGAATCCTTACAACATCAAGGTTTTAGATGCATTCATGCAAAGTTAGGAACACTTCATTTTTGGAAATTTAAAAAGAATTTTAAGTTTCCATTTCAAAAGGTTCAAAATCAACACTAAGTGCACACTAAAATCTAAATCAAACTCAAAGCATCAATCAAGGATAAAATGAACCTCATTTTCAAATATTTTAAAGTTCTTTTAAAAATCTCATGAAAACTAAGAGTCCTAAATGGTTGCCAAAATTGTCCTAAAAGCTTTGTTATTTGTTCCAAACAAATGTCTTGTTGCAAAATCTTGAATGTTTGCTAGGTTTTTCATGCATCAAAACAATCTAGGAATATTAGGGTATATTAATAACATCATCTCAAAAGAGGTAGTGATGAAGCTCAAACTGAACCAATTTCCATACTCTAACCCAGACAAGGTTACTTGGTTGAATAAGTGACAAAATGTATTAGTTAATGAACAAGCATGGGTGGAATTTACCATAGGGTGGTACCAAGATAAAGTGTTGTGTAATGTGGTACCAATGGATGCATGTCATTTCCTACTAGGAAATCCATGGTAGTATGATAGAGATGTAGAGCATCATAGAAAGAAAAACATGTATTCTTTCAAGAAGGATGGGGTTACTTATAAGTTGCAATAATTGGTGGAAAAAGAATCTAATAAGGTAGTAGAGTCCAATGTATTGTTGATAAGTGGCAAGGATTTCTTGAATGAACTCAAACAAGATAAGGAAATGAGGTTTTATATCATAGTGAAACCTAAGGAGGAACCAAACTCTCAAAAATTTTCTATGCTAGAGGAGCTCAAACAATTGTTGGAGAAATATAAGGATATCATACTAGGAACATCTTTACCCAATAAATCTACCTACAAAATGACACATGATCAACACAAGGAGATTGCTAGGTAAGTGCAAGAGTTTTTGGACCAAGGTTTAATCAAAAAGAGCATCAACCAATGTGTTGTACTAATTGTACTGGATCCTAAAAAAGGAGGTAAGTAGAGAATATGCACTGATTCTAGGGCCATAAATATGATTACTATTAGATATAGATTTCCTATACTTAGAATAGAAGATCTGATGGATTATTTAAAAGGTGCTAAGTATTTCTCCAAAATAGATCTTAAGAGTGGTTACTACCAAATTATGATAAAAAATGGGATGAGTAGAAGCTAAAATTTAAAACCATAGAGGGTTTACATGAGTTGTTAGTAATGCTTTTTGGCCTCACCAATTCACCTAGCACATTCATGAGGTTGATGAATGAAGTTTTTAAAGACTACATAGGTAAGTTTGTAGTAGTCTACCTAGATGATATCCTCATTTTCAGTAGGACAAAAGAAGAGCATATGAAACATCATGATTTGGCATTAAGGATGCTACAAAAGGAGAAGTTAGCCATCAATTTGGAGAAGAGCAAGTTCTTGAAATAAGAACTAGTATACTTAGGATTTTTAGTGTCACAAGGATACCTTAAGATGGATCCAAGCAAGGTGGAAGCCATCCTAAACTGGCCAACACCTAGAATAAGAACTAAAGTCAAGAGTTTCCATGGTTTGGATCAATTGTATAGGAATTTTGTAAGGAAGTTTAGTGACATATGCACACCTATCCTAGATAACATTAATGGTGGACACAAGACTTAGTTCAAGTAGAACAAGAAAGCCTTTCCAACTTTTGAGAAGCTAAAACAAGAAGTGGCCACACAAACTATCTTAAAACTACCTAGTTTTGAAAAACCCTTTAAGTGGAGTGTGATGCAAGCAATATAGCAATGGGGGTAGTCTTGAGCCAAGAAGGAAGACTAGTGGCATTCCTTAGTGAAAGATTGAATGAAGGTAAATCTAGGTATTCATCTTATGACCTAGAACTTTATGTTAACTATACTTTATAGAATGGACTATTGTTCAAGGATAACTAGTTATGTGTTTCTAAGGGTAAAATGAGGGAGAACCTAATCCAAGAAAAGAACAATGGATGTTTGAGTGGACACATTAGTTTGACCAAGACCTTGGAATTGATGCAAAGGTTCTACTAGTGGCCTAAGATGCAAAAGGACCTCAGAAGGTATGTGGAGCAATGTGGAGCATGTTAGAAGGCTAAGGGAACTGTTGCTGATACTAGTTTGTATCAACCTTTACTTACTCCTAAAAAACCATGGGAATGTTTGAGAATGAATTTTGTAGTAGGTCTACCTAGGACAAACACTATATTAGATAGTATATTTGTAGTGTAGACAAATTCAGTCAAATGAGTCACTTCATACCCTACAAAACTACTAATGATGCTAGTCATATTGCACATCTTTTCTTCAAGGAGATAGTTAGAATCCATAGGTTGCCTAGAAGCGTAGTGTTAGGTAGGGATGTGAAGTTTATGGGTCATTTTTGGAAGACCTTATGGAAAATATTGGGAGAAAACTTGGCTTTTGGGTCAGATTATCACCCTCAGATTGATGGCTAAACTGAGGTGATAAACATGGTACTTAGGAACTTGTTAAGATGCTTAACTAAGGTGTATGGTCAGGTATAGGACCAAATGATACCTCAAGAAGAGTTTTCTTACAATTATAGTGTAAACATGACCACATGTAAGATTCCATTTGAGGTAGTATATGGCCTACATCCTAGAGGTGTATGTTAACTTAAAGACTTGAAGGATCATAAAGTGGTAAGTAGTCATGCTAATGAATTATCATAGTCTATGAAAGAGATACATGAACAGGTCAAGGAGGCACTCCTAGAAGCTAATAAAAGATAGAAGGCTAAGATAGATACAAAGAGGAGGGAACTTTAGTTTGAAGTTGGAGATTTGGTGATGGATCATCTAAAAAAAGAAAGGATAAAGAAGAATGTTCCAAACAAGTCACAAATGAGGAGGATAGGATCTTGCAGAATTTTGGACAAGTATGGACAAAATGCATACAGACTAGACCTTCCTAAGGAGTTTTCCATCTCACCTATTTTTAATATTCAGGACTTAGTCAAATTCAAAGGGCCTAATATAAAATAACATGAGATTATCTTAGAGGCGAAGAAAGATGCCAAGGACCTCAATGTACCCAAGAAGCCCAAAATAGAAGCAAAATAGTATTGAATTCAAGGGTGAAAAAGAAGACAAGACACCAAGTTTACATGGAGAACCTGGTAAAATGGGGGAACAAACTTGAGTGAGAGGCCACTTGGGTGGATGAAAGTGACTTCAAAAAGTTGGTCATTGGACTAGACCTCATTTCCAATGGAGATTATTTTTCTTTGTTGTGACAGGGGGGGAATGGTGCAAGAGCACCTAGGAATTTGGCTTCTCCTTATTCAAATTTTGGCTTGTAAATAGTATTAGAAAAACCATTGAAGAATAATGGCTTAGGCTATTCCATGAGGTGTGTTTAATTAGGTTAGGAGGGGTTAACAAGAATTTTTGAGTTGTTTTTACCATTTGGACTCAAATAGGACATAGGTGAGAAAATGTTGCTTAGAAGTGAAAACCTGTTCAAGGGGTTGACCATGACTAAAAATGGGTGAAACAAAGTAAAATATCCTTATTTATTCCTAAGGCATCAAACTAGACACATTTGGGGTCCTAGAAAGAAGTGCGAAGCAAAAAAAAAAAAGTTGCTAATGACAACTTTTTAATTCTGCAAAGTTGTCATGACAACTTTGACAACTTTTGTGCAACTTTGCACATAGTTGTTATTTAGTAGTTTCTAATACTGAAAACTACTCCTATAGATCTCTATGGATTGAACTAGTGGTTTGTGCTATATGGATAGTTAGTACCTTTTGTTTCCTTTTTTAATCCATTTTTTTAATGCAATTTGGTTGATTTTGATAGGAGTTAGATTTATTTTTTTGTTTGGAGCAGTTTGTTGGTTTGTACAGAGCTAGTTGTGGAAAAATGGCTCTAACTTGACTTCCAATGGTTGAATCCCCATGGCCACTTGGAATAAAGTAGAGCACTATATATACATTGTGTTAGTAAATAGATCTGTCTTCTTTGAAAATCCTTCACAAATAACTATGAAATGTCCAAATTGAAAGACAAACTCTGAAACCAACAGTTGAGTCACTTGCAATTATTTGTTCAAGTGCTCTCTGAATTTTTAAATGAAGGTAGAACTCCCTCCTTTTGATTTATACTAAATAATTTTCTAATATTCATTCAACTAGAAGGAAAAGAAGGAACACTAACATCCATTCATCAACATGATATGAATGCGAACCTTGATTTAAATAACTTAAGAAGAAAAACTTTATGTAGCTCATAGGCTATCTAAGCAATCTTTCCTTTTATAGAGAAACAAAAAGGGAGATTTGATATTCACTACATATATGATGCATAAAACCTCAAGATTTCATGACACACAATACCCTTGATAAATGATGAAGATATCTGAACATGGATGGAATAACCACATGATCATTTCCAACTAGAGAAATGTAAATTTAAACCATAAGATCTAAAAGTAAATTTCTCTTCATTCCAAATATGTAAACGAAACAACCATACAATCATTTTACCCTTGCACCATAAACAAGTTGAAAAATAAATACAATCTCCTTTCTTCGCTTCTCTCTTACAATTTAAAAAAAAAAAAAAACCTAAAATTGTCTTCCGTTTCCTTCAGAAGTGCACATGCATGTGAAACTCAGAGAAGAACCTCTTTACAAAAGATTTTCCCCAATAAATAATTTTCCCACAAGAAGTTTGGAAACTACCACAACTTCTTCTTACCAAACCAATTTACATTTTATCTCTTTTATTTATCCCTCAACTTCAAGATTTCCCCTTCATGCTTATTTTTTCACAATTAAGTGCAATAATTATTTTCAACTTTACAATAATGTTAATTCTTAAAGAATTAACTTATTTTATGTTTATCAACTTTCCCTTTTCACTTCTTTTACTTTCAGCCTTATATAATAATAATTAATTCTTTTTAGAATTAGCTATGTGAGAAATTAATGACAGTTTAAATTAATTTGATATTTAATTATTTAGCATTTAAATGTGACAATATTTAATTCTTTATTCTTTAAATAATTAAATATTATATAATGCAAAATAATCTATAAATGATTTTTGAAGTTTTCTCCTTTAAAATTTCTCACACTGTTGAGTAAGAGGGGAGTACTTAGGGTTTTGAAACCCTAGGTAACACATTGTAAATATGCAATTTTGTTCTTTTTGGAGTTGGGTAGCTAATTTTTCCACGAAGCCCTAGGTGAGCCCTGGTGTGCCTAACAAAGATGACTTGGTGATTGCTAGAGAAAAAAAATGGACAAGGTGGGTTGGTTTGTGCCAATTAGTTGGTGATTTGTGTATTCCATAGGGTGAAGAAACCTAGGACTTAATGTGGGACAGGTTTGAATCCATTTGGTTAGTTCAAAACCACTATGGACAAAACTAACTACGACAAATACTTAAAACCCTTAAAAATAGGGCCATTTTGGCATAATGGTGTATGAATGAGTTGGGGGCCTAAACTAGTTGAATCTTGGAGGTTTCTCAAAAGGGTATCAAGATCCTAATCTAGTTTGTGGGCTTGTTAAGGAGTTTGGGGAGATAATACTCAATTTCCCTATTAGGAAGCCTAATTGGGGTAAAAGGGCTACAAGGCTAAATAGTGCATTTAGAGAGATCGTTAATGAGTAGGAGTATATGGCCATCAAGAAAATCTCAAGAACCTCAGAAAGGGGTAGCATTGAAGCCTATAATTCTCATTTGATTAGAGAAGGTCATGATTTATTGGAATTGAAAGTTGGACACCTACAATGCATGGTGTGTTTGCAAGAGTAGAAGAGGGAGTTAAGTTGATTGGTGAGGATTCATAGAGTAAGAGGGACAGTAGATTGGTTATCCCATGGGTTAGGGTGAAGATAGAGACCCTAAAAAGCTGAGAGAGAGGGAGAGAGAGAGAGAGAGAGAGAGAGAGAGAGAGAGAGAGAGAGAGAGAGAGAGAGAGAGAGAGAGAGAGAGAGAGAGAGAGAGAGAGAGAGAGAGAGAGAGAGAGAGAGAGAGAGAGCCTAGTGTGGACTAAAAAAAAAGTACATTTAGGTCTTGGTGGTTGGATCCTCCCCATCATCTTTGAAAGAGGTTAGAAAAGGTAACACTATACATTTGGATAAATGTGATGATTTTTTTCATATTTTAGATTCTATTAATCTAGCTATGGAAGATAATTTATATGATAGTAGTGATGATGATTTAAGTATTGTGGATAATGATTTGCCTAACATGTTTTCTACACAACTTACAATCACTCCTAGTAATCAACATAATGACTCTCAAAGTCCTTTCTTAGAACTCGTTATGGTTCCTACTATTATGGATATGGTTCCTCTCGCAAGTTTTCATCCTTCCCTTATCATTTCAAATTGAGATTTTGGGGGTGGGGGGGTACGTAGAATGCTTGATGTGAACTCCATCCATAATGGTAATTTTTGGTGTTCTACATTGTGTTTCTCCCATTTTGTTATTTTGTTTTCTTTTGATTACTTTGGATGATCCTTGTTGCTTTTTTGAGTACAAGGGGATAAAGTGATCACTCTATCATCTAATTTTTTCTATTTATAGCTCTCTTCTTCTATATGTTGTTCTATGTTGTTTGTACTAGTGCTCTTGTTTAGTCTTCTTGGTTGCTTATGATATGGTACCATTTTTTAAAATTTTAGTCTCCATATTATTGGCTAAAAATGACTCTTCTTCATATCTCTTCTGTGTATTTTCCTCCACTGTGCCATAGTTCCACTTCCCTTGGGGAATGATGATATTATCATAATTGATATAATATTACATATTATCATATGATCTTAATAAACCCTTTTTTAGTAGATCCCATTTATGCCTTATCATTTTATAAGCTTATTTCGCTTGTTATGTTTCTCCTCTTAGGGCATCTCATAGTGCAAAAGTCATTTCATGGATGCTTTTGTTAAAGCTATTTCTCATTTTAAGTCATTTACAATTAGTTTAACATGGCGCATACACTCCACTCCTCCTTTTTCTATGGAACACAAACAAAAATTCTATGTATAGCCTGGAGTACTTCAACCTTAGTGCTTGGTATGATTTCTAAGGTATACCCAAATTTTTGCATTGTTATTTCTTTCTTTTTATCCTCTCTCTTTTGGCTTTTTAGTTTCCAAGAACTTTAGATAATTCCTAGGATCTTGGTCTCTTTTTGATCTCTCTCTGAACTCTAAGTTTTAGAGGCCTAGTCCTTATTTTTGACCCTTCTTTTAAATACTAAAAGTCTGGGAAGCCTAGTCTTCATCCTATAAGGACACAAACATTCTTATGCTTGGATTGCCTTTCAAATCTTCTTTTGGGGACATGGAGTTCCCTTGAAGTTGAATCCCTCAATGGACTGACTAAAATGCAGCAACCACTAGCTAGACAATTTGGTTCATCTTTGAAGGGTTGACTGATGATCTCCTAGTTTTTTTCTATTAGTGTCACACACTTAGTCATTTATTTGGAAACATGTTTTAGTCATCATTATGATCGAGCCATCCTACTAAGGTTGAGTGATGTATTTATATTTGTTCATATTTTAGTCAAGGCTGAGAAATTGTTATTGTCAAGAAATTCTATGGTCACCAAGTGCTCCTATGTATTTTGAATAAAAAAAAAGTTAGTTTTCATCGAGCAACATAGAGTTAGTTCATGCAAAGTTTTATATTGAATGTCAAGCATTCAGAAGTTGAGGGATATCATGAAGAACTACTCATGACCAAGTGTTAGAGTGTTCAAGTGTTGAGTGAACCAATTTTGATATACTAGTTTGGAATTGTACAAACATTGAGATAAATAGTTTTGGCCAACTTATTGCATGTTTTAATGATTGAGGAGTAACTTAAGGAGTTGATTATGCCTTATGAGTTGGATCATTCATCCATATGCAAGGTGTTTAACTAATCAAAAAAATGGAAGGTCTAAGTAGAAAAAGGGAGAAATTTGAATCATTGATATTGATCTAGAGCCTTCTCTATTACAAGATAGAGCTATTGTTGCACCAAAAGATCAACCTATTAATGCCCAATACAACCACTAGACTTATAGAACACAAGAGGTAGTTAAGCCCTGTCACAAATCTCGAAGGGAAATGTTGGTGGTTAGTCCAACAATCCCCCTCTCAACGTTACTTGGGGAGATTTGAATTTGTGAACAAGCTCTGATACCACTTATTACAAGCTAGAGCTATCATTGCACCAAAAGATTGACCTATTAATGTCTGATACAACCACTAGAATTATAGAACACAGGAGGTGGTTAAGTGATGTCACAGATATCGAAGGGGAACATTGGCAATTAGTCCAACATTCTCTTATTGGTTTTATAAGGTTGATTTGAACCTTAATTTTATGATGTAGAGTGTATGTGCAAGAAGTTTGGATGCCTAAGTAGAGTTTGAAGGTAAAGAAGGGAAGTAAAGTGAAAATGGAGTTATATCAGATTAGAGAAAGATTAGATAGTGGAAAGAGGAGATCTATAATCAAGAATTATAGTTCTAACCAAAGGATTAGGTATTGATACATTTTTGCAAGGGAGTTAGGGTAAATATCTTAACAAAGTGGTCCTAACAGGCCTATGTAAATCTCCTAATTGAGTGCTTACTTTGTTGTAAGTTTAAAATCCTTTAATCAAGGTAGAGTGAACAATTATTGTAAGCTCTTAGCAGGACAAACCTGTCATAAGGTAGATCATCATAAGTGATCAAAATTATAGTCCTAATAGGAAAAATTTGTTATTGTAGTGTTAGCCTTAGTTTTGAGTTAGCATATTTTAAACTTTCTTTGGTTCCTTTGAAACCCAAAACCATACATCAAACAAGCCCTTCTTAGTCTCATGTCTTATAAGTGTCACTAGGCTTTGCATACAGAGGTTAATCATATGACATCTATCGTAATTATCATTTCTTGAACTACTTTGAACCTCTTTGAACCTTGGTTCAAAGTAGTTCAACCAAAGGATTTTGACACTAACATTTTTTTGTAGGTGGGTCCCACTAAGCATACTAGAGATGTTTGTTTGAGCTACTTTGAACCTCTTTGAACCTTGGTTTGAAGTAGTTTGAAGTAGTTCCATTATTAAAGGCTTTGTACACAGGTGTTAATTATTCTTGAAGTACAACTGATTCTTGTGAAATTAATTGAGATGTCAGAAATAACGATTGAAGATCTTGTCTGATTTATTTTCATTTGAGATGAAAGATGGGTTTTCATCATGATTAAAGAAGGAAAATATTTCATCTAGGAGTAGAATTATTTTTTAGAAATTTGTAATTATTGCAAGGACATCTGCACAAGATGACCATTTAATGAAAGTGTCTTGTCATAGTTTCAAGCATGCAAATCAGGCTGCAATAAAATCACCTTGAATACCTCATTATGAGGTGATACTTTCACTAGTATGTCTCCTTCCCATTTAAAGCATAAGTTTCCCACTTAATTGTTTTATCATGTGAAGAGGCAAATTAAAGGAGGAACAACAATAAGCAAAGAAAAGAGATCTGGATTTCTCTCAATAGATTATAGGTTGAAAAGCTAAAAGGAAATTTTCTTGAGCAAGCTAATGAAGTTAATGGTTGCTTAGTGATTCTGACAAGTGGTTTAGTTGAAGATACAACTTTTCCCCTTGCCCTTTTGAGTCCTGAGCTACTTTAGTTGTGCATTGATCATTATGATATGAGAATCAAGAGTATTTTGAATAAAGATGGGGAACCAATGTTGTTATCTCTAGGGAGACTATCTCATCAGTATTGCATTTGTCAAGTGTACCTTTTCTACTTTTAGTCCTACCCAATCTTTAGTTGAATATTAAGAAAATCTAGACAAATACTATAACATGTTGGCTAGAAAAATGGATAGAGACTAATTATAAAGGTAGCTCAAGACTACCCAAAATAATTACTAAGGATCATATGAAGCCTCATGTTCATGACCTCATGGAATTATTACACCTAGTTAAAATCTTTTTAGATGTTTTCCTCCTGGAAGATTAGATGTACCATTACATAGAGATCATCTTGAAAGGAGAACTATTGTTAGATTGGGAAAAATTGATAGCCAGTTCATTGAGAAGTCAACTCAAACACTCTAAGGTATCTAGAAAAGATTTCCATATGTCTTCCTATCTAACCTATTGCATTGCATGTGTCAACAATATTACTTCCCTTCCTCATGAAACTTGGAATGAAGGTATACCTATCTACTAGTATTGTCCCCTGCTCCAAAGGGATAAATTGTTGGAAGATTTTAGGAAAACACATGATGTTCTAATAGAACGTGTGCATTGTTAGGATTAACCTTAGATAGAAAAAATATTTACACGCAAATATAACCAATACCAGAAAATAGTAGATTGTATAAAAGAGAACATAAGACACCAAGATTTAATGTGGTTCACCCAATCTCTAGGCTATGTCCACCAACAAGAAGTCTAATATTATTATGATCTAGTGATTGCAACCTTATGAAAATTCCTAACCCTAAGCCCTTTTATACAAAATTTTTATCACTTAGAAAATTAGGGCTAGAATAATAGAACAATAGTAGTCGATGCCTTTTACAATATAAGGTCATTTTTGGCTTCGCGGGTGATACCCTTGAAAACCTCTAGGAGGGTGTTGCCTCTCAACCCCACCATGTACTACGATAGGGAGCACACTTAGGGTGCTCCCCAAGACCCCATAGGGGTGCTACCCTTGACCCCATCTTGGAGGCACTACCCCTAAACCCCTGTAGAAATAATCTAGAGAGAAACCATGTTCAATAAAATTCTGATTTTGATTAGGTTCCACATCACAACATGGATTTGAACCTCAAAAAATACTAATGCTAAAGATATATCCAAAGGCCCAAAAATTGATTCAAATTTGTGGGAGCTATTTCATTCAATTTAATATGTTTACATACTTACAAATAGGGGGATTTGAATAAGAACTAGTGAAATTACCTCGGTATGCTTTAGATTATTTTATCATAGCTGAGATTTGTAGATAGTTATTTTTGATGATTAACAATAATCTACCTCAAGAGAAGTGGGAGTGTTTTTTTCCTGTTAAGCTTGGTTATTTAACCTATAGCAATATGATCAATGCATCAATGGTTGGAAGTAACTTGCTTAGTTTCAATTTTGGATCCTACTAGGGAAGGAGGAATTTTAACAGCAAAGGGTTCACAGCTAAAATACTCATTTTGAAGGGTCAATCATCGATAGTTCCTCATTTAGAAGATTTGTGGCAAGATTGTAATGATGAGAAAGAAGTTATAAAGAGGGACCATTTAAGATTAACACTTCTACAAATTAATTATCTCAAATTGAAATTTTAGTTGGAAGGGGTAGTTGAGGATGGTTAAGATATTATTGAACTAAGATGGGAAGAAGCAAGTGAACTAAAGCAATTAGAAGTGGACTTGAGTTAGGGTGAGAAGATGATATAAACTTGAGAACTAGATATATTCTCACACATATAGATAACTAGTTAAGAAGAAGAAATATGAAAGCTATTAATGAAAAGCAAACCACAAAGTCCCCAAAAGTGGCTTCTTTCTCTGAAACATTAACCTCTGACATCCTAATTTCATCTCATGTTGCAGGTAACGCTCCAACCCCCAATAAGTAGAAAAGAACATTGTCTCCTAAACAAATCATGGCCCCTAGAACTATGTCTAAGACTAAATTTGATGCACTCATGCAATAGGAGATTTAGAAGGAGAAAATGATGAGTCAAGGACAAGGTCAAGGATAAGAGCTCACCTTCTCAGATACTCAAGACAGTAATGTGTAGTTAATAGAGGCTCCTAAGTCAGACCAACTTAATTTCATGACCCCTCCCAAAGGAAATCAAGGAATGACCACTACTCCCACCATTCCATCATGGTTGTCTAATTTAGTCAGCAAGAAATGAAGTCTTCAATTGATGTCTACACCAATGAAAGATATCGTCACCAAATATGCAGCCCATGGCTCTAAAAGAAAAAAAGATGAAGAGTGATGCATGTTTGATCAAGGACCCAATGATAAAAAAGGTAATGAAAAAGGTGGCTACCTACAAATAGAAAGATGAGTTTGGGGGAGTTGACATAGAAGGTTTTAAAGTCACCATTGTAGAATTGGGGGCCATCACTAGAGACATTGGTAATCACTTCTTTAAATTTTCTATAGATCACATGCTAACTTAGTCTAAAAGGGATAGTAAAGAAAAGAAAGAACTAAAGGGGTTGGTAATCACTATGGATTCTTATATAGACTCCCTAATGAATTTGGTCACCTTTCCATTGGTTTAGACTCCACAATATTTTGATCCCAATTCATCTGACAACTAGCAATTGTTGAAGCAAATGCAAAGGGGTAAATTACTCTCAAATGTAGTACAAGCGTGGATGGGATCCATAGTAAAATACGGTAGTAAATTTATTCTAGATTTTACTACCACATACATGGAAGGGGAGGTGTTGTTAGGTGAAATTAAAACCTTTGTGCTAGTGTGGGAGGCTAATCAAAATCAATTCCAAGCTATTGTGTTCCAAGTCCATGAAGTTGAAAAATATAGAGTGTTGAAGTTTTTGAACAAGAATCCCATGAAAATTGTAGACTCATGCATGTTTCTCATCCTCAAAAGTAAAATGGATTGGAAGGAGTAAATTTACAAAGGAGCCATTGAAGAAATGCAATCAGTAGAAGCTGAAATCACTGGGATGCATAAAGAACTCGTAAAATATATATTGATTGTTACCCCTACAAGAATCCTACAATTTGAAGATGACAACATGGACTATGAGGTTTTAAGAAAAAAATTCAATGATGTCATGACAGGAATCAGGGACAATGATACACCTACTTTCAGAGAATTCACCACCCTAGCTAACATCAAGTTAATTTTATATTTGAACAAGAGCCTCATGCTGAGACAAAGCCATAGGATTAAGTAGCTTTAGTGGAAAAAGGATGCTTGCAGGTCAAAGCTACTTAGCTTGAAAAATCCTTGCTCTTATGTGATGTAGGAATTTACAAACGCCTTTAGAAGCTAGTCAAGAAGACCATGGCGGATGGAGAGAAGGTTGGTGAAGGTGTTTAGTTGAAGATAGTTACCTTTTGTTTTGATTTTCAATCTGTTTTAAAACTATTTCTTTTTCTTGTAACTATTTCCAACCAAAAGGCTGGGCTTTAATGGAGGCCTTTTTGAGTTTGTAAAAACTATAGATGTTGGTGGATTTGGCTAGAACAGGGTTAGATTGTCAGTAGTGTAAGAATACTTTCATAAATTGAGTACTATTTTAAGTTGATTATGTGGAAATAGCAATAGAAATATATTAATATATATGAAGACCCTCTCTTAATGACTTTGTGCTGGAGAAGTCTTTTTGAATATATATATATATATATATATATATATATTATATTTTGTTGTGCTTTAAAACTTAATGTTTGGAGTGAAATCAATCATGGTTACTTTGTGGATTGTGATGGTTAATTCTGTATGATATCTACTATTATTTCTTTTGTTGTTCATTTATATTTTTCATTCCCCAAGTTTGGTTTGAGTTGTTGTAAAGTTTAAGTTCATAGTTAAATATTGCTTACTTGTGGAAAGACTGTGAGATTTTCACTTAATGATTTTTTGAATATGTGATCTATTACCTCACTACCCATGAGTACATGAGTGTCCCTTAAACACTTTTTGGTAAAAGTGTACATTTAGTTAATTTTGATCTTTTTGAATTCATTAATAAATTATTTGTAAAGAGAGTTGTACCTATAAAAATTTAGAGGGAAATGAATAATATGACATTCACCCAACTGTTGTGAACTTTATTGGTTTTTTAAGCCTTGAGCATAGATTGGATTTTGTTTTAGTAGGAAAATAAAATCTATTCACCAACATGTAGTGGTGAAGATTTTTTGATCTCATCCCCACCCCAAATTTACCTCCACCTTGAAAGGTTTCTAGGTAACCAAATCTTTGTTTTATGTGTTGATCATTTACATTTTTGTTTATGGTTGTGAGCAACAAATTAGATCTAATACATGATTTTTATTACATGTTTATGTGATTTTTGATATTGATGAGATAAGGGTTAGTGGCGAAAGATACCAGTTTGATAATTATTTAGAAGGTTAAAAGTTTTATAGATCTTGATTCACCCCCCTCTCTTAGTATCTCAATTCTTTTGAGATGTCATTTCGCACGATGCTTAATGACAAGAATCTTTTCAAACTCCTCTCTTGAAAAGATGATATGTGATAAGCTCCAAGGTTCTAGGTGATCTTGTGACCTACTAGAATCCACTCAGTAGAAGATAAATGCAAGTGTTCACAAGTAGGACTTTTCTAGTACAAACCAATTTAGGATAAGATGATCAATCTTCTTGCTATTTCAAAATTAACCACAAAAAAAAAAAGTTTTTGGTATTTTCTATTTTTAAATGAATGTAATCTAACAATACAAATATATGAATTTGTAATTTAACCAAGGGTTAGCAAAGAAAATAAAGAAGATAAAGTAACAAGAGATGAAAGTAAATGAAAGGAATTGAAAATTCCTAATGGACATAAACCATGGTAACAACACATCTGCAACTTAAATCATTAAAAAGATCAGGTAGGAAACCAATAACAATAGGAGCAGCGCTTTCTCAAATCCACTAATGCAATCGTTGATGGAAACTTAGTAAAATTGAAAGATGTTTCAATTCTTGTAAAATCACAAGGCCACAAAAAGTGTGCTCATGTGAGATGAAAAACTATCTAGGAACAAAAGGGTGATCTCTTCTCCAACTCTGTATTTCAATAGAATTTGTCAACACATTGCAAACACTAGAACTAATATATCGCACAATCAAATCAACAAAAAAAAAATTGGCTCTATTATTATCATGGACAAGAATCCGCAAAAAATAACACACTCCAACAAGAATAACTACACTCAGAATGAGAGCACTAATAACATATATTATTGTATCAAAATAATGGCCTAGAATACATGTTACATTCCTAAATTTATAAGAAATCATCTCCTCAATTTGTGTTGAGAGTGAGAGATATCTTCATGTAAATATATGCTTAAAACAAATAAAAAAAATCTAATTATGTGCAAACTAACTCTCTAAATGCTGCTAAGTAGGACTCCACCCTTGTTTATATCAATTGATGGATGCATGAGCCTTTACATGATTTAAAAACAAAGAATGAAAAAATAGATAAGAAGAAGGAATCTATAAGAGGATCAGAGAGTCTCTAGAGATGCAAAAATTAGAAGCTCAATCTTCTCTAGACATTTCTAGGAGTTAAACTACTGTCAGAATGGTTTCTAGTGCATGGAAATGTCTAAATTTGAAATTGACAATTAACCGTCAATGTACCTTTGACTTCTTCAAAATTTCTAGCATACCCTTGGAGTAGCACACCTTGTTCACCTTTGGAGTAGCACACCTTGCACACCTTTAGGGAATTTGTGCAAGGTACTCAATTCACCAAAAATTCAAAGTTCTCTATTTTGAAAATGGTTTCTGGGTTTTTCTTAGATAAGGTCTTGGATCACTCTAGTATACTTACTTTTCCCTTTTCTAATGATTTATACCCTTTTTATAGCCAATTTTTTTGATAGATTTGAACTCCTCCTACTTCTTTTATCTAAAATCCCAAGCCACTTATGTTGAATCTTATCATTAATAGTTGCACAAGATGAGGAAGTTGTTCTGGTTCATGTGTCCAACCTCTATATCTTTTCTGTTTAGTGTAAATTCATGAATCAAAACTTACATGTGACTGCTTTGAAGGTGAAGGTTACCAACTTAGGTGAGATCTCTATTGCTACTGATAATGAAGATGCTATGATGATTTGTGCACATGTGTGTTATGCACCACATCTTCATGTTATGCACATCTCCATGCATTGTGAAGTCCATTCCTTGATTTTTTCTTCTCTCTGACTATTTGATCCTTCCTAGTTAGAGATTAGGTGATCCAGATTATCTAGAATGCTTAAATTTTTGAAATCTTTTCATGTTTTTTAGCAAGATTTTCTAGGCATTTTTAATTAGCTTTTTTGAAGGTCTTCTACTCAAAATTTCAAGTCAAACAATTCATCGATCCCTCAAATTGGGTACCTAAAGGCTCACTATTTTAGGGATTAAAATTAGCTTTTTAGTTCTTCTTTCCAATGATGTAAACAATTTTGAATTCTAAGCTCTAGGTCAAAAGTTAAGACCCCAACAAGTTAAGGATGCCTTTCTATTTTCAAAAAGAAGCAAACATTAATTATCTTGTGTTGAAAAACCAAAAAGAGGACTCCTTAGAACTCAAATTGACAAAATTGGGAAAACACTAGTCAAAATAGTTAATTTTCCACCAAAAAGCTAGTTTTTTGTGCCCTAGTGCACCTAGCACACCTTGGAAGGTGCACTAGTGCATTAATTTGCCTTCAAAAATTGGCAAAGTGCATAGTTGCGCACTAGCACACATGCACATCTTTACAAGGTGCACATGGTGCACATGTGTGCTACTAGACACGTGCATCTATGCATTGTGCAAGTGAGAGAGGGGGGCAGGGGTGTGCATGTGCGCTAGGTGCACTAGTGTGCCTTTAGCACTAAAAATCACCCTTTTCTTTAAAAAAAATCTTTATTCTGACATCTAGGTTTCTCATTTAAAGGACTAGGGCTTGACCCATGCTCTAGATGGAGTTCCAAAAAAAGACCTAGGCCCTGAACTAAGGGTCTAGGAAACAAAAAAAATAAATTAGTAGGGGGTCCCTATTTCTAGGAGAAATGAGGTATGCGTTGTGAAACCACAACAAATTCCCAATAGACTTCCAACAATTGCTATCCCAGCTTTTTTCTCTTAATAGAAGTCTAACCACTTGAGAGACAAGATCTTGGAGATGAAGCATACAAGGTAGGAAAGATCATTGAAAACTAGAAACTTGAGATATATCTTATACTGTAGCAGCTCGAATTAGCAAGAGGAGAACTAAGGGAATCCCTAAAGAAAATAAAAGATTTTGAAATCATGAAAAATAATACACAATATCATGAAGACATTGAAGGTTTACTTGATGATGGAAATTCTGGTGAGAGTGATGCAACAATAGCAAATCTATTGGAAAATAACAACATAATGAATGAAGACATAAAATCACTAAAGAGAGAACATGAAATCTAGTTAGTATGATTGTGTGAAGTGAGTGAACAAAAAAAGAAATTTGAAGAGGATAAAATTTGTATATCTACAAGACTTGATGACAAGAATGGTGAAGTGCAAAGGCTTACTCAAAATCAATTTGATATGGCCAAAAGGATACTCCTTACAACTCAAGAGTTTAATAGAAAGGATGTGGAGATTGAAAATCTAAAATATGAGGATGAGCATCTGAGGAATGATCTAAAACATGAAAATTAATTCATTTACAAGTTGAATAAACCTAAAGAATTTATGAGATATTATAAAGAGATGATGAGATCACAAAGAAGACCCCATGTCACATCTGGCCTAGGCTATACTAAGCACCTATCATCTTCTAAGGAAGGTGAATAATCAAAGAGTGGAGGAAAAAGGAATGCAAAGCCAAATAACAAACCTACATGCTATCATTAGGGTAAGCTAGGCCATACATCAAACATTTGCAGAAGAAAGATTGGTAAGAAAAACCCTAAGCCAAAATTCATTGGTAATTTTTTTAACTACAACAAGCAAGGACGTCAAGCACATGAGTGTAGATCAAGAAGCTAGCAATACACCAGTTGCACCTAGATTTGAGGTTCATTGCTAAAATTGTTAAAAGTATGGACATAAAACTAAAAAATGCAAACAAAAAACAAAATCTAATTGGACATCCAAGAAGAAAGGGAATACACCTAAAAAAGATATCTCCTATAATTGGGATTAACACACATGGTAAAATGTCATTTTTGACATGATGAGTATGGTCATATTATAAAAATTTACATTAGAACACATTTCATAGATAAATATAAGAGTTGGATGAATGAAATGTTAGTTTTCTATAGCTATCACAAAATTTGGACATGTGAGGAAGAACTGCAGGACTCAAGCACTAGCAACTAGAAATGAATAGAACAAAGAAAAAGGAAAAGTTGGTGTCGAGTAGACCAAGAATAAGATGAATCAAACATGGAGAAAGAAGGAAGATTGCAACAATAATGAAAATTATTATGTTGAGATACCCAATCCAATGGATTAGGTAATAACACTATCTCAAACTAAGATAAGAAGGTATGTAAAGGACTATATTTTAAATGATCTATCATGCATCAATTCCTAAAATGTAACAAGGAGAAGTCCATATCTATAGGAGACAAGATGCATATAGATAGTTGTAAAGTGTGAACTAAGTAAAAAAATATATACTGAGCTAAAGCATTGTTGATGTCAAACATCAATATTCATGTCCGTAGTGATCGAGATACTTTGTTGACTAAGCTCCTCTATGAATCAAGCTATGATTGAGAATTTGAATGTTATTATGACCAAGTTGGTGAATTAAGAATGAACACCTAGTTGTCTTTGAATATTGAGATAGTTGTCATACATTGTGTATACCTACTATATGCACAAAGCAATAAATGCAAGGGTTTTTCAACTGTTTGAGTGGATATAGTAAATTTTATGTTCATTTCTTCACTCACCCAAAAATTTCAAGTATATAGAGTGATTCCGAGGTGATTCAAAGTAATTTTTGAGAATCTTGTAAAGATCTTGTGCATGTCATCGACAATAGTGAGTAGAACTAAGTAACAATTTGTGATGCTTATTTAAACCAAGTTTAATTATTTTGTGAAAGAATTTTTCTTAAGTTTCAAAACCCTAGTTTGACATGGCATCTACTATGTTTGTGAGTGGAAATGGGGCATTGAAGGATAGAAATGCACAAATTGTGAGGAATGATACATGCCTCCCACTTAAGATCAAGGCCTATCATTTGATCACAATGATTGGAGATGCATTGGCACATTGTCATCTATCCCTCCATGTATTATAATAGTACATGATATGAAATTCTACTACATGGAAATATAAGAGAGATTAGAGACTTTGAATTAAGGAATGTTTATGAAAAATTGTGTGAACATGAAGTTTTGAAGGAGGAGAACAAGGTAATTTCTGAGAAAGTTCCTACCCATGCCCTAGCATTTCCAAAAGTTTTCAAGGTTGAATGGATAAAAATCATTTTGAGCCAAATTCATGATATGAAGATATGGCTGGAGAATGGGCTAGTAAAGATAACAAAGTCAGTCATTTGACAAGTCATTGGCTAACCTACCCTAGATCATGTGAGGACCATGTGATGCCCTACTAGGAAATTGACAGAGGAACAAAAAAATGCAAAATGAAATGCTCGAGAGATGTCAATTGATGACATAAGTTCTACTAGTCAAGTTGACTGAATAGTGTACCCTATGCAGATTGTCAAGAAGGGTCACAACTATAATGTGGCTCAGTTGCAGTTGATTCAACTAGTAGAGTATTTAGGGGCCATATGGAAAGAAAATTACACTTCATGTAAGTTTGGCTCACTTCTGTTGTATATATTTTTTTATGTACAAAATTCATTTCCCATCATTGGTGAAGTGGTATGGGATAAATCCAGGTCTGTAACCAAGAAAATTAATGTTTAAATTGAGCAATTAGGTGAGAATTCAGAAACAATCCTGGATGGTTATTTTGATGAGTTCAAGAGAAAGATGAAGAACAAGATGAGAATTTCAAAGTTAGTAGTAGATTAGTAGTATGATCATATTTTCTTTATGGTAAACACTGACTACACCTATGACCAAGTTGTTATACCGAGGGTTGCATGGTTGAGGCCTATGCAATACAAAGTAAATATTGATGAGGTGTCTACAACAATGACAATTTTACTATCACAAGAAATTGAAAAGAATTCCAAGACCTTTGGCACACATAAGAATATTGTCAAGAAGGGTCATAGCTATGATGCAATAGAGTTGTAGTTAATTCAACTGGTAGAGAATTTAGGAGCCATAAGGAAAGAAAATAAAACTTCATGTAAGTTTGGCTCACTTCTATTGTGCATTTTTTTTATGTAAAAAATTCATTTCCCATCATTGGTGAAGTGGTATGGGATAAATCCAGGCCTATAACCAAGAAAACTAAATTTTACATTGAGCAATTAGGTGAGAATTTAGAAACAATCCTGGATGATTATTTTGATGAGTTCAAGAGAAAGATGAATAACAAGATGAGAATTCCAAAGTTAGTAGTAGATCACTAGTATGATCATATTTTCTTTATGGTAAACACTAACTACACTTATTCCCAAGCTTTTATACTGATAGTTGCATGCTTGAGGCCTATGCAATACAAAGTAAATATTGATGAGGTGTCTACAACAGTGACAATTTTACTGTCATAGGAAATTGGCAAGAATGCCAAGCCATTTGGTACATATAAGACTATTAAGATAAAAATGATAATGCAGGCAAAGGTTCCAAAGATGTACTAAAAGACAAAGAGAATGATTGAAGATCACTAAAGGAAAATGGGAAAATGAAGAGGGTGAAGAAGAAGATGAAGACAATAAATCCAAGGGAAAATAATTAGTGGTTGGTGAGCCTCAAGAACCTAAAGGAAAGAAAATATTTATTTTTGATCCACAGGCTAAGATTATCTTGAAGAAAGTGGTTATTCCATCTACTTCTTATAAAAGAGTCATCAAACAAGGATAAACAACAACATCTCCTGTAGCTGTTGAGCCCAAGAAAGGAACTATTAAGAGCACCAAGCTGGTCAAGGGAAAAACTCTAAAGAATAGGAATCAAGAAGCCAAAGAGATCAAGTAAGGTCAAAGGAAGAGACCAAAGAGAAACCTAGTTGTGAAATATGGTGATAAAGAGGAGGATGAAGTAGAAAGGACAAAATCTAATGATCTTAGTAAATCTCATATTGTACCTAGGTAGGATCCTCATGATATTGAAAAGGTACATGAAAATATTTGAGGTTCATTAAGCCTTTTAGGTTTTAAACATGTAAAATATGATTCTTTAGACAAAGGTGATAAAGAAAAAGTTGAGCAAGTAGTTTTGGACATGATGATTAATTTTAAGTATACTCCTATAGAGCTAGGTAAAGCATTACCAAAGGATTTATATAATAGGATAGATTCAAAATGGAAATGGGAATTATCTACTAAGAGACAAATAAGAGAAACAAATGTAGCTCAAATCATGATAGATTTAAGGAAGACACATATGTCTATAGCCTAAGGGATTATGCCCAGAAGTTTGTCCCCAAGACAAGGGCTTACAAAATTTTGAGAAATAAAGTTAAAGATGTAGTCTAGGAGAGTAATTTGGTATAGAGAAAGGCATTTAGATTGCTAGCACCAAGTATAGAAGAAGCAAAGAAATAAGATGAGAAAATTGAGTTGGACAATATTAATGATCTTTATAGTGATGCAAAATAATTTGTAGAAACTATATAAAAGATGGTTCAGGACAAGAAAAGTTCATTAAGGATGAGACTTCTGAAGTGACTCAAGTGTCAATCCAGTCAAAAGAGGTAGAATCTACTGAGACAAAACATGGAGACTGAGATCCAAATTCTATCAAAAATATGTTGATTGATACATCTAATTTAATATTAGTGCAAATCAAATAATATCTTAAGATTGGCGAATAAGGAACAAAGCAATAGTTAAGTGTAACAATCACTGAAACACCTATTTTTACAATTGACTTCAATGAAAAATTGGAATGAATGAAAAGGAAGACATTGATCATAGATGTTGAGGAACAAAGTTGATCAACAATTGAAGAAAAGAAAGGTGAAGAGCCTACTAAGGTTGATAACACCACAGATGGTCAGAACAATGTGTAGAATGATAAAGTAGATAATTATACTATTGGTGAGATCTAAGCACTAGTCTCAAAACCTATTATAGAGGGAAAAAAGGAGACAAAGCCAAAAAATGTTACAATGATCAAGGTGCAAGGTTAGAAAAAAGTAGAAACAAAGACATGGCTGAGTGTAAAACTCTCTACACAATCCTAGACTAGAGAAGGTGGTACACCTAAACAAGTGATTGTGACTCATAAGGAGTTGGTCTCACTAAGTATAGATGCTAGTGGAGAAATCACTCCATAGAGACCAAGTGTTGATATTCCATCACCCTCACTACAACTAGCACTACCAAACAACAACACTTCGAAGAAGAAATTGTTAAAGAAGAAAGCAACGTCACCCGGTAAGCCTGTAACATTAGATGAGGTTATAGTGCTTCTAAAATATGACACAAATAACATAATATATAAGTAGATGCAAATATTGCAAGACCTTTTGGCCAAGAAGTCAAGGCAAGAAGAGTTAAGAACACAACATCAATAAAAATACGTACTCCAAGAAATACAAAATATTTTAGTTGATGCATGTGATATTCAGGATGTTGATGATAAAGTTCCTATCATAGACCAATTAATGTATGTTTTTGAGAAGAGAAAAAGTGAGGTTATAGATTCACATTAGAAATTATTATATTGGTCTAAAAGGAAATTTGAGAAGCAAGTTTTGGAGAAAGTGTCAACTAAAATTAACATAAGGAAAGATGAACTTTCTAACGTTTTAAATAATATAGAAGGAGTAGTAAAGAATATTAAAATTTTGTATAAGAAATTGTGTGACATATTGAAATTCACACAAAATATTCAAGATCAAATTGAGAAATTGTAATTAGATTTGAAGACTACAAGACATTCTTTGAGCATGGACACAAGTACAAGCTCTATTCATTTTAATAGACTGATTTTTTGTCAAGGGAGGTCAATTGAATTACAATTCACATATGGAAAAATGAGAGATAAATTGGTTTCCATTCAGTCCATATTGATCCCTCATTTAGAGGTGATGTAGAGAGAGATAAAATTTTCAAAAGAGATAGAAAACTGAAATCCGCATCTCTCTACTATAGAAATTTTAGTTGAGTTACTTGCTTAGCTAGAGATTAAAATTTTAGTTTCAGAATCCATTCAACCAAGTTGGGATAGTGCACTTTCCATATTTATACAAATTCATAGACCATTTTTTATAAGTATGGTTTGACCTCTACACCCCGACAACCATAAGTGACAAAAACAAGGGGGAATGAGTATATGTAAGAGAGAGATATGTGAAGATGAATGTCAAGGTATGATAGTTTTAAAATTGTTAAGGACACTCATTTTTGGAGTCATGTATATATGTTTTCCATAGTGAAGTCTTTATGAAGACCAAGTGATAGTCTAAGGGGGAGTACTATTTTTTAGTTTTGGGATTTAATGTTGAATCATGACAAAGTATTTTTTCAAGTAATGTTGAAATTATTATATTGGTCTAAAAGAAATTTGAGAAGCAAGTTTTGGAGAAAGTGTCAACTAAATTGCTATAAGGAAAGTTGAAATTTATAACCTTATAAATAATAAAGGAGGAGTAGTAAATAATATTAAATTTTGTATAAGACATTATGTGACATACCAAGATTCACACAAGATATTCAGGATCAAATTGAGAAATTGTAATTAGATCTGAAGACTACAAGACATTCTTTGAGCATGGACGCAAGTTCAAGCTCTATTCATTTTAATGAACTAATTTTTTTGCCAAGGGAGGTTGGTTGAATTACAAGCCACATATGATAGAATGAGAGATAAATTGATTTCCATTTAGTCCATGTTGATCCCCATAGTTTTTTGTGTATTAATGTCACATACTTAGTCATTTATTGATAGTGTTGGTTGTTCATCACTATGACCAAGCCATCCTACTAAGGTCAAGAAATTTATTTAGAATTTTTCATAGTTTAGAAAAGGTCGAGCACTTCTATGGTCACTAAGTGCTCCTATGCATGCCAAGTAAGACAAAAGTTAGTTTGTGTTGAGAAACATAAGTTAGTTCATGTTGAGTTATACAGTAAATGTTAAGTGTTCAAAATCCAAGGGACAACATGAAGAACAAGTTATGACTGAGTGTTAGAGTGTTCAGGTGCCAAGTGAATGAGTTTTGATATACTAGTTTGGAATTGCACAAACATTGAGGTAAACAATTTTTGGCCAACTTTTGCATGTTTTAATGATCGAGGAGTAACATAAGGAGTTGATTACACATTATGAGTTGGATCATTAATCCTTATGCAAGGTGTTTAACAATGGTCTAAGTAGAAAAAGGGAGATACCTGGATCAATGATCTTGATCTAGAACCTTCTCTAGTTGGTTTTATAAGGTGGATTGAAACCTTAATTTTATGATGTAGAGTTTATGCACAAGAAGCAAAGTTTGGATGCCTAAGCAGAGTTTAAAGGTGAAGCAAGGCAGTGTGACCAAGCAAATAAGTGAAGTTTAGAACAAATTTATGTAAGATTAAGTGGAAAGAGGAGAGCTATAATTAAGAATTACAATGATAATCAGAGGATTAGGTAATGGTACATTTTTGTAAGTGAATCTGGGTAAATCTCTTAACAAAATGGTCCGAGCAAGCCTATGTAAATCTCCTAACAAAGTGCTTAATTTTTTGTAAGTTTTAAATCCTTTAATCAAGTTAGACTAAATAATTCTTGTAAGCTCTTGGAGGGAAAACCCCTCATAGGGTATATCATTGGAAGTGATCAAAATTGTATCCCTAATAGGTGAACTTTGTTACAACACTAGTGAAGATTTATGGGTCTCATCCCCACCCCAGTTTTACTTTCATCTTGGAAGGTTTTTGGGTATCCAAATCTTTGTGTCATGTGTTGATCATTTTCTTTTATATTTATGGTTGTGATTAGTAGATTAGATCTAATATATCATTTGCAATACATATTTATGTGATTTTTGATATTGATGAGATAAGGGTTAGTGGTGAAAGATATCACTTTCATAATTTTTTAGAAGATTAAAAGTTTTATAGATCCTGATTTACCCCCTCACCCCTACCCACTCTTAGTATATCACTTTCTCATTAGACTTACAGCATTGACTAGAATTCCACACACACTTGCTAGACTATTCAATTCCATCCCCCTTTTTCAAAGATAGTTTCCCCTAGTTCTTCCCTTTTTCGTTTTCCTTGTGTGGTTCATAATAAGGCACAAACCTTATTGGGAAAGAAACTACACCTCTTATTTTTGTAGTGCTTATCTCTCTTATTTTTAATCTTGATGTAATAAGATAGAATTTTGTTGGGAGCTTGATGATTTCTTCCCTCTTTAGTCATAATAAGATCTTCTCTTTTCTCTTGATCTACTTTACTCTGAGTATGAGGAAACTCATACTCCCACTAAAGTGGGGATTAAATGTACCATCTTGAAATATATGCACTGACATTTTAAGACCTTTTAGCTCCCTCCTCTTCATGATTCCTTCTTCAAACCATGGATATTCTAATGCTTTACTCTCTTTTTGTCTTCTCTCTTCCATCTGCCATAGATTTCTATGGTACCCAAGACTTGTCCTCCTAGACTAGGTTGAGTCAAGTCAACATAGGACAACCTTGTCCTCCCATGTCAATGTAGTCCTTGGAAATTCCAAATATCAGGTCCTGAAAGTCCTTGGGGGATTAATTACTTTTTGACCTTTATCCAGTCGACTAATATTGTTTTCTTGCCCAAAAACTCATATATAAGGAGACTTGGAGGCTTTATTTTCATAATTGATATCTCATCTCAAATATCATGAACATCAAGCTCTCAATCTCTTTCTTTCTAGTTAATATTTTAGTCTTTTTCATTCAATGACTTGAAGCATTCAAGCATTTTTCAAGCATTCAAGCAAGAAGACTTCTATCTAGCATTGGAGAATCCTATTGATATAAAAGTCTGCACCCTTGCTTGAGGTATGACCCTCAAGCAACCTTGTGTAACATGGAAATGACCTCCAAGTGTGGGACTTGTGCTCTATGGTTGAATCTCTAGAGAAGGTTGACTTCCTTACAATCAAGATCCACCGTACTACACTTTGAAGGAAAAGGGAGAAGGAGATGTAGGAAAGAAAATTATTGAAGATAATCTAAAGGGGGTGATGCACCTAGATTGAATGGTAACAACTCTATCTATAGATGTACTACACATCAATGAAACACCCAACTACACTAATCTTAACTCTATTCTACCTACTAAGAAACCACATACAAGTTTGGAACTAATTGAAGTGTTGAAAGGAAAGGGATTTCACTATACAACAACTGCTAGTAGACTTGACATAACACATCGCTCTCAAAAGATGAAAAAGAAACATTCTAAACAAGGAAATAACATGCACAAATTAATGAATGGAAAGAAGAGGTAAGAACATAAGTATTTCATTAATGGAAGGAAATATTAAAAATCATAATGCTACTACAAAACACAGACAAGGAAGAACATTTTACAAATATTTACAACTACCTTTTATAGAGTTCAAGAATAACTCTAAAAATGATTTCCCTAAGGCAAAGCTCAACTACTACCATTAAAGCCATAGAGAACAATCACTACAAATTTGGGGAAGATTTGATCACGATACACATCTAGATGCAAGAGATCTGATCATATGGGCAAATTTGAGCCTTATGAAGAAGAAATGATGACCAACATCATCTTGGTTGGGTATATGGATAGGAAAGTGATGGGAGGAGTAAAATTGCATTGAATAAGCATGGAGAACATTAGAAGGTAGTTACAGTTAATCAAAAAGATCAATTTTCCATTAACACTCTTAAACATTGACGACCAGATAACTGCAACTTTACATTCTTTTCACTGCTTTGTGGTCTATATTTTATTTTTAGCCACTAACCATGTGACTGAATACCCATGGGATTTCACCTCTTATATGAATTTAATCACACAGTTACTACATCTTACTAACATTTAAACTTAACATTTGCGATCATGTGAATGCCATTAATTCATGAAGTTGTGACTTTGAACACCTTTATGCCTTTTAGGCTTTGCCTCTATGACCACGTGACCACTTCTTTACTTATAATCTATTCAAAACTTTGTAAGTTCATGACTTGTATTAATTGATAACAAATTTTCTTTTTGACTGTGTGACTGAAGGGTCCCTCATGTTCTTTGAACTTGGTTGTCGGTTCATGGCTTATCTTTACTGACTTTCCTTAACATCATGACTTAGTGATCACCATATTCTACTTTCATTCTAACTACATTGCATGGTAAATGTCTAATTACATCTTATAATTATTAACTATGTGACCATGCAATCAAGTATCTTTTAATTGCTCTTGCTAGGTCGTAGTGTGGTTTGATTTTCTTCTTCTTAACATCGTGATTAAGCAATAATTCTATCTTTTCTTTATGCTAATTATTTTTTTGGGTCACTGACCTCATAGCTCTCATCCTTTTTGATAGCATGAATGGGAAAACAAACATTTTATACACTTTATGAGAATGATTTTTGGGTCAAAACTTATTCCTCTTGCTACTTAGCTAACATCGTGACTGTGTAATTTAACACTTTCTTAACCTTTTTGCTTGGTCATAGTCTGAGAACTAGATACTTAACTTAACCATGTGACCAAGTGAAAAAAGAAATTTTAGCTGCATAACTAGTTTCATGAGTTCACACTTCATTCTTCATAACATGACTAAAATAGCTTGACCATGCAACTCAAGACTCTTTGTGGGCTTCTAACCATTTTTATGTAGTTGTGGTTAACCTTCAAGCTTTATCTTTTGAGGCCTTGACCCTGCAAGATGAACATTCATCCAGTCACTGTCAAAACTTAACATATACTCTTATTGAGGTGACGATGCGACTGAGGCCTTCATTGGCTACTTCACTCAATTGTGATATAAGAAGAGCTTAAGTGATTAACCCTTATGAATCAATGACAAAAGAAAATTTAGCATTTGGTATCACTGTCGCAACTTGAATCTTTATATGATAAAAAAGTCTTAAAAGATTTGGGGCTAAAAAGGGAAATTCAAAGGCTCTTGTCATATCCTCATTGACCTACATGGAAAAATAAAAATTTCAACATACACAAACCATGGTTGTCACCTTGGAAACTTGATCTTGGAAGGAGGGGAAAAATGGTCAAAAAATCCTTTGTGATCATTTCCTCTTCAAGATCTAGCACATTTTTGGCCATTAAGGGAGGATATCTACATTCAATTATTCATCCTCTTCATTGATGCATATCCATATCCATGGCACCATGGTGGAGTTATGATAGATCCATTGTAAAGTGTGGAGATATTGTAGATTCTCAATTCAAGATCTACATTTGGGAAAGGTGTTAGTTAGGAAAGGTGAATCCTAACATTTATCTTCTTCTTTACAATCTTTTACATTTATATTTTTCATTTATGGTTAACTTATCAACATAGGGATTGACCAAGGCAAAGCCTTATCAAACCCCAACCCCAAACCTTTCTTCTATGTATTGCTTTATAGGTTGGGAGAAAAACAAATTGTAGATCTAGAACCTATAGTTCAAAATATTTCTGGAGTCATCAGTTTTAGAGTTTTGGACTACGTCAACCTAGTTAAAGGATTTACTTCCATGTCAACCTAGTCCTTCAATCTTGGATTTTGGGGACATTTTTGGGTTTTGTTCCTTTTGTCATTTTATTTTGTGTTCAATGATGAGAAGTTCATAAAAGTTTGAAATATAAAAGTTATTGAGCATAAATACATCTTTCTCTACTCATTTCAAGGTCCTAAGAGAGTGTATTTCCTTTTATTGCATTCCTCTTTATGACACAGATTTAGTATTAGCACCCTTCTCACTTTGGGTCCTAGCTAATATAATTTGGATTTTAAGTGGAAGAATACTTGGAAATCCCCCTCTTTCCCTCATATATACATATTCAAATGGCTCAGTGCCTTGTAAAGTTGAAGTCTACATCCTATTAAAGTGATTCCATTTTACCCCTAAACACCTCTCTCTTATACATCTTCATATCTTTAGCTCAAGTTCCTTTAAACTTCTTTCTCCATGCACTGTTCTCTGATACCAATTGTTAGATAATTGAGAAGGGGTGGGTGATGAATAAATTATGTTCATTTATCCTATATTCCCTTTGAATACTTTCATACCAAATCAAACTTTATTAACATCAAAAGTATCTACTCGGTGATCTCATTGAACTTCACAATTTATATTTATAATAATTTCATTCTAGACTACTAATTCATTGTTCCTTTATTACCAAATGTCAGTAATAAAACTATTCTATTACCTAGTTGTTACCAATCATTTACCAAGTTGCTATAAAAAGTAAATATTATGAAAATCAACTTGCAACATAACTACATTCACACATTTAACAATAATTATTTTAACGTGGAACCCCGTAAAGGGAAAAATAACCAGGGATCGACAAGCCAAAAATATTCACTCTTCTTAAGTGAGATCTTCTAGGAGCCAACCTTGTTAAAGGGTTATATACACATTGTTAATGCAACCTGATTAGAGGATTTACACCAAAATATCATCTAGACCTTATCACTCTAGATCCTATCTAAAGAGTGGCCTTCTATAAAGGACTTATAAGCACCAATGATTGATGTTACCATATAGGATTTCATAAACTTATTTAGGTCCACTCGGTTAAGAGATTTTTCTACTATAATGGTAAGAAAGTAATAATATAAATTGATTTTTTAGGTTTAGCACCACCTTGCTTGTTCAAATATCTATTCTCCTCGATATCTTATTGGTCTCTTCTCTCTAATCTCTTTACTATTTGATTCACTCCTTTTCTCTTCCACTTTGTCTTGACTCTACTTTTGGTCTTCTCTCTTCTCTTTTTGGTTCACCTTTCTTCTTGTAGCTTCAAAAACTTTTCACTTTGTTATCCTTTCTTAACATTCAATCAACATTAAACCAACAACCAACAACCTTGTCCAGTACTCCTTATATTGTAGTCTCTCTCCTTCCAAATTCTTCTAGGTTTTATCACTTAAGCACAATTGTTGATCTCAGACTCATTGCATTTAGTTACTTAGAGAATAGAACTTTTATAAAAGTTTGTGCTCATCCTCATCCTTCTTCAATCTCCATCATCATATCTTCATTGTATTTTTTCAACTATAGATCTTGTAACAAACTTTGACTCATGCCGTTGAACTTCTCAAACATTCTTTATTTCCACCAAAAGTTGACCTTTGAATCTATCTTTATAAACTTTTTCTTCTTTTTACTCAATGAACATAATATTTCACTTAGGTAAAACAACACTTGGATAATACCAAACTTACTCAGTTAATGTTGAAATTTCAACTTTTCTTTTTCAACTGCTCAGTGACAATTGTAGTCACTCACTAAATATTGTCTTTGTTCTTTCACCTTATCACTCGATATATCTTTTATAGCTCATTACATTACAATACATATTGTAAAATAATCAAACCAATATTACATTATCACTATACAACTCATTCAAGTTCTCATCAAATATGATACTTATCAACTAAATCATTAACATAATTTATTCATATCCTCTTCATTAATCAAATGATATGGCACTCTACTAAAATAGCATAATGTCTAATCAACTAAGACTTTACATCAATGACAACGTAATAACTAATATGACTATTTTACATACAATCATAGAATTCTCTATTACATCATCAATTTAGACTAACATTGTTCAACTAGATGATAGATTATTCTAGTTGTTCTTCATCTATAACATCTAGAGCAACTCATTTTTCATAACAATAATCTTGTGGGTAGAAGTATCCTACAACCTATACCCCTTTCTACATAATGATACAATGCAAGGTAGGAGAATCCCCAAAGGAGATGTCCTAGCCCCTAGTAAATAACCGCGTTATGGAAGAATGAATAATAAAATAGATAATTAGATCCAAAATAATGCCAATTCTCATAATATAATAATAAGATTTACATCCAACATGCATGACTATAAGGCCTTCTAGGTTATGACCAAATACATAAGCAATTTCAATAGTAATTCTGGAAGATCCCTCAAGATCCAATCCCAATTCTAGCTAGTCAAGATCCACACTTCTGTAGAAACCTCGAAGGAAGATCTCAACTTGTGCTTGCAAGCCCACCAAGCAATCTCCTTATTTTCCAACATGCAGCTACTAGCTCTTCTCAAACTTCATCCAAGATCCAAGTGTAAATTGCCTCACATTCAATGCTCTATCCACACACTCTAGAAATATTCTCTCACTCATCTACTCTATCTTTCATGCTCTTCTCCAGGCTAGATGATAATCACAATCCTACTGTAAATTGCCTCACATTTGATGCTTTGTCCATAGACTTAGGAAATAATCACACTTCAACTACTCCCCACACTCACTCCTCTAGATGAATGAATGAATAATGACTAAATACATCACCACAACCCCCTACTTATACCCAAATAAGCCACAACTTGGCCTCCAATAGAAATTAAATACTAAATGCCTTTAATGTCTTATAATACTTATTAAATACATCAAAAAAAATCAACCAAGACCCAAATAGGTCCACACAACTCCACAAAAATCCCTCCAACATATAGGATGACCCACTGCCTTGGGATGCTTGTGCATCATACTCCCAAGGTGTGAAATGAAAAGTGTGTCCCACACTTTGATGTTCAATGAAAATAAATCCACAATCATCTTCATCTTCACCAAAGGCTTCCACTCCAATAGGGACAAGAAAATCAACATGCAAATCATCCACATCTGCATCATTATATCAAGCACCGGAATCTCAACCATCCAATCAACATGCTCACTACTAGGAACAAACTAAACATAATTATTCATTAGTAAACCATCATCCACATCAACAAGTGAATCCACACCAACAACAACAAAAAACTCCATATAAACAACAATATGTAACCCCTCAACAACATATGCCAAACTCTCAACAACATCCATCTCATTGCTCACAACAAGATGCTCTAGAACACATAACTCATCACCAACAACAACCAGATCATCCATGACCAAGTGTTTTTCAATCTCCATGTCAAACTCAAATAATTGATCATGAAAACCAATCTCCATCCCAATATCAACAAGGTTACGAATATCCTTAGCAATAGACTCCAGTTGCTCTGTAGGTTCTATATCAAAGTTCACAAACTAATCAACAAAACCAAACTCTTCTACCTCAACCTTGCGGTGCCATCTTCTCTCTCAAACAAGTCTTCTAACAGGCTAGTCAACTCTCTTCCAGATTGATAGACTCCATCTCCACAAATATCTATGAAACTCAACCATTCCTTCCTTAACTTGATGAACCAAACTAATTTTAAACCGAGAAGACATCTCTGAAAACCTCTTCTCCACCACATCAAAAAGATTCACAATCACCTTAGGGTCTAATCCTCTCAGAATAATCTTCAAAGATCTTTGCAAACCCTTTTCTATAAATCACCAACAAATCAATCTTCCCAAACAACAAGTTCTTGGCAAAAACTACCTCAAATTCAACACTCGGTCTACACACTCAGGAAAAACCTTCACTCTGATATCACTTGATGTAGTGCAATTTAGGAGAATCCCCAAATGAGATATCCTAGCACCCAAAAAATAACCACATAATGGAAGAATAAATAATGACACAAATAATTATATCCAAAATAATGCCAATTCTCATAATATAATCATATGATTTACATCCAACATGCTTGACTATAAAGCCTTTTGATTAATGACCAAATACATCACAAATTACAATAGTAATTTTGCAAGATCCCTCAAGATCTAATCCTAAATCTATCTAGTCTAGATCAACACTCTGGTAGAAACTTCCAAGGAAGATCTCAACTTGTGCTTGCAAGCACACCAAGAAATCTCCTTGTTTTCCAAGTTGCAACTACTAGTTCTTTTCAAACTTTATAAAAGATCTAAGTATAAACTACCTCACATTCAGTGCTCTATCCACACACTTTGGAAATCCTCTCTCACTCAGCTAATCTATCTTCCATGCTCTTCTCCAAGTTGGATGATAATCACAATCCTGTTGTAAACTGCCTCACATTCGACGTTCTAACCATAGACTTAGGAAAAACATGCTCTTTAGCTACTCCCCATACTCACTCCTCCAAATGAATGAATGAATAATGACTAAAGACTTCAGCATAACCCCGTACTTATACCAAAATAAGCCACAAGTTGGCCCAGTAAGCTACAAATTAAATATCCCTTACATTAAATACTTGAAGAGCCACAAGTCGGTCTCCAATAGAAATTAAATATCAAATGCCTTTAAAGGCTTACAATAATTATTAAATCATCAAAAAAAAATTAACCAAGACCCAAATAGGTCCACATAACTCCACCAAAATCCCTCCAACATACATGATGATCCACTACCCTACGATGCTCCTGCATCACATAACTAGGTAGAATATTGTGGACTTTTTGTCCAATTTATTTCTACTCTCTTTAGGAATATTTGCATTGGCATAAGAAATAAAAACATGAAGAAATGAGTATTCTATTAACTTAAATTTCTAGATTTCTTCAAGAGTTTTATTATCAAGAGAAGTAGTGGAAGATCTATTGATCAAGAAACAATAAGTGTTAATAGCCTCACCCAAAATTTATGCTCCAAACAAACATTGATTAGCATACATCTAACTAATTTTATAATTATATGGTTCATGTGTTCAGTGCCACCATTTTCTTGTGGTATCATAGCAATTATCATTTGTCTTGCAATCCCATGCTCACTATGAAATTGGCTAAATTCTGGTGAACACAAATCACCTCCGTTATCTATTCTTAGACATTTAGTTATCTTACACTTCTTATTCTCTACCATAGTTGTGAACCTCTCATAACTAGATAACACTTTAGATTTCTTCTAGAGAAGCCATGTCCACATTGTAAGAGAATTGTCATCTATAAATGAACAAAATATGATGAACCTTCAATAGATGTTACATGAGATTCCCCAGTATCTAAACGAATTAAATCCAAAACATTTTTGCTTCTAGTAGTACTTCTAGAAAAATATATCCATTATATTTTCAAACTAGAAATATTCGCAAAAGCTCAAATCTTTAATTTTAACATCTAAGAGGAGATTCCTGTCTAACAATTTCTTGAGAACTCATTTACTCATATGTCCTATTCTTTTATGGTAGGTTTCCAAGGAGTCCACCTATGCATCAATTACCACAACAACCTCTCCACTATCACTTTTACCAACCAATCTATAAAGATTGCCAAATTTTACTCTCTTTAGTGCAACCTAGACTTCTTTCATTACCTTTAGACAACTATTTCCACCACTAAATTGAAATTTTTTTCATTAAAAACTCTAAGTCAAAGAATATTTTTCATTAAACCATGCACACACATAACATGCTTAATAGTTCTAACTACTTCATTAAACATCTTAATTATTACCTCTCCTTTACCAATGGATTATGTAAGAATTTGCCTAAGGGAAAAATTCACCCAGGAACTAAAAACTCAAACACAAGCACAACTATAGACCAAGAGAGAGAGTATGATTAGAATGATGATATATTCAATATGCAATGATAAGAGTACACTAGGAGTGCCTGCATATAAAGGCTTCTAAGATACATCTAGAATACCTCATAATCAACACCATGATATGTCATACAACTAGGCACATGTCCACCAGATATGGGTTATCCTCCATTAAGCATGAAAGTATGTGCAATGATGAGAGGATAAGCCTACAAGGGTGTGACACACAAATCAATGTTGTAAACATTGTGTGCTAAAATAGAGTTGTGTACTCCTATGTTGTCAACATGACAACTCAAAAAGGTTTGCAAACTCCCAAGTGTCTCACAAATAAAATTAATAAAATAATGCATTAACCTAAGCAAACTTAAGTAAGTGTAAATAGTGAATACTAATTTACACCAAAACCCCCCTTAAGTGCAACTTAAGGGAATGACCTTAAATTTATGAAACTAGGATGAAGATGTAGAATGGATCCTGACTATTAGGCCATGTTAGGTACCCATGTACATAATGATATGCAATCTCTCATAAAGCGAAGAAAGAGGGAATACCTCATGGGAAGAACCCTTCCCCAAAAAGAGAGATAAATAAGGATGCATCGATGGATGGAGTAATCAAGACCCCCCCATTATGATATAAATCCAGTATATACATAAGAGAATGAGAGAAGGAAGAGAGATAGAATAGGCTCCCCCCAAAAGAAGAATGCCAACAAATGAAAGCTGCTCCAAGGAAGAAGCCGGTCCAAGAATACTGGATGATGTTCCTCCCCTTAGGAAGAAACAAAGGCAAAGGTACAATCCTAAAGATGTATGTGGCCCTGAAACATGCTCAAGTATCCCTGTGCTGATGTTGGTGTTCACCCCTTCCACCTGTGTTGAAAAGAATGAATGCAAATCAGGCAAGAATGTATGTTGAACCTATTCCACTAAACCATTTGTCTCCTCTACTAACAAAGAGACCTCCACTAATTATTGTTCATAAGGATCCACAATCATGCCAACTTGTACAGATTGATCATGTAGAGAATGGACATGAGGGTTAGAGTGAGCCCTCACAACAACTGTAGAAGGATCACCTTCATCAATGAGAAGATCTAAGTCCTCAAGTCTGTCTCCCAAGTCAACTAAAGTTGGAGCTAGAAGACTTGTACCATGTTGTGATGGACCTTTCACTATTTCAATGTAAGCATGTGGACTGGGTTGATGTGACCTCTCACTGCAACTGTCAATAGAACCCTATGTGTCTAAACCTGTTGAAGCACTATCCTTGGTGTCATTATTAGTTTCCACTGTGTATGATGTGCGGAGAGGAGTAGAGGACAAGCTAGGAGAACTTTCCTCAAAATGAACATCCTTCTTCACAAATATCTCATGAGTCTCTGGATCCATAAGTCTATAAGCCTTTGCTTTGTCTTCATATCCAATGAAGGTACAAGGCCTAGGTGTTGGTTCCTTGCAACTCTTGGAAGATAGATTTGCCCATGCTGGACAACCAAAGACTTTAAGGTGACTTAGAATTGGTTTTCTACCCCACCATGTCTCAAAAGGAGTCTTCCCATCTAAGGCATTATGAGGAGACTTGTTAAGTATGTCAGTAGCACTGCTAATGGCTTTAACTTCTAATGTAGGATCAAGAGATTTGGCTTTAATCATGCAACTTTCCATGGTCTTGAGAGTCCTAATCCTCATAGCTACAACATTTGTCTTATTTGGACTGAATGCTGGTGATTTCTAAAGATCAATCCCCTCAATTCTACAAAAATCCTTAAGTCTTCTGTCTACATATCTGTTCTCATTGTCCACCCTTAGTACCTTGATGGCTTTCCTTGACTTGTGTTCAACATGAGTCTTGAAGTCTTGAAGCTTATGAACCACTTCACTCTTGTGATGAAGGAAGTAGACCCAAGTGAATCTAAAAAATTCATCAAAAAATGTGAGTATGTAGTAGCCTTGGTTGATTGAAGTCACTACAAAGGGTCCTGCTAAAACCATGTGGACTAGTTGAAGAACAATTGGAGCTCTAGAAGACTTCCCTTTATCATATTTCTCCTTCAGATTCATATCCATTGAACAAGATGAACACTCTCCCTTAGAAAAGTTTATATGAGGTAGACCTTTGACCATATGTTTTGAGCAAAGTTGCTAAAGAGAGCAGAAGTCAAGGTGACCAAACCGCTCATGCCATAAGTTGATGTTTAAAGTAGAGTGAGTCAACAAAGCTTGAGAAGGACTCTTAGGTGCAAAGTAGGAGAAGGAATAAAGCCTCTTATCATCATTGACTTTCCCCACTATAACCAATGAATCATCTTGTAGAATTTGCACCATCACTAAATCTGGAAGGAACTCAACTTTATGACCATCTCCAAGATGAGTGATTTGGTAAAATGATAGGAGATTGGAGCTAAGATTTGGAATGTAGAGAATATCTTTGAATTCCCCATTTTTCGTTTCCACATGTCCTTTCCCTTCAACTTCCATTTTAGTATTATCTCCCACAAATATTTTTGGTACCTTAGACTGCTTCAAAGAAGAAAAGTCTTCCATTGAAGAACCCATATGGTAAGAGGTACCTGAGTCAAGTATCCATTCTGAAGAAGAACTTGTGTTTGCCATAAGTGCTTGCCCTTTACCATTCGAAGAGGTTGGAGTTAAATCCTTGGAAGTACCTGGCACTTAAATCTTGTTCTTCCTGAGTAGATTTTCCAACTCATCAATTCTTTTTGTCTTGCAATGATGCTCATCATGATTTGGCTTTTTGCAATATGCAAAAAAGAGTTTATCCTTATTTTCATTACTTCCCTTCTTGTTTGAAGAAGGACCACCTTGTTGTGAGGAGGATTTTTGTGTCTCAAATTGTTTTTTTTTCTTCCACTGCTTCTTCTTGTTATTGCTTTTCCCTCCTTGACTTGATTTGTGCTCATCACCAACCACCAAGGCTTTGGTCGTTGATGACTTGAGAAGTCCTAAATCCATCAAGTGAGATTGTTCAGTAATCAACATCTCTATAAATGCATCAAATGAAGGCTTTTGGTAAGTAGATCCCATGGTCAACTTGTGAGTATTAAAACTTAAAACAAAGTTAGTGTACTCAAAAAATAGCCTCTTTAGGATGTGATGAATCAACCTATCATCCTTCATGGGATTTCCACAATCCTTAAGAAGTGTTGTATACTCATTGGCTTTGATGATGTAATTCTAAATTATGTCAAAATTCTTTGGATCCAAGAGAAATAGATCATCTTCAATCTGAAATCCCTTTTCTTCATCCACTTTACCATACAACTATTCAAGTTTATCCCAAGCTTCTTTGGATTTTGAACAATTTTTAATGTGAAAAAGAAGATCCCCATGTACACAACTCTTGATAGCTCCTAAACCCTGTTGATCTTGAGTTTTCCAATTAATGAGTTCTTTAGCATCAATAGGTTTGGTAATTGTACCATCAACATAAAGACTATATCATTTTTCCATTAATCTACTCTATGCAATATCTTTCCATGTAGAATAGTTGCGTGAAGTTAGAGGAGGACATTTAAAACCCATGATGTAGAATTGAAAAGAGCACAAAAGAGAGACACAAAAAAATAGTACACACCCCCCCTTTTCACTAAATCAAAAGCCCCCTCCCCCAAAAAAGATGCTTTTAGCACTTTATAAGTAGTGAGTGTACAATGGGCCACTTATCAAAATGAACAAAGTGGACTTTTTGATTTTTCTTTTACAACTACCTCATGAGGCTTAAATCTATCACTGAAGCACTATAGCTCAGATTTACAACAATTCTGAAAAAGAATCAAAGCTTTACAATGCTAAAAAAGGCCTAATTCTAAAAGCAAGAAATTGGTCTACACAACCCTAGAATCTAACTTCAGATTTGGAAATTAGATGAAAACATATGCACTTAAAAAAAAATAGAACCTAAAAAAGTGAATAAATGTGCCTATACGGAGCATTTGAAGTTGCAAAATGCAAGATTATGCAAGTAAAATCACCAAAAAATGCAATTTCTGCAAAATCTGTGCACCAAAACTAGAAAAAAACACCACCACTAGAAAATTTAAGAAATTTTACCCAATTTCAAAAAAATTGCACTTAAATTAGGGTTCAGATGTTTGAGTTATGGGCTCACAAATTCAAGATGCCAAATTGAAAAGCAATTTGGAGAAGGGTCTGGAGCAAAAATTGTGATTCCAAATTTGACGGTCAAACAACCATCACTATAGTTGTAAAATGATTGGGTTTGACAGTCAAATGGGTATCAAATTTAAACTAGTGAAAGATGATGTTAACAAAAAATTTGGGCCCCCTGTTGATGTGTTAGGTTGACTGGATGTTGACTGGGCTTCCATACTATATAGAAAAGTACACATGGTGGTCATACTGATGCTAATGTGGTAGTAATCAATGGGTTCCATGTGGCAATGTGGTAGTCCCACAATGCTAATGTGGACTCCAGGGAATATGGGTTGTCTACGTGTCGATGATACATGATAGGAAGAGTTGGCATCCTTTGTATTTGACTGGGTGAATGGATTGAAGCCATGTGGATAGTCACTGTATTGGAGTTTGCAGACTAGAACTAGTTACAAATGACCATGTGGTGGGCAGGGGAGGCTGTGTTACTGTATGCATTGCAGACAAATCTGACTCGACTAGTGGTCTGGATGTAGGGCTTTTACACGTGGTAAATAAAGGTGAGCGTAGGAGTTCAGAAATAGTCACTGCCTTTTAAAAATACAGGTGCCAAAAATTCAATCACAACATTGAGAAATGCCTTGTCGCTAGCTGGAGTTTAAATCAGGGCCTATAATATGCAATATGCGCTAGATTTTGTGAAGTCAACTTTGGAAGTCTTTGGGATTTATCCCACTTTGAAAGTGGGGAAACACTTTGTACTATTTTTATTGAAAAGGCCATAGATAGTATAGTGAAAATAACTCCGCCACCAATGAAGAGTTGTTTCGACTGCCAAACGTAACTGCCAATTGAATATTTGCTCATCGGATGTTATTGGGCCACCGGGAGGGTTGGTAGAAAATTGCATAGTTTGTTGCATATTCTAAATTTTGACTATAACTTTGACAGTTCTAGCCAAATCTAAATGTTGTGCAATTAAATAATAAACTCTCCAAATGGTAGAGTCGGGGTGTTAGAGCCCAGTTTTTCTTTAAAAAATTCTCTAAATTTTTGCAAAAATATTTTGATGGAAAATAAATAGTAGAGAAATAATAATAAATATAGATCCAAAAATGAATTAATAAGATCTGCAAATGACCATACTCAAGCTATAAATCGGGGCCTTTGAGTTCCATTTTGCAAAAAAAAATTGCCTCATGGTCAACTTTGGGCCAGGGTAGCTGAGTTTATAGTCAATTTTCACCAAATCAACATTTTGGACACAATAGTAAGGTCAAATCTAGCTCTAGACAGTCTCAATTTTTGTAGTACTCCAAATTTGGGCTGAGGTTCTGAAACAAGTGTGGTCTCGAATGGCTATGTGATGAAAAATCTCCAAGCTTTGATACCATGTAAGAATTTGCTTAAGGGCAAAATTCATAAAGAACTAAGAACTCAAACACAAGCACAATTGTAGACCAAGAGAGAGTATGATTAGAATGATGATATATTCAATATGCCATGATAAGAGTACACTAAGAGTGCCTATATATAAAGGCCTCTGAGATACATCTAGAATGCCTCGTAATCAACAACATGATATGTCATACAACTAGGCACATGTCCACCAGATATGGGTTATCCTCCATTAAACATGAAAGTATGTGCAATGATGAGAGGATAAGCCTACAAGGGTGTGACATGCAAATCAATGTTGTAGATACCATGTGCTAAAATAAAGTTTCATACTCCTATGTTGTCAACATGACAACTCAAAAAGGTGCACAAACTCCTAAGTGTCTCACAAACAAAAATAATAAAATAATGCAAAATAATTAAATAATGCATTAACCTAAGTAAACTTGAGTAAGTGTAAATATTGAATACTAATTTGCACCAACAGATTCATATAGGTTGTCATTTACCATATAAACTACACATCCACCACAAGCTCAACAAGAAGAAACCAATCTCATTGAGGAGTCATATGAAAAGAAATGCCAAAATCAAGAATCCAAACATGGAGTAAATAACTTCTCAAATTAGCACTTATTACATTTGCATCTTCAAATGGTATCTAAACTTTTGTCATATTTTCTTTAGATATAGTTGAACCATGAATATTCTTGGTTTCTTTTGGCAACATATAATCCTTTTTGACATGTCAATTTTTTCCATAGTTCTAACACTTCACCTTTTTATGTCCCTTGAATTTGGACCTATTATGTCCTTGTTTAGTATGACTTCTCTCTTGATTTTGAGCTTCATTAGAAGAAGACCCTTGAGATTTATTTCACATTGAATCCTCAAAGATTAAAGCATGTACCACATCTTTAAATACTATTTTCCACTTGGTGTATGATTACTGAGATTCATAACCAAACAATCCCAACTATTAGGGAATGAGCAAAGTAAAATTTTTGCCTTATCTTCTTCCTTAATCTTAACTCCCATTGAAGCCAACTTTCTTTTTAGTGTTTCAAAATCATTCAGCTAATCTATGATAGATGCATTTCCATGCATCCTCAAATTGTATAATTTTCTTTGAAACTAAAATTTATTTTCCAAATACTTCATTTCATACAACTTTGCAAGCTTACTCCATAAACTAGGAGCAAATTTCTTCTTTGTAATAGCGAATAGAACTGAATCTACTAGAGTTAACTAAATTGTATCTCTAGTAGTATTATATATTATATTTTGATTTGGTGTGCTCATATTTTAAGTTTTCAATGAAACTCCCTTGAGAGCTAAATCACATACATTCTCACTAGTAAAGATTAAATCTTCAGCTTCCAAAGGACACAATTTCAATCATCAAACTTTTGCACTTCAAATTTAGTAACAAAACCTCATTTCATTCCTCACCAATTTAAAAAAATTAATTCTACACAAATAACCTTACTCTAATACTAGTTGTGATAAAAATTAACAAGTGTAGAAAATCTCAGAGAAGAGAAAACACACATTACACAAACATTATGTGGAAAAATCTAGTAAAAATATACTTGTTAAAAGCCATGTGAAAATGTCTCTAAATTTTATTTCTCAAGAATTTTCATAAATACAACAATGTCCAAAATTTATGAACAATCATGACATCAAGTTGCATATAACAACTGAGTTGCAGAGTCCAAAATACATACCACTTACTAAATTTAGTAAATAATTACATGTAAAATACTTGTCAAAATTATTATTTTTGGAAAGTTTCTAAAATCACTTGTGGGTTTTTATCTCTAAGCCACGTTTCCTATTAGTGTTAAACACTTTGTCATTTCCTAGGAAGTGTTCATATTTTAGTTTGATCCAAGCAAGTCTTCGATTGCCAATTACTTCAATTTGGATTGAGTGACAATGTATGTCGAGCATGTCATAAGTTACTAAACTTTGAGCAAAGAAGAGATAGTTTATTTTGAGTAAGATAATAACTATCAAGCATTCATATGCTAATGGAAAACATGTATATCCATGTGAATTGAGCGTCAAGATATTCAAGTGCTGAGTAAACTAGTTTTGACATATGTGTTTGTGATGGCAAAAATACTTATGTAAACTACTTTTGGTTGACTTGTATACTTAATTTATGGATTGTAGAGATAGATAAGAAGGTAATTACGTGTTTTGTCATAGATAATTGAGCCCTATGCGAGGTAATTAACCAATAACAAAAATAGAAGGACTAAATGATGAAAGGGATGAATCTAGATCATTGATCTTGATCTAGAAGGTTCATAAATTATTTATTTAAAGAGGGACCCAAACCCTAAATCATAGGGATGTGATCTGAGATGAGGTGATAGTGAAGGAGGCTATGTTTGTTAGAAGCAAAGAGATCAAATAGACTAGCCAAACAAAGTAGTGAAGGGCAGAACAAAATATATATGATAAGGAGATCAAATCAAGATTGGAAAGAGAAGATTTGTAACCTAGCAACAAAGTGCTAACTAAAGGATTAGGTACTGAGACATTCTAACCAATGTATTAGGGTAAATCTCTTAACAGAGTGGTCCTAATAGGCCTATTTAAATCTTCTAGCAGAGTGCTTATTTAGTTATAAGATTAAATCCTTTAATCAAGGTAGACTAAATAAATCTTGGATGCTCCTAACAAGGCAGACCCCTCATAGGGTAGATCATCAGAAGTGATCAAACATTATAGCCTTAATAGGCACACTATATTACAGCTGTAGTGAATATTTGTAGGTGTGATCCTCACCCTAGTTTTACCTTCACTATGGAGGGTTTCTGGGTAACTAAGTTTATTGTATTATGTGTGTACATTTACTTTCATGTTTATGGATGTGATGCATACTTAGATATATTACAGCATAATAGTGATATGATTAGTGATCTAGATATGATGTGGGTAAATGGTGAATGTATTTGATTTAGTCAAAGAAGTTAAAAGTTTTGTAGATCCTAATTCAACCCTCCCCCCCCACCCAGTATATCACTTCCCAATAAGACTTCCAACAATTGGTATCAAATCTTAGTTCTCTTAGAATAAGTATAACAACTTCAAAGTTGAGATATTGGGGATGGAGGTTTACAAATTTGGAAAGATCATTGAGAATCAGGTGCTTAACATCCATATCATACTAAAGTATCTTAAAGAAACAAGAGAGGAGTTAAAGAAATCTTTAAAGAAAAGGAAAGAGATGACTATTCAAAAAAATGATACAATTTATCAAGAAAAGGACACAAAAGGACTATTTGAAAATGGAAATTCTAGTTAAAGCAATGCATCTATAATAGACCTATTGGAGAAGAACAACATTCTAATTAAAGAAGTCAGGGGATTGAAGAGAGAACATGAAATCCAATTAGTAATGTTGTGTGAAGTGAGTGAACAAAAAAAGAAAGCTAAGGAAGAAAAAGTCATGGCAAAAGAAGACAAGAGACAAATGGCTACTAGACTTGATGAGATAACATTTGATGTATAGAAGCTCATAGAAACTTAGCTAGACATGATGAATTTATTTCTACTTTCCAATCAGGAACTGAATAGAAAGGATTTGGAAATTGCAAATCTAAGATCACAAAATGATCAACTAACGAGTGACTTGAGATCTGAGAAGGAACTAATGGAAAGGATGAACAAACCTAATGAAGCTATAAGATAATTCGAAGAACTAATGAGATCACCAAGAACACCTAGTAATAACTTTGGACTAGGATATGCCAAACACCTATCATCTACTAAAGTAGGAGAGTCATAAAAAAATGGAGAATAGAGGAATGTAAAGCCAAAGCACAAAAAACCAATATGTTACCACTGTGGGAAACTTGTACATACAATCAATATCTATAGAAGCAAGAATGGTATTCAAAATCCTAAGCCTAAATTTAATGGAAACTATTTTAGCTACAATAAACAAGGACACCAAGCTCATGAATGTAGGTCAAAAGCTAGCAATATACAAGTTGCACCTAGATTTGAAGATCATTACTAAAATTGTCATAAATATGGACATAGAGCTCAAGAATGTAGATCCAAATAAAAATCTAATTGGACAACCAAGAAGCAAGGGAATACATCGAAACAAGGCAACTCTTACAACTGGGATTACAACACATGGTATAATTTTTATTATCGTGGTGAATATTGTCATATTCTACAAATTGTATCAAGACACATTTTAGAGGTAAATACAAAATTTGGTTGAATGTATACTTAGTTTTCTTCATTTGTCACACGATTGGACATCTAAGCAAGAATTGTAGGACCGAAGCACTAGCACCTAACAATGAACACAATAAAGTAAAAATCAAGGTTGATGCAAAAAAAAAAACAAGGAAGGAGGTTAGTAAAACTTGGACAAAGAAGGAAGTCAAAGGCAGTAGTGGAACCAGTGAAGTTGAGGTTACCCAATCCAATGGATCAGGTGATCACACCAGCTAAAACTAAACAAAGAAGGTATGCTAGGAATTATATATTTGAATGTTACATTTTACATCAATTCCTGACATAAGATATGTTAAAGTCCATATTTGCATGAATCAAGATGCACTATGACAGATTTGAGGTAAGAATTGAGCAAAAGAAATTAGATGTTGAGTATCTATATTAGCATCTATAGTAACCGAGTATCACTATATGAACCAAGCTCCTATACTAACTGAGTTGATATAGAAATTGAACCATACATGGAAATGACAATGGTAATAGAGTGATGGTCTTAATTGAGCAACAGAAGAAAGATATTGTGTTGAGACCAAAAGACAATTCTAGGGAACCTATCTCTATATGAAGAATTTATTATTAACCTAGTTTTACTAATTGAAGGTATATATTGAATTTGAAGTTCATTTTCATTCACTAAATTTTTTTGAACTCATAGACTGATTCAAGAGTGCTTGAAAAAGAATGATTTGTGTTAAAGATTGTATGATTCTATACGGTGTTGATGGAAAATTACAAAATGAAGTAAGTAAGGCTTGTGAACTGAGTTGAGTTGCGTTGTGAAACTATTGAATTTGTTTTTTAAACCCTAGTTCAAAAAAGGCAGCATCTACATTTGGTACTGGCAAGGAAATGTTGAAAGATAGCAATGCATGGATTATAAGGAATGATCAATGCCCCTCATCGAGATTTAGGATATACCCTAATATTGCATCGACTGGAGACACATCAAGCACTTTATCATTGATTCATCTTAGAGTATTTATGATGCATGATGTTTTCTCATGCTACATATGCAAGATAGGGGAGATTGGAGACTTTGAACTTAGAAATGCATATGATATATTGTGTGAAAATATAATGTTGAAGGATGAGAATAAGGTTATTTTCAAAAAAGAGGTTACTTGTGCCATAGTTTTCTCCAACATCTTTAAAGTTGAATGGATCAAAATAATTTTAAGTGTGGTTCATGATATGTGGGCCAGTGAAAAACAATAAGGTGATAGTTCATTCTGTGACATGGTATCCTAAGCTAGATCGACTAAAGACCTTACATAGCTTAGCAAGGAATGTTATTGAAGAATAGATAAATGCCAAGTGGAACAATTGAAGCGTGTCTATAGATGGAATTAAAGATCTCCTTATTGAATTCAGAGTATGTGTGATTGCACATAAGTTCTATCAATCGAGTCAGATGAATAGCATGTCATGCATTGTAGTGGACTCAGTGCACAAAATTGTTAAGAAAGATCATGACTATGATCTTGCCAAGATGAAACTATAAAAAATATCTAAGAATCTTGGAGCAATTAAGAAAGAAAAGAATAAATTGTGTAAGTTTGGATCACTCTTGATCTACATATTTTTCTATGCGCAAAATTCATTTCCAACAATAAGCCCTGTAGTGTGGGATAAAACAAGACTAGTCACCAAACAAATCAATTATTGTATTGAACAATTGGGAGAAAAATTTGAGACAATTTTGGATAAGTATTTTGAGGAGTTTAAAGGTAAAATTAGAAAAATATTCAGAATTCCCTAGTTAGTCATTAATCACTATATTGATGATCTATCTATTTCGTGGTGAGTACACTTACGCACAAGTTGTACTACCAATGGTTGCTTGGCTAAGGCCTATGCAATATGAGGTAAATGTGGATGAAATAATTACAACTGTGACAAGCTTGTTGTATAAAGATATTGACATGAATTCCAAGCCATTTGAAAGTATGAGATAGAAAAAATAAAAATGATGTCGCAAACCAAAGTACCAAAGATGGACAAAAGGAAGAAGAAGAAGATTGCTAATCTTGAGAGAAAACTTGGTGAATGACCATTGTAGATTACTTAAGCAAAGGGGAAGATGATGAATCTAAAGAATAAAAAGAAGAAGAATCAAAAGGAAAAGAATTAGTGGTTTCCAAGCCCAAGGCAACAAAATTGATGAAAATTACGATAGTAGATCTTAAGGACAAGAGAGATTTGAAGAAAAATGTTATACCTCCTACCTATGCACCTCAAAGAAGGATAACAAGACAAGGATCTAACACAAATATCCCTTGCTATTTCACCAAAGGAAGGCACAAAAAATATAACCAAGCCAATTGAGGGTAAAGGCACACCAAAGAGAAAATAGTTACCAAAGAGACTAAGCAAGGTCAACAAAAGAAACTAAGGATGAAGCTAGTTGTCATGTTTGATGATGAAGAAGATGAAGGAGATAAAATAGAGTTTGATGATTTGAGAAAATTAAAAATTGTTCCCAAGCTACCTCCTACCAATTTTGATCAGTTATATGAAATTATAAGAAAATTGACAAGAATTTTAGGTTTTAGAGATATTAATTATGATTTTTTAGTTAAATAAAATAAAGAAAAGATTGAACAAGAAATGTTGGATATGATGGAAAAATTTAAGTACATGCCTATAGAGCTAGGAAAATGTATACCAGAAGAATTGCATAATAAATTAGATGCAAAATGGAAATGAAAATTGTCTATAGAAAGACAAATAAGGGAGACAACTCTACCCTAATCAATGCTAGATTTAGGGAGGACTCACATGTCTATTGCCCTATAAGATTTTTCAAGGAAATTTGTGCCCAAGACAAGGGTCTATAAGATTTTTAAAAATAAAATAGAAGAGGTTGTGCAAGAAAGTACACCAGTGTGGAAAAATGCGTTTGGGGTGTTGGCTCTTCTAGCAACATGAAAAGAGGAAGAAGAAGAAATTGAATCAGTCGAGCCGATAAATCTAAAAGAGAAGATAGGGAGAAAGGAAGAGGAGAGTGGATAAAAGTATACTGTCACCATTGAAAAAAATCATAATGAAACACAACATAATATAAATGTCTTAACTCAGGAAAAACTAAAAATGCAACATTGATGAGTGCAACCTTAGATACTTCTATGCCATGCACCAAACTCGTGTTGCTAGAAATCAAGGATTACCCAAGGATTGAAACTACACCAACTATGACCTCTACAACTGATGGTTTTCAAATTACTTTAGTCACTGTTGAGGAGAAAGGTCAACACGATGTAAGTGTCGAGGAATAGGGAGAAGCTCTCATTGTGATTCAATATCCAACCCCTGTGGCCACTCTTTTTATTAACAAGGAAGAAGAAGAAGAAGAAGAAGAGAAAGAAAATAACTCTACAAATAATGCCTTAGGACCTCACATAGAGGGGATAAAGGAGGTTGAGCAGTTGCAAATTAAAGAGTCTCAGAAGAAAAAAAAGGAAATACAAGCTCTATTACAATTTCCAAGTGTTATGCCTACATCTACTAAAATATTTATTGCTACACCTATAAAATAGGTCATACCTACTCTTAAGGAATGTGCTACTATAAGACACCAGATATAGGGATTGAGTGCTAAAGCTACACCATTGAAAATTACATTGTCAAGTGTCAACACACTAAGGTCTAAGAAGATGAAGAAAAAGATTAAGTCACTTGGGAAGCCAATGTTACTAGATGAGGTTATTGTTATTCCAAAGTATGACCTAGACACAACCACTTTTAAACAAATGGAAATTTTGCAAGAACTCTTATAGTGGAAGAAAAAAAAAAAAAAGAGCTAAGAAGAGAACATCAATAATGATAGGTATTGTGTGAAATAAAAGACATTTTTGTAGATGCATTTGATATTCATACTATGAATGAGAAAAAATCAATAATTGATCAATTAAATCATATTTTTGAGAAAGTCAATAATGAGGACATTGAGGCAATGATAAATTGATGAGATGGTTTGAAAAGAATGTTGAGCACAAAGTATTGGAGAAAGTTCAAATAGAAATAACAATAAAATAGGTTAAACTTTAAAATATTATAAATATAATAGAAAAATATTTGCAGATTATTTATTATTTATTAAAAAGATTTTTGATGTTGAGTTCTTCACATTTGAGAATCAATAGTCTATTGATAAAATTCAAGCAGACTTGAAGTCATTAGCAAATTCTTTTAGCATGGATGCAAGTTCAAGTTCTATTCATTTCAATAGAATAAATTTTTCTCAAGGAAGGTTAGCTGAGTTATAGGCTAAAGATTACAACTTGAGAGCCAAATTTATCTACATTCAGTCCATGTTGCTACCTCATGTGGAGATGGTGAAAAAAGGAACTTTCAGCTGCATAAGTATTGGTTAATAGAGGTCATCATCTCTCTACAACAAATAGGTTGGTTGATCTAGCTTCTCAGCTAGAAATAAAGTTACAAGTTTTGGAATCAGTTAGATTCAGTTGGGATCATGCATTTGTAATGATTTTTTAGATTCATAAGACATTTTTGGATAAATATAATCTGACCCTAGCAGCCATAAGTGTCAAAAACAAGGGAAAATAATATGGAATGTGACAAATGATAGATCAAGGGGGGAATACATAGATTGATTAGCTAACACTACTACATTTGGGCCCAAATTAAAATGGTAGGTCATCAGAAATATGACATCCACTTATTGCTTGGGTGACAATACCATGAATTGGCTCTCGTCAAACAAGCATCAGACTTTTGCTATCGGCAAGGGAATCTGTCATAATTGCAATAGAAAAATTTGTCATAGCTTGGAACATGGAAAGGGAAAGGGTTCATCTTCATGTCATCTCAATTTTAATTATAGACCATCGCAAATACAATGAATATCTATTGGATCAGGCCTTTGGAAGAGAAACAGGTATGTGAAAACAATGTTGTGAGATCGATGACTATACGTCAAAACAAGTCATCACAATTGCAATAACTTTTTTAATTAATAAAAAAATGAATTGGCAGAAAACATTGAATAAGTTTTCCCAGATTCCCCATGAGGACATCACAAAGAGGCTCAAAATCGATATGATGCTCTAGGGAAGTAAGAGAAGGAGATGTTTTTGGATGCAACATGTTTCATCAATGGAGAAAGAAGAAGTACAACCATTGTAGCATGGGAGACTAAATTTTATGGAACACTTGGTTGGGGAACTCTTTTCAATACATGTCTTTTTGAGGAGGATGAAGATGGTTGGATAAGAATGCATGATCATTTGAGGGACATTGCAAATGGATAGCCCCCATACCACCTTGGTCTAGTCCAAAGTAGGTTATTGAGGTGAATCCAATTCCTTCTTGTATGGATTTATTAGTCATGGCATGGTTCTGCCTTTGGTCTTGAGATATTCCTCCTAAATAGGTAAAGTCAACGCCTTCTTTTTATGGCTTTAATAAGGATGGATAGGGCACCTAGGTTCTCCTATTATAATGAGCTCTAAAATATTTCTTATATTTACTGTGATAATTTAGGAAGTAATATGAGTCCAAGGAATAACAATAGATTCACACAGTTAGTTGTCATGAAATCATAGGTTAATGTTGAGCTTCACTTGGTTTCAATAATAGTTTAATATTCTATACTAATCAAGGCCAACCACATGAAGGTGGAAGCTAATTCCACCCTCCCCCCGCCCCCCACATTGGATACAACTATCTAATTGTGTGTTATCTTTGATGTTACACAAATGTCATATCAATTGTCAGTCTATGCTTACCGAGCTCACTTGGCCAACAAGACAGTTTTTTGTGTCTACCAAGCATTCTTGGAGATTACTCTATGAAGATAGTGTCTACCGAGCTCACTCAGGCATCAAAGGAAATTATGGCATAAAGTAGTGTTAACTGAGCTCTCATGGTTAACAAAGGAAAGTTGGTCAAAATTAGTGTTCACTGAGTTCACTTAGTTGCCAAAGGATTTTACAAGTTTGCAAGCATCTGTTGGTCAACATAGGAAATCATGTCAGGACCAGTGTTTATCGAGTAGTGTTGACCAATGAAGGATTTTTTTGGTTTGGGTTATGAAGTTTAATTATTTCAAGTATTGATTTTAGCCGATTGTGGTAATGTTTATTGGTCATGTTAATTTGTAATCAAGCTGACTTGATAATTTGAATGGTATATATGAAAGGTCAAGTGGAGATTCTAAAGTGTATGAGTGAGTATGCAAATGTATTGATTGATTAAGAAGGAAAGTGTGAGCAAACTTGAAAGTTGGTCAGATATCCTATGGAGAAGCAAAGTAACATTCAATCAAGAAGGATCTAGTGTGAAGAAAAACAAAGATCTGTAATCAGCAATTTAGTTGCATCTCATTTAGGTCATTTCATTGTTACTTTCTTACCATTGTAGCAGCGATCCAAAATCTTTTAATAGAGTTTGTTTAACAGCTAGTTGTAAATCCTCTAATAAGGTGACAGTTCCATTGAATTGTTTTAAGACCTCTTGCAAGGCCACTCCTAACAGGGTGATTAAATTCTCTAACAAGGTCACACCTAATAGTGTGTTTTGTAACCTTTAACCATGTTGGCTCCTAACATGGCTCACTTTAGAAGAGTGAAAAATAGTAACTAGTTACATTGGTAGTTTTTCCCATACTGGGTTTCCACATTAAATTTGGTGTCTCTTGTGTTCATTTCTTTTCTCTCATGTTTGCAAATCATTACTATTCATGTTTAAGATATGCTAAAGTACAAAATACACTGCATTTAATGAGTTACAACATTTTTTAGTATGTTTATCAAGTGACAGTAGTAAGTAGTTTTGTTGACATCTAAGGGATCTATGAAATAATTTTTGTGATAACTAATTCACCCCCCCTCTCAGTTACTCCATCTATTATTCCAACAATTGGTATCAAAGCATTTGGTGCTTACAGAAAAGGTTTCAAGGACCTAAGCTAAAGATCAAGATGTCTTACAAGAGAGAAATTCCAAAGCTTAACAAAGAAAACTTTTTAGCATGGCAGAGACTAATGAGACTTCATTTGGCTTCCATTGGTGATTCGGGATACAAATATATTGATGAAGAATACAAAACTCTTACTGGCACATTATCTTTTGGAGATATTGTTGAGAAAAAGAACCATAACACCATGATGATAGATATTACATCTTCTCTTAGCTATAAGAAATTTGATGATATCAAGGACTGCAAAACCACTTTTGAAATGTGCAACAAACTAAAGGGCATCTATGGTGGTGATGACAATGTGAGGAGAGCCAAAGCTGAAAGCCTTAGAGGACAATTTGATCAGATGAGAATGAGAGAAGATGAAAATATTTCCAAATATGTTGAAAGAATCAAAGCAAGTGTCAATGAAATTGAAGCTTCTGGAGGAGATATCAAGGAAGAAACTATTGTAAGTAAAGTTCTCAAAACATTACTTCCTATCTATGCAATTAGAGTATCTTCTATTCAAGAAAGGAGATGTGAGACAAATCATAAAATAACTTTGGACACCTTAGTAGGAAGACTGGTAGCCTTTAAGCTAGACAACTATGACAATTATGTTCCAACTTCCAAGAATATTGAATCTGCATTTGAGGCCAAGCTTTCACTTAAAGAGAAAGGCAAGAAAATAAAGGACATTCAGTCAAAAAGTGAAGAAGAATTAGAGGAAAGTTTTGATAGTGACCTTGAAGTTGTTGAAGCTCTACTTGCAAGAAAATATTCTAACAACAAAGGAAAATATGAAGGTAAAGTTCCCTTAATCTATTTTTCATGTGAAGAGGTTGGTCATATTGTTGCTAGGTGCCCAAACAAAGAAAGCAAGGATGAGAAGAAAAGTCACAAGTGAAATGGTAAGAAGGATTTCAAAAATCACAAATCATTCAAGGAAAAATGTAAGAAGACTTGTTTTATGGCTAAAGATTCTGATAATAGTGAAGATGAAATAGTATACATTGCTGTGAAAGATGAATCTAATGATGAAGCAGATAAAATGGCACTTATCTCTCATTTGAGCAAAAATGATACATGGATCATAGATAGTGGATGTTCACATCATATGACTGGTGAAAAAACAAAATTTGAACACTTTGAGGACTATGTTGGTGCCAGTAGTGTAAGGTTTGGAAACAATGAACCTTGTTGCATAAAAGGGAGAGGCTGAATCTCATTAACCAAAGAACTTGTATGTGACAATGTCTATTGGGTTGAAGGAATAAAACATAATCTGCTGAGTGTGGCACAACTGATCAACATTGGATTCAAGGTGGAATTCATGCACGACAAGGAAAGACTGCTGGATGACAAAGGAAAACTAACTGGATCAGGCAAAAAAAAAAAAAAAGTAACTTGTTTTTATCTTGATCTTGGTGATTTCTCATGTTTTATTGCTCAAGTTGAAGAAAGTTGGTTATGGCACAAAAGGTTATGTCATGTAAAATTTGATAACATGGTGAAAATAAGAAAATTTAGTATATTAAGAGGTATTCCTAGCTTGAAGAAATTAGATGTTGGTTTATGCAAGAATTGTTAGATTGGCAAAATGGGAAAGACTAGTTTTAAAAGCAAAAACTATCAATCTGAAGATATCTTAGAAATTGTGCATACTAATTTGTGTGGACCTATTGGTATAGAAAGCTATAGTGCATAAAAAATCTTTATTCTTTTTGTTGATGACTATTCAAGAATGATGACTATTATGTATCTTAGAGAAAAATTAGAAGCATTTGAGAAATTTAAACAGTATCTAGCAAGAGTAGAGAAAGAAACAAGGAAAAGACTAAAATGCTTAAGATCAGACAGAGGTGGTGAATTCATCTCCAATGAATTCAATAAATTTTACATTGAAAGAGGAATCAAAAGATAGGTATCATGGACTATGTAAGGACTCTAATGATTGAAAAGAACATTGCTATCAAATACTGGAAGGAAGCTATCAGTACTGCAGTTCATACCTTAAACTGAGTACAGTTGAAGAAGGACTCATTTAAAACTCCCAATGAGTTATGGTATGGCTATAAACCCAATGTAAGTTACCTAAAATTATTTGGAAGTAAATTTTATAGCTTGAAAGAATCTAGAAAAGGAAAGTTTGATGTGAAATGTGATGAAGGTATATTCTTAGGATATTCTTGCAGAAGTAAGGCATATGGATGTTTGAATTTATCTACTCATAAAATCATAGAAAGTGCACATGTGAGAATTGATGAGTTTGCAGAAAGGACTAAAGAAGAAAGCAAAAAGGAACTAGAAGACTACAAGAGATTTGTTTGCATCGAATCTAATACCTTGCTAGACACATCTATCAATAAGGAGACTTATACTCTCGAGTCTTCCTCAGTCACCAATTTTTAAGAAGTTCAAACTGAGTCACAATCTAAAGCTCCTGAGCCAATGTCTACCGAGTTTGAAGGACCCGAGCCACAGATAGAACAACTAGAGCCTGAAGTTGAAATTCAAAATGAAGATAGTGAAATTTAGTCAAAAGGAAAATAACCTATATGGGCTAAGTATGTTAGAAGGCATCATGCACCATATCAGATTATTAGAGATTAATCAGAGGGTACTATGACAAGAAGTAAGCTAAAAGGTACATGTTTACTTATTGATTTTTAACCTAGAAATGTTAAAGATGCATTGGAAAATGAAAGTTGGATTGAGGCTATGAATGAAGAAATAGAAAAAATAAAGAAGAACAAAATGTGGACTCTTGTACCTAGGCCTAAAGATAAAAATGTGATTGGAACAAAATGGGTATTTAGGAATAAGTTGAATGAAGATGGTAAGGTATCAAGAAACAAAGCTAGATTGGTATGTAAAGGCTATTCTCAAGAAGAAGGCATTGATTATGGTGAGACTTTTGCTCTTGTTGCAAGATTGGAAGGTGTTAGGACCTTACTTGCATATGCATCACATAAAGGATTTAAGGTAAATCAGATGGATGTTAAATTTGCATTTCTCAATGTTGTTCTTGATGAAGAAGTCTACATTGAACAACCAGAAGGTTTTGTTGATCAAGAAAAAAGGGACATGGTTTGCAAGCTATACAAAGCATTGTATGGTCTGAAACAAGCTCCTAGAGCATGGTATGAGAGGTTGCACAACTACCTTATACAAATTGGTTTTTAGAGAACCAATGATAATAGTAGTTTGTACATCAAGGAAGGACCAAATAACAAGATTGTATTGGTAGAAATATTTGTGGATGATACTTTATTTATAGGGAATGATGATCTATGCAAAGAATTTTTAGAGAAAATGAACAAAGAGTTTGAAATGTCTATGTTTGGTGAGATTAAGTTCTTTTTTAGATTGTAGATACAATAGAGCAAGAATGGTATCTACATTACTCAGTCTAAGTATATCGAGGAGATACTCAAGAAGTTTGGTATGGAAGATTCTAAACTAATTGGAACCCCAATGTGTATTGGATTAAATCTTACCAAAGATGATGATTCAAAAGAGGTAGATTAGACCTTATATAGATCAATGATTGGAAAGTTATAGTATGTGGTTCATACAAGACTTGACATTTCTCTTGCAGTTGGTATAGTAGCAAGTTTCTCAGCTAAACCTAGATAAAATCATATGATGGCAATCAAAAGAATCTTGAGATATTTGAAAGGTATTGAACATTATGATATATGCTATAAAATTGGAGAAAATCTAGACCTAAAAGTATTTACTGATGTTGATTGGTGGAGCATTCTTTCTTAATAAAAGATTGGTATTTTGGATAATAAAAAAACAAAATTGCACATCCCAATCCACAGCAGAAGTAGAATATGTTGCAACAATAGTGAATTGTTCTAATATTGTTTAGTTTAAATAGTTGTTAGAAGGCATGAAGGTTGAGAACAAAGAACTAGTTGTCATATTTTGTGATAATACAAGTGCAATTAACATACCTAAGTATCTAGTGATGCATTCCAAAACCAAGCATATTGCTATAAAATATCATTTTGTTAGAGAATTGGTGTAGGAAAAAGAAATCATATTGAAATATGTCCATACAAAAGAATAAATTGCAGACATATTTACCAAGCCATTACCTAAGGATGCATTCTTGTATCCAAGAGGTAATCTAGGGGTCATTCCCCTATCTGAAGCTCACTAAGTAAATCTTTAATGATGCATCAACAAGAACTAAGTTGAAGATCAATCAGTTGATGTGGAATAATCAAGAGAACATTGCATATGAATTAGTACTCTAGGTACATTGATACTCATTTGGTATGTGTTGTCTTTGGCATGTGTTGTCAAAGAGGGAGAGTTTATTGTCATATCTTTTTAAATTTGTTTTGAGAAGAAGCTATCTATGTAATTCCTTCAAAGAGGGAGATTACTGCATGAAAGTAAAAAAGAAGCTTGTGGTATAAAAATCTAAGAGGGAGAAACTTTCTATCAAAGAAAATCTTGATTTAAAATTTCATTGTGCTATGACATGTTGTGTTGCCATCAATGTCAAAGAGGGAGATTGTTGGATATAATTGTCTAATTGTGTGTTCTCTTTGATGTTACACAAATGTCATATTAGTTGTCAATCTATGCTTACCGGGCTCACTTGGTCAGCAAGATAATATTTCATGTCTACCGAGTATTCCTAGAGATTACTCTGGGAAGACAATGTCTACTAAGCTCACTCGAGTGTCGAATGAAATTATGGCAGAAAGCAGTGTTAATTGAGCTCTCATGGTTAACAAAGAAAAGTTGGTTAGAGTTAGTGTTCACTAAGTTCACTTGGTTGCCAAAGGATTTTGCAAGTTTGTAAGTGTCTGTTGGTCAACACAAGAAATCATGTTAGGACTAGTGTTTATTGAGCAAGGTCAGCCAATGAAGGATTTTGTTAGTTTGGGTTATGAAGTTCAATTATTTCAAGTATTGATTTCAGCTGATTGTGATAATGTTTATTGGTCATTGTGATTTGTAGTCAAGCCAACTTGATAATCTAAATGGTATATATGAAAGACCAAGTGGAGATTCTAAAGTGTATGAGCGAGTATGCAAATGTGTTGATTGATTAAGAAGGAAAGTGTGAGAGAAGTTGAAGGTTGGTTAGATATCCTATGGAGCATTAAAGTAATATTCAATCAAGAAGGATCTAGTGTGAAGCAGAATAGAGATTTGTAATCAGCAATTTAGTTGTATCTCATTCAGGTCATTTCATTGTTACTTTCTTAGAGTTGGTTTAGCAGCCAGTTGTAAATCCTCTAATAAGGTGATAGTACCATTGAATTGTTTTAAGACCTCTTACAAGGCCACTCCTAACAAGGTGATTAAATCCTCTAACAAGGTCACACCTAACAGTGTGTTTTGTAAACTTTAACCAAGTTGGCTCCTAATAGGGCTCACTTTAGAAGAGTGAAAAATAGTAACTAGTTACATTGATGGTTTTTCCCATATTGGGTTTCCACGTTAAATCTAGTGTCTCTTGTGTTCATTTCTTTTCTCTCATGTTTGAAAATCATTACTATTAATGTTTAAGATCTACTAAAGTGTAGCATACACTGCATTTATTGAGTTACAACATTTTTCAATATGTTTACTGAATGACAACAATAAGTAGTTTTGTTGACATCCAAGGGATCTATGAAATAATTTTTCTAATAACTGATTCACCCTCCACCCCCCCCCAGTTACTCCACCTATAATTCCAACATCCCCAACATCTAAATTCCTCATGAATATCTAAAATTCATTCATTCACTCCAGTAATAAATTCCATGTTCACATCATACCATTGATTTGATAAACTTGTGAATGCCACTCTAAATTGAGAATGCATGTACAACTACATTCTATATGCATGGACAATAGGAGGAGCTTAAAAAACCCACTACTTTTATATTTATTTAATAGGTCTATGGAAACCTCTAAAAAAAATGCAAACCTGTTGGATTTTTTCAGCTCCACCTAATGTCATAAGCATATGATTTGAGATTGCATATTGAAATATGGTGTCATTCTACATTGCCTAAAATCAAGAGATTCACATTGTTAGTTTTCATGCAATCATAGGTTAATGTTGAATTTCACTTGGTTTTGAGAATAATTTAATATTCTCTACTAATTAGGGCCAACCACGTCAAGGTGGAAGCTCATTTGCCCCCCTCCCCCCACCCGCAACATCTAGATTCCTTGTGAACATCTAAAATATTTAAGAAAGGATCAATCTTTAAAGTACCTAGAATGTCCTCATCACCTCCTATTACTCTTAGGAAAAGTCCATCTTCATTTCTCATGAGCTTATCATAATTATTTAGTGATTCCTATACATCTAACATAGGTACATCTAGGAATCTCATCATCATGTCCTACATAAAATGAATCCAATATTAAAAAATGCCCCCTAAGAAATAATAGTTCAAGTGAAATAAACACATGACAAATGAGAGAGAAAAAGAGGAATCTACTTACCAATAGGTGTTGCCATCGCATCTGTGACCACGCTACATGTTGAGTAAGTTTTATTATTTTTCTATTGTGCAAAGATCTCTTTGTTTATATACATACATACATACACACACAAATATGTGTGTGTATGTATGTATATTATATACATATGCATATGTATATAGATGTATATACATACATACATACATAAATAGAGATCACAAGGGCACAACAATGAGATGAGAGATCACAAGGGCACGACAATGAAATGTAACAATCACAAGGGTATGACAATGAAATCCTAGATCTCCATTGACATCCACAATCCACAAGGTCTCTCTGTATACATACATAGACACACACATATGTGTGTATGTATGTATATACACACACACATATATGTACATATATATGTATATATACATACATACATATATACATATATACATACATATACACATACATATAAACATACATATACACATATATATTCATATATATATATATATATATACATACATACATACATACATATACACATACATACATACATACATACATCTGCATATGCAATTTTACCACCTTGGAAAACTATATTTGATCTTGCTAGCTGGGAACAACTAATTGTTCCTGCTATGATATGTTTTTGTAAAATTTCTTGTGAACTCTGCCCATATTTCCTAGTCTACAATATTTTGTGTAGGGTCTTGAGGTAAGTCACTTGGCATGGGTTGAGTGAGTTTTATTGTTTTATTATTTGAATTCTGGAATATGTATGCAGTTGGACAAATTTTTCTATTGTGACAAGATCTCTTTGTATATATACATATATGTGTGTATGTATGTATATATACATATATGTATGTATATACATACATACATACATATATATAATTAATAGTAGTAGATATGTATTGCATCTACTTTTTCTTTGTCATTGCTTATAAGAGTGTTTCAAGGTTGGGAACTACTTCAGCATCCTTTGCACAGTTTAGAGGTAATGTCATTGTAGTAGTGAGAATAACTTTAGTGAAGAGTCGAGTGTAAGGAGTTACTACCTTGAACCTATGCTACATTTTCTAGAGAAATTGGAGAAGTTACTACTAGCTTTAGTACTTCATAACATTTTGGATCATATAGTGATGCCCAAATTAAGAATAGTAGATACTTGGGATCCTCGTAGGAAGACTCTGCCAATACATGCATGGTTACATCCTTGGATTCCATTCTTGGGCCAGCATATGGAGCCTTTATATCCAACCATTTGTTATAAATTGGAGAATGTGCTTCATGCCTGGCAAGAAAGTGATGCATCTACATATGCAATTTTATCACCTTGGAAAATTACATTTAATCTTGCTAGCTGAGAACAACTGATTGTTCATTTTATCGTTTGATGATAGTTCTACAAGAATTTTTAATCAACCCAACTAATAAAAAACTAGACCAATTAAAATGGATTATGGCTTGGGCATGTGTTATTCCCATCTATCATATGGCTGCAATGTTGGAGGCAACAATTTTTTCCAAAGTGGTAGTAGGTTTTGTATCATTGGCTTTGTTCAAGTCATAATTATAATGATGTAACAAAGTGGTTTTTAGGGTGGAAAGGACTATTTCACCCTGAGATTCTTACTAATGAGAGGATAAAAAGTCAACTAAATATAGCTCTTGAAATGATAAATCAAGTTGTAAAGGGTATGATTGTGGAACAACCTAGGGCTAGAGAGAATGTAAGCTATCTTAGGGTGACAGAGAAAAACCAATTTGAGGCACTTTAGTAGCAAAAAGTAGCAATAGCATATGCTAAAAAAAAAGCTTCATCTTCTATGGGAAGTGGGATTCGCCTGAATAATTCCATGGGTGCACCTCCGTTGATTTCTAAGGAAGTGATTGAAATATATGCATAAGAACATGACATCTAGTTTTTCCCTAAAGTGGGATGCACACATGATGGTCTTCATGTTTATGACATTGGAACTCTCAATATCTATCTAGATTCTATAAAACAATAAGTACTTGCATAATCTAGAGATAGATGGGTGATTGCATCACTAAAGTAGCTAGTTGAGATGCACTATGATTGAAATGGAGGAAATCATTGATAAACCAAACATATAATGAAGAGGAAAATTGAAAATTGAAATGCTTAAATGCTGAAATGAAAGCTATCGAGGATCAAAAACCCATGCCAGAGCTACCATACAATATGAAGTTGATTTTAGATATAAAAAAGAAGAAGAAAACACAACATAAATCATTCCCCATTTGTTTTTATTATGGAGAGCTATGCGCAAAAGAGGGTGGAGAGTTCTGAAACATTGGTGGAGAGCTCTAAGCTCTAAACATTGGTGGAGATTTCATTGCCATGCCCTTGTGATCGATGCATTTTGTTGTCATGCCCTTACGATATCTACATTTCATTGTCATACCCTTGGTGGAGATTAGTAGAGATCTAGAATTTCATTTTCATGCCCTTGTAATCACTACATTTCATTGTTGTGCCCTTGTGATCTCTGCATTTTGTCGTCATGCTCTTGTGATCTATGTGCCCTTTCTCTATGATTTCATTATTATGTCGTGCCCTTGTGATCTCTATTCCCTTGCTCTATGATTTTCTTCAAGGGGAGAAGAGGTACCTATGTAAATGCTATTTTCTTTTCCTTCTAAACATGTATCTCTTTATATTTCCCCTAGCAAGTGATTGGAGAAGCTTCTTTTTATGTATATGTATGTGTATACATACATGCATACACACATATGTGTGTGTCTATGTATGTATATATATATATATAGAGAGAGAGAGAGAGAGGGAAGCTTCTCTTTATGTATATGTATGTGTATCTATGCATACATACACATATGTGTGTGTGTCTATGTATGTATGTATGTATATATATAGAGATCTCTTTGTTTATAAACATACATACATACATAGATACACACATATGTCTATTTATACATGTGTATATATACATATATAAATATATACATACATACATACACAGACATCTACATATAAAATTTAATCACCTTGGAAAATTGCATTTGATCTTTACTCAATCACCAATAGATAATATAATATGTAAGTATAGATTTCTACATACTTAGTTTGGTATGAGTAGTTTTGATTGAATTCATCTAAGGAGAATGAGTCTAGTCATGATGATAATGGCTTTGTGTATTGGGTCTTTAGAGGAGAGAGACATACAAAAGATTAGATATTGTTTCTAGCTCAAATGTTCCCAATTTTATGTTCACAACTCAAATGTTCTCCCATGGCTTGAGCTAACCCTCATTATTGCATCCAAAATTAAGGAATAAAATACAATTATGTTCCCAACAGAGAATTGAAATTAAAAAAATTTAGATTCCACTTAGCACTGTGTTGATAAATTCAAGAAACTCTACTACCAAACAAATCTACTTACATTGATTCCAAAGTGTAAGCCCTAACGACAGTCAAAAGGTAAATTGTTTTCAAAGTATGTGCTAAAAAAAAGAAAGAGTATATATTTAGGATGAACATAGATATTGGCAACAATGAAGAAACATATAATCCTCATATACATAACCATAATTATGTCAGAGATGAACTCAAGAAATTGAGCAATTAAGTAATTGAAATCTAACCTTTCAATTACCAAACTCTATCCATCATTATCATTTTATCAAACTACATAGTTGTTCCAAAGATTTATTCAAATAATAAATTACACTCATAGAGAAAGTTCATACCGTGATAAAATAAAATAATATTCATCTAATTTTAAGAAAAATAATAGTTCTAAATGTATATGATTAAATAAAATAAACAAGAGTACTAGTTGTAGTTGTATAATTCTAGTATTACTGATTATGTTAAACAAAATGTTCAATAAAAGAAATATGAAGTAACATAAATAGATCATCTGCTCGATCCTATTATGACTTAATGTGAATGCATCTAATCATTACTTGGATGATATTATGTACAAGATGTTTACTCAATCACCAAGAGATAATATAGTCTATAAGTACATATTTATGCATACTTAGTTTGGTATGAATAGTTTTGATTGAATGCAAGGATAATTTCTTGTGTGAATTCATGACATGAATGATTAATTTACTTTAGCAAAAGTACTATGCAATGTGTATGTATGCATGTAAAGTAGTTCACATAGTGAATTGATATACATACGACATGCACATATGCATACACTCATCATAATGAATTATCCTTGAATAAGACCAAAGCTATTATATATGAACAATAGATACATGTTTAGAAGGGAAAAAAAACATTTACATAGGTACCTCTTCTCCCCTTGAAGAAAATCATAGAGCAAGGCCACATACATCACAAGGGCATGACATGACAATGAAATGCAATGATCACAAGGGAACAACAACAAAATCCTAGATCTGCATTGATCTCCACCATCATTCAGCGCTCTCCACCCTCTTTTGTGCACAAATCTCCATAATCAATCAAAATAAATGGGGAATGATTAATGTTGTGTTTTCTTTTCTTTTTTGTTTATAATCCATAATTCACAATCCACAAGATCTCTCTATATTTATACATAGAAATTATATGTTTATGTATGTATATATACACATATACATACATACATACATACATACATACATACATACATATACATATATACATATATATACATGCATACATACATACATATATACATAGATACATAAAAACAACAATGCACTTTATAAGAGTTTACAATTGTTCAACAAAATTAATGCTTTACAAGAAAATACACCTAAAGAGCTATTATCTTAGAAGCAAGAAGATGGGGTTGACCAATCTTCAAAAATTGAATGCTGAAATGAAAGCTATTGATGATCAAACATTTATGCCAGAGTTACAACAGAATGTGAAGTTGATTTTAGATATGGTAGAGGCAGTTATTCTAAAGTTTGATAATAAAAATTTAAGACATGAGAGAAAAGGAGAAGGGGTTTCTTTAGAAAGAGAAGGAGAAGGAGCAACTTTAGAAAGAGACTGCATAGTAGAAACAATAGCTAGAAAACATAGAGGACATTATGGGAGCTGCTGGATAGAATCTAGGAAAGTGTTGCAGTTTGTACTATGACATTGAAATCACTTGCAAGTGTCTTTGAGAATTTATAGTCCAAATATTAGGAGGACTACATATGCACAATTTTTCATGTATTGCATCTACATTTTCTTATAAGAGTGTTTCAAGTATTGACATAATCTCCCTGCAATGATCCCAAGTATCAAATGCTTATAAGAGTGTTTAAAGTTTGGGAACCACTTCAACATCCTTTACATGGTTTAGAAGTAATGTCATTATGGAAGAGGCTTCTACAAAGGAATAAGCCTTGTGATTATGACATTTACATAGAAGAAAAACTTGCTTCTTCAACTCCTTACACTCAACTCTTCACTAAAGTTATTCATGCAATTTTATCACCTTGGAAAATTGTATTTAATCCTGCTAGCTGCAACAACTAATTTTCTTTTGTTGTACCTAATTTGATGACAGTTTTACAAGAATTTGTAATCAACACAACTAATCAGCAACTAGATCCATTTAACTAGGTTATGACTAGTTTCTTTCTAAAAATATTTGATATGATATGTTTTTGTAAACTTTCTTATGAACTTTGCCCATTTTTCCTAGTCTTCATTATTTTTGTGTAAGATCTTGAGGTAAGTCACTTAGCATGGGTTGAGTGATTTTTTTTGTTTTATTATTTGGATTCTAGAATATGTATGCAACTAGATCATTTTTTATATTGTGTTAAGATGTAATAAACGCCTTAAAAAAGATCTCTAAGATATATATTTTTAGAAGGATATATAAAGTTACATGTTTATAAGGAAAAAAAAATGAACATTTATATAGCCCTTAAAGAAAATTGTAGAGCAAGGGCACACCAACGAAATCACAAAGCAAGGGTATGACACAATAAGAAAATCACAGAGCAAGGGCACATCATGTCAACAAAATCACAAAGCAAGGTAATGGCAATGAAATTCTAGAGCAAGGGCATGACAATTAAATGTTGACATCAAAAGGGCATGAAAATGAAATTACAAAGAAAGGACACATCAATAAAATGTATAAATCACAATAATGAAATCGCAGAACAAGGGCATAACAACAAAATGCATAGATCATAGTACCAAAATGTATCGATTCCAAGGACACAACAACATTTAGAGCTCTCCACCCTCTTTCACACGTAACTCTCCACAATCAAAATAAATGGGGAATGATTTATGTTTTTTTATTTTTTGTTTATACTCACACGAGCATTGCAACTACAATGCCAACATACGTATTGCGATGATGTCATGGATAATTGTAGAAAAAAAATATGAAAATCACCACAACTTACACTGTTGTCGCAATTCAACCCCAAATGTTGTAGTGTAAAAGGGAAAATAGATCATAAAATGAATGAATATACAATATTAGTTTTGGAAGAAATATTTTTGGGAGATATATATATATATATATATATATATATATATATATGTATGTATGTATGTATGTATGTATATATATATATATGATCTATATAGATTGAGTCAGAGTCATAAGAGGATTACTTATTTTGTAATTGTGGATGTAATGATAAGTCATGACAATGTGTTTTTTCCACTAATGTCAAAGAGGGAGATTGTTGATCTCTAAGCCATGTTGCCTATTAGTGTTAAACACTTAGCCATTTTCTAGGTAGTGTTCACATTCTAGTTTGAGCTAAGAAGGTCTTTGGTTACCAAGTACTTCAGTTTGGACTGAGTGATAGTGTATGTTGAGGGTGTCAAAAGTCAGTAAATGCCAAGTGAAAAAGAGATAAATTATGCCAAGTGAGATAGTTACTATCAATAATTCATAAGCCAAGGGACAACATGTATATCAGTATGGATCAAGCGTTAGTATATTCAAGTGCTGAGAAAAGTAGTTCTGAAATATGTGTTTGTGATGGCATAAAAACTTATGTAAACCATTTTTGGCTGACTTCTACAATTAATTTATGGATTATACAGACATCTAAGAAGGTAATTGTTAGAATAAATGGCTATTTTCCATTTCACTCTTGCCATTTAACTCTTATATTAAGTTTACTTAGGAGCCTTGTTTATTTTATTAGACTAATAGTGAGTCGCACATAAAACATTTATTGAATTCCTTATGGGAATTATTCATGTGTTGCCTACCTTTAGTAGGTACCTAACTTTGGTAGGTGAATTTGACCATGTGCCACATAACTTTGGTAGGTGCCTAACTTTGACTCATGCCTATATAAATAGGCTAGCTCACATGTATTCAATGTACTGAAACTTTGTATGCTTCATATTGGAGATACATTCTAAATGTAAGGATAATATATTTCCTTTGATGCATAATTACATAAAGTTTGTCTAATTTTTTATTCTCCTTATTTTAGTTCCATTTCATAACCCAACTCTTTCAATATGATCTTGGATTTATGTCTATATAAATAAATTCTAACATGTTATCAAACATCTTCCTCCAAATTTTAACAGTAATTACACATTGTATCAGAGATCATGTAACCTTATGTGAGGTGATCAACCAATTAGAAAAATAGAAGGATTAAATGGAAAAAGGGATGAATCTATATCATTGATCTTGATCTAGAAGGTTCTTCAATTGTTTATTTAATGAGGGACTCAAACTCTAAATAATAGGTATGCAAGCAAAGATGAAGTGATAGTGAAGGAAAACATGATTTTTAGAAGCAAAGTGCAATATATATATATATATATATATATATATATATATATATATATATATATATATATATATATATATATATATATATATATATATATATATATATATATATATATATATATATATATATATATATATATTTGATAAGGAGATCAAATCAATATTGGAAAGAGAATATCTATAACCTAGCAACAAAATGCTAACCAAAGGATCAGGTACTGAGACATTCTAACTAGTGTATTAGGGTAAATCTCTTAACAAAGTGGTCCTATCAAGATTATTTAAATCTCCTAATAGATTTCTTACTTATTTGTAAGTTTAAATCCTTTAATCAAAGTATACTAAATAAGTCTTGTAGCTCCTAATAGGACATACGCCTCATAGGGTTTCTGGGTAACCAAATTTCTTTTGTTACATGTACATTTACTTTCATGTTTATGGATATGATGCATACTTAGATCTATTATTCCATAATAGTGATATGATTAGTGATCTAGATATCAAATGGGTAAATGGTGAATGTATTTGATTTAGTTGAAGAAGTGAAAAAAATTGTAGATCATGATTCACCCCCCACTTTCTCAGTATCTCACTTCTGAAATAAGACTTCCAACAATTTTCTATGATGACTCAACCCCATTTAAGGACTCAAACACAACTAGATTTTATCTATGATGACTTGACATTCCAAAGAAACCATCATCATTTAGTGGTGATTTGTAGAATCACTAGCTAAGTTGGAGGATATTTTGTTAAGAGTAGTTTGAGCATTTTATTAGAGGATTCTCTAATGTCATCCTCACAAGAAGGATAAATAACCATTGTGTGCACTAGATGGATAGGATGAGAAAAATTACCTAATTGTAGTAAGATAATGTTAGAGGGTAGTATTCTCTTTCTCTTAAGAGAGTAGAAAGATCCACTATGCCATGTAGATCTCCCACCTACTCAACTTTCTTAGGAGTTTCTATAAGCTTCAAAAACCCATCTACAAAGGGGTATTCATCCCTTTAGTGTGAAAGCTAACCACTTTAGGGGGATTTTGGCCCTTAGTGGGGAAGTATAGGCACCGTTTAGTTTTTGCAGTCCCTTTTCATTAGATTCATAATTAAAAAGATACAAAATTAAACATTTATAGAAAAAAAATATTGTATTTTGATTTGCCAAAATGTGTTTCCACTTCTCTCATTTGGATTAAAAGATGATAAAATCAAGGAGAGTTTTACTAATATAAACATTAACAAAGAAGTAGGAAAATACTAATCTAGATTTTTCCTCACTCACCTCGTCTATACCAATACAATGAAAAATAATGATGTAAATCTAGTGGAAGATATTTTCATCCAAAAACTTTGATAGAAGACCATGTGTAGAAATATAAACTAGATAAATTCAATTGAGGTTGGTAGTAGGATTAAAACTTAGTTTCTACCTATAGAGGGAGATAAAGTGCTTTCTATAGGCCCATGATCTTCATAAAAGTATAATCAAGTAATCTTCCACCATGAATTTGAAAATAAATAGAGTTTCAACATGATGCTAGTTGTAATACTCCTCTCAAGTTTCTATTTTTGGGAGGCCTACATGCTAACCATATCAAGGGTTGATCTCAATGAAAAGAGAAACTCTAGTAAAGTATTATTCATTGATAAAATAATATGATCAACATTAACTAAGTTAGGGACCTTGATAGTTGTTCCCTCATTAGTTTCTAAACTCTTAAGAACAAAAAAAATTGCTTCTTTATCACTCTCACCCAATAGAACCCACTTATACCCATTGAACAAACCACCAATGAAGTTTTTACCTAGTTATAGTTTGTTGATGTTATGGGTATTATTTCTATTGTTATTAGGACTTTCATAGTTTTCCTCCATAATAGATACCACAATCAATATGTCTTTTGAAAACATAAATTTCATTTAACATTGGTGAGATACAAGAAATGAAAATGCATAAACTTAATCCAAACATTTACCTCAACCTATGAGTATAAATGTTTAGCCTCTTGGATTAGATTATGGGATCCAAAATATAGAGCAAGAGTAGTAATACAATAGAAAAAAATGTTCCATGGTAATCTAAATACCTAAAAGATAAATAACAAAATATTGCAAGTATTGGGAGCTAGGTCTAGATGACTATGTTGGGAGGCAACTTAGTCAACATAGTTATAGTAATTTCGGTCCATGCCCTAATCAAACCTCAAACATCACTTCTATATTTACCCACTTGCTACATTCAAGTTGAAAACCTCAAAGGATGAACTGACTTTGATCAATGCATTTAGCTTCATCCTATGGGTGTTCTAAGAAAAACTATTGAAGCTCTAGTTTATGACTCTTATCAGTCACTAAGTGGTTGTTTCAGAACTGTTACAAGGGTGGGAAAGGGAAATTTTTAGACAACCTCCAAGACTTTAGAAGCCACTTTTCATGGTTGGTATTTGGAGAAAAGGAAGTGAGACTACCTTTAATCAAAATAACCTAAGCTAAGGAGAGAAAAAACAATGAATTAAAGCTTTTTTGGGAAGGCTCAAAATTTGTTAAGTGGTGGTATATGCGAGGGGACAACCTTCTCTAATTAGAGTTTTTGTAATCATTCACTCTCAACATAGTGCACCACATTCCCTTTATTTTTTTGTAAGAGAATGATGAGCCAAAGTTTCTAAAAATAGGGCTCACACATTCATACCCTATCGTTAGAGGCATCTAGAAGGGTCTAAATAAAGGCACAGTGCTTCTAAAGTAAGTGAGATTATTCTCAACAAGGGACATGGTATAAGACCCTATCTATTGACAATCATAAATAGTTCTCATAAGGGTTAAAAAAGAAAACCTCACCTTACTAAAAACCATATTCCTAAAGAGAAAATCAAAAAAAATATAAACAGATAGAAAGAAACATATAAGAATTCGACACACAACATGTTGACTAATAAAAAGGAAAAGATACCAAGTGCATAGTTCCCATGGTTTATTAAGAATGAGAATGCCAAGGCAAGGGAGGATGCCCTAGAAAGAATATGTTATAATATACACCCTTGGACTGAAAAGCATAGGGTGTTGTTTTAAAAAAAGTAGAACCCTGCAAATAATATAGTGTATTTCTTTGCCTATTGAACCTATGTCCAATATTTTCCAACCTATTTAAATAAAAAACTGTTGGGGTTTTATAGAATACACCTCAATCAAGATGACCTCATACATGTCGAGGAATTTAGCATGAATTACTCTAAATCCCATGTTGTAAGAAAATTCTTTAATCTAATTGGTTCATCATGGTGTAATTTTTAGGTGTTCTAACTATAAGAATCATGTCAGCTTGATTAGAGATTATGTGGTTGCATGCACCAATTTGAATCCTGACAGCAATATCACAACTATCAGTTCATTAAAAAAAAATTGTTTGTGGAATCCTATCTAGGAGAGAATATTCCTAAAGATGCATTAGTAGGCATAATTAAAGTGGGGGTGTCTAAAGGGGCATGTGGAAATTAGTTGGAACTTAAGGGGGTTGCATCCTTTCTTGAGCCGTTAGGAAGTTTGATGACTTGATGAGTGTCAACCAACATTAGGCGTATAGAGTTGTGCTCTAATTTTATGAGATCAAACATTGAAGTTGATTGTGAAGCATTGCAAGGGTATAGAATAAATCAACAATTTTTATTCAATATTAAGTGGTTGGATATTAATTACTATCATACTTATCTTGAATAAATATTTGCAAAATACAACTAGAGAAAACATTCCAAAAACTTATAATCAAACTTTCCATTAGTCTACTTAAATAATACATCTTTAATAATTGTAACCAACTCTTTCAACATGATTACATTATTTGATCAATGTAAATATTTTAATATAATATATTTTTAAAAATGCATTGTATAGTGATGCAGGAGCATCAAGCTTTATTTTTTAGGACCCTATGTTTTGTAATCTTGGGGTTATGTTTAGGGTCTATCTGTGGATTTTTCCCTATGTTTGAATAAAATTTAGATTGATCATGTTCAAGCTAGAGGTCTTTTCGTGGCTACTAGAAACCTGTTATTCCTTTGTTGGATAAGTGTTGGATATTATTTCCACAATCTTTAATTTGTTAGAGTTAGTTTATGTGATCTTAGATCTAGATTGTTGGATGACGTGTTGGCATATATATAAGGTCATGTGGTTTTATCTTATCATATGTTTAGTTATGCTTGTAAACTTAGGGCATGTACTATGTGTTATTTAATTTAACCTATTAGGTTGACTTGTGGCTTGAGTGTGTATTTAATGTAATCTACCAAACTGACTTGTGGATTTCTCGGTATAGTATAGAATCTTGAGATGTCTAGTGGCATCACTTGTTAGCATGGAGTAGCTAGGAGCATCTTAAGGGATGATAGCTAGGAGGTGGATCTTTACATACAAGGATTGAGCTGTATCCTTGTTTGTAAAGGCCATAACTGGGAAGACCTTACAACCTAACATGTATATGGTTTGTTTGATACAATTCAAGGTTTTCTATTAATAAGAAAGTTGTTTCCAATTGTATCTTGTTTACTTGTAGTGTCTACCCCTAGTTTTCTTTTATGATATATTATTGAATTCTTTTAGACTAGTTTTCATGGTTGTAATTTGATCTAGTGATACTTAGTTACCTAATTTGGTTGATACTTATTATATGTTTGGATTATATATTTAACGAGCTACTCTATAATCAAATATTTATGCATTAATGGTTATTCTTTTGATGATAATATTGTGTATACTTCATATAGTGATTTCAATTGTTTTCAAGATGACAACTATATGGATGATTTAGATGTGGTTTTATGGTTACTTACTCATACTTGCATGTCTATGGTGTACATATATGTTTTACCTTATGTCTAACATATTTGATGTGGTTTAAGGAGGGAATCATAGTCACTTGCTAGTACATTAAAAGAGTTAAATTTAAAGGTTTAATTAAAAGACTAATTTTGGCATAATTATATTTATTTAATTTAAACAATAATAAATCTAGAATTTGAATCTAAATAATGGACTTTAAATACTATTATTAGTTGAAATAATAAATGTATTTTTCTAAAAATGTCTTGCTAATTATAAATGCAGTGGGAATCATTTAAATAAAGACTATTCTAATTAAAGGGTAGAAACCATGCACAAATTAGAATTAACTAAAATAATAAAAGTTTATTTTTATGAGAAACCTTTGCATGTTTGTGAATCTGGAAACCCTAGGTAGGGTTAGAGGCTTTATTAAGAGATTCAAGCTCATTTCTACACACAGGGGTTTGGAGGAGTAACTTGAGAATTGGCAAACAAGAATTTTTCTGTGGGAGTTTGGAGACAAAAATTCGTGGGCACAAGGATTGGCCAGTTTTCATTATCCTTAGATTGAGTTAAGAATCTGAACAAATTCATTTGAAAATTCCTCAAGAATCTTATGTCTTCTTTGTGCCTGCAAGAAATGGAAAATTACCATGGTTGATATGTGATAATTTGAATTGCTTTCACTTCTATAAATTTGATAAAAGAAATTTGAAACCCTTATTGCGAGAATTGATTGCTTGTGGTTGGAAAAAATCTGTGGAAACTAAGAATTGAAACCCCAATAGAAAAAATGTAATGCTCCCCAAGGGATCCAAAAGAAATAACCTAAAGTTTTACTAAGTTTGGAAAACATTTTTTTTAAAAGCAAGAAAGATAAATCACTAATCAAACACATAGTAGTGGAAGCAATAACATACAATCAACTAAAAGCATACATAATAGGTTACATTCCTTAAGGATCCCATGACATTAAATTACATTTAAATTTAATTTAATACTAAGTCTAACAACTAACACATCCACATGAAAGAATAATGAAAAGTCCAATGTCCATAATATACATTTGTTCTGAATGCCTCTTAGCAAATTAAATTTGGAATGCTCAATCATCCACTATATATATCACATGGTATGAAAGACTTAAAAGAATATACATATGTAGAAATAGAAATACATCATCCTCTTCGGATCCATGATATAAAGTACAATAAAAGTAAATGAAACTAATAACATACATGATACATCCATCCATCATAAAACACAACTAAGTGTGTGGTTCCTCCCAATCATCAATAGCATCATAAGACTATCGCGGGCCCTAGCCATCCTCCAAGCATAACATTCCAAGCCACTGATCAGATCATCGGTACTATCATAATAGGGACGTCACTATTAAACATACTACAACATAAGCATAAGCAAATCTAACATACTAGAATAAAGCATAAGATGATCCTACAAAGTAGATAACATCACCTATCACATGCTAATCATCAATATAAGGAAATGCTTCAGTAAATAACATCATCTAAACATAATAAACAAGCATCCCAAGAAACTCCAGCCATGGTGACTATGGATGAATCTCAATGGTAAGAGTAAAAAGAACAACCACCCAACTGCATGGAACCTAAATGGCCCACTCCCACCATGCTGAGGAGAAAGTCTCAAGCCCCAAATAGGATACCAAATCACATAACACAAAATACTCTCTAAGTCTAGGAAATCCTAAAAGAAATCTAACTCAAAGGTTCTAAGATAGATTGACATCTAATTCCCAGAGGCACGCAAAGACACGTAGGAAACCTACTATGTAAGTGAGCAAGTGTCATTGCATGAATCATGTTAGGAGTTACCTTGAAAGTTTCTTAGAAATCCAGGGTCCCTAGTGATCCCTATGCGGCCACTAGTATCCTCTCGTACTGACAAGGCATACTATGGAATGCAAGGTCGCAACCAAGCATTCTCTCTACTCCCATCCTAGTCTGTACTAGCACACAAGGCATGGGAGAGAACATACAAGACTCTTAATAGGTTCATTTTAATCTCCATTTAGTGTATTTTTTTTCACTTATTAAACAACTTACAACGAGTTACCTTAGTAGCCACTTAGGGCCCCGACCCCATTGCAAGCCACTTTCTGACACAACAAGTAGATAACCTACCCTAGGCTCATAAAATCACAAATCAAAGAATCATAGTAAAATCACCTTAGCCATATACAAGCGACTGAAAAACATCAAAAGATAATCCACAATATTCATGTCAATTCTCCACGAGCAACTAAAAAGCACCAAAAGATAATCATAATGATCACAACAATTCTCAATGAGCAACTGAAAGCATCCCAATAATTCTAATCAAAGACTCCGAAATAGTCAAATCAAGCATGTCACAACATGACATCATCAAGAACAAGCAAACACTTTAGTCCCATCAAGGTGACTGGAAAGTAATCCAAGTATAACTGATTAAGGACTCAAAAATGGTTGAGTCAGACTTCTTATAAACATACACCTCAGCTTCACACAAGAGACTAGAAAGTAATAACAATCAATAATCCACACACATCATAGAGCATGCCATCACATTACCATGGTTGGGTTTTTAAAAAGATCGAGATCAAAACAACATAGCATCACAATTACACAACCCTCGAGCCTCTGGTAACAACCTAAATTGGTCAACATCTAATCAACCCCAAAATCCCTAAAGCATAGATAGTAAAAACAAAATAGTACAATTTCATAGTTTGGGTTTGATTTCAGAAACACAAGATTGAGTTAATTATAAAGCTTCAATTTTTGTTTCAGTGTATGTTCCAAGTAAAAGATTCTTCGTTTACCCTATAGGTTAACCCATGCATTTGTGAATAAAGAATTACCCCTGTATAATATTTTACATCATTTTTATCTAAAAATAATCAAGGGATAATTTATTTATTTAATTTCATAATAATAATATTAATAATTATTCTTAATTAGAAATTAAATACCCGCAACCCCAATACTAATCAGTTCATTAAATAACAACAACAATAATTATGATTAACATCTACCAATTAATGTTTAACATTAATTTTGGATTAGCACCATTTATAATCCAATTTTCTATATTTAATAAATATTATAGCTCTTAAAAATTATTTAATAATTAATATTCATTAATTATTAATTAATTAAAACCTCTTAATAAAAATTATTTAACAATTAATATTTATTAATATTAATTAATAAAACTAATAAATATTAAATAAACATATTAAATAAAATTAATAACATATAATATTATAAATTTTTAATAAATTAATTTAATTTTAAATAATTATTAAAAATTTAAACAATTAATAAAATTTATTTAATATTAAATACTAATTAAAATTGAATACTAATTAAAATTGAATACTAATTAATATATATTAAAAACATACATCACATACTATTAAAGCCATTAGCTTTATATAGCCATGCGACCAACCTTAAAAAGGTTGCCACAAGCTTTAAAAGCCAGGCCATATGACCCCTACATCAACAGGTCTACTGACAAATAAAGGTAGGTTGGGGGGGTGGATAAAACCCCCTCCCCATAATTTATATTTTTATTATATATATATAACATTAATTTTATGTATTTTAATTTATTTTTTCTATTAGATATAAGAGTTTCAGAAAATACAAAGCAACCAAAGTACCACCATGAAAATCAACAAGGAGGCCAAGCCTCACTAAGGAAGAACAGTATCAGTTGTACATCATAACAAAAAGAGGAGAAGAAGGACTATCTAACTAAGAACATCATAGTAATTAACCACCCAAGCAATCCAACCTAAGGGACCCTCCATCCAAACGATGCTTTTACATTCTTGAATCTGCATCAGCCTGAATAAATCTTCTTTTCTAGCATTCACTTTCTTATTGATTTCTCCGTTCAGCCTACTACACGCTTACTCAAAAGCTTGCAGATCATCTAGGGTTTATCGCCATTGATATCCATGCTTCAACTCATAGTAGAAAAAAATAGCATGCCAATCATGAAGGAAACTTCTCATCTTGTCCCGCTTGATCAGCATAGTAGCTTGTACTTGCAAAGAAATTTTAAAATAAGTGAGTTTTCAAAAAAACTTAGTAAGATGACTTGGCTTACCTTGGTACTTTTCCTCATTCTTGCACTTCCAGATCTACTAGAGAATGTTAGATTACAATATATTCTAAAATAAATTGGTATCTTTAGGAAGACCATTAATATGACTAGTGATAATATAAAAAATATTGACATTAATAGGATAAACAATGCCAAACATTCTCCATACTTCTTTAGAAAAATTACAATCCAAAAGAATATGTCTACTAGCTTCAGGAACTCTGCATAAATTACAAATATTAGAATTAGATAAAACTCTCTTAATAGGTAGCTTGTGCAATATGTCTAACCATCTAAAGCATCTAATTTTAGGCTCAACAAAATTCTTCCATAAGATATTGAAGTATTTTTTCCAAAATTCAGCATCATAAGAAGAGTACTAAACATCATTGACATTATCAATAATATATGTATTACAATCAAGGATTCTGTATGTATTCTTGGCCTTAAGCAAATTCCTCACAACTCCACTAGGCCAGTTACATTTAAGGTGCCTTTGAGAATCAACATGGCATATAGAGGGAAGACCATTAACAACTTGCACAATCATGTTATAAGTTCTTTTATGGGAATTAGGGATATCATATTTATTTTTAAGCTCATCCCAAGAAGTGATTTGATTCTTCTCAAAGAGGTCAATGAACTATTTAATACCTTTCTTAGTCCATAGTCTGGCAGAACACCCTTGGGTAAGGGCCAAAGGTTTACCATTTAGGTGAAGATTCCACAAAATTGATCTTTCACCATGGAGTTGATTATTACAATGAAAATCCTTGTTAGTGATGAATTTCCTAACATGGTCCCAAACCTTCCAAATAGATCTAAAAACTTGGAACCTTGGACCATGAGAGGAAAACTACCAATAATGAGGTCACAAAAGGGGAGATTAGTCCAAGATTTGCCTTTTTTAGGCACACCCCTCTCAATGTTGTTTCTAACCAACACTTTCCAAGGATAGTCACCCTCCATCTCTATGTATTTAGAAGATTTAACATGCACAATAGAAATTCACTATATTGAAACACTCGTCAAAGATAATCAATTCACAGACACGAAGATGATACTATTATCTAAATAATGTAATTCTAATTGGGTGAACAAAACTCAAGAACCTACCTAGTTTTGATGCTAAAATCACAATGCCCAGAAAATTTGCGAGAGAATTCACTTCTATCCAAGAACTTCTCTCTAACATTTTTTCCCAAAATTTCCCTTCCAAAATTTGCTTCCAAAAACTTGCGTCCAAATTCATCCCCCTTGAAAATGAACCTCCAATTGGTGATAAGGAGTTCTCTCCTCAAATTGAGGCACTAATTGTGCATTTACCTGAGAGGACTCCTTGCTCACAAGACTTCAACTCTTTATTATCTTTTATTAATCTTTCCTTTGACTTTTCCATGCATGTTTAATAAATTATTAAATTACTTTATTTAATTTTCACTTGACTCCTCTTTTATTTAATTTATTAAATTCAATCTCATGCACACTTTATGCAATTAAAATATCTTTATTAAATTTACTTGTTTTATATTTTTAATTAATTTCTTGTATTTCGATCTCATGCATACATCATGCGAACTTAAAACTTTTAATAAATTAATTTCTTTTCACTTTTTAATTTATTTTCAAAACTTAATTGATAAAATATTTATTAACTTAAATAATAATAATATTTAGCATTTATTTAAAAATGACCTCTAAATATAATATTATTAAATTAACTAAATATTATCATGTTCTAAATTTATTCTTATAAATTTTATCTTCAAGTTTAACTCTTTTTATTTAATTTATTTTCTTAATTAATTAAATATAATTAAATATTAAAATATCATAATAATTTTCCATTAGATTAAATCATTAATTTGATCTTTTAATTAGACTTAATTAATAGAAAATTTAGCAAAGGCTCATAAAACAACATATGAAAACCCATCAAAGAAAAACACATACAAAATCAGACTAAAGGGTTATAAGCACGAATTAATGTCATTCGATGCATTTAAAGGGTACTCAACTCAGATACTTGTCCTAATTTTCAATGAGGACAAATGGCTTAAAGGTTTAGGATTTGGACTTAAGAATTCATCTCCTCTCTCTTACCATTGAGATAATGTGATAGGGTACACTCATCCTAGCAATTTGGGGAAGTCAATACTCGGTACCTGTGACCTACATAAAATCCACGCATGTACAAACATAATATTCTAAGCTAATCAAGCAATGGTAGGAAGTGGTGCATCGTGTAGATCCTGACTAGCAGGTGACTATGACTCCCTTCCTTAACCACATCAGAAATGCCATACATAAAGAAAACAAACATACACACTATACACATGCAGTATGGGGTAGGTATCCATAAGAAAAACACATATGATAATAAACCATCTAACTAATCATCATCAATAACTAAAATCACTAAGCAATCATAATGCATACATGAAATATAGAGTATCAAGTAATCTCATCATATAATAAACTGAATGTAAAAACAATATTTGATAATATTAAAACAATGCCACTAATCATAAGCATAAAACTAGCCTAAAAGAGTTTGGAAATGATAACAGAAAAGTGAACTAGGGGTAGGCACTACATCAAAATTGCTTCTAGAAAATAATTCCTACAACTAGGGTTTGAAAAAGATAAAAGAAAATACACCAGATTTGATTTTATCAAAAAAATTGAGTGATTAGAATTATTTCCTCCATCATATCTATAAATAAAATAATTTTACAAAAAAGATGTATAAATATAAAAAAATACAATTGTCCTAGTAAATACAATTTACTATGATAAATGTTTTTTTTCGAGTATCGTGTGTTGTTGTATGCTAGTGGAGGATTTTTTTTTTAATAAAAAAATTGAAGTGGGGGTGGGGATCACCACATCCCCCTCCCACCTTCTACCTTCCCATGACATGTAGATCGAGGGCTGCCTTGGCAACATTGTAGCTACCTTGGGTAGCGTAGTCATTGCCTTGGCAGCTATGGGTACCCTTGGCAAGTTGTTAGATGCCATCCCCTTTTAAGGGGTTTGTTTTTATAAGATTTTTTTTCTTAAAAAAAAACATATTTTATTATATGTTATTTAAATGTATTTCTAGAAAATTTATAAAAATTAATGTTATTTAATAATAGTTGATTTAGTAGAATTTTTAAAATTATAATTAAAAAAGTAATGAAATTTAGTTTTTATGAGGTCAAATATGTTTTTTTTTTTTAATAAATATGATTATTTAAATGATATTTTAATATGACTTTTTTTTTAAATGAAAAAAACATAATAAGTAATAATAGTTTTTTTACTTTGAGGTAAAAAAAAGGGAACTTTGTTAGAGCATTAAATTATTATATCATTATTATAATTTTTTATGTAAACAATCAGCTTTATTTTTTAGAATTAAATCAAAGCGTAGTTTTACTAGAAATGGGTTATTTTAAACTACAAGAATGAGGATTGTATTATGATGATCTAAACTTGGTGGAACTATATCTACTAGAAACTATTATAAAATAAAAACTTAAACTATATTCAAAATGAACTTTATGATATATAATGGAAAACTAAAATGGCTGAAAAACTACACTTGGTGTAAATAACCTATTGTGAATGTTGTGTTTTATTTATGTCATGGGTGTGGGGAAACCTAGTAGTTTGGCCAAATAGGAATTTTTACTAGAGTCTTGGAAAGTGGCTATGTCTATGATACTTTTATGTGACATTTATTCTATCACAATTATTTCATTTCCAACCAATGTGTTATTTTCACATGTTTTCTTTGACGAGATTGAGTTCTTCTTTGTAAGCTCATGTGTTGTATTTTGTTGGTATAATTTATGAGGATTTGATCGATTATGCTTGTGCTTTCTAATTGTTAGTATAGGACTGATGTGATTGTTGTGATTTTATGAAATATAATTTTATAAGCTTAGGGTAGGTTATCTATATGTATGCTAGGAAATGGCTTGCAATGGAGATTAGAGCCCTAAAGAAGTTGCATGGGTAATCCATTGTAAGTTGTATTAATAAGTGGTAACATTTCATTAATGGGGATGGAATGAATTAACAAGAGTCAATGTGTTACCTCAACCATGCTTTGAGTGCTAGTATAGGCTAGGATGGGAGTAGAGAGGATGTTTGGTTGTGGCCTTGCCTTGTTAGTATGCCTTGTCTGTAAGAAAGGATACTGATGACACATAAAGTCACCAGGGGGCCAGAGTCCAGAGAGATTTCCAAGGTAACCTTAGAGATGACGCATGTGATGACACTTTTCCACATGCATGTTATATTTCCTACGTGTCTTTTTTTTCCTCTGGGATTAGATGTTAATTGTGTACTTGGTACCCTTGAGATAGATTACTATCAGGATTCCTTGACGTAGATTCTTGTTACAACTTTTGGACTGTTATCCATTTGAGACTTAAGATTATCTCCTCAACACAATGGGAGTGAGCCATTTAGGTTCCACAAGGTTAGGTGGTATTGTTTCTTATATTAATGAGATCCAATAGTTGGATGTTGATGTTGGATGTACCTTGTGCAATTGCTCTATTCTTCTCATCTTGTGATTATGTTTTATGGCCATATTCTGGTATTTTGTACTTTGTTTATCTGAGATCCTATGAGATGTATCTTATCATGATGTATATTCTTTTAGCTTTTCATACCCTGTGACATGTGCAAAGGATGAGTATGCATTTTAGGTATGCCATGTGGCATCTCATGTACTGGCATATTCTTTCAAATGGTTTTGTACATGTGGTAGTTCTATGATATAAACTTTGTTTAATTATGAAACTTAATGATATGTGTGTGTGTGATTCAATGTTAAGGAACCCTTGAGAGATGTAATTGTTATTGTATTGCTTATGTACATGTATGTGAGTTTTTGCTTCCACTTTGTTATCTCTTGATTGTTTATATCTATATATATATATATATATATATATATATATATATATATATATATATATATATATATATATATATATATATATATATATATATATATATATATTAATAGCAAACTTAGTGACATTATAGGTTAATTTATCTTGGGTTCCCTAATAGGGCATTACATTACTTTGGTTGTGTTGTTACTTGTTGGGAGTTTGTTCGTCTCCTTTAGGGATACACCTACCTTGCACTCTTTCAACATGATTACATTATTCTATCAATGTGAATATTTTAATATAATTTATCAAAAAATTGTCTTCTGTAGTATTTGAAAATTAGAAATCTTCTTTCAATAAAATAATTAACTATAGAAAAATTTGTTCCTTTAAAATTACATAAAAGGTTAAAACTTGATCATCTAGATAAAGGATCAAAGAGTGTGATCTCAAATGGTGATGCAAAAACTTCAACACAATCTACCCTATTTTTTATGCAGTAATCTTGGTGAATTGTAGAAATTTGATATCATTAACTTAACATTATTTAATATGAATAAAATAATTAATTCAAAGTATTTAATACTTTAAAACGATCAATTCTCTCTTTTATATTAATGCTTCACTTTACAACTTCACTATTACTCATTAAAAAGTCTCATATGTGTCTATCATTATTAACAATTCTTCTAAGAAAACAAGAGCTTAGTTCAAGCTCGAGTCCCTGCCTTCTAGAAGATAATCAAGATAATTAACAAGCATATACACAAGTAGTATTAAATCAATAGATGTGAATATCTAAATTATTTTATTTGCATTAACATTAATCTGAAAACAAGTGCCACATAGTGGCTTAGTACTTGCCTTTAGCTTTTATATAAATATAGTTTTAATTTAATAAATTTATTATAGCTTATAAAATATTTTAATTAATAAAAATGTTAGATAATTATAGTTTTCTATAATGATATTAATTATAATTATAATTATAATTTTATTTGTAAATATACTTATTAATATATCTGTTCTATTGTATATATGTCATCTGATAATATTATATTAGAAATATATTTTAAAATGAAAATAATAATATTTTTATAATAATAATATATAATATTATTTCTTAAACTATTATATAATATACGAAAGATATTTTTTAGTATTTTTAATTGAATGACAAATATTATATTCTAAAATAATACAATATTAAAATATTAAAAAAAAACCAAAATGTTAACATTAAAATTATTAAACATTAATTAATCATATTCACCTTAATAAAACTAACTCTAAAAAATTTTAGTTTTACAATCCACCTGGCTAGTATAAGAGCTAAATGAATTCAACCAATCAAATCTTAGAAAAATAATTTCTTAAAATTGTAATGTTAACAATCATGCATGTATTCTATGCAACATATTAGTTCAATATTTTTTTTTTAAAACCAATTAATTTTAAATTCTTAGAAAGAAAAAAAAAAATCTCTAGTTAAAGCATAAAATCCAAAAAGTATCACAATAGTGCTTAGCCTATTGGGGCAAGTACTAATAAGATGTCCAAGTTAGGATGGTATTGATATATGTTTATTCAAGTTATACATAGTTAAATAGTAAATTAGTTTTACTTTTCCTTGAAACATAGATAATTTATAAGCACTCAAATATACTGACTAACATTCAACCAAACAAGAAAAATGACTAGCATTTTTTAATAAGGAAATTTAATAGTATCCATTAACTGACATATCAATAGAATAGTAGAAAACTATCCTTTGAAGGGGCATACATTCTACTCAATACAAGCACAAAATAAAACCCTTAAGAGCACAAAAATAAAAATAATATACAAAGAAAACAAATACAGGAGTTGTTATAGAACAAACAGTTCAGCGCATTTACTAAATTCACATGCAATCTTTATTATGTTAGGGGAAAAAAATCTGCAATGTAGTAGAAATATCCAATACATTATACACATTTTAATGTGTCAAATGAAAATTGCAAGTTCAAAAACATTATTTGACACAGTTATGAAACCATATATGCCTTCAAAGTTCTTCAAAACTTTGAGTGCTTACGAAATGTTAAAGTTCAAAATAAATTCTAAAAAGAAGATTACGGTTAAATTTTGAATAATTTCAAGCAAGAGCCTACAACACAATGGTAAATTGTGAGCCTCTTATCGAAGAGGTCTTGGGTTCGATTCTATCTATGCTTAATAAAATAATAATTAATAACAATACATAATAATCAATCTTGGCTTCAACCTCTTATCGATAAAAAAAAATTGATTTTTTTAAAAATAATTTCTAAAAAAAGAAAATTATAGTGGAGGAATATTTTTGTTTATTCCAACAATATGCTCCCAAGAACTCGTAATCACAAACCATTTGTTAGAAGCCAAGGGTCTTTGTCTTCTACTTTCATATTTATGGGAGCCATGATCTGGAATGCAAATGGATAAGAAAGAAAACAGGTTAAGTAAGGATCAATTTTTTTTTGTACTTAGTGTTCTTATAATATTTCAAACACACAAAATTAGTTGCATATCAAAGAGGAGAACCTATTGAAAATTGTACTCGGTGGCAATGACCTTTGCAAGATGAAAATAAAAAGGACAATGCTAAGGATTGCATAGACATTATTAGGATTTTATTCAAAAGAACAATGAGTGAAAGTTATTTTTAAAAATTCAATAACACAGATAAAAAGGTCCAAAATGTGGCTTTTGATAGTTAAATTTAGTTAACCAAATCAGTCAAAATGAACCAAATGCAATGGTGGGCATGGATGTTGGTAGAAAAAAGAAACACCCAATCAACATTGAGATTTTATTAAACCTATGGTGTGTGGACTTGGAACAAAGTCAATTTTAATGCTCTAGGCTAGACTGCAAAACTGAAAGAAACTTATATTAAGTGGTGCAAATTAATGGTGTTTATCAAACTTGCACAAAATTATTGATTTTTCTTTTCAATAATGATGAATGTTGACCAAGTGAGTCGATGGAACATTAGCTCTAAGTATGAGTGTAAAAATGAATTGAGGGACTATTGGCTCTAAGGTATATAAAAGTAGAAAGCTCTGAAAGGAATAAGATCGTGGTGAGAGCTTGGAGATATACCAATGCTAAATCATTTAATTTTTAATCAACATTTGAATCTTTGTAGGTTGTGAGTCTTCAACATAGATGGAACTACTATATCTGCAATGGGGAATTAAGGAAACTAGGGTTTTAACATAAAGAGATTGTCTATCATTTCTACAATGACATAATTGATGTCTTTCTAAATTGTTCCTACTCTGAGTATTTTCCAAGGTAGTGTGCTTATCACATTAAGGATCATTTAGTGAGAACTCTTGTGCAATTTAAGAAACATTGTAGTACAAGTGGTGTAATCTATTGTCTACTATATATTCCTTTGAAATTTTTAAATTATATTTAGCAGTTTCTCTTCTTCTCTACAATATCACCATATCCACAAACATGCACTTAATTGAGTATATTAGACCCCAGTGCAAAACAAATTAAACAAAGGGCCATAACTATTCCACAAATTTATTGGACAAAAAATCTTGTCTAGCTAGTGATGTCTACCTAGTTTATCTAAATATGGGTTTCCTAATTAAGGTATTCTAAAGTCCTAACATCAACTGTGTAAATTGTGTTTACACATTGTTTTCTATTGTGCATGCTTTATGAATAGAACTTATCGTAGCATGTTCATGGCATCAAAATATACTATCTAGTATGGTTTTGGCTAGGATGAATTCCTAACAGCATAGAAATGTACCCTCCACCTTCCACAAAATCCCACTTTTTCTCTCTTGATCTAGAAAAGAAAATCCCTATTTTTTCTATTTTTTCAAAACTTCACCAATTATTCTATCATTTTGTGGACTTGTGCCAGAAATTATAGATATTCTAGATACTCCATTATAGTTTCATTCCTTAAGAGATTTAACATTTTTTTAAACCATCATTTACATTAAAGGCACCAAGGATTGATCCAAAGATAAATGAAGCCCCAAAGAAGAAGAAAAAAGCATGCTTTCGAACTTGATTTTGAGAACAATCCATAAGTTGAAGAGATAATTGAACAACAATATGGACAATATCTAGAGGATGTACACATACCTATTCTATGATAGCCTATATTACCATGACACAACATTAATATTTAGCATGCCTAAAAAAATATAGGGAAGTTGACTGTCAGTTGTAAAGAAGAAATATAGATCAATTTTTTTATGGGAGTTCCTCATATTAGAAACAATAAGATAATCCTTTAGAAAATAAGTACATTGAAATACTAAAGAATATTTTTGGCACTCTTGGAACTACAACAAGTTTTTGTATCCCACCATGATCAACAAACAATGCAACAAACTCTCGATAAGCAGCAAGAGCACAAATCAACTTCAACAGATCTAGAAAACATGGTCTTTGAAGAATCCTAAACTTTTGAGTGTCACTGAAGTAAGGCAAGGAAAACATCTACTTCCTTTTAATGAAGCACAAAACCAGAGACTTCAACATACTCCCTTATCATCTCCAAACACTATACAAAAAATTGCTCTCCAATTAATCTACTATGGATTCTAAATCCAATGTTAAGTTTTCTTGGAGCTCACACTCCCTCTCAAAGTTAGTGGGTACAATAACATGCCCTTTATTAATAGTATCATTTTGCTTCCTGCATTAGCCTTGTTAACCATGCATGTGAACTAATTACATACCAACTAATTAAAATGAAATAATTTATTAACCAAAAAAATCCTCACCTAGAAGCATTGGTTGACAAGGTAGCATCTGTTGGGATTAAAGATGGAGTAACTGAGAGGGGGGGTGAATCAGTTACTACAAAAACTAATCCATAGATCCCTTAGATGTCTTAAATAACTAGTTATTGCTGATACTTGGTAAACATAACAAAAATGTTGTAACTCAGTAAATTAAATTGTTACTGATCTTCAAGCATTCATGCATGCAATTGTAAATAAAATGAACACAAGAGACACTAGATTTAATGTGGAAACCCAATATGGGAAAAAGCACCAAGTAACTAGTTACCAATTTTCACTCTTCTAAAGTGAGCCTTGTTAGGAGCCAACCCTATTAAAGGTTACAATACACACTGTTAGGTGTGACCTTGTTAGATGATTTTGATCACCCTGTTAGGAGTGGCCTTGCTAGAGGTCTTTAGAACAATTTAATTGAACTGTCACCTTGTTAGAAGATTTACAAAATGGCTATTAAACCAACTCTGTTAAGAAATTTGAAATCACTGCTACAATGGTTAGAAAGTAACAATGAAATGACTTGAATAAGATGCTGTAGACACCTAAATCCTTTAGAAAATAAAGTATTTTTATTTTTTGAAAAAATTCCTGATGACATCATCATTTATTAATTAATTAATTATTTAATTAATTAATTTATTTTTATGCCATTAAATCCCTTCATCTTAATTAAAAATATTTAATTAAGGAATCCCTCCCAAAAATGTTTAAATCTTATTTAAACATTATTTCTTTATTTATTAATTATTTAATTAATAAATTGACCAAAAAACTCAAAATAAATAAATAAAAATTTGTTTGCCCAAAACTTGGCCAATTTCCTTAAGACCACTAACCTCTTCCAAAATCTTCTAATCCTTCTTTAATTTTGATTAAAAGCTAATCCCATCATTTCCTACCCCTAATCTCAACTCAAAATATTTAATTAAGATTAAATATTAATCCTCATGTTTATTAAAAAGTTTTAATAAATATCTCCTCAACCCAAACTCTTGAAATAAATAAAACTTTATTTATTTCCTAAAAATCTAATTTATCCTCATCCTAAGAAGTTCTAGACTCTTCTAGAAAGTCTTCATCCTCATCCTAAGAAGTTCTAGACTATTCTAGAAAGTCTATATCCTCATCCAAAGTCTAGACTCTTCTAGAAGATGTCTTTAAACCTAATCCTAATCCTCTCCTAACCTTGTCACATTCCCTAAAAATGGGTTAAGACTTACTAACCCAAGCCAAAGTTAACACATATCTCCTTCTTCACCCACCCTCATTAAATGCCATCCACTTGCCTATCCCTAAGCTAATCCTAAACCATCCTAATCCATCCTCTAATCATTTGCATAAGCCTAAGCAAGCTTAAAACCTTCCTAATCAAGCCCAAGTCGAAATTCCTCTCATCTCCCTCAAAATACCCCAACCATAAAACTTTATGAAGCCCACTAGGCCATAAATGACTCTTCCAAGCCCTTTCATTGCTCTTACAAGCCATTATGAGGGTCTTTATGAAGATTTTATCCCTTGAGCCTCCTTTGTTGACTCATCCTTCCCCTTTCCTCCATCCTCTCACCCTGTGACATTTGTCACTCCTTGATTGGTTGTAAACAAGCACAATCCATGTGCTCTCCTCTCATTCAATCTAAACCTTTCATAAGCTTTTTCCCATCCTTGCATCCTAGCCCTTGATTCCTCAAGCCCTTTGCCTATTTAAAGAATCCTCTCCCAAGCCATTTTAACACAATCTATGAAGTAAAGTCATAATGCCATTTTAAGAAGCCATTTTACATCAAAACCATACACTCACACCCAAATTCCAACTCCATTTGAAGCCCTTTTTGAAGCATAAGCTTGAGCATACATCCTATCTATTTAGACAAAGCAACACAACAAGAGAGCTTCTCATTGAGAGAGCCCATTAATGGCTCATATTCTCAATTGAGAGTTCATCTTAGTCTATCTTGAATTTTATAAATTTTGTTTAGTTTGTAGAAGCTTTATTTAAATTTGGTTTCTATTAGCATACTAACATTGCTCATATACATTTTGGCATGCCCGGTGGGACCACGCATGGGTCATCTTCATTAGCTTTTTTAGTCAAGTTTTGTATGGCATTTCTAATTTTGGCTAATTTTTCTTGTTTTTGTGATTGGTAGGATTGTATAAATTGGTTTTGTAGGTCCACATGAGCATGAAGAAGACAAAGGAACTCATAGTCTATCTCATAGTGCTTGCAGATTTTTCAAGCTTATAGGTAGACAAAGCACTTGGAATTCTTCTTCCTCTTCTTGTCTATATTCTTCTTATTTCATCTACTTCTTCTTCTTCTTCTTGTGGGAGATCTTGGCCATTTTTTTTTAAGGAAGAAAAATCATACACACTTCTTTTTGGTGCTTAAAACAAACCCCCAAATCATACTTAAATCCATTAAAAACTAAAAATTTGCAAAAAAAAAAAAATCTTTTAATAAGTGAAACTAAACCAATCCAATCATTTGCATCCTTGCAACATCAAGGTTTTAGATGCATTCATGCAAAGTTAGGAACACTTCATTTTTGGAAATTTAAAAAGAACTTCAAGTTTCCATTTCAAAAAGTTCAAAATCAACACTAAGTGCACACTAAAATCTAAATCAAACTCAAAGCATCAATCAAGGATAAAATGAACCTCATTTGCAAATATTTTAAAGTTCTTTTAAAAATCTCATGAAAACTAAGAGTCCTAAATGGTTACCAAAATTTTTCTAAAAGCTTTGTTATTTGTTTCGAACAAATGTCTTGTTACAAAATCTTGAATGTTTCTTAGGTTTTTCATGCATCAAAACAATCTAGGAATATCATTTTTGGGCTTAAAACATGCAAACTAGAACACAAAATCTTGAATGAAAAGAAAAGTCCAAAGAATCATTTTCACTTTTGAGTCCAAAACAATCTTGAATGATCTAAGGTTAAAACAAAGCACTTCAAAGTTCTTAAAACAACACACAAAATCTCAATCTTGAATGCTCAAAGGAAAAAAACTTGAATTTTTAATCACTTGTCTTTGAGTGCATGTTGCTAAAATCACTCTTGAGTTACATGGATTAAAATCAAGTTTGTTTTTTTATGAATGCATGATTAAAACAACAAATCCAATCTTGAATGCAAAAGGTCAATTAATAATTACAATATCTCACACTTCATCTTTTGGGGCATAAAAAGAATCTATATTTTAGAAACTTTCTAAGTTATAAAAACAAATAAAGACACTTTGAGTGAATTTGTTGTTGGACTCACCCTCTTTAATAACCCATCATTCTAACCATTGGTTGCAATATCAACGCCATATATGGGGATGGGTCTACCTAAGAAGGTGTTAAGTGCTCCACAAAAATCAAATTCCACTCACTTAAGTTTTTATTGGTTTTTCTAAGTTAGAAAATTCCTTGAATGCACATTAGTCTTGCTAACACTTCATTTGGACATTAAAAAAATTGAACAAATCTTGACGTGGAGGGCCTCTGGCCATGCGCTTGAAATCGAATTTCACACATCTTTGTTTTGGGCTTAAAACAAACTCACACTCAATCTTGAATGCCTTAAAGAAAAATCAATCAATACTTGACGTGGAGGGCCTTTGGGCATGCAAGTTTACTTTTGTTGACCCTAAATCTTCTTGGTGTATTCATTCTTAGATCAATTTTACTTTTTTTAATGCTTCAAGTTGGAATTGAAAATTTGCATCCTAAACATGTGTGTTTGCAAGGTCTAGATTAGAAAACTTAAATGTCAGTTGGAAAAGAGTTCTGTCTTTTAGCCCAAGATCATCCAAGTCTTCTCTCCCCTTGTCATCTTTCGAGGCCATCTTGGGTGCATAAGATTAGGATCCAAAATCTTGTTTAAGTTTTAGGAGGCCTTCTTGGGGATTTCATCACCCCTTGGGATGACCTCAACTCCAACGTTCTGGCAGAGTATAAAGATCGGGAGGTGAATCCAAAGACACCTCTCTTGGAATAAAGATTTTGTCACTCGGGCTAAGCCTCAAGGAACTTTATACCCTTGAGAAGTGAAAGAGGAGAAGTTGGTTACCGCTCCTCTTGGTTGTGTGACATTGTTTTGGTTTCATATACTGATTCAGGCCTCACGTACCTTGGGTATATCGAGGACTCCCTAGCTAAACCAACTGTCAGCCTTATAGACAACCATCTAAAATGTTAATGTGTTTGAAGTGACTGATCGAAATATTTGTAGAACATACACACTCCATGGCGCAAGTATCACATTCTGAGAATCACAAACTTCTATCTGGTTGTTCCTATCTATTGCTTGATTTTTTACTTGTTGAATGAATGTTTGCCAAACTTGGTCAATCCTAGCTTAGGGAACACTTAGCGTAGTCACTACCTATTCTAGAAGTTGAATGAGTTGAAGCAAAACAACCAAAATCTCTATAAGCCAAGTACATTCAAGAATTTATGTCAGAACAACCCAAACCCAAAAAAAAGTTTCAAAAAGTCAAACTCAAGCCATCTCAGGCATACCAAGAACTTTCAGCCAAGAGAAAGGAAATAACACCAAACCCTCGAATTTCCAAACTCCACAAAGTAGAGGAAAAAGATGCCAACGAAGCCCTTCAAGACACCTAGTTAGATCGCACTATCAAACTTAACCAACATCCAGGAGTTAACCCTTCTTATGCATTACTAACTAGGCATGATTTCTATGACTGGACCCCCTTGTTTCTCCACATCTTCTTGCATAAGATTCACTTTAGAGTCATCCTTGTAGGTAAGCTAGCCATCTTTAGTCCTCCCCTTAAGCATTTTAGCTCATCCATCTCATTTAGAACCAAATCATCTAGCCAGCAATCCAAAATCTTCACATCCAAGCCTTCAAAATTGTTGTCACTTTGCCAAAAGTTTTCCATTCCTAACATCTTCCAAATCCACCAATCTCACCAAGGTTATCCATTTGATAGAGCTTTGTCTAGGGTAATCTAGCTTTGTCACTTGTTATCCCTCATCACCTTGAGCTAAAGGTTGGGATCCACAAGTGGTAAATCTCGTGTTCTTCCTAAAGGATCATCAGTCTATCCTTAAGTTGACACAATCACCACCAAGCTTGCACATAAGAAAGCAGACCTTTCATGCTTTGGCAACATATCTTTGAAGTTAGAATCGCCAACCCAATCCTCCTTAGGTTTTGTCATACAGCTTTGCCTCAACCTAGGAAATCATTTGCATAGAAAATCCTTCCCCCTTTGCATCCATCAATATTGTTGCATCTCATCCCTAGGAACATTCTGCATTTTCATGCCACCCATCACTCGTTTAGCCAAGAAGCAGGAAACAATGGAGCCCTATCATTTAGATCAAACAGCTTCGTCCCCTTGAGCACCTAACAATCCTTCAGCCCAGAGAACACTATACCATCACCTACTGACATTGAAGCTTTCATGAACCAACCAAGAAATGCAGTATTGGTGAACGCCATTATAGACAAGAACAAAGAAACAATCATGGCTAACTTTCGAAGGGACAACATAGGAGCCTTCGACTTTGGAAGACCTCCTCCCTTATCAGATCCATCTCACCCATTGTTTGGACAACTCCCACCACCCATAGGCTCTTATGATTCAAATTATCCTCAATATATGCCAAAAGAAGAGCCTCAACCCACCCCATATGATCCAACAGGTCCAAACATACCAGCCTCCACTCAAGTTGAAATCTCCCTTTCGCAAACCAATCTAACCACCACCACTCCACCATTGGTCCATACCACTCCATCCCAAACCCCCTTCGCCCAAAACACCTCATCATTCACGCCCTTCACTATTGTTTTTGCTGCTCTCCAACCCAGCCTTCCAAATCCACCCATCTCCCAAATCAGTGCTAGCATCTTTGGCCAACCTCAACAATATACAACCAGGATGCCACCCATGGGGCCAAGTAATCAACCCTTCATCACCCCTAGCTTGTTTACCTCAGCTGAGAACACAATTCCATCATTTCCACTAGGTCCTTGCAGCTCAGTGCCATCAGCCACAAATTCACAAGCTACTACCCTCACTCCACAAAGCTATCAAACCCTACAAACTACTACCAATGTTCTGCCAAGCTCTCAAGTGACCCAAGCTCCTTCCACTACTCTACCAAGCTTTCAAATCCAGCCTCCAAGCTATCAAACCCCATCAGTTCCATTCCCAAGCTTTCAATTCCCACCACCTCCACCACCAACTAATCCATTACCTCCTATCACCAACTATTTTTCTATGCCACTTGATGAGAGCAATAGTTGTCCTAAGCTATACCATATTTTAGCCTTCATATAAGCCTTCACACTCATTTCAATCCCCATTTATATTCCATTTTCTCCTTATAAGTTGCATATGATTTAATATTTATGAGTAATATTTAATATAGTTATATGATGGAATATGTGAATAAATAGATGAAATTGTATGTATCTAACAAGTTATGGTTCTTCCTGTCACTTGCTAGACATCTTCTTGTAGCTATTTTAGAAATACAAAGTTCCATCCACTCTGAAAACATTGCTTGCTATATTTTATTGGCATTCATTATTTAAAGCATTATTCCTTCCAAGATTATTGACCAAGGAGTATGTTGAGAAAGAACTTAGCTAGAAAATTAGCAACTAAAAATAAGGATAGGCAGTTTTACATTTCCTTTTGTGAACAGATATGGGTGAATCTAAAAAATCTGAGACATGGGTATTGTCGAGAATGTGCCCAGTTACAATCCCACACGGTAGAATCTTTAAAAAGTGCATGATGGAAAAGTTAGAGGTCATTTTTAAAACACGATTTTTCTATTATGAGTTTTTCTTTTGCTATTGTTACCAACTCAGTTGAATTCTCACGTGGACCAAATTCCATTATGCAATAACCATTTCCAACTGATAATACAGTTTTGTTGGAACGATCAAAACAATAGCCTATTCTTGGCATGAAATCGAACTTTGTTACATTGCTGCATTATTTGGTGATTGAAATAGGATGGAGGATGTGAAAAGTGGTTAATATGTTCCTTCAAACAGCCAGCAAAATAGACAACGTATTTTAGTTGTATATTCATGGTTTCCATTGCATAGTTTGTTGGTCTCTAGCTGAATATAGATTATACATTGTTGTATGTACTTGTTATGTCTAGTCTATATAAGACATGTAATATGGAGATGTAGAGAACAATTCTGTACCATTTCTCTGAGAAATAAATATTATCTATTGTGCTGATCAAACTTGTGCTCAAATGTTTTTAATCTCACCACCTAACAGACTGAGGAGGGGGCCCACTTCTTGGAATGTCTAGTGTGTTTTCCAATTTTATTTCAGTATGTTATGTTTGTATTCCATTAATATCAAGTTTTGTTTGAATTCGTGATTGATTTGATTATTTTTGCTAGTAATCTAATTTGTATTAATATGATATGCACGTTGTTCCTATAAGCAATTTATAATCTGATTTGCATTGGTATAATATGATTATTATTTCTCCATAATTTGAATTACTAATGTATTTTCATAGTTTTAAATAGAGGTAATCATATTGTTATTGCTGGTAGAAAGACATTTTTGCTGTTGATGTTTTGTTGCCAGAATTACTTTAGTAGATTTCAGCCAAGCTCCTGTCGCAGGAAGTGACAGTTCCTGTCGCAGTTTTATTTTAGTTTTCATAGATTCAATTTCATGTGTTGTAGATGCATTCATAATTGCTCATATCACAAGCTGCATCCCTTGATAGCATACTGCTCGGACACCTTTCGCAAGCTTACGCTCTCGGATTGACACGAATAGACCAGCCGAACTTTATTATAAATCATTAATTCTTTATTATTATTTACCCCAGTGTTGGCCTATCATTTTGGCATCGTTTCTAGGGAAAGGTGTCAAAGGCATGTTAGTTTGCTGATTTAAGTTAGGAACAATGCGTTAGGATGAAAGCTTTTGCAACTGCTAGCCTTGCTTAAGTAATTAATCTTAATTTGCATTGTGTAAATCATATAAATGCATTGCTTCAGAGTTTTGTTTTAGAGTTTGCAAGTAGGCCTTATAAATTAGATTCATTAGTTTCTTTAGAAGTTATTAAAATTTACATTATCACTAGTTGTTGTGAGTTATTATTGGTAAAGAGAAGAAGCTATTTTGAAGAAAAAAATGTTTTTAAATGATGAATTTTCAAGGTTGTTCAAGTACTTCAATTTTAGGTGCAAAATGTTTTAAAAATGCAAAATTTGAAACGACCACGAGAGGAAAAATGTGCCTGGGCACTATCCCAGGGTATTGCCCCTTGACCCCATTGGTGGTTGTCGCCCCCAGACCCCCGCCATCAAATTTAAAAACAAAAGAAGAACTTGGTGGGGAAAATATGCCAATCAAAGGTGATATGTTAATACCCTCTCTACCTAATGAATGCATCTCTTCCTATCTTGATCTTCCCTTATCAGAGGTATTTGAGAATTCTATCCCTATGTTTGAACATGAAAAAATCATTGATGAATTCTTAGAGCAATGTGATTTTGATGATGAAAATTTAACCACCTATTGTTCTCTTTGCTACAGGAAAGAAGACCAATGAATATGCCTTAACAATCAAAAGCAAATGGTGAATGAGGTACAAGCTTTTTATGATCCTTAACATGATAAGGATGAAAGTGAACAATTCTTCCTTATACCTAGTACTCCATGTCAAATACCAACCCAAGAAGATCAAGGTATGCATTATGTTGGTGACATATATTATTACTCGAATTCATTACAAAGCCAACATATTTCTTCAAAACATACTTCTCTACCTCGCATGCACAACGAATGTAATCATGCATACTCACAACAACCGCCATATCCATCCTTACCATCTTTATTCCACTAGTCATACTTATTACCATCTACTTTATCTCCTTCACATTTTTTACCACATTCATTATGTCATTCACATCATATTCTACCCACTCCACCATATCCACCAAAGACAACTATATTGTCTCACATACCACTTCATAATAAGGTGGCTAATGATACATATAATATTGAGCTTGAAATTGATAAATCAACATTGGAATGTATTGCTGTATATAAGGGATGTGATTTTGGTTTAATTAAATTAGAAGAACAATATTATTATTTATTAAAATATAATCAACTTTGTTCTTCTTTTCTACTTAGTGAATTCCAAATACCTACAAATGAGCCCATACTTCAAATTGCATCAATTTTAATTAATGGACTCATGAGTAGATGTTTTCATATTAATCGTTCACTAAGTGATATTGAACCATATGCCTTCCATATTTCACAAACATGCTACCATATCCTCCAAAATCTATATTTTTCTACTTTTGTACTTATACATATTGATATTTGGAGGCCTATGGTTAAAATGTGCATCCCTCACATACTTGTTGATTTGGGACCGAAAATTGATTAAGTGCAATCATACGAGATTCTATGCATGAATGACCAAAACGTTAAAAATGGATGATCATTAATCCTCATTGTTGATACTCCCTATTTTCCTAAGAAGACCACATAACCTATGGATGATTCATTTATTTAACAAGGATCAGAGTATTAATATCCACATATCCTTCATTCTTGGTTCTTGTATCTTACGATGATCATTCATTGATTATACATGATAATTTGTTGATTCCTTGGATGATTTGACTTCCCTATGCTTTTAATTTGGGAGTACATCCATTGAATTATTGAATTATTTGATTTATCTATCATTCAAAAAGGTTCACAAAATTCTAATGGTGTGTTAGTCTCTCATGGGTTGTCTAATTTCTTTGGTTATCCTTACAATTTTGTGACCTTGTAGCATGAAGTTAAGTTGGGGGGAATCCCTCCAATCTTGTGGTTCTTGATTGATTCTAAATTAAGCTTCATTGGTTGTTTCATTGATCCTTTTTAGCCAACTTCACCATGTGGCATCTCAACAATTAAAGGTATGTATTCTTATGTTGATTGACATTGGTATAATCATTATAATCACATTCTTTTATTTTTATCAAGTGCTAATGCATTTAATGGTAGGGTTACCAATTGGATAAAATTGCTTTACTACACTTGATATGCTTGGTTTTGAGAATATGATTACAGGTATCTTGTTGTGGTGTGATAATCTCAAAACCAATGCCAGTTGATGATGCTTTTCTATACAAGCATTTCATAATACACTTTGTTGCCTCTGTTCACATTGTGTGGGCTTGCTAGCTATCTGGTGCATATCGGTTTTGCTTGTGCTTTACTATTGGACATCACAAGAAGATTATGGCATAAGGTATTCACCACCTTGAGATAAAATTTTCTTTTTCACATGAAGAAAAATATGCAGCATGGTATATGAGATTCATGATTATTCACCAACACATCTGATGATACTTTGAATACAGTGTCAACTACTACACTACTTCCTTGAGTTGTGTTTCTTTGGAGTTCTATGGACACATTGGTGACTACTATCAGTTTGCACTCCATACTCATGTTTTTGGGAATGAAGTTCTGATGAGGTTATTCTTGGTGATCATTTCAAGTTCATTATGCAATCAAGTTTCAACAGTGCCTTTCATGAGGTCATGGACAAAAATTAAGCTTTAGATGGTATCATTTTTCATCATCCATCTCAGGATTTCATTTCTTTGCTCATTCTATGCTGTTATTGAAAAATTGAAAAAAAAAATTATAAATTTAAATAAATAAAAAGATCCAACAATGAAAACCTTCGAGCGTTGTTGGCCAGTTAATATCTGAAAACCAATTTCTGGTGGAAGTTAACTACCTAATAAATTCTTAGTGGTGAAAACTATTCTTACAGTGCCATTAAGCGGTGAGTGATTGAAAACTGGCTTGCCAGCGGTCACTTATCGTTATCAAAATTTATTAAACAAAGAAGAAAAAAAAGAAACAAAAAATTGAAAAATGCAATAATTAGTGTTCTTGGAACACTCATTGGCTTCAGTAGTTCTTTCATTCTTGGCACCTCCTATTGCTCACTCTTGCAGCTCAATGTGATACTCAAATCTTTGATCACCCCTCGTATATGTTGCATGATCAATTGAGGTATCTTCAATGGAATTTGCTACCTAATATATGATCTCCAATTCAATTGATGATGGTGGTCCCTTAGATTGCCCTCTTTGTCCTAGTTTTATGGTTCCTTCCAATGGATTTCTCTTCGATGCTTTCAGTCAGATGGTGGTGTTTTGTGGTGTTGCAGTTCTGGATGCTTCTTTTGTTCATTGTTGTAGATTCTTCATTTTGGTGGCTATAGTTGCTAAGTTACTCTTTATTCCAACCTTGGTCTCTCTGCACATGCATGTTGGTAAAACAATCGATTTTGTTTTTCATTATTTTATCTCTTAACTTTATTTGTATTGCTTATTATATTTGATCATTATGCAACACCCTATCCTCTCCTTGTTTCTCGTGGACGGTCAACCCTTAAGTTGGGGGGAGGACTATCATCATCTTCCATCCATCACCCTTAATAATCCCATCCTACTATCCATTATATCCATCATACAAATGCCTTTGTTAACTCTCTCATCTCTCCTATTTTACCCATTTAAACTCCTCTTATGCAAATTGAGATAAATTTCTCCTACATGTAACCCTTTGAACCATGATGCTATAAAAAAAGAAAAAAAGAAAAGAAAAGAAAAAAACATTATGAGAAGTCGAAAGTGATATCCCTATTGAAGGAGAAACATAACAAAGCTTGTTATGTAAAGAAAAAGAAAGGGGTTTGTGCTTATGAGTTATCATGGTTCGGGGTGGAGACAAAGCCAAAAATATAAATTCAAAGTGCTTTTAGTTCAAACTGAAGACCTTGTGATCATAATGATTGCACGAGGACGTGCAATAAGCTAAGTTGGGGGGAATGATGAGAGCAATATTTGTCCTAAACTATACCATATTTTAGCCTTCATATAAGCCTTCACACTCATTTCAATCCTCGTTTATATTTCATTTTCTCCTTATAAGTTGCATATGATTTAATATTTATGAGTAATATTTAATATAGTTATTAGATGGAATATGTGAATAAATAGATGAAATTGTATTTATCTAACAAGTTATGGTTCTTCCTATCACCCGCTAGACATCTTCCTGTAGCTATTTCAGAAATACAAAGTTCCATCCACTTTGAAAATATTGCTTGCTATATCTTATTGGCATTCATTATTTAAAGAATTATTCCTTCCAAGATTATTGATGAAGGAGTATGTTGAGAAAGAACTTAGCTGGAAAATTAGCAACTAAAAATAAGGATAGGTAGTTTTACATTTCCTTTTGTGAACAGATATGGGCGAATCTCAAAAATCTGAGACATGGGTATTGTCCAGAATGTGCCCAATTACAATCCCGAACGGCAGAATCTTCAAAAAGTGCATGATGGAAAAGTTAGAGGTCATTTTTAAAATGTGAATTTTCTATTACGGGTTTTTCTTTTGCTGCTGTTACCAGCTTAGCTGAATTCTCACGTGGACCAAATTCCATTATGCAATAACCATTTCCAATTGTTAATCAGCAATCACAGATAATACAGTTTTGTTGGAATGATCAAAACAATAGCCTATTCTTGGCATGAAACCGAACTTTGTTACATTGCTGCATTATTTGGTGATTGAAATAGGATGGAGGATGTGAAAAGTGGTTAATCTATTCCTTCAAATAGCCAGCAAAATAGACCACATATTTTAGTTGTATATTCATGGTTTCCATTGCATAGTTTGTTGGTCTCTAGCTGAATATAGATTATACATTGTTGTATGTACTTGTTATGTCTGGTCTATCTAAGACATGTAATATGGAGATGTAGAGAACAATTATGTACCATTTCTCTGAGAAATAAATATTATCTATTGTGCTGATTAGACTTGTGCTCAAACATTTTTAATCTCACCACCTAACGGGCTGAGGAGGGGGCCCACTTCTTGGAATGTCTGGTGTGTTTTCCAATTTATTTCAGTATGTTATGTTTGTATTCCATTAATATCAGGTTTTGTTTGAATTCGTCATTGATTTGATTATTTTTGCTGGCAATCTAATTTGTATTAATATGATATGCACGTTGTTCCTATAAGCAATTTATAATCTGATTTGCATTGGTATAATATGATTATTATTTTTCCATAATTTGAATTACTAATGTATTTTCATAGTTTTGAATAGAGGTAATCATATTATTATTGCTGGTAGAAAGACGTTTTTGTTGTTGATGTTTTGTTGCCAGAATTACTTTAGTAGATTTCAGCCAAGCTCCTGTCGCAGGAAGTGACAGTTCTTGTCGCAGTTTTATTTTAGTTTTCATAGATTCAATTTCGTGTGTTGTAGATGCATTCATAATTGCTCATATCACAAGCTGCACCCCTTGATAGCATACTGCTCAGACATCTTTCGCAAGCTTATGCTCTCAGATTGACATGAATAGACCAGTCGAACTTTATTATAAATCATTAATTCTTTATTATTATTTGCCCCAGTGTTGGCCTATCACCACTTCTAGGAGGAAATCCACCACCACCAACCACCAATTACTTGGCCTCCTTTGCCATGCAAATACCTTCCCAAATGGGGGCACAACCCACATATATTGGTCAAACTCCTCAAATCCAAAGTCAAGTTCCACAAGCTCCTTGATCCTTCCCCCAAGCTTCACAACCATCTTATACCTTACCTCCACAAAGCAATCCGTTTAACCCACATCCAGCTTATGTTTCTCAATCCCAACCTCAAATCCAATATTAGCAGCAAGCCTCACAAAACATGCAACAATATGTGCCACCTCCACTCAGCAACCCACCATCCACCATTCAGTTGCCCAAGCCATGTACAATCCCTACCAGTCCATACCTCAAAGCCATCCATATTCCATTGCCCCATCTAGCACATACCTACCTCAGGGCACTCCTACATTGGGGCACCTCAGCCATCACCCATTAATTCAGAATGGGAAGCCATGAAGATAGCTTTGAAGAACATCTAGGAGGGAAATTATCCAAAAACCTTCAAGTTTGAGAATGTGTGTCCTTACCCATTTGACAGAGCCATTACTATGACTTCATTCCCCAAGCATTTTGAGACACCCAAGTTTGACAAATTTAGAGGAAAAGAAGGCCCTGTCACACATATCAAAGAATTTTACATACACTACCAAGAAGTGACATACGATGATGTCTTCCTCTTGTGCCTCTTTCCCAAAAGCTTGGTCGAACCAGCTCTTGAATGGTTTTATAGAATACCATATGGCACAATTAAAAACTTTGTTGAATTGTCTGAGGCATTTGTAGCCCAATATGCCCATCTTGTTGAAACAGAGCTATCAATAGTTGATCTTGTCCACACTAAGAAAAAAGGTGGAGAAAGCCTTCTCGAATATCTACAAAGATGACAAACACTTGCCACCTGCATATCTTGCACCTTGCCAGAGTGCCATTTGGTGAAAATGTTTAATAATAATGCCCATCCTAGCTTGGCTCACCACATGACCATGAACTGTTTGCAGACCTGCAAAGATATTAAAGAGAAAGGAATGATCCTTGAGAAAGGACACATTAAAGATGGTGTGGTCAAGATTTACAAGGAAGCCAACCAAAATCAATCACATTCCAATGACAAGTCTAGGTATTGGAACAAAAACAAGCACGTTGCAATAGATGGTGTCACTGACACCAGACATGTGAATATTTTTGGTCTTCCCAAAATCAGTCCAACCCACCATATCAACCAAACAATCAACAAACTATCAACTACCAGTTCAGCAAAATAACCAAAGCTATCAAAACCACAATCCAAGACCCAACTTTCAAAGGTCTAACAAGCAAGCTAATGCCATCAATGTAGCTGCAGGGCAAAAGCCTAGATTCCAACCTGCACCTAGAAACTATACACCCCTTGGTGAGCCATTGGATGTCATTTTTGAGAAATTGACTAAGGAAAACCTCATCAAATTTTTTTCCTACCCAGCAAATTGACCCAAGCCAATCCAAATTTGCATGGTACAAAGATAATGAGTACTACAAATTTCATAGGGTAAAAGGTCACACTACCCTCAGATGCATGAAACTGAAAGATTATGTGCAGGACCTCATTGATCGGAAATAAATCACCATTGGTGCCCAAACCTCTCCCAATGTAGGCTTACAGATCTATCGAAATGCTTTTCCTCCTCACAACAACTAAAATCTTGGAAAAACACCTATCCAAACCAACAACAACAACACCCACAACCGCCAGCCAAACCAACAGCATGGGAAGAACAATGACCACACTTCATCCTATATAGACTATGGTAGCCTCATAGGTTGTATATCTGAGAAAGAGCCTTCTGTCAATGTTATCAATATCCAAGGACCAAACAATGAGTGTGCAGTCACCACTCAAAGAGTACGATTTAACATCGCAAGCCCACCCGTTTCACTAGCACCATCAACTCCATCAAAAAGCTAGTACAATATCTTGGAACACCTTGGGAACATGCCAGCCCAAATCTCCATTTTAGACCTTCTCCACACTAGTCTTGTGTACAAAAACATCCTTGATAGTGCTCTCATAGAATTCCTTGTCCCTTCAGATATCAATGCTACTAATTTTCATAATCTCATTGGACACCTATCCTCCTCATGTGCCCTAACTTTCAAACCCACTGACACACCCGTGGTTGAGCTAGATCACACCCTTCCGCTTCACATAGCCATTATGGTATCCAATTTTGTCGTAAAAAGAGTAATGATAGGTAATGGATCAGCCTTGAATATTTGCACCCTAAACTTCATAAAACAAGATAGGTATACTGAGGCAGATATCATCAGTGAGGTTATCACCATCAAAGCTTATGACAACTTGGAAAGAACCACAGAAGGAACTATTTTGCTGCCAATCAAGGTTGGACCAGTCATCGAAGAAACACTCTACCATGTAATTGATCTAAACCTACCATTTAACATCCTCCTTGGTCGCCCATGGATTCATGCCATGAAAGCTGTCCCATCCACTTACCATGAGTGCATCAAATTTTTTCATCAGGGCACTGAGGTAACCATCCATGTCGATCCAGAACCCTTTGCTTACTGCAATGTAGTTGAAGCTTCATATGCAAACCATTTCCCTAGAATTGATATCAGCACAGCCATCGCCAGCTCATCCCATAGTTGTAATGACCTAGAAACCATCCTTGCCTCCACCCTATCTACTGTGAAGATCAATAACAAAGGCTATGGAGAGTATAGTCTGTTAGATGCATTTGCTATCCGGGCACTCCCACTAGATCCACATGCCCATGGACGATTGACATATCACAAAGCTAAGGAGATTCCACCTCCTTGATACAAACAGTTTGGCCCAACAACATTTGTATTCTCGAAAATCCCTCTTCATGAGGAACTCACTCTAGATATCAACAATTGGTTACATAAGGATGCACCTCCAAGAAATCAAGCATGCCTTGATCACTTCAGACAGAAGTATCCCCAACAACATTAGCTTATCACTTATAAATGGAACTATCAAGGTGGTGGTCTAGGACCAGAAGAAAGAGGCATGCAGTGCCCCATTGACGCACACAAGTGGAAATCAAAGTCAGGTCTTGGCTTTGGCATACCCACAACTAGGGGCACCAATGAGAATGGTCACGCTTTTTCAAACATTCACTGCGACCTTGTCAAAATCAAAAACATTCCTGAGGAAGTTGAAAAGAGAGCTTACGACGATATCCCAGACCAAATCCCCCTAGGAGACTCTGTTCTCCAAGAACTATCCATCCATTTCATTGACCTACCACTCGCCCATCCACAACTCATAGATTGGGACCAACCAAGTGTCATACACATTGATGAGTTCACATCAGAGGAAGCACTTCTGAGATTCATGGGAGCCGAAACTCTTCACAAGAAAACAAAGCTAGATTCTGCCTATATCTATAAGCTAGATCCCAAGGGGTATTTTGGAGAAAATCCCCAACCTAGTTTCAATTCACCCAAAACTGGAACTAAGGTGAATTCAGGACTAGCTAAGGCAGCAAAGAGAACCGCTTAGCAAGAAAATCTAGAGCCACAAGCAAAACATGAGGATTTGGTATTGCCTCCTCAGGATAATCAACTAGAGGTGTCTTCTATTCTAATTGAGGATACTAGAGAAGTCAACATCAGTTCTTTAGAGATCCCTAGACTTGTTCACATTGCTGCATCCCTATCACAAGACCAAGCTAACCTCCTCTTTGAGGTCTTAAGAGAGAACATTGGTTGATTTGCATGGTCATATCAAGACATGCCAGGACTTGATCCAAAGCTTGTAGTTCATCATCTTGCAGTCGATCCAAAGATCAAGCGCGTTAGACAAAAGCTTAGAAAAATGCACCCCAAGGTGGCATTACTGGTAAAAGCTGAATTAGAAAGAATGTTAGCTACTAAGGTTATCTGACCTATCGACTACTCAAAGTGGATCTCCAACATGGTCCCCATCACTAAGCCTTCCAGTGACATCAGAATCTGCATTGATTTCAGATATATTAACAAAGCTTGTCCAAAAGATGATTTTCCCTTACCCAACATAGATATTATTGTAGACCTTACTGCTGAACATGAAATTCTGTCCCTCATGGATGAATTTTTTGGGTATAATCAAATCAAGATTGCAGAAGAGGATCAGCATAAGACAACATTCACTACCCCTTGGGGAACCTTTTGCTACAACATGATGCCTTTTGGCCTAAAGAATGCTGGGGCTACCTTTCAAAGAACTATGACAACCATTTTTCATGATCTCATCCATAGCATTTTGGAGGATTATGTGGATGATATCTTGGTCAAATCTCATACCTTCATGGATCATCTTGCTGACCTAGAGAAAGTCTTTGATAGGTTAGCCAAATATCATCTCATGCTGAATCCCAAGAAGTGTGTCTTTGGGGTCACATCTGGCAAGCTTCTAGGCTTTATAGTTTCTAAACGAGGTATAGAGATCGAGCCCAAGAAGGTCAAGGCTATCTTAGACATGCCTCCTCCCCAGACACTATGATAGCTTTGCTCTCTTCAGGGAAAGCTTCAATCAGTCTGGTGCTTCATGTCCCAGCTTGCAGATAAGTGTACACCATTTTCACATTTACTGAAGAAGGATGAGAACTTCAAGTGGGATCCTTTATGTCAGCGTAGCTTCGATCAACTCAAGCAGTATCTCACCAATCCCCCTATCTTGGTTCCACTAGTTCCTATTTGTCCCCTAATTTTGTACATATCAGCAATGCTTACAGCTCTAGGGGCACTTCTAGCATAGCTCAATGACTACGACAGAGAAAGAGCCATCTACTACATCAGTAGAACCCTAGTTGGTTATGAACTCAATTATACTCCTATGGAAAAAGCTTGTTTGGCAGTTGTTTTCTCAACTCAAAAGCTTCACCACTATATGCTAAGTCATACCATCCAACTAGTCTCCAAGATCGACCCTCTCAAGTATATGCTCTCCAGAACAGCACTTACAAGCCGTTTGGCCAAATGGGTTATGCTCCTTAGCAAATTTGACATCCAGTATGTGGACAGAAAGGTAATCAAAGGGCAAGCTATAGCAGATCACCTAGCTGATGCGCCTCTAGTAGATACATATCCTTTGATCACAGAATTTTTAGATGAACATGTCTATCTAATTAAAGAACAGCCCCCATGGAAACTTTATTTTGATGGCTCACACACATCTCGTGGATCAGGGGCAGGAATATTGTTGGTCACACCTCAAGGAGATTACATTCCAAAAGCCTTCAAGCTACAATTCCCTAGCACCAACAATATAGCTAAATATGAGGCTCTCATGGTAGGATTAAAGATAGTTGTAGAATGGACCATTACTAAGTTAGAAATCTTTGGTGATTCTCAACTCATCATCAAGCAAGCCCTAAATGAATATCAAACCAAAGATGAAAAGATATTACCCTACAAAGAGCTAGTTAATCAGCTAACCTAGCATTTTACAAGGCTTTAGTTTACACAAGTGCCTTCAATAAATAATAAAGTAGCAGATGCTATGGCTACTATAGGCTCACTCTTAAAAATTCCCCAAGCAGCTACACAATATGAGTTTTTAGTTGAGCAGCTCCTCACACCCACCTATGTGAATCAGGATTCAAACCGTGTTTGTATCTTGGTTGGTCCCCAATCCCCTTGGTACCATGAGATTCATGCTTACCTTAACGATGGTATCATATCCCCTCACCTCACACGTACCCAATGCCAGAACCTCATCTGAAAAATCATCCCGCTATGTTATCATAGCCAATACCCTATATCGTCGGGGTTATCATGATACTCTCTCTTGATGTTTAGATAAAAATGAGGCCACAATGGCATTAACAGAAGTACATTTCAAACTTTGCGGTGCCCACACGAGTGGTATTGTCCTAGCACAAAAAATCCTTAGAGCAGGCTACTATTGGCCTACCATTGAAGAAGACTCCTATGACTTTGTCAGAAAGTGTCTCTCATGTCAGCAGCACGCAAATCTTGTGCACGCTCCAGCACAGGATCTACAGCCTATTGCACCACCTTGGTTTTTCGCTTGTTGGGGCCTTGATCTAGTTGGAACTATCACACCTCTCTAATCTGATGAACATAAATGGATAATAACAGCTACAGACTATTTCACTAAGTGGGTGGAAGCAGTCCCCCTAGTCTCAGCTACATGAGTTCAAGTCTCCAAGTTCATCTTGTACCACATTGTTTGCCGCTTCGACATCCCATCCACCATCTTCACCGACCACGGAGGTAACTTTGAAAATCTCAACATGGAAGAATTATGCACTTCCCTTCACATCCATCACCACTTTTCTAGCCCATATTTCCCACAGGGTAACGGCTAGGCAGAGGCAACTAACAAAACCCTCCTCAAAATCTTAAAGAAAGTTGTCAATGATTTCGACTGTGATTGGCACCTACAAATAAATCTACCCCTATGGGCCTACCAAAATTCCTTTCGTACATCCATAGGAACAACTCCATACTCCCTAGTCTATGGTGCTAAAGTAGTACTACCCATAGAGGTTGAACTTCTCTCCTTGCACATATCTTTGCAGGGGCAAATATCAGATGAAGAATACAGAGTAGCTTGCCTCACCCAGCTAGATCTCTTAGACAAGAAGCGACAACAAGCATATGATCATCTCACAGTCTATCAAACTTGTCTCAAAAGGAATTTCAACAAGAAGGTGCTCCCATGACACTTTCAGCCAGGTGACATGGTCCTCAAAGAAAATATGAAAGTCCAAGCTGATCGAGAAAAGAAAGGCAAGTTTGAACCTACATGGCTTGGTCCTTATGTTGTCACTGCATCCTTTAGCTCTAGAGCCTATCAGATATCTACACCAGAAGGAGAACTCTTGAATAATCCTACTAACATCATTCATCTAAAGAAGTTCTATGCCTGAAGATCCTTGGTATACCCAACTTTTGAAAAATACAAAAAGATAGGTACTTTGGTGAAAACTTGGTAATTCAGGCACCTTGTGTACTAAGACTAATCCATTATCTATCACTATCCTATCCCTCATCCATTCACCCACCATCCCATAACACACCTGCTTGTTCCCTTGGTGTTCCAACCAAATATCCAAAATCTAATGAAGCTTGTAAATACCTCCTATACAGCATGTAAATCTTGTACCTTAGCTTGTAAATCTTGTACCATCCCTTGTATCATAGCTTGTATATCCAAATCTTGTCCAAAGCTTGTACCATATTCGAGCTTGTATTATATGCCAAATATTGTATCCTAGCTTGTATCCCATCACATGCACAAAAAGAACCCCATTTTCACTTACGCTTTTCGTAAACCATCTACCTATCCACCTATCAACTATTATAGACATCCCACCCTTCACAAACATTTCCATCTCACAAAAACCAAAACATGAACAACCTTGTACATTTGTACCATATCTTGGTCTCTCAGCTTGTACATCCTCTTTATCTTAGTACCATTGTATCTATCCAGCTTTCGTGTCAGTTCCTCCTTGATCAGCATCTTGCACACATTGCACAACCCTTGGTTAGCTATTCCAATGCATCCTTTCGCTAGATCTCCTATCACCAAAGTGTTATACTTCTTAGTTCAGCTTTCCAAACACATCACTCATCCAAATCCCTCATCTTAGGTGCTCTCCGATAGATCCTTGTAGGATATAATTTTCCTCATGTCTGATCTTGGTCCATTAGTACCTCGTCTCACCCATCTCGTTGGCAACCGGTTCTCTTTTGTATTTTCTCTTTCTTTTGATTTGGAATCTTCCCTTTTGGGTCTTGAAGTATCTTTTCCAAGAAATCTCCTTGTTCCCTCCTCAAGGTTGCCATGATCTTCCATATCATGGTATACTGCGAATGGGGCAATCTGAGCGTAAGGTCTTGATCAGGTCTTTTGTTTGTTTTTCTTTTCTGCTTGTGGGTTACCCAGTGTCGGTTCCATGGTGCTTCCTCTAAGATTCATGTGTGATGTTGGGGCAATCCTTGCGTGTTTGTTTTGAGTTAGTTTGTTAGTCCTCTGGACAGTTGGTGACATGGCCTTGATGTTCTTGGTAACCTTGGCAATTAACCAACAGTCCTATAACAAATCTAGTGCTCAACTACATGGTGGTACTTCTCTTTGAAGTATCCCCTTGCTCAAAAAAACTCCAATGGTTTCCCTTCATCTCCATTATCCCCCATCCATATCCAGCATCTGTCTCTCCGACACCAACTTATGCACTAGTATCTCTTTGAATCAATCTGCACTTTTAGCTTTAGGGATCCACAATCCTAGTCTTAGGGATCCACCAATCCAATCAATCCACCAAGCCTCATCTTTCAAGCTCCACAATCCTAGTCCTAGGAATCTTTGAAACCCATCTTCTGCCAATCTGACTCTTTGAAATCCTATTGCATCAGCTTTATCATCCCATCATCCATCTCCCTATCCTAGATTCCTTTTTATAGTGCTCTACTCCTTCATCCTCTACAATCCCTGAGATCTTAAGCTTGCTTCCTCTTGTGCCTCTGATTCTCCCTTTATCATTCTCCCTTAGTGAGAGTTTGAGCTAACTAAACCTCTTCTCTTAAGCCAATCCGAGTCTCCTTGTTCATCTTGGATTCTTGTACTTTTCAAGAAGCCGTCGAGCCTCGCTTTCTCTCCCCACCGCCTTCTTGAGGGGGCATCTCGCAGTCCATTCTCTCCTCTTCTGCTCTAGCCTTGGGCATCTTATTTTCTTATCTTTGATGTCATGCCACTTGCGGCATCACATCAAAGAGGGGCAAAATGTAGACACCTAAATCCTTTAGAAAATAAAGTATTTTTATTTTCTGAAAAAATTCCTGATGACATCATCATTTATTAATTAATTAATTATTTAATTTATTTATTTATTTTTATGCCATTAAATCCCTTTATCTTAATTAAAAATATTTAATTAAGGAATCCCTCCCAAAAATGTTTAAATCTTATTTAAACATTATTTCTTTATTTATTAATTATTTAATTAATAAATTGACCAAAAAACCCAAAATAAATAAAAAAATTATTTTTTGCCCAAAACTTGGCCAATTTCCTTAAGACCACTAACCTCTTCGAAAATCTTCTAATCCTTCTTTAACTTTGGTTAAAGGCTAATCCCATCATTTCCTACCCCTAATCCCAACTCAAAATATTTAATTAAGATTAAATATTAATCCTCATGTTTATTAAAAAGTTTTAATAAATATCTCCTCAACCCAAACTCTTGAAATAAATAAAACTTTATTTATTTCCTAAAAATCTAATTTATCCTCATCCTAAGAAGTTCTAGACTCTTCTAGAAAGTCTTCATCCTCATCCTAGGAAGTTCTAGACTATTCTAGAAAGTCTTTATCCTCATCCAAAGTCTAGACTCTTCTAGAAGATGTCTTTAAACCTAATCCTAATCCCCTCCTAACCTTGTCACATTCCCTAAAAATGGTTTAAGACTTACTAACCCAAGCCAAAGTTAACAAATATCTCCTCCTTCACCCACCCTCATTAAATGCCATCCACTTGCCTATCCCTAAGCTAATCCTAAACCATCCTAATCCATCCTCTAATCATTTGCACAAGCCTAAGCAAGCTTAAAACCTTCCTAATCAAGCCCAAGTCAAAATTCCTCTCATCTCCCTCAAAATATTCCAACCATAAAACATTATGAAGTCCACTAGGCCATAAATGACTCTTCCAAGCCCTTTCATTGCTCTTACAAGCCATTATGAGGGTCTTTATAAAGATTTTATCCCTTGAGCCTCCTTTGTTGACTCATCCTTCCCCTTTCCTCCATCCTCTCACCCTGTGACATGTGTCACTCCCTAATTGGCTATAAGGAAGCACAATCCATGTGCTCTCCTCTCATTCAATCTAAACCTTCCATAAGCTTTTTCCCATCCTTGCATCCTAGCCCTTGATTCCTCAAGCCCTTTGCCTATTTAAAGAATCCTCTCCCAAGCCATTTTAACACAATCCATGAAGTAAAGTCATAATGCCATTTTAAGAAGAAATTTTACATCAAAACCATACACTCACACCCAAATTCCAACTCCATTTGAAGCTCTTTTTGAAACATAAGCTTGAGCATACATCCTATCTATTTAGACAAAGCCACTCAACAAGAGATCTTCTCATTGAGAGAGCACATTAATGGCTCATATTCTCAATTGAGAGTTCATCTTAGTCTATCTTGAAGTTTATGAATTTTGTTTAGTTTGTAGAAGCTTTATTTAAATTTGGTTTCTATTAGCATACTAACATTGCTCATATATAGATGCAATTGAATTTGCTGATTATAGGTCTCTATTTTGCATTATTAGATCCTCCTCGATCAAATATAGCTTTGCTGCTCCTCAATGATCTCTGATCATTCTTCAAAATTTGCTTCCACAATAATCAGTCTTCCTCTCATTCATATCTCATTAAATCCACTTCTCCTACGCTTAGAATTCACAACTTGACCTCTTATATATTCCATTCAAATTATCAAGTCAGCCCATTCACATGTTACATTTACCAATAAACCATATGTCAGTCGACTACAAATATTACTTTAAAAATTATTTCATAAATCAATGAAATCCTTCATTGGTCGACCTTGCTTGATAAATGTTGCTTCCAGAAATAATTTCCTAAGTTAACCATCTTGACTCGGTTAACATTGCAACATTGTCAAAATCCTTTGGCTGTCGAGTTTACTCGGTAAGAACTAAATTCCTTTGCTATTCGTGAAAGCTTGGTAAGAACTGTTTCTGCCATATTTCCCTTCGATGACCAAGTGAGCTCGATTACAACTAAATTTCTTTGTTTAACCTTGAAATCTCGGTAACAACTATCTACTTGGTAGATACTGTAAACTTTCTTTACTAACCTTCTGAGCTTGGTAGACTCTATCCTTTTCCTTGTTGACCAATTCAGCTCGGTAGACTCTGTCTTTTGCCTTACTGACCAACTAAGCTTGGTAGACTCTGTTTGATGACTTAATATGACATTTGTGTGACATCAAAGACAACACACAATTGAACAATTGTATCCAACAACCATCAAAAATCCACATGAAATAAATTAGGGGAAAAAATAGAACTTTAATCATTTTTTTGATGCATCATGTGCAAGCTATTGGAAGAGAGACATGGTGAAAATTGTACCTTTTTCAAGATCATGTATTTGAGGGCATTTTGGAGCCCCTAGGACATGCATGTGCTCTTGATTTTTTAGGATGCTCCAACTTTGATAGCTTCTTGTTGGATTTGATTAGCGAGTTCCTAGGTAGGTGCTAAATTTACTTCATAAATGATTATACATAATCATAAACTTTTGATTTTTTCAAAATGGTAAGACATTAAATTTTATTGAGAAATAAAAATAATTAGAAAATTTATGCTATATATTGGCAGTGCGAAATGAACCGCCCTTCCATCCACTGATTGTTATTAAATTGAATCCCTTTCTCACATTTTGTGTTATCGTGTAGAATTGTGGATAGGTAATATCATAGTATGAAATGAGATTGTGATTTGCATTAAAAAAAGAGTTTCCTGAGTTTAGAACCAAATCAAAGAAGGGGACCTGAAAGAAAGAGGGAAAAAAGAAAGGGGAGTAAAGTTAATAATTATAATGTTCTTTATTTTCTTTCAAAATAAAATCAAGCCACCAATTTCTAGAGCTGACTATTGAGGTGCATGTATTATAAGATGAACAAGAATCCTTCAAAGTGCATTTGCATTTAGATCAATTTATTTGGTTCTTCAAATCTATGCAATGCAAAGATTACTTAAGCAGTGAATCTTCACCATTTGGTGATCCTATCTCATGGGTCGATCATCATTTAGTGAATTGCATGCAACGTAGGTCAACCACGTCATCGGATATTTATCAAATTTTGGTCCACTACCCGTGGTAGTCACCCATTAGTTATCACATGATTGGTCAAAAATGCTAGTCCAATCGCTAGTGCAATATATGTTTTTGATACATTTATTTTAAACATTTTTTCATCCTTTGCATGTTGTCTCTTATTGGCTCATGTTCTTTCGCCATTACTACAACCAAATAATATTTCCTTGGGTTGGGCATTGCCTACCATTTTTCTGACGTGTGTCAACCAGTAGTCCCATTTAGCCAACTATTTCCTATTGTGGGCTTGCATTGGAAAGTGTGTTTTTCCTACATTTGACATTCTTGCTTGTTAATCTTGCATAATTTGCCAACCTAGATTGGACTATAAGATATTATTATTCTACACAATTTTCTCTTTTATGGTATGGAGATTGACATTTCTTATTACTGTCAAAGTTTCAAAGTGTTGAGTGCATTGCCCATTGACTCGTGGACCCTAGTTAATGTAAAAGGAAAGTGATTGTTAATTTATTTTTTATGTCAATAGTGGTACTACCATACTAGTACAGTGGTACTGGTTATTTTTTTAGTTTTATTATCTAGTGTCCACTGGTGACTGGACATCTCACATGATAAGATAGCCTATAGGTTTGTAAATTATATTGGGTAGTATTGTAGACTATAGTACTGTAGCAGTAATACACTTTTTTGGAGAATGGATCATATTATTGTTATTATATGTAGTCTAAGTAGTCTATATTAACTGTTCATAGTCTTTGAGTCATCACTATTGGAGTCTTTTGTTCAACAACTAAGTTGATTTATTTTGTGTAGCCTTTTGTCAATTTGTAATGTCAAACAAAAGGGGTAATAGGGGTTCTGGTAGGATCCCTGAAAGTGAAGAGAGGACACCATTACTAAAACATAGAACCATATTGGCATATTTTGGCGGTGGAAATGTTGGCAACCTACAAGATTCACAAGTTAGATCTATAGTGCTTATTGAAAAAGGAGATTCATCACAAGTTGGAGACTGAGACTATATTGAAGAAGTTCAAGTTGGTGAACCTGATATCTCAATCGAGGATGAACTTGAACATGATTTGGAGGCACTTCCCCTAAGTAGGGAGTCATAAGTTGATATGAAAGAGTTGGAGTTAGTCTTCGACCATTTGGGTGAGAAAACCCAAAGTGATTCCATAAATCATGTCCATGCACAAAAGGGGAAAAGAAAATTGGAATCAAAGAAAGATTGATCTCACTAAGATCTGTTCAAAAGGAATTTTTAGTTAGAATGGGTGGAAAAGTACTGGTTCATTGAACCATTGGCCAATCCAATTGATGGTGAGCCTCTTGTAGAATGCAGATGTAAGATTTGCACAAAGATAACAAAGAAGGAGAAGAGGTTGCAACTTAAACTTGATACCATAGAAAAGCATGTCAGTAAAGTTTACAAAAAGGAAACGATAGATGGAGTTGAAAAATCCATGCTAGCTTGGAATAAAAAGGACAACTATCTACATATTAGGAATGCCAAAATATACGAGTTACACGAGCAATTACGGGAGAAGCATTCTACAGTAAAAGATTCCATTGAAGATTTCATTGGGAAAGCAATGGAAGTGCAAAATATGGGAAAAGTAGTTCAATTAAGTGTGGTATTTTATATTTTGAGTAGAGGATGTCCTGTGATAGACTACCTTTCAATTATTGCCTTATTGCACTCTTTCAAAGTTTGAAACTATCTGAATAGTCACTAGTCAGTAAACAACGGGTGGGAATGGGCCAGATGTCTTGCACAGGTTGAAAAATAAGATATGAAGGAAAAAATAAAACACTCAAGTTTTATTGCATTGTCTCTAGATGAAGTTACAACAATTAATAATACTTCTTGGGTTTGCATGCATGTTTAAACTATAAATGATCTTTGTCATCAACCCTTTGTACTATTTGTTGCTAAATTGAATTGTAGAGCAACAACTGAAAATTTATATGAATTATTAAAGACTACTCTAATTGAATGTGGAAGTTTGGATAACATGGAGATTTTCAAAAAGTTGGTATGTGTTGGAGCCGATGGAGCTTTGGTTATGCAAGGTCATAAAGGCGGTCTTTGCAAAAAGATCAAGAATGATTTGGCACCCTACACTATTCTCATTCATTGCATGGCCCATCGAATGAATCTAGCTTTTGGAATTGTCAACAATTTTGGTTGTGTAAGTAAAGTGGAATCTCTAATCAAAGAGATTTACCAATACTTTTTTTAAATTCCAAAATGAGTCTAGGAATTTCAACACTTTGCTTAAGGACTTACTAAAGGGAGGGAGCTTCTTAAAGACAATGATACCAGATGGATCTCTTTGGATAAACCAACGCATTGAGAAATCTTTGAATATTTGTCATTGCTTGGACTAATCCACTCTGTATGAGACAGATTCCCTCAGCTATATTCAAGTCTAACTAATGTTAAGATACTCTTAGCTTTAGCAGCTATTCTCCCCATGCTACAAGACATGAGAAATATTATAAAAAAAAGGTTCAACAAAGAGCTATGTACATTGTAGAATATAATAAGCTACATAAAATGACATGTGATAGCCTTGATACTCTGTATCAATTACTACCATTAGATGAATCAAAGTTTTCAAAGTGGATAGAAATCAAAAATTTGAACAATCCTAGGAACTTTTTATATATTGGGTCAAATGATGAGGTATATGCCAGGGTACATGGAGTTGACATACTAATGCAGTACTCTGCTCATGTCAACCCTGACTCCAATCCCAACGAAGTAGGAAGCAAAGTTGAATTAGAACTAGAGAAGGTACTTTCATGTGTTACAAGTGAAGACTTCAAGAAGATCAAAGACTCTATGCTTGACTCTGTCAAGCGAGTTTGCTACAATCTTTCATTAGAAATTAGATTCAGATTCCATCCAGAGGAATTGCTCAAAGCAATGTCAATTGTTTTTCCACAATATTGATCTCTAAACTATTTGACTGATTTTCAAAGAAGGATGACAACTTTGATTCAACATTTTTGCAAACCTAAAGTAATTAATGGAGTAACTATAAATGGAATTTTAGATGAATCTTGACTGAGAGATCAATCATATTCTTTTGCAAGCATAATGAGGGAATGGTACGATCTTATGGAGAACCCAAATGAAGAGGAAGTGGTAACAAAGCTTTGGAAAAACCTTGGTGAGAGAAATCAGTTGAGAGAGTCAATACCAAAATATTTCAAGCTTACCAATTTATGTTTGACAATGATATTGCATTCAGTGGAGGATGAGAGAGTTTTCAATACTTTGAGCTTCCTAAAGTCAAAGGTTAGAAACAAATTAGACAAAAAATTGGATAATTGTTTGAGGCTCTATAATTCTAGGTATGATGTAGATAGTTTCCCTTATCATAGGGTTCTTAGCATTTGGAGAAACCAATGTCAAAGAAGAGGGATTTCCAACATTTCAAACCCAAGTGGCAGTGGCGGTGGTAGTGGTTCATGTCTTGATATTGGAAACAATGAAGATGATATTGAATTTGGAATGCATACTAACATTGACAATGAATCTAAAGAAAACACAATGTACAATGAAATGTTATATGCAATAAATGAGGAGGTTTTTGATGATAGTGATGTTGAGCCGATCTAGGTAGAGTGGCAACTATAACAGCTTCTCAACTTCAAGTTCTAACTTCTACGCGAGTCAAGTAGTAGGCTAGTAGCTTTGATCTAAGTCTCTATCTACTAATTAATTATGTTTGTAGAAGTTAATTCATAGCCTTCATTCTCTATCTTTTTATAGATGCAAAATTATTATTTTTTTAACATGTTGATGTTACAAACTTACATGTTGAGATGTTCATTGAAACTAGTTATTACTTTTAGAGTCTACACATGTTAAGATTTTCATTGATTGTATTTTTTAAAGATGTTGAGATTTTCTTTGATTCTAGTTTTAATACAATAGTACATGTTGAACTTGAGATTTTCATTCTAGTTTTTAGACATTTTTACTTTTAGATTTTTATTGATTCTAGTTTCTTTAAGAAATTGTAACATAATGCATTTAATAGAATAAGCTCTATTTAAAAAATAAAATTGTATTATAATTTACATAAATTACCTTGTAACATGATACATTTAACAATTACAAACAATTAAAACCCTTTGCAAATGACTCAATGCCAAATTGAAATGACCCTAAATTTCCTTTTGCAGATACAAGGGAGAAACAATAGTTGCAGGTCAATTTGTAATTGTATATATAATCAGATTATTACTACATAATACATTATGTGTGTACATTCACATTGCCAATTGTATAATTTTTTCAAGTAGGATTAGGGAAATTTTTTCCATCTACTCTGTGTAGTAATAGTATGTCAATGTATGGCTGTCCAACTATCCTGATATGTTATCTCTTGATTCCTATAACAATTAACATTAAACAAAGTTGAAATTAAAGAGAAACAAGTAACAAAATGATTATAGTACTATCACTTACTAAGTTGTTACTTCTTAGTGCTATCAACTATGACTACCACTGACAACAATAGTAATAGTTTGAGAAGATAACCCAACTCTAATGAAGTTCTTTAGGGTGCTCCATTCTACATCATTTGGAAGCTCCATTTCTTTGGGGTTGTAGCTAAATAGTTGTAACCTCATCAACAATGAATACTCCACAGAGATAGTTTTACATGAATTGAGAAATTTATCTATAACTGCATTCATTGTTAATAGTGGTTTGATGCAACTTGCAATTCTTTCTAGAGTGGTTTCCTCAGGCAAGTTGCCTAAATCAGAATTCATAGTGTTCTATAAATTTTTCATGTAATCTTATTTTCCAATGAATTTGCCCTCTAAGTTAGTTGGATTTGGTAATCCAACATTTAGCAAGTTTATTATGCTATGATTCATCTTCATCAAGTCTTTGGAAGTAGATTACAGAGCTTCATCTATTTCCATTACTTGTTCACAATTGTGACAGATAGCAAAGGACATTACAGAGCATCCAAGTAGTTGTTTATTCCATGGTTTGCCAAATCCCTGTCACTAGATCTTTGTACTTTACTCAAAATTTGTTTAGCATTGTTGAAGATTCCTCTTTTACCCTTAACATATTTTTTTATATTTTCAAAGAGAAGTCTAAGATTTCTATCTAAATCAAGCCATTCAAACAAACTATCACTATTCTTCATTATGTTGTCTGAATTTTCTTGTTTAATAAGCTTAACCGTGTTTATTATAATATCCTTCGCATGATGGTCTTCGAAAGATGTCATTCTATTTTGTGCAATTACATTCTCTATCTTTTCCTTCATTTCAGACATCTCTTTTTCACTCTTTTTTTTGTATTTCTTCTAGTTTCCTTGCCAATTAGTTTCTCTCTCCCTCTCATCCTCCAATTTCTTCTTCAAATGTTGGATTATATTTGCAGTAGTTACCTCTTTTTTCTTCTCATCCTCAAGTTCCCTTTTCAAATCATGGATGGTCTTTGCAGTGGATTCTTCAAATCATGGAGTGTTTGAGTAGACTCCTCTTTCTTTGCATTCTCTAATTCCTTCTTCAAATCTAGGATTTTCTTTGCAGTTGAATCCTCTTTTTCTTTGCATTCTCCAATTCCCTCTTCACAGGGTGGATTGTGTTACTACTTGCAGTAGCACTCAACTCCATTTTCTTTGCATTCTCCAATTCTTTCTTCAAATCAAGGATTGTTTTTGCAGTTTTCTCCTCTCTTTTTGCATATTCTCCAATTGCTTTTTCAAATTGTGAATTGTGTTTGCACTAGACTCCTTTTTTTTCTTCTCATTTCCCAATTCCTTCTACAAATAATAAATTATCCTTGCCTTAGACTCCTTTTTTTTCTTTTCATTCTCCAATTCAATCTTCAAATTATTATTTTCCTTAATAATAGAGTCTAGGTCAGTTTTCAATTTATTATTGACCTGTGCACTACTCTTTGTTGGTGTTTAAAACTACTGAACAACAAAATGCTCAATACCAAAATGATAATACCCACATAACCTAAGGATTAGCTAATTCCTATTAATGATTATATGTGAAAACCACTTGGACAAAACTTCAACAAAACCAAAGATAGTTTTCTACTCTTTAGGCTCTACAAAACTAAGGTGGGTTTACCTAGGGCTGACTCAAATGAAAACTATTGTATGAGATTTATCTTAGTTTCATTATGATTCTCATCTTCTATCTTCAAAAAATACACAATTTATCCAATTCTTTAATATTCTTAGGGTCATACACATCACTCTCAAGTAGATCTGGTCATAATTCTCCTAAGATTTACAAATATTTCTAGTAATAGCAGCTACCTAAGACTCAGAAATACAATATAAGGGAATGCTGACCAGCATTATAACCTTGAACCAAATGAAATGAAAATGATTTTGAATGTATAATTGAATTTTCATGTAGAAGTAAGATTTACTCTCAACCATTATTGATTTATGTGACCAGTGCCTTATTCATTGGGCAAAAATTGACTATTGGTGGGAGATCTAATTTAGACAACTTGTGGATGAATTTATCAATAGAAATCACCTATTTCCATTCTTATAAAATATCCTTTTCATAAACCCATGAATTCTACTCATCTACTAGAGCATTTATATAATTCATTGAATTAAAAGCAACAATAGAACCAATACACAATCCATCTAGACTGCATTCAATCACTTGAACCTTATTCAAATGACCTCAAAATAAACAAGCTCATGAAATGGAGATAAAAAATGGTGACACAAAAAATAGTGTAAATACCCCTTTGTATTATCCTTTTAAATGACTAATACTATAACCAATAGAGATTCAATGAAAAGCCCAACACATTTAGCTGATTCTACCATGTCTATATATCAAAAAGTACACTTGAAAGTAAACTCTAAACTACTACATATAACAGGATTGACTATACTTTTTCTTGACAAATCAAAAAATATACAAGCATTTTGACCATCACAATGCCTTGAAAAATAATTCATATAAGCATGAGTTGCAACAAGAAAAGGGAAAATGTGATGGACAGATGTCCTTAATTTACAACAAGAAATTGACCAACCTTTTCAAAATATCTTGGACACCTTAATTCAAAAAGAAATACAAAAACTAGTTGGAGATGATAGCTGGAGCATCAAATCTTCAAGTTTTCCCTTTTCTTAAACTACCCTCTATTGGTAAAGCCTTTATTTCTATGATTTCTTCCAATATAATAACCTCCCTCTTGGTTGGCCATACGCATGCTTTGATTTTTGTTAATTCACCAACATATTTCTGCCACCTAGCATCGATGATCGCTTTCCCTTCTATGGTAAACCTATTCATTTTAGTTTCAATGTTGAATAGGGTATGAACAAGTTCACTAAAAACACATTAATCAATATCACTTTGAAAAATGGATGCCACATGTGGAAAGTCTACAATATGGTCAAAAGAATTAGACCATTCATTTAAATCCTTTACTTTATTATCAAAATCAAGGACAGAAAGAATTAAAAAATGAAAACCATTTGTCAATATTTTTCATTTTATTCTGAATTGCTACCAGTTTCCCTTTGAAGAATTGCAACAGATCTTTCACCTTGTCCATGCCCTCTTTTACAACAATAACTTTAACAGGGAGGTCTAGCTTTTTGGCTAGCAATGGTATCAACCTGTTAAAGAATTGCATGTATCGTCCCCATTGTTGGAAGATTGGATCAAGCCATCCTATTGATTCTTTGCATGTCTGTTCTATAGATTATAAATTGATGAATCCATTATAGGCATCTTAAGATATTCTCTTCAAGATTCTTATTTTATGACTAGTACATTCACCATAAAATTCTTCCTTGTTGCATTGATATATGGGGAAACCTCTTCTTCCACATTAATCATAGGTATTGGCATTGTGACCCCTATAGGTACATCTTATGTTTGGGCCTCTACTTCTACAGTGTGCTTCACCTCTTCCACATGGCTAGGTGCATGCTCTGCTTCCACTAAAGTCTTGAGTTCATCTCTGAGGGATGCTACTTCTACTTATAAGCTCTGGATTCTCCCCTCCAACTCTTCTATCCTTTTTTTTGCACATAGCTCATCTTGAGCTCCTCCTCGTACAATTCCTGACATCTAGACACTCATTGTATGTAGCAGCTAACTTTCCCTCAATTTGATCTACCTTTTCCTCATTCATAAGTGTAAAGTTTTTGACTAGGCTAGATATCTCCTTTCCAGTTGTAGTGCCTAGTGTCCATACAATCATATTGCCTTGTGTAGTTTCTTGTATGTCCATCATCTTAGGCTTTTTCGTGTCATGGGAAACACTCCACACTACTAGGGTTTTTGTGTCTATATTGAACCCTAACCCCCTCTTTAGTCCTCTACTGCTACTGCCCTCATAACTAATGGCTTTGTCATGTCTCCTCATTTGATCAAGAACAAAGGCCCTCTCAATATCCCAATTTAATACTAGAATCATACCACTACTATGTACCAACACCCTGACCTCTACAGGGGTCATTGTCTCACTATCCAGGTCATAGGCTAGCAGTTTATCCACCAAATCTTTATTTTTCTCAGGATCTTCTCCTGGCATGAGGCTCAATGTGAGCTCATTCTATTTGATTTTATAAAGAAAACTTTTAAATTCTGATGATTTAATGAAATCATCATCCTTCGCAAATTTTTCAGATTGGATGAGTCTATCATCCAATCTTGATGCTGCAATTTGAAGATCACTAGAGGCTTTTCCTGCCTCTATAGCCCTTTCATGAAAATAATTTTTTATAATGTTAGCAAAATATTCTTCATTCTCTGGTATCACTTGCAAGGCCCTACTTACTACCTTCTCTTGGATGTGCATTGTTTTTTGCCTCTTATTGCCCTTTGGCACCCATGTTGAAGATGATGGTTTCTCCTCCTCCACATCAACCTCCAATTGTACATCTCGCTCAAGGGATTCTCTATTTATAGTTGCTTCCTCTCCCTCTAGCTCATGTAGCATTTGAGACATGATGTAATCAAAATTTTCTACCATCTTCCTTAACTTACCAGGGTAGGGAATCTTTGTATAGAAACCTTTAAAATTAGGATTTGTTGTTTTCAAGGCCTCCTCCACCTTTCTTATTTCATAGTATTTCCCTAGCAACTCATTAGCCTCCTCTATTGCTACTATATTAGCAATCAAATCCTCTACAGGGATTGGCTTGCTTGGAGGTAGGATGTATTCCCTAATGTCCTTAACCTCATTTGTAATGTAGTTGTCTGGATCATACATCCTATAAGGCCCAGTAGCAAATTTGTACTAGCCTAGGTACTCACTCAACTCGTCATAGGTATTTTTTCCTATTTCAAAATCTCCTACTTTAAAAGTTCTACAAACAAATGTGGATTTGTGCAGAGAAGGAGGGATCATTTTTTTGTTCATCAATAGGAATTGCCAAAAGAATTCGATAATGGCCAATCTATGGGGTAAATACTTGGGCAAAATGTGAGGAGGCTATGGGCATACATATACTCTCATCAATGTGCACTCCTTAAACAAGTTATGATCTATTTTTTTTCTCATCCAAGAAAGAGTGTCTAAGAAAATTTTTCAAAAGATTTGGGGCCCTAAAGAAAGTATGGTCTAATTGCCTCATAATCACAGAATTGAACAAATTAAAGAATGCAAGTGCATTTGAATAATGGAAATTTCCATCCCAAATGCGAGTCCATAGTTGTATAGGTAGCTCACCAAATTCATCAGAAGTTTGATCAATGAAGTCCTGGCTAATGTAACCAACATTATAATATAAGATCAGGTGCATCAATAGTGAGTAATGATGGAACTTGAAATCCTTCAATTCTCCCTTCTTTGCATTGACAATTTGATTGTGCATGTTGTCCATGATGAATGCCACATAATCATATTCTTTGTTATGGAAAGGGTCTTGTATGTCACATGCCATTAGAAATAAGGAACAATAGACACAATCCTTTGCACCATCACTTCCTAGAACTTTGTGTAGTCCATATACAGTATTCTTGAAGTAATTCTTGAACTTGCTCAAGGGAAAATGATCCCCTGCCTTCTTTGGAATTAGCCTTGCCTTATTTACATTATAAGGGATGTGGGCAGCATCACATTGTTCACAAAATAGGTCTTATTTCTCCCAAATTTCTCTTGCAAGTCTTAAATGTCAACAGGCGCATACATTTGCCCTTCTAATCCAAAAGCTTCTATGAAAGAAGTTATGTCTAGTGTGCACAAAAAGCTCCCGTTATGCCTTTGGAATGTCCTAGTGACAGGATTGTAATAATTTATCAATGCCCTTAACAAGTCCACATCAAAAAAAAGTTTTGGGAATATCAACTTTGCCATGTTCCTATTCTATGGGTTGCAGACTGGTATTGTTTTAGTTCTTTTGTGGTAGAAATAAAAAAAAATAGATTAAAACCATCAATCCTAGGGAATTTTGCAACCCTAACCATGAAATAAGGGTCTTTGAAAATATGGTCATTTGCCAAAATGGCATTGAATGACCCTAAAAGAAGTTTTAGCCAATCTTTTGCATGCTTATTTGGCTTCCTAACCATTGACTTCTTCTTTTTTTTGATAGCACCCTTCTTCCTTTTTCCTTCAGGTGTGACCTCTACAACATCATCACCCTCGTCTTTGACCTCTACTTCTTCTATAGGAACCTCCTTGACTTCCTTGTCAACTATTTTCTCTATAAATTATATTTTAAACTCTTGCAAGAATAACACAGAAATCACGAGGCTGTGGATACTTCGAGAATTTTTTAGAATAGGAACACAAATTCTTCAAAATGGTAATATTCTGAACGTTCAATCAAATATTTATAGTTTAATCATAAAGTCTACCAGCTTTTTTTAATAAATACTACATGCATGAGCTTTTAATACCACCCTCGTAGGTTGATAGCAATGAATATCAACCATGAAATTCAATCTTGATGTACTTTTTAGTGTTTTATTTTCCTTGGCCATGGTGAATTTGTCCTTTTTTCTGAATTGGCATGACACCTCAATCACTTTCTTTTCAAATTATGTTCTTCAGTTTATACACTGAGTAAAAATCTTTCAATCTTTGTAACCCCAGAGACACACTTAGCTAGCCTTTACATCTGTCTGGTGATGCCTTAGAATACTCCAAGTGTACAAGTGTTAGGGTTTCTTTAGCACTGTATTGAAATTTCTTTTATGCTCTTATGCAACCCCTTACACCATAGAATCTCAAGCCTCTTTAGTAGATACTTATGTTCTTATGCTTGAAACCTTCCTCGTATGAGTGTAAAGCCTTTGCTATGATCTTTACCTTACCCTTTACGTTGATACACACACATATCACTGGAACTATTAAGAAATTTGTTTATGCTATTATGCTTACTTCACTACTCTAGACATCGTAAAACTTTACACATTCAACCTTCGATCATTCACTTAAGGATTTACAAGTGGTATCATAATATCTCTTATCTTTTCTTTATTTATCCTTTATGCTTGCACGAGTTAATTTAACCTCATAACATCAGAAAGCTTTTACAAATGGCATTCCACTCTTACATTTCTCCTTTCTTGTAGCAACATAAAACCTTCTTTTCATTCCTTTCTCTATTCTTTTACACTTATATGCTTAGACTTAGCTCATAACCATGGAGAAAGTGATAAAGTAGCTCTTCGTTCATACGATGACTATGCAATCATAAAGACATAATGGGAAATTTCACTTTTTAGTTATCAAAGCCTCAGATTGAATCTTAGAAAAATAGAAAAGAACATCGTCCTTGATTGTAGGCACATGCAAAATGAAGAACTTAAGTCGTCTACCATGCAGATTGGGCCCATTTGACATGTATAATGTGTCACCATTTGATTTATTCTCATCAGGGCCCATTTGACAACTCAACAAGTCCCACTTAGCATGATCACTATTATAACATGGCTTTATAGTTGTCTGCAAGTCCAAGAAGTGAAGGCACATAAACAAAATTGAGCTTCACTTTCATTCTTATGAGTTCCTTTTATATGTAAAACTGTAAGACACTTTATGCCTTCTCATAAACTATACTTTACACCATGTCAGGATATTATGTCCTTACACCATTCACTAGAACATAGGTGCATAGATCAAATCACAATATCTTTCTGCCCCTCCGCTCAACAGTTTACTTGTATTCCCGTAAAGTGATCTAACACATCTCCTTTAAAACCTTTTATGCTCATACACTTAACACTTTAATGTATGACCGAAAGTACCTTTTCAAACTCCTTTCGCTCACCCACTCAACTTATCACTGTAAAGCCATAAGACCACTTTCAAAGCATAAAAAGGCCTTTACACCTCTTCACCCAAGGATCAAACGTATGATTGGGGAACCTCAAAATGAACTCTTCCACTACTATGGAAAGCATAAGTGTATCCCCATAAAAGACGAACTCCTTTACACCTTTATGCTGCTTGGTGAAATGTGACCATGGAAACATGAGCAAGAAGGTACTTCCTTCTTGCAAGAAACCCTACACTGTAAAACCATAAAGGGAAGAACTTAAGAACTTTACAAACCCTTCTAAATATTTGAAAAAGACCTAGGGTTTTTACACACTTAGGGTATTTCAATGACTGTGTTGATGAAAAACCTTGAGAATTTAATAGAATTCAAACAACACATGAACCAGGGCACAACTAGGGTATCATAAAAATTTGAAAAAATTATAAGGAACACAAACCCTAATCTACATGATACAATGACTTAAATGATTTTTCACCAAAATTTTAGAATTTCTCTGCGCTGTAAAAAATTAGACCAATAGTGGCTTTATTTGGGGATGATAGACTACTTGAGTCTATGCAAGAATTTAGAATCTATGGAAGAACAGACCACACACCTAACCATGCTAAAACAACTTCTTTAGAGAGCATAGAACAAAACAATAGAAACAAAGAACCAAACTGCACAAAGATATTTACAGGGGCTTGCAAAATATATAGAATGTACAAGAACACAAAGAACCCTAAAACAAATGTTCATGGAAGAAAGATCCTTTAAGAAAAGTACCTCTTCAAAAATTGTCCATGAACTGGCAATTCAAGAATATCTCTAGTTAAATCCTTTAGAAAATATGAATCTTCTCCATTTGTATCAAAAATGTTATATGGGCCAAGCTAGACTGGGTCGAATTTACCATGCTTTCCTTTATCTTCTATTATAGCATTCCACGTCAATACCATGTCACCTATTTCAAATTTCCTCTCAATGGCCCTTTTGTCATATAAGTGTTTCATCTATGATTGTAACTTGGCATTCTGAATAGAAGATTCCTTGTTTCTTCTAAATGCAAAATATCATCCATTCTAAGTTACATCTCATCAACGATATCATCTTCATAAAGTTGAACAAATTTATACGTCTCCTTTAGATTATTTTGTGAAAGTCTAGCTTATATACCATAGACCAAATCAAATGGAGCACATCCAATGGCCTTTTTCACAGTAACCCTATCAGCCCATAGAGCTAATGACAATTTTGAATCCTAGGCCTTCTTGTTTTCTCATAAAATCCTCTTGATGATTTTCAATATACTTTTATTACTTGATTATGCCTAACCATTTCCTTGGGGATGATAGGGTGATGATGTGTACTCTTTAATGCCATACTTCTTACAAAAAAAATTATATTCCTCAGATCTAAAACACATAGCATTATTAGTTACAATCTTCTATGGGCATCCAAACCTAGTCACAATGTTATTTAGAATGAAATTAATCACCACTTTACTTGTTGCATTCCTAGTAGGAATTGCTTCAACCCACTTAGTGAAGTAATTAGTAGCCACCAGGATCCAAGAATGTCCACCACTGGACCTATTTGAGATCTCGCCAATGAAATCAATTCCCCATCATTGAAATGGTGCCTATACTTCAATAGGTCTTAATGGTAAATTCCTAGAAAATTTTAACTTTCCACCAAACCTTTGACAAGCATCACATATCTTCACAAATTCATGAGCATCTCTAAAAAGTGTTGGCCACCAAAAACCAGCCCTTAGAACTTTATGAGCAGTAGTTTTGGCCTTGTAATGACCACCACATACACCTTCATGCATATCGTTTAATATCCTTTTAGACTCAATTTCATCTACACATTTCAAAAGGACCCCTTCAACATTTCTCCACCACAATTGACCTTGCACTATAAAATATCATATAGCCTACAACTTAAGGGATCTTTTCTAGTTTTCTATTAACTTTGATGGAGATTTCATGTTTTGCAAATAATAGATCTCATCTCTATACTAGTTAGAGGTATCCATGTCACAAAGATTTTCCATACAACTATCATCAAGTTGATTGATTTGGTTTCCTTCTAAATTGGCTTCTATCATCAATTTGGCCAAGCCTTGACCCCTAACCAATTTAGTGATTTGAATATCAATGTTAAATTCTTGTATTCTGTTGATCCATCTACATCTTCTACTAGATACCTCTTGTTGTGAAAAAATGTCTTTTACAACAACAGTAGGAACAAATGCAAAGACAGTGGCTCCCATTAAGTAACATCTAAAAGGTTTCACTCCTTTGACCAATGCATATGCCTATTTTTCATTAATATCATACTTGAGCTCTGCTTCCTATAACGATTTGCTAAAAAATGCAATTGGTTGCTCATAACCTTCCTCATTCCTCTGTAATAGTACTACAACAATACTATGAAATGAAGCAAAAGAAAATATATGCATTGGTTTTTCATAATTTGGTGCTTTGAGAATAGGAGCATCTTTAATAGCTTGCTTAATCTTATGGAATGCAATGCTAGGCTCACCATCCCATTTTATCTTAGATCCTTTCTTCAAAATTCTTGATATAGGCCTACTAATTTCTACAAAATTAGTTAAAAATCTTCTAAGAAAGTTTCTCTATCCAAAAAATGATTGAATTCATTCAACACTCTTGGGTTTTTGGATCTTTTTTATTACTTCTACCCTTTCAAGGTCAATCCTCACTCCATGTTTTCCAACTAGATGCCCTAATAGCTTTCCTTCAGTGACACCAAAATGAAATTTTATGGGGTTTAAAGAGATACTATACTTAAGTGCTATGATAAATAGCTTTTCTCAATGCCTGCAATGATTATTTTCATCTTTAGAGTAGGTAGTTAGATCATCTTGATACACAGCTAAGAATTTGTCAATAATATCAACAAAAAAAACATCCATTACACATTGAAAAATAGCCCCAACATTAGTAAGCCCAAAAGGCATTCTAACATAGACATAAGTACCCCATGGAGTGGTGAAAGTAGTTTTAAATTGTTCTGATTCCTTAACAACTACTATATTGTAACCTAAAAATTCATCCATCATAGACATAAGTTATGAGCCAATGACCTTTTGCAACATAGCCTCCATGTTTGGAAAACCATAATTATCCTTTAATGAAGATATACTGAGATTCTTCAAATCCACACACAACCTTATATCTCCATTTTTCTTTCTTACTGGCACTAAATTGGATACCCAAGAAGAATGTCTAATAGGCTTTATGATCCCAATGTCTAATAGGCTTTATGATCCCAACATCTATTAACTTGACCAATTCTTCTTGTATTTTGGGAGCCAAGGTTGGATTTATTGGCCTCTATTTTTTTCTAAAAAGCTTAGCTTCTAGTTTCAAAGGGATTTCACACTGGAAAAGATCCTCTCTATAAGCCTTTAGGTCATCATATGACCATGCAAACACATGCCTATATTTCCTTAGCAAATCTATTAGGTCTTGCCTAATTTTAGGAGGCAAATTTTTACCAATATACACCTTCTTAGGTGTTTCCTTAGTTCCTAAATTTACCTCCTCTAGATCTTTAGCATCATATTTACTACTATCAACTTGTGACCTATCCTGGTTGTCAAAAATAGTTTCTAAAACTACCAAACCTTTTGGGATCTTGTTAGTCTTTAGTTGCACAACTTCCTACCCAAAAATAGTATCTTTTCTATATTTTTTTCCACATAAGCTGCACAATCAATTTCTTGTCCTGACAACATATTTTCATAGTTCATTAATCTTAGAATGTCCTTAACATCTTCAAATACTTTCCAATTGTGGATATTACCAGGAATAGAGGGCCTAGTTTGAGTCTCAATTTTAGATATACCAGCAAATGTAATATCATCAAATTTTATTGCTATATTTTCTAGCAAATCTGCCATCTTATTGTTAGTTCTATCCTTCCAAACTATCCCAAATGCATCAAAACATTCAATCATGTCCCATACAACATTTTCGTATTGTTTTAACCTTTTATTCTTTGACACATAAGCATTTCCTACCTAGGATACAACTAATTCAGAATCCCCTTTAACATGTAAACATTTTATCCCATGCTTATGAGCTAGTCTAAGTCCTAACGGAAAAGCCTCATATTCTGCTATGTTGTTAGTACAGGGGAAATTCAATGTAAAAGAAAATTTGTATGTTACCCCAGCAGGAGAAATCAATAAAATACCTTCACCTGCTCCATCTTTGCAACAAGCACCATCAAAGAACATGGCCCACAAATCACCTTTATCTATCTTTGTATCAGCTTCTACTTCTATCTGAGATTTATGCTTGTCTTTCTTCAAAGTTAGGACCTTGGCTCTGAATGCATTAACATTTGTGTCTGCAAAGTTTGTCATATCATCCTCAATCTCTTCTTCTATCATGTATATGCTCTTTGGTTCTCTATTTATTTTTACCAAATTCCCATCAATGTTAAAAGTAGAAAATGATAGATCACATTGCAATCTTCCTCCCATGGTAGCACTGCATTTTCTAGATAATAACATACCATATTGAGGTGGAATATCAACAACCAACACACTCATAGTAAGTTCTTTATCTGGATAGGATATCAATCTATAGAGTAAGGCATTAATAGTACCTATGACTATCACTTCTCTTTTATCCATGACACAACATCTTCCTGAGTAGTATCAACTTTCAATCTTAATTCCTTCATGATTTCAAAAGGCATAATAGTATTGGAGGCTCTAGAATCAATCATGCAATTTTTTAGTGTTTTACCATTCTCTAAGATGCTCAATAAAAATGGCTCAAAATTTCCTAAACATTCATTTATAGAGCTATCCAAAAACATCTCAGGAATCTGAGACACAACTACTTCATCTTCTTTTTCTTTCACCTTTTCTTTGTCCTCTTCCTTGGGATCATGGATTTCATTGTAGTCTTGTATTACCCTTATATTAGTATTTCCCAACCATGCTATGGCTTTATTCTGGTGTTCAAGGATCCTTAATAATTTAGACAAAGGAACCTTAATAGTGATTTGAGATAAAACAGTAAGCATATCTATAGAAGAATCAGAGGGATTATCAATAATCATGTTCCTTTTCTCATCATATTTATCCATAATATTTAGAGCACTTTGTTGATTCTTATTAGGTTTAGTGATCACTTTTGACACCCTCTCATCTAACCTTTTGGGAATATTATTTGAGAACTCTAAATCCTTAGGATTATCCTCCTTCTTTGCTTCTTACTTTTTATTTGTAAATTTGACCTTCATAGCAGGGGCTTCTTTGGGTTTCACAATCTCCCCCTTTTTAGGATTAGTTCCCTTTATAAAGATACTGAATATCTTATCATTTCCATCTTTTTGAGTCATATTTCTAGTTTGAACCTAAGCTATCATACTAGCAGTAATTTGATCAATCTCTTCCCTAGAAGGTTTTCTTAATATGACTTCTTCTTTGGCATTTACCATGTTACATACATTGTCTTTAACATCACTTTCATCAGAGAATACTTGTTGTTGTATTTTATTTTGAAGCTGCCTTTGTTCACTTACATCTCTATCATAGTCTTCACAATTAGAATACTTATAATGTGACTCCATCATGTTACACCCCACATCATCATTACTATCCTCATGTTCCTGACATTTTTCTACCACAGTCTAACCTCCCGAAAAGGATAAAGCTACTACACAAGATTTAGGAGCATGGGGTAATTGACACACAAAGCACCACGTAGCCTCAGAAGTGAATTCAAGATCATCTACCACATTCACAAAGTTTTTTGACAAAGGATCAGGGGTCACTTTATTGTCATTGTTCTTTGGGGGGTAACATTAGGCTAACCATCTTTCCAAGTAGTGTTGTAAGGGAAATTTTGCAACCTATTCAGTCTATTGAAATTTGATTGATAAGGGATCCTATTGTCAATGGGATTCCTGTCATTCTTTATCTGAGGTAGATTTAGGTTCTTTATAACATTTAGAACTTGGCTTATCTCACTAGGCTCTTACTTCTCTCCACCTATATTTTTATGATCCTCCTTTCTATTTCCCTTATTACCAAAAAACCTAGGGTCATCTCTTTTACTTTCTAATCTACCTAAGATCCTCAAATTATTTTCTACATTTATAGCAATTATGAAAGCATCTCTTAAAGTCCTAGGTTCCTTCTCCCTAAGCTAGTCTATCATTTTACCATCAAAATCATTTAGCTAAGTGATTAGACATACCTTGTCATCAATTTACATGGCTTGCATTAGCTTGTACATCCTCTTCTAAAATCTAGTATTGAATTCAGTGACAGAATCATTAGGCAATCTCTTGATGTTATTGAATTCACTCAAAATGTAGCTCTAATTTTGCTTGTCACCATATTGCTCTTTGAAACAATATTCAATATCTTTCCAATCCATAATGGACAATTCAAGAAATCTTTTGAAACATTCTCTAGCATCTTTTGTTAATGACTAAACAAATAACTTCATTATGACATCTTCAGCTTCAACCTCATAGTCAGTCATCATATCTAGAAAACTCCTTAAGTGATCCCCACAAGTGATAGAATTATTTCCAACAAACTTAGGAAATCCTTTTCTCATTTCTTGTGGGATGGTGTTAGGGAAACCAGGGATTCCATCAAAACATATATGCCTATAACCTTCTAACTGAACAAGTCTTCTTTGCAAATCAATCTTAGGATGATAAGGAACATTTCTCTTGGCATTATCCATAGTATTATTAGTACTAGCATCAGCAATAGACCTATTTAGATCTACCTTCTGTGAAAAAAAAGATAAGAAAGAAACAAGTACATTAGTAGTATTTTGATCTACATTAAATCCACCATCTATATTATCCTTAGTCATAACTATAGACTACTTAGCATTTTCCATGAATTTAATCTTATTGTTCATCTCAGCTATAACTGCCTCATTTTTTGCAATTTCTAATTTCTTAGCCAAAGCATCCTTTTCTTTCCTTTTCTTTTCCAGTTCAATATCAGAAGGTGACATGGTATCATGGATCTGGACAATCTTTGCTGGTTCATTGATCCTAATACCAACTTCCTTTTGTTTTCCTTTATCTTGAACATCAACAGCATATCCTACATCTCTTTTAGCCTCTAGGGTCCTATAACTCTCTATATTTTGTACCATAGGACCCTCTTGGTTTATATCTTGGTTCTTTATCAACTTTTTCTCTTGTAATTTAAGTTGTTCAACTTGACCCACAATTTCAGCCTACTAAGCACTAGTTGCTATCTCATTCTTCTTCTTCAAGGCAGTAATTCGCCTAAGTAACTCCTGCTTCTCTTCATAAGTTTTCATGATTTTCTCTTCCTTTTCCTTTTGAAATCTCCCATCAATAGCCTCTTGCTCAACAAGCTATATTCTCAAGATCTCATTCTCATTAGGGTCAGGAATGGTAAACTCGAAACTAGAAGTTTTCTCATCATTGAAGCTTTCAAGTTCTAAATGTTTAGGTCTCACTTTCTCAGGAGAATAATTTCATTTGAAAGGGTTTGTACTACGCTAGAAAAAGATATTACTATTCCTATAACCTAGACAAAGTGCATGTGGTTGCACAACTTTCTCCTGACATATCATTTCACGAGTATTATAAAAATCATCATCAGATAAACCTGGATGAGATCTAGGACCTTTGCAGAAGGTTTTCTTTGCAGTAGCAAAATGATGAACATTCTCTTCCCTTATTTCTTGTTCTTTGGAATGATCTTCTCTATGCATTTGAGGTCTTTTCATAGTCCAATTCTATCTTCCTCTAGGAGGGAGATCAGTCTATAATTTAATTCCTGGGTTTTTCTTCACATTTTCTTGAGTATTTCTTTTATTTTCCATAATTTGGGACAACGATTTTCAAATACTAACACTGGTTAACCTTTTGAGTTACCACTCACCCTATTAGAATGGGAATAATTGTTGAATAGATCACAATTACCCTACTTAATAATCACAGACAAATCATAAAGAACCCTCAAATCCACGAAAAACCTCACTTGAAATACCTACCTTCAACTCTACCCAAGGGGGACATAAATCTCAAATGACTCACTAGTTTATGACAACACTAAGTGTATTCCCCAACAGAGTCGCCATTTTGTTGGTGTTTGAAACTACTAAACAAAAAAATTCTCAATAATAAAATGATAATATCCACATAACCTAAGGATTAGCCAATTCCTATTAATGATTATATGTGCAAACCATTTGGACCCAACTTCAACCAAACCAAAGATGGTTTTTTACTCTTTAGGCTCTACAAAACCAAGGTGGGTATACCTAGGGATGACTCAAATGCAAACTGTTGTATGAGATTTATCTTAGTTTCATTCTAATTCTCATCTTCTATCTTCAAACAAATACATAGTTTATCTAATTCTTTAATATTCTTAGGGTTATACACATCCCTCTATAGAAGATCTGGTCATAATTCTCTCTAAGATTTAAAAATATTTTTGGTAATAGCAGCTACCTAAGACTCTGAAATATAATATAAATGAGTGTTAACCAACATTATAACCTTGAACCAAATGAAATGAAAATGACTTTGAATGTATAACTAAATTGGCATGTAGAAGTAAGATTTACCCTCAACCATTACTAATTTATGTGACCAGTGCCTTATTCATTGGGAAAAAATTGACTATTGCTGGGAGATCTAATTTAGACAACTTGTGAATGAATTTATCAACAGAAATCACCTATTTCCATTCTTATAAAATATCCTTTTCATAAACCCATGAATTTTATTGATCTACCGAAGCATTTATATAATTCATTGAATTAAAAGCAGCAATAGAACCAATACACAATCCATCCAAACTACATTCAATCACTTGAACCTTATTCAAATGACCTCAAAATAAACAAGCTCATGAAATGGAGACAGAAAATGGTGACACATAAAATAGTGTAAATACCCCTTTTTATTATCCTTTTAAATGACTAATACAATAACCAATAGAGATTCAATGAAAAGCCCAACATATTTAGCTAATTCTGTCATTTCCATTTATCAGAAAGTACACTTGAAAGTAAACTTTAAACTACTACATATAATAGGACCAAATATACTTTTTCTTGACAAATCAAAAAATATACAAGCATTCCGACCATCACAATGCCTTGAAAACTCATTTATATAAGCATGACTTGCAAAAAGCAAAGGGCAAGTGTGACAGACAGGTGTCCTTTTACAACAAGAAATAGAACAACCTTTTCAAAATATCTTGAACGCCTTAATTCAAAAAGAAAGAACAAAAACTAGTTGCAGATGACAGTCAGAGCATCAAATCTTCAAGTTTGTCCTTTTCTTTAACTACCCCATGTTGGTAAAGCCTTTATTTATGTGATTACTTTCCATACAATAACCTCCCTCTTGGTTGGCCATTCACATGTTTTGATTGTTGTTAATTCACCAACATATTTTTTCCAGCTTGCATCATTGATCACTTTCCCTTCTGTGGTAAACCTATTCATTTCAGTTTCAATCTTGAATAGCGTATCAACAAGCTCATTAAAAACACATTCATCAATATCAATTTGAAAAATAGATGCCACTTGTCGCAAGTCTACAATATGGTCAAAGGAATTAGATCATTCATTTAAATCATTTATCATCAAAATCAAGGGCAAAAAGAATTAAAGAATGAAAACCATTTGTCAATATTTTCATTTTATTTTGAATTGTTGCCAATTTCCCTGTGAAGAATTGCAATAGATCTTTCAACTTTTCCATGCCCTCTTTTACAGCAATAAATTTATTAGGGAGGTCTGGCTTTTTGGCTAGCAATGGTATCAACCTGTCAAAGAATTGCATGTATGGTCCCCATTGCTAAAAGATTGTATCAAGCCACCCTATTAATTCTTTGCACATGTGTTCTGCAGATTGTAAATTGATGAATGCATTATAGGAATCTTGAGATATTCTCTTCAAGATGCTTATTCTAGGACTTAGTACATTCATCATAACATTCTTCTGTGTTGCACTAATAGATGGGAAAACCTCTACTTCCATACTAACCATAGATATTGGTACTATGACCCCTATAGGTACATCTTCTATTTGGGCCTCTACTTCTACAGTATGCTTCACCTCTTCCACATGGCCAAGTGCATGTTCTATCTCTAGTGTAGTCTTGACTTCATCTCCGAGAGATGCCACTTCTACTTCTAAGCTTTGGATCCTCCCCTCCAACTCTTCTATCCTCTATTTCTGTACATAGCTCATCTTGAGCTCCTCCTCATAATATTTCTTGACATCTAGACACTCATTGTATCCAACAGCTAACCTATCCTCAATTTGATCTACCTTTGCCTCATTCATAAGTGCAAAGTGTTTGACTAGGCTAGATATCTCATTTCTAGTTGTAGTGTCTAGTGTCCATACAATCATATTTCCTTGTGTAGTTTCCTATATGTCCATCATCTTAGGCTTTTTTATGTTAGGGGCAACACTCCACACTACTAGGGTTTTTGTGTCTATATTGAACCCTGACCCCCTCTTCAGTCCTTCACTACTATTGGCCTCATAGCTGATGGATTTGTCTTTTCTCCTCATTTGATCACAAACAAAGGCCCTCCCAATATCCCAATTTGGTACCAAAATCATACCACTCCTATGTACCAACTTCCTGGCCTTTGCAGGGGTCATTGTCTCACTATCGAGGTCATAGGCTAGTAGTTTATTAGCAATTTGTTCATTTTTCATAGGATCTTCTCCTAGAATTGTTTTATTTTATAGAGAAAACTTTTAAATTTTGATGATTTAATGAAATTATCATCCTCCATAAATTTTTTAGATTGGATGAGTCTATCATCCAATCTTGATGTTGTAATTTGAAGATCACTAGAGGCTTTTCCTGCCTCTGTAGCCCTTTGATGAAAATAATTTTGCCTCATGTCAGCAAAATATTCATCATTCCTTGGCATCACTTACCACTCTGTCTAGGATGTGCATTTTTTTATGCCTCTTATTGCCCTTTGGCACCCATGTTGAAGATGATGGTTTCTCCTCCTCCACATCAACCTCCAATTGTACATCTAGCTCAGGGGGGATTCTCTGTTTATAGTTTCTTCCTCTCCCTCTAGCTCATATGGCATTTGAGACATGATGTAATCAAAATTTTCTACCATATTCCGTAAGTTACTAGGTTATGGAATCTTTGTATAGAAACCTTTAAAATTAGGGTTTGTTCTTTTCAAGGCCTCGTCCACCTTTCTTCTTATTTCATAGCATTTCCCTAGCAACTCATCAGCCTCTCTTGTTGCTACTATGTTAGCAATCAAATCCTCCATAGGGATTAGCTTGCTTGAGGGTAGGATGTATCCCCTAATGGCCTTAACCTCATTTGTAATGTAGTTGTCTGGATCATACATCCTATAATGCCTAGTAGCAAATTTGTACTGACCCAGGTACTCACTCAACCCCTCATAGGCATTTTTTCCTATTTCAAAATCTCCTACCTTAAAATTTCTACAAACAAATGTGGGTTTGTGCAAAGGAGGGATCATTTTTTGGTTCATCAATATGAATTGCCAAAAGAATTCAATAATGGCTAATCTAGGGGCTAAATACTTGGGCAGAATGTGAGGAGGCTATGGGCATGCATATACTCTCATCAATGTGCACTCCTTAAACAAAACTATGTCTCCCCAGTTATGATCTAATTTTGTTTTCTCATCCAAGAAAGAGGGTCTAAGAAAAGTTTTCAAAACATTTGGGGCCCTAAAGAAAGTATGGTCTAATTTCCTCATAATCACAAAACTAAACAAATTAAAGAACACAAGTGCATTTGAATAATAGAAATTTCTATCCCAAATGTGAGTCCATAGTTGCACAAGTAACTCACCATATTCATCAGAAGTTTGATAAATGAATTCATGGCTGATGTAACCAATGTTGTAATACAAGATTAGTTGCATCAATAGTAAATAATGATTGACAATTTGATTGTCCATGTTGTCCATGATGAATGCCACATAATCATATTCTTTGTTATGCAAAGGGTCTTGTATGTCACATGCCATCAGAAATAAGGAACCATAGACACAATCCTCTGTACCATCAATTCCCAGAACTTTGTGTAGTCCATATACAATATTCTTGAAGTAATTCTTGAACCTACTCAAGGGAAAATGATCCCCTACCTTCTTTGGAATCAGCCCTACCTTTTTAACATTATAAGGGATGTGGGGCAACATCACATTGTTCATAAAATAGGTCTTATTTCTCCCAAATTTTCCTTGCAAGTCTTCAATGTCAATAGGAACATCCATTTGCACTTCTAATCCAAAAGCTTCTATGAAATAAGTTCTATCTAGTGTGCACAAAAAGCTCTCGTTATGCCTTTGGAATTTCTTGGTGACTGGATTGTAAGAATTTATTAGTGCCTTTAACAAGTCCACATCAACAAACACTTGTGGGAATATCAACTTTGCCATGTTCATGTTCCATGGGTTGCAGACTAGTATATTTTCAGTTCTGTTTTGGTAGAAATATAAAAATAGATTAAAACCATCAATCCTAGGGCATTTTGGATCCCTAACTAGGAAATTAGGGTCTTTGAAAATATGGTCATTTGCTGAAATAGCGTTGGATGACCCTGGAAGAAGTTTTAACCAATCTTCTGCATGCTTATTTGGCTTCCTAACCCTTGACTTCTTCTCTATTTTGACAACACCCTTCTTCCTTTGTGACCTCTACAACATCATCACCCTCATCTTTGACCTCTACTTCTTCTACAAGAATCTCCTTGACTTCTTTGTTAGCTATTTTCTCTGCAAATTATATTTTGAACTCTTGCAATAATAAGACAAAAATCACAAGGCTATGGATACTTGGAGATTTTTTTCAGAGTAGGAATATAAATTCTTCAAAATGGAAATATTTTGAAAATTCAATCAAATATTTATGGTTTAATCATATAGTCTACCAGCTTTTTTAATAAATATTGCATGCACGAGCTTTTAATACCACCCTCGTAGGTTGACAACAAGAAAGATCAACCATGAAATTTGACCCTAATGTACTTTTTAGTGTTTTGTTTTACTTGGCCATGGTGAATTTTTCCTTTTTCTTGAATTGGTGTGACACCTCAGCCGCTTTCTTTTCAAATTTTGGTCTTCTGTTTATACGTTGAGTCAAAATCTTTCAATCTTCGTAACCTTGGAAACACACTTAGCTAGCTTTTACATTTGTCTAGTGATGCCTTAGAATACTCCAAGAATACAAGCATTAGGGTTTCTTTAGCACTATATTGAAAAAAAAATTGCGCTCTTGTGCAACCCCTTACACCGTATAATCTCAAGCCTCCTCAACAAATACTTACATTCTTACACTTCAAACCTTCCTCGTATGAGTGTAAATTTACTACAATCTTCACTTTACCCTTTACATTGATATGCACACATATCATCGGAACCCTTAATAAATTTCTTTATGCCTTTACGCTTACTTCACTACTCAGGATATCGTAACACTTTACACATTCAACCTCCAATTATATGCTTAAGGCTTTACTCGTGGCATTGTAATATCTCTTATCTTTTCTTTATTTCTCTTTATGTCTGCATGAGTTACCTTAACCTCGTAACATTGGATTTGAGCAAAGTACTCCAGAAATGTAGAGATCATGAAATTTCATTGAATCCCAAGAAATCAAATTTTGTCTTAACTGAAGGAAAGTTACTTGGACACATGGTCTCAAAAGAAGGTATCAAAATTGACCCAGAAAGAGTGAAAGCCATCCAAAAATTATGTCTTCCCGTCAATCGAAATGGCATTAAATCCTTCTTTGGATAGATCAATTTCTTGAGAAAATTTGTAGTTGATTTTGTAGAAACTATTAAACCTATGGCCAAGCTACTCAGTGAGAAGCAGGATTTTAAATGGAATGAATTGGCATCAAAAGCATTCAAAGAGGTAAAAGAAGCTATTGCTAAAGCCCCAACACTTTTTCATCCTAATTTTAAAAGGGATTTCATAATGTATTGTTACGCATCTGAGCATACCATGTCAGACATATTGCTCCAAAAGAATAACAAAGGGGAAGAGATGCCTATTTCTTTTATGAGCGTACCTCTAAACAAACATGAGCTTAACTACTCTCTGTCTAAAAAGCAAGCTGTTGCTATTGTAAAAGCAGTAAAATACTTTAGGTACTATATCCTGCACTCTCATTCTATAGTGTATGTGTCATCCACCGAGGTCAAGAGCATTCTCACACAGTAGGATGCAGCAGTCAACAATCGAGCGACATGGGTAGCAAAAGTCTAAGAATTTGATTTGGATATCCAACCAAATAAATTGGTTCGAGGATAGGGGCTATGTAAGCTTATTGCAGAAGGTGAAAAAGAGGAATCATATCCCACCTACTTGTTTGTAAGTCTCAAAGATGAATGGTATTTAGATATTGCTTATTTCGTGACATACAGAAGATGTCCTAATCACTAGAAAGGAAAGGACCGATGTACCCTTCAACTCAGAGCAGCCAAGTTTGTTATAATTGATGATATCTTATATAAAAGAGGTTTAGATGGTATGTTTTTAAGATGTGTTGATACCGACCAATAGGATAAGTTATTGAGAACATTCCATGATGGAGCATGTGGAGGTCATTTTTCATCAACAGTAACAACATTCAAGATCCTAAGAAGTGGGTACTATTGGCCAGGAATGTTTAATGTTGCTTACCATTGAGTCAAGAATTGTGAAAAGTGTCAGTTGTTTACTAAGAAACCATAATTAGCTGCTCTACCCCTAAAACCAGTGATTGTAGAAGAACCATTTCAACAATGGGGATTGGATTTGATAGGGCCTATTAATCCAATTTCAAGTGCAGGAAATACACATATTCTTACTACTACTAATTATTTTACTAAATGGGTGGAGGCAGTTCCTATTAAAGCAACAACCTTGCAAATAGTGTGCAAATTTTTGACAAAAAATATTTTGACTTGTTTTGGTACTCCCAATAAAATAGTGATAGATAATGAACAGAATTTTTCATCCAGCAAAATTCAATTGTATTGTTATGATCATGGTTTCCATTTGTCTCATTCTTTGAATTACTTCCCTCAAGGCAATGGACAAGGAGAGTCCACAAATAAGAACTTGGTCAACATTATGAAAAAATTGGTGGATGAGAAAGGAAGGGATTGGCACAAGAGGTTGTATGAAGCAGTTTGGGTTGACAGAACTTCTCCCAAAAGAGCCATAGGTATGACACCTTTTGAATTGGTGTACGGAGTTGAGGCACAATTGCCCCTGCCTTTAGAACTAGCTACATTGAATTTGCAAAAAGCAATTGAAGATGAAATGTTTTAGTCTTCCATTGAAAAGAGAATATTGTATCTCCAAAAAATAGAAGAAGAAAGAAGAGAGCTAGTGGATCACATCACAAATCATTAGGAAAGATTTAAAAAGATCTTCGATATAATTGATGATATCTTATATAAAAGAGGTTTAGATGGTATGTTTTTAAGATGGGTTGATACCAACCAACAGGATAAGTTATTGAGAACCTTTCATGATGGAGCCTGTAGAGGTCATTTTTCATCAACAGTAACAACATTCAAGATCCTAAGAAGTGGGTACTATTGGCCAGGAATGTTTAAAGCTACTTACCATTGGGTTAGGAATTGTGAAAAGTGTCAGTTGTTTACCAAGAAACCACAATTAGCTGTTCTACGCCTAAAACCAGTGATCATAGAAGAACCATTTCAACAATGGGGATTGGATTTTATAGGGCCTATTAATCCAATTTCAAGTGCAGGACATACACACATTCTTACTGCTACTAATTATTTTACTAAATGAGTGGAGGCAGTTCATGTTAAAGCAACAACCTCACAGGTAGTGTACAAATTTTTGACAAAAAATATTTTGACTCATTTTGGTACTTCCAGTAAAATAGTGACAGATAATGCACATAATTTTTCATCCAGAGAAATTCAATTGTATTCTTATGATCATGGTGTCCATTTGTCTCATTCTTCAAATTACTTCCCTCAAGGCAATGGACAGGCAGAGTCCACAAATAAGAACATGGTCAACATTATGAAAAAAATGGTGGATGAGAAAGGAAGGGATTGCAACAAGAGGTTGTATGAAGTAGTTTTGGATGACATAACTTCTCCCAAAAGAGCCATAGGTATGACACCTTTTGAATTGGTGTACGGAGTTGAGGCACAATTGTCCCTAACTTTAGAACTAGCTACATTGAATTTGCAAAAAGAAATTGAAGATGAAATGTTTCAGTCTTCCATTGAAAAGAGAATAATGTATCTCCAAAAAATAGAAGAAGAAAGAAGAGAGCTAGTGGATCACATCACAAATCATTAGGCAAGAGTTAAAAAGATCTTTGACCAAAAGGTGAGGCCATGAAAATTCATGAAAGGAGATTAGGTGCTGTTATGGGATAAGAGAAGAGAACCTAAAGGAGCTCATTCTAAATTTGAAAGCTTATGGAAAGGCCCGTTTAAAATATTTGAAGAACTAGGCTCAAATGCCTTCAAACTACAGTACCTCAATGGAGATGAAATTCCCCTGTCTTACAATGGGTAGGATCTCAAGCTCTACCATCTTTAAGTTTGTTTCATGTCTCATTGTAAATACCATCTTTTGGTTTTTCTTTCCTTTCTTGTTTCGTCCTTTGTGTTGTGTCGTCATCTTTTGAGTCAATCTACAAAGCCTAAGACCCTGGGTTCATCCATAATCCTTTTAGTCTCATTCCCCAATAGGAGCCAATTGTTAGCGCTTATACCTTTCTCACGCCCTTGAATGTTTCAGTCACAAGTCTTCTTTTCTTGAAGTTGAACTTGAAGTTTTAGCTTACTTCAATTTCAAGTTCGAGCCTGCGTCTATCTTCATCTGTCAAGCCTAGTTTCTTTTCTTGAGTCAGCCTTAGTAAAGTCAAAGTTGAAGTTGAAACTCGACCGCCCAAATCTTCAACATCAACTTCAATGTTGATTTTGCACACTAATGATAATTATATGCAGGTTTCAACTTTTCGAGCCAAATCAAGATGGGTCCTAGTATAGCACTTCCCAAGACATGTGAAGTTATAAGTGAAGGGGTTTAAGGCAATACGTGTTTGGCTACGGAAATATTTGATTAAGGGTTAAAATTGTCATGTCATGATCACTTAGCATAACATTATATGTGCAGATTTGATGGAGTATTTAAAACAAAGCACACGCGGCATCTTTTCCAATGCATGTCACATGAATGAGTAATTATTGCACTTACTTGCCAAATCTGTCCTGCGATCTTCCACACAAATCATTCCTTAAATGCATTCATTTTAGCCTTTCCCACTCATTCCACTTTCTCCAAAGAAATTCTAGAACTAACGGGTAAGAAGGGTGAATTGCAGGTTGTATCTCTACCAAACTATCTAGTTGAAGCAAATCCTGAATCACTTCAAGTTCAAGTTCAAGAGGCAACTCCAAAGAGCAAGAGGATAACCCGTTAAGGCACAAAAAGGCATCAATCGTCAAAAGAAAACTATAACCATTGACCTAGAGGTAGTAGAAGACCCACCTATGGCGGATAATGTACCTAAATCCCAGAACTTGTCAGTGACTACCAAAGGCCAGGAAAGTAACCTCACCTTTGTCAAATGCTCCCCTGCTACAAAAAAGGATCAGGCTACACCTGTAGTGCCTCTCCCATTTGACTTTTGTAAGTCGTCCTAATGGATGCACCCTTGCTGATCTTTTGTTGTGATGGATCATGATTGTGACCCTGAGTGGTCTACACCATTGAGGTGTTTAGATTTATATTTCTGTATCAGTTGCTTTGATTATGCTTTTGACTGATCTTTGAGATTATGATGTGATTTTTGGTTCACTGAGGTTTGTGCCAGTGGTTACCAGGATCGATGTGGTATCATGAGGTTGTTCCATGATTACCCTGAGATGTGTGCAGAGATTGCATTGTGTACTATTACCATGCTACACTGGACTAGGTTCCTGTAGCAGTGGTTAGTCATGTTTATGACTGTGTTCGCTTATGTGTTTTAAGTGCCTTATTAAATGCATTAATGATTAGAATGGATTATTCTTGTTGGATTCTTTGGTTATGTGCTGCGAACACTTACCTTGTTATATTTCTGATTAGAGAGATATTTGTTACTCATGTTATGTTTACATTTGAGAGGACTGAGGGGCAGATGTTACACTTTGATTTCCAGTATCATAGATGTTATACTACTATGTTGTTCAGTTAATCATATTGCATGATGATGCCATTTTGAGATGACAGTGTGTTTTATGATGATATCTGGTTATCTGGTATTTGGACATACCTCTGATTATGTTATGTGATGGATTTAATGCTATGGTTATTTACTTCATTCCTACGTTGTTATGCTTTATGCGAACCTGAGTGATGTAAATAGATTATTATAATATAATTAAATAAATGGTTAAATTAGGTGATTTAATGCATTTATTGCTTTGGCTATGTTATTATATGCAATTGCACTTGATCGTGTTGTTTAGTGTGCAGGATGTATATCCCTGGCAGTGGCACATGGAGTTAGTTATTCAGTCGTTCATATTTTACCAATGTCGCCTTTGTATGGTCGACGTATCCTTAATTAAATGTTTAATTTAAACCTTTCGGTGATTATTAAACCGAAACTCATTTGCATTATGTGATTAGACCAGTAAGCGTGTCTGTGCATTTTTGAGGTTCGCATTGTCGTGAAAGTTGTTGAAGAGATTTATGTGTTTTTGGGTTTTTGGGCTTTTTAATTGTTTTATTTTAATTTCCAGCAGCTTTGCCATAGATGAATTCCTATTTATAGGAATAGCCTGTTTTTGTTTGGGTCGATTCGGGGTTTAACTGGATTGGCTAGTTAAATGTCCTAATCGATTATTCACCCAAAAAGTGAATAAGTATCCAAAGAGGAATTTAATTCCTCACTTCTCACTTTCAAATTGGAAAGTTGGAGAGTAAAACCCAAAATCCTCTTCATGAGGATTTACTGTTTTGTTCGTTGTGGAAGCTACGGGCGTGAGATCATCGCGAGGTTGGGCTCGTTGGATCCAGCTCGAGGAAACCTTGGATTGTCATGATTTTCAGCTACTTCTGCGGGATATTTATTTTATGGTTCAGATTCCTGTTTTGCCCTTTTGGCTGTAAGGTAGGGCTTTCCTGTTTTATTGTTTCTGCTTCTGTTTTTGGTAGTTGTTTGTTTGGAGGCTGAGAACTAGTGTTCCCCTCCGTTTCTATATGCTAGTTCTACTCGGTTGGGCGGGTATGAACATTTCCCTATTTTTTGGGATGAGGGTTTGGAATTTTACGCCGTTATGCTGGCCATTTTTGCATACGGTGTCCGATTTCATTTATTTTTGGATTTTTGGGGTTTTTGAATCCAAAGGCCAAATGGGTTTTAATTTTGAAGTTTTTTCAAAATTTGGAATTTTTTACCTCATTTTGCGTGCCGCCCTGTTTTCTCGAGTTTTCTTGGCACAATGTGGGTCGTGGACCTTGATGATCCGTTTGGATATTAGTCAGACCACTTTTGCACTTTTATGTTACATTGGGATGTGTGTTGCATCCGTACTCTCGACATTGTGTTCGGTTGAGTGATTTTATACTTGTTGTTATTGTTTCTTTTAGACCTTTGCTTTTGTTCGTGAATGCTAGGATTTGTGTAGAATCCATACTCTTGGATTGAGGCCGGTTGAGTGAGTTCATGATGTTTGGTCTTGTTACATCATTGGGATTCGTGTAGAATCCATACTCTCGGATTGAGGCCGGTTGAGTGATTTTATGATGTACAATTTTATTGGCTTTGGGATTCGTGTAGAATCTGTCCTCTTAAGTTGCTTTTCATTGGGTGTTTTTTTTTGCATTGTGTTCTCATTCCTGTCCTTGTGTTATGATCTTTGTGATGGTGGTGCGCCACACACGAGTACATACGCATACATTTGTTGGGTGACTTGCGAGGCTCGATCTTCCGTGGATTTGGCGAAAGTTATGATCATTGGGGTTGGGATGGGAGTATGCATGCCCACGGGCACTTGTCATAGGATGAGCATGGGTAGGGTAGGGTAGCATAAGGAGGGGGCTTCTATCTCATAGCCTGGTGACCTTAGTCCCATAGGGTTGGCAGAGGAAGTTTTAACTAAGTGATAATTAAAGAAAATGTGTGACTGGTAATAAAACTTAAGATAATAAAATGTGTGTGTGGGGCCCTCCGTTGAGTAGTTGAAACGCATGATCTAAGCTTGGGCTTGTCGATGCCAAGCGACTCTCCATGATGTCAACCCCTACTTAGTAGCCTTTGAGTGTCTGACCAGGACCTGTACTCCTTGCATTTTCTTAGGTTCTTGGTTGCAACCATCATACTGTCTGGTGTGAGTGTTAGCCTTGGATGTTGTTTTGTGTGTTTGTGATTGGATCATTATCTCCATCAGCATGGCGGGTGTGGACCTACGGGTGCCATGTGGTTGGGAGGCGTAGCTACCTTCACCACTACTGGGGATCGGTGTATAGAGACGATCTTGTGTCCTAGTGCGACCGTTGTTGGATGTCTTCACTTGGTACTTCAGGTTTCGGAGTATGCTTCCTTGTGACTTATGCTTTCATTGGGATGCTTGTATATCATGTTTAGATGATGTTATTTTACTTGACGCATTCCCTTATCATGATGTTTAGCATATGATTAGATGATGTGATTTGCTTTAGTAGTATATCTATTGCTTACTATTGTTTAGCATGTGATAGGTGATGTTATCTACTGTAGGATTATCTTATGCGTTATCACTAGCATGTTAAATTTTCTTATGCTGTTATTGTGCATGTTTTAGTAGTGATGTCCCTATTACGACAGTACGGATGATTTGGTCGGTGGCTTGGGATGTTACGCACGAGGAATGGCTAGGATCCATGATGGTCTTATGATGCTATTAACGGTTGGGAGGAACCGCGTACTTAGTTTGGTTGTTTTATTCCTGAGATGTATTTCTGTACATTGCGATGTTGCTTTTGTTCTCTACGATGTTTATTTCAGTGTGTTCTTTGCTTCTGTAGTTTAGATGGTTTGATGTTCTTCATTCTATGTTGTTCTTGCACTCGAGTGTTCATTCCTCGAGCGTTTGTGGATCCGGTACTCCCCGGTGTGGAGCTTCTTTTGTTGGTTTTTCTCCATTTTTTAGTTCTGGAAGTGTTTTTACTTTCTATGGGTGACATTTGTTCAGCATTGTGCGACATTGATAAAGTATCGCACGCCCATAGAAAGAATGTCGTACGATACTATAAAGTGTCGCACACATTACTGGAGAAGTGTCGTACGACACTGGAAGAGTGTCGCACGACTTTATGAGAAATGTCGCACAATACTTTTCCAGTATCGCACGCCTTCTTAAGAAGTGTCGCACGCAGTAAGGGAGAAGTGTCGCCCTCCCTTAGTAAAAAGTGTCGCGTGGTTTTTGTGAAAAACCTGCGTGTGCCATCAGAGGGCACTTTTCTTCGCGATCTGATCTTTTTGAGAGTTGATCTGGATACCCTTTTGGGCGTTCTTCAAGCCTATGTTGTTGCATTTTGAATTCAGGAGGTTTCCTTAAGATATATTTTAATATATGCGAAAAATCGTTTGAGATAGGTTTCAGACCTCTCAGAGATAAGTTATGGATTCTAGGAAATTTCAGGGCTTCAGAAATCTAGACTTAGCCAATTTTCAAGGCTTCAGGATATCAGGCTTAGCCAAATTTTGGGATTCTGCTTTTTACCCCAGCTTGGTGTTTTGTTGATGAGTGGTCATTCCTTGGGCCTTCATCTTGTTGTGGTGGTTGTTGGCTTTTGTTTGGGTGTGTCAGTTGGGTAGTCGCATTCGGATATTCGTTGGTTGCCGGGATTGTGTTGAAGTCTTCCGTTGCGATCTTTGTGATCCCTGTATGATGTTGTCTTGTGCATTCATACTTGTAAAAAAAAAAAATATCTTGGCTTGATTTGAATCCTTGTTTCCAAGGATCTCTGGGCGGAGCATTACAACACCTAAATGGTTAGAGACATCAATGGAGAAGAAAAGAAGCATAGTCCCAATAGCCATGCCTATTGATGATTTGGTTAGTAAGTGTCTTAGTAAAACACCTTAAGTAAAGAAAGCCAGAACTGAGGCAAGGATTAATTTTGATAAGAATTCAGGACATTGGGCAGTAGAGATAGCTACACCACTAGATGGAAGCTTATGTGATTCCATGGTCCCTCAAGACTAGCAGATAACAAAGGTTGACCTAGGAAAAGGGAATCGCAAAGTAGACATGGAATTCTTTGAAGCATCCAATAAGAAGATTGCACACAGGGTATGGAAGGATGGACAAGATAAGCAGGAGATGAAGGAAACAATCAAAAACATGGCACAATATATTAATGCTATCCTTCATCCTAAAGCAAGGCTAATTAGTGAAATTTCAGTGATTGTTGATGTGTCCACTGTGACTAATCAGAAATCGTTGTAGAATCTATGTAAGTCCAAAGCAGTAGCAAAAGTAGTAGGTGAATCGATTTAGGATGTTCTGCATGACACCGTAAAGCACATAGGTCACTTAGACCATGCTTCAAAGGAAATATCGAACATTGCTAAAAAGGTGGAGGCAAGCAATGAAGGATATGAAAAAGAGAAGAATAACTAGACAAAGGTGGTGATGTGGTTAGAAGATGTGCAAGAACTCGGCCTACAGAAGTTCCAGGTTGAATGCCCCGTAGCTGGTCTAGATGAAAAGGCCCTGTATGTCATCAAAGATTGCATCGAATGGAAGAATGAAGCACTAACACAAGGAGTAACTGAAATTAAGGAAGCATTGCAAGAACGTAAGGTTATACACCAGATTGTTCAAAATAACCTTAAATGGCTTGCCAAACAGTTCATGGGAAAAGAAGATGACTCTATTGCCCAATCAAATGAGATAATCAAAGAAGTTCAAAAGAAATTTCAGGAATGGCAAGACAAGAAGGCACCAACTAAGCAAGACTTTTCTAATGTTGCATATAGTGAGGCTATGTTAATCATCAATCTAAAGCACTTGGAAATGCATGAAGGAAAGGTTGTTGAACTGAAGAAGATGAAAGAAATTTGGAAGCAAAGGTTCGCCTATATTGGTTTGCCACATCAATCCATTATCTCAACCTTTTCGATTGCCATAAAATGTGGAAAATGGTGAAAGGCATGGCCAGTGGAGACAGTGCTACCTGATCAAGACAAGTGGTTACATTTAATTTCTTAATTTTATTTTATTTTGTCATCTGTTTTTCTTGCATTTTAGTTAACAGTTACTTTACCCAAAGACAATTAACTCCTGGTGGGGTAATTTTGGCAGTAGTCCAGCCCCATGCCTATATATATGTAATAATTAGTATGGTATAGCGGTGAGAATTCTCCAGCAGATCGATAGACAAAACTATTTTTGTTTATGATTTTATTCCCTGTTTAGAAGTAGCATTTCAGAATTCTGCAGATACAATGAAACTCTACAGTTTGATTTATGGTTAAAGGCTTTGTAAGTAGATACTATTATCTACCTATTTAAATTAGTATTTCTAAAGATACTATTTAAGCTTTTGGCTATGTCTGTTATTGATTTTGAAATTGTCAATTCAGAACTCGGGATGTTGTGAGAAGTTAGTTTTATCAAATTTGCCTACTTGATGGTTTAATTTTCAACTATGTGGATCATCGTGATCATTAAAATCGAGTGGTTCTTTTGCATTAAAGTTTGTTTTGTATTGATGAGATAAAATAAGTTGATTCAACATTTTCAGTAGATTGTTTTCCTGAAAGGGTCATTCTGTTGAGTCTATTAGATCAAAAAATTCTCATTATAATAAAGGTAGTTGCGCCTGTTTTCATTGAAGAAACTTTAAGCAGAGAATTCCTGAGTCTCTTCTATAGGAATTCATTTGTTAGTTTACATTATTTTCTCCATTTTACATATGAACATTCATGAGAAGAACTATTTACTAACCATTTTTGGCGACTCCTTTGGGGAACAATAAAATGGTTTTGCCTCATTATGAAGTTTTCCTGGTACTTCAACCAAGCTTAGGGTTTGATAATACACAAGAAGATATTATTTCTAACTTAAGTACACAAGCTTGGAAACTCAGAACAAGCCTAGAACAATTTACACAAGTTAATCAAGTTCTTGAAAGAGAATAAGAAAGAGCCGAGTTCATTAGAGGCGTACCTATTACTAATGAAGAAGCAATAGTTGATAGACTAATCCCAAGGCCTTTATGAGTGTTGAATGTTAGTCTATATAATGATAAGCTAGCTAGTAGAAGGTATACTCGAAGTGAAGAAAGAAAGGGGTTTATTGATGAGTCTTATGAATTTGTAAAAAACCTCAATTTCACCCCTGATCTCCCCCAGAAATGGAAGAAGCCTATCAAGAGTAAAAGTAGGTCAACTTCCCCTAAGAAATCCACCCCAATAGCTATGAACCTTCAAGCCCTAATTTTACCAGGGACATTAATACCTTCTCATTTAAACATCCAACCTTTGAATTTTTTTTTCCCTAGCATGGTTGCTAACCCGTGGGGTGCACAAGTAGGTCCCTTGGCTCTTGGAGGTAATCTTAATCCACTTCCTAAAGGTGCTAGAGAAGTTTTGCCCAATTTTTATGGGGATGGAAAGAAATCAATTGATGAGCATCTCAATGCCTTTAATACCGCATGTGCCATTCTTGCTGTAGCACATGAAGATGTAGCTATGAGGTTATTCGTGCAGACTTTGATTGATGATGCAATAGACTAGTTTCATCATCTTCCTCAAGGGTCCATTACTGATTGGAATCATATGTGTACTACTTTTGAAGATAGATTTAAATCCTCTAAAGATGAACATACCTTGCTACTTTAGCTAAAGCAATTGAAAAAGGAAGTACATGAACCGATGAGAGATTTTGTAGCAAAATTCAATAAGATAATTCATAAAATCCCTGCTACCAAGAGACCTAATGATGAAAACCATAAAGGATTCTTTGTTAATGCAATGCCTCCAGACATCAAGTTTCACTTAAGAAGAAACAGAGTAGCAGATGTTGAGGCTACCTAGAGATTGGCAATTGAACTTGAAGATGACCTTTTGGTTGCGAGAAAATGGAAGAAAGAGATGCAAAGTTCTAAAAAACAACCACCTTCATCCGAGAAATTAGACCCATTAGTGAAAAATTTCATTAATGATGTGATGACTATTAAGAAACAACTCCCTAAAATGAACACTCATTATCAAGATATTCCAAGGAAATGCCCAGGCCAAAGTAGCTTTCAGGGAAAACAACTTACATTACCCTCAAGTCAAAAAAGATTACAAATTGAAGCTCCACCTAGCAAAAAAAACATGTGTGTTTTTCATCTTACGAATGATCATGAGGGAACTTCTTGCCCTGAAAATATTAGATATTGGCAACTTGAAGCAGAAAAAGTGGCTTCCACTAATGTAATAATAGAAGAAGAATCTTCTGAGGAACCTGGCGACTCCATAAATTATTACCTTGAGTATGAATCTGATTCTGACAGGGGTAATGACATCTTATTAACCTTAGAAGAGGCTTCATGTTTGGTATTGACCTAAGGGCAAAGAACTGGAGCAGTTGATACTCATGATAAAAATAACTCAATCCCTACTCAGGCCAAGGAACAAAGGGTAAAAGGAGAAAGTGAAGGTAATCCATCACCTGTTGTAACAACTACTCCTCAAATCTTAAGGAAAGTTGTTGATTCTGATTCCACATTTGACATTGTTGAGTTTTGTAAGACATCAAGAATACAAATTTCTCCTACAGAATATTTGAGAATGAATCCCGATGAACTTGGTAAGTTGATTATATGTTAACCAATCATCTCTTGATAAAGCAGCCAAATAGATCAATTAGGTCAAATTTTCGGAAGGCAATGAAAAGGTTACTCAATAGAAGAAAGAATTTTCAAAGGGCAAGAAATAATAAACACAAAAATCCCATTGTCAGGAAGAGGTAATTCAACCAGGCCCAGTTAGTCCTAAACCTTCTTATAACCACAAGCCTGATCCATTTTATGTCTCCCTCTTTTTACATGGCTTTAAGCTAAATAACTACATCATAGATTCAAGGGCTTCAGATAATATAATGCCAACAGTAGTAGCAAAAGCTTTGGATCTTCCTTTAACCAAAACATTTGGCAAATTTTATTCCATGGATTCAAAACAAGTACCCTTAGTGGGTCAAATTAAAGATGCTCAAGTGTCATTAGCCACTTACCCTCAGAAAAGGATTAAACTCACCATCCTGGTAGTGGATATCTCCACAAGCTATGGCATGCTTCTCAGTCAGACTTTATGTTGAGATCTAGGAGGAGAAGTTAAGATGGATTGGTCTCAAGCTATGATACCTATTGGGAAGGAGAAAGTAACCTTATTACCCAAAACAAAATCCAAATATACAGTCTTTCCATCTGATGACCCTAAATGTCAAATTCTTTATCAAGAAATTGATCTTGCTAATTATCTGATTCTATCTAAAGATGAGAAAACAGGTGAGGAATCATTAGAAGAAGACCTACTATGGACTCTCGAGTTTGATGGGAGCTATTGTTCAAATGGATCTGGAGCCAGTGTAATTCTCATATCACCTGATGATTATAAATTTCCCTTTTCTTATAAGCTTGCCTTTGAAAATACTAACAATACATGAGGCCCTACCTCTAGGCATAGAAGAAGCCAAAAGAAGGAACATCAAGCTATTAAGAGAAAGAGGAGATGTCGAGTTAATAGTAAAACAAGTTAAAGGCATGTTTTCCATTAAAAACTAGAGACAAAAGAATTATAGAAACTGTGTATGGGATGAAATTGAATGTTTTGATGCCTTTGCAATTGAAGCAATCCCTCGAGAACTAAATGACAAGGAAAACTCCTTGGTAGTATCAGCTTCTTTGTTAATTCCTCATTTTGATTTCATAAACAAGAAGTATTCAGTGGAAATTTATTCATAGACCAAGTGTCCCTAATAATAATAATTCTTGGCAAGTATTTAAAGACCATGCTCATATTAATGCTTTCTTGCAAAGTGTTGAGAAGTTCTCTATGAACTACTTTGAAGGCTCAAATGTGGAATGTAGGGAATTTTGTCCTGATTTGCCTAATGAGAGTGAAGTGTTATAGTTAAAAGGGAATGTAATACCTAAAGGCCTAGTCGAGCTTGAAAAACTTTTTGATAGGCGAGATACCTTCCTAGCTCAAGATGCAACATCTAAAGAGGATCCAAATGTTGATTATGAAAAGGTGAATCTGGGAGATAAACATAATCCCAAAATTATCAATTTGGGAACTTGTTGTGATGAAGGTGAGAAAGCTAGATTCACTAAGCTCCTATCAGAATATATAGATGTCTTTTCTTGGTCTTATGATGATTTGAAGACTTTCAGAAATGTTAAATTCTAGCACCATATTACTTTGAAACCAGGTACTTCCCCTTTTAGGCAAAAATTAAGGACATATAATCCAAAAGTTTTTGACATAATATTCAGAGAAATAGATAAGATGCTAAAAGCTCGCATTATTTTTCCAATTCATCATTCCACGTGGGTGGCAAACATAGTGCCAATCAGGAAAAAGAACAGAGAGATAAGAATTTGTGTTGATTTTAGAAACCCTAATCAAACAAGTTTGAAAGATAACTTTGCTTTACCAATAATGGACCAAATTCTTCAAACAGTTGTTGGTTCAGAAATGATGTCTTTCCTAGATGGTTTCTTAGGTTATAATCAAACAGAAGTTGATAAAGATGATCAACACAAGACAACATTTACAACACCATGGGGAACCTTTGCCTATAAAAGAATTCCTTTTGGCTTAATAAATGCCAGTGCCACCTTCTAGCGAGCTATGAATTCAACCTTTGGTAACTTATTTGATAGATGTATCATAGTGTACCTCGAGGATATGAAAATATTTCCAAAAGACGGAAGAAACACCTAAAGGATTTGAGAAAAGTACTCCAAAAATGTAGAGATCAGGAAATTTCATTGGATCCCAAGAAATCAATTTTTGTCATAACTGAAGGAAAGTTACTTGGACACATGGTCTCAAAAGAAGGTAACAAAATTGACCCATAAAGAGTGAAAGCAATCCAAAAATTATGTCTTCCCATCAATCAAAATGGTATTAAATCCTTCTTTGAATAGATCAATTTCTTGAGAAAATTTGTACCTAATTTTGCAGAAACTATAAAACCTATGGCCAAGCTACTCAGTGAGAAGCAAAATTTCAAATGGGATGAATCGACATCAAAAGCATTCAAAGAGGTAAAAGAAGCTATTGCTAAAGCCCCAACATTTTTTCATCCTGATTTTAAAAGGGATTTCATAATGTATTATTATGCATCTGAGCATACCATGTCAAGCATATTGCTCCAGAAGAATAACAAAGGGGAAGAGAAGCCTATTTCTTTTATGAGCATACCTCTGAAGAAACAGGAGCTTAACTACTCTCTGTCTAAAAATCAAGCTTTCACTGTTGTAAAAGTAGTAAAATACTTTAGGTACTATATCCTGCACTCTCATTCTGTAGTGTATGTGCCATCCACCACGATCAAGAGCATTCTCACACAGCAGGATGTAGTAGTCAACAATCGGGCGACATGGGTAGCAAAAGTCGAAGAATTTCATTTAGATATCCGACCAAATAAATTGGTTCGAGGATAGGGGCTATGTAAGCTTATTGCAGAAGGTGAAAAAGAGGAAGCATATTCCACCTGCTTGTTTGTAAGTCTCAAAGATGAATGGTATTCATATATTGCTTATTTACTGACATACGAAAGATGTCCTGATCACCTGAAAGGAAAGGACAGGTGTACACTTCAACTCAAAGTAGCCAAGTTTGTTATAATTGATGATATCTTATATAAAAGAGGTTTAGATGGTATGTTTTTAAGATGGGTTGATACTGACCAATAGGATAAGTTATTGAGAACCTTTCATAATGGAGCCTACAGAGGTCATTTTTCATCAACAGTAATAGCATTCAAGATCCTAAGAAGTGGGTACTACTGGCCAGGAATGTTTAAAGCTACTTACCATTGGGTTAGGAATTGTGAAAAGTGTCAGTTGTTTATCAGGAAACCACAATTAGCTGCTTTACCCCTAAAACCAGTGATCATAGAAGAACCATTTCAACAATGGGGATTGGATTTGATAGGGCCTATTAATCTGATTTCAAGTGTAGGACATACACACATTCTTACTGCTACTAATTATTTTACTAAATGGGTGGAGGCAGTTCATGTTAAAGCAACAACCTCGCAGGTAGTGTGCAAATTTTTGACAAAAAATATTTTGACTCATTTTGGTACTCCCAATAAAATAGTGACAGATAATGCACATAATTTTTCAACCAGAGAAATTCAATTGTATTCTTATGATCATGGTGTCCATTTGTCTCATTCTTCAAATTACTTCCCTCAAGGCAATGGACAGGCAGAGTCCACAAATAAGAACATGGTCAACATTATGAAAAGATTGGTGGATGAGAAAGGAAGGGATGGCAACAAGAGGTTGTATGAAGTAGTTTTGGATGACATAACTTCTCCCAAAAGAGCCATAGGTATGACACCTTTTGAATTGGTGTACGGAGTTGAGGCACAATTGTCCCTACCTTTAGAACTAGCTACATTGAATTTGCAAAAAGAAATTGAAGACGAAATGTTTTAGTCTTCCATTGAAAAGAGAATAATGTATCTCCAAAAAATAGAAGAAGAAAGAAGAGAGCTATTGGATCACATCACAAATCATTAGGCAAGAGTTAAAAATATCTTTGATCAAAAGGTGAGGCCACAAAAATTCATGAAAGGAGATCAGGTGCTATTATGGGATAAGAGAAGAGAACCTAAAGGAGCTCATTCTAAATTTGAAAGCTTATGGAAAGGCCCATTTAAAATATTTGAAGAACTAGGCTCAAATGCCTTCAAACTATAATACCTCAATGGAGATGAAATTCCCCTGTCTTACAATGGGTAGGATCTCAAGCTGTACCATCTTTAAGTTTGTTTCGCGTCTCATTGTAAATACCATCTTTTGGTTTTTCTTTCCTTTACTATTTTGTCCTTTGTGTTGTGTCATCATCTTTTGAGTCGATCTGCAAAGTCTAAGACCCTGGGTTCATCCATAATCTTTTTAGTCTCATTCCCCAATAGGAGCCAATTGTTAACACTTATACTTTTCTCGCACCCTTGACTGTTTCGGTCAGGAGTCTTCTTTTCTTGAAGTTGAACTTAAAGTTTTAGCTTACTTCAACTTCAAGTTTGAGTTTGCGTTTGTCTTCATCTGTCAAGCCTAGTTTCTTTTCTCGAGTCCGCCTTAGTAAAGTTGAAGTTGAAGTTGAAACCCGACCACCCAAATCTTCTACTTCAACTTCAATGTTGATTTTGCACACTAAGGATAATTATATGCAGGTTTCAACTTTTCGGGCCAAATCAAGATGGATCCCAGTATAGCACTTCCCAAGACATGCAAAGTTATAAATGAAGGGGTTTAAGGTAGTACGTGTTTGGCTACAAAAATATTGGATTAAGGATTAAAATTTTCATGTCATGATCACTTAGCATAACATTATACGTGCAGATTTGATGGAGTATTTAAAACAAAGCACATGTGACATCATTTCCAATGCATGTCACATGAATGAGTAATTATTGTACTTACTTGTCAAATTTGTCCTGCGATCTTACGCACGAATCATTCCTTACATGCATTCATTTTAGCCTTTCCCACTCATTCCACTTTCTCCAAAGAAATTCCAGAACTAACAAGTAAGAAGGGTGAATTATAGGTTGTGTCTCTGTCAAACTGTCCTGTTGAAGTTAAAGTTGAAGCAAATCTTGAATCACTTCAACTTCAAGTTCAAGAGGCAACTCTAAAGAGCAAGAGGATAACCCGTTCAAGCACAAAGAAGGCATCAATTGTCAAAAGTAAGAACACTATAACCGTTGACCTAGAGGTAGCAAAAGACCCACCTATGGCGAATAATGTACCTGAATCCAGAACTTGTCAGTGACTACCAAAGGCCAGGAAAGTAACCTCACCTTGGTCAAATGCTCCCCTACTATAGAAAAAGATCAGGCTATGCCTAAATGGTTAGAGACATCAATGGAGAAGAAAAGAAGCATAGTCCCAATATCCATGCCTATTGATGATTTGGATAGTAAGTGTCTTGGTAAAACACCTAAAGTAAAGAAAGCCAGAACTGAGGCAAGGATTAATTTTGATAAGAATTTGGGACATTGGGCAGTAGAGATAGCTACACCACTAGATGAAAGCTTACGTGATTCTGTGGTCCCTCAAGACTATGAGATAAAAAAGGTTGACCTGGGAAAAGGGAATCGCGAAGTAGACATGGAATTCTTTGAAGCATCCAATAAGAAGATTGCACACAAGGTATGGAAGGATGGACAAGATAAGTAGGAGATGAAGGAAACAATAAAAAACATGGCACAATATATTAATGATATCCTTCATCCTGAAGTAAGGCCAATCAGTGAAATGTCAGCGATCGTTGATGTGTCCACTATGACTAATAAAAAATCATTAGAGAATCTACCTAAGTGCAAAGCAGTAGTAAAAGTTGCAGGTGAATGGGTTCAAGATGTTCTACATGACACCGTAAAGCACATAGGTCACTTAGACCATGCTTCAAAGGAAATATCGAACATTGTTAAAAAGGTGGAGGCAAGCAATGAAGGATATGAAAAAGAGAAGAATAACTGGACAAAGGTGGTGATGTGGTTGGAAGATGTGCAAGAACTTGGCCTATAGAAGTTCCAGGCCGAATGCCCCATAGCTAGTCTAGACGAAAAGGTTATGTATGTCATCAAAGATTGCATCGAATGGAGGAATGAAGCACTAACACAAGGAGTAACTGAAATTAAAGAAGCATTGCAAGAACTTAAGTTTATACACTAGATTGTTCAAAATGACCTTAAATGGTTTGCCAAATAGTTCATGGGAAAAGAAGATGACTCTGTTGCCCAATCGGATGAGATGATCAAAGAAGTTCAAAAGAAATTTCAGGAATGGCAAGACAAGAAGGCACTAGCTAAGCAAGACTTTTCTAACGTGGGGCATACTAAGGCTATGTTAATCATCAATCGAAAGCACTTGGAAATGCATGAAGAAAAGGTTGTTGAATTGAAGAAGATGAAAGAAATCTGGAAGTAAAGGTTCACCTATATTAGTTTGCCACATCAATCTGTTATCTCAGCCTTTTCGACTACCTATGAAATGTGGAAAATGGCGAAAGGCATGGCCAGTGGAGACAGCGCTACCTGATCAAGACAAGTGATTATTAATCGCTTAGTTATATTTTATTTTGCTGTTTGTTTTTCTTGCATTTCAATTAACAGTTACTTTACACAAAGACAATTAACTCCTGGCAAGGTAATTTTTGTAGTAGTCCAGCTCCATGCCTATATATATGTAATAATTAGTATGGTATACAAGTGAGAATTCTCCAATAGATCGATAGACAAAACTATTTTTGTTTATGGTTTTATTCCCAGTTTAGAAGTAGCATTTTAAAGTTCTGCAGATATAATGAAACTCTATAGTTTGATTTATGGTTAAAGGCTTTGTAAGTAGATACTATTATCTACCTATTTAAATCAATATTTTTGAAGATACTATTTAAGCTTTTGGCTATGTCTGTTATTGATTTTGAAATTATCAATTTAGAACTTGGGATGCTGTGAGAAGTTAGTCTTATCAAATTTGCCTGCTTGATGGTTTAATTTTCAACTATGTGGATCATCTTGATAATTAAAATTGAGTGGTTCTTTTGCATTAAAGTTTGTTTTATATTGATGAGATAAAATAAGTTGATTCAACATTTTCAGTAGATTGTTTTCCTGAAAGGGTCATTTTGTTGAGTCTATTAAATCAAAAAATTCTCATTATAATAAAGGTAGCTACACCTGTTTTCATTGAAAAAACTTTAAGCAAAGAATTCCTAAGTCTATTATATAGGAATTCATTTGTTAGTTTACATTCTTTTCTCTATTTTACATATGAACATCCATGAGAAAAACTGTTTACTAACACTTCTCATAAACCATCCTTTACACCATGTCGGGATATTACGCCTTTATGCCATTCACTAGAACATAGGTGCATAGATCATATCACAGTACCTTTCCACCCCTCTGCTCAACAGTTTACTCGTATTCTCGTAAAGTGATCTGACACATCTCCTTTAAAACCTTTTACGCTCATACACTTAAAACTTTAATTTATGATCAAAAATACCTTTTCAAACCCCTTCTATTCACCCACTCAACTTATTACTATAAATCCATATGACCACTTTGAAAGCATAAAAAGCCTTTTACGCCTCTTCACTTGAGGATCAAATGTATGATCGAGGAACCTCAAAATGAATTGTTTCACTACTACAGAAAGCATAAGCATATCCCCATAAATTATGAATTCCTTTACACCTTTATGCTGCTTGATGAAACGTGACCACGAAAACATGAGCAAGAAGGTACTTTGTTCTTATGGGAAACCCTACACCATAAGACTGTAAAGGGAAGAACTTAAGAACTTTACAAACCCTTTTGAAATTTTGAAAAAGACCTAGGGTTTTTACACACTTAGGGTATTTCAATGACTGTGTTGATGGAAAACCTTGAGAATTTAATAGAATTCAAACAACACATGAACCAGGGCATGACTAGGGTAACCTAAAAAATTAAAAAAATTATAAGGAATGAAAACCTTAATCTGCATGATACAATGACTTAAATGATTTTTCACCAAAATTTTAGAATTTCTTTGCACTGTGAAAAATCAAACCAACACTCTCTATAGATTTGAATAGTTGTGCAGTAAAGGCTTTTTCATGTTGAATTCTTTTTTGGCACTCATCCAATTCTTTAGTCAAACTTTGCACTTGTTCATTCATCTTTTCTTGCTAGAGAATTGCCTCTATAGGAGAAGAATTCTTTATTTTGTTTTGCAATTCTTTGAACCTATTGTCTACTTCTTTCTCCTTGGCCTTCACATTATCAAGGTTTTCCTGTAACTTTTCTATTTGCTTTGTGAGCCTTTCGTTTTCCCTCTCCTCTTTTAGAAGTGTAGAGTAGACCATTTTGTTGCTCTCTTTTGATATATTGATTTTGTCAATATTTTTCACTTTTGACAAATCCATTTGAAGACTGGTAACTTATACATTGTTATGATTTATTATATTTTCTAGTGGATTATTATCTCTACCCAAGGGCATAACAGCCATGAAGTTCATCATTTCATTATTTGGAACATATGTTGGAAATATTCTATTAGTAGATCCCTGACATTCAACAACTGCATCACTTTTCAAAGTCTTCATAATTTGCTTATTTCTTTCACTTGTCTATTCAAAATTTGATGCAAACTCATTCAAACTAAAATTTGAGTTTATTGACACAATTGAGTGTTTGAAAGGTGAATTATCAGTTATATTGTTGTATGCTCCTCTAACTCTAGTTAAACTTACTCCACCTACAATTGTATTTTGAGGATTGCCAACATACTGAAGATGACCCATTCCAAATCCTAGCATTTTAAGACTATTTTTAGAGTTGTGTACAAAAGCTATTGGTGCATACATTGGTGAAGTAACTGCTAACATTTCTTATGGTGTAATTGTCATAACTTTTTTCTTTTTGCACAAGGTTCGTCCATGCTAGTGCCAGTGGGATCAATTACAACTGCATTTGAAGATTTAACAAATAATGTATTGGGATGACCATCAAAAGTAGAAGTATAATGTTTTTTTCCCTTTCTAGATGAATTATCTTCAATCTCATCGGAGAGTCCAATGATTGGTTTACTTCCTCTTTTGGGTGGGTCTGGTACTAGAACTGGATTCCAAATCCCTTCACCACTTGCACCAATGGGCCCTATACCTGCATAACCCATTTTTGTATCATAGTTGCCCCTTTACTATATGTTTGTTTAGTAGAATCACTCATTTGAAGATTAACAATATGTCTACCCTCAATTGACTTGAAATCCTAAATACCTTGAATATCGGCATCAGATTTAAGGTCCTTCTGTCTTTCAATATCACTATCACTGCAACTACCAAAATCATATAGTACAGTTGGATGCTCTTTATTTCAATAATTATTGAAAAGTCCATCCTCCTCAATTTCCTCAAATCTTGTTGATGTCATTGGTTCATGTAAATTTTGCCTCATTTTCCAAAAATCAGTCATCTTGGTTTGACACCATAATTCAATTGCGCATGCCTCTTTAATTTCTTTTGGCATAGACCTCTTAGAAGGTTGAGATGCTTTCTTGTAAAAATTTAATTATGTTAGAGGCTTTGATTTGTGTGACTCTGATATGTGCAATGTCATAATTTGGGATGACAATTCTTGCATTGAAATATTATTCTCCCCTTCTGTGGACCTTTCCACTTATTGAATGTCTAATTCCCATGATTCCAAAATCTCCATGGATAACAAGATAAAAAATATCATGACATTCATCGGTGAAACTTGGGGTTTGTAGCACTTGCCTGAGTTATTTAATATCTTTCTTTTCCCTTATGCTTGCACTCATACGAGAGGTTTTTGACTTTGTTTTGTCCATGCCTACTACTGGTTATTACACAAGATTCTCCTTCAAGCCCTATTAAAAAAAATTGTAAAGTGTAAACCTCAGACAATTAAGATCAAGATTTCTATTGCTACAACTTGCAATGAATTTTTTTTTTTTTAATCTATATAGCCAAAATCGAGATTAAATAATTGGTGTTGTCCTCTGATACTCAAGTTTCACACTTTTAGAATTCAGCCTTCAAAACACAAAATGGAATTCTGTCAGTCTTTAAAAAGTTGAAATTTGAAAACCCTATCATATTGGACTGTCGACTTGCAAAACTTTCAACTTCATACTCTAAATACATAGAAGGTTAATAGTTATAAGTTAAAACGAAAGTATTAAGTAATTAATGGTTTTAGGTACTTTACTAATAGTATGTAAAATGTACATGTAAACAACATAAAGACTCAATAATGTAGTTTTGTACATAACTATAATAATAAAAGTAAAAATTTATTACATTAATATACATTTAAATTTTGAAATTTTTTCAATGTTCATTTTAAATAAATTAATTAATAAAAATCGAACATAATTATTGATATGATTTTCTAGTCAATTTGTGGAATGCTATTGTTGTTGTCAAGAGTCATCCAGAATTGTGACACTTGTCAAGAATACATGTCACGATTCTAGATGTTTCTTGACAATAGCGATGGCAAACCCAAAATTTACCCAAAATCCATCTTGGGCCATTGTCATTGACGTTGATCTGCCTTTTACTTAACAATCACAGTATTGCCAAGTTGGGATTAAGTAATATTATTTTAAAAGAGTAAACATAATTATTAATAATATTAATCAAGTCCTAACACTTAATTAAGCTTTGTAATGATCAAACACATGTTACGATTCCAGGTGAATCTAGGCACATGGAAAAATATTTCTCAAATCGTTTTGAAATTCATCTCGGGTCGTTGATCTTTCTTTTAGTCAACGGTCAAGATTTCAAATAGAATCTTTGAGTACACGTGTCCCAATTTTGAGTTAATTTAATTATTTATATAAAATATTATATATATATATATATAATATAATTTATAATAATTATTATAATAGTTATAATATAATATAAATAAAAGATTTTCTTTTCTATTATAGAAATAATTTTCTTTTCTATCATAAACTTTTTATTGTAAAGATGATACGAAAAATTCAATGAAGATATATTAAATTTTATAAAATAAAATTGGTGCAAGATATGAAACAAGTGCCACATAGTGGCTTAGTAATTGCCTTTAGTTTTTATATAAATCTAATTTAAACTTAATTAATTTATTATAATATATAAAATATTTTAATCAATAAAAATGTTATATAATTTTATTTTATGTAATGATGTTAATTCAAATTTAAAATTTATTATCATATATATATATATATATATATATATATATATATATCATATGGTTATAATTATATTATATGTTCTATTATATAATAAATAATTATAATATACAAATAATAATATTTTTATAATAATAAAAAATCTTAAATGATTATATAATATAAGTAATATTATTTTTAATTGGATGACAAAAACCATATTATAATTTATTTTTTAAATACATTATTAAAATATAAAAGATAAACCAATGCACTTACATTAAAAAATAAAAGTATTAAAGTTAATGAATCACATTGAAAATGAAATATTTGGCCCTTATATCCGGCCAATATAAGAGCTAAATGAATTCATCCAATCATAACTTAGAAAAATATTTTATACTATGTTATGTAATATATTAGTTTGATAAAAGAAATTACAATGATTTATTCTTACTCATAAAAACATGAAACAAATTTAATCACTAGTTAAAGTCTAAAATCCAAAATGTATCACAATAGTACTTAGCCCTAAGCCTACCGACAAGTACTAATAATAAATTATAATGACAATAGTTTAATTCAAATAAAATAATTAAAATTTAAAAATATAATTACAAATTCTATATTTATTATTTAGTTTCAAAATTAAAATGTAATATAGTTTAATTATCTATAAATTATTAACATATACTGATAATTATAATTTTTTTTATAAACATAATTATTAATAATATTAACCGAGTCCTGACACTTAATTGAGCTTTGCAATGACCAGACACGTGTCACGATTCCAGATGAATATAGGCACATGGAAAAATATTCCTTAAATTGGTCTGAAATTTATCTCAGACCGTCGATCTTTCTTTTAGTCAACGATCGGGATTTCAAGTAGAATCTTCTAGTACATGTGTCCTAATTTCATGTACAAATAGAATTTAACTTCAATCATTTAAAATTTGGTCCGAAATAGAGCCTTGGTCATTGAAAAGAATCTAAATAGCATATTAATTAATATAGAGAAAAATATTGAAATAAATATTGTTAAAAAAATTATTATTAATTATTATTATTATATTTTTAAGTTTACCATGTCAAAATCATGATGTTAATTTAATTATTTCCATAATATATATATATATATATAATATAATTTATAATAATAATTATAATAGTTATAATATAATATAAATAAAAGATTTTCTTTTTGTAAGAATTTGGTATAGCTCTAATACCATATAAGAATTTGCCTAAGGGAAAAATTCACCCAAGAACTAAAAACTCAAACACAAGCACAATTGTAGACCAAAAATGGATATGATCAATTAATCAGAGTATGTCCTAATACATTGCTTTGTTCAGTATATGATGTATATAAACACACTAGGAGTGTTTGTATATAAAGGCCTCTCAGGAAGCACTTAGAATGTCTCTAGAAAGAACCAAGAGATAAGATAAGTATCATGACAACTAAGTACATGCCTTATCCATCATTCTAGATGAGTGGATAAGAATGACAAGGTTGTAAACACCATGTGCTTAATTAATATGCTAACTCCTGTGTTGTAGACAACATGTGCATAAAAGAGGTGCGGACCCCTATGTTGTCAACTTGACAACTCACAAGAGTGCACATACTCCTAGGTGGCTAATTAATAAATATTAAAATAATGCATTAACCTAAGTAAACTTAAGTAAGTGTAAATAGTAAATACTTATTTACACCAACACCCCCCCACCCCCCGTTAAGTGCAATTTAGGGGAATGCCCTTAAGCTTATGAAAACTAGGATGAAATGCATAATGGGTCCTAGCCACTAGGCCATGTTAGGTACCCATGTACATAATGATATGCAAATCTCTCATAAAGCGGTGAAAGAGGGAAAACCTCATGGGAAAAACCCTCTCCCAAAAGAGAGATGAATAGAGATGCATGGATGGATGGAGTAATCAAGACCCCCCCATTATGACATACATCTAGTATATACAAGAGAAAAATGGAGAAGGAAAAAACCCCCTAAGAGGAAAATGCCCCCCCCCTCCCTCCCCCTAAAAAAAAAGAGAAGAAGAAGAAGAGGTAGTCCCCCCCTAAAGGTAGTGTGCCGATCAACGAGAAATGTTCCAACATAGAAGTTGATCGATGACCTTTGAATGATGGTCCTCTCCTTTGGAAGAAACAAATGTAAGGGTATAAAGGAGATGCGTCCCTTGTATGGATAAGGAATCTCCAAGATTAACAGTTTCTCTTAAACCTGTTCAAGTGTCCCTATGTTGATGCTGATGATGGCTTCCTCCAAAACTGCTAAGAAGAAGTGCAGATCGAACAAGGAGTGATGTAGAACTTGTTTCAAGGAACCAACAGTCTTCTCAACTAATGAAGAGACATCCCGTAGATGTTGTAAATAAGAATCCACAATCACGCCAACCTGGAAAGATTGATCATGTAGAGAATGGACATGAGGATCAAAGTAAGCCCTTGCAACAACTGTAGAAGAATCATCCTTAGCAAAGAGAAGTAATAGATCATCAAAAAAGTCTTCCATATCTATTTTGTGTGACTCACAAACAAATTTGAAATGTCTGGTAAGAAGTCATCACCTGGAAGACCATGTGTACCGTACAGTGCTGAAGTACATGAATTTTTCACTGTGGCAATAGAATTTGCCTCAAAAAGAAGACAAATGTCATCAAGGGTGTCTCCCACATCTTCAATGTGATACTCCATGAACAAGCCTGCAAGGGCAGAAAGGAAGTCGTCTCATGAAGGTAGAGTAGGAAGACATAAAGGGTCTTGTTGCACTGAATTCAGAGCATCTGTGGCTAGAATAGAATTAGTAGGAGCAATAGGAGTTGGAGGTATGATCTCATCTAAAGAGGATGTAGCTACAACTAGAGGTATGATATCATCTAGGAATGGAGGAGTGGTCAGATCTCCATACGTCTCCCAAAGATACATCCAAAAAACATATGGATCAGAAAACTTAATGTTAGACATTGTATCTAGAATGTCGTCATCCATAAATAGAAAGAGAGTACGCAAAATGAGAAGACTTATGTCCGGATGGTAGGTAAGGCCTCTAACATATGGCAGTGCATTGTGCTAACTAAGATATGTGATAACAATTTGACTCCATTCCTGATAGTTGTTTGGGGTCAAAGAAATCAAATCTTCCTCTTCCATGATGGACTAATCAATGTAACCTCCAAAGAATCAAAGAACGCACCCTCGCCCCACAGTTAAGGAAATAGGATTCAGGAAATAAGGAACAAGGAACCAGGGAAAATGGAGGCTAGAAGCATCAGCAGGCTAAGGGGCCAAGGGCTTGAAGCCTTCAATCAAAAAGGTCTTCAAGTCCCTCTGTGAGGAATCTATTGGAGAAAATGATGTCACTAAACTCATCTAGCCATGTAAAGTTGGTCTCGCTAATGTCGTCCAACAATAACCACTTCTGTAGAAAATCCCTTCCGAGCCATGCCCACTTCCGATGGTGAGTCAGTTGTTGTTCACTCATGCCTAGCAAGAAAGGATGCTTTTGTATAATGCTCCCTATGCCTTGCTCCTAGCACTTGTCTACTATGTCTGCAAAAGGGATGCCAATGCGCGACCCCAATACCTACTTGGCCAATACAAGAATTTTGACATCATCTTCTAAAATTGTTTCCTTAAAAATGTTATGCAGAAGCATCAGAATGTTTATTTTACTACCTCCAAGGTCGAGAAGAGACGCAAGGAGGCGGGAGGTAATATCTGTGGACACACGGTACCTCTTATCATTTCTTAAGAATTCATAGCCAAGGACCATGAATATAGCATGGCAGATAAAAGGACTTTGGGCATCTAGCTTACAAACCATGGCAAGGACATCGTCAAGAATCCTACCCAAAAAGGGCTTTTGCAGAGCCATTGTAGTGCATTTCAAGCGAATTGGCGTATCCATGACTAAGATTCAAGAAACTCTACAAACCAAATTCAGATTGAAGAATTTGAGAAATGATAATGAAAGAGGTATTGAAGAGGCTATTTAATGGTAGTTGCATTAAATTCTTTGGTGTTTGCAATCTTTCATATCTTATTTTTTCATATTCCTATTAATTTTTAGGTGTGTGAAATGCCAGAAGTATTAGCATTAATGTCGGACAATTGAAAGTGCCTGACATTGAGTAAATTCTAGCTAATGGTTTCCATGCAAAACTTTTCACGTGTCTCCATTCTGGAGAATTTCATGTGACTCCAAGTCTTTTCAAGTGAGTGGCCCCGAAATGTATCTTTTGTCATTAATCTCTAATTAATCAACGATCAATAAAACTATTGTATTTACTATTAACAATATGAAAGTGATGGTAGCCGACTTGGTAATAGTGACACTGACGTAACGATATTAAAACATTATCAATAATAGACCTAAGACAGTACACAAGTTGAAACTTGAAGTGACTACTCAGTAGTCAGTACAGTCACTAGCCAATACATGTGAAAATTCGCTTTCAGATTGAACAATTTTTCTGTTTACCACTAAAGATTAGCCAGGACCATTATTATTCATTTTCCTATAAAATAAGTAATTCGCCTCTGACATTGTTAATTCATTTTTGGCAAGGGAAAAAATAGTCATCATTTATTTATATGCCAGTAAGAAAAAACATTAATTCGCCACATTTAAAATGATTTTTGCTAGGACAAGAAAAAAATGGCCAACATATAATATTTTATTTCCCTATATGGAATTAAAAAATCACCCTCGACATTAAAATTTTCCTACCCACAAAATGTTGGATTCACTAGGGTTTTAGGCATTTTTTTTTGCGAGGGGCTTCTTAAAGTTAACACTAATCCAATGCATGCTAGAATCTTCCATCAACATCTTGATCTTCTTGATTGTTTCCTAATAATTCTCAAAAACACGGTCAAATCTGATAATATCTAAAGATTCAACAAGTGCAACATTAACTTCTATTTCAACAAAAAAAACAAAGCAACTTCTTTAAGTGAAATTTCTTGAATGTGTACCATTTGAAAATAAAGCTTATTGAAACATAGAGGTGGCACAAATGCTTTTTCACTCTCTATAAATTGAAAGATCTAGTAATTAATTAGTAACTGAACAAAGATTAATGCAGATTTTTGACCTCTTATGCAAACCTAACTAGAGAATTGAAGAATCTCTCTTCTAAAGTGAAAATTCCAAGTTGTAACTCTACACTGCTATTTACTCATCATTCCTATTTAGTTCAACTTATATGCCATCTGTCTATACATTTGTTACTTTTGCAAACCATCTTGTTGCATGTAGAAGACACATTGACAACTGGAAGACACATGTTGAGAATTAGAAGAATCATGAAATGTTACTATTTTTTCTAGAAAGATAGAAAAGACTACCCGATAAAATTGAGATAACCAATGAGAAATTGAGAATTGGTTGAATAAAAAATCACTTTAATAGAAATATTGTATAAGACTATAGGTTTAATAGATTTTACACTATTCTTGAGAGTAAACTAATGTTCAAATTGTAATATCCTCCCCTGATTTGAACTTTGACTTGCAGAAATTTAACTTAAGGAATATTGTCAAACACTTTGTATGCAAACTCATAAAGCTGATTTCCTCAATAAATTTCTTTCCAATGAGTAGATTTACGAACAACTATGAAGTGATATTAAAATGCATAATACACATCATAACATTTTCACAAACACTTGGCACACATTCAATAGTATATAAAAAATCTGGAAACTCTTTCAATCTGCTAATAAAGGGTGATTTTTAAATGTAGATGTGCACTTGCAGCTGCCTTAAAGGCTGCAACAACTATTCAGACTTATATTCAACAATTATTATGCAAAATATCAAAATTTGACAGAAGAAACCTGGAATTAGTGGCCGTAGTATTTTGCAGATGTAGTCGGCCAGCCCTCCAAACTTCTAATCAGCCGGAAAAACAAGTAAACTTGATACCAACATTGTTCACGCCGTACTGTAGCAAAATACTGTTCATGCTGACTGTAGCAAAATACTGTTCATGTGGTACTATAGCAATAACTAACTTCAGATCTGCACCTCAAACCCTTGTAAATTTTTTTATGCAAACGCCCCAAATGAAACCCAGTGTGTTTCCTGAAGTGAAAACACCCTTGATCCTCCTGACTGTGTCTTCCAACAACGAAAAGAATTCTAGCAAAGAGGGATTCCGTCCTCCAAGCCCGATAATCAAATATCCAGCAACATAACATTAATCTTCATCCAAGCATACAAAAAAAAAGCTCTTCCATTTCTTTTATAGTGTTCTCACAAGAGCTCAATCCTTCGTTTTCTCAATGTGGGATAAAACATAACTCCCTATATGTACCTTATGTCTCCAATGTGTTATAAAAATAAAGGGAACTCTTTTAATTTAAATATTTCCCACAAACTATAGTCTATGCATTAACAAAGTTAAATATTTAAATTTAACATTATAAAATGGCTTTATCAATGCATAACAAATCTTATTAATGATAAATAAGTCTTCCTGTCGATTTTAAACAATTACCATCGACATACCACTGTGACTGAATGTCCGGCCATGTCCAAGATGACTTACTATAAATAGTAAGTATGCCCAAAGTTGCCTCAGAACCCCTCAGAAAGACCTATAACTGAAACTGTCTAGGCCAAATGGCCTTTAAGCCCCTTTAATGTCCTAGTTAGCCTACGGGACTGTGGGGAAATAGGCTAACGACAACATCATGCTATGAATGCTAGAAAGGGGACATTACACAAATGATCATTGAAAACTATAGTCTCCTGCCTTAAGGCAGGGACTAATAATGCAACAAAAGTAGGGTTGGTGAGTTCTCCATACATAAGCATATTGGTAATCCCATTAGGCCTTTGTAAAATGAATGACATCTCACTTTAGTACTACCATGAATCTACATATGATGTTACTTCTAGACTATGATCAACTTGCCCATAGATAACAAAAATATGAAAACTATAGGTACCCCCGCTAGCTCCAAAGTTGACTCTCTTTGTACTATATAATTTCCATACACAATTGATGTATTGGAATGCGATTGAGTTTGTTTGTTCACTCTTGTAATACATCCAAATTTATCTCAATCTTCAATGTCCAATCTAGAGACAATATCGTCATTGTTGTCAAAAACATTGTCTTATCAACATTTAATCTCCCCTCAGAAGCTCTCTCTCCCCACCTCTCTCTCTCTCTCTCTCTCTCTCTCTCTCTCTCTCTCTCTCTCTCTCTCATACACACAAATTATTACCGCATCTCTCCCTCTTCATGCAACTCACCTTCACCTCTCCCTCTTCATCCACCTTTATTTTTCATCTCACTACTCACTATATACATATGACTTTATTTACAACTCATATACAAAAAATAGACCAGAATTTTCCAACTTAGACCTTCCAAAACTCTTGAGTATTGTATGCAATGGGTGGTTATGTTTGAACTCAAACATTCAAAAAGTTGATTTGTGCCCACATTTTTTGAATCAAATTTCTCTATGTATAAAAGTATTTCCGAGATACTAAAACAAGGGGTGCATGTGCCAAAGTCCCTGCCTTCATGATTTTATGGTTGATTGAAGTAGGTTTTCGTTAAAATATGATGTATTTGATTTAATGAATATAATAAGTAAATAGTAATAAAAATATATATAAATTAAAGTAGTATAAGAATATATAAATAAACATTATATCATGCTAAATTAAAATTATATGACATCTAAAGAACATTTATCATACCAAAGATATTTATCAACTAATTATATATAAGATATAGATAAAATTATATAAATTGTTTTTAAAGAGTTAAATTGATTAATTTTAATTATTAAATTGTTTGATATATCTTGTTTTAGTAGTAAATTCATCCAATTGAAGAATTTGGATCATATTCTTAAGCTTAAATCTAATGCATAAAAATAAATAAACATAAATTAAATTATAAAAAAAATTTATGCTTTAAAAAAACCAAACACACTTATAATAAATAAAGTTGATAATATTCCAAGATAAACAATTTGAACTTTATTAAAATTGATACAAAATTAATATTATGTAATTTAAAGTATAAATTAAAAATCTCAATATAATAAAAATTATATATGTTAAATAAATATATGATCTAATAAAATTATATATACAAATAAAAAATAAAATAAAATCTATTAAAAGCATTGATTTAGATATGTGCAAATAAAAATAATTAAATTTTAATTTAAACTTATATATAAATTAAAATTAAAATTAAAATTAAATTAAACTATATAAAAATTAATTTTTGAAAATTGACAATTTAAAAGAGTTAAAATGTCTATAAAATAATTAGAGATATGAATAGTTATATTTGTTAGGTAAAGGTCTATAACAAAATTGTAATTTTGATAGCTTTTGTGTCAGATTTCTTTGATTCGAGTCTATTTGAACTTAGAGATAAAAATACTTAATTATAACAAATAATAATAACTAATTGAAACTCGGCCTATTACCCTCAAAGACATTTAACTATTTGAACCTAGTATGTTAGCATGGATACATTGTTGACAAAATAAATTTTCTTAAATATGATGGGAAGTGAGAAGCGGATGAGAATGATTTTCCTTATCCTTTTGAAGTCGATTCACTTCTACTTAGCTTAATTAACACCAATAAATGAATGATTAAATAAATAAATAAAGGCAATGAGATATATCTTTGTGAAAACAGATGACAATGGAAACAAACGCAAGGAATGAGATTCATATACTTCTCCCAAAGGGATAAAATGGGCGTGGAGGAAATGCAAACTACACTTCAAATACAAAAAATAATTAAAGCTAAATTATTTTTATTTAAATTTAAAAAAAAAAAACATTCTTTAACTTTAGGTAGGAATTAATTTGGCTAACTCCCCTGTTCCTACCGAATTCACTACACACAGAGAATTGTAACAGATTTTCTCCACTACGAAGCATGATTCAATGAATCCACAGTATTTGAGCTTCACCCAAATTGATTGTAAGTCTAATTTCAGCGATCCCATATGTCCAGATTTTATAGAAACTACCTTTTCAAAGAATAGGAAGAACAATGCTCAAACTTGTTAAATTAAGACCAGAAGAAGCAAATGATACCTAGGCTTTCTGACGCAGGCTATGCAAGATTATAGGGGTGATTTTAACAAATTCTCATATTTTTCCACATATTTTGACCTGTTGTATCAGGACTGGGTACCTTCGATATAAACTAAAAGCCCAGGAGTGACACATGAATCATTCTTTCAGAATTCCTTCATTGACAAGCATGAACCAATGAATCCCCAAATTATTTTGTCCTATGGACCCTAATTTTGCAGATAGCTCCTAATTATTCCTCTAAAGCACACTCCATGCCACTATAGCCGCTTTCAGCGAAACTTAAATGTGGAATATATGGATTCTGCAATTCAAAAAGCTTTGACGAATATGACTTATTCAACAACTGTACAATAGTAAATACGAGAATCTATTTCCACTTCAAACTTTAAGGACAACAGGTTCATTCAATAACATTAAATGGTATTAATGATACAATTAAATGCAGTGACGTGAGAGGCAAAAATTTTAATTTTCATGATAATAATGTATTTTTTTTACTATATTCTTAAGTTTAATAATATGAATGTGATACTTTTACCTATATTTTCACTAATGGAGCGATATTTAAAATTTCTATGAAATAGTTAAGTTAAATTTAAAGAAAAATCTACAACCATTTGAAAATATCAGATAAGTGAATTTTTTGTTATGACTGGATAAGTCGAATTATAAATAAATTGATAAATATTTGTAGATTTCAAAATAAAAGTAATATTTATTATTATTTTTTATTTAATTATGTCGTATGTGAATAATACAAATAATAATGTATGAACTAAATTTCTACTACTTAAATTCATATGAGTTCTTCTTCATAAACTATCTTAAATAATAAATGTGTTTAAAATGAGAAATATATTTAACTCTATATTTGATTAAAATATCTATATTGGAATAACATTTTACAAATTACAAAAATAAACATCAATAAAAAGTGATTATATTGGAATAACATTTTACAAATTACAAAAATAAACATCAATAAAAAGTGATTGTCCTTTTTTTATAAAAAGTTTATCCAATTGTCACAAATGTGGAAAAGATAAAATTGAAATTAATGCATTCATTAAAAGAGGTGTTAGAAAAATAATTTTAAAAAAAAAAAGTTTACACACTTGTCACAAATGTGGAAAAGATAAAGTTACTATTGTTGAAAAAAATTAAATTTTTTCATTGCATTTTTCATTATGAACCAGTACAAATTTGTTTTAAATGTATTTTTCAATTCCAAAAAAACATGCAAATTAATAAAAATTTTAGATTAGGCAACTAATATGAAACCTCATGATTCCATTAGTTTCCGCCTTTGGCCGGAACTAATAGTGAAACTGAAAATCGAATTGAAGAGAATCTTACAATATGAATACAATTCAAAACACCCATTCAAAAGATTAGTACAAGATATTCCCAAAAACCTATTTGTAACAACTTTTTTTCACAGCTAAGCGAGGATTTGCTCCGTCATCTATAAAGAATTCTCCTTCCCGGCAACACTATTCCATAGTACATTCTTTCATTCGTCCTAGGCAAGACCAGACCCTAAACCACACAACCTAAATAGTTACAAAAACCTGCCCCAAAACTTGACCTCACGATGAAGTACGGTGGGAGTCGAGAGTGACAGATGGAAGGGTCGTCGACACCTCGTTGGCTGACGAGGACGCCACGTCACGAGCAACGTCCCCCCTGAAGAGACCCGCCCCTCCTCCTCCGCAAGCAGATTGCTCCACATCCACGCATCCCTTTCTCCCAACAACATTCCTGCAGACCGGACATATCGGTGTGCTTGACAGCCACGTGTCCACGCAGCTCCCATGGAATACGTGCCGACAGACGGGAACCGCCTTACATCTCTCCCCTTCCTCGAACACCTCCAAGCAGACGGCGCAGGACTCCGCTGCCGACGTGGACCCCTGGGCCTGGTATTCAAAGCACGGAAGCCTTTGCAGCTCTTGCTGAGTCAGACCCCTCCCGTGGGGTTTACTCGCGCGAAGACTTCGCCGGATGATGCTTCCCGCGATACAGAGGTGGAGGAGGAGGAGAAAGAGAATGCCTCCATATAACAGCAAAGCCGTTGACAAGACGAGCGCCATGGCCTTAATAAAAGTCACATAGCATACCTAGGCGCTGCTATTTTATTCGGACCATTAAAAGGTATATGTTTGGGTATATCCGTACAACTGCAGATCCGCGCTTGGCTGTATGTGATATGCCTCTGAATTCTGCGCTTTAAAAACTAAACTGCAAAAGTGGGGGATGAGGGAAGAAGAGTGAGGAAGGTGTGGTGCACGTTTTGTGTGACAAGCCTTCAAGATAAGAGTTGCGTTCCTTTCCTTCTTCGAGAAAGCGACTCGCGGCTTTTGGTGGGTAGAGTGTGTTTTTTATATTGATTAAATTATCTTGGGAAAGGTAAATGTGACATAGAGCACATAGGGCTCCATAGTTATTATTATTATTATTGTATCAAATTTTTGTCAGGGAAGTCATTTGTTAATGCTTGGATCTTTTTATCAAGTTAGTTATTTAATGTATTCTTTGTGTGACAGAAGCAAATGGGATGATTTTGTTTGTAAGTAGTGGAGAAATAGTTAAGCTAAGAATATGTATTATAGGTGAGTATGTTAGTATGTTAAAAATGATGTAAAATATATGTAGTTTATTTAATGTGTTGTTCATAAGATTGAAATAAATGCATGTTTTCTTATTTTCAATTAGTAGAGAAGTAATTAGAATATGAATATGTATCACTGGTGAGAGCATGTTACATCATAAGTTTAGTGGAGAAAAAGTTGAGAGCTAAAAATATGTATTATAGGTGAAACTATGTTACATTATAAGTAAGTTAAAAATGATATAAAATATATGTAGTTTATTTAATGTGGTGGGTATAAGATGGAAATAAATGTAATGATTTCTTGTCATAAAGTAGTGGAAAAGTAATTTGAATATAAATATTTATCATAGTTGGGAGCATATTACATCATAAGTTTAGTGGAACAATGTTATGTCATATTTGGAAATTTGAATTTGGTGTCATTATTGATGCCAATCAACAATAATTGCACTTTTTAAAGGGTGTGGTGGAATTAAGGTACATCTCGTAGAAGTTGAAAGCTTATCATGAAAGGGCAAGTGACTCATAAGTTTTGGGATTAACTTATCTCACGTTTGGAAATTTGAGTTTGGTATCATTTTTAAAATCAATGTGATTGTACTTTTAGAGTTTGTGGTGGAATTGAAGTACATTTGATAGAATTTGAAAGCTTATCATAAAATGACAAATAGCTCACTATTAAGATGGAAATGAATGCATACTTTCTTATTTTCAATCAGTGAAGTAATCAGAATCTAAATATGTATCATTGGTGAGAGCTTATTACATCATAATTTTAGTGGAGAAATAGTTAAGAGCTAAAAATATGTATTATAGGTGAAAGTTTGTTACATTATAAGTATGTTAAAAATGATATAAAATATGTGTAGTTGATTTAATGTGTAGTTCATAAGATGGAAATAAATGGAATGATTTCTTGTCATATAGTAGTGGAGAAGTAATTTGAATATAAATATTTATCATAGGTGGGAGCATGTTACATCATAAGTTTAGTGGAACAATGTTATGTCATATTTGGAAATTTGAATTTGGTGTCATTATTGATACCAATCAACAATAATTGCACTTTTAGAGGATGTGGTGGAATTGAGGTACATCTTATAGAAGTTGAAAGCTTATCATGAAAGGGCAAGTGACTCATAATTTTTGGGATTAAATTATGTCATGTTTAGAAATTTGAGTTTGGTATCATTGTTGAAAACAACGTGATTGTACTTTTAGAGTTTGTGGTGGAATTGATGTGCATTTGATAGAATTTGAAAGTTTATCATAAAATGGAAAATAGCTCATTGTTAAGATGGAAATAAATGTCATGCCCAAATTTACAAGAAAAACACAAGTACAAATTTTATTTTATCTTTAAAGGTAATGTTTACGATATAACATAAGGAACTAAACATTTCTATACTAGGTTACGAAAGGCCAAAAGTTCAGAGTACATATCAGTTGTGATTATAGAGTTGCAACATAAACTCAAATCTTTAAACAAATTGGTCCTTATAACGTTGGTTGAAGGTTCCACTCTGATTGGCATGGAAATCAAAAAAGTAGTCTTGTTGATAGAATACCATGATTGGATGTAAAGTGATTAATCTCTATTAACTTCTCGATATTAGTATATACTGAGGTTATAGCCTATTTTGACATGTTATTCAACCCGATAAAATTTTGTACTTGCACTAGGATAGGGTTTCATTTTATGGTGCACTTATTGCAGATGTAAAAGTATATCTATTATGCTTGAGATTGTGGTTATGATTGGATTATCAAACATTGGCTCACTAACTTACATAATGTGCACTACTACGTTATTAATCCTCAAATTATGAGTTATTCACTATTCCTAATCTATCACTACATGATTTTCTTTCCTTTTGTTTAGTATGCATCGTGGTTGAAACATTAAATTTTAGTTCATTATAAACGTGTTACTTCCTAACCCTTATTAAAATTGATATATTAATGTAACATCTTACCCAACTTCCATCTACTAATTACCTTTAAATAACAATGGATTTGCCTTTACCAAATTAGGTACATCAACCTTAGTTCGAATCCTTTCGGTATTAGTTATCACTTACACCCAATTAGCGAAATTATACAATACCAAACACTATACCACATAAACTCTATTACTCATGATATTATACACACGTTTTTTTTTTTGTGTAATACCCACCAAAGAATTCTAAAATTAAATAACACTTTGTCCCAACATAAACTTTCTAAGTAATGTCCTCTCTAATTAAATATTGCTATCGAAATGTATTACAATTAGAAAACACTCATTTTAATTCATTTCTTAACTCACCATCTAAGTTACACTATACACCTAATAACAAATTTGTTAAAGAATTTCTAACTACTTTATATCATATTATCTATCTTCTAATAGTCATTGTCTTCTAACTAACTCACTCACTCACTCTATAAGTATATTTTATTAGTTACTAACTATCCTACTTATTAATCTACATTCTAAATAATATCTAATTTGCTACTCACGTGACCCATCCCAAAACCCTAAATCCTTAGGGCCCGTTTGGTTGCTGGAATACAACCAGAATAGGAATAGGAAATTAGAATATGATTTGTATTCTTTGTTTGGTGCGTGGAATAGGAATAGGGAATAGGAATACGTATTCTCATTTTAGCCCCAAAATGAGCTTTTGTCCATTCCAAAAAATACTTGTAATTGGAATTGCTATTCTTGCATTCATTTTCGCTTTCTCAAATTTGATTAAATTTTCAAATCCGCTTTGACCTGGGGTGAGCACAGGAACTTTGTTTTCAATATTTTCAAATATTTCAGCGATTTTCCAATGGTGCCGATTGCATCTTCAAAATATTTTCAAACGGCGCCAATTGCAAGTTAACCCTATTCCAATTTAAGCTTGCATAAACAAACAAGGGATAAACAAGATTGGATTGCATTTTTCCATTCCTATTCTTCATTTTCCATTCTCATTCTAATTTTCTATTCTAATTCTCAATTCCTACGCTTGCAGCCAAACGGGCCCTTATTTACTTAAGACATGATCCTGACAATTTACCCTAAGCCTGCATGACTATCCTCTTTATCCCTTTTATCTTCTCCCAAAGTCCATGTAGCCCCTCTACACTTGTGTCTAGCTGACCTAAGGTGAGATTTCAAGCTCGTAGCCCAAGTTGGGTGCCTATTCATGTTAGTACTTGACTTTGACTTGTGCAAGGAGATTCTAAGAAGGGGATGTGATGCATGGGAAGAAGGGGTTGATTTCCCAAGTCAATCCCTTTAGTTTAGAAATTTTATATGTTGTTTTATTCATTCTAAAACTTATGATATACCCCTCCTTTATGCCTTCCATTGTGGACATTGGACCAATCGATGGAATGTACTTGTTAATTTGGATATTTTTTAATGAAACTAGGTTCTTTATTTACTTATGTCACAAAGTATCCTTTCTACTCAAGGTTCAATTTTTTTTTGTTCTTTTTCAAAGACTTTTCAACTACCCCTTTTCTAATGCCACCTATCCCAAGTTCATTTTAGTGCCCAACGTGAAAGTGGTACACTTGGAGGATGACGAGCATGACTAACTAGGTGATGATTAGGTTTAGTGTACCGCTTTTTTATGTTAGGTCCTTTGTTACTTTCTTTATTTTATGAGATAGGATTCTAGGGAATATTTTGGTTGATCACTTTAATAGACTGTATTGGATAGTGGGGTATTTTTTTACTTCCCATACAAATTCTAGAGAAATTATTTTGCATGTACAGACTTGGTTGTTGGTATATTTTCTTCCTTTGTGCTATGACTCCTACTATGTTCACTTCCCTTACATTTAATGTATTATGACATGAACCATGGTTGATAGTTGGTTTGCTATTACCATTAACATTGTAATGAATATGTCTAGATTGATAAATCTCTTGAAAACACTAGAAATCATAGAAACATAAAGCTTGAAACTTATTATTTAGTTCATACAAGTCACTTTCTTTGCTACATCAAATTTATATCTTTCCTTTGAACAATATCAATTATAACATCTAATAAATCAATCCATGTCATGAAACTTTCAAATGAATGGCTTGTTGCAAATAGATTCACTATTGAAATACTTTTCATGTAAAAACATATTTGAATACACTTTCCTTATCTTATTTCATGATTTGGAATGAGCATGATTCACTTATATCTAATAAATCCTATGAGCATAAAGCACAAAGAACTATCTGATTGAGATTGATTCTTCTATATTCCAACCATATCATCAAGGACATTCTTCTCTTCATATTAATACATATGAATGCACATCTCTAACAATGAGTCAATTTACATCTCCACAACCCTATACTACTAACATGATATCATGCTTCACAACAATACAAATAATGTGAGGAATTCTTCATTACAAATGTAATACACCAAAGACAATATCTCTTTCATGCTTCATCAACACATGGGATCACACCAAACTTCTTCCTTGGATCCAAAAAGCACAAACCTGCAAAAACATTTACATGAGAACCATGGAGGCTCACATCCCATCCTAGGCTTCTAAGAAGACACCCACCGAGCTGGGGAAACAAGGTCCAAATGGGGTTACACTCAAACATTTTAGAATGCATGCAAACACAATATCGCAGTACATTTACAATCCCTCCAAGGTTTAACAAAATGATTCACCATTGGAATCATAAAATAATGGGTGAAGGTGGGCTCTCCAAAGAGGAGAATGCCATATCCATATACACATATACATCTATAATTGCATAATGCCTCTTCAAGGCTATCAAAATACATCCTCCTCATCACATCAATACACTTATACCTCCCATAATACAAACGTCTCTTCAAGGGTATCAAAATGAATCCTCCTCATCACATCAATACGCTTATGCCTCCCATAATAACAAACAAGGCATATGGCTTCAATGGAGCCCATACTCCATGAACAACAAGATCCTCTCCAAGAGGAAAATATCTCAACTTCAATGTTGAGCCCAACTAACCCCTTCACCCAAGGCTCTTTTCCCTCGCAAGGGTGAGTGAAGCCTTCACACCCATTAACATTCATACATACAAAAACAAAGAAAAATTTCAAGAGAAATCCATCACAACAATAACACATAACAGTCCAATCAACACCACACACATTTCAATGTTTCCACCACTATATGAACAAGAATTCAACACCATTAATAAACTTTAATGAAGGCCATGAAAAGGGTACCAACCTTGATCCAAGCTAAAGGCAAAGGATAGTTGAAGAAGAGCTTCCTTCTCCTTAGTCTTTCTCCCTCCAAAACCCTAGTTGTCTCTAAACTTAGAGAGTGGGTGAACAACCCACTAGTTTGCCACAAATCCTCTAAAAAGACTCTCTATTGTCTTGTTTTTGGTATAAACATCAAGCCCACTATTCTTATGTTGTCCCTTCTAAAAAAAAAAGTTTGACCAAGTGGGAGTGTGAGGGTACACTCATGGGAAAACCCAAAATTTTGAATTGGTGGAAGAATGCATTGGTTAATGGATCTCCTAGGCTAGCTAAGCACTAAAATGGGCAAATTTAGGCCCTTAACATGTTATGCTAACATATGGGTGGCTTATTTTCACAAAAAAGACATTTTGGCACCACATATTGACCCTCTAAAATCCTTGTCAATTTTGAACTCGACTTTCCCTTGATGGTGACCCCTCCTAGTCTTTCTCCAAGTGGATTTACTTAATCTTTTGAATGGAAATTAGTTAAAGGTTAAGTGCTACCATGGCCAAAACCCTAGGTTACATGTCATTAACACACAAACAATTACAAGTGTTAAGTGACACATTAAAATATAATGCATATCACCATGACATGTCCCTAGTGTATTTATGAGATTAAATTTAACACACAGTGCAAACTTATATTTACGAAATAAACACATCACAACAAGGCTTTTGAATCTTCGAAAGATTCGCCTTGGATAAATTGTGTCCACATAAGTTTGGACCTTGTTTCCTCGATTAATTTCCATGGTTTAATTTCCTACACACTAAACTCAAGGATTAGTAGTCCAATCAAAATCATATAAAACTACATGTATATAGATGCATGATAATTTTAATATTTCATAATTCACATAAATCAACATGTTCAATTTTGAAAATCTTCATATCAACATTAATCTTTCCCTTACACGATCAAGTTTATATTATGAGTCGTGTCATATTCCTATTTCTATTATAATAATGAAATACTGAATCTATAACTGTTAAATCAGCCAACATGAAAATTAGTTCTGAATATATATCTTAGGTGAGAATCACCAAAATGTAAACATCACTACTAGTATCCTTTGGTTCAATTAAATATAGTGTGATTATTAATAGTATCATGTTACCATTATGAGATAATAAATCATAAGGTATATCAATTATGTCAAGTAATTAGGATTCTTACATAGTCATGTCACATAGTTTCAAAATCAATCATAGAATAAATCCATTACATTTTATTGGGCCATAAAATCTCTCCTCATGAATATCAACATATCCACCTAATACTACTTGCACAATAATTGACTTATCACATTACATCATACTGAGTTCTACTGTGTAGACCCTTATCCAATTTTGATAACAATTTTCATTTGTGAGTAGTAGTAATATTCACAAGGGTGGGTGTTGATTCATCTTTCCATAATAACCATCTAATTAAATTATCCTAATAGGTCATCACATCTTGAGCCTTTATTCCACAGGGACTCAACTTATGAACCTAATGTAATTTTAAATATGGTACTTAGCACAACAATAACTAAAATATATATCAGTCTCAATAAGATCCCAGGTTCATTATTGATAAGAAAAATGTCAATCATGACATACTTAGATCCTAAAACCTTCTTACCATTGTTCTATCATAAGGTGTATGGTAACATTATATAACTCACATTCTATACACAAGAGACAGAAACATGACATCTCATCTCCTTATTCTTCCTAGCTCTGATAATATTTGTGTTATTAAGATTTATAATAGGGTACTAGGGAAGGGGCCTTGCATCTTCCCTCCTCGCTTTTGACTTCCTCCTGGAAGTCATCTAAAATTAGGGACATAGCCTTTATATATAGGACTTACCTAGTCTTAGCATGAATGGTCCAATTTTTGAGGCTTTTACATAACATTTGTAATAGATTTGTGTATACATGTCTTAATTCAAAGGTACAAATTAATTTTTTTCTCTAAAATTGATTACTTCACAATTATATTGATTAAGTATCATCCAACCATTGGTTTACGTACCATAATCCTCAACTATCTGACATAAGTATCCCTTACATAATTCTTTACTTGGAACAAGAATTTATCTTTTAAAAAAATTTAAGGATTTTTCTTTTGTCGTCTATCCGATCTCTTGGGGTTTAGGAATTACAATAATGCTCCCAATGTATTTAAAGATCAATCTAACATAATGCAGTCCCATGTCAGGTCAAGTCATTTGTGTTTGTGAATTCTTATTTCCTTTCCCATTGATGTCATTTCTATTTACCAACTGGTATTACTATCAACCTACTTATTTTGCATATGGTACCATTTACTCAAAATTCTTCCTCTTTCTCAGTTATACTTATGTATGAAATTCATTTTCTCAGTAGCTCTGATTTCTATATGCACTACCCTATGCTTGATAATTATTTGTTTCCAATGTTATCATATTCTCTATTAGTTCTTACAAACTAACTTTATTTTTATTTTTATTTATTGGCCTAAGTTATTCACTCTCCTTAGCACTAACTAAATTTTATAATTGTAGTCCAAAAATTAACTTATTGATGAAGGATGTCCTTTCTTGATGGGGTTGTTTATCTTCAATTAGAATTCCAAGAGTTCGATTGCTTTAGCTTAATATCAATATTTACTTATAGGTCATCAATTGCAAACACTTGGTCATCATTTTATTTACTTATTTTCTTGGTTGATTCATAGTTGAGCAACTTGGTCATTATGTACTATTTTGTTTGACATACTTATTAGATATTTGTCAATATTAGCATCACATAACTTCTACTCCAAATTCCTTATTCTTATTTTGATTGTTACTACTAGTATCTATTACAACCATCTCTTTTATTATTATAGTGATTACATAGCCTTGCCTAGGTCTAATTGTTCAAGTCCTCATTAAATAAATTTATGACTTCTAACACCCTTACTTAAGGTCCTTAATGTAGTGTCTATTTAACCCATAACAAGTGAAAGGATAATCTATTTCTATGCTCTTTGTGGTTTGAATGAGTTCATATATACAATATAAGAATGGGTGGTGTTCTAGAGGCCCTATCTAAAAGCTTTGTATCTCATAAAGAGATGATTTTATGGTGTCCCAATTTCCTGCACAAATTATCTGGAATACGTCTTGGCATGATTGTTTCATAAATCACACTACAACACGCTTATCAACACTATTTACAAGAAAACACCTCATAAATAACTTAAATCCAAGATTAAAATAACCAATTCAAGAGAAAACAAACAAGTGTGGCCATAATGGTAAATCTTCAATTAAAACAAGGCATGTCCCTAAGCCAATGGGACCATAATAAGAAATTAATGAAATAAATACTCCACATAGTTAGAAAAATGTACAGAGACCAAGAACAACAATAATTCACATCAAATTTAAATTTCAAGGATGTTGCGGCTGTACCAAGGTTTTTTCTCTGATGGAAAGAAGAGGAAAATTTGTCTTATAGTCACAATAAAAACTCCCCTATGCCTTTAGTATTTCATGGAAATGGACATGAGTGTGATCCAAACTCTTATTATTGACGAGATTGTTGAGTCTAGGAGCTAATTCTTCAATTGCCTATGTGTGCTTACCTTTCTATTTATTATTATCGGGAACTACTAGGAGTTTTCTAGAGGCATAGCTTCTACCCAGATTATACTAACAACCCTTTGGCTATACAAAAACGATCAAGATTTGTGTCACACACCTTGGAATGTGATACTAAAGGGTCACAACTAGAAGGACCCACAAGATCATTTATATTAATCTAGCACATTTTCCTAACAAGTACCATTCGAGGTATATTGATGAACTCTCTTAGGAATGAGTTTGCAAAAAGAATTTCATGATAGGTATTATGTAAGGGGTACTTGTAGGGCTAGCATCCTTTAAAATATCACATTCTAAGGGGAATATCATACTCCTTATCTTTGTGTGTAGCTTCCATTATCAAAAATAGAGTCACTGTCTACTAGAAGCTACATAGTAGGGTATCTATTCACCACCTTATGATTCTCTTCTACTTGTCATCCCTACCAATTTTAATTAAGAGCATTGTGTCAATCTAAAGGGAAAACTAGGTTCATGGAGATTTTGTGGATTTTACTTAAGTATAAACTATGATTATAAGTTATAAATCCACTGAATTCTTTCAAATCTTGGTATGTCCCAAAAAAATCTTTATGTGTGACATGATCACGGTTCATGTAGATCTTATAGCTATCAAGGGTATTATATAGATTTCCTCATTCTCATGTTATTTAAAGACTTTAGTTTCACACACTCAACATTTATTCTTCTCTCGCTCCACCTTTAACGTATTTTAACCCTTTGAAGTTTCAAAATATTATTATTATGACTAAATAATATTATCCATTTAAGGTGTACAACTTACTTCTCTTTTCAATAAAATAACACTTATAAAGGCTAAATTTTCTAAGGAGAACATACTCTCTTTTGTAATAAGATTTTTTATTTGTTTTGTTTTTGTACTATACTATTATATCTTTGTGTTGTTAATAAAAGATCAATTTCTATCTTTAATCATTTAAGATCACTTAGCCCTAAATGGTTTACCTAAGGGTGTTAGGTTTTCACTTGACTCACTAATAGAGGCCACTAGCTTGAAAGACAAGTTTATTGAAGTTCTGCTTTTTTAAATGAAACATTTAAATTGTACATTCATTCGTGGACCCATTAATGCCCAGCGTTGTGAAACTCGGGCTCTGATACCAGAATGTCATGCCCAAATTTACCAGGCCAAACATAACTACAATTCTTTTTTTTTTAATTTAACAAGGTAATGTTTAGGATATAACATAAGGAACTGAACATTTCTATACTAGGTTATGGAAGGCCAAGGGTTTGGAGAACATATCAGTTATGATTATAGGGTTGCAACATAAACTAAAATCTTTAAATGAATTTTTCCTTGTTAGGTTGGTTGAAGGTTCCACTCTAACTGGCATCATAAATTGGAAAAGTAATTAAGTTGATATAATACCATGATTAGATGTAAAGTGATTAATCTCTATTAACTTCTCAATATTAGTATATACTGAGGTTATAGGTTATCTTGACATGTTATTCAACCCAATAAAATTTTGTACTTGCATTAGGATAGGGTTTCATTTTAATGGTGCACTTATTGTAGATGTAAAAGTATATCTGTTATGCTTGAGATTATGGTTATGAGTGGATTATCGAACATTGGCTCACTATCTTACATAATGTGCACCACTACATTATTAATCCTCGAATTATGAGTTATTCACTATTCCTAATCTATCAGTACATAATTTTCTTTCCTTGCTTTCGGTATGCATCTTGGTTGAAACATAAAATTTTAGTTCATTGTAAATATTTTACTTCCTAACCCTTATTAAAATTGATATATTTATGTAACATCTTACCCAACTTGCATCTAATAATTACCTTTAAATAACAATGGATTTGCCTTTACCAAATTAGGTGTCCTCTCCTAAATTACAACATCAACCTTAGTTCGAATCCTTTCGGTATTAGTTATCACTTACACCCAATTAGAAAAATTATAAAATACCAAACACTATACCACATAAATTCTATTACTCATGATATTATACACATGTTTTTTTTTTGGTGTAATACCCACCAAGAAATTCTAAAATAAAATTAACACTTTGTCCCAACATAAACTTTCTAAGTAATGTCCTCTCTAATTAAATACTACTATCAAAATGTATTACAATTAGAAAACACTCATTTTAATTCATTTCTTAACTCGCCATCTAAGTTACACTACACACCTAATAAAAAAAATTGTTAAAAAATTTCTAACTACTTTATATCATATTATCTATTTTCTAATAGTCATTATCTTCTAACTAACTAACTCACTCACTCTATAAGTATATTTTATTAGATACTAACTATCCTACTTATTAATCTACATTCTAAATAATATATAATTTCCTACTCATGTGACCCATCCCAAAACCATACATCCTTATTTACTTAAGAAATGACCCTAACAATTTACCCTAAGCCTACATGACTCTCCTCCTTATCCCTTTTCTCTGCTCCCAAAGTCCATGTGGCCCCTCTACACTTGTGTCTAACTAATCTAAGGGGAGATTTTAGGCTCGTGGCCCAAGTTGGGCACCTGTTCATGTTAGTACTTGACTTTGACTTGTGCAAGGAAATTTTAAGAAGGGGATGTGATGCATTGGGAGAAGGGGTCAATTTTCCAAGTCAGTTCCTTTATTTTAGAACTTTTATATGTTGTTTTATTCAATCTGAAACTTATGCTATGTGCCTCTTTTATGCCTTCCACTATGGACATTGGACCAATCAATGGAATGTACTTGGTTATTTGGATATTTTTTAATGAAACTAAGTTTGTTATTTACTTATGTTACAAAGTGTCCTTTCTACTCAAGGTTTGATTTTTTTTTGTTCTTTTTCAAAGACTTTTCAACTACCCTTTTTCTAATGCCACATGTCACAAGTTCATTTTAGTGCCCAAGGTGAAAGTGGTATGCTTGGAGGATGATGGGTGCGGCCAACTAGGTGATGGTTGGGTTTAGTATACCCCTCTTTTATGTTAGGTCCTTTTTTACTTTATTTATTTTATGAGATAGGATTCTAGGGAATATTTTGGTTGATTATTTTAATAGATTGTATTGGACAATGGGGTATTCTTCCACTTCCCATACAAACTCCAAAGAGATTATTATGCATGTACAAACTTGTTTGTTGGTAATTTCCTTCCTCTGTGCTATGCCTCCTACTATGCTCACTTCCCTTACATTTAATGTATTATGACATGAATTGTGGTTGATAGTTGGTTTGATATTACCATTAACATTGTAATGACTTTCTAGATTGATAAATCTCTTGAAAACACTAGAAATCATAGAAACATAAAACTTGAAACTTATTAACTAGTTAATACGAAGTCACTTTCTTTTCTAGATAAAATTTATATCATTACTTTAGTAAAGATGAATTATAACATCTAATAAATCAATTCCTATGATGAAACTTTCAAATGAATGGCTTGTTGCAAATAGATTCATGATTGAAATAATTTTCATGTACAAACATATTTTAATACACTTTCCTTATTTCATGATTCAAAATGAGCATGATTCACTTATGTCTAATCAATCCTATGAACATAAAGCACAAAGGAACTATCTGATTGAGATGGATTCTTCTATATTACAACCATATCATCAAGGACATTCTTCTCTTCTTATCAATAAATATGAATGCACATCTCTAACAATGAGTCAATTTACATCTCCACAACCCTATACTACTAACATGAAATCATGGTTCACAACAATACAAATAACATGGGGAATTCTTTATTACAAATGCAATACACCAAAGACAAGATCTCTTTCATGCTTCATCAACACATAAGATCACACCAAACTTCTTCCTTGGATCCAATGAGCACAAACCTGCAAAAATATTTACACAAGAACCATGGAGGCTCACCTCCTATCGTAGGCTTCTAAGAAGCCACCCACCAAGCTAGGGAAACAAGGTTCAAATGGGGTTACACTCAAACATTTCACAATGCATGCAAACATAATATCACAGTACATTTACAATCCCTCCAAGGTTTAACACAATGATTCACCATTGGAATCATGAAACAATGGGTGAAGGTGGGCTCTCCAAAGAGGAGAATGCCATATCCATATACACATATACATCTAAAATTGCATAATTCCTCTTCAAGGCTATCAAAATACATCCTCCAATAATACAAATGCCTCTTCAAGGCTAACAAAATACATCCTCCTCATCACATCAATACACTTATGCCTCCCATAATAACAAACAAGGCATATGACTTCAATGGAGGCCATACTCCATGAACAACAAGATCCTCTCCAAGAGGAAAATCTCTCAACTTCAATATTGAGCCCAACTAACCCCTTCATCCAAGGCTCTTTGACCTCCCAAGGGTGAGTGAATCCTTCACACCTATTAACATTCATACACACAAAATCAAAGAAAAATTTCAAGAGAAATCCCTGACAACAATAACACATAACAATCCACTCAACACCACAAACATTAAATGTTTACACCACTATATGAACAAGAATTCAACACCATTAAGCAAGTTTAATGAAGGCTATAGAAAGGGTAACAACCTTGATCCAAGCTAATGGAAAAGGATAGTTGATGAAGAGCTTCCTTCGCCTTAGTCTTTCTCCCTCCAAAACCCTAGTTTTCTCTAAACTTAGAGAGTGGGTGAACACCCCACTAGTTTGCCACAAATCTTGTAAAAAGACTCTCTACTATCCCATTTTTGGTAGAAACATCAAGCCCACTATTTCTTACATTGTTGTCCCTTCTAAAAAAGAAACTTTAACCAAGTGGGAGTGTGAGTGGGAATACCCAAAATTTTGAATTGGTGGAAGAATGCATTGGTTAAAGGGGTCTCCTAGGCTAGCTAAGCACTAGAATGGTCAAATTTAGGCCCTTAACATGTTATGCTACCATATGGGTGGCTTATTTTCACAAAAAAGACACTTTGGGACCACATATTGACCCTCTAAAATCCTTGTCAAGTTTGAATTCGACTTTCCCTTGATGGTGACCCCTCCCATCCTTCCTCCAAGTGGATTTCCTTAAGCTTTTGAATGATGATTAGTTTAAGGTTAAGTGCTACCATGGACAAAACCCTAGGTGACATATCATTAACACACAAATAATTACAAGTGTCAAGTGACACATTAAAAGACTTTGCACATCACCATGACATGTCCCTAGTGTATTTATAAGATTAAATTTACCACACACATGAAAACTTATATTTACCAAATAAACACATCACCATGAGGCTTTTAAATTGTTCAAAGATTCATGTTGGCTAAATTGTGTCCACATAAGTTTGGACCTTGTTTCCCTGATTAATTTCCATGGTTCAATTTCCTGCACACTAAACTCAAGCATTAGTAGTCCAATGAAAAATATATAAAACCACATGTATATAGATGCATGATAATTTTAATATTTCATAATTCACATAAATCAACATATTCAATTTTCATATAAAAAAAAAATTTGTAATCATTTTCATATAAAAATCATCAAAACCTTGAGATATCAAAATCTGCATACCAACATTAATGTTTCCCTAACATGATCAAGTTTATATTATGAATTACATCATATTCCAATTCCTATCATAATAATGAAATACTGAATCTATAACTATTAAATTAGCCATCAAAAAAAAAAGTTTTGAATACATATCTTAGGTGAGAATCACCAAAATGTAAATATCGCAACTAGTATCCTTTGATTCAATTAAATATAGTGTGATTACTAACAGTATCTCATTACCATTATGAGATGATAAATCATAAGGTGTGTCAATTATATTAGGTAATCAGGATGTTTACATAGTCGTGTCACATAGTTTCAAAAATATTCATAAAATAAATCCATTAAATTTTATTGGGCCATAAAATCTCTCCTCATGAATATCAACATATCCACCTAATACTACTTGCATAACAATTGACTAATTATATTAGATCATATTGAGTTCTATCGTGTAGACCCTTATCCAATTTTGATTAAAAAAATTCATCTGTGACAATTAGTAATATTCACAAGGGTGGGTGTTGATTCATGTTTCCATAATAACCATCTAGTTCAATTATCCTAATAGGCCATAAAATAGCATGAGTCAATCGACATAGTTTCTAAGTTATGACATCATGAGTGTTTATTCCATAGGGTTTTAGCTTATCAACCTAATGTAATTTTAGATAGGGTACTTAGCACAACAATAACTAAAATATATATCAGTCTCAATAAGATCTTAGGTTCATTATTGATAAGAGAAATTTCAATCATGACATACTTAGATTCCAATACCTTCTTACCATTATTCTATCATAAGGTGTATGGTAACTGAAATGTCCCTTTACTGATTTTGTATGATATTTCAAGCCTCTAATTAGATCTTTAAGATCAAACAACCAATCTTTCAAAGATCCACCAATTTCTCAATAAACCCCAAATCGGGTATGTCGGAAATAGTGCCAAAAACTTCACAACTTCACATATTATTAGTAAATCTGAAAGTGGAATTTTTTATAGAAATTTTAGCAGAATAACAGCCTACAAAATGATATTTTCAGATCTGTATAAAATTTACACAACAGCTCCCAAATGGAGGATAAAAATAATGCTCATCGGGCTCCCGAAAACAACATAGAATAGCCCGAAAACACCACAAAAACACTAATAATCTATTATAGAAGTATAATCATGACCAAATACATATATTCAGCTCTATTTTAACATATAAAAGTCTAAAATACAGTAGCAACCCAAACTGATATGAAATACTCAACCAAAAACATCAAACTCTTACAAAAAACACACCCGAAAAACCACAAATCTGCATTGTTCAGCACAAAGGCAAACTCTGCATGAGCATGCACATGGAATGGCTTCAAACTCCCATCCTTAGCCTTCCTAGAAACTTGAAAACTCTCGTTCTTGGGTCTCCTTCTCCACAGGTTTGGCAGCCTCTGAAGAATAACAAAGAAATGAGCAAAAATCAAGTTCTGGAATGAGCCCAAAATGCCTCCAAACCCCTTAAAAGAGGGCATAACCCTAATTCACGTCCAAGAGGGGTTAATAAAACATATTTTAATAATAATTTTTATTTATTAGTCCATTAGCTTCCAAAGATTATCCCCTTTTTTTGAAACTTCACATTTTTGGGCCTGTCTGCCTTAGAAAAGATTATTATTTTTAATTATTTGAAAAAGGGACATGACAAGTCCTCCCCTTCCAAATATTGCTTGTCCTAAAGCAATGGCTGAACAATAAACCACTCTATCCACCTGGATCCCAAATGTAGTCATGAACTATACTATTGTCAATTAACACAGGCTCCTGCAATATCCTCTACAATATAACCAAGAGGAATCCATAATCAAACTAACAATTATTGCTCAACCAAACTCCAAAGTCACAACTTCCAAAGTTAGAAACCCACGAGACACAAACTCTTAAAATATCAAAACCCAAGTAAAGTCAAAAAATCAAACTGCAAACACAGTAAATACCATCAACGCATTCCGTTGGCCTATACGGAATGTACAATCCAACTCTGCAACAATGGTGAATGCTCTCGAATGAAACTGTACCAAGTATGGAGAATCCACACACTGTACAACTCCTGCAATCAACACAACTCTGTAGATCACCGACCACTGTCTCATAACCATAACTCCCATGCACCCCTGATGGTGAAAAGCCATCACAAGATAAACAGCAAGAATTGGAACCCAAACCAAATTTTCCTGCCATCAACTCCTCAACACAAGGATCAAATGCTAACTGATGTACATAACTTGCAATATAATGTTGATAAAAAAACCAACCTCAGTCAATAGCTCACCATGAACAAGTGATACAACCCACTGTGACTGATCACCAGCTAAGTCAGGAGATGTCATAGCCAAAGGAGTAGAATCAATAACAACACCCGCTGAAGCATCACTTCGAAACTCCTACTCTAAGTCACGTATTATCAAGTTGTCAACTGCAGAACATATCACCATGTCATTCCCATCAAAACTCACATCCCGAGGCATCAAACTATCCCATAACTGATGATAAGCACTAGCAACCAAAGTACATCTCTGTATCATCATCTCATCAACATGGTCATCAAAGGTAAATTGATGAGCATACCTCACAGTGTAAATAGAATGCGCCAATCTCAGTCAGTGGCTCAGACTATAATCCAGATGAAACTAATTACAATTGATCATTAGCCATGTTGGAACTGACTACTACCTCTGAAGATATCACCAAGGGAGTAGTATTACTAGCAGGAACCATGCCAATTGCCGACTCACCAACATCACACATGATCTTTGATACATCTCTAGTCTCCGTGCCATCAGTACTAGAGGCCATGCCATCAGTACTAGAGGCCACCACCATGTTAGGCATACAACAATCTGCTACAACACCCAACTCAACTGAACTTGACTCTTGTGGGAATGAACTTGATATGCCAATGTTAGTATCAAGGATGGATGCATCCCCATCGCTACTGTCTCTGACAATCTCGTCCATGGGCATCCTCGGATCACCAAACATCACAACTTGTGACTGTATAGAATCAAGTAAAGACTGTAGTCGCTCTAACTCCATGGTCACCTTAGCCAAATGAAACTGTGACTCCTTGAAAGCCAACTATGTACTCTCAAGAATCTCAAAAGTCACCTCAAGCTGCTAAGTAAGCTCACTCACCTCATCTTCCTTGGCCAACAAGGCATCGTATGATGTACTGCCCCACTCCATAAGATAATCTCTATTGGCTACCAACTGCATATAATCTTGTCTTAGAATCTGGATAGCCTCCCATAAAGAGTGGAACTCTGTCAAGGAAAGAGAACTGCCTCCCTGCTCATCACTAGTAGGAGAACCCCATCCATAAATGGCTAACAACTAACGAGCAGCATCAAAATGTTGGCAAGCGATAGCAATGTCTTGCTCACTAACTCTCAATTTATTAGACACATGATGGCACTGGCTAGACTATCTCCTACAAACCTCCTTTGATGCACTGTCTAAAGGAGTATCCTCAAAGTTACTAGTCTCTAGAGTATTATCATCCATATCCTGTGAATCAACTCCAAAGCTCATATCAACATATGGAGTATCAAAAACTATAGCACTAATGTCTAACTCCTCTGTACCAAAAGAAACTTCCAAGGAAGCTAAGTCTTCAAAACTACCCACTGCATCCTCCTGGATGTCATCAATGCCAATATGATCCTGGGACTCATTGGTACACACTGCCAAATATGAAAGATCATCAACACATTCCAGCAAGTATGGTCGACTGGATATATGAACAAAGCCCAAAACCGGTGTATAAAAACTAATACCAGCATCGGACAAGCTGCTGGCACAAGAAAAGACAATGTCATGCAATCTGCTAATCAAATCTATCATAGCACCCAAACAAACATTGCTACCAAAAAGTGTTAAAGATCTCCAGTCAACTGAATCCCAAATGCCAATATAATAATCTTGAGTCCATATCTGTAAACTAGAATCAGCTGGCAACTCAAGAAAACTCCTCACCTGAGTAATATGACCAATACCAACTAACTCCACATACCTATCATGATGAGATAATGAAGTCAAAATACTGTCTTTGTTCACTTTCAGCTGGCTGGACAAATCATGTGAAGTACTACCAGTCTCAACCTCATGTGTCGAAGCATCTAACTGTGCCCAATACTCTCTCTCAGACAAGTCATGAATGCTCAATGTCTGCTCATCTCTACCAGGTATCTCACCATCATGCACAACAACATCCTCATAATCATCATCCTTGAGGTCAAATCTATCTATCACTCTTTGACTAAAATCATCAAATGTAGTTACCTGATCATGACCTTGAGTAGTCATTCCATGATACCACCAATCATAGTCTGTATCTTCCAAGTGTAGACTTGCAATTTGAACAGCATCACTCTCCTTCATGGGGTTAAGTGTGAAGAAGGTCTGTAATTTTTGTAGCCATGCTCTAGCTGAAATTTTATTTGTTCCATCAAAAATAGGTGCTATAAACTTGCTTATTCTATTTTTGAGCTCTCTTCCACTTATGTCATGCTCCCTTCTGTACTCTTTCTTGGGCATCAAAGTGTTCATCATATCCACATATTCTCTAAAAGGAACTAAACTGTGAAAGTCATCATCTAAACCATTGTAAGTAGCTCTTAATGCAATCAAGTTACTTGTAACCTCTTCCATGGGATTAAGGGCTGGATTTGGCACAGGTGGCTCATCTGCATGCAGAAAAATAGTTTTTGTTGATTGAGAGGGTGTGAGTTTCAGATTTCTTGACTCCTCTGAAGTGCTCCCTTTCTCATTAATAGATGCAACTCCTTACAATTTTTCTGTCAATATTCGCAAAGCCTCTCTAGTTTCTACCAAACTATCCATTGTTTGCTTATGAGTATTTTGGATGTCTTGGAAGAATTTCTTTGCCATCTCATCTAGATTAGCCATACTTTTTCCTTCCTTGGATTTTATACTTTTACTTTCAATTGGAGGTTTGATCAAAATTTCTTTATTCTTTTCTCGTTGTAAATATCTCTTTTCTGTTTCACTTAGTTGCATGCAACCATAAATTTTGACATGCAGCTAATTAAAAGCAACATGCAACCACCAAATTCACCAAGAACTAACATGAAAATGATTAGAAGTAGAATGCAACCATAAATTTTGACATCTAGCTGATTGGAAGCAACATGCAACCATAAATTATGACATGCAAGATTTGGGTAGTTATCAAAACTGACATGCAAGATCTAGGTAGTTGTCAAAACTGATATGCAATATCTGGGTAGTTGTCAAAACTGACATGCAAGATCTGGGTAGTTGTCAAAATTGACATGCAAGATTGGGGTAGTGTCAAAACTAACATGCAAGATCTGGGTAGTTGTCAAAACTGACATGCAAGATCTGTGTAGTTGTCAAAACTGACATGCAAGATCGGGGTAGTTGTCAAAACTGACATGCAAGCTTCTACAAACCCTCAAGCTGGCAAGATCATGGCTCTGATACCACTGAAATATCCCTTTACTGATTTTATATGATATTTCAAGCCTCTAATCAGATCTTTAAGATCAAACAACCAATCTTTCAAAGATCCACCAATTTCTCAATAAATCCCAAATCGGGTATGCCGGAAATAGTTCCAAAAACTTCACAGCTTCGCATATTATTAGTAAATCTGAAAGTGGGCATTTTTATATAAATTTCAGAAGCATAACAGCCTACAAAATGATATTTTTAGATCTGTATAACATTTACACAACAGCTCCCAAACGGAGGATAAAAACAATGCTCATCGGGCTCCCAAAAACAACATAGAATAGCCCGAAAACACCATAAAAACACTAATAATCTATTATAGAAGTATAATCATGACCAAATACATATATTCAGCTCTATTTTAACATCTAAAAGTCTGAAATACAGCAGCAACCCAAACTGATATGAAATACTCAACCGGAAACACCAAACTCTTACAAAAAACACACCCGAAAAACCACAAATCTGCACTGTTCAGCACAAAGGAAAACTTTGCATGAGCATGCACATGGAATGGCTTCAAACTCCCATCTTTAGCCTTCCTAAAAACCTACAAACTCTCGTTCTTGGGTCTCCTTCTCCACAGGTTTGGCAACCTCTGAAGAATAACAAAGAAATGAGCAAAAATCAAGTTCTGGAATGAGCCCAAAATGCCTCCAAACTCCTTAAAAGAGGGCATAACCCTAACTCACGTCCAAGAGGGGTTAATAAAACACATTTTAATAATAATTTTCATTTATTAGTCCATTAGCTTCCAAAGATTATCCCCTTTTTCCGAAACTTCACATTTTTGGGCCTGCCTGCCTTAGAAAAGATTATTATTTTTAATTATTTGAAAAGGGGACATGACAGTAACATTATATAATTCACATTTTGTATACAAGAGATAGAAACATGACATCTCATCTCCTTATTCTTCCTAGGTCTAATAATATTTGTTTTATTAAGATTTATAATAGGGTACTAGGGAAGGGGCCTTACAATATATGTGTACTTTCTTATTTTCAATTAGTGGAGAAGTAATTGGAATATAAATATGTATCATTGGTGAGAGTATATTACATCATAAGTTTAGTGGAGAAATAGTTAAATGCTAAAAATATGTATTATAGGTGAGAGTATGTTGCATCATAAGTATGTTACAAACAATATAAAATATATGTAGTTTATTTAATGTGTTGTACATAAGATGGAAATCTATTACATTATAAGTATGTTAAAAATGATATTAAAAAAAAATAGTTTATTTAATATGGTGTGTATAAGATGAAAATAAATGCAATAATTTATTGTCATAAAGTAGTTGAAAGGTAATTTGAATATAAATATTTATCATAGGTGCAAGCATATTACATCATAAGTTTAGTGGAACAATGTTATGTCATATTTGGAAATTTGAATTTGGCATCATTATTGATATCAATCAATAATAATTTCACTTTTAGAGGGTATGGTGGAATTGAGGTACATCTCATAGAAGTTTAAAGCTTATCATGAAAGAGGAAGTGACTCATGATTTTTGGGATTAAATTATGTCATGTTTGGAAATTTGAGTTTGTTACCATTGTTGAAATCAACATGATTGTACTTCTAGAGTTTGTGGTGAAACTGATGTTCATTTGATAGAATTTGAAAGCTTATCATGAAACGACAACGACTTTGTTAAAAAGCAATCCACTAGTCATAAGAAAGTTTGATTTTGAATGTCAACCTACCTAATGTTCCCACTAACATGCTTATCATTTGTTGTACAAACAAATACAATTCTTAAATTTAAAGTAGTAAAAAAGAGGAAATATGTAAACTCTATGTGAAAATCCCCAAGATAACTCAAAAAACTCATGTAGATTATATTTACATAGACTAAAAGTTCTTTAGGATGAATCTACACCTTAACATTGTTTAAGGATTTGAGCTCCTATTTGTTTGAGGATATTAGCTCCTATAGTGAATGTATTAAATTCAATAATTTGGAAAGATGTGAACTTTTGCTAATTACCATTGTGTCAAATTTTTATTGCATATTTTGACATCCAAAAGTGATGCTCAATTAGACTGTAGAGAGATGGAAAATGGTTTGCACTAAATTATTCTTATTTTGTTCAAAGTAGTGGAAAAATAAATTGAGCTAAAAATATGTATAATAGGGGAAGATCAGCAATACCTTCACACCTTAACTTTGCACACATATACAGCTTAAACTATTTGTTAGATTTTGTTGAATTTTTTGTTGTCATTATATTGGATTTGACAACTTAAAAATTATTTCTTAGTATCCAAGTATTAACAAAACTCCCTATAGAGATCATCAAGCATCGAAGGATAAAAAAAGTGACTATTTCAAAGTGTTGTCTAATACCCCACTTAAAGATGGAAAAATAACCATTCACTCAAAATTGCTAGTACTTGTGGGCAAATGTCCTAGTATTTGTGCACAAGTAACTCAATAGTGGTGCACAAATGGGTCAATTATTAAATAGAAAAGGTTAAAAAATTATCAACTATTGGTACCTGTATTATTATTTTAGGCTCCTTTAAAATTAGATATTGGGGGATTAAGTGTGAATGGAGTATGTAATTAATGGAATACATTTTTCTATTGATGTTATTCCTTTAGGTGACTCCATCATATCTGTTGGTACTCATATAGATCCAGTCATTAAACTTTTAGTGTGGAGTCTTAAACCTCTTTGAACTAAGGTTCAAAGCAGTTCAAAGTGTTTCAATTTGATTGGAATAGGTTCAATTTTTCTTTGTTTTGAAATGGTACCTTCGTTAGTTGTCAATATTGAAATTCAGCTTCTAGTTCCTAGTTTGAGTTGAAGTTCAATAGTTTGAAATTTAGAATTCAGAGGCACCAAGTCAGCTTCAATGTCACAAGGTTATTAAGATTGAAATTTGAAGCCAAAGTTATAGTTTCAATTCAAAGTTATCAAAGGCATGAGAATTCAAATCCAAATCTGAAGTTCCAAATCCTATTCCACTTAATACATGAAAAGTTCAAGGAGGCTCCCGACAATGAACACAAATGATGTGATAACCATACTTCAACAATGGAAATCATGAAGGACTAGTTTTGAATGGTTTAGATAATGAGATACTAGAATTATTTGGAAGAGAATATATAATGACTGTGCAAATGAAAAGAATCAGAATATTTAACAATCACAAAATTTCTAGAGTGATAAAATTGGTCTCGGTGTGAAGGCCATAACTCCCAACTCCACCGTTGGATCTTTCTAAAATTGAAATATGTTTGATGTAACTTAGCTACCTAAATTATCATTGGAGTGATATTCACAATTCAGTCTGGTTTGTGAGATATATAATTATGTGCAGGTCTATCAAAATTACACAGAACGGTTACAAAGTGTAGAGCACAGTAAAATAGTCATGTTTCGGGGGTTGTATCTCACATTCCAACTATTTGATTGACCTAAATTTTGGACATGTGTTTTAAAATATATTTTTATAAATCCTCTCTAAATAGCATTGCAAGATTCATTTTAGATCAAAATTTATGCTCTCTTGAGTGTAGTGTTGTCAAAATTGCCTATGAGTGTTACGAAATGATGACAACACTTTACAACTAGCAAGTGCTAGCTATCCCAAAATATATGTCCATATTTCAAATGGATAGTTGCCTTAATTATTTCCTCTATGAATTTAATGTTTATAAAACATGAAAACTCTAATGAAATGATGAAAGGAGAAAATAGAATGGGCAATAAAAGAAAGGCATAAAGGTGAAATTAGATATCATAAAATAATTTGTATTCAAGGTTTAGTTATCGAAACTGAAATAAAATTTCTTCATGATTATTTATTGTTAGAAGTTGGAGAGAGAAAGGGTTTGAGTTTTTCTAAATTTTTTTGAGGGGAGACTTTGAGTGACAACAAAATAAGGGACTGTGAATACAAGGAGAGAAAGGAGACATTTTTCTAGATAGTAGTTTTTGTGTGTATCAAATAACAAAGTCTTCTTTTTTTTTTTCGTATTCAAAGGAGGTTATTTTTAGTGCACCAGAACTTTGAGTTTGTGTTTTAAATATCTAATCAATGTTGGTCTTTGCATTTTCTTGGTTATCTCTTAATGCAATTTGATATATATGATTATTGTCACAGTTATATTTTGGACTCTATGCTTTAATTGTTTGTTTGATTGGAAAGGACCATTCGTCTTTCTCTCTATGTTCATTATGTAATGCAACATTTAGGTAAATGAACTTTGTGTCATTTACTACTTATTTGTTTTCAGTCAATTAGTTTTTTTGCATCTATGTCATGTTTACGGATGTATGTTTGTAAGCCTTTCTTTCTTTCAAGTTAAAAGCTGTGAAGAACCTCCTTATAGCAATATCGTGAGAATGCTCGAAATAACAGAATACAAAGTGATAGCAGAACTCAGAATGAATCTACTGATCGCAGGCCACTTCGAGGGGGTAACCTCCTTTGAGCAAGCTCAATACAATAAATTCGTCTGTGCCCATCAAGGGCCTCAACCTATTCTTATATACTGGGTACGATCTAGAAAAGTAATACTACCTATGCATGTGGGATAATAAAATATACTCACGGGATGACTTACAAAGCATATGCGTCCAACAACACTACTCTAACAAAATAAACAGAAGGAACACACAGGTTCCTAACATCCCCTCTCCCTTAGAAAAAAGCTTTGTCCTCAAAGCTTAAGGTGTGGAAATTGTTGTTGAATCTGAAGAAGGGGTTCCCAGGTAGCATCCTCTGGTTGCATGCCATGCCACTGAATCAAGACCTCAGAGATGGAGCGAGAGCGAAGCTGGTGAGTGCGCTGGTCAATGATTGCCACCGGCTCCAGGATAATGGATCCTTCCGTATCCATTTCAGGGAGAGTAGTTTGTGCTCTGACAGTGGTACCTAGAACTTTCTTTAGACAAGAAACATGAAAGACTGGATGAATGCGGGAAGAAGGAGGAAGTTTCAGTTTATAAGCAACTGAACCAATCTTCTGCAAAACCTTATAAGGCCCATAAAATTTTGGGGCCAGCTTATGACGCCCTTTCAGCTTTAGGGAGGATTGTTTGTATGGCTGTAGACGAAGAAAAACCATATCCCCAACTTGAAATGAGCGCTCAGAACGGTGTTGATCTGCTTGCTGTTTCATCCGATTACGGGCCATGTGAAGATTATCCTGTAAGGTACGAAGAATCTGATCCTTGCTGCGGAGAACTATGTCAACTGCCTGGACTGGTGAGCTGTTGGGAGTGTAGGGAAGGAGCACTGGAGGTGCCTGACCATAGACTGCTTCATATGGAGTCATTTTAGAGGCAGTGTGGTAAGAGGTATTGTACCACCATTCAGCTAAAGGGAGCCACTTGGCCCACTGATGTTGCTATTCGGAAGTGAAGCAACGAAGATAAGTTTCCAAGCATTTATTGACAATTTCAGTTTGACCATCAGTTTGTGGGTGATAGCCCGAACTCATCTTCAGTTTGGTGCCAGTTTTCTGAAACAGTTCAGTCCAAAAATGACTGGTAAAAGTTGCATCACGATCAGAGACAATGGAAGAAGGGAGTCCATGAAGACGAAATATCTGGTCCATGAAGATTTGTGCAACAGAGGAGGCAGTATAGGGGTGGCTGAGGGCACAAAAATGACTATATTTCGAGAGACGATCAACCACAACCAAGATCACTGTCTTGCCACCGTATTTAGGAAGCCCTTCAATGAAATCCATAGAAATATCAGTCCAAATCCGTGTAGGGATGGGCAATGGTTCGAGCAAGCCAGGAAGGAGGGTCGTTTCACCCTTGTGGCGTTGCCAAGTATCACATTCAGCCACCATCTGTTGAATCGTCTGTTTCATCCCTTTCCAAAAGAAGTTTCTCCTTGCTCGCTCATAAGTTTTGAGGAAGCCTGAGTGCCCTGCTGAAGGAGAAGCATGGAGTTCATAAAAAATAGCTTGATGTAGAGCTGGGTTCTGAGGAAGCACTAGCCGACCCTTGTATCGAAGAGAAGCACCATCCCAAGAGTAATGTGGTATAGCAGAAGGATTATTGGCTAGCTGGTGAATGATTTGAGATAAAGAAGAGTCACTGTCATAGCCCCGCTGAACAGACGCTAACCAATTGGGAATGGGCATAGAAATAGCGGAAAGGGAAGCTTGATTATCAAATGTGCGAGAAAGAGCATCTGCCACAATATTCTCCTTACCCTTCTTGTAGGTGATCTCATAATCATACCCCATGAGTTTGCTGACCCATTTCTGTTGTGTAGGAGAGGATACCCATTGTTCCAGGAAGTATTTCAGACTTTGGTGATCGGTTCTGATGCAAAAATGACTCCCTAAGAGGTATGGCCGCCACTTCTGTACAGCATGCAAAATAGCCATCATTTCTTTTTCATAAGTAGAGAGGGCTAGATTCTTACCAGAGAGGGCTTTGCTAGTGAACGCAATAGGATGGTCATCTTGCAGGAGAACAGCACCCAATCCATTGCCGCAAGCATCACTCTCAATAGTGAAGGGTTTGGAAAAATTTGGCATCGCGAGAACAGGTGTACTGCACATAGCCTGTTTCAGTTGTTCAAATGCAGTCTCAGCAACAGGGGTCCAGGAGAAGGCATCCTTTTTTAACAGAGCTGTCAATGGTGCTGCAATTTTCCTGTAATCTTTGACAAACTTGCGGTAGTAGCCAGTCAACCCCAAAAAACCCCGAAGGCTCTTGAGAGTTTTAGGATGCGGCCAAGTTTTTATGGCATCTATTTTTGTAGGATCCACCCGCACTCCATGGTGTGCAACAATATGCCTGAGATACTCCACTTCCTCCTGGCCAAACACACATTTAGATAGTTTTGCACAGAGTTGATGATCAGAGAGAAGTTGCAAGACAAGCTCCAGATGATGGAGATGCTCAGCCCAAGTTTTGCTATATATGAGGATATCATCAAAGAAGACCAGAATGAATTTCCGGAGGTATGGTCGAAATATGTTATTCATCACTGCCTGAAATGTTGAAGGAGCATTCGTGAGGCCAAAGGGCATGACTAAAAATTCATAGTGACCATCATGTGTGCGGAAGGCAGTTTTAGGTATATCCTCCTCATTAACCCGAATTTGATGATACCCAGAACGAAGATCTAACTTGGAGAAAAAATGAGCCCCATGAAGTTCATCAAGAAGTTCATCAACAACTGGAATGGGAAACTTGTCCTTTATAGTGAGATGATTAAGTGCTCAGAAATCAATGCAGAGTCGCCATGACCCATCTTTTTTGCGAACAAGCAGAACTGGAGAAGAAAAGGAACTGGTACTAGGGCGAATAATACCTTGCTTCAGTAAGTCACGGACAAGTATCTCGATTTCGGTCTTCTGATGAAATGGGTAGCGGTAGGGCCTGATGTTGGGCGGAACACTGCCAGGAAGGAGCTGAATACGGTGGTCCTCTGGACGAGAAGGAGGTAATCCCACAGGTTCAGCAAATATACCAGAATACTTGTCCAAAATGTGTTGGAGATCGGCAGGAGTGCTAGAGACTGTTGATGGCTGCATCTGAATGGAATGGAGCTGAGCGATGACACCATGTGAATTCTTCTTAAGAAGTTTTTCCATACGGTGTGAACTGATGATGCTGAGAGACCCTGGTTGTAAGCCTTTCAAAGTGTGTTGGTGCCCCTCGGCTGAAAACTGCATCCAAAGTTCAGCAAAATCCCAGAGAATGGGGCCAAGAGTGCGTAACCATTGGGCACCCAAAACCACATCACAGCCACCTAAGGGTAAGGCAAACATGTCAGAGCGCATGTTATAATCTCCAATAGAGAGACGCACATTGCGACATTTCCCTTTACAAGGTAAAGTGCCCCCATTGGCAACCATGACTTCAAAGCTAGAGCAGGGATGGATAAAGCAATCAGCCTGTTTGGCTATTCGTGGATCAATGAAGTTATGAGTGCTACCAGAATCAATGAGTATAGTAAGAGGGAGCTTCTTGAAGAAACCCTGGACCCGCATGGTTTGTGGAGTAGTGACTCCTGCCAAAGCATGGACAGATATCTCTGGTGGAGCTTCTGGTGAAGGAGGTTTAGGCTGGTGAGGCTCAACCTCATCATCCACTGTTTCCTGAGCATCTACATATTCTTCCAGTTCCGGTGGAGAATCCACATCCAAGAGATAGATCTTTTGCTGAACACATCTATGGCCCCGAGACCATTTCTCATCACAATTATAACAAAGCCCTTTGTCTCGCCTGACTCGCATCTCTGTTTCAGACAAGTGCTTGATCGGAGTAGTTCTGGGAGCTGGTATGACTGGAGGGTTGTGAGAACCTGTATTTCTGAATGGAACAAAATTAGATCTGGAGCGTTGTAGAGCACTAATCTTGTCTTCCGCTAACTTAGCCAACCCAAGGGCTTCCATCATTGTAGTAGGTTGAAACATTTTGACTTCTGAGCGAAGTGCATCCTTCAGACCACTGACAAAACAACTACGGAAGAATTCATCAGACAAGCCCTTTGTGTAATTAGCTAATTTTTCAAACTCTGTCTGGTATTCTCTTACAGTGCCTGTTTGACGCAGTTTAGTGAGTGCTCCTGTGAAATCATCAAAGGAACTAGGGCCAAAGCGCTCCAAAATGAGGGTGCACAATTCTCTCCACGTTGGGCCTACATTAGCCTTGATGTACCAACGGAACCATTGAAGAGCTTCATGTTCCAAATGAAAAGATGCAAGGGGGACTTTGTGGTTATCCAAAGTATTATGCAAGCTGAAATACTGCTCTGCCCTATAGATCCATCCAGTCGGATCAGAACCATCGAAGCGTGGAAAATCAAGCTTTGGTCCACGAAAATTGCCAGAAGAGGACCCAGTATCTCCTGAATGGTTTTGGCTCATGGCTGACTGCTGAAAGTTAAGACCCAGAATTTTGTCATCCAGATCTTGAAGTTTGGTTTTGAGGGATGCAATTTCCTCTTCCATGATTTTTGCTCCTGTACGCGTAACAACCATAAAACAAGGTTTTTTTTTTTTTTTTTTTTTTTTTTTTTTTTGGAATGGGTAGAAGATGAGAAACAAAAACTTTTTTAGTTACGGCAAACTTGGATTTGGGTAAAACTCATATAGGAAATGGGTGTTCGACGGGTGGTGGGAGACTATCTGGGGACAAGGGAAAAAGAAAAATGAGGGTTTCAAGGGTAGGGAGGCGAAATGAGGCGAACAGTCCAAGAGGGATAAGGGAGCAAAATGAGGAATTGAATCTTGTGGCTCAGTTTGGTGGCGATTGGATGAGAGGTGAAAAAGATAGGGGAAACCCTAAAATTAGATAAATGAGGGATTTAGGGCTTGGATATGTAAAATTTGGGGTTGGGTCGCCAAGGAAGGAAGTATGCGAAATGATATTGCAGACGTTCTGCGGAAGTATGAGCAGAAACAGAAAGCAAACAAGGAAGCTACGACTAAAAAACAGAAAAATTTTTACTCTTTTTTTTTTTTTTTTTTTTGAACAGTCGACTTAGAAAAATTCACTCATAGACAGAACAACTGAAAAGAGTTATTGCAATAACAAGAGATATTAGAAGTGAGAGGAACCTGAAGGCCACGACAGAAAAAAAATTTGATGTAATTTCCACCCAGCGAGCCCAAGAGAGTGCTCTGATACCAGATGTGAAGAACCTCCTTATAGCAATATCGTGAGAATGCTCGAAATAACAGAATACAAAGTGATAGCAGAACTCAGAATGAATCTACTGATCGCAGGCCACTTCGAGGGGGTAACCTCCTTTGAGCAAGCTCAATACAATAAATTCGTCTGTGCCCATCAAGGGCCTCAACCTATTCTTATATACTGGGTACGATCTAGAAAAGTAATACTACCTATGCATGTGGGATAATAAAATATACTCACGAGACGACTTACAAAGCATATGCGTCCAACAACACTACTCTAACAAAATAAACAGAAGGAACACACAGGTTCCTAACAAAAGCATTATCAAACATAGTGTAGTTGATTCATTGTAAATCTTACATGGGAATATGTACCCAGATAAATTCAGAGGGCACTTACACTTTTTCAATAGCAAAGTGACCCAACTGTTTGTGTTGATTTAGTCTTCCTTTCTAGGCATTTAGAGTTAATTTGTATCTATTTCTTTGGAGGATAATTTGTTCACTAACAATATCATAATTTCATTAGAATTAAATTATTTCATGCATGAAAATTAGAATTTGGTACCATTGATGATATCAACTTGTTTGTACTTTTAGAGACCATGGTGTAGTTGAAGTACACTTCTTAGAATTTGAGAGTTTATCATGAAAGGACAAGTAAATTAGTGAAAAAGAATCTTAATAGACATAAATGGGTTTAAGTTTGAATGTCAACATATCTTATCTTATTATTGATGTACTTATTAATTATTATACACTCAAATACAATCTTTATTATAATGTAGTAAAAAGATAATTAAAACTAAAAACTATGTAAAAATACTAAGACAACTTAAATAACTCTTGTATGTGATAGTTTATGTACACTCCAAGCTCATCGGAATGAATTTATACCTTTACATTGTTAAATGATTTGATCTCATATATTGAATGTTAGTTCATTCAACATTGAAGGAAAGTTGTTTAGCAGTAATAAATTACCTTAATCATAAGTGGCTTCTAGTTTGAATATCAACATATCTAATATTCTCATTTATTAATGTGAAAGTGCATCAGATTACTTAAAAAACTTTTTTAGATGACATTTTGCATACAATCCAAGCTCTTCATAACAAATCTACACCTTGACATTATTTGGTGTTTTGAGCTCCTATAATATATGCTTAGTTAGGGAAGACATGAACTTTGATAATTACCACTTTTTAGTAGGTACAAAGTGACAAATTGATATTTTTCTATCTTATAATTCAAAAGTGATACTTAAGTGGATTGAGAGGAAGGATCTTGTACAAAAATCACTCTACATAGTCTACTATGTTTCTATTGTGATTGACATAGTAATAGGTGTACACTCAAAAAGGTGCACTTCTCTACGTCCTTCTATTTAAGGGATCTCATGGATTAAGATCCTCAAATGCCAACCTAGAGCTCCCTATTCATGATGTGAAAAGGGTATAAGAATGAATGAAATGGCTCTCAAATGAGCATAAGAATGCAACCCCTTGCAAATACACCATGAAACAGGATATTCCAAGAAAAGATAAAGGATGCTAATGTCTAAGAATCCACATGCAATGCAAGTTAAACTAAGCTATAAAATGAGATATGAAATGAAACTAACTAGCAAAGTGAGAGTATTACAATCCTTCTAATTAAAGTAGGTGTGTTACTCTAATGCATAATAGGAAACTATACTAATGCAACATGATGCTAAGCTACTATGATATATGCAAGTGAGAATATGAGGCCACAAGCTCTTCCAAAGCTCCAAGAGTACCTAGAAAAACCTATAGCATAACAATAGTACAAAAGAGTGGATGCAAGATGAGAAGAGAGCTCCCTCTTTTAACAAGGTACAGATGGTGCAGATCATGAAACAAGAGGATCTAATCAAGGGTGAGGAGTTTACTTTTGCATGATCCATGTGCACAATCATTTCCACCAATCACAAAGAGTTGACTTTTGTGTCTCCATGTGAGACAAAAAGACTTTCCTTTTATTTTTAAAGTGGGAAAATGATTTTATGTGTGCAACTTAGGATAAGAGATGAATGAGGTCTTTTATTTAATAAAAGGGGGACATGTTCCTTTTAATTAAGTAATAACTTAGGATATTATGGTCAAACTATAGGATAAAATCAAATTAATTAATTTTTGATGATTTGATCGAAATTAAAAATTTGATAAATGAAGCAAACATGTTGAGAAGGGGACTAATAGTGTAGATGACCATTTTTGGGTGATTACAATAGGAAATGTCAAATAAAAGAAATATCTCAAATAATTAATATTTTAATGTTAAGGCTATAAATTGAAAACAAATTTTGAAATGAGATCTCATTTGCTATTTTTAAATAATATTACATTTAAGAATAGAATTGGTATAAATCAAATAATATTAAAGTTGAGAATTACATCAATTTAAATAACTAATATTTACACAAGTAACAAATTATTAGGTTGAGCATAAATATGGAAACTTTTTAAAAATAAAATGTCTTTTCTCTTTTAGCATTTAGATATTGTTGCCCATTTTTGGTACACATGGTTTAAAATGGTCTAAATTGAGCCTTGTCACTATTAGAAATTCCCTTGTCTCACTCATTTTCATCATATTCAAGATTTTGTGTTTTAGATGTCCATTCAGATCAATCATCAAAAATCAAGTGTTCTTTGGTTTGTTTATGTTCAGTCAATCTCTTGGCCATCAAGTTATCAAGTAAATAGTCCTTTATTACAACTATGATGTTCTCAACACATATTGAACTTGTGCACTTTTACTCTTTGTTTCTCGACCTTTTTTATGGCTTGATTGCAATGTTGACCAACTATCTTTGCCTTGTACATGACTAATTTTTTTGTAGGAATAGACAATATCATGATTGTCTTTAGGGTAAAAAATATCCCCCTTTGGCATTACTAGAAAAAACATTTATCATAATAAAAAATTGAACATAACAAAATCTTCGAAACATTTAACTCCCCCTTAAGGTGTGCTCCATACCTGTAGCTCGATCTACATGTACTATGTTATAACTTATATTTTCAAAATCTTTTCCAAAATCTTTTTGTTTAGCATTAGATCAATAAATTGTCTCCTTATTACTCCAATTCCATTCCCCCTTGTACTTGAGCATAAACATTTCCCCCTTGTTTTTGTCACTCATGTCAAATAGTGACATTTAACTTTGGATTGAGGATTATACCAAATGCATCCAAAAATAGTTTTTGTAATATTAAGATAATTGTCATTGTGTTGTCCCATTTTTTCTTGAGTGTCTTAAGAACTTGTCTATATATCTCTAATTTTTGTGCTAAGTATGCCATATTGTCGGCTATAGATAAATTTCAACTTTGCATGAGGTCCTTAGCAATCTATAGATGTCTTTGCATCACCTCCAAATGAGTTAATATTAATTCTTGAAGAGATGTGACCTTTGATCTTGTCCTGCATTCCTCATGCAATTTTTTTGATTGATTTACCTTCAAAAATCTAATCTTTGAAAAAATACTAAACTAGAACTTGGGTTTATGTTTGATTCCTTACTAGTATTTCGTTGATCGGCATCAATCTTGTCCATATCCTCCCTAATTTATTTGGTGAATATGGGGACATCACATAAGTTAGTAAACAATGTGTTTACATTATGCACTAACTTTTCCAATCAATAACCAAAGTGGAAAGTTCAACTTGTTTGAGTGTAATTTTAGTTGCTACTTTCTCCATCACTCTATTCTCAAACTTTCTCTCTAACCTCTGCATCAATTTTTCTTGTGTGTCTATGTTAGGATCAATGAGTTTCTCAACAATATTAACTATTTTTTCTATAATGGGGGCCTTTTCATCTAAGTTTTCTACATCAACAATCTTAAGAAATATATCTTTAATATTATAAAGTACTTTTCTTTTTTGATGCCCTCTCCTTAGCTCCTCTTACTTGGTCTTTCTATCTTAAAAATCACTCAGTTTCCTCAACAATTAAATTAGATGTGTTCCAATTAGGGATCACAATCTCTTCATCAAGAGTAACTAGCTTACTCTTCATAGTCAATGGAGACTTCTTCTTCTTTTTCTTTAATGTTTTTTCCTTGGAATCTAGGGTGTTGCAACTTGACATTATTTGTTGTAGCCCTTGTGTGTGGACTTCCAAATTCTTTCTAAGTATCTCCTCTTTGGCATCCTTGATGTTTTGAGTCTCAACATCTATCTTTGTCTTCTTAGGCTTGTTCTCCTCAATACCACCAAATTGTTGTATAGATTCATTCTTCTTATCTTTGTCATCGTTTGTTTTGAGTTCACTAGTAGAACTCTGTTGTCCAACCCCTTTTTCTCTCTCATTTAGATGTCCTAAGGTAGTCATTCTATCACTAGTAGTAGATTTATCTACTTTGTCATCTTGACTCTTAATTTTCATCATTCTCACCATTTGTATTAACATTCTTATTGCCCTTTTTGGCATCATCCTTCCATTATTTCCTTTAGGTGTTATCATCTTCATTATTCAATTGACTCTATTTCTCAAATTTACTAACATCTATGTCTCCTTAGGTATGATCTATATTAGAAAGAGGAAAAATAACGTGTTGAATCTACCTTATGTGTGCTCTCCTATGTACTAATATTTGGATAGTGATTTGGATTCAACAAGATCTCATACTCTAACTTGGATGGTAGATCTTCATCCATCGTCTTTGGTTCGGTCAACATATGACCTTCACTCTTGCTTTCAAGTTTAGCCATGACACTTTCTTCATATGGCACATCCTTGGTTGGGATTATCTTTGATTTGTCTTCAATCACAACTGTGTCAGTTTGACCTTCACTTTGTTGAACCATGTTGTGAATTGTGTTTGCAAGATATTTTGTTTCATCATAGATGTTTTCTATATTATTCAAGTCTACATTTTTAGGTTCATCTTTCTTATCCTCATCTTTCTTCTCATCATCTTGCATCAATCCATATATCTTCTTTAATATAACTTTACTTTCTTCCACTACATTTTCTTCTTTGATTTTCAAAATCAAGAATGATCTTCTTTTAGGAAAAAAATTGTCATTATAGCCACTCAAATCCTTTAAAAAAATTATTTCTTACTTTTGGCATAATTTAGGCAAGTGTGCCTTCTCTAATTTGTCTCTTAGTCATCAGTATATACTTCCATTTTTTATCTATCATACCATATAGTTCATTAGGTATCATGTGGACTAATTCTAATGTCATATACTTGAAATTTCTCATTGTATAAATAACTACTTCTTCAATTTTATCCTTATCTACTTTATTCAATTTTTCATACTTCACAAACTGAAATCTAACCATACCTACACTCTCCCTGATATTGTCACAAATCTCATCAATTCCTAAGGTGGCTTATGGACTATAATTCTGAAGTGATTGGTGTCATCTGACTTAGTCCATTCTTCATCATCATCTTTTCAAATTATCACCTTTCTTCTCTTCTTCTTTGTGACTTTTCTTGACTTGACCTCTTCTATGATACCTTTTCTCTTTTTTCACTCTCTTTCCTTGAGCAGGATTAGTAAATTTAGCAACTCCTTTCTAGCTTGGCCTCTTCTGCAATAGATGCCCTTGTCCTTAGTCTTGTAACCATGCCAATTGTTAGGGTAGGCTTTGTGACCTTCTTCTTGTGTTTTCTTCCCTATGGCTCAACAAAAACTATTGATTTCCCTTTACCTTCAACCTCTTCTTCTTTGTTACTTTCCTCTTCATCACTTGACATGTCTTCTCCTTCACCCTCAATGACTTGCAATGGTTGTTCTTGTTCCACACCTTCTCCAAGTGCTCTTTCCAAACTATTTATCATGCCTTTCCTGTTCTTATTCATGTTGGAAACATTTATTTGCATTGTGATTTTTTCCTTGGCAATCTCATATATGTCAAATGGCTTGGCATATTTATGAATAGGTTCATCCAATAGTGTTTTAATTGTTGTAGTATCCTCATCAATGTTGATTTCATTGCCTAATGGCCTTAACCATATTATTCTTGGGATAACTGCTTGTATATATGTTTTGTTTGTGTCAACTAAAAAATACATGTCATCATAATACTTGTCAACTAAGGATTTGGGGATCCTTGTCCCATTTTTTTATTTTCTACTTAAACTCCTCAAAATAACCATCCATTATTTCTTCAAAAAATTTACCCCATTGATCTATTGTGTGACAAGCTTCTTCTTATTCCAGGTTACATCTCCTATGGTAGGGAAATAATTTTGAACCTAAAAGAAAATGTAGATAAGAAGAGAGCCAAAATTACACATACTATTCTTTGCCTTCCTAATTCTCTCTAGGTTCTTAGCTAATTGCTTCAATTGTAGGTCAGCAAGGTCATAAGTATGATTCTTCTTCACTATCTTCCATGTAACATCCACAACCATAAAAGGAATGTCCAATCAGCTAGACTGGTAGAACTTATGCGCAATAACCCTAACAACAAAATCAATCTTTGCATCTATAATGGTTGAAATTGGCATTTTGGATTTGTTTCATTTTTCCAATGTATTAGTCCCAATAACCTCCTTTCTTTGGAATTGAATGAACTTGACCTTGTTCATAACAAGATAGCTAGTGTCACGGTGAATGATCTTCTTGATAACCTTAATAGATTCTCTTTCTAACCATAACTTTATTTTATGGACTCGACTCAACACAATCTTTATCCAATCAATCTTGAAAACCCTAGGGAAGTTTAGGGCATGAGTAATCCCTTTCTTGGCAATTTTCTTATGTTCATCCTTTAGTCTTCCATCCACACACAACTTTTCATATGCATTTTTTAGTTCAAAACTGCCAACCTCACCAATCATGTACATGTAGCATGATCTCACATCAAGGATCAATATAACTTCCAGTGGGATTTAAGATACGGCACCAAAAGAGTCTCCCTTTTATTCAATCTCAGGGTATGCCATAAATTTAAGTGGATTACATATTTCATTCCTAACAAACTCAACATTACTAACCTTAGTTGCCTTCAATTCCCTCATCTTCTCTATAACTAATGAGCTAGATGCCATATTCTCAATTAGGGTTTGATCACATGGAACTCTTACTTACTTGGCTACAACACAACTACACGCAAATCTACTTCCAATGGCAACAACACACACTAATATCATCTCAAAATTACTTAACCACTCAAAAAAATAGCTTAGAATCAATTTTCTCTTCAAAGTTTGAATGCAAAATGATCAAAATGAATGATAAATTTTTCTATATAAGTCAAAAATGTGATTTTAGTGCCTCATTCATGTTTTGCACCTAGAGTGGGTGCATCACAGACTATCTCAACCACTATTGTGAAACTCAATAATAACACTTCTCAAAATTCCTTCAATTTGAATTTTGCCAAAGCCATGACTCGATCATTGTTAAACAATTTGCTCAGCTACTTAACAATTTTTTATCTTTAATACTGACACTTGACCATTAATGATTTTGCTATTTAGTATCCAAATACATTCACTTAGTTGATATTGTTAGTTCTTCTTCATACTACGAATATGTCCTTGTGCATCTAATCTTATGCTCATTTAGACTTTCACACTTTCAATCTTAGAACTAATGTATAATTTGACAATTTGAAACATAGTTCCATACTTACTTCTTTATTTTAGTTTGTGGTGGTGAAATCATTTGATCTATCAGATTGGGTGATCACAGCTACTTCATTTGAATGGTGTGTTCCCTCAAAATTCTTCTTCTAGGTTTGATTCATCTAGCTTCTTACTTCTTTGATGCTAGGTTTTGGTTTTTCATTGCTTCTCTTCATCACTAGGTGCTGATGCTTGGTTCCTATAGTTTTTGCTTAGGTGATCGACCTTCTGACAATGAAAGAACACTGTACCAAAGTTCTTTCAATTTCCAAATCTTCCTCTAAAATGTGTTATTGTACAATTTTTTGCAATATGTCCATTCCTGTCACATAATTGACAAGTGACTGAAGTATTGTTATCCCAATTTATCACATTACCTTGCCTAGTTGCATTGCCTTGTCTTTTAGGTGTCCAATTGTGTTTTACATTAGATCTAAAATCTTGTGCATTGTGACCATGCTTCTAACATGTATAGAAATAACCTTCAAATATAGATATAATTGTTGTCTTACTAATCTTTGATCTACACTCATATGCTTATTGTCCATACATGTGACAATTAAAGATCAAATTTAGGCTTAGGATTCGACTTACGAGTTTTTCTCCTACAAACATTTGTTGTATGACATAGCTTTCCACAATGATAGCATGTAGGTGTATTGCTCTTTGGTTTCACATTCCTTTGTTCTTTGTTCTTTTATGAGTCACCTTACTCAGTAAATTATAGGAACTCAGTATAACCTAATCAATTAGTACCATTAGTTCTTCTTTATGCTTTTAACTGTGCATCAACTATTTGCATGCTCTCTTCAAATCTCTTCATTAGTTCATTGGTTTCTTTTTTAGATCTCAAATCATTTATCAACTAATTATTTTTTGATCTCAGGTCTGCAATCTCTTCCACCTTGCTAGCAATTCCATGATTGGCACTTAATAACTAATTGACCATGTCAAATTGATTATGTGTAATCCTTTGTATTTCAATGACTCTCTCATCAAGTCTTGTAGCCATTTGCCTCTTATCTTCATCAACCATTTCCTTAGCATCTTCATATTTTATGTTTTTTTCCATGACTTCACATAGTCGTACTGAATCCATTTCATGTTCTCTCTTTAAGGCTCTTACTTCTTTATTCAGATTGTTGTTCTTTTCCAATAGATTTACAATTACTATATCAAATTCGCTAGATCTACCTTCATCACATATTCCTTGACTACTTTCTTCTTGGTATTGTGTATCATTTTGTTGGATTGCCATCTCCTTCCTTCTTTTCAAGGATTTCCTTAGTTCCTCTTTTCTAACCTTAACTTTTTCTAATGTAATTTGCAAATCAAGCTTCTGATTTTTAACCTTGTTTCCTAGTTTGTAGGCTTCCATCTCCAAGACCTTTGACTCTCAAGTGGCTAGACTTCTTTCTTGGAGAACTAAGCTCTGATACCTCATGCAAGAGCACCTAACCCTCCACTCACCATGAAATGTTCATTTTTTAATATTTATGAGTTCTACTCAAAGGCATTTAAGCTTAAGAGACATTTTTAATAAGATAGTCATAGTTATTCAATAATTTGAGCCTAATTGTAAGACCTAGTCCCAATTTGGTACTTTATAAACCACGGGTTTTGACTATGGTCAAGAGGAATTTATTAGATCTAGCATAGGATAGGAATGTCTTTAGGTTTCTAAACATATTCTAGGCCCCTAGGGCACAAGGAAAAGGTCCTACAAGTGTCAGATTGCACAATTTGTTAAAATTGAAAAAAGCTGCTAAATGCAACAAAAAGTTGTTTGACAACTTTTGCAAAAAGTTGCCAACTTTTGTTAAAACATCCCCCAATAGTCACAACCTTTGAATTTTGGTTGGGATGTTTGGGCAAGGACTTAAAATAGCCCTTTCAGGTAGGTAGAAGTCATACATTGTAATTTTTCCTTTCAAACCAAATAAAGATCCCATTTTTCCTTGAAAAATGCTACAATTTTTTAGTGTACGAATTGGAACATGTGAATAACCTATTGTTCTAGAATTCTAGATACCATAGTTGATCGATGTGATTGATTTGAGGGTCTAAAGTTCTCTACAACTCATGTTATTGTCAAATCTTTCTCAAGTGTACCAAAACCCTCCTTTTGGTGGCCAGTTTCAATAATGAAGCCCTAACTTGCATTCCCACATTGAGATTTCAAAAACACTTGGTAAAATGCAAGTTAGGAAGTTGTATTATAACATACCTAAAGGATGGAAGATGGAAGTCAAGGCTTCTATTTTTTTTTTCAAGCCCTACGCCAAACATCTCTATGTGTTTGGTATAGGACAAAAGGTATTAGAGTATTGCAAGTGTGAGAGGGAAATGTGGGCCTCTATGATTCACACATACTTCAACATGATCCTTATCTAGAGAATCGTTCTAGAATGAACATGGGATTGTTTATCTGAAATATCCAATAGGTCAATCTATTGCCTCCTAACTAGAATGATTTTGTTGATTTCTCTCAAATCGAGAAGCTAGCAACCAACTATCTAGAATGAAGGATTTTATCTAAGCTAGATGATATGCAATATTAAGCTAGATGTATGCAAGTAAATTTAAGAACATAAAGAATAGATTAATCTATATGTATGCATGATTAATCTATATGGGATTGCAAATATGAGAGTATTAAGATAAGAATGCAAGAACAATGAGTAATTATTTTAGCATAAGTTTGATATAATTCACTTTCAACCTTATGTAATGAGGTATTGAGAGCTTCTTAAATAAAATCCTGAGATTGATCAATGATCAAGATCAAATTGAATGAGTGGTCGAGATTCGAAGAAGATTTAGTCAGAATAGAAAGTTTCCTTATGAAAAAGAAGTTAACTGATTGCTTTTGAGTGGAATAAGGAGTTAATTTATTTAATTCGTTTTCTAATTTTAATCCACTCAGAGTTTCCATTTCTGAACTAGAGAGAGGATTTGGAGAATATATTTAATTTAATAAAATAGAATATGACCTCATAAATGCATAATCTTAATTAATTGAATAATTAAACTCAATAATTAAAATGAGGACATATTTAATTCCTTAATGTGTATTTTAACAAAATGGGTAAATTTAATTTAATTAAAGCACTAGGACTCAATACTTAATTAAATTAATTAGTAGGTTTACCTTTGCTAATTCGATTAGACTTGGGAATTAAATAGAGTATGTAATTAATGCAGATTAAGGATTTTCTACATTTGACACTTAGGTCAAGTAGTGATTATTGGAATTTAGATTTTCCTAGTAAAATATGACTTTAAGATTGATTAATATACTAGAATTGGTTTAGCATGGCAATGTGCCAATTTTGGGGAATTACATTTGCCCCTCTTTGAATGAATATACGAGCAGCATATTTGATTCAAAGAAATTAGAAGTATGCGAATATAGACCAAGAAGTGAGATTGGTTCCAAAATTGATGATATAGAGACCAATTGATAATCTTTTTAAGGTTATCTCCAGAACAAAGCTTAACCTCAGGGAATCTAGATAGAACACCTAGATACCGAGATTGATAAGCTTTTTAAGGTTATCTCCAAAATGATGCTTAACCTTAGGGAATCCAGATAGAACACCTAGATACCGAGATTGATAAGATTAAAGTTATCTATAGAATGAAGCTTAACCTTAGGGAATCTAGATAGAATGCCTAGATACCCAAAATATGGAACAAATATTGTCAAACTTCACAGAATTGTTCCCAGCACAAGACTCAATTCTTAGGAGTCAAAGTTAGACTATCCCAATACCTATCCATTAGAGGCTAATAAGATCAATCACGATTCATAGAATTATCCCTAGAATGAGGCTTAATCCCTAGGAGTCAATGTTAGACTATTGTGATACCTATCCATTAAATAGTGATCAAAAGAAAGAGCTTAGAATTATCCCTAGAATGAGGCTCAATTCTCAGCAAAAGTTAGGATTATCTCCAAAACAAAGCTTAATCCTTAGAAAGAATTAGAATTATCTCCAGAATAGAGCTTAATCCCCTAGAATCTAGATAGAACACCTGAAGACTAGGCCATAAAATATAACAAGACCTAATCATGAGTCATAGAATCATCCCCAAAATGAGGATTGATCCTCATGAGTTAGGGTTAGAATGCCTCAATACCTATCTATTGAACTATGATAAGGATTGTTATAAGTGTAATCAATTGATCAAAAGATGAGAAATATGACATATGATGCCAGATAAAGGGAACAAAAATGCCCCAAGTGATGAGATTCCCCTAGCAATTAGGACATGAGATTCAGATTGAGTTGAAACTAGTTTTGAAAGATTCAATGATGTAATCATCCTACCCCCTTTGAGAGTAAAATCAAAAGGTGACACACCAAAATAGTGATACAGAGCAATATATTCAAAGATAAAGATGTGATCAAAGATTTAGAAGAATGTAGATCAGATCAGAAGAGTCTAAAGAAAATATGAAGTTGATTTGAAGTGATTTCAAGGTCCAAAAGACAAGGTTTGACCAAAGTTGACCAGACTTGACTTCTTCCAAAAATGTTGGAAAATGTGATTTGAAAATATTCCAAGATTCACAAAGTATCAGAAAGATGGATTGCACAAGTGTTCGATCACATCGATTCCAAAATTTTAAAATGCAATTTTGAGTTGTTTAAGTGTGTCACATTTCAAATTTGATCCCGAAAATGAGTTCAGAGCAACCAAATTAGCCAAGGGGTAATTTTAATGCCAATCAAAGCACTTTGAAAAATTAGGTCAAAACTTATATAAGGGCCCAAAAGGTCTTTTTCAATTCATTTGTACATTTTGCCTTTTGTGGAAAAGAGAGCTCTTAGGAGAAAGATGGTTGTCCCCATGTGTTTGCATCAACTTGAGCATTCAAAGCGACACAGCCAGTCGGTGAACTATGAACCTCTGGTGAGTCATCAATTATCCTTGCATTTGAACTTTTATGCATTTTTAGCAGTTTTTTTAGGGGTTTTAAGTTTTCCAATGTCAAATCTCACGCGAGGATGTTATTCTTCACGTGGTCTTGAATTGCCTTTCACATGAGGAAGTTCCAAACTGGTACTTCTTTGCCAAGCATTTTGGGTTTCCTCACAAAGAAGAGACCCATCTCTTGCATGAGAAGCCCTAAACATGGTTGATTTTTTGCTAAGTATATTGATCTTTCTTGCACAAGGATTTGATTCCTCACGCAAAAAAGTGGTGTAGTTTAGAAAATTTTGTGTTTGAAATTAGATTTTTTGTTGATTTTTCATGCTCTCATTCATTATTTTTGCCTATTTGATAGTGATCGTGTTCATGTTGTTTCGTGTGTGCAGGTTAGCTTTCTTGATGTCACTTTTAGATCACATTATCCTCTCTACAGAGCATTGATTAGATAGTTGGATGATGCCAACAAGGAACATGTTGACACTCTAAGACTTTCATATCTTTGTAAAATTCTTGCATTAGTGGTGAATCACAGTTTACTAATAGCATTGGTTGAGCATTTTCATTTTGAGACGAACACCTTTCACTTTCCTGAGGGAGAGATGGCCATCACACCAAAGAACACCTATAGAATTCTTCACATATTGTTCCATGGACTGCGAGTAGTGTATGACACAATGCCACAAACATGTATAGAGGCACTGAGGGCCATTTTTTAGGAGGACCTCATCATGGGTAGATCCATCACATGGGATGAGCTAGTGTATACTTATGGTCTCACCCAAAGGTTGGCAGTGGTACTTGGGATATTCATCAGCTACTTTATGATGGCCGATAGAGGTCAGCATGGTTTAGAGTGTAGATGGGGGTGGATTAGTAGATGCCAGATGTGCCCGAGTGATATAGATGGGGTTAGTGCATGCTAGTCCATATGTACCACGAGATGCATGAGATTGTATATCATGAGAGGAAGAACATGGCCACAGGGATCTATGTTCTTCAAGTGTGGGCATGGGAGTAGTTTCCCATAATGAGGCCCATCTTTGTTTATGGGAGGTAGGATCTTGAGCCTTCCATATGCAAGTATCATAGACAGTTGACCCAGATATGTCTGGGTAAGATTGAGCAGTGGAGAGGTCGATAGGATGATCTAGTAGCAGTGGTATGGAGACCATGGAAAGAGACTAAGGCATGGAATGATGCCTAAGTGGAGCTAGGGTATATGATTTCTTCTCCAACACTGATTGGTCACTCAGTCCAAGTGATTGAGAGATTCCCATTGACTCGTGTGTGGTGGCAGTATGGTCAACTCTAGGATATCCCATAGGAGTATTGTACATATGCTCACTTTGCCACAAACTTGGATTGTGGGTGGTCTGTCAAATTAGACTAGGGTCATTCTATGATCAATGTGTGTTCCCTTTTTGTGACATGGTGGGACTATATTACAGGAGTAGCAGATGAGGGGATGACTCCAACTTACCAAGTGCATTTTGTGAGTCATTCGTCCCCTCATTTCATAGACCCAGTAGGGATGGGTATGCTAGTACAGCTAGTGTAGGCACCTTAGTTGCCGCCACCATAGTAGCCATGGAAGGAGAGACCTAGGTAGAAGACACAATAGGTTCATATTCCTCCTTGACAAATGGGAGATGATGCAGCTGCTGTTGGGAGTGCAATAGGATAGAGACATCCTCATGGTGAGATGGGCACCTTGGGAGCTATTGGAGGAGATACACAGAGGCCTTGTATAGAGAAGTAGCCATCTTAGTAGGTAGAGCATGGATTGGGTGATGAGGAGATGTAGGACTAGCCTGCTCGTGAGCCATAGGGCTGAGATACCCTAGCACAGACCCAGGATGCCCTAAGGAGATCTAGAGATTGAGTGAGGACAACACAACAACAATTAGAAGAGGTTTAGATATAACTCACTATTGGAAATACAAGGATACTAGAGTGGGATCATGAGATCCATAAGATGCAAGAGAAGATGGAGTTAGAGATTCACTCATTATGAGAGCAGCTAGAGTGACAAAAGGATGAGATTCAACTCCAGTTAGCAAGAGCAGCGGATTACTATGTGGTGTATGTTACAGTAGTGCCAAGTAGAGTAGGTGTCATGATTCTCACAATATGCTAGAGAGTCAAGAGGTGCACGAACTCTAATTAGATCAAAGATGCCTCCTCCTCCTCCACTTGGAGGTGAGGGAGAGGGACAAAGTTAGCTCATTTTTAAAATTTTTCTCTAGCTATGTATCGATTAGTGTGCTAACATCATTGTGTATGATTTTGAGATTGACAACACTCAAGTAGCATTCAATTTTATATCAATTATATAGTTGGCTCCACATATATATGAGATTTTTTATTCAAGTATCCTATTATGTGTCATCTTTTCCCTTTTGTAGTTTTTCGTACATGAGATGTTTATGATATGATTATGAATGCAAATTTGATATGATGTTTGAATGTAGTGTAGATGAAATGAATCATGAAATTATGTGTATGAAATGAAAAATTTGGATGAACTAACAACTCACGCAGTGTTCCATTTTGTTGATAGTGATAGGCATCCCATGAAGATTGAGAGGACGAACCAACAAACTAAACACTTGTATAGTCATGAAGAAATTTGATACTTTGAAGAAACCAAACAATCCCTCATCATGAAGGATCCAAGTAAATCAGTGATTGAACCATGTGCTTATGCAATGCAATCCTACATTCGATGCAACCCTAGGTCTAGTTACTGACTTCATAAAAGTACCATCACTAAGTGTTTAGCTAAATCCATAAATGTCATACAATTCCCATTGACATTGCAATTATGGTAGTATGAATATGACACATGTTCTAGTTTTGTTGGGATTAAATGTAAGCATTCAAGGCACAAGAAGCCAAAATAACCAGAACATTTGTCCCTTTTGATGTATCAAGTGAACATAAGCATCAAAGCATAAATGCTAGGATGAACAGAATGTTTCTTGCATGCAAACACACCAGACACACAAGAGATCTTTCTTATGCTAAGTAATCAATATGTATTATGTCCACAATGACCCTTGTGTTTGTAACCTAAGACAAAAGTGTGCTAAGCATACTCATGGTGACCTGTACATCCACTTAGTAGGATGAGTATCTGTATTTATTGTAGCATAGAGAATTCACTCAAACAAGCAAGGAGAAGAACCAACCTCACTAAATTATCCATATAAAAGGAGTCGAGCTACACATGACTATCAAATATGAGATAGAGGCTCTTATAGTGGACAACCCTTTTATATGGATGCTTCAAATCATTGGAGCTAAACCAACAAATAGAAAGCAAAGAAAAGATCATTCCCCAAGTCCTCACTTATCTAATCAAAAGAGACATCATTGAGTTGCTTGAAGAGAAAAGATAAAGCGAAAAAAAAATAGAACAAGAAAAGGAAAGCTTAGCATATCCCAAACAAGTTCAATATTTTTAGTTTAGTTTCTATGTTATAAGATTTATGTCAAGTGTTGATGTTCAGAACATATGTGAAAGAAATCTCTTTAGTAGGGTGACAATAGTAGACGAACACAATTAGAACAACTAGTGATTGAAGTCAAAGAGGAATCTTAAGTAAGAAGAACCTTAGTAGGAAGTTGAGTGATAGTAGACAGACGTAGTTAGAAAAACTGGTGACTAACTTGAAAGAGATCTTCTTTGAGAGGAAACTCAATAGTGACACAAGCAACAGCAGGCAAATGCAATTAGAAAATTAGTGACTGACGCGAGAGATCATCTGTGAGCTAGGAATCTCAATAGTGATACAAGCGACACTAGGTAGATGTAGTTAGAAAAATTGGTAACTAATGCAAAAGGTCTTCCATAAGAGGAATCTCAAAAAGTGACACAAGTGATAGTAGGCAAATACAATTAGAACAACTAGTGGCTGATGCAAAAGAGATTCCTATGACACTATAGGGTGTTGCCCCTGAGTTATGACAAAATTCAATCCATAGATGTATGAGTGAAAGCAACAAACTAAAATAGGAAAGCAACTATACAAGGAGCCAGAAGATGCACTATGAGATATAGCATTTGAAAAAAGAGGTGCCTATTTACCAAGTTTTCACCTTCTTAGCAAAGATTCTTTTTTTGCTACCATGATGCTTGTTTGCTAGGTTTTCATCAATGACACTTTTTTTTGTTTTTCAATTTTTATGTTATTTTTCTCTTTTTGATTTTTTTTTTTGTGTTTTTTTTGAAATTTTCACTTTTTTTTGGTATTACCAAGGTGCCTTTTGCTAGGTTTTCACCAAGATAATGATATTTTCAAGAATTTTAAGTATGTACAAAGAGCTTTTAGAATCATGTCAGTTGTAGAACTGCTTCAAATGGAGAGTGTTGATGGGCTCCTTGAGAACCTCTTCCTCTGTTGTTGAAAGTTGGTAAGCACCAAATCCAAACATTGCACTAACTATGTACGGACCAAGCAGTTGGGTTTGAACTTCCCTTTCTATACCCATTATTGTTGATTCTTAGGGTTTTCTCTCAAAATGAGATCGCCCAGTTAGAAGTCACGTGGCTTAATTTTCTTATTGCAGCTTCTAGACATATGTTATCGATAAGCTCAAAGATGATTGCATGCCACTTGTCAACATTCATCTAACAATTGTAGCTCCTAAAGCTGAGATATTTTGTAGTTATCATTAGTAATGAGGCCCTTCATAGAGATTCTCAAAGTAGGAATCTCAACCTCAATTGGAAGTACAACATCTGCTCCATATACCAAAGCAAAGGATCACCTTATTGAATGCTTCTACTTGACCATTACCCTAAGGGTAATAAATAGAAGACCAATGTTGCGTGATTCTAAACTTTTTGCACAACTCTTTAAGATATTTGTTTTTAAACTCTCCACTATTAGTAATGATGGAGGAAGGTAGACCATACCTACATATGATGTAATTCATAATGAACAGAGCTACATTTTTTCCATTCACTATAGAGAGAGGGACTGCCTCTACCCATTTAATGAAGTAGCTTGTAGTTGTAATAATGGACTTATGTCCATTTGAAGAGGATGGGTGAATCTGACCCACAAGATCAAACACCCATTGTTGGAATGGCCACAACATGATAGATGAAATTAGCTCCCTAGTTGGAGCTTGAATCAGAGTTCCATGGACCTGGCATTATTTGTAGGACTTGGCATATTTGATTGCCTCTTGCTCCATATTTGGCTAATAGTAACTGTATATGAGAAATGTTAGTATGCTAATAGAAACCAACTTTAAATAAAGCTTCTACAAACTAAACAAAATTCATAAACTTCAAGATAGACTAAGATGAGCTCTTAATTGAGAATATGAGCCATTAATGGGCTCTCTCAATGAGAAGCTCTCTTTTTGAGTAGCTTTGTCTAAATAGATAGGATGTATGCTCAAGCTTTATGCTTCAAAAAGGGCTTCAAATGGAGTTGGAATTTGGGTGTGAGTGTATGGTTTTGATGTAGAATGGATTCTCAAAATGGAATTATGACTTTACTTCATGGATTGTGTTATTTTGCAAAGGGGAAGGATCCAATTTATAGGCAAGAGGCTTGAGGGATTGAGGGCTAAGATGCAAGGATGGGAAAAAGCTCATGGAGGGCTCAAATTGCATGAGAAGAGAGCACATGGATTGTGCTTCCTTACAACCAATCAGGGAGTGACACATTTCACAGGGTGAGAGGATGGAAGAAAGGGGAAGGATGAGTCAACAAAGGAGGCTCAATGGGATAAAATCTTCATAAAGACCCTCATAATGGCTTGTAAGAGCAATAAAAGGGCTTGGAAGAGTCATTTATGGCCTAGTGGGCTTCATAAAGTTTTATGGTTGAGATATTTTGAGGGAGATGAGAGAAATTTTGACTTGGGCTTGATTAGGAGGGTTTTAAGCTTGCTTAGGATTGTGCAAATGATTAGAAGATGGATTAGGATGGTTTAGGATTAGCTTAGGGATAGGCAAGTGGATGACATTTAATGAGGGTGGATGAAGGAGGAGATATTTGTTAACTTTGGCTTGGGTTAGTAAGTCTTAATCCATGTTTAGAGAATGTGACCAGGTTAGGAGGGGATTAGGATTAGGTTTAAAGACATCTTCTAGAAGAGCCTAGACTTTGGATGAGGATAAAGACTTTCTAGAATAGTCTAGAATTTCCTAGGATGAGGATGAAGACTTTCTAGAAGAGTCTAGAACTTCTTAGGATGAGGATAAATTAGATTTTTAGGAAATAAATAAAGTTTTATTTATTTCAAGGGTTTGGGTTGAGGAGATATTTATTAAAAAAAAAATTAATAAACATGAGGATTAATATTTAATCTTAATTAAATATTTTGAGTTGGGGTTAGGGGTAGAAAATGATGGGATTAGCCTTTAATCAAAATTAAAGAAGGATTAGAAGGTTTTGAAATATGTTAGTGGTCTTAAGGAAATTGGCCAAGTTTTGGGCAAAAAATAAATTTTTTATTTATTTTGGGTTTTTTGGTCAATTTATTAATTAAATAATTAATAAATAAGGAAATAATGTTTAAATAAGATTTAAACATTTTTGGGAGGGATTCCTTAATTAAATATTTTTAATTAAGATAAAGGGATTTAATGGCATAAAAATAAATAAATTAATTAATTAATTAATTAATTAATAAATGATGATGTCATCAAGAATTTTTTAGAAAATAAAAATACTTTATATTCTAAAGGTTTTTAGGTGTCTACAGTAACCATCTCTAATAAGTTTATGAGCTAGTGTCAAGCCATTAGAGTGAGATCCACAAATGCCCTCATGCACATTGATTAATGTGCATTTGGACTCATCAGGTTCTAGACACCTAAGGAGTGTTCGATCAAGACCTCTCCTAAACAAGTCGTTGGCAATAATAACATCGTGTGAAGCACTATGGATAAGGTGACATTTTTCATTCTAGGTTAGATTGTCCAAAAAAAATTGGTCATGCAAGTAAGAGTATATATGGTGGTAGCAAGATGAATCATGTCCTACAATAGAATAGAACATCCAGGATTCACAGGAATTATAGGTAGGGTACAGTCACATCTCCACTAGGAATTCATGTCAAAGATCATTCTCTAACATCTGTAACATGGAAACAAGAGTAGCCATTACATTAGTCAATTTATTATTTGCCTAAGTAATTTGTTGAAAAGCGATATGATAAAAATATTTCTTCAAGTCATCCACCATGCATTTATAAGGTATCAATTTCTCATCCTTCGTCTAATACACATTGTTGACCTGGTTGATTATGAGTTGTGAATCACCAAAGATATTCAATTCATCAACTCTCCATTCAACTGCAATCTTCATGTCATTAATTAGGGCTTCATATTCTGTAATATTATTTGTACAAGGAAAAAAAATTTGGTACACCTTAGGCATTGAATACTTCTATGGTGTTATGAATAAGAGCCTAGTACTAGATCCCTACTATGTGGAGGAGTCGTCAAAGGACATCACCCAAGTTTAGTGTGTTAGCATTAGAATTGATTCATCAGGGAAGTCAATGTTCAACGGAAGAAGACTTTGCAATTGTGCTTTTGCTAATCGATCAACAATTGCTTGTCCTTTGATAGCCTTTCTCTCAACATATTGAATATCAAACTCACTTAGTATCATGACCCACATAGCTAACCTTCCTATTAGAGCTACCTCATTGAGTAAATATTTTAGTGGATCAATTTTAACAACCCGTCGTGTAGTTTGAGTGATCATGTAGTGCCTCAAATTTATGAGAAGCAAAGATAGCTACAAAGAAAGCTTTCTCAATGATGCTATAATTCATTTCATAAGAAATTAGCATGTGAATGAGATAGTAGATAGCTCATTCCTTGTTATCGAGTCTTCCTCTTCACAAAGTGAACCACTTAATGTCATCACTAGAGGGTAGTCTAAAGTGGTTGTAAAAGTCACTCACGATCCTAAAAACACATCATCTTCTAAACAACCAACTACTTCCAGGATCTCCAACTATGACCTTGTCAGCCAACTGCAACATACCCTAGCTCAAATTTCCATTTTTGAGTTGTTAGAATTATGACCTTCACACAAGGATATCCTTGAAAAAGATTTATATTCTACCAACGTTCCCACAGATATTGATGCAAAATGATTCCAAGCTATGGTGAACCATATTTCTTCACCTCACTAGCTCACCTTTTTTGAAGAAGATGGTCAAGCTCTCAGTCATCCCCACAATCTTGCTCTCCATGTCAAAGTCCAAATCTTGCGTACTCACATTTGTTGAGTCTTGATAAACAATGGTGCAAGGTTGAACATCATTTCCTTCAATGTGATCCAATAGTTGGGCATGTCTGAATTTTCCATTCACCCTAGGTGCAAGATCGCTATAAAATCCTACGATGAGGTCGAAAGACCTTCCAAAGGTCTCATTGTACATCCAATCAAAGTTTTTCCAATTGAGAAGGATGTCATTTCTCAAATCCTAAACATACCAATTGCATACAATTGATTGTTAGGATGACCATGGATTCATGACATGCAAGTAGTACCCTCTATGTACCATCAATGCATCAAGTTCCCTTTTAATGGTATTGAAATAGTTGTCCCCAGTGACAACTCAATGTCTATCAACACATTATCTATGGCAGAAATACTAGTTCCACATAATCACTCTTCTCATGAGCTAACACCATCCTTTACAAAGTGTGAATAGAAATTGAAGCTAATGAGCCTTAGAATGGACGAGTACACTCTAGACTCGATTGTTGTTGTACCTATTTCTCCTCGGTCTTATGGGAAACCTTCTAGAAAAAGAAGCCTTTTGCTTCTGTAATGACTCTTTTTGACATCTTTGTGCAATCCTTAATTCCCCAAAAAGCAAAAAAAGAACAACAAACAATTAAATATTGGATTTATAGGGAAGAGGAAAATGTGGAAGAAGTCACAGTTACTACTCCCATCTCTCCTAAATGCTATGGAAAAGGATAAAAATTTCTCACCAAGATGGGCTATCAAGGCCATGGTTCCTTAATTGGTAATAAAAAAGCTCTAGTTGAACCTTTAAATCATACTCAGGGTCATGACACTCAAGCTACTGTTGGCCTAGGTTTTGGGCTAGAAGATGAAATACCGACATTTGATCGAAGAGCACCCATGTCTAGAAAATTAGAGGATGATGATCCTCCCTTTGTTGCTGCCACTTTGCAAGATGAGGACTTTATGCCAATAACTTCTCTCCTCTGGGGAGAAGAAACACTAACTACCAATAATGGTGTTGAGCTTCTAGTTCTCAATAGCTGGATCAAGATGAATCTGACCATGAAGACATGAATAGGGGATAGATTAGACAAAATATTGCTCATTTAATTGCTAGATATCAGAGTACATATTCTCATGGATATGAATGGGAAAGACTATTAGATGCATCTTGTGAACTAGGAGTAGATGTCATTCATGCCTATGCAACCCAACTGAATGTATTCAAAGAGTCTGATATAGGGTTAGATGAGTTTGGCTTGCAACATGCTTTAGTGGATCACACTAGTCCTCTAGGTCTATTCTTGATTTGGACTCCTTTGCAACGTTCACTATAGCGCCAACTTTGCATGTCACCAAAGATGATTCTTTTCATATTAATAACCTTAAAGCTTCCATATCACTCTCATTGATTCACCCTAATCTCATAGATTGGTCAATTCAAAATCAAAGACTTGAAATACTGTCTTTTCAAAATGACTATGAGATCACTTGTTACCTAAATGTCATTGAGCCCATCACTTCTTCCACTAGTGAATCTATGACTAACATGACATAATAAAATATCAAGTACATCAGTCATAAAATTAAAAGAAAAAATAAGCAGTCAGATGAGAAAAACCACATTGTGGCAGTATCTGAACCTAAAAAAAGTAAAAATAAAGATGTATCCAATGGTGAAAACCTCCTTGACGCACTTGCAGATGAGGTACTTGGTAGTCTACCAAGCTATTTTTAGGATAGATCTTTGGTTCTCATCAAACCTACATAGCCTATCAACTTGGGGTCAGAGAAATCTCCTAAAATTTTTAATGTGGCTCAATCACTATCAACTAAGGAAAAAGATAATTTTTCCAAATTCTTTCAAGACAAGAAGATCAATTTTTTATGGGCGTACTCAGATATGTTAGGGCTTGACACAGTTCTTACCATGCATCACTTATCTATCTCTCTTGGTGTAAAACTTGTTAAACAAAAACTGAAAAAGATGTATCCATATGTAGCCCTATTAATCAAAGAAAAGTTGGAAAAAATCCTCAGTGAAAACTTTATCAGAGCTATTAACTATGCAGAATGGATTTCCAACATTGTACCTGTACCTAAACATGATAAATCCATCCAAGTTTGTACTAATTTGAGAGATCTAAACAAAGCATGCCCCAAGGATGACTTTATGCTACCAAGCATAGACATGATAGTGGACATGACGACAAGGTAAGAAATGTACTCCCTCATTGATGATTTTTTTGAGTATAACCAAATTAAGATTGCTCTAGCTGATCAAGAGAAGGCAACTTTTACATGTGCCTGGGGTACTTTCTGCTAGAATGTCGTGCCCTTTGGGCTGAAAAATGTTGGTGCTACTTATCAATGAGAAATGACCACTATCTTCCATGATATGATACATAAAAATATGGAAGATTATGTTGATGACACATTGGCTAAATCTAGAAAACAAGACACACATCTTGAAGACCTTAGTCTAATATTGGACCACATGGAACAATTTCAACTTAGGATGAACCCAAAAAAGTATACCTTTGGTGTCACATCTATAAAATTTCTAGGCTACATTATCTCAGCAAAAAGCATTGAGGTCGACCTTGAAAAGGTCCAAGCTATCATGGAAATACCTCCTCTAAGAAATATCAGTCAACTTAGAAGTCTGCAATCCATAAGAAGATTCATTTCTTAGTTGGCCAATAAAGCTCAATCTTTTAATAAGAATTTGCATAAAGGTTCTAATCATATCTAGAATGATGAATGTTAACAAAGTCTCAACCAAATCAAAGGGTACTTGGCTAAACCTCCAATTTTGATGCCACCCATTTCTAAGAAAACCTTTGATTTGATATATCTTAGCTACAGCTTCTTCTCTAGAAGCATTGTTAGTCCAAAGTGATGAGACTAGTAAAGAAGGGGCTATATATTACATCAGTCAAACTTTGGTAGCTTATGGAATGAACTACACCAGTATTGAGAAATTCTGCCTTGCAGTAGTCTTTACTTCTCAAAAACTCCAACATTACATGTTGGCACATACAGTTCACCTAATTGCCAAAATTAATCCTCTAAAATATTTGTTGAGCAAAGTTGTGCTTAGCGGTTGTCTAGCTAAATGGATGGTGATTCTTTTTGAATTTGACATTTAGTACATCGAGTGTAAAGCCATCAAGGGGTAGCATAGTTTACCAATAGGCTGATTTTCCACTAGAGGATAAAACACCCATGCAAATTGAGTTTTTTGGATGCCACAATTATGTACATCACTAAGAGAACTTGAAAAATGTTCTTTGACTATTCTCATACATAGAATTGGGCTGAAGTAGGTGTTTTTTTTATTTCCCCTCATGGTTATACAATCCAAAAATCCTACAAACTCTTATTCCCTTGCACAAACAACATTGCAGAATATGAGGCATTAACAAATGGGATCAAAATGGCTCTTGAATGGAGAATCATTGAATTGCACATCAATGGAGATTCTTGGCTTGTTATAAACCAAGTGAATAATGAATATCAAATAAAGGATGACAAGTTGATACCTTAAAAGAAGTTGATAGATACTCTAAGGAGCTATTTCACTTTTGTGACATTCCAACAAATTCCATTCAGCATAGCCAATAGCACAAATGAAACCATCTTTCAGAAGCTTTTCTAGTTCAACTTTAACAATTAATGTAACATGAGGATGCATTTTCCTGAGTTTTTTTTTTGGCTTATTTTACTTCTGGTGCAATAGATAAATGATGCATTATGAGATCAGGATCCAAGCTTGGCATGTATGAATAGTTCCATGCAAAATTAATCTTTTTCTCTTGGAAGAAAGCAATAAATTCCTCTCTTTCTTCTACCGGTAGAGATTGTGCAAGGTGTATCATATGATGCTCTTCCTTTGTTCCCAAGTTGATCAACTATGTTGATTCTATCAACGCTGATGATTTTTCCTTAAAATGACTAGGAAGTGAATCAAATATCTCATCTTTAGGCACCTCTGAGAGGTTTTCACCTTTAGAAACATATCTTATTTTTACTATTTTTGGTTTTGATTGTAATCACCTAAAAATGGTCATCTAGACTATTAGCCCCCTTCTCAACATTTTGGATAATTTAATTAATCATTTACCTAGACCAAATTGCTAATAATCAATTAATTTGAGCATAACTTATAGTTTGACTATGCTATCCTAAGTTCATTATTTGATTAAAAGAACATTTCCCCTTTTAATTAAATAAAAGACCCCATTATTCTAACTCACTTAAAGTGCACACATAAAGTTCTTTTTCTATTTTTCAAATTAAAAGAAAAGGCTTTGTAACTTTTGTCTTATATAGGAAGTCAATTGGTATTTTATTTGTTGACTTGCTTGTGCACATGGATCACTCCTATTTTCAAACTCCATCATCCATAATCGATCATCTTGACCTTGATCTCTATCATCTGTATGAATTTAAAAGAAAGATTTCTCCCCTTGTCAAATGATCCATCCACCTTTTGAACATTCTTATGCTACAGGTTTTCTAACAGGTTTCTTTGGAGCTTTGTCGAGAACTTCTCATTCCTTGCCTCATTCTATCATCACCATTACATACTAGTTTAGAAGCATCTAAATGGTAGCTTAGTTCTTTTATTGCAATAATCTAGCTCACATAGCATAATTAGCTTGGATATTGTAATACTCTCATCTTGTTAACATAGCAGCATTTTTCATTTCATACTAGTTTGGTCTACATTTGTATTGCATTATTGAGGCATCCTTTGTGGACATTAGCACTCTTGCATCTCATCTCTAAGAGAACCTCCCATTGCATGGCTTACTAGAAAGAAGAGCATTCCTAAGGCTCAGTTGAGAGCCCTTGTATTTGAATCATACTATCTTGCACTCTATAGATAGGGAGCTCTAAGCTGACATCCAAGCATTCCAAACTCATGGAATCACTTGGATAGAATGGTTTAGAGTGTGACACATTTCTAATGTACATTTTTGGCACCCACCATGGGGTAGAACACTTGGTTTTTTCCTTTATCTATTTTTTGTTATATTTTTTGCATGTTGTCTGCACTTTTTTTTTTGTAGTCACAACTTTTGGGTGATATTTTGCCAGTTTCGTATGACATTTTCGTAACTGTAGTGCGATACTTTTAAAATAAAGTGTCGCATGATAGTATTGAACTCTATCACTCTACTCTAGTATGTTATGTCACCCATCTTAGACAGAAATATCGCATAGAAGAAATCTATTGTACTCATATATTAAGAGATATTATATGACAGACTTCCAACATAAACTATTGCTTGGTCCAAACTTGCTTGTTGATTGAGTGATTAGATCAATTTCTTGATTGTACTTTTTGTTTGCTAGATTATTGCATGGTCTATAGTGGTTTTACAGAGGTCTATTTGTAGATTACATGTTATTTTGAAGCTACCTTGTGGGGCTAACAGTTATGTTTGTAGGTTGTTACTTTGAGATGTTTTCCTAATTGCCTTTAAAAAATAATGCATGTCAAAGCTTGAAATGCACAAGGGCTACTAAAAATTGTTTATAGGGCTACCCAAAGCATTAAAATCCAAACTTGTTTGTATTTCCTTTATTTCATGTGTGGCAATATTACTAGTTGTTTCATTTCCATAGGCACACTAAACTTGCAATTAAGGTTCTTTAGTGATAGGAGAGTATGCTTTTCACCCTTGTGGTGAATCAGAAATCTTGACTTGCTTTTGGATTTTGAGAGTAAGGGGATAATTGGATCTTCTTGGTGTGTTTGGGGGAAGCAATCAAGATAAGAGAGTATGCTTTTCACCTTTGTGGTGAATTGGAAATCTTGACCCTTGAGAGTGAATTCAATCTTTGGTAGTTAGAATCCTTTAGAAGGCCTGCTCTTGGACAACATAAGATGAATAACCCAAATGGGGATAAGATAATACCTAGCTCTTCCAATCCACTATAAACTCAAGTCTATCAAGGACAAAAAATCTTAGTAGAGGTATTGTTTATCTTTACTTAGTGTGATCACTTGTGGGATTTCGACCATGAGGGGATCACTAGGCAAGAACACTTAAGGTGCTCTTGTGACTGTGAGGTCTATTACCCACTGTAAGTTGGGGTGCCCTTTAATTGGGTACAAGAGGAACATTACTAATGGAAGCCCTTTCTAAACACTCTAAGTTAGTAGCTACCCTATTTTTTCACTCAACTTCTTGGTACAAGGATCAACCCTAGTGGATTACCCGAATCACCCCAAGATGTTACACTCACCATCTGTGTTTCCTTGGTTGTGCTTATGGAACTTCCATGATAAAGCCAATATATCTTGTGGGAAACTACTTGGTGTGAGGTGAAGGAGCATCAAGCATGAGCCAAACTGTTAAGTAATGAACTATGACTCTAAGGTAGATTGCTTGGCTAATTTTTTTGAATGTTTCAACCTCTCTTAACATTCTTACAAATCAAACATCTTGATGAAATTGGTAGGAAGGCTAGTTTGATATCACAAATGCATATTGGCAAGCTTTTTTTTTACCCTTGTTCAATTTTTACTCAACACAAACTAAAACCTGAAAATGTCTGGCCCAAAAACTATCTGACTATCAAATCAAAACAACAAAATTGGAGTAAAAAACTTGTCCTTTTTTTACACAAAAATGGTACTTTATCACATATTCTTTGGAGAAATATTGCATGATAGTTTTTTCAAAAATGTGTCACCCTACTGTTATAAAATATGTCACCCTGTTATGTTGAAATTTGTAGTCCCTCCCTATGTGAACTATCACTCAAAAAAAAGTGTTGCACGATTAGTAAAAACTATTTCGTATGATATATTATGTGTCCTACTATCAGCTGGGTTCTAAAAGAATATTGCCTGAGCCTTTTTTCTATCAAAATAGAGTTTGTGTTCCACTTTATCTGATCAAAGGTCTTGTCGGTTTAGTTCTTCCTGGTCCTAGTTGCACATCTATATGTTAGGCATTGTCCCAAGTTGAAAAGATGGGTTTAGTCCATCAAATGTAAGTCTCAAAACATCATTGATGATCACTTGTTGAAATCTTGTTACCATTCTATACTAGTTGTTTTCTATTAAGCTTCTTGCTTGCTCACTCAGCTCGAGTCACTAGTGCTATAAATTCTTGAACATCTTTGACAAGACATCTATTCTACCTTGACAAGTGATTATTCTTGAATATAAGAGCTTCAAATCTGAAACACTTCTCTCATCTTATTAAGTAAAGACACATCCTTACATGTTAGTCATAACTAGGTTCCGAGTTAGTAACGATAGTCATTCCCCTTTCATTTTCAAACAATTAGAGACTCCACCTAGGCATCCTCATGGACTGTTAGAATTACAACAAGAAAGGTAAAATTCTGAGGGGGGGAGGGGGGGGGTGAATCAGTACTTTAAACTTTGACCCATAAAACATTCACTACGCATCCATCTCATACATTCGATAAGTAAAATGAAATACCATGTAAAACATGTACATATAAAGCATGTAAACAAGTAAACATTCACACATATATGACACCAGATATGATTACCCAGAAACCCTCCAATGAGAAGGTAAAACTGGGGTGGGGATGACACCCACAAATATTCACTATTGTAGTAATAAAGTTTATCCAATGAAGGTTACAATGTTTGATTATGAGACATTATCTACACTATGAAAGGTTTTTCATGTTAAAAGCTTACACAAACTATTAGGTATTACCCTATTAAAGGATTTCCACACCTTGTTAAAAGTGTGTCTTGTTAAAGGACTTTAACTCATAATAAAGTAAACATCTTGTTAGAGGATTTCAATACATCCTATTAGGACTATTTTTTTAAGAGATTTAATTGATTCACCTATTAGAATGTCTTAGCATTGATCCTGTGGTTAGCACTTTGTTGCTCGAATACAAATCACCTCTAAACTTATGTATTCTTGATCCTTCTTGATCAAATGTATCTCTGTTGTTTACTATTTCCTTCCTCTATTCTCCTTTAACTAATTTTGCAATGCAATTTCAATTCATAATACCTTGGTCACCATGAATGTCCTAGTTTGTGCATGCAAAACTCTCCTTGATCATTCATTTATTCCCTTTCACATAGAAAGTTTAGGGTTTGTCCTCCTTAAGAAGACCTAGGTGACTTAGGGTTAGGTATGAATCAATGGCTATGATTCATCGATATTATCACTTAAACCTTCCCTTTACCTGATTAGATGCATGTAATTCATAGGGATTCCAACTTAAGATTTGTTCTTATCACCAAAATATTGTAATTCAATCTATAAGTTGGCTCAAAAAGGGTTTACCTAGTAGTTTGTGCTAATATAAACAACTATGACAAAACTATGTTACTTGGCATCTAAAGTCTCTAATTCTTGGCATATACTATTTCTATATTGTGACTCAGCATGTATTGCTTACTCAACTCCTAAATCACTTGGCATATACCGTCTACTTGACACTTGAGTGACTTGGCACTCACTATTGACTCGACATGCTCTATCTTATACATGTTGTGCTTAGCATATAGTACTTGTTTGGCATGAACTAAGTAAATGACTTAAGTGTATAGACACTCACTAGTCAAAACCAATCTAAGATCAACACAGACAACCTTGTGTGGAAGATCCCAATTTTGGTCAAGCAAAGACAACCAACATTCAACACAATCCACTTTACAATTTTGAGAACCCATTTGGAACACCCTTTGACACACCCATGGGTGAAACACTTTGACCAGCATGCATCTTGATGAAATCAAATGCCACTTAGAAGAGAAAACATGTAAAAATGAAAGACTTTTGGAAATTTTCCATGCTAGGGAAAGAGCAGATCAACAAGCTGAAGCTAACCATCATACGCATAATGAGGAAACTAGAGGAGACTATTATCGCAATCCTTTTGACCAAATTCCCATTGGTGGAAACAATGGCAATCACACACCTCCAAGGACTCCTAGGGTCAACATAGGAGCATGTCCATCACCACCTAGAAAATCACAATCACATCACAAAAGTAAGGATGAGATCACTAGTGAAGATGTTGTAAGATTTCAACAAGATGAGCTCGCTCAAAAACTGATGCTAAAAGCTTTAGAGAAAAATGGGGATCAATACTTCTAGTGTATGGAAAAAAAAGGATGGAAGCTCCCCCAAGATTTTTATGTGCAATGAATAATCCAAAAATGAGAGCTTACTGAGGCTAAAATCTTGAGAGAAGAAATGCAAGAACTAAGGAAACAACTTACACAATTGCAAACTTCCAAAGAGCCACCTAAAACTTCATTTATTGAATCAATATGCGCTCTTCCATTTGATAGGAATTTATACATGCCTCCATTTCCTAAGGATATAGATTTTCCTAAGTACGACAAATGCAATGGAAATGGTGACCCTCATAATCATGTGAGGCATTTCTATGCTATTAGCATGGCTTTCATGCATGAAGACTCCTATCTTATGCATTTGTTTCCTAGAAGTCTATTAGGGCAAGCTATGGAGGGGTTCACAAAATTGATTCCCCCTCTCAAAATTTGATGAGCTTGCACAACACTTTATCCACCAATACTCTTATAGCATTCAACATCCTATAACTCTATTAGATTTATGCCAAATTAAACACAAATAGGGAGAACATTTTGCAACATACCTTCAATGATGGAGATCCCTATACTCTAGGTACCCTCAGCAAGTTCCTGAAACTGAGAAAATTGACATTTTTGTCAACACGCTTGTACTTGAGTTATACTTTGGCTTAAGAAAATAGTTGTTCACATCCTTTAATGCAATGGTTGAGAGTGCATATCACATTGAAGATGTTGCTATCAAGAAGGGTTACATTTTTGTGAACAAAGACAAAAAAAAAATGGAAATGGAGAAGATAAGGGAAAACCTTGGAATAAAAAAAAATATGTTGTCAATGATAGAGTAGTGGACACTCCAAAGACCAAGGAACCTTTGTTTAACCTTTCTAGTGCTATCTATGCTACAAAATAACAAGAAGGTTTGAAACCAAAAAAATATGACAAGAGCTCTAACTTTACCAAAAAATGACGTGTTTATACACCAATGGTTGAGCCTTAAAAAGTGGTCTTAAAAACCTTAATTGCAAACAAACTGGTTACTTTACCAATTAATTCTCATCCCTATGACCCACCTGTCAAACTCCCATAGTGGAGAGAGGATCACATTTGTGGTTATCACTGAAGTAAGGGTCACAACAGTGAAAAGTGTTCCAAGCTCAAAGACATAATTCAAGATCTGATTGAGGTTGGTAAAGCTATCACAAATGGCCTCATTAAAAATTATGACCACAAAGCATTTAAACAACCCTTGCAAAAATATAAGAAAGGTGCAACCTCCAAGGCTCCTAAGAAGAATCATGATGCCAAGATTAGCTATGCCTATGCTGAGACAAACAATGTAATATGCATGCTTGAGCTTGTTGAGTATTTGTGCATGGAAAGTTCTAATGATGACAACTGAATTGAGGATGAAAGAGACAAGGTTGTCCTAAAAATGAAAAATTCTCCCCAACACCATAATGAAACTAGACCTAAGGTGATACTTTGAGTGGTCAGTCTTCCTCTTCACAAAGTAAACCACTTAATGCCCTCACTAGAGGGCAATCTCAAGTGGTCCTAAAAGTCGCTCATGATCCTAAAAACACCATCATCTTCTAAACAACCAACTACTTCCAGGATCTTTAACTATGACCTTGTCAGCCAACTGCAACATACCCCAGCTCAAATTTCCATTTTTGAGTTGTTAGAATTATGCCCTTCGCACAAGGATATCCTTGAAAATGATTTACATTCTACCAACATTCCCACAGATATTGATGTGAAATAATTCCAAGCTATGGTGAACCATATTCCTTCACCTCACTTCCTCACCTTTTCCGAAGAAGATGGCCAAGCTCTAAGTCATCCCCACAATCTTGCTCTCCATGTCAAAGTCCAAATCTTTCGTACTCACATTTGTTGAGTCTTGATAGACAATGGTGCAGGGTTAAACATCATTTCCTTCAATGTGATCCAATAGTTGGGCATTTCTGAATTTTCCATTGATCCTAGGCACAAGATCACTATAAAATCCTAAGATGAGGTCAAAAGACCTTCCAAAACTCACATTGTACATCCAATCAAAGTTGGTCCAGTTGAGAAGGATGTCATTTTCCAAATCCTAGAGATACCAATTGCATACAGTTTATTGTTAGGATGACCATGGATTCATGACATGCAAGTAGCACCCTCTATGTACCATCAGTGAATCAAGTTCCCTTTTGATGGTATTGAAATAGTTGTCCCTGGTGACAACTCAATGTCTATCAACACGTTATATGTGGTAGAAACACTGGTTCCACATAATCACTCTTCTTATGAGCTGACATCATCCTTTACAAAGTGTGAATAGAAATTGAAACTGATGAGCCTTGGAATGGACAAATACACTCTCCACTCTATTGTTGCTTTACCTATTTCTCCTTAGTCCTATGGGAAAACTTCTAGCAAAAAGAAGCCTTTCGCTTTTGCAATGACTCTTTTTGGCACCTTTGTGCAATCCTTAGTTCCCCTAGAAGAAGAAAAAGAAGAACAAACAATTAAAGATTGGATTTATAGGGAACAGGAAAATGAGGAAGAAGGAATAGTTACTACTCCCATCTCTCCTAAATGATATGGAAAAGGATATAAATTTCTCACCAACATGGGCTATCAAGGCCATGGTTCCTTAATTAGTAATAAAAAAGCTCTAGTTGAACCTTTAATTCATACTCAAGGTTGTGACACTCGAGCTACTATTAGCCTAGGTTTTGGGCTAGAAGATGAAATACCAACATTTGATCAAAGAGCACCCATGTCTAGAAAATTAGAGGATGATTATACTCCCTTTTTTGCTGCCACTTTGCAAGATGAGGACTTTATGCCAATAACTTATCTACTTTGGGGAGAAGAAACATTAACTACCAATAATGGTGTTGAGCTTGCACTTCTCAATAGCTAGATCAAGATGAATCTGACCATGAAGAAATTAATAGGGGATGGATTAGACAAAATATTGCTCATTTAATTGCTAGAGATTGGAGTACATATTCTCATGAATATGAATGGAAAAGCCTATTAGATGCATCTTTTGAACTAGGAGTAGATGTCATTCATGCCTATGCAACCCAACTGAATGTATTCAAAGAGTCTAGTATAGGATCAGATGAGTTTGGCTCACAACATGCTTTAGTGGATCACACTAGTCCCTCTAGGTCTATTCTTGATTTGGACTCCTTTGCAATGTTCACTATAGGGACAACTTCACATGTCACCAGAGATGACTCTTTTCATATTAATAACCTTGAAGCTTCCATATCACTCTCATTGATTCACCCTGATCTCATAGATTGGTCAGTTCAAAATCAAAGACCTAAAATACTATCTTTTCAAAATGACTATGAGATTGCTTGTTACCTAAATGTCATTGAGCCCATCACTTCTTCCACCAGTGAATCTATGATTAACATGAAAAAATAAAATATCAAGTACCTCTGTCATAAAATTAAAAGAAAAAATAAGTGGTCAGATGGAAAAAACCACATTGTGGTAGTATCTGAACCTAAAAAATGTAAAAATAAAGACATATCCAATGGTGAAAACCTCCTTGAGGCACCTTCAAATGAGGTACTTAGTAGTCTTCCAAGCTATTTTTATGATAGATCTTTAGTTCTCATTAAACCTACATAGCCTATCAACTTGGGGTCAAAGGAATCTCCTAAAATTATACATGTGGCTCAATCTCTATCAACTAAGGAAAAAGATAATTTTACCAAATTCTTTCAAGACAGGAAGATCAATTTTTCATGGACGTACTCAGATATGTTAGGGCTTGACACAATTCTTACCATGCATCACTTATCTATCTCTCTTGGTGTAAAACTTGTTAAACAAAAACTAAGAAAGATGCATACATATGTAGCCCTATTAATCAAAGCAAAGTTAGAAAAAATCCTTAGTGAAAACTTTATCAGAGCTATTGACTATGCATAATGTATTTCCAACATTTTATCTATGTCTAAACATGATAAATCCATCTAGGTTTGTACTAATTTAAGAGATTTAAACAAAACATGCCCCAAGGATGACTTTCTGCTACCAAACATAGACATGATAGTGGACATGATGATGGGGTAAGAAATGTACTCCCTCATGGATGATTTTTTTGAGTATAACCAAATTAAGATTGCTCTATCTGATCAAGAGAAGGCAACTTTTACATGTGCCTGGGGTACTTTCTACTGGAATATCATGCCCTTTGGGCTCAAAAATGCTGGTGCTACTTATCAACAAGAAATGACCACTATCTTCCATGATATGATACATAAAAATATGGAAGATTATGTTGATGACACATTGGCTAAATCTAGAAACCAAGACACACATCTTGAAGACCTTAGTCTAATATTGGACCATATGGAACAATTTCAACTTGGGATGAACCCAAAAAAGTGTACCTTTAGTGTCACATCTAGAAAATTGCTAGGCTACATTATCTCAACAAAAGTCATTGAGGTTGACCCTGAAAAGGTCCAAGCTATCATAGAAATGCCTCCTGCAAGAAATATCAATCAACTTAGAAGTCTACAAGGACATTTGCAATCCATAAGAAGATTCATTTCTTAGTTGGCCAATAAAGCTCAATGTTCTAATGAGAATTTGCATGAAGGCTCTAATCATATCTGGAATGATGAATGTTAACAAAGTCTCGATCAAATCAATTGGTACTTGGCTAAACCTCCAATTTTGATGTCACCCATTTCTATGAAAACCTTTGATTTGATTCATCTTAGCTACAACTTCTTCTCTAGGAGCATTATTAGCCCAAAGTGATGAGACTAGTAAAGAATGGGCTATATATTACATCAGTTGAACTTTGGTAGCTTATGAAATGAACTACACTAGTATTGAGAAAGCCTGCCTGGCAGAAGTCTTTACTTCTTAAAAACTCCAACATTATATGTTGGCACATACAGTTCACCTAATTACCAAAATTGATCCTCTAAAATATTTGTTGAGCAAAGTTGCGCTTATTGGTCGTCTAGCTAAATGGATGGTGATTCTTTTTGAATTTGACATTTAGTACACTGAATGTAAAGCCATCAAGGGGTAGGCCATAGTTGACCAATTGGCTTATTTTTCACTAGAGGATACAACACCCATGCAAATTGAGTTCCCAGATGCCTCAATTATGTACATGAATGAGAGAACTTGGAAAATGTTCTTTGACGATTCTCATACACAGAACGGGGTTGAAGTAGGTGTTTTGTTTATTTCCCCTCATGGTTATACTATCCCAAAATCCTACAAACTCTTATTCCCTTGCACAAACAACATTGCAGAATATGAGGCATTAACAAATATGATCAGAATGGTTCTTGAATGGAGAATCACTGAATTGCACATCAATGGAGATTCTCGGCTTGTTATAAACCAAGTGAACAATGAATATCAAACAAAGGATGACAAGTTAATACCTTAAAAGAAGTTGATAGATGCTCTAAGGAGCTATTTCACTTTTGTGACATTCCAGCAAATTCCTAGAGCAAAAAATAAGGTTGTTGATGCTATGGCCGCTCTAGCACCTATCCTCCAACTACAAGAACATTAATCATGATTTGAGTTCCTAGTTGAAGAACTATGTCCTCCCACCTATGATTCCTTAGATTACTAGGTGATCTGCACTATTGTAGGTCATGATTCCTCTCGCTATGTGGCTATCTTCTCTCACTTGTGTGATCAGGTTATTCTTGAAACCCTCATGTGTAACCAAAAATGCCAACTCATTCGCAATGCTTCACATTACACTTTGGTCTCTAGTGACTTGTATAGGAAGTGTCTAGATGGAACATTTCTTAGGTATTTAGAGCTCAAAGAGTCTGAAAAGGAACTCGTTGAAGTCCACAATGACATTTGTGGGGCACATTCTAATGGCCTTGCACTTTCTTAGAAACTGCTTAGGGTGGGTTATTACTGGGCAACCATGCAAGTTATTGTTTTTTGTTATGCTAAGTCTTGTTAGAAATGTCAACTTCATGGAAACTTATTTCATGCTATTGGATGTGAGCTAATTTCCTCTGTGACATATTGGCCATTTCAACAATGGGCCTTTGACTTGGTAGGCAAAATTCATCCTAATTCATCTAGTGGTTACAAGTTCATCATTACAACAACTGAGTATTTTACCAAATGGTTTAAATTTGTACCACTATTTGCTGCTATAGACAAACATATTGCCCTCTTTATACTGAACCACATCATTTGTCGTTATGGTTTTCCTTCCTCCATTATTAGTAATAATGGAGGAAAATTCAAGAACAAGGACCTCAAACAACTATTTAGGAAATTTTGAATCAAAAAACATTGGTCTTCTATCTTCTACCCTCAAGGGAATGACCAAGATGAGGCCTCCAACAAAACATTGTTGAAAATCTTACACCACACGGTTCAAAAGTCTAGGAAATATTGGCACTTAAAGATAAATTCAACACTTTACGCCTATAGAATGAACATTCATACTCCTACAAGGTCCAAACCCTTTTCTCTAGTCTATTGCTCTTAGGTTGTCCTCACATTAGAAGTTAAGATCCCCTCCTTGTGAATCTCCTTACATGGGTTGATAACTGATGAACACCATTGATTTATGTGAGTATAGGAACTAGAAACTCTTGAAGAACATTGCAAGGCTACTTTTGATCACATGAAAACTTATGACAAGTGCATGTCTACTTAGTATAAAAAGAAAGTTCACCCTCATGAGTTTCAAGTAGGTGAACTTATACTTAGAGAGAATCCATAAAGTCAGTAGCATAGAAAGCAGAAGGGAAATTTTGAACCTAATTGGTTAGGTCTAGTGCTTATCAACTATCTACTCCTGAAGGGGAAGAACTTCCAAAGCTTATCAATGTCCTACATTTGAAGAAATTATATGCTTAGAGTCTCACTGCTTAGCTATCTTGTACATATTTATGATCCTGAAAAAGTCCTAAAAATAATAAAAAATGTCCTGAAAAAATGATCATCCTTGTGAAAACCTAGCAATCAATTCTTTGATGTATCACCAAAAAAATCAAAAAATATTATAAATACAAAAAAAATTGAAAAAAAGTCTTGAAAAAATCTGCTAAGTGGTGAAAACTTAGAAATAGGTGTTACTTGAGACCCTTGCACCTATGTCTATTAGTCTCAATCACCCACTTCACAACATATTTTCCTAGCTTGGGATTGTTTCTTTTCCTCATGTTAGGGGTACAACTGCTTAGCCTATTTGAGGTTTCCTAGTGCATTAGGGTTTCTTTGGAAACTCACAAAATAATGTTTCTCAACACTATCCCAAACTTTACATCAAGTTTTTCTCAACACTTTTTAGATAGACTTATAGTATTTGATGTCGTGATATTTCTCACTATTAGAATCAAGTCTTGAAGAAATGGCCAAGTGACTTACACACGTGCACTTAAACACTTAAACGACTAACCTATGTTGATCTTTATTTTCTTTGCATGTTGTTTATGATGATTTATTTTCTATATGTTCCCTCCCTAATAGTCTTTCAAGGATGTCATTAACTAGAAGACTGGGGGCATGGGGCATGTTTTCTTGATTTTTTCTTATGGGTATACTTTGTTTGTCTAAGGTGTTTTCGAGCATTCATGCTTGTCCTATTTGACACTTTGACTCGCAAACATATCATCCTTTACTATTTTTGCAAGACCACACTTAGGGGTTATCCTAGCACTTATGCCTTGATACAGGTGTAATCTTGCTATACTAAACTTAGGGAATCTAATCACATAGTCATCTTGACTTACATGTCTTTGATGCTTAGATTGGATTTCAACATACGTATCTGATATTGATCATATTCATATCCTCATAGTTATACTAGTGATGGTTGTATGATATCATGATGTCCCTAATAAATGCTCAATGATGAAATAAGAGTCTAAATGTTATGCATTTCTTGTTGGTAAACCACTTTACATATTAGCTTACATTATAGGTTCATTCTCTAGCATAGTTTTACATTCTTGCATATGGGGAGAGCTCTCTCTTCATCTTTTCTTAGACATGTCGGCTAACTGGTTTCATATCTTTCTTTTCTTTCTTCTAGATCATGTCTTTTTCATCTTCCTAATCTTTCGCTTCACCTCTACTACTATACTGTCATCACAAGGGGTTAATCTAAAAATTAGATTTGATCTATTCAACTGTTACATGTTTCAAAAACATAAGTCAATATCATTCAAATGAGAGCTAAACATCATACATGAGAGACATGCATGAGCATATCCACATAAGTTTCAAATCAACACATACATGAGCAAGAATTAGAAACAAAAACATCACATGAAAACTTAAAATGCTGAAACATCCATTAAAATGAGACAAGTACACAAATTTGTCGATCAAATCTAGTATCTCATATATATCACTGTGTGACAAATACATATACAAATGTGGGATCCAAAATCTAGATATCTTTCTCAAATATATATGGAGTACAATTAGAACTATCAAAGTCGACCTATGACTGACTTGCACCCTTTGTAGCTAGTGATGGCCCTGGTGGTGGATCCTATCTCCTGTCAGGTGCCTGCACTACACCCTTTGATCTCCCAACTCTCTCGGAATACATAGGTGCCTATTAATCCTTGGTGACTACAAAAATATATACACCATGATAGTATATTGCCCTAGCTATCTGTCACTCCATCTCTTGTCGGGCCTATGCTAAATCATCTCTCAAGGATCGCTCTCATCTATCCACCTTTGCTCATGCATCCACTAGCTACTAATCTTGCACAACAATGGTCACTTGCACTGCCTATAGCTTAGCATCTAGAGCCCAGATCCTCACATCTCAATCATCTCCCCCCTAGCTAGTTGCTCCACTTGTACCATCATTTCCACCTTAATGGCACCTCCTCCTCCTCCTCCTCCCTAGTGGCCCACACCCATGTCTATCTCCTGCTAGATCGAGAACTATCCCCAACCTCCATCCATCTCCCACCTCCACCTCTGCATCCTCCATGTCCCCTATTGTGGATAGGGCATTTGGCTCTATAAATCAAGGAAAGAAATGTCTCTACATATCATATACATAAGTTGGATTTTCCCTTGCATCAGCTACATCTAGGAAATAATCCCAAGGAGGTCACACCAAGGCTATTCTCTCTTGGATAGCCATTTGATAGTCCAACATAGGTAACCAGTCTTGTACCTCATCCGAGTTAAAATGAGCATAGGTAGTAGTCTCCACTAAGATCATCTATGGCTCTACAAACTAAAGCCATGCCCAACTGATCACAAATCTCTCCATGATCTTTGAGCGCCTGCCCACTAATGGTCTGCTATATTGCATATACTCTAGTTCTCAAGCATCAGATCATCTATGGCACTCTTGATAGGGCTGCCATGTGAATGTCATCAACTCATCAAAAATCTGCCAGTAATAGGTAACATCACCACTACTTGTCTATGAAGTAAATCCTGTGTATCCAAAAATATAGGGCTAGCACCACTCCCATGGTTGTACCCATGGTTAGATCACAAAAATGAGCTCACATGCCTAGATCTGTGCTAATATTGCTCAGCATGCTTAGGAGTGACACCTATGGTACACTACCTCATGTAACTCATGATACATATTGGCAAGTATAGCTAGCCCCCATGCCATCCTGCGAGGCTATGCAATCAAATCTACTACTAGTCAACCCCATCCGAGTGGGAAGCCCTTTTGGCTCCTATCTGTCACCAACACTTGAGCAAAAAGAGAGCATAATAAACATGGTAGTGGGTAATCATCCCTATACTTATCAACAAGTCACTCCCAACTCAAATGACGGTCTAAGATGGTGAATTGGTGAAACATCTACTGCATCGTTGTTCACCCCTATGTTGAGGTCAAATCATAGTACACTTGTGACATACTACCAAACTTGGCATTAGTATATCTCACATCGATATCAGAACTTGAAAGCATAATAGAGAAATCAAACATAAAACTCATTGGATCACCATGGCAAGGTACTTAGAGGATGTGATACACATCCTCTAAAGTAATCAAGGCCTCTCTGGTCAGCAAGTGAAAGGTGTTATGCTCATTGTGCGACTGTTCAATAAGCATAGTCAGCAACATATGATTTGCCCATATATGGGGCATCTGTGTAACCCATCTCAAGCCCATGCTATCTATGGTGGTAGTCTCATCATCTATCAGATACTATACAACATGCAACCCCACAACCTTGGGGGTTCTCATAAGAAGGGCTAGAAACACTATCTGCAACACAAGACATGCAAACATCAATAGCACATCAAAAAAATGATCAAAACACAAAAATTCAATGTAAAATTGCTTCAAAAAAAGCTATGTGACATTTCCTTCTATATGCAGGTGATATTTTTTTATATACTCATGCAATACATTTTTGTCATGCAACATTTGACACCGATTCTTGCGTCAAATGGGTATGCTCCATACGATACAGTCTTGATTAGCTGTGCAATAATATTTACAATGCAAAGTATTGTGCAATATTTTCTAAAGTAAATGTGTGATACTTTTTAAAATATGTCATGATATTCCACATTTAAATATCTCAAAAAAGCGGTAAAAACTTGAAAACTTACTGGTGCCTTACTAGTTGTGCAACTGACTGCGCTCAAAATGGTGTCTATGGGTCAGAATGCCTGATAATGTCATTTTCTCTCTCCAAATCACTCTGAGCTCTCCAAATTCACAAAAGACAAAATAAATTTGAAAATGACACTTGGACCTCTTTTATAGCCTTTTGACCTCATTTTGACCTAATTTTCAAACTCCTCAAGATTCCCCAAAAATTGCACCCTTGGCTAATTTTGATATCCTGGATCAATTTTTAGGATTGAAATCAAAATCTAAGTTCATCTTGATAGTCAAAATTGTATTTTAAAATTCTACCTTCTTCTAATCAGTTAGCTAACTTTTTCAGATCTAATTTTCAAATCTTCATTAGGGCATCTTCATTTCTTCATGTCTTCATCACTTCTAATTTCATATCTTCTTTAATTCACCTTTTCATGTCTAAAATCACTTTTCTACTTGATTTGACCTAATTTTCATGCTTTATCCTTCCTGGTCAACTCTGGTCAAACTGGGACATTCTGTCATTCCTTAATAGTCACTCTTTGGTTCTAATCATCTATCTATCATCTTGGGCATTTCTATATCTCAATTTTCTTATATCTTGCTCATTTCTACATCCCCTTACCTCATTTCAATTTAAATCTTGAGGGGACATAAATACTCTATCATCACTTGCTACATCTATATGTTTCTTAGGAGCATATGATTGATCTTTTCATTTTCTCTCAATCTATCTGCTTTCCTAGGTGTTAGCATTCTTCTTGAATTTTGACATTGTCTTTTCTTAGTGTTCAATACTATCACTATCAGGCTTTACATTTAGGATTTTCTATCTCCTTCTGAATTTCATTCTTCAGAATTAGATATCTCTATCTATTGCTGCCTACTTGGCTTTTGTTTTCTTTGACATAATGTGTTCCTAGATTGATCATGCATTAGTCAAAGAGGGGAAAATGGAATGACCTAAAAATGGTCATCTAGACTATTGGCCCCCTTCTTAGCATTTTTGATAATTTAATTAATCATTCACCTAGACCAAATTGCAAATAATCAATCAATTTCAAGATTATAACCTATAGTTTGACTATGCGATCCTAAGTTCATTATTTGATTAAAAGAACATGTCCCCTTTTATTTAAATAAAAGACCCCATTCTTCTGACCCACTTAAAGTGCACAGATTAAGTCCTTTTTCTATTTTTCAAATTTAAAAAAAAAAGGCTTTGTGACTTTTGTCTTATATGGGAAGTCAACAGCTATTTTATTCATTGACTTGCTTGTGCATATGGATCACTCCTATTTTCAAACTCTGCCGTTGATCATCCATCATCTTGACCCTGATCTCTACCATTTGTATGGATTTAAAAGAAAGAGATCTCCCCTTATCAAAGGATCCATCCACCAATATTGTTATGTTGCAAGTTTTCTAACAAGTTTCTTTGGAGCTTTGTGGAGAACTTCTCATTCCTTATCTCATTCTATAATCACCATTACATACTAGTTTAGAAGCATCTTGCATGATAGCTTAGTTCTTTTGTTGAAATAGTCTATCTCACATAACATAATTAGCTTGGATATTGTAATACTCTCATCTTGTTAACATAGCTACTGTGGATCCCTCTCGAAGGATCACAATCAAAGCCTATGATGATGGTGAACGCTTCTCTACAGGCATCATCATATTACCTATCAGAGTTGGTCTAGCTACTGAGAATACTTTATTCTAGGTCCTAGATATAGAAATGAATTGCAACATGATACTAGGACACCCTTTGCTTCATGCTATGAAAGTAGTTCCATCTACATATCATCAATGTTTGAAGTTTTCCTACAAAAATGTGGAGGTTACTATCCTTGGTGATCCAAATCCTTTGCATTTTTGTGCTAATCTGATGCAGAGCGCACAACAGTAAGGTGAATTAAGCCCAATAAAACTTATAAATATGGTATCTCCTATCTTATTTCAAGCAACAACCACATCGAAAACTATTTATTCTCTTTTAAAATATGCATCAAAGATAACTTTGTCTTGCATATTATTCTCTTTTTCAAACCATTGATCTAAGACTTTTGATCCAAATAGATTCTTTGAATAATCAACTCGATTCCATGAACATTAAACATTCTTCCAAAACCTGATTCAAGAAACATTAAACTTCTTCATTCAAAAATTAATGAAAATAGAAAATCACGAATGCAGAAATGAAGAATAGAACATATGAATATAGAATTTAATCCCTCTTCTTCATTTCTCAATTCCTCTTTACATCATTTGGTCTCATTCATCAAGACTCCATCTCCACCTCCCATCCAGTTACAAAATATGGCATATATAAAAGTTTGCAAAAACTTGACAACTAATTATTATAACCACTATATCTTAACTCCCCATAACTGACTCACTAACCTAGGAATGCTTCTAATGGTTCTCAATGATCGATTAGAAGTAGTTTGAAACACATAAAATAAAATAATAGCACTAACCTTATCACATCATTTAAGACACAAAAATGGCTTACTTAAGCCATACACAATGAGTAATAATCATTTATAATCTAGAAGCTTCAAAATTTTCCAATTTCCAAATGCCCCTACATCATAATCTGAGAGATGCTACTGCATACCAAGTCCCAACAAACAATGAAGCACAACCCACAAATTCTTCTAAATATGTGGATGTTGATATACTCCTCAGCAAGTCCAAGGAAAAGCTAAAGATTAAAGACAATAGGTGTGGAGAATACTTTATGTCTAAAGTATTCACCATTAGGGAATCACCAATTTCTCCCCAATCTCATGGTAAATCACAACTATTGCAAGAACAACACTCTAAGATTAGTACACAAAATGCCACTTCTATCAATGAGAATACATCTGTGTATTGAGAAAGAAAAAGATGAATAAAAACCCACTTTGGTATCTTCTAACAAGTATGGATTTGGGTTTACTATCATGTAGAAACAAGGCTATGATGGCTATAGTGGTCTTGGATGTCAGAAACAAGGAATAATTGAACCTATCACTATAAAAGGACAACCTCCTAGTTTGGGGCTTGGATTCAAACCATTATGAATAGGTCCTCCTAGTATTATGGTACCTACGTGTAAGACTATGGATGTTTTGAATGATGAAAAGGCATTTGAGGATACCCCACCTAAAACCAATAGTCCTCCAGCTTCTAAACATGACCCCAATTATACCACTAAATTAGATATCCATATATATACCTTCAACCAAAGCCTATTCAATACTGATGATGACATCCACTCATGTTATCCTGAACTATTGGATTGGGACCAATGTGGACCACCAATTTTTGATCGATTTGGCAATGATGACACTCTTATAACAGACATTGAAATATATGGAGGCATTATGAACAACAATCATATAGAAACAATTTCTCCTGAAGCGAATACATTGGCATATTTTTGGGAGTCAACTCCATCTTCTAGTCACAAAATTGAAAGCAAAGAAAAAATAACAAGCATAGGTCTCTTGGTGAAAATTGAAAGGCACCATTAGACTGTGAACAATCAAAAGCTAAGTAGGTCCCAAGGATACAAAATGAAAAAGGTGATGCCATAAATATCAGTGTTTCAGTGTTCAACATGCCACAAAGTCTTTTGCAGCTCTCCCAATCAACGTTCATGTGGGAAGTCATTGGTCTCAATCCTCCCAATCCTTCCTTATATCCAGTTGTGTATCCCCAAATCCAACTACCTAACCTATCCAACACCAAAAATAAAACCTCTATCCATCAAGCCTTTGAGCCTATCATCATTAGTGACATCCCATACAAAGAATCTTTTGACCCAATTATCCTTAGATGCCTTGATTCACAAGAGATAGACATTATCTTACATATGGTACACAATGGTATATATCAAGGCCTTTCTAATGGTTTGATGTTAGCTATAGACTCAAAACAAATCCCACATAGTTACGGTCAATCATGGATCTAGAGATTATTGAATAGTAGCACCAACAAAAGATTTCTTCTCAGCATTTGTCAGCAATGTTCTTGATTTTGTCTAAAAGTCCTAAAAAAAATCAAAAAAATGGCAAAAAAGTCATTAAAAAAGAAAAGAAAAAAGTGAAAAAAATCATGAAAAAATGGATGCCTTGATGAAAACCTAGCAAATAGGCATCTTGGCACAAAAATTTGAGTCAAAAGAAAAATTCCATCCATAAGTGAAAACCTAGCAAACAGGTACTTTGGGCAAGTACCATGGTGAAAACTTGGCAAACAGGTGCCATGTATAATCAGTTGTTGCTCTTCTATCTATCGGGATTCCATATAGTTTTTCCCCCCTTTTATCATTCCTTAATCATATCCTTCATATTGCAAGAAATCCCTGGTCCCTTATCATGGCTCATAAACTAATTAATGTCCATTGTTATCTTAACTAAAGTATCACCAGTCTGTACATACTCTGTCATTGGCCTTTGTACATAGTTTGTGTCTTCTCTGGGGGCATAGTATCTACATAGTGCATGAGTTTGAACTTGAACTAGGGACATATCCCTAAGAAATTTTATCCATTGGACCTATTGCATAACGGATTGGAGCTAACACTTGTATATGCTAATATGATCCGGAAAAATCCTAAAAATTTAACTATGATCCTGAAAAATTCATAAAAATCATAAAATGTCCTAAACAAATTCACTAAAAAATTCATTAAAAGTCATAAAATGTCCTAAACAAATTCACTACAAATTTCATTAAAAGTCATAAAATGTCCTAAACAAATTCACTAAAAAATCATAAAATGTCTTGAAATAATCACATAAAAATCATAAAATGTCCTGAAAAAATCCCTAAACATCATAAAATGTCCTAAAGTAAAACCTAAAAATTGTAAAATGTCCTGAAGAAACTAGTCACACAAAAACATCAAATATCCCCAAAAACCCTAAAAATCACAAAACCCATCAAAAATTTGTAATAAACCTTGTACATAATTATCCCTTTTGCATAAACACACACACTTTTGTAGATTGAAATTCAAAGCACTACACTTCCATGACAATCACACTATCTGAGAAACATTAATTGATAGTCAATCCAACATGTCACTATGAACCTATCAACTGAATCAACAAACCAAACTATCACATGAACAACTTGTCAAACATTATATGTAGACCTAAAACACTAAAAATAAAGTAACAATGGTCAAGAATAGCTATTGTCTCACGCTATTTAGTGAGTGATTTATTTTTTCTTTTTTTTTCTTTGATTATGTTCCTATGTCACTCGATGATATAATATGATCTATGAGAGTGGTTGAGATGGTTCATGGTCATCTTTTATTTTATGTCTGTTACAATGTACCTTTGAGAGTCTAGGGTATGTACATATGCCTTAGGAAGGATAAGGTCATTTTCGATCTACATCGAGCTTTTTTATGCAAAAGGTTTGCATTAACACTCTAGCCATTTATGCCATGATGTGTTGCATTATATTTTCCATATCAAAATAAAGCACCATTTGACATATAGTGCACTTTCTGAAAGCAAAAGTCTTCACCTCAATCTAATTGGGTATCATCTCATCTCCTCAACCTTCTATCATTCATCTCTTGATCCAACACCATGATCATGTATTCTGATACACCAAATCATCTTCATCTGGCATTCATGTATTCCTACATCATCCTACTCTATTTATCAACTTTTTGTGGCTTTCCACCTAATCCAACCCCAGTCTAACATTTGTCTAACCATATTTGACCAAATCTAACCATTTTTGATGATTTCACTCATGTTATGACATCTTTCCATCATTTTGGGCATGCACACACAATTTTGGGTCATTTCAAGTCCAATTGGGCTGATTTTGGCTCCTGATGCCTTTTAGGGCTCAATTTGCACTTTTAGAGCGTAGTTGGGCTTCCCAAGTGCACCCAGTGCACACTTGGTACTTTCATAGTGTACTTGGGCTTACCAAGTGTCCATTGGGTGTACTTTGGCTTATCAATTGTGCATTGGGCACACTTGGGTGCATTTTGGGTGTACTTGGAGTAGTAAGATGCCCAGAATTGCTCCTGAAGCCCCTATGTTGCACTCTAGGGACCATAACTTTTTTGTTTCAACTCAGATTTGCAATTTTTCAGTTGCGTTGGACTCATATCTTTTTTGTGAACAAAATGAGCTATCATTTTCATTATTTGGTCACTATAATAATTGGTAAGCCAAGAAATCACTCTTGGGCTCCTGGTTGACCCCTGTTAGGTTTATTTTGGCCCCCAAAGCCTTCTAGGGCACATTCAACACTTTTTGAGTACACTTGGGCTTCCCAAGTGCACCATGGGTGCACTTGGTACTGTCATAGCACACATGGGCTTACCAAGTTCTCATTGGGCATGCTTGGATGCATTTTGGGCCCACTTGAGGCAGTAGGATACGCAGAATTGCTCCTAGAGCCCCTATGTTGCACTTTGAAGCCCATAACTTTTACATTTTAACTCTGATTTGCAATCTATCAATTTTTTTGGATTCATATCATTTTTTTGAACAAAATGAACTATCATTTTCATCATTTTTTTATTTTATTGAGTGGTAACCCATGCAATTACTCTTGGGCTCCTAATTGATCCCGTTCTGCACTCTAGACCTCATAACTTTCACATTTTAGCTCTAATTTTTTATTCCTCAATTGCTATGGTTTTGTCTCATCATTGTAAAAAAATTGAGTTATCATATGCTTATCTTAGTTATTTTCCTCAGCAAGGACAATGTCATTTTCTATCTACATTGAGCTTGTTTATGCAAAAGGTTTGCATTAGTGCGCTCGCCCTTTATGCCATGATGCATTGCATTCTATTTGTCATATCAAAATAAAGCTCCATCTAACATATAGTGCACTTTCTAAAAGAAAAAGTATTCACCTCAATCTAATTGATTATCATCTCATCTCCTCAGTCTTCTATCATTCATCTCTTGATCCACCACCATGATCATGTATTTCGATACACCAAATCATCTTCATCTACAATTCATGCATTCCTACATCATCCTACTCTGTCTGTCAACTTTCTATGGCTTTCCACCTAGTCCAACCTTAGTCTAACATTTGTCTAAACATATTTGACCAAATTTGACCATGTTTGATGATTTCACTCATGTTGTGACATATTTCCATCATTTTGGGCATGCATTCACGGTTTCGAGTCATTCCAAGTCCAATCAGGTTGATTTTGGCACCCAGAGCCTTCTAGGGCACAATATACACTTTCATAGTGTAGTTGGGCTTCCCAACTACACCTAAGGTGCACTTGGTATTTTCATATCACACTTGGGCTTACCAAGTGTGCATTGGCTGCACTTGGGTGCATTTTGGGCACACTTGGGGCAGTAAGTTGCCCCTCTCAAAGCCCATATGTTGCACTCTGGAGGCCATAACTTTTGTGTTTAAACTCTGATTTGTAATCTGTCAATTGCATTGGACTCATATCTTTGTTTTGAAAAAAATGAGCTATCATTTTCATTATTTGGTCACTATATTGATTGATAAGCCAATAAATTATGCTTGGGCTCCTAATTGACCCTCATTAGGTTGATTTTGGCCCTTGAAACCTTCTAGGGCTCATTCTACACTTTTTGAGTACACTTGGGCTTCCCAAGTGCACCATGGGTGCACTTGGTACTTTCATAGCACACTTGGGCTTACCAAGTGCTCACTAGGTGCACTTGGGGTAGTAGGATGCCCAAAATTGCTCCTAGAGCCCCTATGTTGCACTCTGGAGCCTATAACTTCTGCATTTTAACTCTGATTTGCAATCTTTCAGTTGTGTTTGATTCATATCTTCATTGTGAACAAAATGAACTATCATTTTCATTATTTTTTTACATTATTTAGTGCTAACTCATGCAATTACTCTTGGGCTCCTGATTGACCCTGTTCTAAACTCTAGACCTCATAACTTTCACATTTTAGCTCTGATTTGTGATTTGTCAATTGCTATGGCTTTGTCTTCTTGTTTTCAAAAAAATAACTTATCATATGCTTATATTAGTCAATTTCTCAAGGGGGTACCCATATATATCATCCCTACTAGGGCATGTTGTGGCTTTCCCATCAACTATTCTTTGACACAATGCTCTAAATCACATTGTATCAAAGAGGGGAAAAATGTAGATGCTCAAAAATGGGTTTCATCTACAGTTTCATCACACTTTCATACTAATTTGTCCCATTTTCTCATTCTACTAACTCTAATCTTTTGGCCAAATTGATCATATTTCATCATTTGTATCCTCTTTTACATCAGTTGCATACCATTTTGAAACCATTTCAAATCAACTCAGAATCACCCCAAGTCAACTTGTAATCACCTAAAATTAGTCCTAATCAACCATAATCATCATGAAGCATATCAAACTTCCAAAATAAATCATCATCTATCCAATCCTAGGCATTGTTGTGGCTCTCAACACCTTGGAAACCTATCAATCTATCAAATCTTATCAATCTGACCTTAGTACTATCATGGCTCTCAGTACTTGGTCAAACCATCATTCTTGTCATCTGATCATTGACATTGTCATATCTTTTAGTATTAGATCATGGCACTATCAACCATTTAATAACATTGACAGTGTCCATAACCTTATCAACTGATCTTGATCTTGTAACATTTTACAATGCCAGTTAAATGTTATGTATCTTTAATTCATGTCATGTGTCCTTGGCATGTTATCAATTTTGATCAATCAATCAGTTTGACCATGGCTTTGGTCTATCCATCATCATCCTAGTCAATCTCCATTATCATCACATTTCATCAAAGGATACTATCACACTGATTTAATCAAATTGGCCAATCATCTACTAATTTTCTCTATAGGATTAAATAACCCATAATTTAATCCTATTTCATTCTTACTAATTATTCTTCCTAATTATCATCCTCAATTAATTAATTTTATTAGTCAATTGGTTCATCATTAGCAAACCATGAAAAATCACAATTTTCTAAGTCATATTTTCCATCATTAATTCTATTTTTACTAATTTCTATTTTGTGTGGAATAATCAATTTTTAATTCAAATATTCTACATAATATTGACATCATCATGACACGTGGGCATGACACATCGTGGATTCTCCTTTGACACTTGGCTAAGATATGTCATAATTGATATATTCATATTCCCTTATGCATGTTTATCTTTAGCAAGTGGGTTTGAGGTGTCATATGACATGTCATAGATTCTCTTCCATCTTTAGCCAAGTTTGACTTCCAAATATCATAGAATCCTACACTTGGCATCTTGTGTCATACATGTTATGGATTCTCTAAGGAATCTCTTGCCATGTTGCATATCAAAGGTGACAAGTCCAATGCTCTCATCCTCCATGCTGATTATAAAATGAGCTTTCTTCCTCTCATTTTTGGTCCCTAGTTTTTTCATTTTTTCACTCTTGCTCTCACACTAAAATCACATCTTCTAGTATTCTCATAGAATTATCATCTTCTTAGGCTTTTTCTTCAACATTGTGTGCACTATAGGCAATTTGGAGCTACATCATATGGAGAATAAAGAATGACATGGGAGCTACAAGTGAAAGAGGGAGTTTTCAACATTGTTTTTCTTTCTTTATTCATTTGGCTTTCATGGTAGACTAGAGGGTGTTAACATATGTTTATTGGGTTTGTGATTTGCTCATAGTATGTTAGAAATTAGCCCATTTTATGGTCCTATAGTACCAGTTTACTTAGTTTGAGGTGATAGCACAAGAGGTCTCTCACTTTAGATGGTCTCCCATAATGACGTGAAGACTTAGGAAGAGATGTCAAAGACAGAACTAATTCTATGTGATATTCACCCATCCCAATTTCTTTTAACTTGAGGGACTTCTCAATTTGTTTCAACTTATTATCATGATGATCTATATATTACTATTGGAAGGTACAAAGCTTTCAACAAATTTTAGCATGTTATAGGTGTAACTAATATTTTTAGGTATGGTGACTTCAAAGCTGTGACATGGAAACTTGATGCATTGATGGTAATTTCAAGGCACAACTTGCATTTCATGTATCCATGGTCTCCCTATCAAGATGTTCTATGCTAATGGAATGTCAAGGACTTGACAAGTAACATCCCTTTCTACAGGACCAACTCCAAGAGACAACACAACAAGACCTAAGGATTTATGCTCGACTTCATCATACACCTTGATGGTTATTCTGTGACGGGGATGAATGGACTCTATAGAATAGCCCAATTGTCTGAGCAGAGTAGTAGAGAAAATGTTTAGACCAACTCCATTGTCAATGATCATGTAGTGAACATGCTTCTGGTGTATCATGACTTCAATATGTAATGGTTTGTTATGCAGACGACTCAATGAATTGTCCTCCTCCTCAAAGAAGGACATATAGTGAGGTGAGGTCATATGACCTACCATAGATCGGAACTTGTCAAGATTAAGATCTTAAGGTACATTTACCTCAGTGAGGGCTTTATCGAGAATCTACCTATGAGTAGGTGAAATTTTGAGCAATTCAAAGATCATTATTTGAGCACTTTTACATTGCAATTGATTGAGGATACTATAGCTAGTAGCTGCAGAAGATGTTGTAATTTTTCTACCTTTTCCAAATGGATTAGCAAAAGGTTTGCCTTTGTGTTCTTCTAACTCAAGAGCAGAAGGCACAGGGCCTTTGAGTACTATCTTGGCATGAGAACATGTAACAACATTGGCACAATATGTGATGGTTCTTTGTCAGATGTAGTTGATGTAGCACCCCTTAAGACAAATGGCATTTTAGGTTTATTGTTGTCTTATTTTCCTTTGATTGTGATGATATCACAATACTCAAAATCTACAGGTTCAATCATGTTGATCACATCATTATCATTAGGGTATTATAGTTGAGCTTGTTATGAGCTTTTTGTTTAGAGTTTTCTCCTTTTTCATAGTGCATGAATGGTTCCTTGAAAGCCTTGTGATCCATATTCTTGTTATGTCCATCCACAACAATTTCACCATCATCAATTAAGTCTTGAACTTTGTGATGTAGGTTGATGCAATTGCTAGTTTTGTTACCTTTATTTTGATGGTATTCGTAAAATGCAGTCTCATTCCACCATGAAGGTTGTGGTTGTGGGTCATAAGGACAAGAATTATCCAATGGAGAAATGAGCTTGTTTTGAAGCAAGGCCTTTTAGACCACATCTAGAGGTTCACCAAGAGGTGTATATTCTCATTTTTGGCATGTAATTCAAGATGATTTCTTTTTTTTGTTTCCAAATGTCTTGTTTTCAAGAGGAGATTTGTTAATATTTTTAGATGCTTTGAGATTATCTGTAAGATTAAAAGTTTCTTTAGCTGGTTTAGGAGTGATGTTATCAATGAATCCATAATGTACTACCTCTCGATTATTGTTCACATACTTAGACTTATCCGTATTAGAAGTTGATCCTTGTTTAGTTTCCTTTTGAAGGGTTATTTTTCCCTTTTTTACCATGAATTCCTCTATTTGAATAGCTTGTGTGACCATGTCTTCTAAGGTGTGTGGACCTTGAAGTTTAACTTTATACCCAAAGTTAGGTAAAAGATTATTCGTGAAGATGTCAAGTTTTTCCATTTCAAGAATCTTTTATGAATATTTAGTATATAGTTGTCACCACCCCTAAACAATTGTGAGGAAAGGTTCCCCAACTTTCTATTTAAGGTTACTCAAGTCACGTATGTTAACTGGATGTTGTATGTTGTGTGAGTAATGCTGAAAAAATAGGTTAGCAATCTCATCGAATGTTTTGATACTAGTAGGTAACCTTGAGAACCATTCCATGTCTTGACCACTTAGACTCTGTGGGAATAAACACATAAGATATGTCTGATTGTGCATGAATTCAATAGACAAAACATGGAATTCCCTCAAATGATCTTAGGGATCAGAGGTTCTAAAGTATTTCTCATACTTGGGCAACTCAACTCCTTTTGGAAAAGGAGGCATGTCTAAACTCCTGTCAAAAGGAAATGGACAAAGAGTGTCTAAGGTGTATGTTTTGGTTGGTTTGTCCTTATCATGCATCACTTAGACCAATTGTTCTTGCACGATCTTCAATTGTTTTTGTACTTGGACTTTTCAATTTCCTCTTCATATGTGATGATTGTCTCAACATTAAAATGATGAGGTAGTTTTTCTCCCTCTTGAGCGAGTTTGAGAAATTATTTCTCTTTCTCTTTGTTAAGCAAGATCTCCATGACTTTCTAGAAGTGTTTATCCTTATGACATTTTTTGATGTCTTTGAGAAGTATTTCTTCAATTTCCTCATTCTCATCAATGAAAGGTTCTTTATGTCTTTCATTCCTTTGGTGATCTTGTCATCTAATATGTTCTTCATTCTCTTGGTCTTGATCAACCATTTTGGGAATGTGATAAGTTTTAGTGTATGTTGGTTGAAAAGGTCTTTTTAATAAGAATTCAGCTATTTTGTCTGGAGATGTATGTGTTTTTCTAGTTTCAAGATTCTCTTGATACAAGGGATTCTGAGTTTGCTGAAATTTTATGGAAAATGTTCTTTTAACACAAGGTGGTTTAACAGGTGAAGGAGATCGTGAAGACTCCTCACTAGACTCACTGGATTCAGACCATGTATAAACTAGGCAATGACCTCTACTCTAATTTTGACCCCTAGCTCTACCTCATCTAAGTCTATAGGAAGGAAACATGTTTCCACTCCTTGTTGCAACAATCATAGATAGTGATGAAGAGAAAAGCTTAGACAAGGACCACACTAGAACATAGCCTCAAAGTGAGATAAGCATGATGTATACCTAGGTATGAGTCATCTGAGTAATGACTAGAACAACCAAGAGTTATGACTATCATGAAACACGGTATGATGGACACAAAAGGACAGAATAAGATAACCAAGTGAGGAGACTAGTTCATGTGTAAATCACAAGTTGTCAACTAGGCAAGAAGTCAAAGTTGGACATTGTTGCAGACAAAGGAATAACCAAGTGTTCTAGACACAAATTAGAATTGGAGAGAAGATAATTCTAACATAGTAGTTTGATAGTTTTTAGGGAAAGATATCACATGAATATTCACAGAGAACTGCATGAGAAAGTACAAATAACTAGGTGAAGTTTTAGAACAACAAATTTTTGACTAGTTTTTTCATGCAAGAACTTGAACAAGGTCATGCAAGGATTTGACAGTTGATAGAAAAATATAGGATTTTGACTTGAATAGATAGTTTTTGGAAAAAACTTGCATGAAGATGTGAAAACAAGGGCATGAGGAATTACAAAGAACCCCATGAGGAAGTGCAAAAAGATAGTTTTCTCACACAAAATTTCGCAGAACTAGATGTGAGAAAATGATCAGATTGATAGTTTTTTACTGAACTTGAAGAGATTTTCAATGGTTTTGATAGTTTCTAAATAGAGGACTGACACTTTTCACAAGTTTTAAATAGATATCAACATCCTTTTCAGATTTTGGACATTGTTTTGGTTTACAAAGATAGTTGTTTCCAGACACGGGAAGCAAGTAGTAGTTGTAAACAATCCAACCAAGGATAAAGAAAATCGGAGGGATGAGGGAGTCTTGACCTTTTGTTTTTTTGAAATATTTGAAGAATTTTAAAGACATGATTTATCCCTATAACCAAAAATGGTAGAGGACAAAAAACCTTTGTCTCACAACTTATGTGCATGCATTCACCTCACATAGTCATGTCATCCCACTAGAGGGAACCCATGTTTTTGGTGTATTCCAAGGACTCAATAACATATACATTAAATGAGTGCCTTTTTGGTAGGGGTCAAGCATGTATACTACCTTCCAGCATCCAGGCACATGCTTATGGTGAGTATCTATAGGAGAGATTCTTCCCCCTCCTTGCACAAAGATTATGCCCCCTTTCAGAGGTGAATTGAATAACAACTAACTAAGAGGTTTTTACTTGGCTTCTATTCATATTAACCCCTAGTGGCTTCACAAACAAAGTTGAGGCCAGGAGCCCACACCAGCATCTATAAATGCACACACTTGACTAGAAAGACTTGGGTCAGTGCCAACCAGTGCAACATATAGAGCCTCTTCTTGATATGTGATATCAAAATGAAGAAGAGGAAATTAACATGGCTTTGGAGTCTTTCTCTTTACAAATCTTCTTTATTATAGTGATTTGGAATCACCGAAAAGAGGTGTGTTCTTACTTGGGTCATTCCCAAAAGTTGGATTTCTCTGGCAAGCTCTCTAAAGGTTGACTCTGACTGGTGGTTCAGATCTGTTGGTGTAAATAAGTATTTACTATTTACACTTACTTAAGTTTACTTAGGTTAATGTATTATTTTAATATTTATTTATTAGTCACCTAGGATTATGCACACTCTTGTGAGTTGTCATATTGACAACACAGGAATTTGCACCTCATTTATGCACATGGTCTACAACATCTCCACATCTAGGACTCCTTGTCATGCTTATCCTCTCATTATTGCATGTATATTCATGCACAATGGAGGACGTGTGCTTAGTTGTCAAGCTTATCTTCTGGCACCTTATAGAGACATTCTAGATGCATCTTAGAGGCCTTTATATACATGCACTCCTAGTGTGTACACTCATCTAAACACATAGTGATGTATTAGGACATGCTATGATATATTGATCATACTATTTTTGGTCTACAGTTCTGCTTGTATTCGAGTTCTTCGATCTTGGGTGAATTTTTCCCTAAGCCAAATTCTTACATGCGATCATAGCTTAGAGTATCTCTCTTCACATAGTCATTCGAGACCATTATTGCTTCAGCACCTCAGCCTGAATGCAGAGTATCGTAGTCATTGGGAGCATCTAGAGCTAGATCTGATCTTGCCATTGCATCTGGAATGTTGATTTGGTGAAAATTGGCTATAAATTCAGCTATCCTACACCAAAGTTGATCGTGAGGCAAAAAAAATTTGCAAACCGGCACCTGGAGGCGTAATTTGCAATTTGGGTATGGTCATTTTATTAGATCTATTTAATTATTTTTTGGATATGATTTTTCTCTAGGCTTTTTTTTGATAGCATTTTCAAAAAAAATCGGCCAGGCCACCCAGTAGAGAAATTTTTTTGTATAGGTACTAGGTAGTCACACCCTAGCCCTGCACATGTACAAAATGTTCCCTGGCATCTTCAAATATTCCTTCAACACATTATTGACAACTCATGGCTTGGATACCAACAGACACCTTTTATTTATTACCCATGGTCTTCAACATTTAAACTCTATCGAGTTTAATTTTTCTATCAATGTAGGATTATTATCCCATTCTTTAGCAACATTGAAGTTTTTTCGGTGATGTGTTTTTTAAAAATGCGGCAATGGTGGCATCTCCAGACATACTATCCTGACCTCTTGTTGCATAATGACTCTTACTACTATGTTCTATGTTCTGGTCTGGGATCCGTCTATCATCAGTGCGAGAACCTTTCTCCGTCACCAAAATCCTCTAATCCCCAATAATTTGGAAAAGTCTTTCGAACCCCTCGCTCCATCCTATGCAATTCTGACATGTAGCAACATTTGATCTTGCCACATGGCCCTGTTAATGTCTTTAGTCACTAGTTTAGTGCTGACACCAAACATGCAAACACATGAATTGTTCGTCTCTTTGACCCTATCGCCCATGCACATCAGCCTACACATCAGTGCCATACAGTGCCATGTGTCATTTGTATAGCCAACTTAGTAATCTGTACTACCACGTCAGCAATGGAAGCCCTTTTTTGATGATGTCAATTGAACATGAAGTTAAATTTGATGGTCATCTAACCATCATTCTCAGGCATTTTATAACTGTTGTGATAGTCATTTGACCATCAAATTTAATCTTGTAGTTTTCTACCTAGACCCCTCTTCAAATTTAGTTTTGATTTGGTAGCCTAGCTTTGCGAGGCCATAACTCGGTCATCTAGACTCCAAATTAAGTGTAGGTTATTTGATTTTGGGTGGAATTTCCTAAAGTTTCCATTGGTGTTGTTCTTTTCTAGTTGTGGTGCATGGATTTGTTAGAATTTACATCTTTTGGTGAATGTACCTTCCAATCCTACATTTTTCAACTTGAAATGCTCCGTACGGGCTCATCTGGACTCTGTTTCAAGTTCAATTTTTTTCAAAGTGTGTTATTTTTCATCTACTTTCCAGTTCTACATTCAAATTATAGGGTTGTGTGGACAAAAATATCACTTTCAGCATTAGGGCCTTTTCTACATTGTATTTCTTTGATTACTTTCCAGAATTGTTGTATATATGAGCTACAGTGCTTAGTTTTAGATTTAGGCCTCAAAAGACAATTGTAACCAACAAAATCAGAAGTCCATCTTGTACATTTTGACAAGTGGCCTATTGTACACGCAACACTTCTAAAGCACTGAATCATTCATTAAGGGGGTTCTTTGACTTGTTTTGCATTTTGGGGGTTACATTGATTAGTCCATCATGGAAGAGGAAGATTTAATTATCTTGACACCAGAAAACTATCAGGAATGGAGTCAATTAGCTATCAAATATCTCACTCAGCACAATGCACTACCATATGCAAGACGACTGACATACAATGTTGACATTTTTTCCATCATTAGTAGTACTCTCTTTCTATATGTGGATATGGAGATTTTAGATTCACTTATTTACATTAAGTCATCTGATCCATATGTTTTTTTGTTTTATCTTTGGGAGATGTACAAAGATCCACACATCCCTCCATTCCCCAAAGATCTTTTACCTCTAGTTGCAGTTGCATCCTCTCCAGATGAGATCACACCTCTAGATGCTCCTACTGCTCTTACTAATCTTGTTCCAGCCACAAATGCTTCAAATTCAGTGCAACAGGAACCTTTATGTCTTCCTACATTACCTTCACACGATGACTTCCTTCCAAACATTGCAGTGTTGTTCCTAGAGTCTCACATTGAAGATGTGGGAGATATCACCGATGATATTTGTCTTCTCTTTTTTGAGGCAAATACCTCATCCATTTCCATAGTGATTGATCTAGCACATTAGAGTACACTTTATCGTCCAGTTCCCACATTAGTGGATGACTTCTTGGTAGACATTTTAGGTTTTTTGGTGGAGTCACACATAGTAGATTTGGGAGACTTCTTTGTTGATATGTTGCTTCTCTTTGACAAGGAAGATCCTTCTCCAGTTGTTGTGAGGCCTCACTCTGACCCTCATGTACGTTCTCTACATGATTAGTCTTACCAGGTTGATGTGATTGTGGATTCTTATGTACAGAAGTTGCAGGAGGTCTCTTTATCATTTGAGGAGACACTTTGTACTTTGGGAAATGTTCTACATACATCCTTGTTAGATCTGCACTTCTTCTAAGCAATATTGGAAGGAGCCACCATCAGTATCAACATAGGGATAGTTGAGTAGGTTTTACAGACACCTTTCATCATTGAGATTCTTTCCACACATAGGGGAAGCATCTCACCTATTAGAGGAACATCATTTAGCGATCATGGATCAACTTCTACATTGTAGCAGCTATCGCTGTGTGGCACACTACATTTTGGGGGAAGGGAGGGGGGACTACCTTGGCTCCTTCTTTTTCTCTTTTATGGGGGGTACTTTTTCCTCTTAAAGGGTTTTGTCCTTCCACTTCTCTTTTGTATATACTTTATGTATGTCATAATTAGGGGGTCTTGATTGCTCCATCCATCCATGCATCTTGTCTTTTCATCTCTCTGTTTAGGGGAGGGTTTTTCCCATGAGGTTTTCCCTTTTTCTCCACTTTATGAGAGATTGCATTGCATTATGTACATAGGTACCTAACATGGCCTAGTAGTCAGGACCCATTATGCATTTCATCCTAGTTTTTTCTAAACTTAAGTGCATTCCGCTAAGATGCACTTAAGGGGGGATGTTGGTGTAAATAAGTATTTACTATTTACACTTACTTAAGTTTACTTAGGTTAATGTATTATTTTAATATTTATTTATTAGTCACCTAGGAGTATGTGCACCCTTCTGAGTTGTAATGTTGACAACATAGGAGTTCGCACCTCATTTATGCACATGGTGTCTACAACATCTCCACATGTGGGACACTTTTTCATATTTATCCTCTCATTGTTACACTTATATTCATGCACAATGGAGGATGTGTGCTTAGTTTTCAAGCTTATCTCCTAGCACCTTCTAGAGACATTTTAGATGCATCTTAGAGGCCTTTATATACAGGCACTCCTAGTGTGTACAATCATCTAAACATATAGTGATGTATTAGAACATGCTATGATATATTGACCATACTCTTTTTGGTCTACATTTGTGCTTATGTTCAAGTTCTTCAATCTTGGGTGAATTTTTCCCTAAGGCAAATTCTTACAGGATCTAAGGGTCCAATTTTTTTATTTCCCTCAAGGGGAAAGAGCATACTCCTCTACCTCATCACCTTACCCAAACATATAGAACATGTTCATCACTGAGTTAGCTTATCAATCACAACTTGTCTTTTTCCAAGACTTTGATCCCCTAAAAGGAAATCATCATCTCTTCATAAAAAAACTTTTCTTGGGAGAACCACTAACTTTCTTGCCTCCTTCAAGTACCATCTTCCAAAGGTGTCTAGGTTTCTAATTTACTATTGGGTATCACTTCCAAGTAGCAATGAGTATACTCCCCTATTTCAAAATGTCCAAAAATTTGATATGTTGCCTCCTAACTAGAATTATTTTGCTAATTTCTCTTAGATTGAGAAGCTAGCAACCAAACATCTAGAATTAAGGATTTAATCTAAACTAGATGATATGCAGTATTAAGCTAGATGCATGCAAGTAAATATAAGAACATAAAGAACATATTAATCTATATGTATGCATGATTAATCTATATGTGATTACAAATATGAGAGTATTAAGATAAGAATACAAAACAATGAGTAATTATTTTAGCATAAGTTCGATATAATTCACTTTCAACCTGATGTAATGAGGTATTGAGAGCTTCTTAAATAGAATCCTAGGATTGATCAATGGTCAAGATCAAATTGAATGAACAGCCGAGATCCAAAGAAGATTTAGTCAGAACACAAAGTTTCCTTATGAAAAGGAATTTAACTAATTACTTTTGAGTGGAATAAGGAATTTAAGTAATTACTAATTTAATTCCTTTTCTAATATTAATCCACTCAGAGTTTCCATTTCTGAACTGAAGAGACGATTTGGAGAATATATTTAATTTAATAAAATAGAATATGACCTAATAAATGCATAATCTTAATAAATTGAATAATTAAACTCAATAATTAAAATGAGAATATATTTAGTTAAATTAAATACATTTAATTCCTTAATGTGTATTTTAGCAAAAGGGGTAAATTTAATTTAATTAAAGTGTTACGACTCATAATTAAATTTAATTAATTAATAGGTTTACCTTTGCTAATTTGATTAGACTTAGGAATTAAATAGAGTATGTAATTAATGCAGATTAGGGATTTTTTGCATTTGAAACTTAGGTCAAGTAGCGATTATCAGAATTTGGAATTTCCTAGTAAAATAGAACTTTAAGATTGATTAACATACCAGAATTGGTTTAGCATGGCAATGTCCTAATTTTGGGGTATTATAGTAGACACTTGGGGGATGGTTGGAGCCAACCTAATGGTGGATATTGAATCCTAATAGTTCCCTACATGTTTTCTCATTGGTATTTTTTCTTGGTCAAACATCTAATTATCATTTCCTTCATAAACCCTAGCAAGTAGGCTTAAACAAGGAATTTGTTGCATTTTTTGCTAGGGCATCATCTAACCAGTCTGGAGTCTACAAGTTCGAAATCTTGTACTTCTTCCAAAATCAAATCCATATATTTAGTTTTTTTTAGGGTCCTTTGGATAATTTTCAAACCAAGTCCTAATTACCTTGTTGATAGGGCTAATAGGGGTTCCCTAGCCTAATAGGTAATATGACTATTTGAGACTTTTGGGAAAAAAATGGGCTTACTAAATTCACTAGTTTGAGATTGTTGATCATTAAGGAACCTTGTCACTCCCCCTAAAACTTGTAGGTTTTGTATTTAAGAAAAAACCTAGTTTCATTAGATTTTTTTGTTTTAAAGCCTAGTTGTGCAACTTTGGTGCCTAGTATATGTTCTAGAGTAAAGTTGTTTCAAAGGTGTAGAGCCTTTTCTTGACTCTATTTTGGAGTACTTGAAAGTTTCCTAAGGCCACACTGCACCAATTTTTTTGTTTAAGGGATAGCTCTGCATGAAGTGGTATCAGAGCATATGTAAGATCCCTTAGGCCAATAAATTTGTTAACACCATGGCAGAAGAAGATGATGGAGGGTTGTCCTCAAGAATGACCAATGTAGAGATAATCAAATACCTTTGTGATTAGAAGTTGAGGAATTTGAATAGAGAGATAGAGAGATGCAGTTGATGAGGCAAGAAGTAGAGAACCTTAGGGAATAGCTCTGAAATAGAGGTAGTAGAAACTCTGAAGATATTGGACAAGGGAGTGATGAAGAACCCCTTAAGAAAGAGGAAGAAAAATACCTTGCAGAATAGAGGCTACTGATGAGGACTCTCAAATCTATGGAGAGGATAACCATGGATGCCAAGCTTGACTTGCCTACCTACAATGGGTAGATGGACCTAGATGTTGTAATGGATTGGGTGGATGCCCTAACTAGTTTCTTTGAATGTGAAGATATCCCTAAGAACCAAAGAGTGAAGATTAACAAGTCTAGACTAAAAGGATATGCACTCACATGGTGGAACTTCATCCAAGATGATGGGGTGAAGAATCAGAAGAATCTAATCACCACATAGAATAAGGTGGTGGTTTTTTGCAGAGAGACATATGTCCCAAAGGATTATAAATTCCAACTTCATAAGAAAAGAATGAGCTTGAGGTAGAAGGAGATGGACATCCCCACCTATACTGAGGAATTCCTAAAGTTGGTGATGAAATCTAAACTTTTTGAACCTGAAAGTGTGAAGCTTTCAAGGTACATGCAAGGATTAAGGCTTACCATCCAAGATGAACTAAGTTTGACAAGCCCTACCACTATAAATTAGTGCTATCAATTGGCACTTAAATTTGAGGATAAGTTTAAAAGAAGAAATGAGCAAAATGATAGAAACAAAGGGAAGAATGATAGAGGAAAAGGAAATTATAGTGGCAAAGGAACATAACGTAACAAACCCCAAGGAGACTCTAACAAGAAAAATACCCAAGGAGAAAGTAGTTCAAGGTGAATATTTAGAGGTAGGAGAGGTAATGGTAGAGGTAAAAATGGTGGAAGGAATAATGGGCAGATCATGTGTTACTACAATCATATGGGCCACTACACAAACAAGTGTCTTGAGAAGCAAAATAACCAAGGAGAAAGAAGGACCAACATTGTTCAAGAAGATGATGATAATGGAGTCAGAGATTGTACTAGTGAAGAAGGGGCTACTCTCATGATGAAGAGGACATTGATTCAAGCACCTATGCCAGTGCAACCTCCATAAAGGAAAACTCTCTTCAGGAACAACTGCAAAAGCCATGGAAAGGTATGTAAAGTTGTCATTGATTCTAGTTATACTAAAAATCTTGTATCTAAGGAAATGGTAGAAAAAATGAATGTTGAAAGGATACCCCTCCCATGTATCTTGGTTAACAAAAGGCCAACAAACCCTGATCAATGAACAAGCTTGAGTAGACTTCTTAGTCAAAGACTATAAGGATAGGGTTCTCTGTGATACTGTGGACATGGACATATGTCACCTTCTTCTAGGTCATCCATGGCAATATGACCTCAAAGAAAAAAATGATGGGGTCACAAAAAAATACCAAATTGTGAAAGATGGTCAAAAATTCAATCTTCTCCCCAACCCTATCCCTCACCAAGAGAAGCCCAAGGAACAACTAGTTAGGGAAAGTGAACAAGAAATGCTAGAAACCATTCAGGACTCCCAGATTGGGTATGTCATAGTTCTCAAGCCAAAGAAAAAATTAGTCCCTCAAGAAGTACCAAAAGAGGTCAATACTATAGAAGTATAAGGGAGTCCTTGTAGGGGACACACCAAATGAACTCCCATCATTGAGGGAGATTTCACATTAGATTGATTTTATACCAGGTGTCTCTCTTCCTAATAAGGTTGTATATGAATTGGCCCCTGATTAGAATGCAGAGATGTCAAGGCAGATCAATGATCTGTTGTCTAAAGGACTTATTCAAAAGAATCTTAGCCCTTGTGTAGTTCCTAGTGTCCTAGCCCCTAAGAAAGATGGAACATGGAGGCTATGCACTAACTCTAGGGCAATAAACAAAATAACTATCAGGTATAGGTTCCTTATACCCATAATTGAATATCTACTTGATCAACTAGGAGGAGCATGTTATTTTACAAAAGTAGACCTTAAGTTAGGCTACCATTAGATAAGGATTAGGCCTAAAGTTGAGTGGAAAAGTATATCTAAGACCACAGAAGGGTTGTATGAATGGCTTGTCATGCCATTTGGTCTAAGAAATGCCCCTAGCACCTTCATGAGATTGATGAATGAAGTGTTGCATGATTTCATAGGCAAATTTTTAGTTGTCTATCTAGATGACATATTGATCTTCAATAGTAGTAAGGAGTAGCACTTGAAACATGTTGAACAAGTCCTTAAGAGGATACATGACAACAAATTGGAAACCAATCTTGAGAAATGCTCATTCTTATAGACAAAGTTAACATTCTTGAGTTTTGTCATCTCAAAGGGTACATTGAAGATGGATCATGAAAAGGTAGTGGCCATCCTTAATTGGCCAACACCTAGGACATTTGGAAAAGTTAGGAGCTTTCATGGATTGGCCACATTTTACAAAAAAGTCATTAAAAACTTTAGTTAGATTTGTGCACCTCTCTTGGATACAATCAAAGGAGATAAGAAAAAAAAGTTTCAACAGGCCACTCAAGTAGATACATCATTTGAGTATTTGAAAGGTAGAGTAGCACAATATCTTATCTTGGAACTACCTACCTTCAACAAGCTATTCATAGTAGAGACTGATGCTAGCAACCTTGCCATAGGATAAGTTCTTAGTTAGGAAGGGAGACCAGTTGCTTTCTTCTTAGAAAAACTTAATGATGCAAAGAAAAAGTACAGTACCTATGACCTAGAAATATATGTTATGGTTCATGTCCTAAAGAAATGGAGGCACTACTTGCTTCCTAAGGAGTTCATTGTCTATATAGAAAACCATGCATTAAGCTTTCTTAATAGCTAGGTCAAGTTGAGTTACTGACATATGAAATGGGTGGAGCAACTTCAAGCTTTTACATTCTCCATTGAACACAATAAAGGGACTACAAAAAAGGTAGCAAATGTCCTAAGTAGGAGAATCACCTTGGTAGAAGAAGTTCAAATGCAAAGTATGTGGATCAATGCCCTTAAAAACTTGTATAAAGATGAACCAGATTTTGGAGAGATCCATAAGGTCTTTTCTACACTATTAGATGCCTATAACACCACATATTCAAAGTACTTGTTGCAAAATGGCCTTCTACTCAAAGGAGGAAAACTTTGCATTCCTAAATGCTCCATGAAGGAAAACCTAATTAGAGAGAAACACTGTGGCACTTTAGAAGGACATTTTGGGATTGACAAAACTTTAGAATTGGTAAGAAGAAACTACTTTTGCCCAAACTACCTACTAATGTCAAGAAATTTTTTTAATGCTCCACAATATGCCAAAGAGGAAAAGGAGTAAGGACAAATTGAGGACTTTACCAACCCCTCTCCATTCCAACAAACCCATGGGATAGTGTGATCATGGACTTTTTCTTAGGCCTTCCAAGGACAAGATAGGGATTTGATAGCATTTTTTTCATTGTTGATAGATTTAGAAAAATAGCTCACTTTGTTCCTTGTAAGAGCTCTAATGATTCTTCTCATATTGCTAAAAAAAAATTTAAGGAAGTTTTCAAGATACATGGATTCTTGACATCCATATTATCTGATAGAGATTCAAATTCTAGGGTTATTTTTGGAGGACCTTATGGAAAAATATAGGCACTAACCTATCCTTCAGTTCTTCCTACCATCCACAAACAGATGGGAAGATTTAAGTAGTGAATAGACCACTGGGTAACCTTTTAAGGTGCCTTACCAAACAGCATGATCAGACATGGGATGTGATTCTCCCTTAAGAAGAGTTTACACTCAATGATTTGGTCAACAAATCCATAGGGAAAACTCCATTTCAAATTAATTATGGCTTCCATCCTAGAGGATTCACTAAACTAAGAGATTTACCTAGTGATGCAAGAACCAGTATACAAGGTGAGGAATTCTCAACATGGATAAAATAGATCCATGATCAGGTTAGACATACTCTAAATCAAAACACTAAAAAGTACAAATAGTAGGTAGAAAAGAAAAGAAGACATGTCTCATTCAAAGTAGGAGATCAAGTATGGGTATATCTTAACAAGGCAAGACTTCCTAGAGGGCACATTAAACTACATATGAGGAAGATTGGACAATGTTAGATACTACACAAATATGGAGAAAATTCCTATGAAATTTCATTGCCTCCTAACATAGCAATTTCCCCTATCTTTGATATTGTTGATCTTGCCATTTTCAAAGGTGATGCAGGTACTAATGATGACATGTAAGATACTAATGAGATTTAGGCATAATGGATCAAAGATATACCACCTAGTCAACCACTTTAGTTGGAAAAGATTTTGGATTCAAGGGTGGCCAAGAAGAAAAGGAAGGAGACATATACTAACTATTTGGTCAAATGGAAGGTTCTATGAAACATTTATTCTACATGGATGAATGAAGAATACATTGCCAAGCATGGCACATCTGTTGAGCAACCTCAAGTGGGAGCAAGGGAGTATGGTGTAGGAGCACCTAACCCTCCACTCACCATGAAATCTTCATTTTTTAACTCTTTATGAGTTATACTCAAAATCATTTAATCCTAAGAAACATTTTTAATAAGGTAGTAATAGTTACTCAATAATTTGAGCCTAATTGTAAGACCTAGTCCCCATTTGGTACTTTATAAACCATGGGTTTTGACTATGGTCAAGAGGAATTTATTAGATCTAGCATAGGATAGGAATTTCTTTAGGTTTCTAAACATATTCTGGGCCCCAAGGGCACAAGGAAAAGGTCCTACAAGGGTCAGATTGCGCAATTTGTTAAAATTGCAAAAAGTTGCTAAATGCAACAAAAAGTTGCTTGACAACTTTTGCAAAAAGTTGCTTGACAACTTTTGCAAAAAGTTGTCAACTTTTTTTAAAACATCCCCCAATGGTCAAAAAAATTTAATTTTATTTGTGATGGTTGGGGAAGGAATTCAAATAGCCCTTTCAAGAAGGTGGAAGTCAGACATTGAAATTTTTCCTTTCAAATCAAATAAAGATCCCATTTTTCCTTGAAAAAAGTTGCAATTTTTGAGTGTACAAAGAGGTACAAATTGGCACATGTGAATAACCTATTTTAATAGAGTCCTAGACATCATATTTGATCAATGCAATTTATTTGAGGGTCTGAAGTGCTCTATAACTCAAGTATTTGTCAGATCTTTCTTGAGTGCACCAAAACCCTCCTTTTGGTGGCCAATTTCAATAATGAAGCCCTAACTTGCATTCCCACCATGGGGTTTCCAAACCAATTGGTAAAATGCAATTTAGTAATTTTTATTATAACATACCTTAATTATGGGAGATGGAAGTCAAGGCTTCTATTTTTGCTAGCTAGCCCTAGGCCAAACATCTCTATGTGTTTGGTACAAGACAATAGGTATTAGAGTGTTGCAGGCAGTTGGGGGATGGATGAAGCCAACATAATGGTGGGTATTGAAGCTTGATAGTCCTACATGTTTTCTCATTGGTATTTTTCTTTAATCAAACATCTAATTAGCATTTCCTTCACAAACCCTAGCAAGTAGACTTAAATAAGGAATTTATTACATTTTTGGTTAGGGCATCATCTAACTAGTTTGGAGTCTGAAAGTTTGGAATATTGTACTTATTCCAAAAGGGTATCCATATATCTATTTTTTTTTTAGGGTCCTTTTGAGGATTTTCAAACCAAGTCCTAATTACCTTGTTGATAGGGCTAATAGGGGCTCCTTGGCCTAATAGGCAATATGATTGTTTGAGACCTTTGGGAACAAAATCGGCTTACCAAACTCACTAGTTTGATATTTTTAATCATTAAGGAACCTTTATACTACCCCTTAAACTCATAGGTTCCATATCTAAGTAAAAACCTATTTTAAGTAGATTTTGTGCTTTGAAGCCTAGTTGTGCAACTTTGGTGCCTAGGCTATGTTCTGGAGTAAAGTTGTTTCAAAGGTGTGGAGCCCTTGCTTGACTATATTTTGGAGTTCTTGAAATTTTCCTAAGGCCACACCACACCAATTTTGTTGTTTAAGGGAGAGCTCTGCATCAATACCAATTGTTGCAATTCTAATGGGAAAGTGAGATGCTGAGAGGGGGGAAGGTGAATCAGAATCTCCAAAACTTTTACCACTTAAAACATTAACCATACTAAACATAATTCACCATAGTACACCTCATTAACCTTAACCTTTTATATAATCAATCATGCAATATCATGTACTAACATATCTAACATCTACTAAAATGATCAAAACACATAAGCAAGTAAATCTTGGATTCTCCACTATGCTTCTCCTTAATGAGATTCTTTCTCATATAATTTATTGGAATAAAAAATTGACTTCCCTTGAATATAATACCATCTTGGATTTAGAAATTCAACCACTTTGTCTGATCAAGTATAATAGGTTATGTACAAGCTCTCCAAGCTTCACCGAAATCAGGATCATCGGGACAAAAAAAATTTAGTTCCTTGAACCCAACCACATCAATCTCAATTTTTTTTCAAAAAAAGTGATCTTATGCTAAGATAATTTGTAACTCTATTAGACTTCCCACTCCTGTGTTTCAAAAAAAATGTATAATATTGCAAAAACTCAACCCATTTCAAATGCCTTTGGTTTAATTTTCCTTGAATATTCGAAGACAAAACAAACTCCTTAGGAAGAAGATAATGTCTCCACTTCTTTGATGCCTAAATTATAGCATAAAATTCTTGATCATAAACAATATATTTCCTTTTGGAATTACTCAATTTCTCACTAAAATAAGCAATAGGTCTACCTTATTGGCTCAAAATAGCTCCTTTTATAGTACCACTAGCACTGTAGTCTACTTGAAATACGTTACTAAAATCTAGAAGTGCTAAAACAAGCTACTTGGTAACTTTCTACTTTAAAAAATTGAGAATATTATCTATTCCTATAGTCCACTTAAAATATATTCCATCCCCTCTCATTATTTCAGTCCAAGGTCCACAAATACTACTAAAACCTCTTTTGAACTTTTTATAAAAACTAGCCAGACCATGATAATATTTTACCTCTGTATCACTCTTTGGAGTAGCCCCTTTGAGGATAGCCTTCACTTTCTTAGGGTCCATTTTAGACCTTCTGCTAATACTACAAATCCCAGGTACACCAACTCCCACTTCACAAAACTACACTTCTTCAAATATATTAGCAACTTTTCTTCCCTCAACTATCAAACACCTTAAGAATACACATAGAATGCTTCTCCAATGTCTTCTTAAGAATCAAAAGATCATCTAGGTAAAAAATGAAAAAATTACCCAAAAACTCCATCAATACCTCATTCACGAGTCACATGAAAGTTCTATGTACATTGGTTAGCCCAAAAGGCATGACTAACCATTTATACCCTTGTCTTGAAGGCAATCTTCCACTCATCTCCTTCTTTGATGTGAATCTAATAGCAACCCACTCTTTAGATCTATCTTTGTGAAATACACAGTTCCACTCAAATAGTCCATAATATCATCCATCAATGGTAATGGAAATATGTACTTAATTTTGATCTTGTTGAGAGCTCAAGAATCTGTACACATCCTCCATTCTCCATTCATCTTTGGTCCTAATATTGTTGGTATCATACAGGGCCTAAAACTCTCCCAAATCAACCCCTTCTACAACAACTCATGCACTTATTTATTTAAATCCTCTTTTCTACTAGTGTCATTTTGTGCATTGCCTTATTTGGAAAACTAGCTCCTAGAATCAAATCCATCTAGTGACTAATCTTTTGTACTAGTGGTAATCCATCAAGGACATTATCTTCCAATAAATCTACAACATAAGCATGTACCTCTTCCACTTATTCTTTACCATCTTTTAGAATTATTAAAAAACACATATGCTAATGACTCATGCCCTCTAGGAACTTCTTTCCATTAACATAACATATTCTGGTAGCACTACAAAACTTCCATATGTATCCTTCAATGGCTTCAACTTATGCATTAGCATGAATGCTAATGATACTACTTTGAGGAGTATCCTAAGAATTTGAGAGTACTGATATGTTACATTCATTACTATGTTTGTCATTGATGTCAACATAGCACAATTTTTTTAAAGACTGGTTGGATAGAAGATAGAGATCTTGATTGTATAGACAATGGTTTGATTGTCTAGTGATGCATAGTTATGGACATGTTTGGCACAGTGTCCTAATGATGTGGTCAAGTGCACAGAGTCTAAGTCAAAGACATATGGAAGATGTACCTAATTTATAGAGAGAAGTTCAAAGACAGAGTATTGAGAAAGTAGTTCTCAATGGTTGTTGGCTATCTTACATCTGAGATGTAATGAAGAGATGCACAGTCAAGCAATAATAAAGGATAGTCCATTAATGACTTCAATAAGTGTGCAAGCCCTAGTATAACATGTGTGAAGTTTTATATAGAATGTGAGCTAACAATGTTACTATAATTGTAATTAATTAATTATCTTATTATAATTAATTGGGAAAGCCTCATGGCTGACTGAAGGAACTATTATGAAGACATGGTATAAAGGAAAGATTTTTTCTTTGATTGTAAAGTGTATCTATTGTTGCAAGAAGTAAAAAGTGAAAAAATGAGTAGAGTGCTTACTAAATGCATGTAAGTGATCCAAGGGATTATTAGATTCAAGATTCATGATCTTGTTAGAAGATCAAAAGGAACAGAGGTCTGGTTCAAAGGACAGAGAAAGAGGAAGGAACAATACAATATCATTTCTATTATTTTGCAAGGAATAATGCTGAGATCATTTGGATAGTGGTTCATTGGTCTTAACCTTGAAGCTATTTGGACAATGGGTCCAGCTATCTTCCACAACTCCTAATAGGGTTTGCACAACTCCTAATAGGGTTGGAATCTTTTAATAGGGATTCAAAGTCTCCTAATAGGGACTCATATGTACTAAATGTTGTAATAGACTCCTAACAAGGTCTATCCTCTAACAAGGAATATTTATATTAGTGCATCATCTTATGGGGACCATCTCCACAGAGGTTTTCCCTCTAATTAAGGGTTTCCGTAGTTAACATATCTAGTGTTATTGTGTATGAGTATCTTGTTGTGGTTTTAGTTTATATTACTCATATGGTTAAGATTGTTCAAGGTTAATAATTGTGTTATTAGTTAGATAATTAATTCAACCCCCCCCCCCCACACCCTCATAGTTATATCAGTGAACTATATGTTCCAACAATTGGTATTAGAGCATCGGATCCTTGAAGGATAAGCTTAATAGATTTGGGAGATCGATGGAAAATATTTTCAGAAAGGATAGTCCTAGATTTGATGGGGCCAACTATGATAGTTGGAAGGAGAAGAAGAAGACTTGCCTATTGTGCATGGGTCCAGGATATTGCATCTTGACAAAGAGTATGAAGATAATTGCTAAAGAAGGAAAGTTAGAAGGTTGCAATGAAGAAGAGAGAGATCTATTCATGTGTAACATGAGAGCAAGAGAATCTCTACTAAGAGCTCTTCCAGAGAATGAGTACAGTCAGGTGAAGTCACTGGAAACATCTTATGAATTTTAGAAAGCATTAGAATTCACTTTTTAAGGTGATGATCATGCAAAGAGAACGAGATTACAAAATTGGATATGTGCATTTCAAGATGCTAGAATGATGGAAGATGAATCTATAAGAAGTTATATTGGCAGAATATTAGAAATTGTTGCAAGAATTTGGTCTCATGGGGAAACCAAGGAAGATGATGAAGTCATATGGAAGATTTTGAAAAGTTTCACACCACCATTCAAGTTGATGGCTCAGATGATTCAAGTAGTCATGCCCTACACTAATGATTTCACAAAGGAAACATTGCTTGGAAGATTAGATTCAGTAGAAGTAGATTTGAGATAGTCTAGCAAACTTGCAAGAGTCGAAACAATTTTTAGTGCCTTGAACATTCAACCTAATTTGACAAGGAGTGCAAGCACTCATGGAAATTTTTTTGCTAGCAGCAGAGTTTATGAAGACAAGAATATTGATGAAGGAATAGCCCTTCTAGTGAGAAGAGAAAAATATGGTAAGAAAATATTTAAATGTTAGACTTGTAATGAATTTGGTCATTATGCATCTAAATGTCCTAAAAGAGAGAAAAAGTTTAAGGAAAAGTTTAACCCTAGAAGAGATAGAGATAGAAATTGTTTGTATGAAAATGAAGATGAAGAATCTAATGAGAAAGGTCAAAGTGAAAGTGATGATGAATTAGGATGTGTGGCTATCAAGGAGGATGATCTTGGTAGATAAATTAGAGAAGAAAGATCTCTAGTTACCCAAGTGGAAAAGAAGTTTGATTAGATAATTGACAATGGTTTTTCACGTCACATGACAAGTGATATGAATAAGTTTTCTAAGTTTAAGAATCATGATGGAGGTATTATTAGAATTTGTAACAATGCAACATGTCATATAATAGGAATTGGATCCATTACTCTTGATGGTAAAACTAACACTAATGATGTCTATTTTGTTGATGGATTGAAGCATAACTTGTTGAGTGTTGGACAATTGGTAGAGAAGGGTTATCTATTGTAGTTCACTAAGTAGACTTGCAATATCAAAGATAGAGATGGTAATATGATTGGAACTGACAATAGATCCATAGGTAATGTATTCTAGTTGAATCCTATAGAAATGACATGTTTGGTAGCTAAAGTGGATAATAGTTGGTTTTGTCATAGAAGATTTTGTCACCTAAACTTTGATGATATTGTGAAGGTCAGTAGCACTTTTATAGTTAGAGACTTGCCTAAGATTGTTAAGCCTACTAATGTTGTGTGTAAGGAATGTATTTTGGCTAAGAAGAGAAAGTATCATTCCTTAGCAAGAAGTTCACTACCACAGAGAAGCTGGAGATTGTTCACATAGATCTAAGAGGTCCTTCTACAACAAGAGGATTCTATGGTGAAAGTTATTTTATGATTTTTGTTGATGATTTCACTAGAATGATGTGGGTAGCATTTCTTAAGGAGAAATCTGAAGCTTTTGAGAAGTTTAAGATATTTAATAATAGAGTTGAGAATGAATATGGTGTTAAGATAAAGTATTTGAGATCTGATAGAGAAGAATTTACCTCTAGAGAGTTTAACATATTTTGTGAAGAGAATGGAATCAAAAGGCAACTAATTGTACCTAGAACACTTAAACAAAATGGGATTGTTGAGAGAAGGAATAAGTATGTAGTAGAAGCAACAAGAGCAATGATGTTTGAGAATAATGTTTCTAAGACATTTTGGAGAGAAGCAATCAATACAATAGTATATACTCTTAACAGTGTACAAATTAGAAAAGGTATGGACAAGACACCTTATGAACTATGGTTTAGTCATTCACCATCAATTAAGTATTTTAGAATGTTTGGGAGCAAATATTACATTAAGAGAGATGATGACATTGGTAAGTTTGATCCAAGAAGTGATGAAGGTATGTTTCTTGGCTATTCATTGAAAAGTTAAGGCTTATAGATGTTTCAACTATAGAACTAAGACAATAGTTGAATGCAAATGTAAGGATTGATGAAAAGTTAGAACTATTAAATAGAATGTTGAATTTTTTGTTGAGACTAACAATGAGTTGTAGAATGATGTGCTGATTGTTGAGAAAAGAGGAGAACACAGATCTAAAACAAGAGAAGAGATAAGAGTTGAGATGTCAACTCCTACCCCTAATAGGAATCTGACAAAGAATCACCCTTCTTTACAAATAATTGGAAGTAGAGACAAAAGAATAATGACAAGGAATAGAGTGAATGAGGAAATATATTCGATATCTCAAGTTGAACCTAGGATCCTAGACGAAGTAGCTAAAGATGATCATTAGATTCAAGAAATGAAGGAAGAATTGGATCATATAGTGAAGAATGGTACATGGGAGTTAGTTCCTAGACCTAAAGAGAAGAATGTGATAGGAACCAAGTGGGTATTCATAAACAAGATGAATGAGAAAGGCAAAGTTGTGAGGAACAAGGCTAGACTTGTATACAAGGGATATTCACAGCAAGAAGGCATAGACTATGAGGAGACATATGCACCTGTAGTAGGAATGGAAGCAGTAAGGATGTTTCTGGCTTATGAAACAAATAAGAAGTTCAAGGTTTATCAAATGGATGTTAAATCAGGCTTTCTGAATGGAGAACTTGAAGAAGAGGTATATATTGAGATGCCTGAAGGTTTTCCTTTATTAGAAGACAAAGACATAGTATTAAGATTAAAGAAAGTGTTATATGGTCTGAAGTAAGAACCTAGAACCTGGTATGCAAGGTTGGACAATTACTTGGCAAAGCTTAGATTTGCTAAAGGTACGACAAATAGTAACTTGTATTTGAAAGAAATTGAAAATGATTTGTTGATTATTGTAATATTTGTTGATGACATCATTTTTGGAGGTAATGATGAAGCAAGTGATAGATTTGCTAAAGAAATAAAGAATGAATTTGAAATGAGCATGATAGGAGAAATGAAGTTTTTCTTAGTATTGCAGATTCTAAAAAATAGTGATGACATTTTTATTTCACAAGCAAAGTACTTGAAAGACTTGTTGAAAAGGTTTGGTTTTGAAAGTTTTAAACCTTTTGGTACACCTATGATAACTGGTCACAAGTTATCCAACAAAGATCAAACAACTGTAGTAGAGTAGAAGAAGTACTAATCCATGATTGGAGGTTCGTAGTATCTAACTCACACCAAACAAGATATAGGAAATGCAGTTTGGATTGTAGCTAGATTTCAAGTTGATCCTAAGGAATGTCATTTTGCAGTAGTAAAGAGAATATTTAGATATCTGAAAGGGACATCTGACTATGGAATTTGGTATGACAAATCAAGTGATTTCACTCTATGTGCATGTACTGATGTGGATTGGGAAGGTACTATGGATGAAAGAAAGAGCACTAGTGGTGGAGAATTCTTTCTTGGAGGAAGATTGGTTTCTTGGCTAAGAAAGAAACAAGATTGTATTTCACAGAGTATTGATGAGGTAGAGTATGTTGCAGTAGCAAATAATTGTAATCAAGTTATGTGGATGAAGTAGATGTTGAAGGATATAAGAACTGTGTTTGAAGAACCTATTATCATTTACTATGATAACACAAGTACAGTGAGTATGTTTAAGAATCATGTATTTCATTCTAAGACTAAGCACATATCTATTAAGTATCATGTGTTGAGAGAGAGAGAAATAGAAAAATAGATTAGATTGGAGTATGTAAGTACTAAAGATCATATAGCAAATATCTTTATGAAGCCTTTTCCTAAAGATACATTTGAGTACTTGAGATGTATGCTTGGGGTTATGCCCCTACCTACTTCTAAGTAGATGATGCAAAGAGTGCATCAGTCCAATGGTACATAGCACTATTGTTAAGCCTAGATTGAATGTTGATGCTTCTTATATAGGGGAGTATCTAGTATGTACTGATTTATTGAGGACTCTTGGTATTTGGTATTGAACAATGTCTTTGACTCGAGCTGATTGAAGAGTGAAGAAGTAGTTATAATAATTGGTATTTTTGTATTTGTTTGAGGCCTTTGACATTGATGTCAATGGGGAGAATATGATGCATGAGAAAAACATCTCTTAAGGTATGGGGTAGAGCATCTCCTAACTATGGGGGAGAGATATCTTTTTAGAGAGATTTAGAAAGATTCATGAAAGGAATCAGGAATGTACACCTAGTGTATTGTGAATTATTTAGTGTGAAGTAAATAGTTGATGTCTAAGAAGAAGGAGTATTGACCTATGTGCATCTATTTTGTTTAATATTCTTTTTTAGCATGTGGATAGCTCATGTTGGTCTCTAAATCTAGAGGATTTTAGACTTGCTTGATGAAGAGGATTTGAGAAGATGAGAACAAAAGTAGCAACAAAATATTACTTGGTATTCTTGGAACTTAGATATTTTTCATCTATGTTGCCATCAATGCTAGAGGGGGAGATTGTTAGCATGAATGTTGATGATACTACTTTGGAGTATCCTAAGCATTGCAGAGTATTGATATGTTGCATTCATAATTGTGTTTGTCATTGATGTCAACATATCATGGTTTAAAGACTAGTTGAGCAGAGACACAAATCTTTATCGTATAGACAATGATTTGATTTTTTGGTGATGTAGGATTATGGACATGTTCGACACAGTGTCTTGATGACATGGTCAAGTGCCCAAAGTCTAAGTCAAAGACGTACAAAAGATGTACTTGATTTACAAAGAGCAATTCAGAGATAGAGTATTGAGAAAGCAATTCCTGAGGGTTGTTGGCTATCTTACATCTGGGATATAATGAAGAGATGCACAGTCAAGTAGTGATAGAGGACAGTCTACTAATGACATCAACAAGTGTGCAAGCCCTAGTATCACACATGTGAATTTTTGTATAGACTATGAGCCGATAGTGCTATTATAATTGTAATTAATTAATTATATTATTATAATTAATTGGGAAATCCTCAAGGTCGACTCAAGGAATTATTATGAAGATATGGTATAAAGGAAAGATATTTTCTTTGATTGTAAAGTGTATCTATTGTTGTAAGAAGTGTGAAGTGTGAAGTGTGAAAGAGGAAGGAATAATACAATATCATTTCTATTATTCTACAAGCAATAATACAAAGATCATTTGGATAGTGGGTTCATTGGTCTTAACTTTGAAGTTGTTTGGGCAATGGGTCCAATTGTCTTCCACAACTCCTAACAGGGTTGGAATCTCCTAACAGGGATTCAAAGTCTCCTAACAAAGACTCATATGTATTGAATGTTGTAACAGACTCCTAATAGGGTCTATCCTCTAACAAGGAATTTTTATATTAGTACATCATTTTGTGGGTACCATCCCCATCAGGGTTTTCTCGCTAATCAAGGGTTTCCCTAATTAACATATCTAGTGTTATTGTGCATGAGTATATTTTTGTGGTTTCAGCTTATATTACTCATATGGTTAAGATTTTTCATGGTTGGTAATTGTTTTATTAGTTAGATAACTGATTCACCCCCTCCCCCCCCCCTCAGTTATATCAGTGGACTATATATTCTAACATTATGTTTCACTCTGTCCTTTTTTAGAGTGTAGGTATTTGCACGCCCATCATGTACAATATGTCAATCAAATGGCCATGACCTACCCAGTAACATATGACATATGTCTATAGGTATGACATCACACAACACCTCATCCTGGTAGCTTCCCATATTGAACTTCACTAGGCACTACTCATTTACCATGTGAATAGAAAGAAAATAAGGTTTTCTCTCTTAACCCTATTTTCAATGTGATGATCCAAATTGATTAAGTACAAGAAAGTGATCAATGCAGAAATGGATCATGTAATGAAAAACATAAAGAGAGGGGGGTTAAATGGTCTTTCTATTATGAAGAGTATGTGCTTAAATCCTAAAATAGATAAAAGACAAATACTAACCTTGAATCTAGAAAATATTGTTTTCTAATGTCTTTATGTAGTTTCGGGGATCTTTGCAACCTGTTCTGCACTAGAAATGTCAAGGCAAAGAAAACCCAAAAAACTTTTTTCTTTTTGAAGGGAGGTCGACCTTAACCCTGATAGTAGGGCACAATCTTACCCCGGGGCAAAATTATACCCTAAAAAGTTGACCTTGACCTACACTGCTCCAACAAAATGTTTGTTCATGGATCTCACAAGTTTGACAAAAAGGGTATCTAAATCTGCTCTTCAATTCATTGTTCCACACCTGTATCTACAAGAAAAATGATTTGTCTATTTGAATGAGGGGTTTGCCTTGGTTAAACCCCAGTTTGGAATCAACCTTGAAATTGAATTAAAATTGTAATATAAAAGTAAATGAAACAATTCACCTTGCTTGTAATGAAATCCTTGTGGAGGATTTAAATCCTTGAATCCATGAATACAGATCCTCCAAATATATGCAAAATGTATGTAGGATGTCTCAAATCAATGACATTAGATCTTCAACACCAATCTTGAATGTATCTTTGCATAGGAAAATGCTTGAATGAATATTTATGAAATCTTCAACAAGAGGGCTCCATAGAGATTGAACCCTTCAATGGCTAACAATGGATGTCCTTGATGAATATTGAATGCTCGAATGCTTAGTAGATAGCATAAATTCACTTCATTGATCATAGGTAGATTTTAGATAGCTTTTGGATATATGTGGATGAAAAAGTAGATAATAACTTTTCTCATAGAAAGTGGATGTCAAAATGAGGGAAGAAGACTTCCTTATATAGATATCTAGGGCACTAACTCCTACAGAAGGCCAACATAGGATCATTAAATACAGTTTAACCTTAACCCCTAGGAATAGACCTAGATTAAATGTACTTTAAGAGTCTACCATTCTGAAACCTGAAACAGCTAACCTAAAAGCAAGAAAAAGAAACTTTATGAAGCCTGATGTCCTGAAACTCCCAAAAATTTAAAAATTGACTTGGGTTCAAGGACAAGGTGGACCCTGCCTAGTTCAAGGTTGAGGTCAACCTTGACCACAAGGTCATCCTTGACCCGGAAGTCAAAGTCTTCAATTTTATAGAGCAAGTTATTAGAAATAGGTTGGAAATAAAGAAAGAGAAGTAGAACAAGGGAAAATAGCTAGATCCATGCAAAGAACCATTCAAGGTGCTTGACATGACCCAAAAATACTTACTTAGAGGGATAAACACTCTTAACATAGAAGTGTTTCCATTTTAAGATGATACACCATGACCTTGTGGTCATTCTTCACTGAAGCAATATGGTATGGATGTAGTGTTTCTGCCTCTTCATCTTTAACTTCATGACCATAATTTATGACACAAAAATTTTAGTTCTTCTACCATCAATGATCACATCAAAACACTTATCTTCACACTTTCATCTCATGTGAAAAAATCTCCTCCATTGACCAGGTTCATTTCGACCACTCAACAAGACTCTTCTATTAACTAGGACTTCTCCTCTTATAGCATCTTCATCAATATGAACAACTCTAGCATGACCTTCATTTATTCTATTATTCCTTCCTTGGCACTGGGAATATTCAAATTCCCTATGGCCTTCTTCTCCACAGTGAAATTTTTTTCCATGAAAACCTCCTCTTCCATATCATTTCCCACTTCCTCTTCCTCTTTGATCTCTATTGTACTAATCATGGAAATGATTAGAATTGTTTCCCCTCTAGTTCATATTTCTACTGGTAGCCTCATTCTTGTTCTTCTAATCATCATTTTGTCCTCTATAAGACCATCTCCCAGATCTTCCACTGTGACCTCTTCCATTATTCTTGTTATCAAACTTCTTGTTCAACTTTTCTTCTACTCTTAGGGAAAACTGGTATGCCTCCTCAATCTTGTTCATTCGAACAAAACTTAGCTCCTCCTGAATGGTTTGCCTCAACCCATTAAGGTAATGAGAAACTTTGTCCTTGTCACTTTTTGCATGGCTTGTTTTGATGAGAACTTGATAGAACTCTTTTGTATACTCCCAAACAAATATTTTCACTTTCTTCAACCCCTGCATTTTCTTTAGCAAATCAAGCTCATCAGCCATGGAAGTGAATTTTCACTTCAATTTATCTAGCATTTGATCCCATTTGGTGATTTTTTCCTTCCCTCTTCTATTTTTCTCCAACTAGATCTCCTGTCATTAGATCTTCGTGTGACCCTTCATTTTGACCTTTGCAAACTTCACCCCATCTAGATCTTCAATATATTCATACTCAAAGTACTCTTCCAATTCATTTATCCAATCAATTAATTCCTCTAGGTTAAGATTTCCCAAAAATGTGGGAAAATCAAACTTAGGTCATTTTCCAATCTTGGAAATGGCAATAAAAATCCTTTCTTCTTCAGGGTTCAAGATTGCCTCTTCTTCAAAATTTTCTTCTCCTTCACCTTTATCCTCACTTTCATCATCTCTTATGACAAGATTCATCCCTATGTGCAATTATTTTTTAAATTCTTTCATTTATCTTTGGAGGGATCTAAAACCCTCAAGTGGCATACCTCTAGCTCTTCCACCACACACTCTACGTGAAGGCATTTTTTCACTTCTGCCAAAACCCTTGTGGAAATCGCCCCACAATCAATGATCTATCTACATGCTTATCCCAAACCATAGTCTTAGTGCAAACTACCTCACAGTTGACGATCTATCCACACACTCAAGAATTTATGTTTTGATACCACTTGATGAAGGGTGATCCCCTTAATACTACAAACACATAACATAAATGAAGAAATAAAAATAATTTGAGAGAACAAAATATGGGCTTCTTATTATCGCCGCAAATGAGGAATTATAAAATTTTGAAATACAATATGATAACCCACAAGGGTGCCTTCCTTACAATAATTTGCAACACAGAGTTGTCCTAGACAATCTATGGGAATTTCTTAAATAGTCAATTTTATGCCACCTGGGAAGTTTCTAGACATCAAACTCTAACCCATTAGGCTAGCCAACCCTAAAAATTACATATAGAGTCGCCCAAATACACCTTAGACATAAAATTTGGAAATTTTGGTTGGCCCAAATTTGGAAGGCCATAACTTTTAAATTATTGCTCTGATTTTCTATTACAACCCCTTTTCAAAATCCTCAACTTCTGATCTACAAGGATTGACTTACACAAGCTTCAATCAGCCACATTTTAGAGCCCATTCGGGGCCTCTAAGGCCTTCAAAACTAAGCCCAAAGTTTTTGAACCAAAATTGCACACCAAAACTCCATAATAACTTCATCGATACTCATGTATGGCACTGATCCTCAACTAGCAAGTTGATATATCTTCTTCACTATGATTCTCCTTAATGAGATTCTCTCTCGTAGAACTTCTTGGAATGCACAATAACTTCCCTCAAATAGAATACCATCTTGGATTATTAAATCCAACCACTTTGTCCTATCAAGTATAACAAGTTATGTACAAGCTCTCCAAGTTAGAGATCTTTTAGTTAGTGTCTAGCCAATCCTCCACTATGCTTCTCCTTAATGTGATTCTCTCTCATAGAACTTCTTCGAACAGTCAGTGGAGACTGCTTCTTCTTTTTCTTCAAAAAATTTCCCTTAGAATCTTGGGTGTTGCAACTTGACATTATTTGTTGTAGTCCTTTTTTGTGGACTTCTAGGTTTTGCCTAAGTATCTCCTCTTTGGTCCCCTTAACCTTTTGAGGCTCTAAATATATCTTTGTCTCCTTAGACATGTTCTCCTTAGTACCATCAAACTATTGTACAAATTAATTCTTCTTTTCCTTGTCATCTTCTATTTTGAGTTCACTAGTGGAACTCTATTATCCAACCCCTTTTTCTCTCTCATTTAGATGTCTTGAGGTAGTTGGTCTATCACCAATAGAAGACTGGTCTACTTTTTTATCTTGACTCTTTTCATCCTTCTCACCATCTATATTAACATTCTTATTGCCCTTTTTAGTGCCATCCTTTTGTTCTTTCCTTTGGGTGTTATCACCTTCATTAGTCAGATAACTCTGTTGATCAACTTGACTAACATCTACATCAGCTTGAGTATGATCTATATTAGGAATAGTAGAAATAATAGGTTTTGAATATACTTGATGTATGCTCTCTTGTGTACCAATCTTTGGATAGTCTTTCACTTGTTCAATCACAAGATTTGGATTCAACAAGATATCATGAAATGACTTGGATGGTAGAGCTTCATCCATTTTCTCTAGTTTAGTCAACATATGACCTTCACTCTTGCTTTTAGGTTTATCCATGACACTTTCTTCATGTGACACATCCTTGGTTGGGCTTACCTTTGGTTCATCTTCAATCACAACTGTGTCATTTTGACCTTCACTTTGTTGAACTATGTTGTGAATTGTATCTGCAAGATATTTTGTGTCATCATAGATGTCCTCTATATTATCCAATTCTACATTTTCAGGTTGATGTTTATTATCCTTTTCTTTCTTCTCATCATCTGACATCAATCCATATATTTTCTTTCATATAACTTTACTCTCTTCCACTGCATATTTCTACTTTTCTTTTCAAAATCAAGAATGATCTTCTTTTATGAACAAATTTGTCATTGTAGTTACTCAAATCTTAAAAACAAATTCTTTCTTAGTTTTGGCATAATTTAGGCAAGTGTCCCTTCTTTGATTTATCTCTCAATCATTAGGGGAAAAAGGCATAATTTAGGCAGGTGTTCCCTCTTTGACTTATTTGTCAGTAATTAGGGCATACTTCTATTTTTATCTATCTTACCATATAGTTCATTAGGTATCATGTTACCTAATTCTAGTGGCATATACTTGAAATTTTCCATCGTATCAATAATTGCTTCTTCAACCTTAGCCTTATCTAATTTATTCAATCTGTCATACTTCACAAACTAAAATCTAGCCATACATGCACTCTCCCTGATATTGTCACAAATCTCATCAATTTCTTAGGTAGCTTATGTACTACAATTCTAAAGTGACATGTGTCATCTAACTCAATCCATTCATCATCATCATCAACAACTTTTGGAATTATAATTGTTCCTCTCTTCTACTTTGTGACTTTTCTTGGTTCGACCTCTTTTGTGATAACTTTTCTCTTTTTCAATCTCTTGCCTTGAGTAGGCTTAGTAACTTTAACAATTACTTTCTAAGGATTGGCTTGTTCCATAGTAGATGCCTTTGTCCTTAGACTTGTAACTGTACCAATTTTTGGGGTAGGCTTTGTGACCTTCTTGCATTCGCTTCCCTCTAGCTCAGCAAAAGCTATTCCTTTCCCTTTACCTTCAACCTCTTTTTCTTCATTACCTTCCTATTCATCACTTGACATGTCTTCTCCTTTGACCTCGATGATTTGCAATGGTTTTTCTTGTTTTGCACCTTCTCTGAGCACTCTTTCCAAACTTTCTATCATGCCTTTCCTCTTCTTATTCATCTTGGAAACATTTATCTACATTGTGATTTTCATCTTGGCAATCTCAGATAAGTCAAATGGCTTGGAATTTTTATTAACAGGTTTATCCAATAGTATTGTAATGGCTGAAATAACCTCTCAAATGTTGATTTCATAGCCTAATGGCCTTGACTAGACTATTCTTGGGATAATTGTCTCTATATATGTTTTGTCTGTATCCACTAAAAAATAAATGTCATCATAATACTTGTCAACTAAGGATTTGGGATCCTTGTCCCATTCTTCATTTTCTGCTTAAACTCCTAAAAATAGTCACCCCTTATTTCTTCAAAATTGTCATCCAGTTGATTAATAAACTCATTGATATGTTATGTGATACACTTCTTCTTGTTCTAGGTTACATATCCTATGGTAGGGAAATAATTTTGAAAATAAAAGAAAATGCAGATAAGAAAAGAGCCAAACTTACACATACTATTCTTTTCCTTCCTAATTCTCTCAACGTTCTAATCCAATTGCTTTAGTTGTAAGTCGGCAAGGTCATAACTATGATCCTTCTTCACTATCTTCCATGGAACATCCACAACCACACAAGGAACATTGTCTAGTCAGCTAGACTAGTAGAACTTATGCACAATAACCCTAACAACAAAATCAACCTCTTCATATTTAATGGTTGAAATTGACATTTCGTATTTGTTCCATTTTTTCAATGTATTAGTGTCAATAACCTCCTTGCTCTGCCATTGAATGGTTTTGACCTTGTCCATAAAAGGATACCTAGTGACATGGTGAATGATATGCCTGGTAATCTTAATAGATTCTCTTTCTGACCATAACTTCATTTCATGGAGTTAGCTCAACACAATCTTTATCCAATCAATCTTTTAAACCTTGGGGAAGTTCAGGGCATGAGTAAGCCCTTTCTTGGCAATGTACTTATGTTCATCCTTCAGTCTTCCATCTATACACAAATTCTCATATGCATTTTTTAGTTCAAAAATGCCAACCTCACCAATCTTGCACATGTAGCATGATCTCATATCATGGATCAATATAAATTTCAACAGGATCGAAGATAGGGTACCAGAAGAATCTCCCTTTACCACAATCTCAAGGTATGCCTTAAATTTAGGTGGATGACATACTTCATACCTCACAAACTCAACATATTGACCTCAGTTACCTTTGATTCCCTCATCTTCTCTATAATTGATGAGCTAGATGCCATAATCTTGATTAGGGTTTGATCACACAAAACTCTACTTTACTCGGTTGTAAAACAACTGCACACAAATCTACTTCTAATGATGACAACACATACTAAAATCTTCTCAAAATTTCTTAACCACTCATAGAAATTGCTCAGGCTCAATTTTCTCTTCAAGGTTTGAATGAAAAGTGATCAAAATGAATGATAAAATTTTTGATATAGGTGAAAAATCTGATTTTAAGGCCTCATTAATGTTTTGTATCTAAAGTGGGTACATCACAGGCTGTCTCAACCACTATTAAGAAACTTAGTAGTAACACTTCTCAAAATTCCTTCAATTTTAATTTGGCCAATGCCATGACTTGGTCATTGTTAAATAATTTGCTTGCCCGCTTAACAATTTTTTATCTTCAATATTGACACTTGACCATTATAGACTTTGTAGTTTGATATCCAAACACATTTACTTGGTTGATATTTAGTTCTTCTTCATACTACAAATCCATCCTTATGCATCTAATCTTATGCTCATTTTGACTTTCATGCTTTCAATCTTAGGAACTGATGTATACTTTGGCAATTTGAAATGTAGTTCCATATCTACTTCTTTATTTTAGTTTGTTGTGGTGAAATCACCTAATCTATTGGACTGGGTGATCACAACTGCTTCATTTGAACTATTGCTTCCTTATGATTTCTTCTTCCAGGTTTGATTCATCTAACTTATTACTTATATAGTACTAACCTTTTCTTTTCCATTGTTCTCTTCATCTTTGGGTGTTGATGCTCAGTTTCTATAGTCTCTGCTTTGGCGACAAACCTTCTAACAATGAAAGCATACCATACTTAATTTCTTCCAATTTCTAGTCATCCTCTGAAATGTGTTCTTGTACACTTTTATGCAATATTTCCATTCCTACCACATAACTAACAAGTGACCCAAGTATTGTAATCCCAATTTATGGCATTACCTTGCCTAGTTGCATTGCCTTTTCTTTTAGGTGTCCAGCTATGTTTTGAATTAGATTTGTAATCTAGTGCATTATGACCATACTTCTAACATGTATATGAATAACCTTCAAATCTAGATATAACTGGTGACTTACTGATCTTTGATCTACATTCATATGCTTGGTATCCATACATGTTGCAATTAAAGCAATAACCATGAAATTTAGGTTTAGGGTTGGACTTACCAATTTTTCTCCTACAAACATTTGTTGTATGACCTAGTTTTCCATAGTGATAGTATGTAGACTTCTTACTCTTTGGTTTCACATTCCTATGCTCTTTATGCTTTGATGACTCACCTTGTTTAGCAAATGATAGGAACTTATTATAACCTAATCCATTAGTATCACTAGGTCTTCTTTGTGCTTTTAACTATGCATCAGGTATTTCATGCTCTCTTCAAATCTCTTCATTCTTTCATTGATTTTAATTTGGGATCTCAAATCATTTATCAATTGATTTTTTTTCTGATCTTAGGTCTGCAATCTTTTCCACCTTGCTAGAAATTTCATGATTAGCACTTAATAACTAATTTTCCATGTTAAATTCATTGTGTGTCACCCTTTGTATTTTAGTGACCTTTCATCAAGTCTTATAGCCATTTAAATCTTATCTTCATCAGTCATTGCCTTATCATCCTCATATTTTCTATTTTGTTCCATGACTTCACATAGTCTTACTGAGTTCATTTCATGTTCTCTCTTTAGTTCTCTTACTTCTTTATTTAGACTATTGTTCTTTTCCAATAGATCTGCAATTACTACATCAAATTCACTAGATTTTCCTTCATCAGATATGCCTTCAATGCTTTCTTCTTGGTATTGTGTGTCATTTTGATGGATTGTCATCTCCTTCCTTCTTTTCAAGGATTTCCTCAATTCCTCCTTTGAAACCTTAACTCATTCTAATGCAATCTACAAATCAAGCTTTTGATTTTCAATCACCTTTCCTAGTATGTAGGCTTCCATCTCCAAGACCTAAGTGGTTAGACTTTTTGCTTAAAGAACTAAGCTCTAATACCAATTTTTGGAATTCTAATATGAAAGTGAGATGCTAAGAGTGGGGTGGAAGGGGCAAATCAAAATCTCCAAAAACTTTTACTACTTCAAACATTAACCGTACTAAACATAATTCATCATACACCTAATTAACCTTAACCTTGTATTTAATCAATCATGTGATATCATGTAATAATATATCTAATATCTACTAACATAATCAAAACACATAAGAAAGTAAATAACACTTGACATAAGATTTGATAACACAAAAACCCTCCAATTTGAAGGTAAAACTACGGTGGGTATGGCACCCACAAAATCTTCTCTACCACAGTAATAAAGTTCCTAGGGATACAATCACTTATGATGATCTACCCTATGAGGGTTTTTCTCTACTAAAAGTATATAAGACTATTAAGTCTACCTTTACAAAAGAATTTAAAATTCACAACTAACTGAGTACTATGTTAGGAGATTTACAATAGGTCTATTAGGACCACTCTGTTAAGAGATTCACGTGATACATTGATTAGAATGTAACAATGCCATGATCCTTTGATTTACACTAATTTTCTGATAACATATCTTCTCTCTTCAATAATTGATCACCTCAATGTGATTATTCTTCAATATCTTCTCACTACACTACTCGGTCGCTTTTAGTCCTTCAACACTTGATACTCACTAATTTTCCTTTAGCTTTACATACATGAATTCCTCCAACTCACAACTACATATTCAATATTGAAACCCTACCTATATATCCATCTTAAGAATCTTCTAGATCATAATCAAGGACTATCATTCATCCTTTTTGTTGCTTAAGCTTTCTAATTTTTTTTTTGGTTCATTATATTGCATAGAGATTAGTGATACTGAATTATAGGCACAATCACCTCCTTGATCTTCACCTCAATCTTAGAAACACGTTACATGCTTAAAATAATGGTTTTCATAAGATTTTATGTCATTCCAAACTCATACACAAACTGCATAACTCGACACATATAGCCTTCGATGCTTGGTCATGCTTGATTCTTCCTACTGATCCTCATCATATACTATACTTAGCTTAAATAGTTTCCTCTCTAAACTACTCGGCGCATGTGGCAATCGACTTATATAAATTTTTTTGTTGGAAGATTGGGGAGATTTTTAGAAGATTGGTTGTAAGCATGGATTTTGATGATATTCCTATGGGAGATTACTACTATGATGATATGTTATATTCATGACTGAGTTTGACATTGATGTCAACATAGCATTTTTCTCTAGTATCTAACAGAAGAATAGTGGAAAGATCAAGTTGGTACGGATGACTAGTTGAGTATTATAACCACCCGAGGTTATGGGAGATACTTCTGAGTATCTAGTATATGTAGTTAACATCGGAAGAAGATAGGATAAGTCTAGAAGTTATGTAAGTTTTGGTGATGTTTTCTTTGAGATAGAGTTTACGAAGGCATGTTCTGGTAAACTTTTTATATCTCTTAGCAGAGTTGATATCTTGAGGAGATGAGGAAGACATGTTGGGGATGATGTGGCTAAGCTTGCTCATCATAATATTGCATGTAATTAAAGTTATTGAAGTTGCAAGGTGGAAGATTAATGTTATCTCTATGTGTAACATGTTCTTAGTGTGGTCTTATAATAATTAATTGAGAAGGTTTAACAGCCGACTCAGGGAATTTTTTTGAGGACTCAGTATAAAGGAAGAAAATTTTCCTTTATCATGTATATAAAAATATGATTTGATGACTAATGATGACCAGCAGAGAGTGTGGAATGTGAAATTGAACAGAGTTGTACGAAAGTGAAGTAAACTTCATTGTCAAGGTTTTGTTGAGTGATCTCAGGTTTGATATTTGGATCCAAGGTTCATGACTTGGTCTACAAGGTCTGACAATGATTTTTCTGGCTAATAGGATAGAAGAAAGGAGAAGATAACAGTAAATTACTTGTTTGGGAAGTGAGCTCTTCTTGTAGTTGAAATTGCATGTTTGGGCAGTGGACTCATCTTGCATACATTGTACTACAACTCCTAATAGGGTTGGAATTTCCTAATAGGGATTCAAAGTCTCCTAATAGGGACTCATTGTACTCAATGTTGTAATAGAATCCTAACAGGGTCCATCCTCTAATAAGGAATATTTATATTAGTACATCATCTTGTGTGCATCATTCCCACTGGGGTTTTCCCTCTAATCAAGGGTTTCCCTAGTCAACAGTAATTCTCTATGTGCATTTTATTATGGTTGTTGTTTACTTTGGTTGAAAGGTTAAGTTTTTTTAAAGAAGATAAATATTTTAATTTTTGGATAATTGATTCACCCCCCGCCCCCAGTTATCTTGGTGGACTATTTTTTCTAACAGTTTTAGCTTTTGGATATCTCAGAAACTACTAAATGGTCAACGACTATGATGTTCTCGACACTTATTGAACTTGTGAACTTTTACTCTTTCTTGCTCGACCTTTTTCATGGCTTATTCATAGTGTTGAATGACCAACTTTGCCTTATAAATGACTAAGTATTTTACAATATTAGAAAATACCAATATTTCCTTTAGGCTCAACAATAAGTGTTAGTCTCATAATGGTTTTGACATTTGAGTGCCAACACACTTAACCACTTTCTACATTGAATTCAAGTACACTATGTATGCCGAGTCAAAATTCCAATAGGTTTCGAATGATCTTCAGGTGCTGAGCAATCTTTAAGTGTCAAGTGAAGATCAAGTGTCGAGTGACTACAAGTGTCGAGCATGATACAAGTGCCAAGTAATATTTAGGTGCCGAGTCATAGATGATGCTGAGAAGGATAGAATCACTACAGGAGCTGAGTGAGCTAGTTTCTTATATGTGTTGAGCATCAAGAATTAGAAAGTGTCGAGTAACACAAAATGCGTATATGAGTTTGAAAAGGCACAAACTTAGATGTAGACCATTTTTATGGCCAAAATATGATGAATCTTGAAGGATCTAAGTGATAAGATCAAATCTTTAGTATTTCCTATGCAATCTACATGCAGCCAATAAGAAAAATGGAGAAGGCATGCAACCAATAATAAAAGTGCAAGGAATGAGCAGGAAATAAAGATTCAATATGGATCATAGATCCATACCTAACTCTAAGTCTTCGAAAGTCTTTATAAGGATGAGAAAATCTCATTGTGAAGTAGGAGAAAAGAAAAATATGGAAAGCTATAGTGAAATTCAGAGCAAAGAGTGAAAAGACTTAGAGGAAAAGAGCAACAATTAGATATTTAGTTGATCAGAACAAAGCAAGGAATATGAAAAAATATCAGATTTCAGAGAATCAAGATCAAAGAGAGCAAATCAAGTGCCTGAATTCAGAAATCAAGGATTATAAGCTATTAGGTTTATCATACCTAATATTCTCTAGCAATTATATTAGAAAGGAAATCCTATGTTGATAGATTAGCTTAACAGCTAGGTTTTAGATCTTTGAAGAGGTGATTAAATCCTTTAACAGGGTGACACTTAATGAAAAGTGTTTGTAAATCATTTAACTAGGTCACTATTGATACAGTGTAAAGCCTTTAATAGGGTAGGCCTTTCACAGGGCAGACCATCAAAAGTGATCAAAACAATTATTGCTGCAGTGATTTTGTGGGTATCATCCCCACCCCAGTTTTACCTTCTTATTCCTGGAGGGTTTCTGGGTTACCAAAATCTAGTGTTATGTGATGCATGTGTTTACTTCATGTTTATTTCATATATTTACATGCATGTAATATACTTTCAGTTAAAAAATTTAATGGAATAAGTGTAATACTTCTGATTCACACCCCCTCTCAGAAGCATTCTTCCCATTTGAATATTCTAACAATAAGTATTTCTAGAATTTTTTCAAAGCCAAAGAGTTTGGGAGGAACTTAAAGAAATGAAATAAGTGAAATGAATTATCAAAGATTTATTTTTGGAAAAATGAAAAATATTGAAAGTGTCATCAGGTTCAAGAGAAATAAAATAACTTAATGGTAAGATGAAGAAATATGAAAGTCTAAATGGTGGGATAAAAGATAAGTGCCAAAACCTTGCTGAAATTTTACCACCCATGTCAAATGAAGCATAATGGTGAAGTATATTTTGAATTAAAGAAGTGCATAAAAAGGGTTAAGTTTGATATATTATTTATGGGATAGATTGTGTAGATAATTTTATCACCAACATTTCGGAGCATACTACATGATCCATCATTAGGGTGCATGATGGAAAAGGAGCATGGAACAAGATTATCTACACAATCTATCCTAGAAAGAATATAATGTAACAATATGGATTGTGGAAATCTAATAGACTTAATAAGGCTTAAGTTCTTGAATGATTTTAGAATCTCAAAGAATAGAAAGAATAAAGAGAAATTATCAAAATGGAAAGAATCAAGGAATTGGGATGATAGCTAAGCTAAAGAAGTGTGTTAAAAAATTGACACTTAGCTTAGAACAAGTTATGATGAAACCAAGCCTTATCATATGAAGCAAAATCAAAGAGGTAGAGAAAGTTAATGCTTCCTAAAGGATTTTAAAATTCTAAAACTTGGGGAAGAAATTGAAATTACAATGAAGTGGAGTATCTAATACTTCCAAATTTGACAATATGTAAAGTACTCATTTTAAAAGTGGTGAAGCTATCATTTCAAATTTATGATGTGGCCTAGTTTTTTAAGAGCTATAGAGTATTAAATGATTATGATACTAGTTTTAACGATACTTATTTTTTATAATTAAAAGAATGAATTTTATGCAGTTTGAGCATCCTTTGAAGATTATACTAAGCATGAAAGAATATCATATATATGACAATAAATGAAAAGGTTTGGTGAATTAAACATTTATACTTTCCCATCTTCTCTAAAACTTAAGAGCTTAATTGCATTCATATTAAAAGGAAGATTTGTTGGAAATAATAAAATTGAAATGAACTAAAATTAAAGAATTATAAATTAATCCAAGAGATTTTGTGATGAACATAATTACCATCATTTATAAGAACTTCCCAAGATCAACGCAAAAGAGGAGACAAGGATTTTGAAAGGGAAAAGCAAAGAAAACCCCTTGTGAATTATATGAATGAGGCAAATGCCTAAAAATGAAGAAAGAGAGAAAAGGAGATAATGTGGAGCCATAGGGCTCATTACATGAACTACATCGTGATTGTGTGTTGTAGAATGAGAGAGAAGCATCTCTTATAATGAGATGAGAAGAGAAGTTATTTGTAACTCCCAAGTGAATGATTGCCACATTCATAAGTGTGTGCATAACAAGTGTCATAATCCTCTTAAGGAGGAATAACTATTTTCCTTAATAAAATAATTACAAAATAGACTTGTCCTCACATGTGGACTAGAGGACAAACAACATAAGGGATACCTTGGTTTATCCCACTTAATAAATACAACCAAGGAAAGATTACAAATTCTAACAAGATTGAAGTATAGACAACTAGTTTATGGTCATGTGAATGGATTAGAAGTGGTATTCACAAAATTGGTGATATAAAGCTAAGTAGAGTTGATTTAGATGAATTCTAAAGGAGTGTAAACAACCCAAATAAGCATCCAATCATAGAGAAATTGGCAATAAGTGATTTATTGCAAGTATTTGGATTTCCTATTGTAGAGCAATATGCTAAAATAATAATATAGTGCATAAATTGGTACAACCCATCAACGAGAAAAATAAGGAAGCAAAAGAAAGAAGTTCTCATTAGTCTTAATAGGGAAACCATTCAAAACTCTTTCTAATTACTTGTAACAGAAGAATATGTTGATTGGGACTTTGCTTTATCATAGTCACACCTCAACAAGAAGAAACTTACTTTAGATTTTTTTATGACCAATAAGTGGAACCATCCCGGGAGAGCGAGCTAGTCTAAGCTTTCTTAAATAATTTTTGGCACAAATATTAAAAGGAGAAATTACATATATCATTGTCTTATTGTACAAGTTGAGAGGGGATGAAGATGTCATATTATAATGAGTAGATGCTCTTCTTTTTGTAGATCATTTGTTTTGAAGCTTGTTACATTGATTGGGCAAGAATTAGAAGTGATGGAGTAGATTAGCTTATTTATTCCATTTGAACTAATTCTTTTATATATATTCATGCATTTTTTATTTCCTAGCGTGTACGCAATATTGGCCCAATATGGAGCACATGAAGGTTTTTGATGATGATATTAAAATCTATGACTTCTATCCTATATTGCAAGTGCATAAGAGTTATAGTAATCTTTTGTTTAGTTAATGATACTTTCACTATGAGGTTGACTCAAGAGTTGCAAGGGTGTTTAAAGTGAATAATGTCCACTGAATTTTTTATACTAATCTTAGAATATGATATCTATTTCATATAATTCCTAATATTTACATACATCATGGTAGGCACCTTTGATGACTTCCTCCACAAGGTACCCATGTATGTCGATGGCAAGATGATTTTGACAGAATTGGGTAGGAAATTTGTTGAAGTAAAGAAGAGATGTGTTGAAAAACATTGTTGAAAATAGATTGATACAAGTATAAGAAATGTGTTTCAATCATTGTTTTGTGACTGATGTCAAACCTACTACTTGTTAGTAAGACAACTGCTTATATGATTCGAGTACTATCATTTATTTGATTGATGAAGAGGATTTGATCAAATGAGGTAACAATAACACCTAGAGGAAAGGTTGAGTTATGATATGAAAAAGGAGTACAAGGATTAGTTAAGATAGTAATATTATAGTGCATTGATAATCTACTTAAGGTTGCAAAGGATGGAGACGCTGATTAAGTTTAGAAGAAAAATTTAAATGAAGTATGTTTGTCAAGCTTAACATTCTACATATTAGGTGCTAAGAAAAGTTAGTGTAAGCCGAGCAAAAAATTAGTTGGAACCAAGCAAAGTCAATTTCAGTGTAAGCCAAGTGATAAAATGTAAGTCGAGTAAATTTTACTTGATGTTGAGTGCTAATAAACTTTAGTTCATGCTGAGTGTTTTGATAGTGGATGTCAAGCAATAGTGTTTTTGTCGAGCATTAGAAGCAAGTTAATGTCGAGTGTCAATATTATGAGAAATATCACGAATTTGATAAATCTAAGTCGACAAGTTTGATTTCCTGGATTGTGTAAATAGTGTGGACAATAAGCTTGATGAGCTGGTGGCATAGAATTCATGATGAATTATTTTGAGGTGAATTCAAATAGGATTCAAGGAGAAATTTCTAGAAGGGAATGAAATGAAATGATGGGTAGATTCATTGAATCCTCCCTAATCTAACCTAACCCTAAAATGGAAGATGGAGGATGAATGGAAAAAAATCTTAATTTTTTATTTATAGAGATGGTTGGTCAGAAGGAAAGGTTGTCATGTGCGAGAACCTGAGGAAGACAAGGAGTCTAAGGTATTACTCCATTTAGTGAGCTAAGAGAAGAGACTGCATTGGCAAGCAAAGAAAGAAGGCTTAAGGGTATGGATGCTTGAAGGGTGAACAAGCTATCCAAGTTGAAGTGTGTGAAAGCCAAGCAGAATGTAGGACTAAAAATAGAGATATGTAATATGCAAGTGTGTTGTAAGTTGTTATCAGATCAAGCCTTACTGTTACTTTCTAATCATTGTACCAATCTAGGGTAAATCCTTTGGATTAAGGTTGACCTAACAATCATTTGTAAATCCTTTAATCGGGTGACATTCCAAGTGAATGATCTAAAGTCTTCTAACAAGGCTCACTCCTGACAAGGTGATTGAAATCCTTTAACCAAGTCATATTTAATAGTGTGTATTGTAACCTTTAACAGGGTTGGCCTTTTATAGGGCATCACTTCAAAAGAGTAAGAATGAGTAGCATGTTACTAGTGGTTTTTTCCAAATTGGATTTTCACATTAAACCATTGTGTCAAATGTGTTATTGAATTTTTTGTGTTTCATGCTTACATTTATGCAAAGTTGATTTGACAATAACCTAAAAGTTTAAGTGATTGTATGATCTAAAGGATGCATGCATGATGAAAATGTTTTATGGATATTGTTGGAAATCTAATTGAAAAAGATCATTGTTGAAGATCAAAGAGGGAGATTGTTGAAAAGAAGGAAGTTGGTTGATAAATAATGTTTTCAATCATTGTTTTGTCATTGATGTCAAACTTTCTATTTGTAGGAATGACAATTGCTTATAAGATCCAATTACTATCACTTATTTGATTGATGAAGACGATTTAATCAACAAGATGTAACAAGAGCACCTAAAGGAAAGGTTGAGTTATGATTTTGTAATGGAGTACAAGGATTAGTTAAGACAATGGTAAGATGATGTATTGATAGTATACTTGAAGATACAAATGTTGGCCATACTTAGAAACATTGGAAGTATAAGTTGGAACAAGATTAACTGCAAAGTTTAAACTAAGTTCATTAGTAAGTGCCAAGCAAGCTAGTTTAAGCCGAGCAAATTTTTAGTTGGAGCCAAGCAAATGCAAAATCTGGTATGTGCCAAGTGAACTTTAGGTGCCAAGTGAAGTTCAAGTGCCAAGTAATATAGAAAGAGTTGAGCAAACAGAAAAACTTAGTGGATGCCAAGTGAATCCATAGTAGGTTTCGAGCATCAGTAAAATGTAGTTGATGCCGAGTAGCACAATGTGTGCCAAGCACCAGAATTTCAATAGTGCTGAGCTATTGCATTATTAGAAATGTCAAAGATTCGCTAGATCTAAGCCGACATAGTTGTTACCTAAAATTTTGTGAACTAGTTAGAAGATAAAGATGATGAGTTGGTGGCACAAAATTCTATGTAAACCATTTTTGAGCAAATTCAAGAGGATTCTTCAAGATGTTTCTAGAAGCAACAAAATGTGGGTTAGATTCAATGAATCCTACCTAATCCATATGAATTGAAATTAAAGGAGGGAAGAATCAAGTAGGAAAATAAATTATAGACTTCTATTTAAGGAGTCACAAACCAAGAAGCAAGAGCAACTCATGTGCCAAATTGTGAAGTGATTAAAGAGTGTCAAGGAGAAGACATCTAGGAGAAGGAAGAACAAAGCACAAAGACTCTACTTTGATAAGTGGTTAGAGAGAGATGATTGCACTGGTACATTGAGCATGAAGACTCAAGGAGACAAAGCTTGAGTGGAGGACAAGTTGTTAGAGCTATAGAGACTCAAAGCCAGGCAATGTGAAGAGCTGAAGAGTGATTTGAGATTTGCAAGATAAGTTGTAAATTGTAATCAAGTCAAAACCCCTTATTGTTACTCTCTACAAATTGTATCAGTTAGGGAAAAAATCCTATGGACTTAGGTTGGTTTAATAACCATTTTTAAATCCTTTAACAAGGTGGCATTTCAAGTGAAAGTTCTAAAGTCCTCTAACCAGACCCACTTCTATCAGGGTGGATAAATCCTCTAACAAGTTCACATTTAACAATTTGTTTTAGCCTTTAACAGGGCATGCCTTTCACAGGGCAAGCCTTTAGAAGAGTGAGAATTGAGTAGCATGTTACTGGTGTTTTTCCCCAAATTAAGTTTCAATGTAAATCATTATGTTATGTGTTGATGTTTTCATGTGTTATGATTGTATGTTGATTCATAGTAACTTGTTGAATAGGAAAGTTAAACCTTGGATAAATGAACAATTTGATGGGCACATTTTATTTGATGAAAAGTTTGAATTGGACATTTGGACCCTGAATAACTGATTCACCCCCCCTCTTAGTTATTCTAAAGCATTTCTAACAATTGGTATCAAAGTTAACTATTGATTTAGTTTCAAGGTGCTAAAAGCAAGAATATTAGGATGTCCAAGAGAGAAGTTCCCAAGCTTAACAAAGACAACTTCGTTGCATGGAAATGTCTGATGAAACTGCACCTTGGATCAATAGGTGACTATGCAAAAACCTCAATTGGAGTGGAACATGTAGATCTAGTTGGACCCCTCTTTGTAGATGATTTGAACAAAAGGAAGGAGCACAATCAAGCAATGTTGGAGATTGCCTCTGCACTTAGCTATGCTAAATTTGATGACATCAAAGGATGTGACACTACATTCAAAATGTGGAGAGCCTTAATAGATATCTATGGAGGAGATCATAATGTGCAAAGAGAAAAAAGAGAAAGACTCGGAGGAAAATTTGATGACATGAAAATGGAGGAAGGTGAAAATGCTACTCAATATGGCTCTAGAATGAAAGAGGTGGTAAGTGCAATAAGAAGTTTGGGTAGTCAGTTGGAAGAAGAGACTTTCAATAGCAAATACTTAAGGACGTTGCTCCCCATCTATGCTATTAGAGTTTCAACCATTCAAGAGCTCAGGTGTGTACAAGGAAACACACTAACCTTTGAAGGAATAGTGGGAAGACTTACTGCATTTGAGTTATCCAATTTTGATAACTACAAACCTTGAGAACTTTGAATCTACTTTCAAAGCCAAGCTAACATTGAAAGATACTAAGGAGGTGAAATCAAAGAAGAGTAAAAAGGGAAAACATGCATCCAATGATAGCAGCACATATGAGGAAGATCTGGAATAGTTGGAATCATTATTGGCTAGAAGATTTCATAGATGCAAAGGTAAATTCAAAGGTAAGCTCCCTATCATATATTTTAATTGCAATGAAATAGGTCATATTGCTGCAAGGTATACACAAAAGAAGAACTACAAAGAAGCAAACAAGTACAAGAACAAGAGAGAAGATGATAGTAGAGCTTACAAGGACAAAGACAAAAGATGCTACATTGTTGAAGAAGAATATGATGAGAATGATGATGAAGTAGGTTGTGTGGCCATGAAGGATGAATTAGATGAAGATGAAGCCACCACATTGGTAACTTGTGTGAACAAAAATGACAAGTGGATCATAGATAGTGGATGCTCACATCACATGACAGGAGACAAAAGTAAGTTTATTACCTTTACTCAGTATGATGGAAATAGTTTTAGATTTGGAAATGATGCTTCATGTCAAATCAAAGGAAAAGGTTCCATTAAACTTACTAAGAAAATTTCATGTGATAATGCATACTATGTTGAAGGATGGAACTATGATTTGCTAAGTGTATCATAGTTAGGCAATGTAGGTTGCAAAGTAGAATTTGGAAACAAATCTACCAAAATCTATGACAGTGATAAAAATTTGATAGGAAAAGGTGAACAAACTAGGAGTAACTTGTTTTATCTAGATATGGAGGATGCAACCTGTCTTGTTGTTAGACTTGATGATGTGTGGTTATCGCATAAAAGGTTGTGTCATGTTAACTTTGAAAATCTAATTAGCATCAGAAAAATGAAGAAAGTCAGAGGTTTGCCAAAATTGAAGAAACTTGAAAATACAATGTGCAAACAATGTCAACTAGGTAACATGACTAAATCTAGTTTCAAAAGCAAAACATACACTTCTAAAAAAGTACTAGAACTAGTCCAATACTTATGTGGACCAATAGAAGTACAAAGCTACCTAGGAGATAGATACATAATGCTATTTGTAGATGACTATTCTAGGATGGTGACTGCTATGTTCTTAAAGTAAAAATTTGATGCATTACAAATGTTCAAGTGGTATTTGGCCAGAATTGAGAAGGAAACAAGAAAGAGTCTAAAGTGCCTAAGATTAGACATAGGAGGTGAGTTTACATCAAAAAAATTTGAAACATTTTGCAATGACAAAGGTATTAAGAGACAAACATCAGCACCAAGAACTCCACCTTAGAATGGCATTGTTGAAAGAAGGAATAGATCAGTAATAGACTATGCCAAAACCTTGATGATAGAGAAAAATATTGCTCTAAAATATTGGAGAGAAGCTGTAAGTATTGTTTTTTACACCCTGAATAGAGTCCAAGTCAAGAAAGGAACAAATGCAACACCTTTTGAACTATGGTATGGTCACTCACCTATTGTAAAACATTTCAAAGTATTTGGTTGTAAATGCTATATTCTTAAAGACACTAGAAATGGAAAGTTTGATGCAAAGAGTGATGAAGACATATTCTTTGGATACTCTACTAGAAGAAAATCATATAAGTGTTTGAATGCTAACACTAACAAGATTATGAAGAGTGCAAATGTAAATTTTGATGAGCATGTAGAAGTCCAAGTTGATGAAGCTAAGAAACCAGAAGAGTACAGATCCTTTGTATACTTCTATGAAGGAATGACTGTTGAAGATAATACTGCCAATCAAGTTGAAAATCAACAACAAATCTCAGCATCAGTTGAGTCATAGCCAATGAATGCCAAGCTGCATTCAGAAGCCGAGTTGCAGAATGAAGAAAATGCACATTCTGACTCTGAAATTATTTCACATGAAAGGGACAATGAAATACCAGATGAAGAAGAACAAAATGACTCTGAAGCTAAAGAAACAAACATGGAAAGAAGGAAAGAACCAAGACTAGCCAAATATGTAATGAGACATCACCCTATAGATCAAATCATTGGTGACAAGGATGCTAGACCAATGACAAGGAACAGATTAAGAAATGAATCATGTTTGATGAGCAAGGTTGAGCCAAAAATAGTAAAAGATGCACTACAAGATGATGACTGGTATAAAGCTATGAAAGAGGAGATAGACCAGATTGAGAAAAACAAAACTTAGACCCTAGTCCCTAGACCAGCTGATAAAAATGTAATTGGTACCAAATGAGTGTTTAGGAAAAAACTTGATGAGAATGGTGAAATAACTAGAAACAAAGCCAGATTAGTTTGCAAAGGCTATGTAGAAGAAGAAGGACTAGATTATGGGGAAACATTTGCCACTGTTGCAAGAATGGAAGGAGTAAGAACATTACTTGCATATGCTACTTACAAAAGTTTCAAAATTTACCAAATGGATGTGAAGTCTGCTTTTTTGAATGGCATATTGGAAGAGGAAGTCCACATAGAACAACTAGAGGGTTTTGTTGATGACAAGAACAAGAATATGGTTTGCAAATTGCACAAGGCACTCTATGGTCTAAAGCAAGCACCTAGAGCATGGTATGAGAGACTACACAAATATCTTGTGAAGATAGGATTTGAGAGAATAGATGACAAAAACAACTTGTACATCAAAGTAGAAAAAGGTAAAGAGATTTTGATATCTAAAATCTTTGTTGATGATATAATATTTGGAGGAAAAGATGTTATATGCAAAGATTTTTCTAATCAAATGAAACATGAGTTTAAAATGTCAATGTTTGGAGAAATCAAATTCTTTGTTGGATTGCAAGTATGTCAACTGAAGCATGGCATATTGTGACCCAATCAAAATATATCATGGAGATACTTAAGACATTTAGATTAGAAGATTCAAAACTAGTCAACACACCAATGGTTACAGGACATAAGTTATCTAAAAATGATGAATATGTTAAAGTGAATTAGATAATGTACAGATCAATGATTTGAAAGTTGCAGTATGTTGTACATAGTAGACTAGACCTTGCATTAGTAGTTGGAATAGTGGCAAGGTTTTTAGCAAATCCAAGAGAAAATCATCTGATGGTAGTAAAGAGAATATCGAGGTACCTAAAAGGAACTGATGACTTTGGTTTATACTACAAGAGGAGTGAAAAATTTGAGCTAAGAGCCTACACTGATGCAAATTGGGGAGCTAATATTGATGATAGAAAGAGCACCAATGGAGGAGCACTTTTCTTAGGTAGAAGGTTGATCACTTGGACCAGTAAAAAGCAAAGTTGTCCTCACTGTCAACATTAGAAGTTGAATATGTTGCAGCTGTTATCAACTGCACCAATATTGTATGGATCAAACATCTGTTGGAAGGAATATAGGAAGAGGTAAATGAGCCTATGATACTTTATTGTGATAATACAAGTGTCATCAACATATCAAAGAACCTTGTAATGCATTCCAAAACGAAGCGTATTACAATCAAGTATCACTATGCAAGAGAATTGGTGGAAGATAAGCAAGTGAAGATGGAATATATTAGCTCTAAGGAACAGATTGCTGACATCTTCACAAAAGCACTACCTAAAGATGCTTTTAATTATCTTAGAGGTAAGTTAGGGGTGATACCCCCAACCAAGGCTGCTTGAAGCAAAAGTAAGACTATCGTGCATCAACTGAGTTGATTGTTGAAATATTACACATTGATGCAAAGGATACTTACTTTAGGATTCATACCTAAAGTAATCAAAGTATAGAAGTTCCAAAATAGTCAAAGATATTGGAAGCTCCAAAAAATGCTATACTTGCATGATAAGATGTTGAAGTAATGTGTCTTTGGCATTGTTGTCAAAGAGGGAGAAATATAAAGAAACTGATCTACAACTATCAATTGGATAAAGGGAGAAATGGTAGAAATTGATCAACAATCAAAGATCAATAGACAAAAAGGGAGAGATATCAATAGCATTCAATTGGACAAAGAATAAAGAAGTAGAGGGAGAAGTGAGCAGAACTGATCAACAACAAAGTATTAAAAAGAGAAAAGGATACAACAACTAAGAGGGAGAAGCAGAAGTAAAGTAATCAAGATATAGTTTACAGAGGGAGAAGTGAAAATTGATGGTAACACATGTTTCTTTTTGGCACTTGACTTACTATTTTAACTTAGGTAGCATTTTGAGAACTTGGTTGAATAGTATGGGCTGATGGTGGATCAGTTTGGTTTGCCATCAATGCTAAAGAGGGAGATTGTTGGAAAGTTGATTGAAAAAGATCATTATTGAAGATCAAAGAGGGAGATTTTTGAAAAGAAGGAAGTTGGTTGATAAAGAATGTTTTCAATCATTGTTTTTTCATTGATGTCAAACTTGCTATTTGTAGAAATGACAATTGCTTATAAGATCCAAGTACTATCACTTAGTTGATTGATGAAGAGGATTTAATAAGAGCACCTAAAGCAAAGGTTGAGTTATGATTTTGTAATTGAGTACAAGGATCAGTTAAGACAATGGTAAGATGATGTATTGATAATATACTGGAAGATACAAATGTTGACCACACTTAAAAATATTCGAAGTATAAATTGGAACAAGGTTGACTGCAAAGTTTAAACTAAGTTCATCAATAAGTGTTGAGCAAGCTAGTTTAAACCGAGCAAATTTTTAGTTGGAGCTGAGCAAATGCAAAATCTAGTGTGTGCCAAGTGAATTTCAAGTGTCGAGTGAAGTTCAAGTGCCGAGTAATATAGAAGGAGCCAAGCAAATAGAAAAATTTAGTGGATGCCGAGTGAATCCATAGTAGATGTCAAGCATTAGTAAAATATAGTTGATGTTGAGTAACATAGTGTGTGCCAAGCACTAGAATTTCAATAGTGCCAAGCTACTACATTATTGAAAATGTCAAAGATTCGCTAGATCTGAGCCAACATAGTTGTTACCTAGAATTTTGTGAACTAGTTGGAAGATAAGGATGAGGAGATGGTGGCACAAAATTATATGTAAACCATTTTTGAGCAAATTCAAGAGGATTCTTCAAGATGTTTCTAGAAGGAACAAAATGTGGGTTAGATTCAATGAATCTTACCTAATCCATATGAATTGAAATTAAAGGAAGGAAGAATCGAGGAGAAAAAGAAATTCTAGATTTCTATTTAAGGATTCATAGACCAAGAAGCAAGAGTTGATGGTGTGCCAAATTGCAAAGTGATTGAAGGGTGTCAAGGAGAAGATGTCTAGGAGAAGGAAGAACAAAGCACAGAGACTATACTTCGATAAGTGGTCAGAGAGATGATTGCACTGGTACATTGAGCGTGAAGACTCAAGGAGACAAAGCTCGAGAGGAGGACAAGTTGTCAAAGTTGCAAAGAATGAAAGCCAGGCAATGTGAAGAGATGAAGAGTGATCTGAGATCTACAAGATAATTTGTAAATTGTAATCAGGTCAAAATCCCTTATTGTTACTCTCTAGCAATTGTATCAGTTAGGGAAAAAATCCTATGGACTTAGGTTAGTTTAATAGCCATTTGTAAATCCTTTAATAGGGTGGCATTCCAAGTGAATGTTCTAAAGTCCTCTAACCAGGCCCACTTCTAACAGGGTGGATAAATCCTCTAACAAGGTCACATTTAACAATGTGTTGTAGCCTTTAACAGGGTAGGCCTTTCACAGGGCATCACTTCAGAAGAGTGAGAATTGAGTAGCATGTTACTGGTGGTTTTTCCCAAATTGGGTTTCCATGTAAAGCACTATGTTATGTGTTGATCTTTTCATGTGCTTGCATGCTGATTTATAGTAACTTGCTAAATAGGAAAGTTAAAGCTTGGATGAATAAACAATTTGATGGGCACATTTTATTTGATGAAAAGTTTGAATTTGGACATTTGGACCCTAAATAACTGATTCACCCCCCCCCCCCCCCCCCCCCCCCCTCTTAGTTATTCTAAAGCATTTCTAAAAAATATGGGTTCACTAAGTTGTGAAAGGTTTTAGTTGTACATCTAGACCTTGGGTAACTGATTTACCCCCCCACCCTCTCAGTTATTCTAAAGATTTCCAACCATTGGTATTAGAGCCATTTGCTTAAGAGGACTAGTTTGAAGGTACTAGAAGCAAAAATATCAAGATGTCAAAAAGAGAGGTACCCAATCTTAATATAGATAACTTTCTTGCATGGAAAAGTCTGATGAAGCTACACCTAGGAGGTCTTGGAGATCATGCACAATCTACCATTGTTGTTGAGCATGTTGATCTTGCTAGAGTTATAACTGTTAAAGATCTCAAAAAGAAGAAAAAACACAACCAGACAATGTTGGAGATTGCTTCTACCCTAAGCTATGTCGAGTTTGATGATATCAAGGGTTGTGATAGTGCAAAGAAAATGTGGGATGCTCTACACACAATCTATGGAGGTGACAAAAATGTTCTAAGATCCAAATCTAAAAGTCTTAGAGGTATGTTTGATGATATGAGAATGCAAGAAGGTGAGAATATTGCTCAATATTGCTCTAGGATAAAAGATGTTGTTAATGCAATAGGAGGAGCTACTGGTAAGATAGATGATGAGACTATAATAAGAAAAGTTTTGAGAGCATTGTTGCCTATTTATGCTATTAGACTTTCTGCAATACAAGAACTAAGATATATGCCACAGACTGATCTAACTCTTGAAGGTCTGGTAGGTAGACTCACTACTTTTGAGCTATCTAATTTTGATAATTACAAACCTAACAATGTTGAATCTACTTTCAAAGTCAAGTTTTCATTGAAGGAACCTAATGAGAAAAAGAAGAAAAAGGCAAAATATGTGTCCAGTGATAGTGATACAGATGAGGAAGATGTAGATCAACTTGAAGCACTACTAGCAAGGAGATTTCATAGAGGTAAAGGCAAGTTCAAAGAAAAGTTAGCTATCATGTGTTTTAATTGCAATGAGGTTGGTCATATTGCTACTATATGTCTAGAGAAGAATAATTATAGAGGTGGATACAAGTACAAAAGTAGAAGAGATGAAGACAACCAAGATTACAAAGACAAAGGCAAGAAGTCTTGGTACATTGCTAAAGAGAAAAAAATAGATGGATCTGATGATCATGATGATGAAGTGGCGTATGTTGCAATGAAGGATGAATGTGATGAGGATGAGGCAACTACACTAGTGTCTTGTGTGAACAAGAATGATAGATGGATCATTGATAGTGGGTTTTCACATCACATGACTGGAGATAAAAGTAAGTTCATTACCTTGAATTATTATGATGGAAATAGTGTAAGGTTTGGTAATGATGCACCATGTCTGATAAAAGGAAATGGTTCTATCAAACTCACATAAACTATTTTATGTGACAATGTTTATTATGTTGAAGGACTTAACTATAATTTGTTGAGTGTGTCACAACTGAATAATGCAGGTTGTAAGGTTGAGTTTGAGAACATGATTGCTAAGATATATGATACTGATGGAAAACTAATTAGAAAAGGTGATCAAACTAGAGGTAATCTATTCTACCTTGATATAGAGGATGCTATTTGTTTAGTTGTAGAATTCAATGATGTGTGGCTATGATACAACAGGTTATGTCATGTTGATTTTGATAACTTAGTTAGTATCAATAACATGAGAAGAGTTGGAGGTTTTCCCAAGTTGAAGAAACCTGAAAATATAATTTGCAAACAATGTCAATTAGACAAAATGACAAAGTCAAGTTTTAAGAGTAAGACTCATATCACTAAAGGAATATTAGAGATTGTTCATACCAACTTGTGTGGACTAATTGGAGTGCAAAGGTACAAAGGAGATAAGTACATTATGCTACTTGTTAATGATTATTCTAGAATAATGACAATTATTTTTCTAAAAAAAAAATTTGTTGCTTTCCAAATGTTTAAGTGGTACTTAGCAAGAGTTGAGAAGGAAATAGGTAAAAGCCTGAAATGTTTGAGATCTAATAAAGGAGGAGAATTTACATCAAATGAGTTTGAGATGTTTTTTAATGATAGAGGAATCAAAAGACAGACATCTGCTCCTAGGATCCCTCCAGAAAATGGAATTACTGAAAGGAGGAACAAGTCTATAATGGACTATGCTAGGACACTCATGATGGAGAAAAATATTTCTTTTAAATACTAGAGAAAATTTTTAAGTACAATTTTTTATACCTTAACCGTGTGCAAGTCAAGAAAGGTACTCATTCAACACCTTTTGAACTATGGTATGGATACTCACCCAATGTATGATATTTTAAGGTATTTGGAAGCAAGTGTTATATTCTCAAGGATTTCAGGAATGGTAAACTAGGTGAAAAAATTGAAGAAGGTATATTCCTTGGTTATTACACAAGAAGTAAAGCTTATAAGTGTTTAAATACTAACACTAAAAAAGTTGTGGAAAGTGCAAATGTGAAATTTGATGAATATACAAAGGTACATGAGGTTGAACTTATGAAGGAACCAAAAGAATACAAATCATTTGTATACTTTTATGAAGCTATGTTTGTTGATGAAGATGTTGTAAATCAAGTTACAAACCAATAACAAGTTTTAGTGACCGTCGAGTCACATACTATGAATGTCGAGTTGCATTCAGGAACCAAGCTACAGTCAAGTGCCGAGTTATAGAATGAAGTTGAGGCACATTCTAATTATGAGATTAGTGTACATGAAATTGATGTTGAACTACCTGATAGAGATGTACATAGTGATTCAAAAGTTGAGAGACCAAGTGAAGAAACTAGAGTAGAACCAAGATTGTCTAATTATGTTGGGAGACATCACCCTGCTGCACAAATCATTAAAGATGCTAAACCAATGACAAGGGACAAGTTGAAAAATAATACATGTTTTTTGAGCATGAAAGAACCCAAAATACTAAAAGATGTCATAGAAATTGTGGACTAGAGTAAAGCCATGAAAGAAGAGATTGAAAAAATTGAGAAAAATAAGACATGGACTCTAGTTCCTAGACCAGAAGATAAAAATGTGATTGGTACCAAGTGGGTATATAGAAACAAGTTAGATGAAAATGGTGATGTCATAAGGAACAAGGCAAGATTAGTTTGTAAAGGATATGCACAAGAAGAAGGGATAGACTATGAAGAACATTCACTCTTGTTGCAAGATTGGAAGGAGTAAGAACTCTTCTTGCTTACTCTGCATACAAAGGTTTCAAAATTTACCAAATGGATGTTAAGTCTGCATTTTTGAATGACATATTGGAGGAAGAGGTTTATATAGAACAACCAGAAGGATTTTTTGATTCTGAAAACAAAAACATGGTATGTAGACTACACAAAGCTTTATATGGTTTGAAGCAAGCACCAAGAGCATGGTATGAAAGACTTCATAATTATCTTATGAAGATTGGATTTGAGAGGACTAATGATAACATCAATCTGTACTTGAAGATAGAGAAAGGAAAATGTATTTTACTATCTAAAATTTTTGTTGATGATATCATTATTGGATGTCAAGATACTTTATGTAAGGCTTTTGCAAATGAAATGAAGAAAGAATATGAGATGTCAATGTTTGGAGAGATCAAATTCTTTGTGGGTTTGCAAGTACATTAGATGAAATATGGTATATACATTACTTAATCAAAGTATGTAAAGGAGATATTTAAAACTTTTGGATTGGAGGATTCCAAGACAATAAGAGCACCTATGGTAATAGGACATAAATTGTCAAAGAATGATGATTCAGCTAAGGTGAATCAAATATTATACAGGTCTATGATTGGAAAATTACAATATGTAGTACACAATAGACCTAATAATACATTATTTGTTGCGATAGTTGCAAGATTCTTCATTAATAACAAGGATAATCATTTGATGACAGTTAAGAGAATAATGAGATATCTAAAAGGAATAGAACACTATGGTCTATACTATAAGAAAAATGAGAAATTTGAATTGAGAGCCTACACTAATGCTAATTGGGCTGGAAATATTGATGATAGAAAGAGCACTACTGGAGGATCATTTTTCTTAGGCAAAAGGATGTTTACATGGACTAGCAAGAAACAAAACTACATCTCTCAATCTACTATTGAAGCTAAATATGTTGTTGCTGCAGTAAATTGTACAAACATTGTATGGATCAAACAACTACTCAAAGGTATGAAGGAGGGAATCATTGAACCTATGATACTTTATTGTGATAATACAAGTGCTATAAATATATTAAAGAATCTCATGATGCATACAAAGACTAAGAACATTGTAATCAAGTATCATTACTTGAGAGAATTAGTTCAAGAGAAAGAGGTGAAGATGGAATATCTTAACACAAAAGAGAAAATAGTTGATATCTTCACAAAAGCATTACCTAAGGATGCTCATGAGTATCTAAGAGGTAAACTATGGGTGATACCCCTATCAAAGGCTATCTTAGAAGCATGAGAAGTACCCTACATCAAAAAAAGTTAATTGACTTGTTACACATTGATGTAGTGGATCTTACTTTAGGAGTTGCCTAAAGTAATCAAATAGCTGGAACTACAAATCAATCACAAGCTAGGTGACAAAGGGAGAAACTAAAAATGTTCATATCTTCATATTTAGATGACAAATCTTTGGCATTATTGTCAAAGAGGGAGAAAGACAGAGAAATCTGGAGAAATCTGAGGGAGAAAGTGAAATCCTGTTGAGGGAGAAATCTTGACTGCTGAGGGAGCTGAAAGTAAATATAGAAGAAACATGAATACCTAGTAAGAGGGAGTTAATGTCAAAGGTGATATAAGAAGTAGTCTAGAGGGAGTCATAAGGATGAGTTGATTGATTGTCTATTGATTAGAACAAAATTTCATAACCCATTCAAAAGATGAAAGTTATTGATAGAGGGGGAGATTTAAATATAAGGAATTATTTTTTTTTTGGTATTTTGTTGGTTATACTAATTGAGTCTATCCAGTTTGGTTTGACATAAATGCTAAAGAGGGAGATTGTTGAAAAGATATTGATACAAGTATGATAAATGTGTTTCAATCATTGTTTTGTCACTGATATCAAACCTACTATTTGCTGGTAAGACAATTGTTTATATGATTTGAGTACTATCATTTATTTGACTAATGAAGAGGATTTGATCAAATGAGGTAACAATATCATCTAGAGAAAAGGTTAATTTATGATATGGAAAAGGAATACAAGGATTAGTTAAGACAGTGATATTACAATGCATTGATAATCTACATAAGGTTGCAAAGGATGGATACACTGATTAAGTTTAGAAGAACAAGTTAAATGAAGTATGTTTGCCAAGCTTAACATTCTACATAGTAGGTGCCAAGAAAATAGTTTAAGCCGAGCAAAAAATTAGTTGGAGCCAAGCAAAGTCAATTTTAGTGTAAGTCAACTGATATAATGTAAGCTAAGTAAAATTTAGTTGATGTTGAGCACTAATAAACTTTAGTTTGTGTTGAGTGTTTTGAAAGTGGATGTTGAGCAATGCAGTATGTGTCGAGCATTAGAAGTAAGTTAATGTTGAGTGTCAGTATTATGAGAAAGATCGTGAATTAGATGAATCTAAGCCAACAAGTTTGATTTCTTAGATTGTGTGAACCATGTGGAAGATAAGCTTGACGAGTCGATGGCACAAAATTCATGATGAACCATTTTGAGGTGAATTCAAAGAGGATTGGAGGAGAAGTTTCTATAAGGGAATGCAATGAAATGATAGGTAGATTTATTGAATTCCTACCTAATCTAACCTAACCCTAAAATGGACAATGTTGGATAAGCAACAAAATATCTTAATTTTCTATTTGTAGAGATGGTTTATAAGAAGTAAAGGTTTTCATGTGTAAGAACCTAAGGAAGACAAGGAGTCTAGGGTATTTCTTCATTCAATGACCTAAGAGAAGAGACTACATTGGCAAGAAAAGCAAGAAGGCTTAAGGGTATGGATTCTTGAAGGGTGAACAAGATATTAGAGCTAAAGTGTGTGAAAGAGGAGTAGAGTGGAGGACTGAAAACAAAGATCTATAATCTGTAAGTGTGTTGTAAGTTGTTATCAAATCAAGCCTTAATGTTACTTTCTAATCATTGTACCAGTCTAGGATAAATCCTTTGGATTAACGTTGACCTAATAGTCATTTGTAAATCCTTTAACTAGGTGACATTCCAAGTGAATGATTTAAAATCCTCTAACAAGGCTCACTCCTAACAGGGTGATTAAAATCATTTAACTAGGTCACATTTAACAGTGTGCAGTGTAACCTTTAACAAGGTTGGCCTTTCACAGGGCATCACTTCAAAAGAGTGAGAATGAGTAGCATGTTACTAGTGGTTTTTCCCAAATTGGCTTTTCACGTTAAAGCATTGTGTCAAATGTGTTGTTGAATCTATTGTGTTTCATGCTTACATTTATGCAAAGTTGATTTGATAGTAATCTACAAGATTAAGTGATTGTATGATCTAATGGATGCATGCATGATGAAAATGTTTTATGGATATGGGTTCACTAAGTTGTGAAGAGTTTTAATTGTACATCTGGATCTTGGATAATTGATTCATCTACCCCTCTTAGTTATTATTTTCCTATTGCAATTGGTGCTTATTATTGATCTCCAAATTAAAATTCTATTAATGCTACTAAGGCAATAACCAAATACTTTTTACACTACAATATAATAGAGAAATAAAACCTAATTGGCATATGATTTTAGTGAAATTTTGGATTAAAAATGAGCCCCAATGACAACAAAAAATTCAATGACTAGATACTTCTAGTTTTCAACTCCATATTGAGCATCATAGTTGACACCAAATTTTGAGTAATATTCAACATCCAATATTACACAATAGTTGTGTCTGCATACAAAATGGCACTCAAAACTTTTTTGAGCAATTATTCCAAATGTGACCCCAAATATAGCACCATTTTTTACATCTACTTTTGCTTTAGATCATGCTTTTGATTCCACTTCTTGTTATGCTTCTAGTAGCACCATAGTTGGCTTTTGATTTTCCTCCTTTATTATATCTAGATTTTCTTTTATTTTTGCCTCTAATTGTGCTTTAGATTTTTCTTCTTATTATGCTTCTAGTTTCTCTTCTATTATAATGTCCTTCATTGCTTCTATTTTAGCTTTCCATTTTCCTTCTAGTTTTTCTTTTTCTTTTTTCTTTTGCTTGGCTTCCCATTTTTCTTCTATGTTTACTTCACATTTTTCTTCTACTTTCACTTTTTCTTTGGCTTCCCATTTTTATTCTAATTTTTCTCCTTCTTTGGCTCTTTTTTTTCTTATTTTCTCTTATGTTTTAGCTTTATATGTTACTTATAGCTTTTCTTAAATTAAAATTCCATGTATTTCTTTTGGTTTTACTTTAGGACTTTCTTCTAGCTTTGCTTCCATTATAGTATCTCTTGTTACTTCTTGTTTTGCTTCAAGGATTGATTCCAAAAAAAAAATTTGCTTCCATCATAACACTATTTCTTACTTTAAGTTTTTCTTCTTGTATTGCTTCCACTTTTATGCCTATTTTGACATCACTTGTTGCTTCCAATTTTTCTCCTAGTGATGTTTCTAACTTTGCTTCTCATTTTGCTTCAAAATTTGCTTCTAGTTTTGTTTCCATTATGATGTTTTTCTTTTTTCTTTTTTCTAGTATAGATACATTATTGCTTCTTTTTTCCTTCTACTATTACTCTTTTATTTGCTACATGAATTGCTTCTATGTTTGATTCCTATAAAAAACCAGGTTTCTCATTTGGTTTATCTTCCATTGTTGCTTCCTTTTTTTACTTATAAAAATGATTCTAATTTTTTCTTCTTAATTTAATATGTTTTATTATGATCATGAAGTCCATGTCAATACTAAGAGGGTGTACATCAAAATTTCTATAATTTAATTAAATCTAAAAACATCCATCCTAAGCACCAAGCTGAAATCATCACACATAATAAATATATTGGAAAGTGAGAGTTAAGTGAGTAGTCAAGTGTTTTCAATGATGGTAACGTATCTCATTTGCATGATCATTTAGTAATCAATTTTTTTATGATAAGTATGTGAAAAATGCCTATGTCTAGGAAGGGAATACAGCATATAATAGGACATTTTTGGTTAGTGATGACAATAGAGTCATCAAATGTGGCTATAACTTTGGGAAAAATTTATATAGTGTATGTCAAATATAAACATGATCTCTAATGTATATATGATGAATAGAATGTGTTTTGGTGATACAACAGAACATGTCCAATATGGTAGAGTTGCAAGACTTTTTTATGAGATTAGGTAATTTGGCTTAGCTAGTTGAATTGTTTTGACAATTCAATAACTCTTGGATAGTGTGGTCCAATTTTTTTTATTTTGGTATTTGAGTGTACATGTTTTGTAACGGGTCAATGTAGCCAAATGAATTAGTAATGTTCAAGGGTATAAAGCAAAGTCTTATTTGGTATGCAAGGATAATGTATGCGATGTATGAGCTATGTGATTCTTTATTCAAGCCTTGATGTTGGGTCAAACAAATGCAAGGTATAGTGGAACTAATCAGGAATTGTGATGTCATGTATAGTTCATTGTGATGTAGTATTTTCCTTATATTTGGAAAATGAGTGTGGAAGGTGGATGTAGCCTTCATTATTGAGAAAGTACTCTTTCTTCTCACTAGTACATTTTAGGTCATTTTTAGACCAAAATTTTCAACCATTTATTAGATTGGTCAGACTATGGAAAGGGAAAATATGTTTTTTTTAAATCTATGCCCGTGTTGGTCAAAATTTTGACCAACACGAGCTTAATATGTAAAAAGGGAAAATGCTGCCCATTTCATTGTATTCTATTTAGCTTCAATGCACGCGCAGGAGTTGAAGAACTAGGGAATCTCTTCTAAATTGGTCTGTTGTTTTTTCCCCCTGTCGAATCTCATTTTGGATGGTGCAAAAATAGCCAAGTTTCAGTTTCAACATGCACACGGGAGTTGAAGAACCAGGGCATCTCTTCTAAATCGGTTTGTTGTTTTTTCCCCCTGTCGAATCTCATTTTGGATGGTGTGAAAATGGGTGAGACTAATAACTTTAGCATGTTTTGTAGGCGAAACTACTGTCGTTGAAAGTTTTCTTCCCCTGATCCCATTAGAAATAGATATGGGAAAACATTCTTTAACACTAACTTTCATGCTGACAACCATGCCTGAATGGTTGAGAGAGATGTATGGTTACTTTTTTTGCCCTTTTTAGAAGAGGCTAATAAATATTAAATGAAACTATATCTTTTATTTATGTAGAACGATTGAGCTCAAGGATTGTTGGGAGATAGATCCTCCATTTTTAACATTAGTTTTCTTCCACCCACTTAGACACCTTTCATTAAAAACCATATATTGAGGGCATTTGGCAATGGGGCTGTATTTAAAGCTTTTTATGTTGACAAATCAAGAGGGATTTTGTGTGTTATTTGTTATTTTTCACATCAAGCACTAGGTTTTTAATGTGCTGGTATGATTATGCAAGAATGGTCTCTTTATTTCCAATCTTTGAGTTTTAGTGATAGGTTTGTGCCTTTCTAGAATTTAGCTTCCTAACCTAGCATTGAAATAATGAAAACATGAGGTGATTGAGTTTATAACTTATCAAATAGATATCTATTTAAACTGGACTCTTTGTTCTACCATGACACGTAATTTCCAATTAGAGTGTTCTATGTTGGATATGAATTCCCCTATTCTAGAGAAAATCATATTATAATCTAAACTTGGCTTTTGGGATCAGACCATCTTTATTGAATCACATGTAAATGTTTGTCACAATTGCAATTCTCAGGACATACAAATGATATATGCACTTCTGGAGTTTTTGGCCAACCAACTAATCTGCAGTTCCATTTTAATGTTGTTATTAAGTAGATGGAGAAAAGTTCTATTAATTCTACTCTTCCTCCATTTTTACTTATGGATCAAAATATTTCTTTGCTTGTCAAATTGTCTTTAGTTTCTATTTCTTCCCCTATAAAGATTTCTCCAAGAAGTTCATTTAAACTGATCATCGCTACTTGGATTATTAGTTTTGGCTATCATCCATCTTCTATTAAGATCTCTAGTCATAACATGCACTCATTTCTTTATCTAGATTTTGTTTCTTCCTTGTTTTCTAATCTTCATGCAGTTGCATTTTTTAAATCTCTCCCTTGATTTTCTCCCTTGGTTCTTATCACTACTACATTTAACCTCATTTTTCTACCAAAATTTTTGTCCATCAACTAAATAAATTTAGGGTGGTCGAAATGTAAGGCAAAAATTTCTTTTTTTGACATATAAGACCCGTGTTGGTCAAAATTTTGACCAACATAGGGCTTATACATCTGCAAAGCAAAAAAACATTTCTCATTTTATGTCTTTTCGATGCTCGATTTCATTTCGGTTTCCTCTAAATTTTTGCATGTCTTTTGCAGAGGTAGGGTTGGTCTTGAAAGTGAATCTGTACCTTGCTACGGCTACAAGAAGATTAGCGAAGGGATTGTCACCATTTTTTACATGGATAATTTGGTAGTGGTCGAGCTTCTTCTATAAAATATGGGCTCTCATCTTCTTTTCCCTTTCTTGTATCAAAGTCTTTTTTTTTTAAATATTCTCTGTTTTCAAACCCAAATTGGACATAGTGAAAGCACAAAATCATTGTATATTTTCCTTTCATCTTTACATCTGTGGATGTCATACATCTCCTTATAGTAGTTTAGGCTCCATCTTCTCATGACTGCGGCTTCAACTAGGTTTTAATTTGGGTACTGTATAAATTTCTTTACTTTTGTGAATCTGTCTATGTTCATTGTCCTGAATAATGCAGTCTCTTGCAATTTTCCAACCATTCGTAGAACAGATGTTTTGTAATCATGAAACTTCTTGCTTGTCCATAAATGTAGATCCAGAAGTATTCACCATAAAGATCTACTAAACTACTGTTGCAAGGATTATTCAGTTGGTACATAAATTTAGCCTATAATAGTGTAATTATTTTGGAGTGGTTTGTGTTTTGAAAAGTTAAAACTATTTCACTAGTTAGTGTGAAGATGGGAGTATTCTAGATTTGATTGTGTGCTGAATTTTTTTGTATCAATGTTTTGAATCACACAATTGAAACACTGATGTAAAAATGCTTCAGCACACAATCAAATCCAGAATACTGAATCTTAATGCTATTTCACTGGTGATCTATGTTAAAACATTTAGCATTCAACACTAATATAGTAATTTTAATTTATTATATAATTAATTTTATATCATTACCAAATAATATGTTCATATTACATTTTAACATCTTTAGAATGAAAAGAGGGGCAAAGTTTTGCTGGTGTTCCTTTCCTTCAACATTGTATCATTTACTTGTCAAAACATTCAACATTGATCATAGTAATTGTAATTTATTATATAATTAATTTTATATCATTACCAAATAATATGTCTGTATTATGTTTTAACATCTTTAGAATGAAAAGAGGGGAAAAGTTTTGTTGTTGTTCCTTTCTTTCAACATTGTATTTACTTGTTCTTTTTTATTGTGGTCAATTTGTATTCTTTTTTTTTCTGCTACTGTACAGATTTTTGCCAGATGTTTTATCATTGAAAATTAGAATGTTAATCGATATCTTTCTTTTAAAGGGGTTTAACCATGGAGGAAACTCTATAGTTAAGCGCGCTCAGGCTAGACTAGTACTAGGATGGGTGACCTCCCGGGAAGTCTCAGTGCTTCACCCTTGTGAGCATCACCTAGATCCAATGAGTGCTAAGTGTTCCATTTATTCTCATGAGAGATGGATTCACATTGAATCACTACTCATGAAACATGGGTCAATGAGTTTGACTCAAAAATCACACACTTAAATCCTAATAGCAATATCACAATCTCTACTACAGCTGCAAAAAATTGCTGATGAAGATCACAATATTTATTTCTTCCATGCATTTCCCTATGGCTGGAATTTATATTTTTTTCTGTAGATAACTAAATCCTCAACACAAAATAGTTTTTATTTTTATTTTATATATTTGGTTATATGTTCTTCTAATGGATTTAGTACACAGATCTTTGAATATGTGATCTTCTATTAGTCGTGGCTCCATTAAAGATAACAATTTTTCAATAAGATATTTTATGAGTTTTATAGCTGCTTGAACTGACTTGATACAAGACTTCATCTTCCCTTTCATTGGAACAACTTTAGGTAGCCATCGAGCTGGATCTGGGTATTTCTTATTTCACTTATTTTTCCCTTTGCTAGTTGAGGCTCCATTATGATTATTTGCCCTTTGATTATTTGATTAATTGCTCAAAGTATGCTTCCCAAGCTTTACCATTTGCTCTTGTTGAACATATGTTTGATGAGATCTTTCCTTTATTTCAAACAAGATCAATATAAGATCTGAAGCATATTCTTTTGATTGTTTTTTGTGTAGCATCTCCTCTCCAATTTTGTACATATTGCTTCTATTTCTTCTTGAACTAATCGAATTGATAGTCTCAGATGCATTCACATAGCTTTTGTTGCTCTCTTTACAAGCTGAAAATAGATATGACTTTCAATACATGGCACCAACATAATATTCATTACATTTTATAATACCTGAATAGTAATCTTTAAGATATGCACCATATGAAACCTTGTTTCTATTTATTCTCATGCCACGTGATCCCTGTACAATATAACATTGTTTAGAAATGGCCTCAGCTTTTACACACATATTTGCCTTTTCCACCTTGTGATTGCCACATCGATCTAAAATATCATTTTCATTATGATGGCTGAATTGAGAAACCAAGTATCAATAACACCTCCATCATTATTGTCTTTGATCCAAGTAGCTTCTTATTGCTGAAATTTCCATCCCAACCACTACAAGGATCCATTGTTTTCTTATTTGTCTTGGAATCTTTATTAAAATTAGTTGCGTCATTAGACTTGGCTTTAAGGTTCATTGGTATTTTGTCTGCTTCTATGATACAATGTAATGTTAATGTTATGTCTAGTTTTGTAGTACTAGTATTTTGTGTGCCTACACAATTTTGTCCATTACCAACAATGATTTGTGCTAGTCTAGTGCAATTAATCATCTAATTACTTTTATCTTTGTGTTGTCTATATTGAGCCATACAGTCTTGTTGAGGTAGAAAGGGACTTTGCATCTATCAGTAAATGTTATTCAATGCTTTATGTAGCCCCATATTTTTCAAAGGTTGGACTATTGTTTGCTATTTTTAGTGCATAATTGAATTTCAATCTTTTCTTGAGCATGCCAAGCTTCATTTTGGTTGTTTTTTTGACCTCTTGATCTCTATCTCATGTTTGTAGGTAGTTGTCAATTGGTTAAAAGAAGAGCTCAACATCTCTTATAATACGCCAATCAGGTATAATGCATTTTCATTTTTACATGCTATGAAGTTGGTAGACTTTTTTATTAGCCTTATTTCAAGTTGCAGTATTCTGATTCAATTTGCATGCACATTAAATATTTAGAGTATGGAAAGTGGGAACTAATAGATATGGTGTTGTTTTAAGTTGTTAGAAGACTAAATTCTTGGAGTGCCTTTATGTTTTGGTGAGAACCAGAGTTGGCCTAGAGGATTTGATTTTGTTTTGTATGATTTACATTTTCTTAGTTAGCATTAAAAGTGCTAGGTCTTTTTGCAGCTTGACCTTGCATATGAGCATATTTGTTTAAGCTAATTAAATGACTGAATAATAAGGACTAAGGACTTGATGTAGTCACTGTATAATAATCTGATCACTGAATCTTATTTTAGAATCTCCTTCAAATATAATCTTCTAGTCTTACTAACAGATCAGACTCTTTATAATGTGTTATGGAAAGAATCGTTCAAATATCTATGAATGGAACTATTAGTTACTGACTCTTCCTTTGATATTTACTTGTATACTTGTAATGGTAGCAGTTTATACCTGTACTATCCTTGCTCTATATATATTCTAAGAATAAGGGACTATTCACTCATGATTTGATTATAAGAGAATACTTCTAAACCAAAACTCTACTTATACCACGGTATCAATTGATATTCGATGACACTTATTGGGGAAATGTTGGTCTTGATTAATATATTATATCCACTTGTGAATGAATGTCTTGATACTCATACTCAATGTGAGATATTCATCTTTGTTTCTAATACCTTGATAAATAATATGTTACAAGTCTTTCCAATACTATGGGGTAGTTGGTCCTAATGAAACTCTCCCAGTCTTTCAAATATGAATATGGAACAAAATAAATCTTTTATATTCTTTGAAATTTATGTAGAATATGAGAGATAATCCATAGGATGCAATATGAACTATGATTTATTATTATTATTATTGATGCCCTCTTAACCTTCCCTTTTTCCTATAGGATGGGGCTCGGATTTGAAAATAAAGATATAACTTTCATTCATTTCTAGGTGATGTTGAATCTTGGAAAGTTTTGGTTATGGATTTAATTCTTCTTTTCCATTTTCATTCATAAATACCAATTGCTAGCTTTTAATTGGGATGCATTATTAGGACTTAATACATATTTTATGAGTTGTGGTTCATAAAAACCCATACTCATCAGCTTGAATTGTTTGTTTAATACCCAATGCATTGAGGTGATGCTTACAAGTTCAATTCATAACAACCATTTGTCATCAACTTAAATTGTTTGTTTAGTACCCATTGCATTGAGGTGACATTTACAAGGTTGAAGTATTGCAACTTCCTAGAAGGTCTGCTTACTCAATTATGTGATGATCCAAATTTCCTTGATCATAAACTTTTGCCCAAGATTAAGCCTTCTTAGCTTGCCATGCCATTTGCAAAACCTTCAAAAAGTTATGTGCCCTATGAACCATTGATAATAGATCTACTCAATTCCTTCATTAACAACTAGGTGGTATTTTTTGTCATGTCAAATTATGTGATGTTTAATTAGTACCGATCTTGAAACAATTGCAAGAGTAGTGGTTTACAAGAGCTCATCTCTTGTGATTACAAATAGTCCACCTAGCACTCATTGCATCCATGTGATCCTCATTCATTCGAAGCATTTGAGATTTATTTGGTGTTGTTGTTGCAAGACCAATACAAATTTTTTTGCATCTGTAGAAAAGAAAGCATGGAGAGTGTAAAGGAGAAAATATTGTAGGTCTAGGAGCTCAAAATTTTGTTAATAAAAAAATTATGGGTGTCCATTGTTTAAAATTTTATGGAAGGTTCTCCAAGGCTTAACAACCATGTTTGAATGCTTCAAGTGGGCTAGAGTTCGGTAGGATAGACCTGAAGCAGAGGAATTTGTCATGGAGTTGACAGCAATAACATTGGATGTTTTGGATAATCTACACTCCCCATTGGACAGCCAATGACATGTGTGTAATATGTGCAACCCAAAATCATGTTATATGACAAATTTATATATAAATCAGTAAATTGATTAATTAATATAATATTCTTGTAATCCTATAAAGATATATAGGAGGGATGTGAAATATACATCTTCCTATTAGTTTATTCATTATTGTATTTACATATAAATTATTATATATAAATATATATAGGAATATCAAATTATATATTATATTGTATAGCGAACCTAACCAGACTGATTTTGGGATTGTTTCACCATAGAGCAGTTGGATGTTTTGTGGCAAAAACCTAGAAAATATAGTTGCATTTATATAGGATGAAGGTTTATTAAAATTTAAAGAGGGAAATATGTAATGGATATAACAATCCAAGAGATTTGACCAGCTGGAGATGAATACAATAAAGAACTGGGGGATAGTAGATTAGATAATATAATAACATTACAACATAGTGCACATGAATAAGAAAGAAAATTAGGGTTTAGGGTTTAGGGTCCCAAGTATGTTGCTCCTACATTGATAGATCAATCACTAAGCTCTAGAACTCATACACAGTGCAGTTAATTAAAAAAGGCAATGTCTCAATAGCAAACTAGAAAGCATACCTTACCGAAGGGAGATAGTTTTTTTTTTTTTGAATTCTCCTTGTATATTTTGAGGTTTAGTTTGTTGGATAGACATGGGTATTAACAAAAGCACTACAACTCTGCCCTTTTTGGAGTTGCTTTTTCTCAGGCATTGTAGTAGTGAATATCATAGTATCTCTGGTCTTTTCCAAGTTCATCTTTTGTAGGTAGATTTTTCCAATGAACTAGTATTACAAGCCATTATGCAAGAGTAGTGATTTTTGACTTAATAGAAAGGAACTCTATGCCTTTTTACACAAAATCTTCTATTTACATTATCAGTTAAATGTTGTAAGTTTAGTTTTTACTGACACTTACACCTCAAAAACTTATGCTCCATCCTCAACTATGATGAGCAATATCTTGATAGGTGGCCTCACCCTTGATACATGAGACGCTGAACTCCAAGATGTCCTCGACAAACACAACATACTCTGCTATTACCCACCATTGTTCTAATTTGCAAGCTGCATACACAAACTCATATGATAATGGTTGTCGTAGGCTTTTTCTTCATCCTTTTTTGAGAACTTGGGTTTGCTAGGTTTTGGCATGGGACTAACAATTTGTTTGTTGTTTGAAGATGAGCTTCCCTCTTTCTATGATGTTCTAACTGGATTTGAATTTTGCATTACTCTGAAGCTACAATATTATTTTAAATAGTTTGATCATTTTATGTTGGCTCCTTGGTATTTCAATCAACTTCTAAAAAAGATCCACCCTATTTTGTTTTGTCAGACGTCTTAAACTTTTCTGCATTATTCACTGGTTGACGGGATCACAACTCTGATACCACTGTGAATGCCTTAACTAATAACTTGCAAACTATCACTTAGAGGATAATGTTATGTCAATTTACATTGTAAAATGTTATGTACATGTGTAGAGGATAATGTTTTTTAATTTAATAAGGCCATATTGTTGTCTGCATTAATCAATGGAATGCTCTAATTTTAAAGATACCCTTCCTTGTGTTTCTTTCAAAATCTAATTGTATCTTTCTTGCTGGATGCATGTGCCTTCAATGGACAAATACACAGAAACATTGTGTCAACTGTAAACTTGGATTGCAAATTGGATCTCAAGGCTATAGCTCTTCAGGCTAGGAATGTTGAGTACAATCCCAAGGTAAGTGGCTTGGATATTATTTCTATTTTCTGTAAAAGTGTTATCACTTTACTGTTCATGGTCGCTCAGAATTAAATCTCTCTCCATAGAGCAACACACAAGCAAGAGATGCATAACTATAGTAGTATATTGTATGGAGGATTTGAAAATTTAAAAATTACTAGAAAATGCTTGTGGAAGGAAATTGTAATAAAAGCATTTCTATCAACTTTGTGTTCTCTAATAAGGATAAGATTGAAAACTAAGAAAAGATGAGAACTAAAAGAATAAAGAATATTCCTAAAGTCTATCGTAACAACTTAGTTGACCATTATAAATTTATAACTAAAATTGCAATATTATTTTACTAATGGGGATGAGAATGAAAAGTCCCCTTCTCATTGTGCCTAGCTTGTAAAATGATTAGGACATCCCCAACCTGATGCCCTCAGATAGTAATATCTATAAAATCAAAGTTACACATTTCATATATGTAAAAACTGACAGCAACCACCATATTCTGAAAAAAGCTTAGTATTGAAATATAATTATTGTGGGCTTAAAAAATATGCAAGGCCCCTCTTAGACACCAATCCTTAATAAAGAAAGCTATGTGTGGTCCCATTTTCTATAAGAACAATGATGCCCTATCCCAGCAAGACTCCGCGAACTTTGAGAGAATATGGAACTTGTCCCTTGGGAGGTCTCCAAAGTACAACCAAGATGTTGTATTTAGTTCCTCCTCTCACCATTTCAGGTTCCTATTCTTCTTTATGAGCTTTAGCTCTCTGTCTCAGCCTCATCATCATAGGCAGCCTCAATATAATATGGATTTAATAACTAGGTTCCTAGAACTCCTAGATATCTAAGCACAATAGAAATCTAAACACAATAGACTTACTTCTCAATTCAACAGTGAAATTCACATACCCTTTTATTATAGCACAACTCCTAGAAATCTAAGCACAATAGACTTACTTCTCAATTCAACAGTGAAATTCACACACCCTTTTATTATAGCATTAGATTCTACACTTCTTTTTAAAATTAACATTGTCTTGCTTCAAAGGAGGTGTTGAAGAAATGAATTTGTTCCTTGGTTCTAAAGATTCCAAATCTAGGGACTTTTTGACTACATCTAAAATTACACAATTAAATCCTGATATTCATATGAACTATAGATAAGTTAAAAAGTTGAGTCTTAAATTTATCAAGTTAGTTTTAATTAGTAGGTTTTTAACCATGGAAATTTTTAAATTCAAATAGTTGTATGTATCTTTAGAAGGAAGCATAATGATTTTGATGTTACCGAACAACATTAATGGCAACTATAAGGAAAAATTTATGTTCAGTTGGGATTGTGTCAGTTACTTTAGAACTCTTACTATTACATTTTATCGGCAGATCCATACTGTAGATTGGCTTTCTCACACAAGGAAAAGCTTGAATGTAAAACATGGTCAGTGGTGTGTATTCATGATAGTGATAGCAGATGCATTGATGATTATCCTTAGCTATAATTTGAATCCTATAGTTTGAAATCCATCAAGCATCTACAACCCATTTTGCATGTTGATAGCAATTTAACTTTCCTACGTATAGTAATTATTCAAGAAACATCCTTCAAAATCTAATTTATGAAAGTCTAATCTGCTTCACTTAAGCTTTTCCTAAAACTTACATGTAAAAGTTACCCAACCATAGCCTATAGTTCTAATCTTCATTTAGTGTTTTGAAGATGTGTTCTGGAGTTGTAAGCCTATAGTTCCAATTTAAGCCAAGTGGATTTGCATATTTTATTTTTAGTTTTATATTTCACAACACTATCTCTATTCTGTAATGTGCACACCAGGTGCGATCATTCATTTCATCCTTGATCAAATATCTCCTTGAAGCAATCTAATCAGACATGGTGTTGCATGTTATATTTCATAATTGAATTGTGATGGAAGTATGATATTTGGGACTTTGTTAAATGAATTGGTATCCTTTATTTGCCTTTCATAGAGACCCACTGACACCAATGTCATGAATGCCTTCAGTCAGACAATTCATGTTCTTTGTACATGTTTTGACCATCTGGATTAAAACATTTCATAGCAAGCTGATTGCGTAGAGAAGTTGTAGGTGTATCTCATGCACTGATCCAATAGAGTCAAAGCCATTTTTGACATAAAACATTACATATCATGCTTTCCCATATGCATGTCCATCAATCAACATTCCAAGCTCTGTTTTGGGCATTCTATCAAAAAAATTGATATCTTACTAATCCCATTGCACTATGCATTTCAAGTGCCAAGCTTTGTCTTTACTAAGGCCATTGAACGATTAACAATCTCTTTGACGTTTCTTGCATTTTCTTTGTACATCCGTGCACTATCTCCATGATTCCATGTTTGGTCCTTAGCTTCTTTGCAATAACCACATGATCAATGATTGCCAAATAGTGCCAACATACTATGTGGAAAGGCCCTTTCTAGATCATATTTCAATGCAACAATTTATCAAATGGTGGCACTTTGAGGGGAAAATGGTCATCTTCAACCATGTGACTTTGGCTCATTGCTTCAAATTTCTTAGAGGATATAAAAACTTACTGACTGTAAACAACATGTATGTTCTTAAAAGAAAACCCATACTCACTGTAAACAGCAGGTATGGACTTAATGCATATTTCATGAGTTGTGGTTCATAAAAACCCATACTCATCAGTTTGAATTGTTTTTTTAATACCCAATGCATTGAGGTGACTCTTACAATTTGAATTCATAACAACCATTTCTCATCAACTTAAATTGTTTGTTCATTACCCATTGCATTGAGGTGACACTTACAAGGTTGAAGTATTGCAACTTCCTAGAAGGTTTGCCTACTCAATTCTATGACGATCCAACTTTCCTTGACCATAATTTTTTTCCCAAGATTAAGCCTTCTTAGCTTTCCATGCCATTTGCAAAACCTTCAACAAGTTATGTGCCTTATTGCAGAATCGCAGGGTTATTCTATGGGTGATGATGGTGCAGACCATGGGCATATCATGATAATAGTTGAAGGATGGAACACATGGCATAAATCTAAGATATTTATTTGCAAGTACATGAGGACAAAGAGTAGAGGGTACAATCTAGTTGCAGGGTTTGCTGATGGAGTACTTAAAGACTGGAAGAAAAGGAAGAAGACTACCAATCCAAAGGGACTTGGATTGCTTTGATCCTTGGGAGAATGATGCAAGAGCATCAAGGTCAAGGTTGAAGGCATGAGAAGACATTAAGGTCTCAAGATAACCAACATGACCATGTTAGAACATTTGATGTAATAAGACCCTGTGAAGGTCCTTTTTGATATGTTTGTAATCATTAAAGTTCAAGTTGTAAGCCATTCTTGGCATTAAAATGAAAGGACAAGGGTCATTTATGTAATGTAGTAAAATGTCATGGGCAAAGGGAGTCCTAGAATGTACTAGGTTGATAAATGGGTCATTAAATTATCTATCCTTTCATAAAGTGCTTGAAACACGTACAACAATTATTACAACAATGCTTCACCTATAGAACCTATTGTTAGACTCGTAAATACATAAAAGATTTTTTGCCATCTCATCTGGAAAAACTGCAGCCCACATCCAAATTTTGTTTCGTTGCATCCAGATGGTCTTCTAAACTTTGGCCAGTGATAATACTTTTACAAGAAAGAATTTAATTTGATCAACTTAAACTTATTGTATTAGAAGTTCCTAGGAGTCTTGGTTTCTATACCCAAATGAATAGATACCCTTTGCCTACAACATAAATGTACAAGTCAATAGAAAGTGCCCTATATGAACTCAACTTAAAGGTACTAGTCAAAAGAATATATTCCCTCCACATGGCCTGTGACTATCCAACAAACTAAACCTCAACCTCGTATAAAGATTTACTACTGAAACTCATCTAAAGACAACCTTTAAAAAACACAAAATGGCCCCTTGGTAAGGCATGTGTTTAAATTTGTTGTTTGGGCGTTTCCCTTTGCATGAGTTTCCCCTTCATAAGGCATGCATTTTAGTTTTCTCCTTAGATGTTTCCATTTACATTCACCTTAAAAGCATGTGTAGAAAAACTTGTTGCATACAATAGCTTAGTTTGTGCACCTGCAAGTTTAGACAGCTATAAATTGTTGCCACTTCAAGAGTTATAATATACTATTTCTTGGTACCAATAAACAGGTGTTAGTTGAAGGAAACAGTTCCCCTTTTGATTTCAAAAGGACACAAAATATACTCAAGTTGAACAATGTTTGGGCTTTTCAAGGATTTAAATGGCCAGAATCGAAATATAGAAAACTTGCAACAGAAACTAAATGTCACATTTCCTTCAATTCCTCTCTCACAACACAAAGGAATTTCCTAAGCAACATAAAAAGCTTACTACATCCACCATTTAACACATTACATGAATATAATTATTATTCAATATAAATGAGGAAATAAAATCATTCAGGTACCATGAGCCTAATCCCACACAAGTCACAGTTCTAATTAAAATGCTAGTGAAATATATCAAAGCTAAGTGAAACTATTTAACATCTTATAAAGATGTCAACACAATTTTTTAATAATCATTCCAGAAAACACATTTTGAGGGTCACTCGCAAAAGATTTATGCAAGATTGAAAACTATTTTGAAACCCTTGCACCCATAAAGACTTGCAGCCCCAATCAAAAACTTTTAATTTTGTACAAATGTTTTCAATTCTTGATATTGTCAACACTTGGTTGATGGTAGCAATCATGCACCAAATGCTTTTTCTAATATCATTGTTAGCCCTTGCAATGCACAAGAGTGCTACTCATCTAAATATAGTTTTGAACTCCTACCCATCTTTTAAACATCTTGAACCTTCTTTTTCTCTTTGCTTGGTTGAGTATACTTCTTGACTAGATAAGCAACCCTAATTGGCTTGTCATATAATTTCACATTATCTTTTTTCATGGCATTTTCTAGGGATTCATCATTAGCAAAGAATACATGTCCAAAACCACGGCAGCAGCGAAGCCCTATTTTATATGATGCTAAACTTACTGACTCTATTTTACAGTCCTTGAAGAATTGTCTGATATCATCTTCCTTAAAAACTCGAGGAAGGTTACCAATATATGCAATTTTGCATCCACTAATTTTAACTGGTGGACTTTTTTTCTTTGGTCTAACCTTGGACAACTCAATTTTAATGGATATGTCCCCCCTGAATACAAAAGTAGAAACAAATAAAATTTCTTTTGCATTCAATTAGTGAAAAGATTTTAAACTAGATTGAACCAATAATGGTTATACTCAACCCAAAGCAAAATGCTTACAATTTTGTTCCATCAAGGCCCAAAGCTCGTTTAGCAGCATCTTCTACCTAAAATAATGACAGAAGATCAATATCAATTACTGCACCCTTAAGTAACTACAACAGTCAAATTATTACACTATGAATTAAAACACGCCAAAAGATGAATTGTTGCCAGAAGAATGTCAAAAAAGGTTAATTACATTGGATGTGTGCATGCAGCAGCAAATAATTTTATCTATTTGTCCTTTTTAATGGTCTATTTTAGGATTGGAGGGTTGTAGTGGAAAAAATATACCAAAAAAAACTTAACCGTAGATTTGTTAATTTTCCATAAGAACAGTAAAATTAGTTATGGGTTTGTCTAATAGAATTTGGGCAGACCTCTGCAAGAATATGAAAAGGACCATATTTTTGCAAGAACCAGACCAGACTTTGGGATTGTCAGGGAAGAATTTGGTAACATAGTTGTTTTCACATGCTTCTAAATATGCTTTATTGAGTGTCAGATCTTCAAGTCAACTTATAGGAGAAATGAAAGGAATTTTGGGAGGGTGTGTTTGTAGCTAAAAAATGCATAAAATATAAAATGTAGACAATTTTTGAGGTAAATCGTGAAAATTACTACTAAAACAAATGTATATTTGACAACTTAAGTAGTTTATCCATATTTTATAAAATTTTAACATATTATTTTTTAAATTTTGTAATTCCAGAATGTAATTTTAGGAACATTTGTGAAGTTCTAACCAATTGGTGAAAAATAGCCCCCCTAAAATACATAAAGTTATTAGGTGGACTTTTGAAGATGCATTCATATTTATTGGTATTTGCGGAGCTTTTAATATATATGTAGAGTCTCACACATAGTTGTAGAAATTGAAAAGGATATGATACTTGTTCCTTGCCATTCCAAGGATTGTTCTTCCAATGATGATGTTGGGATTGGTGAAAAAAAGAGCAATGGAGAGAATGCGCAGGATATACAGGCTAATTCTAAAGATCTAACTACAACTATAGAAAATATACTAGTGCAATTACAATGCAAACAACTTGTAGCTGAAACAAATAATGAAAATGCTTCAGCATGTACTAATGAGGCGTTAGTGTCTTCTCTAAAGCAACAAATTTTCCAAAATCAACACATATCGAGAGAGCTCAAGAACAATTCAAAACAAGGTAATTTGAATGGGATTTCATAAACTAATTAAGAGTACCTAAACATATAATTCATTAAGTTTTGTTTTTTATTTTGATCAATTTTTCCAAATTCTCTTCTTTCTGCTTTTTACTTACAATTTTGATCTTCTACAAATGTTAGGAGTTCCTGCCATTCTAGTCAAATCAAATGAAGGTGTGGGGTGCTCAATCCATTCTCACTATATTGATATTGATTTGGACCATGGTGATCCTTAGATGTGTACTGCTTATGCCACAGAAATTTATGATAACTTACACATTATAGAGGTTTGCTTTGTTCACAGTGATCTTTTATTCTTGGTCCAAAAAATTTATATTGTTCAATTGAGCTGATTTGTTTCTATGCACTTTTCTAATGCTTATTAGTATAATTCTCACTATTGTTAGATGTATTATGCTTTTAACAACTTCAGCTTATTGTTGTAAATTTTTTGTTATAGGCATATAATTGTAGATCCTTGGATGGATCTACAATGTTCTATAGAGGAAGTTGTGAATTGCTTTGTTTTTATGTGGTGTGCTAGATATAGATTTAGTTGATAAATATCTTCACTAAAAATTGCATATTTTTGTTGATGTTCTAAGCTTAAATGAAGTAATATAGGTACTTGAAGCAAAAAAGTTATCGATTTTCATGTGTCAAGCTAGACTGAATTTATGACATTTTCTTGAAGCTTCTTTTGATTAATACTTACAGTCATCAATTACTTTTTTAGCTAAAACGACGAGCATTACCTTGTTACATTGAAACAATTCAATAGGAGATCAATGTAAATATGAGAAGCATGCTTGTTGATTGGCTTGTTGAGGTTTATTGCTTATTGCATTTCTTCATGCTATCTATATATTTATTTTTCCCTATTGTAGTTGTGCAATTAATTTTATATAATCAATTCAAAATTAGATTGTTGTATTGGTGAAACTTCATGGCTCGGATCCTGAGATCACTAACAGCATGGTGAATTCGTGGAATAATGGTAAGGTTAAGGTGAACGGGGTCTACTTTCAAATTACTAAGGATGTGGTTGCTGAAGTCATGGGGATTCCGATGGAGGGGCATAAATTCTTCAGAGACAAGATGTCTTCTAATGCAATCAAGGATTTTGTGAAAAACACTGAAGAGCTGAACAAGCTGGGCAAGAAAGAGACGTTTTTTCTAACGGATACTATAAAGAAGCTCTGGAGGTATGTTCTCTACGCTGTCATTGAATATATAACCCTAGACCCCAGGTTTGATAGGGTTAGGACTCACCATTTTGTGATTTTGAATCATTTTTGCCATGGTAGTAAGATCTCCTTCCCGTATTATCTTTTTAACTCGATGAACAAGGCCATTTCTAGTTTTAAAAAGAAAGCTACCGTCAACCTGGCACTGCATGAGGGTCTTCTGCTTCTGATTCATGAGCATTTCCATGCTCAAACCATTAGCAAAAACCCTATCCAGGGGGCGGATGTTGACAAGAGCAGCTCTAGTTTTTCCTCAGATTCTGACGATGTCGAGAGCATCAGCTCTGATGAGTTTTTTGAGCATTCAGGTAAGAAGACTAAAAGCCATAAGAAGGATTACCCCTCTATCAAATTACCCAGCAGAAAGAGCCCTAGAGGTCATACCCCAGCTAAAACTAGCTCTGCTGAGGTGGAGGAGGAAATGGATACTGATGATTCTGACAAGGTTTCGAAGGAGGAGCTGGATGAGGAGAAACTGAGAAAAAGATAGAAGAGGGAGGGAGAGAGCATGGAGCGCTCCAGTAGTCAGGGAAAGGATTCTCTGCCCATTCCCCTCTCCCCTATACATCCTCAGCCTCCTTTGGAGGAAAATGACAACTCTGGACAGATTGAGGGGGAAGTGCAAGTTAATAATAGAAGGAAGGCTTGGAAGAACTTCAATGTGAGAATGGCCACTATGGGAATCTACAGAGAGGCGATGAACCCCCAACTCCTGGTGGACGACCTCGAGAAGCCTAGACTCAATGAGCTAATTGACCCAGCTATGGTGGCTATTTCTGATAATGCAAGAGAAACGGGCATGAATCTGTTGAACAATGCCCGCAATAGCATGATCGACAACTTCAGATCAATTAAATGGCTTTTCCATGAGCTTGAGGATGTCAGAGATAGGGTTTCCCAAATGGAAAAAATCAAGAGCAAGACAAGTGCAGAAAGCCAAGGCGATCAGAACAGCTGGGAGACTCTGATGGAGAGGAGAGTAAAAAATATTGAGAACTACAATCACAACCTGGCAAGTCGAATGATCTCCCTCCTCGCTTCTATCAACGACAACATCCTCTCTCTCTTGGAAAATCTCAAAGACAGGAACCAGATGGAGGAAGATGATAAACAGAACAGAGACAAAGATAGGCTGGATGTGGATAAAGCCAAGGACAGCACTATGGAGCAGGATTTGATGAACGCCCAGGATCATAAGGCAGAAGAGCAACAAGAGTGCACCGAAGCTGCCCAGACCATGCTCGAGATGGAGAAGTAGTCTGCTAGGTTGGGTCTTTGTCCTTTGGTTTTTGTTTCTCCTGGCTTTGGCTTTTTGTCTGGTCTCTGTTTTTCTGGTTGGTTCTTTGGCCTTTTTAGTGGGTAGTTGTTTCGGGCTGGGCCTTTGGGCTTATTTTCAGCCGTAAGGCTTATGTTTTGGCTGGGCGTTTTTTCGCTTATTTTCAGCCTTTCTTGTTGTTAAACTTATGGGTTTCAGGACCCCTTAAAACATGTTTACCTTATCAAAAATAGGTTGCTGAGGAGTACAAGCTTGTGCTAGATACACTTTACTTAACTGTGTCCTATATTGATCAGTTTCTCTTTGCAAATATTGTGAATCGACAAAAGCTTCAGCTTCTTGGGGTTACTTGCAAGCTTGTTGCCTCATGTGTACTTCTTGTCTACTGTAACATTTTCTTTTCTTTGGTATACAGGTATAATACTTATTTCTTAGATCAACTTGTCATGCTTTCTTTGCCATGTATTATAACAAAAATTGATCTGGTTTTTATCATTTACAAGGGACCAGTAGACCAACACATTATCATGTGCTTTGGGATGAGAACAAATTTACAGCTGATGGGTTGCAATCATTAACAAACAATCTTTGTTACACGTATATCCTCTTTCATTAATTCTCTTGATTCTTTTTGTTATGCATAATGCATATCTTCTAGTGTAAATCCCCTTTCATTTAACTCTCTTGATTCATTTTTTTATGCACAGTGCATATCTATTAGTAATATTTATATAGGAGCATTGTAATTCATAATTATCCTAAAATGCTAATTGATTTTAGATTATTCATGCATCATGCATATAAGAACATCAACTATAGTGGAAATTTTCACGTATCGAATCTCATATTCTAATTTTATATTTAATTTGTAATTTTTTTGTACATCAATTTGGGATTTAATTGTCTACTGCTCTTGTATTGGTGTGTTTACAAATATGCAAGGTGCACACGTTCTGTATCTATAGGTATGGATCTGAAGTCTTCAAATAGTTTTTATGTTCATATATTTTTTTTTGCTTCTTTTGTGCAGTGCCTCTTGCATATTCTACCCATTTGGCTGCCTTCCATGCTCATTTTTATATGGAGCCTAATACATCAGATAGTGGTTCATTGTCTAGTGGCCTTCCTGGTTTATAATGTCACTACTTTCTCTTGTTTGATAGGTTAAAATATACAATAAATTTCCTCAAATATATCTAACTGAAAAAGAAGCTCAAGAGTGCTTAAAAACATGCCCAGAAAGAAGAGGAGGGTATCCTTAACAAGGTGGAGGTAGGGGTGGATATGGTGGTGGTGGCCAAGGTGGAGGCCCTCCCTAGCAAGACATAGTGAATAATTACTTCATTTAATTTCCTAAACCTAGATTATTTCCTTTACCATTTTATGCATAAAGATATCCTAAATTCCTAATCCAAAATGATTCAGTTCTTCAAGCATATTTGAGAAAATTGATTTTTACAATTTTAGGGGGAATGTTACGAGCTCTAGAATTCTTATATTTCAGTTGTTATCTCAAGATATTATGATATTACCAACATTTTGTGACTTAACTTTTTTGCACAATGTTCAGGCATCTTTGAGAACTTTTAAAAATTGATGCAGCTGATTATATGCTTTCTATTTGTGGAAATGATGCATTGCAGGAACTCTCCTCCCTAGGAAAGAGTGGCAGTGTTTCCTATTTTTATTTAGTTTTATTTTCCAAGTTTCCTTTTTAGTTTGATTTTGAGCCGGTGACACTTGAGACTGAAATGCCTACAAATGCTTCATGTAGTGTCTAGTCTCAAGCCTTGATCACTAGATTGACACAATTTCCAGATGATCATATGAAATGAAATGGGTGTGTGAGTAGAAAGAAACTAGAAAGACATTGTGTATAGATGAAGGTATGAAATGGATGGTTTTGGAGCACTCAGCACAGACACTCAACATTCAGTACATATCATCATTCGAGATCAAATGGGTGTAGGGGATTATATGCATAGTGAATAATAAAGGAGGGAATTGAACCCTCCCTGAGGCTCACAGTTGTTGAGGTCCACTTCAGCAATGGCCCTTCCTGTGAAATTTTCATCTAAAACCTTTATAATGAGATAATGTGTTATGAGCTCTTCATCAGTGGGATGGAACGTGAATCCAAGAGCTAGTTGTGCATCACCCATATAGTGAATAATAAAGGAGGGAATTGAACCCTTCCTGAGGCTCACAGTTGTTGAGGTCCACTTCAGCAATGGCCCTTCCTGTGAAATTGTCATCTAAAACCTTTCTAATGAGATAATGTGTTATGAGCTCTTCATCATTGGGATGGAACATGAATCCAGGAGGTAGTTGTGCATCACCTAGATCAGGATTTGTGCAACAGCTACGAAATTTGCGTTCAGTATAATATAGAAAAAAGATATACAAATTAGAACTAACCCCAATGAAAGAGAGGAATAAATTATATTAGTAACTAATACTACTCCTATACCTCCTAATAGAAGACTTAGTGTTAGAGGAGCCAACAAAAGAATATCAGATATAGATTCAAGTCGATTCATTATGTGTACAATAACTTTGAATATTATTTCTGCCCATTCACTAAATAAAAAGTGAGCCAATTTACCTATATGCTATACTGTATTTGTAATTTCATTTGATATGGGCACTGATTAATTAATCTATAGCTCAATAATTGATTTCGATCAATCATACATCTGACATTATTAATGGGATGTCAATAGAATTATTTATTCCTGATTTGTCAAAAATTAGAAATATTTTGTTTATTAAATATTCTTTAATCGGAGCTCAATCTGAATAATCGTAGAAATTATTTAATCATAAAATTTGTCCATAGTTTCTTTAGACATATTAAGTTAATATGCTTAGTTCAGAATTGTTTGAATTGTTAAATCTTCAACAACGGATATTGGTAAACATCCTAAAGCAATGTGGTCATAATTTAATTCATGGCGATCATAGGTCGAAAGTTCATATTCTTCAGTCATCGCTAGACAATTGGTGGGGCAATATTTGACACAATTTCCACAAAAGATACAAATTCCAAAATCAATACTATAATTTTCCAATCGTTTTTTCCCCATATCTATTTCAACTTTCCAATCCACAACAAGTAGATTGATCGGGCATACATAGACGCATACTATACAAGCAATACATTTATCAAATTCAAAGTGGATCCTCCCACGAAATCATTCTGATGGGATCCATTTTTCATAGGGATATTGAATAGTAATAGGTAAACGATTGATGTGATATAAGGTAACCATAAAACCTTGCCCAATGTATCTCGCAGCCTGTATTGCTTGTTCACTATAATTCATAAACCCAGTTACCATGGAGAACATGTGTAAAATCTCCTCGAATAATCATAGAAATTTCTTTCTCTTCGTAGATTTGATCTATCAAATTTGGATATATTGCAAAATTGATAAGACCCTCTTCACAAAGAAAAGAGAGTTAGTTATAATAAAATAAGTTGGAAAGAGGTTGTTAGTAAAAAATTACCCAAAGCAATAGGTAAAAGAAATTTCCACCCAAGATCCAATAATTGGTCCATTCTTATCCTAGGCAAGGTCCATCTTGCCATGATAGAAATAAATAAGAACAGATAGGCTTTAGCTAATATAATTAGGATCCTAATTGTTATATTAACAACCCCGCTAATTCCAGAAATAGAATCTCATTCAAAATGTTCCAGAATGGGTATGAATGGAATTGATAAGTTCCACCCGCCCAAGTAAAGAACTGCTACAAAGAATGAAGAAGCTAATAGATTTAGATAAGAAGCAACGTAAAATAAACCAAATTTGATACCTGAATATTCAGTTTGATAACCCACTACCAATTCTTCTTCCACTTCTGGTAAATTAAAGGGCAATCTTTCACATTCTGCCAGAGATGAGATGAAAAAAGCTAAAAACCCTATAGGTTGACGCCACAAATTCCATCTTTAAAAACCATATCTACACTTTGCTTCAACTATATCAATTGTACTTGAACTATTTGATAATTATAGTCAACAAAAACATCATTGTTTTCATCTCTATTCCAAAACCGTATGTGAAACTTTCACTTCATATGGCTTCTCAATGGTCATTAAGAAATAAAGAACACAATTTAAAAAAAAAAAGCACCAGATCATAAATTGAACCAATGAGATTTTGTCTGCTACATATAATAGGAGCTTTTGAACCTATATTAACCTTCAGTATTCTTTTTGCGAGAGAAAGAAAACTGTGTTAAAGGATTACTTCGTTCTGGATAGCCATTTTTTAAAGTAGATAGAAACATATTGTAGATTGGGGTTCTGGGGAAGTACTACTTGATCATCCCTACCAATGTCAAGTCCTTATTGTTATCCCATTTCTATGGAAATATCTTTGGTCTAGATAAGATATCAGTTTCTTTTTTTTCACTAATCTTTTTTATATCTTGGTGTTTCTCACCATCTACCTTTGCTTGATTTTTAGTATATAATGACGATAACTTCATACTTTTATACTTTTCCTCCCCGCTATTGGGTCCCAATGACTAATATATGAACTGGGGCACACAATTTTCACTGATTGTGCATGCTCTCACTCTTGTACATGGGGGATGGGACTTAATCATCTTACTGCAAGATTTGTAGACTGTTTGATCTCACCCATATGACTATCTAGTTTTTTTATCGAAATATTCATCCCATTAACTTTTGTTTTTCCCTCTTTTTATAACTATAACTAAAAAAGGGAAAAATGAATCTCATATTCCAATGAACCACACGTAGAGATATAGATAACACACATAAAGCTAAAGGAATTTGGTAACTAATAGCTTGAGCAGCAGCTCAGAGACCACCTAAAAAAGAATATTTATTATTGGATCCATATCCTGCTATAAGCAGTCCAAGGGGAGCAATACTTGAAATTGCAACCCAAAAAAAAATGCCTATACTAAGATCAATTAAAACAATGTGGCGACCAAAGGGAATTACTAAATAGCCTAAAAAAATAGGTATCACCACTACCGTTGGTCCAATACTAAATAACCAAATATCCCCCCTAGATGGGATAATATCCTCTTTTAGCAGTAATTTTATTCCATCCGTCAAAGCTTGAATAATTCCCAAAGGACCAGCGTATTCAGGTCCAATGCATTGTTGTATTCCCACAGATATTTTTCTTTCGAGCCATACAATAACTAATACTCCTATCGTAATTCCCAATAGAAGTATAATTGTTTCAATTAGAATCCATATAAGACTATATATTTCTTTTTAAAATCCCAATCGAGAAAATAAATTGATAGCTTGTTCTTCGAGATCTGCTATATTAATCACCATTTTAATGATCAACCTCTCCCATAATGATATCTATACTACCCAAAGTCATCATGATATCGGCTAATTTCATCCTTTTAACCAGTTGAGGAGGAATTTGCAAATTAATAAAACCAAGTGGTCAAATTTTCCATCTCCAGGGAAAAATGCTATCATCTCCTATAAAAAAAAATCCTAATTCCCCCTTGAGAGCTTCTACTCTCACGTAATGTTCTTGTTTTGATAACTCAAAAGTTGGGGAAGGTTTTTTACTGATAAATCGAGATTCAAAATCGTTCCATTTTGAATCTTTTCCCTTATTTAAACGTCAAACCTCTAAATTCTCATAGGGACCTCTTGGAATTATTTCTAGGGCCTATCTAATTATTTTTATAGATTCTTTCATTTCTCCGATTCGAAGCAAATAACGAGCTAATGAATCTCCTTCTTTTTTCCATTGGATTTCCCAATCCAATTCATCATAACATTCATAATGATCCACTTTACGAAGATCCCATTGGATTCTGGAAGCTCATAGCATGGGTCCTGATAAACTCCAATCTATTGCTTCTTCTCTACTAATAATGCCTACTCCCTCAACTCGTCTCAAAAAGATAGGATTGTGTGTAATAAGTCTTTCATATTCAGTCACTTTTGGGAAGAAATAATAGCAAAAATTGAAACATTTATCTACCCAACCGTAGGGTAAATCTACAGCTACTCCTCCAATATGGAAATAATTATGCATCATTCGCATACCCGTAGCAGCTTCAAATAAATCATATATCATTTCCCTCTCTCTTAAAATATAAAAGAAAGGAGTCTGCGCACCAATATCAACCATGAAAGGTCCAACCCATAACAAATGAGAAGCTATACGACTTAACTCTGGCATAATCATTCTAATATAGCTAGCCCTTTAGGTATTTGAATATTTTCCAACTTTTCTGGTGCATTAATCGTTACTGCCTCTGTGAACATAGTAGCTAAATAATCCCATCGTGTTACATAGGGGAGATATTGAACAATTGTTCGGTTCTCAACAATTTTTTCCATACCTCTATGTAAATAACCTAATATAGGTTCACAATCAATAACATCTTCACCATCTAGAGTAACAATAAGTCGAAGAATAACATGCATTAATGGATGATGAGGACCCATACTTACCATCATGATGTCTTTCTCCCTAGCAACCATAATCATAACTCTTTCCTAGTTAAAAAAATCAATGAGAACAAAAAAAAAGAATGACTCATTAGGATTCAGAATTTAATAAAACATAATTTTTGAAAATGAAAATTTCATTCAAATCAAAATTAACGCAGTCCACGAATATCTAATTATCGATTAAATTTTTGTAACGAAGTCTATCTTTTTTGAACAGATAAATTAAAAGTCGTTTACATTTACCCACAATTTTCCACAAACCTCTTTGGGATGAGTAGTCTCTTCCGTGCAGGTCCAAATGTTCAGTAAGTTTTTGAATTTGACTGGTTAAATAATATACTTGAGATTCAACAGATCCTCTTTGTTCTCTAGGAACCAAAGAGGAGCGAACAGATAATTTTTTTATCATAACACATGATATGGGTGATGCACAACTACCTCCTAGATTCACGTTCCATCCCACTGATGAAGAGCTCATCACACGTTATCTCATTAGAAAGGTTTTAGATGAAAATTTCACAGGAAGGGCCATTGCTGAAGTGGACCTCAACAACTGTGAGCCTCAAAAAAAATTTGACCAAGCATTGGTCAAAATTTAAACCAATGCCAATAGTTTTCTACCAAGCATTGGTCAAAATTTTGACCAATGCCCAGTAGTTTTCTACCAAGCATTGGTCAAAATTTCAACCAATTCCTCATAGTTTTCTACCAAGCATTGGTTGAAATTTTGACCAATGCCCAACAGTTTTCTACCAAGCATTGGTCAAAACCAATGCTTGGCAGAAAATGTGCTAGCAATTTCAAAAGTTTTTGACCAACGTATTGGTTGAAATTTTGACCAACCAGTAGGTTGGTCAAATTTTTGACCAATGTGTTGGTCGAATTTGGTCAAAGTTTGGTCAAAATTTGGGTCAAAATTTTGATCAATAAAGGTCAAAAAATGGACCAATAAAGGTCAAAAAATGAGCCCAAATGTACTAGTGTCTTGTTCTCAACTCCTAATAGTGTTGTATACCTCTAACAAGGTCTTGTATAGTAATAAGGATTTATGTACTAAATGCTCGGTAATGAGTCCTAATAGGGTCAAATATCCTAATAGAGATACTTTTAGATTAGTATATCATCTTGTAAGTTCAATCCCATCATGATTTTCCCCTGGTCAAGGTTTCATCAGGAACAAATAATGGTATTATGAGTAATTATTTGATATATCATTTACTTTTTTGCATTTTGGTTTATGGTTTTATATGGTTAAGTTATCAATTATTTAATTTATTTAAAGGTTTTCTAAGAATGATTCTCCCTCCTCTTAATGTTGCTCGATCCTAACAATTGGTGTCAGACCTTGGTGCCTCAAAAGAAGTCTTACATCTTAAGGAGGATCTTGATGGATGCAAGAAACTCACATAGTAACTTTGATACAACATTTTAGGATTTGGATAAAATAAATACAAATAAGAAAATGTTGAAATGGAATCTTAGAGATGCATAAGATTACATTAGAAAACTCAAAGAACAAATTGATATTTAAAGGGTTAAGAAGAATGAATTTGTCGAGAAAATTAATGAGCCTAAGAAGGATGATATAGAATCTGGTCTGACTGAGAAACTTCAAAAGGAGAAAGAAGCACTTTAACATGAATTTGAGATTACTACTCTTTCGATGGCCAAAGAGATTGAAGATAGGAAAGAGAAGAAGGAAATACATGAAGTAGATCTAGAGAGGAAATCAAATGAGTGTCATGATTGGAATACTCATCTTGGACAACTAAAATTGGAATGTAACGACTCAATATATAATTACAAGGAGCTTGAAAGGTACACTAATATTGTCAATGAAGAACTTGTTGATGTGAAGTTACATCTTGAGGAACTTTACTCAAGTAGTGACAAGCTTGACGAGCAATGTAAAAACAAGAACCTAAGGGTGATATGACTAGACTTGGTAATTGCAGTGCTAAAAGTTCTAAGGCAACTATGGAAAGACTAAGGCAATGTCCTATTTAGACACCTATTTAGATTGATAACCCTAAAGAGAAAATTAAGAAGATCAAGAGAAGATGCTATGCATGCAACAAGTATTGACGCATGAAGAAAGATTCAAAAGGTAATAGTAGTACTAAGCCTTTTATTGGTTATTGTTTCAATCATTGGCTCTATGAAAATAATTCACATGATTACAAGGCTTAATCAAATCAAAAGGAAAACAAGAGATCTAATCCTAGATCAAGTGCTAGACTTATTGGAAATAACAATTTAATATCTTCTCAAGTTGAATGTTATAAATACAACAACTTGGGACATATTGCAAGAGATTGTTGATTGAAAATGAATCATGGATGACTAATGTATATAAATTTTGTTTTTATATGTTACAAATGTAATAATCCAGGGAATACAAATAGGTCTTATAGATTTAATGGTTTCATGAACAATATAAGAGTATCTAATGTTATAAGGAATGATTGCAATGGAAGAATATATAATGGATGAAATCAAGTGAGTTATGAGAACAACAATAAAATTTTTGAGAAGGAAATATAGAATGGGAAGGGGAAGGTATGGAAAGATAATAACTAGAATGATTCATTATGGAAAGAGTAGTTCTTTAGTATAACTCTTCTAGTGTCGAGAACTAAACCTTCTACAAATTGAGTTGGCCAAGCATGATCTTAGGGGGAGTAGTTGTGCAAGAAATATTGTGCCCCCATAATCATATAATTAGGAGATGTAAGCATGATTTAAGGTGCATCAAGGTTGGGAGACATGATTTCTCTCATTTCATGTCTTGGTGAGTTGATATGAGACATCACTGTGTATTTTCATGGCTATTGTCTTTATAGAAGATCTCCTAAAATGCAACCTGGTGCCTTAATCACAAAATGAAGTTGGATATTTAATGGAAAATGAGGCATAAATAATAATTACATGCAAATATAACCAATATCATATAATAATAAATCACACAAAAGAGAACACAAGACACAAAGATTTAACGTAGTTCACCCAATCCTTGGGCTATGTCCACCAAACAACAAGTCCAATATTATTATTATCTAGTGATTACAACTTGATTACAATATGTGATCCCTTATAACTCAATACCACTACAAGAAGTTACAACCTCATCATATATTATGTAATCCTTAACCCTAAGCCAATTTATATGAGATTTTTTGCACTTACAAACTTAGAGCTAGAATAATTTGTTAAAAAGAAAAATAGAAAATGACACTTTTTAAAATAATAAAGTTAGTTGAGCTTTCAGGGGTGCTGCCCTAAAAAATCCTCGTGGGGGCATGCCCTAGGGCCCCAACCTATACTATGATAGGGAGTGCACCTGGGGCTCTGCCCCATGACCCCACAAGGGACGTTGTCCCTTAACTCCATCTTGGGGGAATTTCCCACAAACCCTATAGTAAAAATTAGGGGGAACCACACCGAATAAAGTGGGAAAAATTAATCTCTGAATCTGATTAAGCTCCACAATACATCTAGAGCTTGAGAAGATTGATGTTTACAAATGATACAAGTAAAAATAGTATAAATTATGTAACTATAAATTATAAAAGTCAAGAAGATACACATTCGAATGATATATGTCAAAATATATCAATTTAATAATATGGTACTACAAGCCCTAAAAATGTATCAACATGAAGCAGTCAAGGAAAGAGAAACCCCAAAGAGAGAATTTGTGATGTCCCCAATTTTAATGTATTAATTAATTAATTAAGTGGTCACTAGAATTAAATTAAATAATAAAGGATCTTTAATTAGTTAATGAATATGAGACCCAAATTAATAAATAAACAAAATTATTGATTTTGTCGACCTGTACTTGTAAATTTGTAGATGCTTCCATGAGGCCTTTATAAGGAGATGGATGGCATTGTTATCATCATGGAGTAGATTTTATTTTTCATTGTATTTCTAGAAGATGAAGGCTAAGGAGGTTTATTTGTAGTTCAAAGGTGGAAGATTCTCCCTATTCTACCTTTGTGGTTTGAGTGGTTCAACACTACCCTATTCTACTATTGGGAAATATCATATGGATATTTCATTTGTGCACCAAATCTGTCAATCATCTTCATTTGAAGGTTGATATATATTTGCCATGATTTTTATTTGTTCAGATCTTGTCCAAGGCTTTGTAATCTAAATTTTTATCATTATTACGTTAACATCATTGGCATTCATGGTGACTATCTTCTCTACATTTGCATTGTGTCAAATTGGAAGTTCATTGGATGTGATGGAAACTCTATAATAATAATGTTCTTTGGCAATATATTTCTATGTTTCACATTACGAAGCCCAACCTCCATTTTGTGCACTGTACTCCTCCCTCCATCCATCATACTACCTCCTTCTGTACTCCTCCCTCTATCCATCATCAACAAAGGCTCTATGAATGCATGGAGGAAACACTCAACCTCTTGGCAAGAACAAGGCCTCAATTCGAGCATCAATAATTGAAAACATTCAATTTGGCTGAGATGATGAAACAAATCAAGTAAGATTGGGTCATGGGTGAATGAGATAAGGATATATCTCTTAATGATTATATAGAATTAAGAATGAAGTATTCAACATCTTAGCATAGTAAACTCTTCAACAATGGTCTAAAGTGAGCCATTGATAAGTGGCTAAAAGAGGACATGGACAAGCAAAAGAATCTAATTTACCCTTCAGATGGAGAACAACAAAGGTCTCGAGATAATTAGAAAATTGAAGATGGGGATATTGTTAATGATTTAGGCAAGATTGGTGATAAAAAAAAATTTGTTGACTATTCAAAGAAAAAGAAAGAGGTAAAGGAATGAGACAAAATAGAAGATATGAAACATGATGACAACCAAGCCAATACAGAAGTAAACCCTTACAATGTTGTCAGTGTTGGGAATGAGAAAAAGACTAAAAATATTTAGGAGAGCATGAATAATGATCTGAAGTTCCATCAAGGGAATCAAAAACCTAAAACTGAAGATGTTAGCAACACTCATGTGCAAGAGCAATTACTACCTTTGATTGAGTATGGATTTTATCCTTCAATTGTGCCTAAGTTGAGCATGATTGCAAATTTTCCAAGTGAAGAACTTCCTCATAAAAAAAATAGGATCTACATGATCTATGAGGTTTCTAAGGAGGTTGATGATTACATGAAGTTTGTGGATTTATACATCAATATAGTTTATGATTGGCTTCATTGGGATCCTGGTGATTACGAGTACTATCTCTTGACTAGTGTGGTGGAAGTGTCAAATGGCATGGTGCTCTCTAGTATAGGTAAAATGGTAGTTTCATCTAACCTTGTGGAAATGTCATATGGTACAATGGAATTATCATCTAGCATGGTGGTAGTATCAACTGGTGTAGGTTCAATGGCAGTATCGCCCAATGTAGTAGCAATGTGGGTTCGTAAGTTGAAAATGTTAACTAGCATGGTGTTGACTAGTACATGAATGATGGAAGTGTTGACTAACATCATGGCAATATTGATTGATGTGGATATTGTGGCAGTGCCAATTGGTATGATTGTGGTGATGATTTTTACACCTACATGGGCAAAATACCTGAAACATGAAGAGGTTTCTTCCATGGATCTTGTTAAGACAACATGGAAGGATCTAGTTGTGTTCATCACAGAAGTATTATCTAAGGTTTTCTTGATTATTGAGGTTGTCATTGAGGTTGTTCCCATTATTGAGGCTCAATATGTCACAATGGTTGTGTCCATCACCAAGTTTCATGGCTATGTTCGTTGTCATGGCCATCGCTAGTATTTGTTTGTGGCAATGTCTATCATGTCCATCATTGGGGTAGTGTCTATCAAGGCCACATCCATCATCAAAGCCCTTTCCATCACCATGGTTGTCTATGTTGCCATGTCAATGTCCCTCATCGAGGCCATGTCCATCACTTCAGTTGTGTCAATCACCATAGTTATGTCTATAATCACCATCATTGCCATGTCCAAGTCAATGTTCATTATTGTTGTTATGTCTATCACCATCGTCAAGTTTGTGTCTGTCATTGTAGTTATGTCTCTCACCATCATTACCATGTATATCATCAAGTCTTTGTCCATCACTATAATTGTGTATATTTCCATCTTTGAGTCTATATATATTGTCAAGTATGTGTCTATCATCATTATTATGTCCATTATAAACATTGTGGTTATTTTCGTCATCATCAACATAGTCATAGTTGTGTCTCTCATCATCATTATGGATGGCTCTATCGTTATTGTGTATCCTTTATTGTACCCACATCCATCATAGTAGCTACATCTATACCCACATACATCACTAAGGCGTTCTTCATTATCGAGGCTCTGTCCATCATTAAAGCTTCAATCGAGGTTTTGTGTACTACCAAAGTTATATCTGCAGCTAAAATTTTATTTGTCACCGAGGTTCTATCTTGCATTGGGGTACTCTCCAAGGCTCTCTCTCCCAAGACTCCATTCATCGAGATTATCATGGTCATGGTTCCATTTGAGTTACTCTTTGTCAAGTTTCCCTTCACTGAGGTACTCTTCATTGAGGCTTTTTCTATCGAGAATATTCTATAGGGTTTATCGAAAGTATATTTTCCAATCATGACTATAATGGTGGTTGTTGTGGTCATGTCAATGGCTATGTTTTGCCAAAATTAGCATCCATGTCTATGGTCATTGTTAAGCACGATGACATGAAGGATTTATTAATTGGCAATGTTGGGATCATATTGAACAATATCACAATATCTATATCAGAGTGGTGTAGCAAAAGTTGGATGACTATGTGTTGTAGCAGAAACTTAATGTCAGCTCACATGCTATTCTTGTGCATTTGATTTGGGATCCAAGCACTGATTATGTGAATCAGATAGCGAATTGGTTGAGGACAAGCAATCTTTCTGTGTCAAGAATTTGTGGTGATGTCCACAATTTTAATGTAATAATTAATTAATTAATTGGTCCCCATAATTAAATTAAATGATAAAGGTTCTTTAATTAATTAATGAATATGAAACCCAAATTAATAAATCAATGAAATTATTGATTTTGTTGGCTTGTACTTAAAAATTTGTAGATGCTTCTATGAGGCCTTTATAAGGAGATGGATGACATAGTTATCATCATGGATTGGATTTGATTTTTTATTGTATTTCTAGAAGATGAAGGCTGAGGAAGATTGTTCATAGTTTTGAAGGTGGAAGATCCTCCCTATTCTGCCTTTGTGGTTTCAGTGGTTCAATGCTATCCTATTCTACTATTGGGAAATATCGTACAGATATTTCATTTGTGCACTAGATCTATCAATCATCTTCATTTGAAGTTTGATATATATTTGCCATGATTTTTATTTGTTCGAATCTTGTTTGAGGCCTTGTAATATAAATTGTTATCATTATTACATTAACATTGTTGGCATTCATGGTGAGTATCTTCTCTATTGGAATTAAGGTATATTTGTCATTAGTGCAAACACTTATTCAATTTTGGATGCTTACCGAGCTCATCATTCATTCTACAAGTTTATACCGAGCATTCCTTTGGAAATCGAGCATATGGGCAGTTCAACAGTGTTTTCCAAGTTCATAGTGGTTACTGAGTAGAACAGTGTTCTCCAAGCAGTTAGTGGTCACCAAGCTTCGCAGTGTTTACCGAGTGATCAAGGTAAACGAAGGACTTAGTGTTTACCGAGTGATCAAGGTAAACGAAGGACTTAGTGTTTACCGAGTGATCAAGGTAAACGAAGGACTTAGTGTTTATCGAGTGATCAAGGTAAATGAAGGACTTAGCGTTTATCGAGTAAACAAGGTAAATCAAGGAATTAGTGTTTACCAAGTGAAAAAGGTTATCAATGGATTCAGTTTTCACCGAGTGACACAATATTCACTGAGTCACCAATGGTTACCGAGTTCCAAGCTACTTATAGTGATTAGTATGGACCGTGCCTCTACTCTTACCAAGTGCATGACGATGTAGTGTATTGTAGTGGATGCCGAGTATCAGAAGGTCACCGAGTCAATTTGAGGAACCCAAGTTTTCTACTATCTGGCCGACTCAGTAATGATTTGTTCACTTGTGTTTGGCTGACCTTGCCAGTGTAAATATTGGAATGGTATATATCATTTGAAGAGAAGCAATGTTGTATGTCATTGTCGGTGTTATATTGCAATATTTTGTGAAGAAGGAAAGAAAATTAGCAACAGAACAGAGGAATACAACAAGGTCAACATAGATGCAAAAAGGTTATATCTATCACATTGGGTGATCAAATCCTAAAGGATCTTATCAGCAATCAGTTGTAACTAGATCCACTACTTCATCGTAACAGGTGAATCAATTTGTAAATCCTTTAAAAGGGTAGACTTAATAGTCTTTTGTAAATCTCCTAACAGAGTGCATACTTCATTGTATGTTTGTAAATCCTCTAACAAGGTGGATCTAGCAATCCTACTTGCTCCTAACAGGGCAGATCATCAAAAGTGATCATTGTAAGCCTTAACAGGCCAACTTTATACTACAGTATTGAAGTTTTCTAGGTATCATCCCCACCCCAGTTTTACTTTCTAATTGGAAAGTTTTTGGGTCACCAAATCAGTGTGTTCATGTGTTTATCGTTTCATGCATACAGTAGATTAGATGGATGAATGACAAATATGTTATTGTAGACACTTAAAAAATTGTCCCTAAACACTATATTAATTAATTTTAATATTTCCTGTGACATTGTAATTAATTATTAATTAATTAATTATAGTGTTCACATTCCTCTATTTATTTAATTAAACTAATTAATTAAATGAGTTCATTATCTTAAGTATTTAAATTTAATTTAACTACTCCTAGCTCTAGTGTGTTAAATTAATTTAACACATGATCCTCCATATTCTTCTTTTTAAATAAATCTTATTTATTTAAATTCCCCACATCCTATTAATTCTTCTAAACCCATGATTAAATTAAATCTCATTTAGTTTAATCTTAAGCCTAACCTAGAGCCTAGCCTATAACCATCATTTTCATCCTCTTAAGCCCACTCCTTCTCTAGTCCCACTTAATCATTCCTAATCATCTCCCTAATCCCCCTCATTAGCCTAAGAGTGTGCTCACACATGTGTGAGATGGCATGCCTACACACTCTTGTCTCTCACTCTTCTTCTCAAGTTTTCTCACACATGTGTGAGCAAACTTTGAATTCTTGACCATTTGCATGGCTTGCATGTCACCTTATGTGGCACCTACTTGGATGCCACCTCACCAAGCCCTCTCTTGAGCCTATAAATAGAGAGCTTTTCTCAAGAAGTTGGCATCTCCCATTATTGCATTGTTATCATGTTGGTTTGAGATTTGAGCTTGCATCCATAGTTTGAGCTTTCATGGTAGTTTTAGCTTGCATTTTTATCATAGTTTGCATATCTAAATAGTTCTTTTATTGCATATCATCTTCATCCTTGAATGCCTTCAAGAATGGCTCTCTCCATAGTCATTTCTTGAGGTATTCTTCATCTCATTTAGTCTAGATACATATCTTGCTTGCATACACATTTGCACTCACTCACTCAAGAGATTCATTTATTGTTGTGTTTGGGAGAGCACATCAACATCCCCCCATCTTAACACACCAACAAGGCCTCTCATGGGTGCCTTTGTTGAGTTGTAGAGGTGGTTGGAAGGTTGGATTTGTTGGTTGCTTAGGGTTGCAAAATCCAAGCAAGCATTAGTTGATATTTGTTCTTTTCATTTTGATGAATCTTTGATGCACTTAAAAGCTTTTTAAACTAGTGTTTGTTTGTTAACCCATGCTTCTTGCATGTCACATTTTCTAGCACACAGTTATTATGCAGAACTAATTTAAAATTTTAAGAGTTACTGATTCACCCCTCTCCTCTCAGTAACCTTGCTAGTCTTGATTATTTCCAACAATTGGTATCAGAGCTTTCTGGTTCTCAGGATAAAGTTTGACAGCTTGAGCAAAGATTAAGGACAATGAAGATATTCAGACTTGAAAAATCTATTAAGAATGAAAAGCTAGATCTGGAAATAGCCATGGCTCAACTTAAAGAAGAAAAGGAGCATCTTTCTCAATCTCTGAAAAGAAGGAAGGAACTTGCAAGACAAATGAATGATCATCAATATATTAAAGAAAAGAATGAAGACCTTTTACCATCAAGCAGTTTAAATGAAGCTAATGAAGCAATCAAGGAACTCCTAACAAAGAATGGTTCTTTGCAGGAAGAAGTAAGAAAGCTCAAAAGAGAACAAGAAATCCAATCCATCAGGCTATGTGAAGTTTTGGAACAAAGAAACAAGGCAAATGAAGACTTAGAGGTAAGAAATAATCAATCCCTTCAGCATGAAGATCTTGTAGGTCAACTATCTAATGCAAATGAAGAAATTATGAATCTAAGATCTGAGAATGAAAGTTTGAGGAATGATTTAATCACTGAAAGACAAATCAATGCAAGCTTACAAAGTGATCTAAGATCTGGAAGACAAATCAACGAAAGTTTGGAAAATGACTTGATCACTGAAAGGCAAGTCAATGAAAGAATGATGAAATCTCAAACAGACATGACTCAATTAAATTATCAAAGTGAGCAAAACTTTCATAAACAAAAAGGTAAAGCTGGTCTTGGATACAAGGAAGAAGGTGAAACCTCCAAGCAAGGTGCTCAAAGGAATCAAAGACCCACTTGCAATCACTATGGCAAGATAGGTCATACATCAAACAAATGTTGGAGTAAGGGAAAGGAAAAATTCAATGGCAAATGCTACAACTGCAATCAGCATGGTAACAAAGCAAATGAATGCAAAGAGAAACTAAAGTTTGAAGGCAAATGTCACAAATGCAAGAAACAAGGTCACAAGACATCTGTATGTAGATCCAAAGCATTCAATCCAACTGAACAAATTATCAAAGCATTCTCTGCATTTGCATTGTACCAAATTGGAAGCTCATTGGATGTGATGCAAACTCTATAATAATACTCTTTGGCAATATATTTATATGTTTCACATTATGAAGCCCACCCTCCATTTTATGTATCATACTCCTCCCTCCATCCACCATACTACCTCCCTCCACACTCCTCCCTCCATCCACCATACTACCTTCCTATGTAATCCTCCCTCCATCCACTGTAATAGCTTCCTCCATACTCCTCCCTCCCTCTATACTCCTCCCTCCATCTATCCTACCACCTGCTTTCATACTCCTCCCTCCATCCATTTTACTACCTTCCATCATAATTCTCCCTCCATCCATCATACTAACTCCCTTCGTACTCCTCCCTCCATTTGTCGTACTACCTCCCTTTGTACTCCTCCCTCCATATGTCATACTACTTGGTGTAGGAGTACAAGGTAAATAAGGGGTTAAATTAGTTAATTTTCATTTTTGTTTTGTAATAATATCTAAGGGCAACAAACTTGGATAGGTTGAGTCTAGAGACCTTAATAATAATGTTTGATAGGTTGGTGAACTCATTTGATGGCCAAAAGAGCACTTTGTGCTTGTTTGTTCAAGTTACTCTAGGTCGGTCAACGATGGTCAAAGACATATCAAAGGTTGAACCAATGATGAATTTGGTCATTTTTGGTCATATTTAGTCTTTAGGCATGATATGGATTCATTTCATCCATAGTTGGAGTCAAATTGCACAATAGTGCAAAAAGTTGCTCGAAAGTTGCAAAATTGCAACTTTTACATTTTCTTGCAAAATATGCCAAGAATGCATAAACAACTTGAAAGTTGGTTGGAGAAATGTCCAAATGACTTGGGGAGAGGCATAAATGTGGTAGATCACCAATTCTTGGGTTAGAGAATCAAAGAAGCAAGTTTTTGGAGCATTTTCTTGTGTTTTAGTGTGTTGATCCATACTCTCATCAAGAAAATTTTGGGTTTTTTGTGATGAACTGATTAAGACCAATCTTTTTCATACTCTTATATGTCTAAAGTATTTATTTAAATCAGTACAACTTATTTTTTTGAACATTTGCATTCATTTTCTTCATTTTGTTAGTTTTAAGCAAGCAAGGGTTTTGAAGCATTTTTATGGGTTCCTAGCCATCCACGGTCTCTACCTAATCATGGATTTGTGGATAGCTAGGAATAGGTGTAAAATTATAGGAAACAAGAGCTCCAGCCTTCACCCCATGGTTGTGAGGTCAAAATGGTGAATTAAGGGCTAAACAATTGTATTGTTGAGCCATTCCAAGAGAGAGAAATGTGCTTGGAGAAACCTTGTGAATGGAAAGACAAGGTTTGGCACCTTAAGTGAATACTAGAAACCAGGAGGAATGTTTGAACCTGTTTTTAAGTGTTTAGGAGAAGATTTTACTGTTGGACTAAGTGGATAAAGATTAAACCCTTGATTTAAGCCTAAAAAGGAGGGTTTTTCATTTGGGGCACTTCCGTGCGGAACCCAGATGAGATATTTTTTAATCTGAAATTTCTTCCAAAAGGGTATCCGAATATCAAATTTATTTGGGGCATTGTTTAGTTAAAATTAGAGGAAATTGCAAATTACTAGTTTTTGAGGCTTAATTCCACTAGTTCAGTTTGGACAAAACAAGAAGTTGAAAGGAATAGATGAAATATGGTTTGGGAAATGGAAAAAATAATTGAATGTCATTCCTTAGAAGGTTTTGGACACCTTGAATGGTAAAGATCCTGTAGTAGATGTGTGAGGGTGTTGGAAAACCACTAGGGTGTAGAGTGGATTGTGTGTGTGGGTTAAGAATTGAAGAGTTCTTGCTTCTGAGAGAAGAAGGAACTAGGTAGGAATCCTCAGAGGATCCTAACCAAAATTCAATCTTTGGAAGGTTGAGTTAACCCAAGCCGACTTCATTATTGGAGTTTGGAGAACACCCAAAACCTTATTGCATCACTACCTCCCTCCATCCACCATACTACCTCCCTCCATACTCCTTCCTCCATCCATCATACTACCTCTCTCCATATTTCTTCCTCCATTTATCTTACCACCCTGTACCACTAGTCACCATACCTCAAGTCACCCTACCACCATTCACCGTAAATCTATATTGACAAAGTTAAACCATATGATAGTTTGCCAAACTATGAACAAAGATATCTCTTCATACAATCTTTTCTCCATACTCCATCGTTCATAGACCTTTGAAATATTATAGAATTCTAGCCTTGAAATTAGAGATAACACAATAGAAAATTCAACCAAAAAATAGGAAACAACTGATATTCTCATTAATCATAGGGATAGATTACTTTTAATTGGTCTGCAACATGTACTTTAAATATTGAGAACAAATATGCCCCTTTACTAAGGATCATACTAGATGATCAGTATCCAAATCTCTCATCTATCAACCACACTTATTCTCTACCTCTAACAATGACTACTACCTCACATATATACAAAATTTGCTAGCCACAAGTTGTCTTATCTGATAAAAAATCATTAAGATAAATAAAATTTACTACAACATATAGGTTAGGAACCAAATCACTAAGAACACCCCCAAATAGATATATCATGTTGTGTGAACACACAAGAAGGTAGGCCACATGAGTAAGAACATAGAATAATGTGCCAAATAGTTTCGTCAATTGTGGAACACCATCACAAGTCAATTCATGCCAACCTGTCCATTAGAATATGAATAACAATATAGGACTATACCAATCATGAGCTAACTTCATCAGGGAACATAAGATGGAGCTATACAACTAGATATAGGACTCTATGATGTCTAGAAAACACTTTAAGGATCGCATAAGAATGAATGCTACTTAGAACACTAAAACTAAAAAAATAGTAACATGAACAAAAAGAAAATACTTTGGGTGATTCAAAATTTCCAACTACCCAAGGATACTCCTACATCAGACACAACATGTGAATAGAAGATGTTCCATAAGAGGAACTTATAAACATTTGACAAGATCAAAGACATAAACCACATACTCATTCTTAACCCTCATATCTTCTTTGTTTGTAACTGATACTCTCTACAAATGACTACTCTATCAGTGGCTACACTGACTATCCAAATTCACAAACCCATGAGTATACCATCCATCATCATGTACTACTTTGTTATTACTTCCACATACACTATTTTCATTGAAAAACTTATTTAAATTGCTTTCGCCTTTGTCACTTAACCAACTAGAAATTATTGTATGCTTCCTCTTACCTCTATTATTTCTCGACAACTTACTCGTCTCTGATAGGAGCACAAGCTCCTTCTACTCTTTTTATACCACTCTTATATTTTTCTATTGTAACCTAACCCTGTTGTTATGAACCTCCAAAGCACTAGTTTAGATGCAATCATTTGCAACTTTACAAACTCAGATGTATTTTGAGCCACATGCTAAATATCACTTTCCATCCTATGATCTATAATGATTCGATCTTCTAAGTTGTAATTCCTCATAACACTCAAGTTCATAACATTCCTTCATTCTTCCTCCTTAAAAGGAATCAACGTGAACTTCTTGATATCCTTCACAATAGATACTACATTCCTTAGACAACCATGAATAACTATGATATAGTATTGCCAATGTCTTCATACAAAAAAATGACAAGCACTCATGTAAACCACAACAAAAAAATACTTCATCATTGTAAGGTCCAATGTTGAACTTAACCCAACACTAGCCTCTAACTTCCACCATATGATTGTCTTGAAACCAACTTATCCCATTAAGACAAAGGTGTTTAAGTTTCCTCAAGCCAAGATTTTGTAGCATCTCCTTTGGAACAAGGTTATCAAGACTACCATTATCCATTATCACCTCACAACATTTGCCTCCTAACTTGCAAATAGTTCATAACATCCGCCTTCTCTTAATAGGCCCAAATTCCTTCTTACTCAACATCACTCAATAAAACATTAGATGTTGTCCCATCTTAGGTGCAACCAACACTAGCCCCTAGAAAATTTGTTGCAATCAACAATGCATTCAATGCTTAAGATTCCTACTAAAGAAATGCAACAAGTTGCAAGGTTAGATGTTGATAACATTCCAAGAAGACTTAAAGGGGATCAAATATATTCTCATTGAAGAAATAAGTTTCATAGACCCAAAGCTAATTCTCAAAATAGATAGATGACTACATGAAGCATACCCCCACAACCAATACCTATGCTTCGATGGTGACTCTATTATTTTGGTCAGAGACTTTGCACAATTATCTCCTATGATGGACAAGCCTATCTATGCATAATGTTCAATTGCTAAAATGTCATAGGAACAATGCACAATAGTAGTGACATTGCAAATAAATTTTCGTTAACAAGGAGAATCTACAATGCAAGCACAACTTTTCCATGCATTGAAAAACATATGAAATGCCAAACTAAAGCTAGAAAATTGGGAGCTCCTAATGATACACATAGATAACCAAATCACATTTAGCAAGAATGAACAATTTGACAACTCAATGCATTTATTTTCATCTAATAAGTTGGTTAAACTACACAACTATAAATGCTAATATTGTTGAGCTACCTAGTTGCATTGAGCTATGCAACAAGCACTAGAAATATAGCAGAAATGTAGGTGTTGATGAACAACTCAAAAAACAAGTGGTACTATGTAGATGACAACATGTAATGCTCACAACAAACATATGGACAAAAGCAAGACTTGTCAATGGAGCTCTTGATGAGGTAATTGAAATTGGTTATAGTCCTACTTAAAAATTACCTGATATTCCAATATATAATATGACAAAATTTGATAATTATAATGGACTTGCTTGGAACAAAGAAGACCCCAAAAATGTACCTATAGTTCATATATCTTTGGGGACTCGAAGGAAGATACCACTCACAATAATGTGGCCTATAACCATACATAAATCCCAAGGACTAACATTGCAAAAATAAACCATCGATATTGGTAAGGTGGAAAGAAAGGGCATATTATTCATGACAATGCCCAAATTCATATCTTTAAATATCTCTACATCAAAACAACTTTCAACTACAAAAGATACTCCAAAATACAAGACAATCCATATACAATTCTAAGGAAAAAAGAAGAGGCTTGCTTGCAAAAACTCTCAGTAACAAAACACAAGGAGAATTTTCTATATTATACATCTTGAACATTTTCATTACTCATTGACTCTGCAAAAATAGGCTACAAAATTACCCTTTCTTTGCCTTATAGAATTGGTTGCATTATTCGTATTTCTACTACCCCCATGCTTAACATTGGACTTCAAAGTTTTTGTTTCGTAGGAATTGGTTCCCATGGGTTCAACTTTTGTCAAAAGAAACAATCCAAAGAAAGGACACACATTTTGAAACAATTTTGGTAGGTCCTCTTGTGCAATCATCCACAACAACGAAAACACCATTTTTCTCTAGTTATTTCCATCCTCAAGATATATACGATCAATTACTAAAGAGGGAAAAAAAAACTTATTGTAACTGAAACATGTGTTGTACTAATCATCCCCTCTTTCCCAAATATTTTATGCGAAAAAGTCCTTTTTTTGACTCAACCATGACACATCGTTCAGGTATAATCTCCCAAAACTTTTGTTGATTAAAAAATAATAATGCAAACAATAGATCAAATTCAATTCAAATTAAATTTTGCTTGCTTTCTATTGTTCAAAAACATTGCAACTGTAGTCCTCATATTTTTTTTTTTAACTTATGGTTTTGTGTTTTTCCTATTTTCTCTTTCTGGAATATGTTTGCAAATAGATGTGAATAAAATGAAGCTGAAGGATAAATTTAAAGAGGAGTTTGGACCAATCTAGGTAGTGAAGAAAGTGAATCCTCAAACAAAGAAGCAAAGATTGGCCATATGCTCCTTGGAACTTTGCAACACGATTTGTTATGAAAGCACATAGATAAGATAGGAAAGTACACACTAGGTATATGAGGAAAGAGCCTAGCAATAATGAGCCCAAATAAAAAAAGAGAGAATGTGCTAATTATCTAAAAAAGAACTTCAATATGTATAGGGTGGTGTGCTAGCATATAAGGTGATAGTATGTCGTTTAAGATTTTGTAATGATGTATAGTTTCAGAAATGTCCCAAGCCAATGAAGATTGCATGTACAAGACAATGACAAGACTTATGGAAGAAACAAAGGCACACCCACCACCTAAACACCAACCAAATGTATTGTACATGATCAGTGTATCATACTAATGATTAATGTGTCTCTTATAATTCAAGTTAATTCTCTTGTTGCACTCAATTCAAATTGCTTAAAAGAAAAAAGTTCCCTATATTGTTGATGGGGAGCTTCTTTACCTAGAGCCTTTTTCTCTACCAAGGCTACTTCTTAGCCTTCTTAGAGTCCCTTATCTCACCCTAACCTAGAGGACTCTCTTTTAATCACCTTTCACCAAGAAACTCTCCAACCAATTTAGACTTCCATCCTCTGACTCCAATATCACTGACTGAGCATCTTTTGGCCTAACAAGCCAAAACTCCACCAAATGCCATCAATAGGTCAAAATCAAGTTTGAACCTCCTTTTGAGGTTCTTGACACATTTCATGTCATTCTGCATCAATTTACTAAGTTTCACACTCCCTCAACCAAGATTGCTCTATTTTCCCTTGTAGCCCAAAGAGCCCCTATTAGCCCTCCTAAAAACAAGGAACTTGCAATAACTCATAAAATCCCTTAACAGGGTCTATTGATGCCTCCTAGACTCTGTTCCCTATTGATCTAGGCTTGAAAATTTTGTAGGCCTTAGGTCTCCATGGGGTCCGTACAGTACAGTTCCAGAAAACCCTTATTTTGAGGGTTTCAGGGGCAATGTTGGAAAAACACTTTCCAGATGTTCTAAACCTTGTATCAAACCTTCTCCTCTGGTTTGTGGACACCTAACACTTTACTCCACCATTGCCCATTCAACATTGGCATGTTCCAATCCCCTGTTCATCTTAAAACTCCATTGCAAGCTTCTCTGTGCCTTGCCAAGCTACCATTTGCTTGCCTAGGGCTCACTTGCAAAAATGACCAATTGACTTCCACACTCTCCAAAATTACTATTTACATAGTTTATAAAGGCTATTGCTTGATTCCCAAAGGCCATAGTGCTTAGACCAAGGAAAATCAAGCTTTGGCCATTTTTGTGCTGATTGCTCAAAATTGGATAGCAGGAATGCAAAAACTAAATAATTTTGAAAACCTACTAAAATGAGGACTAATGATCTAAACAAACTTGCACATAATTAATACATGAACTCAAGCAACTACTACATTCAAAACAATAATCAAAACAATCAATTTTCTTGGTTCAATCCTCCAAAATTCGTTTTTTGACAACAACAACCTTCCTCACACATATGTTGTCTTTACAAATGCATAATCAACCCCTTGAAAGGAGTTATTTCATGTTTATATAGCCTCCTCTAACTACCTTGGCCCTTGTTCAAGTTAAAACTACCCATTTTGCCTTTTCTTGGAAAAGTGCAAAAATTGGCATTGCAATTTTGCAAAAATTGCAAAGTTGTCAATGAGCAATTTTGACAACTTTTGCAATTTTGCATTCTAGGTCTCCAAACTTGTCCAGTTTGGTTTTAGTCCTTATAATGCTACCTAAAACACCTAAGGAACCATTTTTCAAATACTTCTTGCCCCATTTTAGGCATTTTACCATGTTGTGCCTTATAGAGCAATTTTAAGCAATTTTATGCTTAATAGGACCTAATTGCCTAAAAACAAGAATCAACCTTTAACTCCTACTTAACCAACCTTCCTAAACACCACATGGGACTCTCTACTTAGTCCTTATTTACTAAATGGTTGGCTAGACCCTTTACAAGCCAAAATTGAGCTAGGGCGCCTTACCCTAAGGTGCTCCTGCACCAATTGCTTGGACATATCTTCCTACTGCCATAATCATTGCACTTTGTTGAGTGCAATTGCTAGTCTAAGGCCATGATCCCATAGTTCTTTAGAGTATTTGGTCTCGTAAATGTCATTAAAATTCTTCACTCATTCATTAAAAGTATGAAATTTTTGTTTACACTTTGTACACAAGTTCCCAAGTCGATTAGGTGATTTTGGGATGCATATAGCTATCCTCCCTACAAAATGTACCGTTGACCAAATTTAAAAAAATAAAAAACCACTGTAATTTTTTTTGAAAATTTCAGCATTTGATCTTCATGATTTGCATATTTTGTGATTTGAAAACAACAAAAAATTTGAGAAAAATTCACTGTATTTTCATGAATCTAAAAAAAGTTAAAAATGTTTGACTTTTTTAAAACTTTAGTGCAGTTTGTTTGGAGCTAAGCCAACACCTTTTGAGACGACATAAACATCACATAGTAAGACTTGATTTATAGATTAAAAGTATAAATTCACTTATATTTTTCCATTAGTACGTGATGTTGGGTGATTTGACCAAGGTTTCCTTATGAACTATTTTTTCTGGTCGATGGTCAACGACGTTAACAAATTAAGCGTTCACCTCGAGGAAGATACAGTTTTTCGGTATCGAAGCTGGGTGGCTACAGCCGGTGCTATATTTGGCTTCTTATGGGACAAGAATATAGCATTTTTATCTCTGAGGCATCCAAATTGTAACTATTTCGCCGTGGGGGTCTTGAATTCTATTGTGTCGGAAGCATTTTTTTGAGATTCAATGGAGTCACCCTTCAAGGATACAGTGGTGAAGGGTAAAGTGGCGCTGGTGACAGGAGGGGGTACAGGAATAGGGTTCGAAATATGCACTCAATTAGGGAAGCATGGCGCTTCCATTGCCATCATGAGTCGCAGGAAGAATGTTGTCGACGCAGCAGCTGCCGCCCTTCAAGCTCAAGGCATCCCGGTACGACAAAATGCCGAATTAAATGCCATCTTGTTTTAATGAGAATATATTAGGCACAGCTCATGGGGTCAATTCTTATGTGTATGCTGGTTTCTACATCTGAACCAGTTGCTACTGCCATTTCTGCTCTTGTGGGACTGATTGCCAAAATCAAACTATTAAATACAATGTTTTTGGAAATTAATCTGCATTTTCAATTTTTGTATCACATTTTGAGAAGTTTATCATACTTAACGACGATTCCAGGAATAGCCCAATACATAGACCTTGCGATTTAGGGGAAGGTGATCTGCGAAATTTAGAAACAAAACAAAAAAATGTTCTTGGGATACCAGGGAAGCGATTCAAGAAATACAGAAACGAAAAAATTAAGGCTTGTAAGGAAGATTGTCCAAGTTAAAAATCTGCCATTACTTTAGGTTTGAATTGAGAGGATAAAGATGCTTGACGAAATCAGTGACCACGTTGACATTATGTTAGACTCGATTTGGGATGGTAAAGATGCTTGAAGAAACAAATCATGGCATCCTCGGGAAAGGCCAGACTAACCTAAGTTTAAATATTAGAGGTCTTAGCCTCATGGTAAAACAAATTTAAAAGGAACGAAGGCTAAAATGAGTTTTGCCTAATCTTTGAACCCATTAACGTGTTGTATACCATATTTTAGCACATTTACGAGTAACTGTAATAGGTAGCTTATACAACAGCCGTCATCTCAATTGAGATTAGGTGGGTATGTATTGATTTCAATAGTCCTGTAATAATATTCTTTCTAAACTAGGACCTTGGTGGCTTGCGCTAAACGAAGTCTTTGCTAGTGCAGATTTGCCAAGACAGTTATGTTTGATGTCTGCATAACATTCCTTGATCCCAGGGCTGATAAAGTGTTGCGATATTCTGATGTTGGGGGCTCTGCATGAATAATCAAATTTTGGTGTTGGGGGCTCTGCACGAATAATCAAATTTATAGACACCAATATTATGAATCAATTTCGTCCCATCATTCGGGCAAGAATTTGAATCCAAACTTACGTAAGTTGGAAGCTTTCCTGGTGTCTTTTTCATCATGACTTGAGAAATCCTTTTAGAAATGCAAGGAATAAAAGCCATCGGAGTAGTCGTTAATATTGAGCGTTCTACACTCAGCACATCCAATGACATCTTCTGATTTGTTTAAATACTCTAACAATGTGTTTTGGGAATGGGGATGATCGAGGACTAGAGATGTGTTTGCGGTATAGGGGTTCTTTAGGGTCAATCTTTAGGGGATGGTAGGAGATGAGTATTTAAAAAATAGGGGGATTTTTATATATATAGAGAAATTTCAAATATGCATATCAACAGTGCTAGAACATTCATAATAGACATTTTAGAAGCTTAGTACATAGCATTAAACTTGAATTGAGATTTCAAATGAGAATCAATAAGCAAATTAACAAAACTCAAATGCTTCCATTGTCAATATATGTAGTGTAACCCAAGTGTGCACACCCATTGCGGGTATGTCGTGCACCCGAGTACCCCCACTACGGCATAAACGTGGCCGCACCATTGCCGCACTTAGGCGGGACGTAAGGACGCGGGTGCGTCCGGTGTGCGGGGGTGCGTGCTTGGGTGCACTCAGGGTGCGTGCGGCACCTTGACTGAAAAGTCTCAAAAAAAAGAAAGTTTTTGCAATTATTTTTTATTGTTTTTTTAGCAAGGCAACCCGAATTGGGTGTGGGTCCCATGAGGTCTATTTCAAGGCTTAATAAGGTCAATACACCTCATTTCATTTCACATTTCCATTTCATTGTTCTAGAGCAGCAAGGAGCAAAGTGAGCAAAAGAGGTTGGAGGAGTTTGTGAGATCTTAGTGGGTGATTTTGCAAGGGATTGCAAGATCAAGAGGAGGAAGAGGAGCAAGAAGATTTGATTTGGCAAGTGTCTCTTAAGTTCAAGGTAGGTTTTTTTTATTTTGCAGTATTTTTTTGTTTTAGAAATCAATTTATATTTAGTATTTACTTTCAATTTTGCTTTTAAAAATTAATTTTCGAATGTTTCATTCTTGAATCTTGTTGATAGTAGATAGTTGATAGTTCTATGATTATTATATTAATTTTTTGTTATTAAAATAGGCTGAAACATATTTAGTTTACTATTTTTTATATTTCTAAAGTTTTTAGTAGGCTGAAACTAGTTTGTTTTAATGTTTTTAAAATAATTATTAATCACTTTGGCTGAAATGTATCATGATTCATAATCATTTTTTTTGTGAAATGAAGTTTTATAAATGGCATCTAGATATAGTCAAAGTGTAGAAGACATGGAAATTAATGAGGGAAGTGCATCTAATTATGAGCTTGAGCTTGAGGGAAGTGATCATGGGCCTAATATAGATGCCCAATCTGAGGAAGAGCTTCCTTATGTTGCACCAGGGGTGCCTTCTATTGATTGCCCTTCACAGATTTTGGCAGAGTTTGCTAGGGGTCCTTATGATCCAAAGTCCCCTCTAAAACAATTTGCTATGAAAATTACACGCTCTACACCTACAGGTGGTGGCACATGGAAATGGAAGTGTAATATGTGTGGCGGAAAATGGTTTGACAGTGTTACAAGAGTTAATGCACACCTCCTTTTTTGGATTGGTTATGGTGTGACCTCATGCATATTCTTGGCAAATCTTGAGAATGTGAAATACAAAATTGAAGTGAACAAACTATGGGGCATTTTTGATGATATTAAAGTCCCAGTGCCTAGATCTCTGGCTACTAGGCAATAGGTGCAGAGTATACAACAATTACAACGGCAACATAATACATCTAAACATATCTTGCATCAGAAAGCAGGGACTATGTCACCTACACCATCCTTTTCCTTACCTACACACAGTTTAGTTTGGGATAGCAGCAGGAGGAAACAGAAAGCAACCACAAGTCGTAGTGGTAGTAACCCCATTGCTCATTTATTTAACATGCATGCAAGGGAGCGGTTAGATGATACTATTGGTGATTTCTTCTTTTCCAATGACATCCCTACACGTGGCTTGATCTCCCTATTTTGTGAGGATGATGTCCATGTTAGTGAAAGAGGGAGAGCCATCATATGTGCCACCAAGTGACCACAAGTTGAAGACCATAGTGTTGGATAGAGCCTATGACAAGGTTGAGATCTTGATGTTGCAGGTGAAGGCATGTTGGATGCATTCAGGCTGCAACATTATCATGGATGGGTGGATGAACATTAGTCATCGTCCACTCATCAACATTATGGTCACATGCACTGAGGGCAGTTGATTGTTCAAGGCATTGTAAAAATGCTGATTTTCAGTTTCATGTGCTTAGGGAAGCCATTGAGGAGTTTGGGCCACAAAATGTGGTCCAAGTTGTGATAGATGCAACACGTGTGCAAAATTGTAGGGAGGCTTATTGAGGCAGCCTATAGGCATATTTGGTGGACTCCATGTTGTGTGCATGTTATGAACAATGCACTCAAAGACATGGGGAAATTTGACTGGATTAGATAGGTGGTTAATGATGGGAGAGAGGTGTAGATGTTTATCTGCAATCACCATGCATCACATGCACTTTTTAGGAGCTTTGCAAAGAAGCAATTCTTGAAACTAGTCGAGACCAAATACGCCTCATATTATATTCTCTTGGAGAGAATGATTGAATTGCAAGAGCCATTGCAACTCATGGTTATGACACAAGAATGGAATCGATGGCCTGATTCTAGAATAGAGGAGGGGAAGAGGATAAAGGAGACAGTGAAGAGTGATTAGTTTTGGAGTGATGCAAAATACATAGTCTTCATCATTACTCTAGTGTTTCAGGTGATTAGATATAGAGATGCAGATTCACCTAGCCTTGGAGAGGTTTATGAGTGCATTGATTCCATGCTTGGGCAGATGAGGGTTGATGTGTGCGAGAGAGATCCCACTCTAGCATTCTATACGGAGCACATTGAGCCTATTTGAACACTCCTTTGCACATGGCTGCCTATGCATTGAACCCTAAGTGGTACATGCCTAGGCCTGGTAGAGTCACACCACTTTAGGCTGATGAGGTGAAGAATGGGTTCTTTCAGGTTATTGCCATGATGTATGATATTGAGACTGCTAGTGAGATTCACACCGAGTGGTCCAAATTTGCTCTAGTCTTTCAGGTAATCCTTCATCTTGATTCAATGTTCTAAACTCTTTATTATTATAAGTTCTTCTAATTGTTACTTATAAGTTATAATTTATTTTAATATTATGTTGTAAACGTGTAACTTGTAGGATACTCAGATATTGCAAAGGTGGATCTCAAAACTATGGCACAAAAGAATCCCATTTTGTGGTGGAAATGTCATGGGTCAAAGAAGTCAAAGATGACCTCACTAGCCATCTAACTGCTTTCTCAGTTTTGTAGCTCCACCCCTTTATAATCTTAACTTAAGAGTTTTACTTTAGTGATTTATGATTCATTGATTCAATGATTTATCATTTATTATTTGTCACAAATTGTATGAACGTTTGTTTGTAAGTTGTAACTTTCAACTTTGTTATCTCAAGTTTCTAGCTCCTTAGCTGTAGAGAGGAATTGGTCCACCTATAGCTTCAGCACTTTGTTAAGAGGAACAAACTTACCTCTAAGAGCGGAGAAGTTAGTTGCTGTACATGGTTTCTTGCGGCTCAAAGATCACAAGGCACGCGAGTAAAATGAGAGCCCAACAACACGATGGGATGTGGAGCTAGAGAATCCAACTCAGCTTGATGATAGTAGTTCTAGTGATGAGGACTTTGGTATAGGGGATGATTAGAGAGCACTTGGGATGATTACATTCTCATTATTGAGTCATTTTGTTGATTGTACTCACTTTGATATGGCTATGATACATTATTTCATTTCACTATTTCATGCTACTTGGCTCATTGTCATCATGAGCATCTTTATGATATATGATATTCATATTTGAACAATGAATTCTGAATCTTTTTATCTTTGTCATTTGATAAATTGATAGTCAATGGTTGACTTGCATGGTACTATGTGTGGTTTATATTTTTCATTTTTCATTTTTCATTATCATTTTTATGTTTAAAAGTTTTATTATTTTACGAAATTCAATGATCATTGGTAATGGTTATGAAGTTTTCAATTTGAACTTATGTTTCGTGACTTGCATTTTAGTTTTCTATATTCAACTATATTTGGTATGTTATATTATGTTATATTGAAGTGTCTTGTAGGTACAATGCGCTGTGAACAACCACTGACTTCTCTAATCATCTAGAGGCAACATTGTTCCTCTTTATTGATTGGATGAAGCTATATGTAGAACATTGTGCCAATTCATCTTTATCTTTGGTGCATCTCTATCATTGCATTTCCATCATTTGATAGGGTCATGTTGAGCCAATGTAGCTCTATCTATCCTCGCCTTTAGTCTACTAAAGGTTGGACCATGAAGATTGGTAAATGCAAGCCATTGAGTGCCAAATTTAGCAGAATCCTCTTCATTGTACACTTTTGTGAGGCCTTAAAGAAGCCATCCTTAACCCGAGGTAAAGACAAAAAAATGTTCTTAACGTGGAGTTTCTCTTCTATAAGACATTCATGAGAGTAAATATTTAATAATGAAGAGATAAGAGATCTACTTTTCTCTTTAAAATTTGAATTGAAAACTTGAGAATCACATCTTCATCACTAGATGGAGCCACCCTTTGAGGTCTTGTGCATACCACTTGGGATTGAAAGCATAGACTGCCATATGAAGCAGGTGTTCATAATGTTCCACCGTTGCATCACCATGGGCTTAAGATGCTCCTCCTAAAATTCCAAAGTGGGGTGCTTGCTATGAATGACTTGCTTGATTTGCCCAAGCATGCTATCAAAGCTCTCATGAATCTCTCCAAGGTTAGGAGAGTGAGTATCAACATATCTAATCACTTGCACGATAAGCTCAATAAAGGAGCAAATGTATCTGCGAATGCAAACAAGTTACAAGTTAGAAACATCTTAAATAATAAAATCAACAAAATCAGAAATAATTAAATAACATTAGCAATGCCAATTTTCTTACCTCATTGTGGACCACCATTTACTTCAAGGATTATTCACTTCACACTTCTTCTCTCTGGCGTGCTTGATTCATGGCATCTACCCCACTCCACATTCATGACCATGGACTATTGTATACCCTCCTGGACTTTAAGTATCCTCTCTAACAAAATAAATTAACTGACATATCTAGTTTCCACGGGCTTGAGGAGTTCCTTCTTCAAATATGTCCTAAACAATGCGAGAGAAGTGTGATGGTTGCAAATGAACATTTGTACATCTCTAGCCTTTAACACCATTGCCTTCACCCAATCATTATTCTCAATGTCCTTCAAGGTATTGTAACTATTGTTGACTGCATGCATGCAATATGGGGTCCAAAAAATGTGCTTATAAGTACCCTCCACCATCCACCCCCCCCAACTTACACTCACGGGTTGAGTCAATGACTACCTGCACAATATTAGAGGATCCAATCTCGTCTATAGCATCTCTCAAAATACGAAATCAGAATGATGCATCCTTCTTTTTCCCTGGATAATCTATAGCTTAAAGAAAATAAGAGCCTATTGTGCTAGTGACAATAAAATTGACGAGTGGCCGATGTTTGATATTGGTCCATCCATTCATGATTATGGAACATCTATTCCCTACCATGTATGCCCTATATCCTCCATCAAAATACTCAATTTGGACTTCTCTCTATCAAGAAGGGTGGTGCATAGCTTATTTTCTCTAGGTGGAACAAATGAGGGACCAAGAACATAGATATCTTTGCACATTTGTTTAAAATATGATGAACATGAGACATGGAATGCTATATCACGAGTATAAAGAAACTTAGCAATAGACGCTTCAGCCACCTCTTGCAGTCGCACATTAAACGAAACAGCAACTTACTTTTTCTCTTAGTCTTCTTTTCTCTATGATAAGTGGGAGTGACACCTTTCCTATGAGAACCATCTGATGGAACCCAAATTTTCACAAAATTTGATTCCTAAGCACCATGGAAAAGACACAATTTTCAGATCTCACCCATCTCATATATTCAAATAATATGCCATGGTCAGGATAATGTGGAGAAGAAAGTTGGTTTGTATGTACATTTCTTTTAAAACTATACCACTATATCAGTGGTTTATCACAAAGGAAATACATAAGAAACTGTTTTCAGAATACATGGATCATATGTTTTAATCATAGAGATATTAAACATCAGCAAAGTATGATTTCATATCACAAATTGAAGCAGATGGATATTATTATACCACATCCAACGAAACATCAAAGTGTATATATTGAAGACATTTGGAATTTATACAGGAGTGATGTATGTGTGAGCAAATATTTACTTTCTATAATACATTGGCATGAAGCGAGCAATCTATTCCAGTCAAAGGTTATTATTTTCTTATTTGAGCAAATGCCAGATTTATACTCTAGTATATACTCTTGAACTTGGTTGTGAGAGTTAATTTTTCAACCGCTGGTAGCTGGTAAGAGCTGCCTGGTGTGAAGGTTGAGGTTCTTGATATAAATTTAAAATCTAGTTTGGAATCAGAAGATACAAGGACATTGAATAAGCTTCCAAGTCCCAGCAAAAGGGAATATTCGAAGGCGAAGTTGGCAAAGAGTTATGCCAAAAAGGCTCTTCAGGCCATGGATTTGGATTGCTTTTGAGCCTGGTTTGGATTATAGGTTGATCTGAGTGTGGGTTCTAATTGAGCACACTTTTTCAATGTGGTTTTATTTCAAATGAACCATGACATACCTAAGACGAATTTGCAAGAACACAAACAAATCCAAGTTGAATCCACCAGCACAATATTAGTAGAAATGATGAATATAGGGTAGACAAGATGCGGTACCTACCCTACTTGCTTTCTTTCGTTCTGCTTGTGCTGAAGCAGATTTACCATGAACAATGCTTAGAAGAGGAAGTGGAGGCCAGAATCCAGGGAGCAACATCAAAGCTGGAAGTACCCAAGGCCGATGTCAGTATGGAGGTAGTGCTTTATTGTGATAATTGTTATGCTTCAATTGTCGATTATCACAGAAGTTGCCCAAGCTGTTTTTATGATCTCTGTGTCACATGTTGTCAAGAGCTTCGAGAAGGCTGCAAACCAGGATGTGAAGAAGCCAATATCTCCCATCAGCATCCAACAAAACAAAAAAGCTTGAAATTACTGAATGGAAGACCTAGCTAGGAGCTTCAGCCTCACTGTGCAAAGAATATTTTGGAGCCTTCACACATGCTACCTATTTGGAAAACGAATAATAATGGTAGTATTCCTTGCCCACCAAAGGAGTATGGTGGTTGTGGCAGTCAGTTATTGGCTATAAAGCGCATTAGATTGCCAAACTTAAGAAAAATGCTGCAGAAATGGCAAGTAGTTGTAAAGTTCCAGATGCTTCAAATACTTTTAAGCGATGCACTTCTTGCTTCAAATCAGACTCTTATGCAAAGAATGCCATACCTGATGGAAATTTGCGTCAAGCAACATATAGGGAGTCTGGAGATGATAATGTTTTCTACTGCCCAACAGAGCATGACATTAAGAATGAAGGTTTTGAGCATTTTCAAAAACATTGGCTCAGAGGTGAACTAGTGGTAGTTCAAAATGTGTTAGGACATTCATCAGGTCTGTGCTGGGATCCCATGACGATGGGGAAGGCTATTTAGAGGGTCTTGCTCATGATGATGGTGGGCCTCAGATGCTGAAGTTGAAGGATTGGCCTCCAATTTTCTTTGAAGAATGTTTACCACAACATGGAGTTGAAATAATTAGGATGAATCTGTTCGCGAAGGCAGGGCACACCCGTGAATACTGAAGAATGAAGACCTGCTAATCCACCATCACTATTTGCATACATAGAATGACCCAACACGAGTGATGGGATGCAAGGAAATACGCACGGAAAAGAGATCCGCATATTGCATTTTTGTGTTAGAAGTAGTGGTTTCAGTGATACGAAAACTAATCTTATTTTGTGTATTTGCAGGTTGTAGTGTGGACTTGGATTTTCCTTGGGCCTTTGGAATGCTCAGATATGGACATGAGCGTTAGAATCTAGAGATTTATGCGTGAGCCGATAGGAGTAATCAGAAGCTTCATTTGCCGATATAGAAACAAATTGAAGGAAATATTTGAACCGCCGGTTATAATGCAAACCATATTAAAAATTATACGAGTTACATTTCCTTGATCCAAATCAGTTTGACATAAGGAGCCGATAGTTTAATGGAATTTTGATTTAAGATTAGTTTTTTTAATGAAAAGGTGTGATGGTTGAGGTATGCCTCTCCGTCTATTATAAATATATGATGATAAAATCAAACAAGAGACAATATTATTATTTTCTTATTTAAAAAATAAAAATTCACCTATCCTATGCCGATAATATATTATATTCTTTTAGTTGGCGGAAAAATAGATTTTTGAACTAAGCCTGTGGATGGTGGATTTTCGATTGAACTCTTGTGCCAGTCTGGAGTCAAGTTGTATTGGATGGATCACCCGTAAGGAGTGTCTCCAGTACAATTTTATTTTTGGATTAGTAAGAAGTATTTATTTAATTTATTAGAGTTTTAATTTTTTATTAAGTTGTGTCCTTTGTAAGTGTTTTTTATTACTTTCTATAAATATTTAATATTCGGATAAGTGGACTGAATCATTATTGCATTTTAAATTTGATAAACATAAATATTGTGAAATATTTTATTGTTTTCGTATTTATGTCTAATTTGTCTCCACAGGAGTTAAAGTACATTTTAGACTGATTTAAATTGCGTTCATATAATTGATCTGTCATGTCTGAATTATTAAAATTGCTTATAGTTTAATATATTGAACTTTATAAAGCTGTATGTTTCAACTAATAATATTGACTCTATTGCCCAATTAATAAGCACTGGTCTTTACGCCTGATCCATAATCCATATGCTGGCAAATGTTTCATTTCTTTCCATTGAAGAAATAATATATTCATCTGTTGCATTAATTTATAATTATTCTTTAAAACGTTACTATATTTATACAATTATTTATAATTCGCAAGTTTGAAGTTTTCAATAGTTCTTGCCATTTTGAAAGCTTTTGTTGTATCCGCATCCTAACCGATCTACTTTAAGCATCTTGGACGTAAGGTTGTTGTCCAGGATTAGGTACACCCGCCTCGGTTTTGCAGAGCCAAAAGCGTAGGGGATTTAGATCGCATCGATTAATCCCGTCAAGTTGGCCTTAACCAGTTGGATATCCCAGCATCGAGCAGGCAAGGATCGTAGGATTCCAATTTGCGGTTTTGGGAACCAACACCATCAACCATGGATCTTGTAGTCATTGATATTTTGGTTTGCAAATTCTCTATTGAAGACCCTTTACATAGTGGCTTCCCCCCCATATGCAATCTAGTTGCCTCAAGTTCTTCCACTTGTGATATTTTCTTGCAACTTTTCACCTTGTGACTACCTATCCAAAAAAGGTGGCAATAGACTCTAGTATAGCTGCCCCTATATTGTTTGTGGCACAAGTTGCACTCCCATATCCTACTACTCCCATCTTTTTCTTCTTCTTTTTGTTATCTCTTGTAGAAAACTATAGGGGAGGGTTCTTGGGCTTGAATGGGCCTTTTGCTTAGTCTTTGAGGATTTTGGAAGCGCACTCAAATGGGTTAGAGGTTGCTGCCCTTTATATTGACATTGCTTGAAGATCCTCCAAATCGATGCCATACTTTTGTTGGCACGTGATCTATGGCATAAATGTTGTCATTGATGACAACCAAGATAAGTTGTATGATCACCTGACATTAGTTTCAATTTTGGTCAAGTTTTGATTATGAAGTTTGCCTAAATACATTACAAGACACAGTGAACAAGTACATTGTTTTTATTGGCGAGCTTAGTAGAGTAAATGTTATTGGCCACAATTTTGGATATAGATAATATAAGATCTGAATATGATACAAGTATGTTCGCCTGAGTTCGGCCGAGTTAAGATATTGGTTGGCACATGTTTTCGATGAAGAACATATTGACTGGTTATTATCGCAGAATATAGAGCAGCGGCAGTAATCGGGCAAATTGGCCTAAGGGATTGAATTTCCTTGTCAATTACTTGGCAATGTAGGGATGACATCCTAGATGTTAACCCTTGGTTAACAACTTCAAATATTTAGTTTTGGTTATTGTGCCACACGTTTTGTGAAGACAACTGAATGAGTAATTTGGAAGGATATAAAGTAAGGATAGTTTTTGCATGTGAGGTATGGAAATGATATGTGAACTTTGTGTATGATGATGCTATGGTGCTGTATTGATGATCAGATGCGAGATTTGATGTATGGTCAGAATCAGATGCAAACTATTCAAGGGACTAATCATATATTGGGATATAAGTACAGTTATTTTGGTATTGTATCTATTACCTATTGTATTGATTGTTAATCATTGTTAAGCAGTGAACTCCCATTGTAAAACAACTCCTAATAGGGTTGAGACCTCTAACAAGGACTAATGTACTAAATGTATGTAAAGACTCCTAACAGGGTCCAAACTCCTAAGAGAATATTTTTCAGATTAGTTGATAGTTGTGTGGACCGTCCCCACCTGGGTTTTCCTTTGGTCAAGGTTTCCTTGAAAATAACTCATGTTGTTATGAGTTTCTTATTACTATGTGCTTTACTTTTTAGTCTTGTTATTTGTGGATGCATATGGTTAAGTTTTGAAATATATAGTTGGTGTAAAAGTTGTTTAATACTGATTCTCCTCCTCTCTCACTACTGCGTATTTCTTACAATTGGTATCAGAGCCTAGTTCCTTAGATGAAGTTTCACAGCTTGAGGAGAATTGTGATGGATGTAGATAGTTTGCAAGGCAACTTTGAAGCAACACTTGAAGATTTGGATAGAGCTAATGAGGCAAAATAAATATAAAAAATGAAGCTTAAGGATGTGCATGATTATATCAAGAAACTCAAAGATCGATTTAATGTCTCAAGGATCAAGAGGAAAGAGCTAGCTGAATAGATCAAGGAACCTAAATTAGACAATGAATCAGATTCAGTTGCAAAGTTGGGATAGGAAAATCAGACACTTAAACATGAACTTGAAGTCACATCACTTCAGATGGCTAAGCAAATTGAAGAAAGCAAATCACTAAAGAAGAACTTGAAGCAGATCTAAAAGGTAAAACAAGTGAATGTAAAAATTTCAATCCTCAGTTTGGAAAGGTAAGATTTGAATGTGAAGATTCATAAGTTAAGTATTAGGAACTTGAGAAATACACTAATATTGTCAAGGGTGAGTTTGTGGAAACTACGTTACATCTTGAGAAGTTCTATTCAAGAACTGACAAACTTGATGAACAATTGATGCAAAAAAAGCCTAAAGGAGACATGACAACTATTGGATATCTTGAAGGTTAATGTTCTTAGGAATCATAAAACAAAGCTATTCAATATTCTAATTAGACAACAATTCAGATTAAGGAACCTAATGAGCAAAAGATACAATTTACGGAAAGATGTTATGCATGCAACAAATATGGACACATGAAGAAAAATTGCAAAAGTAGTACAAATGCTAAAGATTGGATATTGTTGGCTTTATGGACATAAATCACATGAATGCAAAAGACCTAATCAACAAACTAATGGAAGACCAAATGAAAGTTCAAATGTTTGCAAGAAGACCTTTGAAAATCATTAATGTTATATCCATTCGTGTCACATGCTACAAAATACAATAATTTTGGCCACATTGCCAAAGATTGGAGATTGTAAGTGAATTAGAATGGACCAAGGTAAGAAAACTCTATTGTTACATGTGACAAATGCAATAATTTGGGTCATACAACTAAATTTTGTAGATTCAATGGAGTTGTGAACAATATGAGAACTCCTAATGTTAGAAGAAGTGGCTATAATGTGTAATGTCCCCATTTTTGTTAGTATCAGAGTTTCAAGGATTAGCCTATTATTGTGATCCTTGTAGGCTACTTATTGTGGATAGAGGGTCTTCTGAGGTAGTGGCTTGGCTTGGGAGGGTCTTGTCTTCTCCACAATTCAGTAAGCTACAGGTTGGTCTTCGTTTGGCTCAGATTAGATTTTGTTTGGGCTTAGTTTTGTGTACTTACTATTTGTGGGAAGTTGGTTCTTGATTGAGATGGACCCTTTCTATTTTTGGAAAGTGCATTTGGTCACATGGAGAAATAATAGGTATGACTCCTATTTCAAACGACATATTTAAATGATGAGTATTTTGGGAGTTATTATATTTTTAGTGGCCAAATTATTATTAATTTATTAAATGGCTTATTATAAATTTGTAATTTAACTTTATAATTTCACTTAAGTTGAGAGTTGTGATATCATTGGAAAGAGCCATTTAGTAATTAGTTAAGCGAAGTCAAGTGAAAGAATCTAATGGAAGCTTCTAATTAATTTTGTGTGGTGAAGCTTCTCGAGTGAAGTTACATTTTGGCAACAAAAAGGGCATATGGAGGTTATAAATAGAAGCCCATTTGTTGAGGAAAGCATGTTTGGATATTTTATTTGCTTTTCATGCCTTTGTGGCTTTTTCTGAGTTTGATTTATGTGCCCTCGCTGAAGTATAAGGGTCTGAATTCTGAATTGTTCCATTGGATCTACAGCTGAAGTATTGTAGATTAGAATCTGAGAATTGTTTAAAGGGTGGCTTGCAATTTGCTGCTGTTGTATAGCATTTTGCATATCTCCTACTGTTTTATTGTAGCTGAGGAGAATAATCTTTATTATTATATACTTATTGAAGCATCTGGCTAAGGGTTTGGAGTTTTAGAATTGAGCATTGATCCTGTAGCTGAGGTATTGTGGATCGATTTCTTAAGGTTTGCATCTTCCATTTCTATCATTATTGTTGCTTGGAAGAAAATGTGTGAAATTTTGTGATGTAATTTGATTCAATGCTGATGTAAATTGAATTGAGAGATAAATATGGAGTAGTTTAGTTTTCTTTTTAGTTACATGGCATAGTAAATCAAATGCAAATTTATCATTGCCATTGAATTGAGCTTGGTCATCATCAGTGTTGTTCAAAAATTGTCTAATCTTGATGAATGTGATTTAGTCAGCCTTGGAGTTCTTTTCAGTAGTATTGGCATTGTATGCCAAATGTTTTGACGTAATGTCAAAGGTTAGGAATATTAGTATTTGTTAGAGTTATAACCGGGCAGGGTTATTTCATAATGGAAGGAGAAATAACATTGTTAATCAATTGAGTTATGATAACATAAATGAAACATTTGTGAGGGAAAACAATAATGGTAATAGTAAGGTATGGAAAGAAAAACAAGCAAAATATTGTAGATAACGAAGGAGAAACAATGCCCAATACCGAACCATCCTCACCAACCTAATTGGCTATCTTGGCCTTAGTGGGAGCACTTCATTATAAAACTATTAGACCCCAAATTTGAGGTCATAAGTTATGCGAGCTTAATATGAGGTACAATCGACCTTGTTGATCATATATCTATGTTTGCAGATGGTTATATATTTGTTTGGGTGATCGTTGTGTACTTGAGTATGTTTTGTTAAAGATATCAATTTTTCGTACTATGCAACATAACACATTTATGATAGAAGAGATTGTAAAGGATTTAATGGGTGAATTCAGTTTATTCCTCACCATTTGAGCAGCTAGAGTCTACAATGAGCATGAAGGAGGAAAAGCAGTTTGAGCAAAGAGTTCAAGATGATATGTGCAAACTCTACGTTGTTGTCAAAAAAGTACTTATGTGAACAACGAGCTTTAATTTTGAAGTATTACCAGTTGTTTTTGAGCTTAGAGAATATGGAGAAACCGCAAATTTATTATGTGAAAGAGACACCTAGATACCAATTCAAGAAACACTTGTTTAAGTATATGGAAGATGATCTTGAGGGTGCGTTTTTGCAAAACCCTGACAAAGTATTATACATGTAAGACATTAGTGCATACATTGAATCAATTGGAAATGATGATATTTCAGAAGATCTGAGCAAGATATACGATGATGAAAAAACCCATAAGGATGAGTTACTTGCAAAACCTAAACATCCTACAATACATGGATTATGAAGAATTTGATGACCTAAAGTGGATGAGGATAGTTCTTAGTAGGATTCATGACATTCTTTTGGATTGGAGGTGAATCTGTGATGATTACAAAGAAACTAACTCACTTAGTAACAGGTTCAGACAATGTTGGCATTATACTAGTTACGACCAAAATGGTGAAAAAGGAAGTTGAGAAAAATACTGGAATAAAGTGGGATAAATGAGCAATGACACTTTTTGATATAAGGAAAACATATTTAAGGATTATTGCTAAGATTTTAGGGTATAAGATGCATTATAGCAGTAGGTACAACTTAGTTTCAGCAGTAGTTATACAAATACCATATAAGATGGTGGTTGAAAAGGAATACTTGATGTTTGTGAGATTCTTAGGCAACAACTATTGGAGAATTTGAGAAGGATAAAGCATGACAAGGCACAACCATTTAGATTTGGAACACTTTCTGATATAAGGCAAACATATGTAAGGATTATTGCTAAGATTTTAGGGTATAAGATGCATTATAGCACTAGGTACAACTTAGTTTCAGCAGTAGTTATACAAACACCATATAAGATGGTGGTTGAAAAGGAACACTTGGTATTAGAATAATCTTTAATGCTCACTATTGTAGCTTATTGTAAATATTAGAATGTTTCTAATATTTAGGTGTGGTCTAGAATATAATGTTTCTATTCTATTCAACTCACCTTTTGTATATATAGATCATTTTGATCTCTATTTAATCAATCAAGTATTCTGCCATTTACGTTTGTAACATGGTATCAGAGCCTTTATAAGGATTTTTTTCAAAAAACTTATAATTTCTTTCGAAATTATCTGCTAAATTTTTTGAAATTATTTCTAAGGATTTCTCTATAGCCCGTCCAGAATTTCTACTTCTTTGAGAAATTCATCTGTGCACATCTGAGTTTCGGCTAGGGTTTAAACCCTCTGTGCAAATCATGTCTTTAGCGACTGGCGTTCTTGGAAAATCGTGGATTTGTTTTCTGCCCTTTTTTTCTTGGAAACCCGTGGCTCAGTCTGTAAATCACAAATTTGGAGGTCGTTTCTTCAAATCTGGAGGTCATTTTTTCAAATCTGTAAAAACGCGTACGTTTTCTCTGCAACACGAGATTTTGGGGGCCGAACTCTACAAATCGCGGCTTAATCTTGGTCGGCCTGCATCTGCACTTAGAAGCTGACATCTAATCTTGCAAATCTGACTGCAAACACTGCAATTTTTTACCAAATTTGCCATTTCTCTACTTATTCGACCTCCCTGGTTGTCGACTGTTATTCTGCTTGAAACCCTAGTTTTTGACCTTAGAATTTTTTTTTGTTTTTAGATTCTTGGTGGGTTTTTCGAGATCTCAAATGGGTCTTCATCAGATTTTTGTGGGTGCCTCTATTTTCGAGCCAGTAGATCCGGATTTCGATAGCGTATTATTTTTGGGTTTTTCGAGCTCTCGTCTGTGTACTCTGATTTTTCTGGGTCTTTTATTTTATCACCTCGAAGTTTGTGCCATTTGAGATATTTGCATATTAGTGAGCATTTGTATCAGCAACATTAGAAGTCAGAGTCAATTAAAAGACAAGCGAATGCTGCTCAACACTCAGAGCAGGAAGAATCTATCTATCATGCCTTTATGGCCAGCATACCTGCAGATCATGTGAAATCTTCTGCTTGTTACATAGATTCCGGTGCCTCCCGACATTTCACTCATAGGCGTGATTGGTTTGTTGAATTCACTCCCTGTTTTGACTCAGTAATCTTTGGAGGCGGCGAAGAATACAATATTGTCGGCAAGGGCAATGTTCAGTTTCAGTTCGGAGGAAAAAGACTCATGTTCATTAATGTATGTTATGTTCCTAGCATGAAACATAATCTTCTGACTGTTAGTCGGATTATAAAGCACTCCCCTCAGTTGGATGTTGTTTTCAGTGGAAATAAGTGTTCAATTATTGATCGTGCTTCTCGCACTACACTTGCTGTCGGTCTTGAGGATCATGGTATTTATAGGCTTGTAGATTCAAGCAATTCCCTTGAGCATGCCTTCATCGCCAAATCATCCGCTCTCAGCAGCCTCTGGCATCAGCTATATGGTCACCTGAACATTCAATATCTAGCACAATTGGCTCGGGATAATTTAGTCCATGGCCTACCTGATATCCAAACCTAGAACCATCGCGTTTGCGGAGCTTGCCAAGCAGTGAAGCAACATAGGACACCATTTAAGGATGGTGAATCATGGTGGGCATCTAAAGTACTCTAGCTGGTCCACACTAATGTATGTGGTCCTATGAATACTCCTTCTGTTATTGGGAACAAGTACTTCTTACTCTTTGTGGATGATTTTAGTCGCAAAATGTGGGTATATTTTCTTAAGCAAAAATCATATGCTTTTCCTGTATTTCAGCAATTTAAAGCTCTAGTAGAAAAAGAGTCTGGTTCCTCCATCCGTACTCTTAGGACCGATAATGGGGGGGAATTCTGTTCTTCTGCCTTCTGTACTACTCATGGCATTAGACGTCAGTTCACCACACATCACACCCCTCAGCAAAACAGTGTTGTAGAGCGTTGAAACCGTACCATCATAGAAATGGCTAGGGCTATGCTAGAACATAGAAATGTTCCCAGAAAATATTGGGCAGAAGCAGTATCCACAGCTGTCTATCTTCTTAATCGGTCACCCACCCTTGTAGTTAACCATAAGACTCCCGAGGAAGCCTGGTCTGGTCGCAAACCTAGGATCAACCATTTGAAAGTTTTTGGCTCTCTAGCATATGTATGGATTCCTGATGCCAAACGCACTAAGTTGGATTCCAAAAGCCAGAAACTCATGTTTATAGGATACAGTCACACACATAAGGCCTACAGACTGATTGATGTAAATACTGATCGTTTAATCTTCAGTCGTGATGTTGTGTTTGATGAGGAACTTGGACCATTTCCGCTCTCTGCCTCCCCACCACATTCCAAGATTCAGTCTTCAACAATCTTTGACTTGGGATCTTCTATTTTATCTGAGTCATCTGATGTTACTGATAATACAACTCCTTAGCCACTTCCAGATAATACAGCTCCTGCTACTGCTCCTCATCCAACTGTTCTGACAACATCTAATATTGGCTCCTCAACCCTTCGGCCAAAATGGTGGGCTCAAACGATTAGTGATCTTCATCCTGATGAACTCATTGAGGGTAGAACCTCCAGAAATAAGAGCATTCAGCACAACACAGCACAACACAGTTAATGTTGCGCTTATGGCTAACATCCACAATATCCCTGAGCCCCAGACATATGCAGAGGCCAAAGGAATTCCAGAATGGGAACAAGCAATGGATGTTGAGCTTCAGAGTCTTCAAAAGAATCACACCTGGGTTCTTTCAAATATTCCTCTAGGGAAGAAACCCATTAGCTATAAATGGGTCTATAAGGTCATGTACCATGCAGATGGTCCCTTGGACAAATACAAAGCCAGACTTGTTGCTCGAGGATTCACCCAGTGCGAAGGCATTGACTATGAGGAGACCTTTGCTCCGACAGCCAAGACGAACACTATTCACATTCTTCTTGCTATTGCAACTCAGTTTGGTTGGAAAGTTCATCAGATGGATGTAAAGAGTGCTTTTCTCAATGGTGAATTACAGGAAGAAGTCTACATGACGCAGCCCCCAAGTTTCAAGGTTGCCAGTTCAGAACCAAAAGTATGTAGACTCGAGAAGGCCATCTATGGTCTTAAACAAGCCCCTTGGGCTTGGTACATAAAGATTGATCAGTACTTGGTTAATCAGGGATTTTAGCACAGCCCGTCAAACAGTAATCTGTATATTAAACACTCTGGTAATGATATTCTTTTTCTTGTTGTCTATGTGGATGATTTGATCATTACTGGGAGTTCCGAACATTTGATTTCAGATATCAAACAGGATCTATGCTACTAAACTTTTTATATGACCGATCTTGGACTGCTTCATTATTGTTTAGGTATTGAGGTTTGGCAGACTGACACCAGTATTTTTTTGTCTCAGTCCAAGTATGCTAGAAATTTGCTTGACAGGTTTCGAATGTAGGATTGCAAACCTGCCTCCACTCCTATGGAGACTGGTCTGAAATTGTTCGCACAATTTGATTCTCCTCTTGTAGATGAAACACTCTTCAGGCAGCTAGTAGGTAGTCTCATCTATCTTACTACTACTAGACCTGATCTCAGTTTTGTAGTCAGCTACATCTCATGGTTCATGACGAACCCCAAGACTGATCATTGGATTACAGCGAAATGTGTGTTACGCTATGTACATGGTACTTCAGATTATGGTCTTCTTTACACAAGGAGTACTACTCCTCAGCTCAATGGATTCACCGATTCCGATTAGGCTGGCTCAGTTGATGACATGAAATCTACTTCTGGCTATGCGTTCAGTATCGGATCTGCAATAGTTACCTGGACTGGTAAGAAGCAACAGGCACATGCACTCTCCTCTACAGAAGCAAAATATAGAGCTGTCAAGGTGGCTTGTGAAGCAGTTTGGCTTCGTCAGATGCTTGCAGATATGAATATTCCTCAAGCAGGTCCAACTTCTTTGTTTTCAGACAATTAGGCAGTACTCAAACTTGCCAAAAACCCAGTGTTTCATGAACGAACCAAGCACATAGAGCTTCATCGCCATTATATTTGACAATTAGTAGAAGATAGATCTATTCAATTACTCTATGTCCCTACCTTAGAGCAACCAACAGATATTTTCACAAAACCCCTTGGTTCTAACAAGTTTGTTAAATTCAGGGGATCTATTGGTGTAGTAAATAGATTGAGCATTAAGGGGGGGTATTAGAATAATCTTTAATGCTCACTATTGTAGCTTATTGTAAATATTAGAATGTTTCTAATATTTAGGTGTAGTCTAGAATAGAATGTTTCTATTCTATTCGACTCTCCTTTTGTATATATAGATTATTTTGATCTCTGTTTAATCAATCAAGTATTCTGCCATTTATGTTTGTAACATAAGATGCATTATAGCAGTAGGTACAACTTAGTTTCAGCAGTAGTTATACAAACACCATATAAGATGGTGGTTGAAAAGGAACACTTGATGTTTGTGAGATTCTTAGGCAACAACTATTGGAGAATTTGAGAAGGATAAAGCATGACAAGGCACAACCATTTAGATTTGGAGCACTAATACTTCACATGTTCTTTCATATAATTCATAAATTTCCCAACATGCATGGACAAATGATGTATTAACAACCACATTGATCATAGAACACTACTACATGCAATACATAGGCAACATAACTAGTGACTTATTTGGCTTATTCAAGTGATTTCAAAAGGAAGTGAAACAGAGAATTAGGATACCCTAACAATTTGTTGATAAGTATGCAGAGACAATACATTTCATGGTTGAGACCAAGTTTACATGCATGGAAGTAGTTGAACCAAGAGAAATTTGGATACACCAACTGGGTTATGAGGTCAGTCATGAAATGCTTGAATAAAATGCTGAAGTTATGTTAGCTTCACCAAAAGACACTAGTGATTTAGCCAAGTAAGAGAAGAACTTTACAAAGGTTCTAGGAAAAGGATGGTAGAAAAGATAGCAGAAAAGGAAGGAATCGCCAAACAGCAGTGAACAACACTAAAGAAGGGCAGCAAAGTCACTGCGAAGGTACAAATTGGCAGTACAAGTGTAGAAGTTGTGAAGGACAGTGTTGCAGAGGGTATGGAAGCTCATGAGGTGCAAGATACACCTATTGTTGAGATGGCAGAGACAAAGGTTTTACCACAACCTCGCCAAGGTACAAGGAAGTCCACAAGGACAACCCCTCCTGTTAAGACTGAAAAACCAGTACAATCTACAAGGACAACTAGACAGAATCCATTCAAAATAGACAAAGAACTTAGGCACCTCAAAGAGCGTTTACATTTTGTTGAGATCAAGCAATCATGCTTAAAGCAGGGAGCTTCACCTGGTCAGCTCTTAGAAATTAAATCCTCACAAGCGATAGGTTATACAAGCTCAATATAGTTGATAGATTCAACTTTGTTCCTTGTGACTTGAAGCTGGAAACAGTTGTTCATCTTCTTCTTCAATGACTGTTTACCTCATCTTGTTGGAATTATGTTATGCTCAAACTAAATTTTAGTGCTCCCTTCACCAAAAGACTTTGGGATTGATTTCAAGCGTGGCCTATCATCTTCAAAAATTTCCTTTTTGCATGTATTTGGAGGATTACTCTGGTAATGGTCATGTGGACAATTTGGTGGGAGATAAATAAGTGTAATTTTAGAAAGGAAATCATGGTTGTTGAGAAAGTTAGTGAAATAATTGAGAAATCCATTTCTGAAGTTGTCAACTCCTTTGTCCTTAAACATCACTCTTGTTCTTTTGCCTTCACCTCATAGGACAACTTCATTCTGAATCATTGGAAATCAATTGTGATACCTTCTAATGGCAGCATACAAAATCAGGGTAGAAGAAGATCAATAGAAGCAATATCAAGTGGATTCTACCTTCAAAATAATTTGTGAAAATTAACTTTGATGGTGTTTCTCATGGCAATCCCGAGTCTCTGTGGCAGGTATTTGCATAAGGGATCATCTTGGACAGCTTCTTGCAGATGAAGCTTTCTTTCTCCCAAGTGGAACAAATAACACAGCGGAAGACTTTGCTTTACTACAAGGTTTAATCATGGCCAAAGATTTGAATTTTGGAAAAGTTCACATTGAAGGAGACTCATTGCTCATTATCAATACTTGTAAACAAAGACAAGTTCACAATTGGCACATCAAGTATATCCTTAGACAAGTCTGGGATCTTCTAGAAACATTTGAAGAGATCATTTTGACTCTCACATATAGAGAAGGGAACAAAATCACAGACCTTTTGGCAAATATTGGGACAAACAATAATTTTTTTGACACCACGAAGGACAATTGCAACATGGATGACTATCCTAATCTAGTTCTCCTTTTGCGAGAAGAAGGGTAAGGTGTTCATTAAACCAATGATTTTCTTTTGATCACACAGCATTAGATTCAAGACAGAAATCATGTGCTGAGTGTTTTCTCAATTTGATAAAATTGTCCAATGTGTAATTCGAGGAAGATTTGGGGATCATTATTTGATGGAAAGATATATTCCCACAGGTTGGATTAATGATCTCCTAGTTATAATTGCCAAGATAGCTAACTTGTGATGATCAAGCGTCACATGAAGAATCTTCATAAAAGAATTTTGGCCTCATGAAGAGACAATCTCTCATCGTCTGTATTTCATCTTTGGTTCTCGCATGTGTAACAAGGGCAACAATTACATTTATGATTGCACACTGGCATATCAGGTATTTCAAGTTATTCATTTGCACACGTCCTATGTCCCATAAAGCATACAATCCGCCCCTCAATTCACAAATGTGAGGAATTAAATATTCTCATACGTGTGTTTCATTTTGTGATAATTACTTGTTGATATCAGCATATCTTCATCTACTCTAGCAATTCCACGAGGGATTTCAATTAAAGATTTCATCAACAAGGCTGAGTTGGGATCTGTTGTGGTTCTCTTTGCTAAATTATATATATATTTTTGTTCAAGGTGCTATCAATATTTAGAGACCTTCCTCTACGTCAGATTCTGGGGAATTGCAGGGTGTACCTCACTTCCAACCATGGGCCTGCTCAACAAAGAGGCATATGTAGCAATTATGACAATATCAAGCAATTGCTGGAACAATAGAATTTGAGGTCTCTCAGCTGGTTCTGTGTAATTATGGCAGGTCTCTGGATTTTGAGATGCAAAATAAAATCGTCTCAAAGGTGAATGCTCTCCTGACCATTTTGGGACATGATCATGAATTACCACACATCTCCTCAGTACAATCTTCTTTGTTGAGCCTTTGGTTACAAGAAAATATCACCTTGCCTCGTTCCCTGATGGTGGACAATATTCCAAGCTCTCCTCAGGTTTTCCTTTAAACAGTAAATGAGGCTAATTTGGAAAATCACGATGAAAACAAATTGGGTCTGCAACCAGTGGAAGAGTTGTTCGATATGACCCAATTTTGCAATTCTGTGAACATCTTTGAGGCTCGCAATTTTTCCCTCTTGCAGGTTGACTACTATGTTCATTTTGGATTCATGGCACCTGACTTAATGCTCTTCTATTGGTGGCCTTTGATTGATATCTACAGAAGCAGACCTCTATATGAATGAAGACAACCATTGTTTAGTATGTCATCTCGGGTAACTTTGGCATTGTTATATTTATGAAGTTTCAGGTCTGCTGGTATTGGTTCCACGTCGAATGAAATATATATACATCAAAATATAGAAATGATGTTCTGGTGAGTCTGTTTGTGTAGATTACTGTAGAGAATCTTTGAATATGTGCCTCTATAGCTTTTAGAAGTTTGTAAAGTCTTCATTTTTTGTCTATTGTACATACGCTAAATGTAATTGAGAAATGTATGTCTGATTGTAAGAAGTCAGTTCTAGTTGAGTCCGTCTGTCTACACTTTATGTATTTGAGCAATTAATGTAGGTTTTCTTTACTGGTTCTTTCCTCCAAGAGCTCTTGAACCAGTTTATTATAAATAAATATATTAAGTGGCTCGTGCCAGGTTTTTTTTTTTTTAAAGAGATAATACAAAATTCCTGTCGAAGCATATTTTGTGAGGAGAGAATTACAACCAGCTAGTTGAATTTGCCATCCAAGCTAAAATCTATTGAAATCAAAGATACATATCCAAAGAAGAAAAATAGGAATTCACAGCTAGTTTGAAACTAGCATAGGCCAAGATATAATAAAAAGCTAGGGCAGACTCAAGAAGAAGCAAGAACAATCACATATTCTTGGTTGTTGTTGCTGACCCTGTTGCAGATTGAAAAAACCCAGCAGAATGAGGAAACAAATGTAAGTCAATATAACAAAAAATGAAAATATTTCTAAGATCTCAGAACAAACTGAGAATTTTTTAGGAATGCACCATGACTGTAGGAAATTTCTCTGTCAAAATTTTGTTGACTGGTATTTCCAGAATACCACTATTTTTTGTGAATTTATCATAAGCCTAGCCAGTAATCTATATATTACAAAATTAAAGAGATATTCTCCAGTAACATAAACTAAAATTTGCTGCTTTACTAAACAAGGAAGCTATTCACAATGTAATTAAAAGTGCCTGATCTGTGTACTAAATTAATTTTCTTGTCATGGATAATAAGATAATTACATATACTCTCCATGCTTCTTGACACAGGCAATTGGAGTTCAAGGAGATGTTCGAAATAAAGAGGATGCTGCACGTGTTGTTGAACTAACAGTAAAGCATCTTGGACGGCTTGACATTCTTGTAAATAATGCTGCTGGCAACTTTCTTGTGCCTGCAGAAGATTTGTCTCCAAATGGACTCCGAACAGGTGGTTACCTATATTTTACTTTAGAAAGTTAATTCTGTGAAACATCGCCCTCTAGGAACCTGAGTGAAAGACAGAAAGAGAGCTATAAATAATTCTGAAATAGTAACAATCACTTGCACCTATAGGAGGTTGAAGGGATATACTGATAGGATATTAAAACTAAAGGCCAAATTTATTTTTACATTGCATGAATAGTTACGTAATTGTTAAAATCTATATATCTTTTGACTTATAGTTGCAGCATGATTGTTTGTATGAGAGATAGCTTTAGAGTTATTAGATGTTATTATAGTAACATGTTATAGCAGATGGAGCAAAACTTTGTTGATGACTTATAGCCTTGGGGTACATTCATTGTAGGTATAATTTAAATTGTGTTAATTTTTTTGTAGCTGTATTGTTGTTATAGACATGACACATCATTTAAAGAAACCATTCAACAAGGAAATCGATCTAATTTAAAGAAACCAATTGATCACTCTCTAATAATTAATATTTTCCTTCAGTTTGCATCATGTTGTGTTGATTGGGAATAAAATTAAAGATGCAAGGAAGCTCTGTGCTGCCAATAAAAGCATTATTTTATATTTCAATGTTCCTCCCAAGTTTTTGTGGACAGTCATTTGCGAGGATATATAAATTGAAAATCAAATATAATTGTGTTCAACAGTTAGTATACGGTTTCTATGCTGCACTGCTTGACATGAATGGGAAATGTGGAAGCATACAGAAGGCACATGAACTGTTGAATAAAATACCTCAAATGAATTTGGTTCACTGGAATACCATGATTGCAGGATATGCACTCAGTGGTGTTCCAGTCTGCTGAAATGGGAGCCTTGGAACAAGATATCTATATGAATCAGAGCATAATTAAACATGGGTTTTCTTCCAATGTTGTAGATGCAAGTAGCTTGATAGACTCACCTGCAAAATGGGGAAGGGTTCGAAAGACATGAGAGTTTTTTGACCAAATGCCTCATAGTAAAGTAGTTTCCTGGTTTTCATTGATTTTAGAATATGCAAAAAATGGTGTCATTCATGAGGCCTTAGCTCTATTCAAAGATGCCCAAAATTCATAGGGAAAAAGAAAGGAGGATGGAACATACCTACTGTGCTGCTCAAATCATTAGAAGAACCACAAGCGGAGCACTACAGAAGGCTGCTCTTGCCCACCCCTGAATCTCAGTACAGCTGCTGCTTCACCAAAAAATGAAAAGTGGATCTAAAAATATCGAGTTCTTAGGGCATGTTAAGCAGTGAAAATATCTCAGTTATCTAAAACACTTCATCATCACTTCATCATCTTACTGCATTCAGGCAAAATATTAGCAAGACTGACAGACACCTAAAAAACTGCTTTTCCATATAAAAGTTTATGACTGTAGCTTTGCCTTTGTAGGGTGGTTTTTACCTATTTTATTTTGATTCACAGACTCTATAATATTCGACGTGGCAATTGTTTCATTCAATTTCATTCAACCTATCTCTCGTAATTTCAAATCTCATTGGGTACAGAGTATTCTGGATTCACAGATATAGGATCATGAATTTTAAACTTACGGCAGTCAAGGAGAAATTGGAGTGTGAGCATAGGGAGAACATGGAAAAGGCGAGGATCAAAGTTGAACAATGGTGAAAATCCCTGGAGGAAACACAACTTCTATAACACCCCGCTCGAGAACCCAAAAGAAACAAACCTAATAAGTAACAAAGTTCATTGACCTATTTTTTTAGAAGTTCAAACAACATCAAAGTAATAATGTGGAAGCAATATACACATACACACCAATTACACATAAGCAATTACAATACAAATTTCATTCCTCAAGGGTTGCTTCACGTTGAGTCACATTAAAAATGTTCTATTAATAACTTTTAATCCTAAGTACAATGTCCATAATCATAAAATGAATAATTGATACATAATCTCATGAGAACATACATAAGAACAACTGATATGCTAGAGTACATTCAGCTAACAACATGCATTGCACACGTCATAGGGTATGCAATAAGAAATACAAGTACCTCAATATGCAATACAACATTCTGTAGGATCTCAAGATAAATGTTACATAGATACATCAAATGTATAGAAGTCTACAAGACAAGAACAAAAATGATAAGGATACAATTGCATCAAACAAACATCCAACAATTGCCAATCTGTGGGGGAACCCAATGGTAAGAAGTCACTACCTCCCGACCTCGTGGTAACCTAATCAGGCATCACTCCCACTGTGCAAGGAAGGTAATGAATGATTTATACTAATATAATCAAATCATAAATCATTCCTAGGCAAGGAATCCTAATAGCCAAATCTACGTCAAGGGTACACGAACTATTGATAAAGAAAAGATAACCAAAGTTGAAAAGACAATCAACCAATCCAAACATCACATACCCAAGTCAATATCAAACACGAAGGATACATCCAGTATCAAAATAAAGAGATACAATTACTAAAAGCATACCAACTTCTAAGTCAAAAGTCAAATGTCAAAAGCACAATGACCAACAGATAAATAACTATCATCAATGAGAGTAAATCACTAGTCAATAGCTCTGATAATAAATGCACCACTAGAGGCAAATACAAAATCTATAAAGGAGACTTAGGCTACATACTAGGGAGTGTCATCACATGAGCCAACTCTAAGTTTACCCTGGCAATCTCTCTAGACTCCGGTCCCATAGTGACTCTATGCGGAACCAGAATACCCTCTCACGAAGACGAGGAAACTAGCTATACCTCTTACTAGGTATCATCCCATTCCCATCCTTGGCCTATACAAGCACTCAAGGCTTGGGCGAGACAATATCTCTAACTTATCTATGTAATGTGAATCTAAAGGTTTTAATTAGTATGTTATCACTTATTACACAACTTAAAATGAGTTATCCTAGCAACCACTTTGGGCCATGGACCCCCTTGCAAGCCACTCCCCTAGAATGCACCTAGACTACCCTCCCAAAAACTCACAAACCACAATTGTGTCCCATACCACAAAAGTAATATTGATTGAATTCGGTCCCTTAACAGGTAACTCGAAAATAACATTGGTTCTCAAAACCCAAGCCAACATAATACTCATCAAAATAATTTTCAAAGATATAAATCTGAATTTGGATCATAAAATACACCATGACAATTAGTCAAATAAATATCCTAAAAGAACTTCTACAGACGCCTCTGGTGCACATCCTAGTTGGTCAACTAACATTCACATAAGACCAATACGAAATGAAGACCACAAAACTTTGAATAAAACACCAAGAAACACATGGTTACAATCATATGTTTTAGTTAAATTGTTTCCAACAATCTCGTTCAACCACATATATGTAATAACCCCAACTGGTTATAACTTCATCAACCACAAATTCTTCTCTAATTCACATGTTTGACATTTCGTCAAACACTTTGCAAGCAGGCTCTTATACCACTGTAATATCGTGTGCAATTCTAATTTTTATTTCTTGATTGCTAACTTGAGAATTTCATTAAACACTTTGCACACAAGGGATATATATATATATATTGCAGATCTAAAGTTTGGTTTCTTTCTAAATGCCAAACTTTAATTGATATGTTTGCAAAACTCCAAACAACCAATAATAGATGTTTTTGTATTTTTTTTGAAACAGAGCATTGACTATAAATGAGAAAATATGCATCTACATCAATAAGACATTAGGGCAACAATTCTGATGTAAAATTCTGATATAAATCAGATTACAAATGATCTCTAAATTCTTCACATGCCCTAAATATTCAAATCTATTCAAATGAAATAGATAGGAAACTGAAAAACTGCTCAAGGAAATCTGGATTTTTCCTGTAGCAAGCTCCTGTAGCAGCAATGACACTGTAGCGAATTACTGTAGCGATGACACTATAGCAGGGTCACTGTAGCTAGTTACGGTAGCAACGTCACTATAGCAGAGTTCCTGTAGCAATATCCAACTTATTCCTTGACAAATCTAGCCCTAGGCCACAAATTCGACACAATGAAAAGATTGATATGTCTTCTCCACAACCACAACCCTTTGGAAGATATTTCATCAACTCAGTTATGCAAATCAATGGGAGTGTTCGTTCCAAATGATCAATGTAGCAACTACAGAAACCCTTGACTCCACAAGTTATTTGGTAGAGTAGATGGCAACACATTCGATGCTCAACAATGAGGCTGCCCTCCCTATTTATTCTTTTCCTCCAATAGATGGATCCCTTTCTAGAAGAAATAAAATAATATTTAATTACTCCTAGAAGATTCTTTTAATTAATTTATATAAACTTTAGTCACTTTTAATTAAATTAATTAAATATAAAGTCACCTTTTAATTTAAATTTATTTAATAACTATACAAGAAATTAATTTAATCAATTTCTCCTTATTTCTCCACTTAGCCTTCGGAGAATGTAAAGGCTAAGAACTCCACTAAGAGGCTAAAAAGATGGGGAACATTACAATCCACCCTCATTGAAATTGCTTGTCCTCAAGCAATCTGGCAACACAATGAACTCCAACCTCCACCTGGATCCCAAATGAAGTAGTATGTCACACTCCTGTCAACATTGAATTAACTGCATACCACTAACATCATCAAGACCAACAACATAACCTGCAATATAGCACTTGAAACCTGTGCTAATGATGTAGGAGTTAGAATATCACCAAAAGAAAATCGCACAAGAAATCTGTTCATCTTGGTCCCCACCCACATAATATATGCTGGACTGGAATCCTGAAGAGACATAGCTACAGGAGAACCATATGCACTCACACCAACTGTATCAACAATAGGTGTACCCACATCAAAATTTGTGGACACAGGATCATTACCAATTGTTGCAACGAAAAACTGAATCTTTACAAATGGTGAAAACTGAGCCCAATTCCACTTAGGTGAGTGATCAACATCAACCTCAAACAACGGATTGTCATAAGAGAATGTTGCATCAATGTCGAACATAGGATTGTCCATGAAGTGACATCAACACTTTGTTGATCGATAGTATAACATGACTTTGTCACTATATCACTCACCTCATCAACAGTAACAAGTGTACTATCATTAGACACACATCTATAACCGCATGCATACTGCTAAACTCCTTGTTGGATGGCTCAACTGACAGTAAAGTGGCTGCTGAAAACTAAGTCCTCTACCTGTGGGTCAACAGAAAAGCGATGAGCACTCCTCATAGTGTAATACCAATAAAAACTCCCAATCTCATCATCATCAAGCTGGGAATCAGAAGATGGCTTCACTCTCTGAATCTGAATTATTGGTCAGGTAGGATCCTGGGCAACCCTTTTAACAAACCCAACCACCAAATCCCTATTGGAAAGCATTGTAGCCAAGGTCTCTACAATCTTCCTCACCAATCGTCGTATAGCATGAGAGCTCCAAATGAGAGTACCCTTAGATATACTATAGGAAACCTCCCACAAATTCGAGCTCTCAAGCAAATACCCCTTGAGTGACTCAGTACAATAGAAATTATGTGGAACCATCAATTTGCTCTCCCTTAATCCACAGCGGATCCCTCTGAAAATGTGACAATGCCAACTGTCCAATGCTACCAGCTATATGAAAAGAAGAAATAGATACACTTCCAATAGAAGGAAGCAAATCACCATGAGAGCTTGTCTCCACTGATGCTCTCACCTCCTTTGTACATACTACACTCATATCTTGGACGAATGTGTTCGCCACATCATCATGTCCCTCATCCTTAACCGTAGAAGAAAACTCACCACCAACCACAATATGTAACTGAACAGGGTCTAGGGTTGGTGTCGACTATACCCTTTCTAACTCCATGGTAACCTTATCCAACTGTGACTGTGAGTCCTGAAGAGCCAACTGAGTATATTGAAGAGAGTCCACAATCACCCCAACCTCTCGGGTGAGCTCAACCACCTCCTCCTCTTTCCCTAACAATATCTCATAGCAGGTGCTACCCCATTCCAAAAGGTAATCCCTGTCAGCAACTAACTGAGAGTAACTATGCTTCAAGATCCTAACAGCCACTTGAAGCGCATGAACCTCTACTAGAGAAAGAGTACTATCACCATGCTCATTAAACATAGGAACACCCCAACCAGATGTAGCTAACATCATGATGCTCAAGAGCTAAAAAAATGTTACTATCATTCATCTTTAGTTGACAAGTCACATGATGCCTCTGTAATCCCTGATTCCTATGCAAGCTCTTTGTCCCACTAACTGCATTGAGATAGGAAACTAAATCAAAACTCTTCACCACAAGATCGCTCATACGTGTGCTATCTTCCTCACACAATTCTGCATCCGACGTACAACTGCCATGTACCTCAACCAACTCCTCATCTGAAGAAATGGAAGCCCTTGCTGTATCAATCTCCTCACATGTCTCAGCTTCCACCTCAATAGTAAGATCATGTAAGCATCAATCTTGGGACCCATCCAAAACCTTCTCGGAGTCATCGCCCAATATCTGACAAGGGGTGTCATACCCAGTACATCTCATAGCATCATCAAATGGATCATCAGATGTGTCCATACTATCTACATCAACATCTCTTGACAAAGCCTCAATTGCAGACTCCTGACTCTGCACACGACTCAATGCTAGGCTGCAAATTAGTAATACTAGAGTATAAACCCACATCTACTGACTCCGCTGAAACACCCACATCACCAGCATCATAGCTGGGTGACTCTCTACGTGTCTCGGTCCCACCTGAGGAAGCAACTGCCTCCTGCACTGTAGCAACACCATGAGATCTCACATACAAATCTCCAATAATAATCCTGTCCTTCAGAGAGCCGAAAGTATCAGTGGTAACAACTGCATCAATTGTCTTGGCACTAACTGCATCAACTGTCTCTGCACTAATTGTAGCCACTGACAAAACCACATGTCCCTGTGAAATAAGTCCATTGTGAACACTATAGATAGGACTAGCAGGTGTCGTACTAAATATACGTACATCTACATCAGGGACTCCTGTTGGGGAAAGCTCAAGCTTTCTTCCTTGCAACCTTGATGTCGGCCTTTTAAAGGCGGAAACCATATACCTTGCTGCCCTTTCAATTGTTTCTGGATCCGACAAGCTCTCTGTCAATCTTTGTTGATGAAGCTTTAGTTTCTCTATGCTCTCCTGCAAAGCATTCATCTTCGTGCTAACTTCCTTATTACTCCACCGTCTTCTAGAACTGTCAGTCTTCCTATGTCTGTCCATGGCTAAAAATGCTAGAGTGCTGGTCACTCCAAATGGAAGAACAAATCAGACCATAATTAATATTTTCCTACCCCACAGGATGACAGGAATCCGCTCTGATACCAACGTAATAACCTCAACAGGTCATAACTTCGTCAACCACAAATTCTTCTCTAATTCACTTGTTTGACATTTTGTCAACACTTTGCAAGCAAGCTCTTATACCACTGTAATATCCTGTGCAATTCTGATTTTTATTTCTTGATTGCTAACTTGAGAATTTCATCAAACACTTTGCACAAGGGATATATATATATATATATATATATATTTCAGATCTAAAGTTTGATTTCTTTCTAAATGCCAAACTTTAATTGATACGCTTGCAAAACTCCAAACAACCAACAACAAATGTTTTTGTATTTTTTTTTGAGACATAGAGCATTGACTATAAATGAGAAAATATGCATTTACAACAATTCTGATGTAAAGCTCTAATATAAATCAGATTACAAATGATCTCTAAATTCTTCACATGCCCTAAATATTCAAATCTATTCAAATGAAATAGATAGGAACCTGGAAAATTTCTCAAGGGAATCTGGATTTTTCTTGTAGCAATAATGACACTGCAGTGAATTACTGTAGCCATGGCACTATAGCAACATCACTGTAGCAAGTTACGATAGTGGCATCACTGTAGCAAGTTACTATAGCAGCAGTACTGTAGCAACAGAGTTCCTGTAGCAATATCCAACTTATTCCTTACTCCACAAATCTGGCCCTAGGTCACAAATTTGGCACAATGAAAAGACTGATTTGTCTTCTCCAACAAACACAACCCTTCGAAAGATATTTCACCGCCTCAGTTATGCAAATCGATGGGAGTGTTCGTTCTCAACGATCAATGTAGCAACTACAGAAACCTTGGCTCCACAAGTTATCTGGTAGAGTAGATGGCAACACATTCGATGCTCAACAATGAGGTTGCCCTCCCTATTTATTCTTTTCCTCCAATAGATGAACCTTCTTCTAGAAGAAATAAAATAATATTTAATTCCTCCTTCTAGAAGGTTCTTTTAATTAATTTATTTAACTTTAGTCACTTTTAATTAAATTAATTAAATATAAAGTCACCTTTTAATTTTAATTTATTTAATAACTTTATAAGAAATTAATTTAATCAATTTCTCCTTATTTCTCCACTTAGCCTTCAGAGAATGTAAAGGCTAAGAACTCCACTAAGAGGCTAAAAAGATGGGGGACATTACAATATATTTCACAATGAAAAATAAAATAAAAATAATATAGACACGTTATAAATTAATTAAACAAATTGCAACTAAATAAAACCTTAATTATTAATTTTTAAACAACATAAATTTATAATTAATAAAAATTAAATTAATTAAATTTAAATTTATAAAAACTAAATTATTACATTTAGTTAAAAAGAATATTTAATAAAATAAAACAGTTCTTTCTTTTTATAAAGAAAACACAATAGATATTCTCAGGGAACCATACTAACCTCCCTACCTAAATTATATTTTGAAAGAAGAAGAGCAAAAAGGTAGGGAACTCACGTGGGCTCACTACCTACCATTCCTCATGCCAAGTAATATGGAAATGAGTGGTATGAATCACCTCTATTGAGTCAGTTTTATTTCAAAACACAATTAAATATATTCCATCCATACCATTTCTCAATGCATGTCCAATCACATCGTACAATTCTGATGCATGGAAATGAATGTGAGCCCAATACTTTTTAAATTTATTTTTCTTTCTAAAATAAGTATAACTTATTTATTTACTTAATATATGCATTCTAAAGCAAATAATATCTAAGAAAGGAACTGGCCCACCTCCCACTCTTCCCCATTTGGGTGAGTACAAATTTATTTATTGATGAGTATAGATTTATTTATTGTTTTCTATATATTTACTTTTAATGAACATTTTTTTAATTGTAAATATATAAAAATCTTATATTCTTTTCTTTTTAATTTATTTGTTTCTTTAATGTCTATAAGCTTTTTCTCTCTCATTATATATTCTCAAATGTTTCTTCTCTTTGATTACATGTGTATATATATATATTTGTTTGACTGTTAGCAACATGCAAATTTTCCAAAGTTGCTCCCTAAAACTTGTGTTTGAAAAATGAACTACAAACCCTCTAATAAAGAACCATAACCCTAACTAGGGTTTCTACTCCAATTTTCTAAAAGCCATTTGCTTTATTATAATATAAATATTTTAATTGTTTAATTCTTTCATATGCACTTAAGCCCCTTTTTAAAATTAAAATATTCTTCTATTTTATTTTCTCCACTTAATTTAATTATGCAAGCACTATTAAAAGCATACTTTATTATTTTAATCAATAATAATTATTAAAGTCCATTATTTAAATGCAATTTTAATTTAATCATTATTAATTAAATAATTATAATTGCAATAAAACAATATTACATCTTTACCATTTTAATACTTTCTATCCAATTTTCTAAATTAGGCTTTTTAAATCAAATCTTTTAAATTAAAGCATATATTTAATTAATTTAAAATTAATTAAATATCCTCCTATTTTAATATTTTTCCCTTTTAAAACAAATAATATCTAATAATTCAAATATCAAAGATTAATCTAAGTATCAAAGTTAAACCATTTTCCAATAAATCACATAGCAAAATCATATAGAAACAAAATGAGAAAACCGACTAGAAACCAAAATCAAATCACATTCGCAAAGACTACTAATCGGTTTCAAAAAGGTAGACAGTTAAATACAAGTCCTTCTCATGACAATTAATTAGGCTATGGTTGGGATTAGATCTGAACATTATTTTCCCATTCTTGCCACTAAGTTCTTGCAATAGGGCATACTCATCTTGGCAATTCAAGGAAGTTGATGTCTGGTACCCGCAACCTGCATAAAAGACGGGCATGTGTATATGCACATGTATATCTAAACTAAACATGCAATGGTAGAGAGTGGTACATCGTGTACATCTTGACTAGCAGGTGACTACGATTTCCTCCCTTAACTATATTAAACACATCAAAGAGAAAAGAGAAATGCAAAATAGACACACACCATACACATGCAAGTGTGGGGTAAGTACCATAAATAATCACAAGTACAAATAACATTAGGTTCCAATATAAATAACTCTTATTCATGAATGCACAATAATCATCATTTAAAGACACATCGTAAGACATCATCATGAAAGCAATTGCATTTACTATTTAGGAGTCATTAAAGCATCATTATTATGAAAGTAATCAATCTGGATATAAAATCAAGTCATGAAATAATGTCATATAGCTGTAAATCAAGTATCTTTAAAACTAACAAATGCATGGAGTAGGCCTAAAAGAGTTTGGCAATCAAAACAAAAAAGCAAATTACGGGTGGGCATTACAACTTTGATAGGAGAGCCTGGAAGCTATTTAGTGTGCTTGCAGAATTGAAGCTGCTCTTGCAGCTCTAGCTTTATATACCTATGCCTCAATCAACAGGGAAAAAGAAAACAAGTGACGAGAATTACAGTTTTAGTGGCGTGAGACAAGTTTATCAGAAAGTCTGTATACAAGCTTTCTTGAGCGAACTTGCCTATTGGCAAATTGAATATCCCAATCTTGCTTGAAATTCTTTTTTCTGTTGTACCTACTTCTAGTCTTTAGAAACCCATGCATAGTGCACAATTTTTTGAGCCCTGGTTTTATTAATATGTGTCTATGAGAAACTTGTCAAATTGTAAATCGTTGCTTATTTTATGCTTTAAAAATCTTCTCAGACTATCCTACTTTATGATCCTGATGGTGTTCAATCGTGATAGATTATTTGTGATTTGCATGTCCAACAATCACTATTGCCTATGCATTGGTGATTGCAAGGCTTTTACCGTTGTTTTGAACTAGTGTAACATGTGACAACCATGCATCATAAACCATTTCTATTAGAAAATTAAATCTCTCTTTTTGTTTCTCTCTCTTCCATAGATTTATTTCTATTTCTAATGATCACTCCACTTCTACGTTTCCATATTCTCTCTTTGTTCAATATGGAAACTTTCTCTTCCTCTTTTTAGAATGTTTCTCTTCTCTCTCTTTGTTCATTATAGAAACAATCTTGTGTATATTTGCATATAGAGACCATTTATGATCTTTGTTTAATAACACATTCATTATTTTACCACAATATGGTATCAGAGCTATTTTAAAAGAAAAATAATAATTTCATTATTGAAATTTCTTGAGTTATTTTTCGAAATAGGTTTTGAAAATCTGTAATTTCTTCATGAAAGTTTTAGCATCATAAGATATTAAAAATTCTTTGCCTGGGTGTGTTCAATTTTGTAGGGTTGTGAATCTTTTAAAAAACTTGATTAGGGTTTCTTAGTAGCGTTTTTCATTCAACAAATTCTGTCTATATCTCAAGGTTGGAGGTAGTTTTTTAGGCAGTGGTTTTCACACACAAAGTTCCCAAAGACATTATTGATTACTCTTATGGATTGTGGAAACTAATATTCTTAGTTGTAATGGTGTTGCGCGAGTTGGGGATAAAAGATGCCGCACGAGTTGTAGGCCGTTTTACATGAAAGAAAAAAAATCTCCAGTTGTTATAGAAAAGCCGTCTAGAAGTGGCCATGATGTGAGTTATAGAAAAGCAACGATGAAAATAGAAGTCATCCAAAAATATGAACAACGTGGGATTCACATAGTTCCCAAACTCGGACTCGGCAAGGCCGACTCGACTATGACTTGGCAAAATGAAAAATCCCTTGAAATTTAGAGTTTATTAATGATATAAAGCTTATCAATTGATAAGTAGGAGGTATTTTCCCATAGCAAGTCAAATTGTGATATTGTTATCAGGATTCAATTGTGTAGTTTTTGAGTCAATCTCATTGACCCATATTTCATGAATAGGTGATATACGTGAATCCATCTCTCATGAGAATAAATGGAACACTTAGCACTCATTAGATCTAGGTTATGCTCCTAGAGGTGAAGTACTGAGACTTCCTGGGAGGTCACCCATCCTAGTACTACTCCAGCTTGAGTGCGCTTGACTACGGAGATCCCTCCATGGTTAAACCCACTCTGCTTCACCTCTGGGAGCATCACCTAGATCCAATGAGTGCTAAGTGTTCCATTTATTCCCATGAGAGATGCATTCGTGTGTATATCACTACTCATGAAATATGGGTCAATGAGATTGACTTGAAAACTACACAATTGAATCTTGATAGCAATATCACAATTTGACTTGCTATGGAAAAATACCTCCTACTTATCAATTGAGAAGCTTTATATCATTAAAAATCTCTAAATTTCAAAGGTTTTTTCATTTTGCCAAGTCATAGTTGGGTCGGCCTTGCTGAATTCGAGTTTGGGAACTATGTGAATCTCACATTCTTCATATTTCTGGATGACTTCTCTGATTCTCATTGTTGCTTTTCTATAACTCACATCATGGCCACTTCTAGATGGCTTTTTTGTAACAACTAGGGATTTTTTTATTTTATGTAAAATGATCCCTAACTCGTGCGACATCTGTCTTTCCCTAGCTTGTGCGACACCATCAAAACTGAGAATATTAGTTTTCCACAATCCATAAGAGTGATCAATACTGTAATCAATATTGTTTTTGGTATCGATTGTGTAAAATTTTCTAATCAACGTTTCCGATCACACTATATGATCCATCATCAAGAAGATGTAAGATGGGAATTGCAGATCAAACTAGTTAAATAGAGCAGGAAAGGAGGAAAAGAGGGGGAGGGGTACGAGGACCAAGGAGAAGATAGGGTATAGACGACCAAACAACAAACAGGGGAAGAAAAGGAAGACAAGGGGAGAAACAAAATAAAATAAAATAACATAAAACAAAAATAAACCAAGGGGGATAGTGGAAAGAACTACATAGATATATATATATATATATATATATATATATATATATATATATATATATATATATATAATAAAATACTTTTAAATAACTAATAAATATGTATATATTTATTTAATATAAATATATATGGTGAATAAATGTTGAACTCATATATTTATATATAGTATATATATTATATAGATGTATATGTATAAAAAATCTATTTATAGATATAAATCTATTTAATATAACCACATAAATATAAGAAAAAAGAAGGCAATGAAACAAAATAAAACATGACAAAAACACTATAAGAAATAAGACTAAAAATGAAATGATTAACAAGCACAACTGAATATATATATATATATATATATATACATATATATATATATATATATACATATATATATATATATATATATATATATATATATATATATACATATATATATATATATATATATAAATGAAGAAAATGCTCCAAAAATTAAAAGGATAACAAAAGAAGAAGACCAAAAAGGCTAAAATAGAAAAAGTTAATAATAGCAAATGGGTAAGAGAATATGTCTATATGTATAAAGAACAAATTAAAAATAAGCACTAACTTAACAACATAGTAAATAAGGAGGGAAAATAAAAATGCCAAATTAACTAGTCACGAAAAAGTCAAAATTAAAGCTTGAGCAATGGAAGAAGAGAAACTAAAATTAAAAACTCCGAGAAGAACAAGGACCAACATGATGAAGGTACGCTCTAATACCACTTGATGAAGGGCCACACTACCCTACCAACTCATAACCAAAAATGCCACAATATGAAGACAAGAGATGACAAAATGCTTCAAACAATTTTATTATACCTGAAAATCCAATATTAATTACAATAACATTTCTACAAGATCCCTCAAGATCCAATCCAAGCCCAAACCAGTCCAGATCCACACTCTAGTAGAAACCTCCGAGATCTCAACTTGTGCCTCAAGGGCCACACCACCCTACCAACTCATAACCAAAAATGCCACAATATGAAAACAAGAGATGACAAAATGCTTCAAACAATTTTATTATACCTGAAAATCCAATATTAATTACAATAACATTTCTACAAGATCCCTCAAGATCCAATCCAAGCCCAAGCTAGTCCAGATCCACACTCTAGTAGAAACCTCTGAGATCTCAACTTGTGCTAGCAAGCCACCAAGCAACCTCTTTGTTTCTAAACCGCAGTCACTAGCTCTTCTCCAACTTTATCCAACATCCAAATGTAAATTGCCTCACATTCGGCACTCTGTCCACAAACTCAGGAAAACTCACTCTTGACTTCCTCCTTCTCTTTCACACCTTGAAGCCTTCACACCTTGAAGCTTTTCCTTCCAAAGCTTTACCTTCCCAAGCTTCACCTTCCACAGCTTTCACACCTTGAAGCTTTCACCTTCTGAAGCTTTACCTTCCCAAGCTTCACCTTCCACAGCTTTCACATCTTGAAGCTTTCACCTTCCAAAGCTTTCACCTTTCCAAGCTTGATTAGAAATGCTCATATGCCTTGCTTAAATAGACACTTACCACCCAATGCATGACTTATCCACAACCTTCTAGAATTCCACCTACACAATATCCACAACCTTCTACAACTTCCATAACCTTCTACAATATCCACAACTTTCTACAATATCCTTTACTTTCTAGAATTCCACCAACACACCTTGATAAATGGAATGACAACCATTTTTTAAAATTAATTTTTTTTTTTTAACTTTTCTATTTTATGCCACCTATGCACCTCGAAAATAGAAATTCTTCCTTTTTTTCTTTCTTTTCTCCTTTTTCCCTTTAAATTTTTAAAAAAAATTATTTCTTCTCTAATTTCGTCACATTCTCTCTCCTCCACAATTTTTTTTTTCCTTTTTCTTTTTATAAATAAATTTTCTCGTGCAAGATGCTCCTATATCAGACTCCTCGGGTAGCTAGAAAAGTGTGTCCCATACTTTGACGCTAAAAAGAAAGATCTACAACCATCTTCATCTTCACCAAAGGCTTCCACCTCAACAAGGACAAGAAAACCACCATACAAATCCTCCACATCTACATTACTCTATCAAACACTAGAATCTCAATCATCCAATCAACATGCTCACTCCCAGGAACAAATTGAACATAATTCTTCATCAACAAACCCTCATCCACACCAACAACTAGTGAATTCACACACAAAGCAACAAACCCCACATCAACAGCCACATGTAGATCTCCATCAACACATGCCAAATTCTCAACACTAGCAACCTCATTGCTCACAACAAGATGCTCTGCAAGATACAAGTCACCACCAACAACAACTGGATCATCCACGACTGAGTGCTCCACAATATCCATGTCAGACTCAACCAACTGATCATGAAAACCAATCTCCATCCTAGCATCAACAAGGTTATGAATATCTTCAGCAACAACCTCTAGTTGCTTTACAGGTGCTGCATCAAGCTCCACAAACTGATCAGCAAAACCAACGTCTTCCACCTTGACCTTCTTAGCTTGATCAGCCAATCTAGCATCCAACCGAGAAAACATCTTAGAAAAATTCCTCTCCACCATATCATGGATTTTCACAATCATCTTAGGGTCCAATCCTCTTTGGGCCATCTCCCAAGATCTTCATAAACCCTCTGCAACAAATCCTTCCCACGCTCCTTGTGACAACCTCAAATTGTTTGCAAGTCAGATCGCAACCTGCCACCTTGCATGAACAATCAGGAACCACATCACAAGTCTAGGACAACGGATCTGTAATCCACAAGCTCTCTACAATCATGCCTCGACAAGTTCAATCTTCCATCGATCAATTTGCATGCCCTCCCAAGGTCCTGGTGCAAATTGCCTTAGCTTCGGTGATCTATCTACACGCCTAGGAACTCCTGCTCTGATAAACTTCACCCAACCAAGGTCTTGGTACAAACTGCCTCACACTTCGGCGATCTGCTTGTACACTCAGGAACTCTTGCTTTGATAAACTTCACCCAACCAAGGTCCTAGTACAAACTGCCTCACACTTCGGCGATCTACTTGTACACTCGGGAACTCTTGCTCTGATATCACTTGATGAAGGTACGCTCTGATACCACTTGATGAAGGGCCACACCACCCTACCAACTCATAACCAAAAATGCCACAATATGAAGACAAGAGATGACAAAATGCTTCAAACAATTTTATTATACCTGAAAATCAATATTAATTACAATAACATTTCTACAAGATCCCTCAAGATCCAATCCAAGCCCAAGCTAGTCCAGATCCACACTCTAGTAGAAACCTCCGAGATCTCAACTTGTGCTCGCAAGCCACCAAGCAACCTCCTTGTTTCTAAACCACAGTCACTAGCTCTTCTCCAACTTTATCCAAGATCCAAGTGTAAACTGCCTCACATTTGGCGCTCTGTCTACACACTCACAACTCCATCACAATTTTGCTGTAAATTGCTTCACATTCGACGCTTTGTCCACAAATTCAGGAAAACTCACTCTTCACTTCCTCCTTCTCTTTCACACCTTGAAGCCTTCACACCTTCCAACTTTCACACCTTGAAGCTTTTCCTTCCAAAGCTTTACCTTTCCAAGCTTCACCTTCCACAACTTTCACACCTTGAGGCTTTCACCTTCCAAAGCTTTACCTTCCCAAGCTTCACCTTCCACAGCTTTCACACCTTGAAGCTTTCACCTTCCAAAGCTTTCACCTTTCCAAGTTTGATTAGAAATGCTCATATGCCTTGTTTAAATAGGCACTTACCACCCAATGCATGACTTATCCACAACCTTCTAGAATTCCACCTACACAATATCCACAACTTTCTACAACTTTGTCATGTCCCCTTTTCAAATAATTAAAAAATAATAATCTTTGCTAAGACAGGCAGGCCCAAGAAAGTGAAGTTTCGGAAAAAGGGAGTTAATCTTTGGAAACCGTTGGACTAATAAATGATAATTATTATTAAAATATGTTTCATTAACCTCTCTTGGACGTGAGTTACAGTTATGCCCTTTTTAAAGAGGTTTGGAGGCATTTTGGGGGGGATTCCAGAACTTGATTTTTGCTCATTCTTTGTTATTCTTCAGAGGCTGCCAAACCTGTGGAGAAGGAGACCCAAGAACGGGAGTTTGCAGGTTTCCAGGGAGACCCAAGAACGGGAGTTTGCAGGTTTCCAGGAAGGCTAAGGACGGTAGTTTGAAGCCATTCCATGTGCATGCTCATACAGAGTTTGCCTTTGTGCTGAACAGTGCAGATTTGTGAGTTTCTGGGTGTATTTTTGTAAGAGTTTGGTGTTTCCGGTTGAGTATTTCATATCAGTTTTGGTTGCTGCTGTATTTTATACTTTAAGCTGTTAAAATAGAGCTGAATATATATATTGGGACGTGATTAAACTTTTGAGATAGATTATTAGTGTTCTTGTGGTGTTTCCGGGCATATTTTGTGCTATTTCAAGAGCCCGATGAGCATAGTTTTGGTCCTACATTTTCGAGCTGTTGTGTAAAGGCTATACGGATCTGGAAATGTCAATTTTTAAGCTGTTATGCTGCTGAAAGTTCTGTAAAAATTTCCAATTTCATATTTATTAATAATTGGTGAAGCTGTGAAGCTTTTGGCACAATTTCTGGCATACCCGATTTGGGGTTTCATGAGAAATTTGGAGGATCTTTGTGATATTAGTTGTTTGATTTTAAAGATCTGATTAGAGGTTGGAAATATCATGAAAAATCAGAAAAGGGACATTTCAGTGGTATCAGAGCCATGATCTTGCCAGCCTGAGGGTTTGTAGAAGTTTGCAGGTCAGTTTTGACAACTACCCAGATGTTGCATTTCAATTTTGAGAACTACCCAAATCTTGCATGTCATAATTTATGATTGCATGTTGCTTCTAATCAGCTGCATGTCAAAATTTATGGTTGCATGCTACTTCTAATCATTCTCATGTTAGTTCTTGGTGAATTTGGTGGTTGTAGAAGTTTGCATTTCAGTTTTGACAAGTACCCAGATCTTGCATGTCAGTTTTGACAACTACCCAGATCTTGCATGTCATAATTTGGTGGTTGCATGTTGCTTCTAATCAGTTGCATGTCCAAATCTATGGTTTCATGCTACTTCTAATCATTTGCATGTTAGTTCTTGGTGAATTTGGTGGTTGTAGAAGTTTGCATGTCAGTTTTGACAACTACCCAGATTTTGCATGTCAGTTTTGACAACTACCCAGATCTTGCATGTCATAATTTGGTGGTTACATGTTGCTTCTAATCAGTTGCATGTCCAAATCTATTCTTGCATGCTACTTCTAATCATTTGCATGTTAGTTCTTGGTGTTTGAAGAAGTTATATCCTATTGGGGTTACACTCTACTTTATCCAGAATGGACAGGTATAGTACAGAGTCTCAGAGGGAACGATCTTGGACAATTGATAGCCAGAGTCAAAATAGTAGAAAGGATGGTTATTTAGACATTCGAGATAAACTTATGAAAATAAGCCATGACATGTCTAAACAGTTGGTTGAGCACCACCGTATAAATGACATATTATCTGACCCAACTAAGGTGGATAAGTTGACTGGATTTCTATTTGGCAGATTTTCTCACAGGACAGATGACACAATTCCCAAGAACTTGCATGAGGAGTTTGAGAAACTAACTGATAGCCAGGTAGAGGTCTCAGATTCTACTCTGCCACAGGAGGTGGTGGGAAAGGATATCACACAGATTGATAGTAATAGTCAACTTGATACTCAAATTGAGACTATTGTTTACAGGTCGTCAAAGGGTGATGCCACAGGTATTCAAGATGGTATAGTTACGACAGGCAGTGACTACAGTGTAGTGGGTTCAGATGATGATTATGAGGATGTTGTTGTGCAGGATGGTGAGATACCTGGTAGAGATGAGCAGACATTGAGCATTCATGACTTTGCTGAGAAAGAGTACCAGGCACAGTTAGATGCTTCATCACATGAGGTTGAGGCTGGTAGTACTTCACATGATTTGTCCAGCCAGCTGAAGGTGAACCAAGATAGTATTGTGACTTCATTATCTCATCATGACAGGTATGTGGAGTTAGTTGGTATTGGTCATATTACTCAGGTGAGGAGTTTGCTGGAGTTACCAGTTGATTCTAGTTTACGGATATGGACTCGAGATTGTTATATTGGCATTTGGGATTCAGTTGACTGGAGATCTTTAACACTTTTTGGTAGCAGTGTTTTTTTGGGTGCTATCATGGATTTGATTAGCAGATTACATGGTGTTGTCTTTTCTTGTGCCAGTATCTTGTTTGATGTTGGTATTAGTTTTTATACACCAATGTGGGGCTTTGTTCATATATCCAGTCGACCATACTTGCTGGAATGTGTTGATGATATTTCATATTTGGTAGTGTGTATAGATGAGTCCCAGGATCATATTGGCATTGATGACATCCAGGAGGATGCAGTGGGCAGTTTTGAAGACTTAGTTTCCTTGGGTACAGAGGAGTTGGACAGCAATGCTAATGTTTTTGATACTCCGTATGTTGATATGAGCTTTAGATTTGATTCACAGGATATGGATGGTAATACTCTAGAGACTAGTAACTTTGAGGACACTCCTTCAGACAGTGCATCAGAGGAGGTTTGTAGGAGACAGTCAAGCCAGTGCCATCATGTGTCTAATCAGTTGAGAGTTAGTGACCAAGACATTGCTATCACTTGCCAACATTTCGATGCTGCTCGTCAGTTGTTAGCAGTTTATGGATGGGGCTCTCCTACTAGTGATGAGCAGGGAGGAAGTTATCTTTCCTTGACAGAGATCCACTCTTTATGGGAGGCTATTCGGATTTTGAGACAAAATTATATGCAGTTGGTAGCCGACAGAGATTATCTTATGGAGTGGGGCAGTACAGCATATGATGCATTGTTGGCCAAGGAAGATGAGGTGAGTGAGCTTACTGAGCAGCTTGAGGTGACTTCTGAGATTCTTGAGAGTACACAGTTGGCTTTCAAGGAGTCACAGTTTCATTTGGCTAAGGTGACCATGGAGTTAGAGCGACTACAGTCTTTATCTGATTCTATACAGTCACAAGCTATGGTGTTTGGTGATTCAAGGATGTCCATGGCTGAGATTGTTAGAGATAGTGGAGATGGGGATGCATCCATCCTTGATACTAACATTGGCATATCAGGTTCATTCCCACTAGAGTCAGGTTTAGTTGAGTTGGGTATTGTAGCAGATTATTGTATGCCTGACAGGGTGGTGGCCTCTAGTACTGAAGGCACAGAGACTAGAGATGTATCAAAGGTCATGTGTGATGTTGGTGAGTCGACAGTTGGCATGGTTCCTGCTAGTAATACTACTCCCTTGGTGATATCTTTGGAGGTAGTAGTCAGTTCCAACATGGTTGATGATCAATTGCAGTTAGTTTCATCTGGATTACAGTCTGAGCCACTGACTGAGATTGGCGCATTCTATCGGCATTACACTGTGAGGTACGCTCATCAATTTACCTTTGATGACCATGTTGATGAGATTATGATACAGAGATGTACTTTGGTTCCTAGTGCTTATCATCAGTTATGGAATAGTTTGATGCCTCGAGATGAGAGTTGTGATGGGCACGACATGGCAACAGGTTTTGTAGTTGATAGCTTGATAATACATGACTTAGAGCAGGAGTTTTGGAGTGATGCTTCAGCAAGTGTTGTTATTGATTCTACTCCTTTGGCTATGACATCTCCTGACTTAGCTAGTGATCAATCACAGTGGGTTGTATCACTTGTTCATGGTGAGCTGTTGACTGAGGTTGGTTTTTTTAATCAACATTATATTGCAGGGTATGTACATCAGTTAACAATTGATCCTTATGCTGAGGAGTTGATGGCAGGAAAATTTGGTTTGGGTTCCATTTCTTGTTGTTTATCTTGTGATGGCTTTTCACCATCAGGGGTGCATGGGAGTTATGGTTATGAGACAGTGGCCAATGATCTACAGAGTTGTGTTGACTGCAGGAGTTGTACAGTGTGTGGATTCTCCATACTTGGTATAGTTTCATTTGAGAGCATTCACCATTGTTGCAGAGTTGGATTGTACATTCCATATAGGCCAGTGGAATGCATTGATGGTATTTACTATGTTGGTAGTCCACTTTACTTGGGTTTTGATATTCTAAGAGTTTGTGTCTCATGGCTTTTTGACTGTGGTAATGGTGATTTTGGAGTTTGGTTGAGCTATAATTGCCAGTTTGATTATGGATTCCTCTTGGTCATATTGCAGAGGATCTTGCAAGAGTCTGTGTTAATTGGTAGTAGTATAGTTCATGACTACATTTGGGATCCAGGAGGATTGATTGGTTTATTGTTCAGCCATTGCTTGAGGACAAGCAATGTTTGGGAGGGGAGGACTTGTCATGTCCCCTTTTCAAATAATTAAAAAATAATAATCTTTGCTAAGACAGGCAGGCCCAAGAAAGTGAAGTTTCGGAAAAAGGGAGTTAATCTTTGGAAACCGTTGGACTAATAAATGATAATTATTATTAAAATATGTTTCATTAACCTCTCTTGGACGTGAGTTACAGTTATGCCCTTTTTAAAGAGGTTTGGAGGCATTTTGGGGGGGATTCCAGAACTTGATTTTTGCTCATTCTTTGTTATTCTTCAGAGGCTGCCAAACCTGTGGAGAAGGAGACCCAAGAACGGGAGTTTGCAGGTTTCCAGGGAGACCCAAGAACGGGAGTTTGCAGGTTTCCAGGAAGGCTAAGGACGGTAGTTTGAAGCCATTCCATGTGCATGCTCATACAGAGTTTGCCTTTGTGCTGAACAGTGCAGATTTGTGAGTTTCTGGGTGTATTTTTGTAAGAGTTTGGTGTTTCCGGTTGAGTATTTCATATCAGTTTTGGTTGCTGCTGTATTTTATACTTTAAGCTGTTAAAATAGAGCTGAATATATATATTGGGACGTGATTAAACTTTTGAGATAGATTATTAGTGTTCTTGTGGTGTTTCCGGGCATATTTTGTGCTATTTCAAGAGCCCGATGAGCATAGTTTTGGTCCTACATTTTCGAGCTGTTGTGTAAAGGCTATACGGATCTGGAAATGTCAATTTTTAGGCTGTTATGCTGCTGAAAGTTCTGTAAAAATTTCCAATTTCATATTTATTAATAATTGGTGAAGCTGTGAAGCTTTTGGCACAATTTCTGGCATACCCGATTTGGGGTTTCATGAGAAATTTGGAGGATCTTTGTGATATTAGTTGTTTGATTTTAAAGATCTGATTAGAGGTTGGAAATATCATGAAAAATCAGAAAAGGGACATTTCAAACTTCCATAACCTTCTACAATATCCACAACTTTTTACAATATTCATAACTTTCTAGAATTCCACCAACACACCTCGATAAATGGAATGACAACCATTTAAAAAAAAATTAATTTTTTTTTTTACTTTTCTATTTTATGCCACCTATGCACCTTGAAAATAGAAATTCCCTCTTTTTTTCTTTCTTTTCTCCTTTTTCCCGTTTTAAAATTTTTAAAAATTATTTCTCCTCTAATTTCGTCACTTTCTCTCTCCTCCACAATTTTTTTTTCCTTTTTTTTTTATAAATAAATTTTCTCGTGCAAGATGCTCCTGTATCAGACTCCCCGGGTAGCTAGAAAAGTGTGTCCCACACTTTGACGCTAAAAAAAAAGATCTACAACCATCTTCATCTTCACCAAAGGCTTCCACCTCAACAAGGACAAGAAAACCACCATACAAATCCTCCACATGTGCATTACTCTATCAAACACTAGAATCTCAATCATCCAATCAACATGCTCATTCCTAGGAACAAACTGAACATAATTCTTCATCAACAAACCCTCACCCACGCCAACAACTAGTGAATTCACACCAATAGCAACAAACCCCACATCAACAGCCACATGTAGATCTCCATCAACACATGCCAAACTCTCAACACTAGCAACCTCATTGCTCACAACAAGATGCTCTGCAAGATACAAGTCACCACCAACAACAACTGGATCATCCACGACCGAGTGCTCCACAATATCCATGTTAGACTCAACCAACTGATCATGAAAACCAATCTCCATCCTAGCATCAACAAGGTTATGAATATCTTTAGCAACAACCTCTAGTTGCTCTACAGGTTCTACATCAAGCTCCACAAACTGATCAGCAAAACCAACCTCTTCCACCTTGAGCTTTTTAGCTTGATCAGCCAATCTAGCATCCGACCGAGAAAACATCTTAGAAAAATTCCTCTCCACTATATCATGGATTTTCGCAATCATCTTAGGGTCCAATCCTCTTTCGGACATCTCCCAAGATCTTTGTAAACCCTCTGCAACAAATCCTTCCCACGCTCCTTTTGACAACCTCAAATTGTTTGCAAGTCAGATCGCAACTTGCCACCTCGCATGAACAATTAGGAACCATATCACAAGTCTAGGACAATAGATCTGTAATCCACAAGCTCTCTACAATCATGCCTCAACAAGTTCAATCTTCCATCTTCGCATCCATCGATCAATTTGCATGTCCTCCCAAGGTCCTGGTGCAAACTGCCTTAGCTTCGGCGATCTATCTACACGCTTAGGAACTCTCGCTCTGATAAACTTCACCCAACCAAGATCCTGATACAAACTGGCTCACACTTCGGCGATCTGCTTGTACACTCAAGAACTCCTGCTTTGATAAACTTCACCCAACCAAGGTCCTATTACAAACTGCCTCACACTTCGGCGATCTAGTTGTACACTATGGAACTCCTGCTCTGATACCACTTGATGAAGGTACGCTCTGATACCACTTGATGAAGGGCCACACCACCCTACCACCCTACCAACTCATAACCAAAAATGCCACAATATGAAGACAAGAGATGACAAAATGCTTCAAACAATTTTATTATACCTGAAAATCCAATATTAATTACAATAACATTTCTACAAGATCCCTTAAGATCCAATCCAAGCCCAAGCTAGTCCAGATCCACACTCTAGTAGAAATCACCGAGATCTCAACTTGTGCTCGCAAGCCACCAAGCAACCTCTTTTTTTCTAAACCGCAGTCACTAGCTCTTCTCCAAGTTTATCCAAGATCCAAGTGTAAACTGCCTCACATACGGCGCTCTGTCTACACACTCACAACTCCATCACAATTTTGTTGTAAACTGCCTCACATTCGGCGCTCTATCCACAAACTCAGGAAAACTCACTCTTGACTTCCTCCTTCTCTTTCACACCTTGAAGCCTTCACACCTTGAAGCTTTTCCTTCCAAAGCTTTACCTTCCCAAGCTTCACCTTGCACAGCTTTCACACCTTGAAGCTTTTCCTTCCAAAGCTTTACCTTCCCAAGCTTCACCTTGCACAACTTTCACACCTTGAAGCTTTCACCTTCCAAAGCTTTAACTTCCCAAGCTTCACCTTCCACAGCTTTCACACCTTGAAGCTTTCACCTTCCAAAGCTTTCACCTTTCCAAGCTTGATTAGAAATGCTCATATGCCTTGCTTAAATAGGCACTTACCACCCAATGCATGACTTCTCCACAACTTTCCAGAATTCCATCTACACAATATCCACAACCTTCTACAACTTTCATAACCTTCTACAATATCCACAACTTTCTAGAATTCCACCAACACACTTCGATAAATGGAATGACAACCATTTTTTAAAATTAAAATTTTTTTTTTTACTTTTCTATTTTATGCCACCTATGCACCTCGAAATAGAAATTCCCTTTTTTTTCTTTCTTTTCTCCTTTTTCCTTTTTAAAATTTTTTAAAAATGATTTCTCCTCTAATTTCGTCACTTTCTCTCTCCACAATTTTTTTTTCCCTTTTTTTTTATAAATAAATTTTCTTGTGCAAGATGCTCCGGTATCAGACTTCCCAGGTAGCTAGAAAAGTGTGTCCCACACTTTGACGCTAAAAAGAAAGATCTACAACCATCTTCATCTTCACAAAAGGCTTCCACCTCAACAAGGACAAGAAAACCACCATACAAATCCTCCACATCTGCATTACTCTATCAAACACTAGAATCTCAATCATCCAATCAACATGCTCACTCCCAGGAACAAACTAGACATAATTCTTCATCAACAAACTCTTATCCACACCAACAACTAGTGAATTCACACCCATAGCAGCAAACCCCACATCAACAACCACATGTAGATCTCCATCAACACGTGCCAAACTCTCAACACTAGCAACCTCATTGCTCACAACAAGATGCTCTGCAAGATACAAGTCAACACCAATAACAACCGGATCATCCACGACCGAGTGCTCCACAATATCCATGTCAGACTCAACCAACTGATCATGAAAACCAATCTTCATTCTAGCATCAACAAGGTTATGAATATCTTCAGCAACAACCTCTAGTTGCTCTACAGGTTCTGTATCAAGCTCCACAAACTGATCAGCAAAACCAACCTCTTCCACCTTGACCTTCTTAGCTTGATCAGCCAATCTAGCATCCGACCGAGAAAACATCTTAGAAAAATTCCTCTCCACTATATCATGAATTTTCGCAATCATCTTAGGGTCCAATCCTCTTTGGGCCATCTCCCAAGATCTTCGGAAACTTTCTACAACAAATCCTTCCCACACTCCTTGTGACAACCTCAAATTGTTTGCAAGTCAGATCGCAACCTGCCACCTCACATGAACAATTAGGAACCACATCACAAGTCTAGGACAACGGATCTGTAATCCACAAGCTCTCTACAATCATGCCTCAACAAGTTCAATCTTCCATCTTTGCATCCATCGATCAATTTGCATGTCCTCCCAAGGCCCTGGTGCAAACTGCCTCAGCTTCGGCGATCTATCTACACGCTTAGGAACTCGTGCTCTGATAAACTTCACCCAACCAAGGTCCTGGTACAAACTGCCTCACGCTTTGGTGATCTGCTTGTACACTCAGGAACTCCTGCTCTGATAAACTTCACCCAACCAAGGTCCTGGTACAAACTGCCTCACACTTAGGCGATCTGCTTGTACACTCAGGAACTCCTGCTCTGATACCACTTGATGAAGGTATGCTCTGATACCACTTGATGAAGGGCCACACCACCCTACCAACTCATAATAAAAAATGCCACAATATGAAGACAAGAGATGAAAAAATGCTTCAAACAATTTTATTATACTTGAAAATCCAATATTAATTACAATAACATTTCTACAAGATCCCTCAAGATCCAATCCAAGCCCAAGCTAGTCCAGATCCATACTCTAGTAGAAACCTCCGAGATCTCAACTTGTGCTCGCAAGCCACCAAGCAACCTCCTTGTTTCTAAACCATAGCCACTAGCTCTTCTCCAACTTTATCCAAGATCCAAGTGTAAACTGCCTCACATTTGGCGCTATGTCTACACACTCACAACTCCATCACAATCTTGCTGTAAACTGCTTCATATTCGGCACTTTGTCCTTAAACTCAGGAAAACTCACTCTTGACTTCCTCCTTCTCTTTCACACCTTGAAGCCTTCACACCTTCCAGTTTTCACACCTTGAAGCTTTTCCTTCCAAAGCTTTATCTTCCCAAGCTTCACCTTCCATAGCTTTCACACGTTGAAGCTTTCACCTTCCAAAGCTTTACCTTCCCAAGCTTCACCTTCCACAACTTTCACACCTTGAAGCTTTCACCTTTCCAAGCTTGATTAGAAATGCTCATATGCCTTGCTTAAATAGGCACTTACCACCCAATGCATGACTTATCCACAACCTTCTAGAATTCCACCTACACAATACCCATAATCTTCTACAACTTCCATAACTTTCTACAATATCCACAACTTTCTACAATATCCATATCTTTCTAGAATTCCACCAACACACCTCGATAAATGGAATGACAACCATTTTAAAAAAAATTTAAAATTTTTTTTTTACTTTTCTATTTTATGCCACCTATGCACCTCGAAAATGGAAATTGCCCTTTTTTTTCTTTCTTTTCTCTTTTTTCCCTTTTTAATTTTTTAAAAAATGATTTCTCCTCTAATTTCGTCACTTTCTCTCTCCTCCACAATTTTTTTTTCTTTTTCTTTTTCCGTTTTTTTTTATAAATAAATTTTCTTGTGCAAGATGCTCTTGCATCACAATAGTACATCGCCATTCGACATTAGCAATGAAGGTTTTCTTTATGCCCCTGCATTACCTTTGCTCCAAATGTCGTCCCAGTGATTTTCTATCAAATCCTATCCGCATATCAGTTCTACCAATTGTTTCTGTTCACTTACAGTTATTTTGGAAGAGGGTTTGGTAGCTTGATACTCTCTATTCAATAACCCAAATACTTTTGTAAAATCCTTTGGTGAAAAGGAGACCACCACATTTTGCTTGCAAATACTTAATGGTGGACTTGTGGTTTTTTCTAATCATAACCATGCACTATAGTTCTGAGTACTGGTTCAAATTCCCTCAAATAAAAAATGGGCATGAAGATAGTTTTATCTACCTCAGCTTTTCTTAGGGCTTATTTCAATGGATGCTAATCATCTGTTCCTCGCCACCAATTCTTGCATTCTGTGGCTGCCACTCCTTCAAATGTGATGCTGGCTGCTGAAACCTCTTCTACATTGCCCTTGCTTTTCTTTCTTTTACATGTGGTGACCATTTTTCCTTGTGGTATTGTCTACTTTCCCACTCATGAATTTTTATATCCCACTTCAAATGCCCCCTTACTAGGGTTTCCACAATTGCCCTTTACCATCTTTTATATCTTATATATTCCCTTCAACTTGTACCAATTTGTTAATGTAGTATATATTCTAGACAAGAACCGTCTGTATGCTCCTCGATTCAATACGCCTTTATGTGAGACTTCTTGCCGTACATCCGTACAACTTGTCTTGCCCTTCTCTGCTTGTACTCGTCTCCTCGATGTATCTGATCGTAGGTTTGTATGACTGGTCTTATCCTCCTTGCCTTTCGTACAACGTGTCTTGTCTTCCTTGCCTTTTGTACAATGTGTGAGTTGTTGATTTCCCTTGCCTTGTGTACAACTTGTAGATTTCTATAAAGGGTCTATGAGCAATGTTTGTATAGTGAGCCTTGTGCATGGATTTTGTGCCATACGATAGGTTTTGTACCATACAATATGGGCGGCTCCCTTTCCACTTGGCTTAGTACTTCCCAAGGATGTCCTTCCTCCTGGACGTCCTCCTCCTTCCTTGCTATGTGCATGCATATTTTTAGTATGCTTTGCCTTGAGGTTCCTTTCTTCTACCCGTGGGTCATTATGTTCCTCAATCCTTTGCTACAAATTTATTACTTGCCTATTCTAGGGTTAGATTTCTTTTCATGCTTTTCTTTTTATTCCTTATATTCTCTTTTTCTTCCTATCTTTTCCCTTTGTTTTTTTTCACCCTCCCATTTATTAATCTTCTTAATGAAATTTGCACCCTATGCTTTGTATTTTTTATTTTTCTTAAGTGTCATACCTCTTCTTGCTTTTTTCTTTTTGTTTCTTTCCTCAATTTCTTTTGAAGTCCTTCCTCGTGGGTAGGCATTCTTTTCCTTCCTCTTTCCTCTGTCCCTAACTTTCACTTCCGATGCATATTGCCACATACAGGTACTTATATATGTTTGATAGCATTTGTTTTCGCAACATGTTCTGAGCTAGGTCAAAAAATTTATCCACCAAGGGAGCAGGCCCCATGCCCTTATAGCTCTCATCTACATACCTTCCTCCGTATTTTTGGTACCATATGACCTCTCTTTTTACTATTGGTGGTTCTGTCGGGTTAGGAATTACCTACCATAATGCATTAGGTTTCTTTTTATAGGGTGCTTCTTCCCCTTTCTTTTGGCACTTTTCAATCACTTCGTTCACGTACCCATCTCCTTTACAGATGAATAGGTCATCTGCCTTTATTACTGTCTTGAGGGGTGGTCCTAGCATTGCACCATACTCCTTCAAGTCAATTTCCTCCTCTGTGTCTTCCTCAAGTTCATTCCTTGTTGGTTGCTGCTTTGTTTGTTCCTTTTCTGCCTCATCATCAATGTTGTAAGTTACAAATCCTTCTCTTCTTCCTTTGTAGGGTGCTTTTAGTTTCCAATAGTTATTGATCCTCACCCAGAGTGTTGGAGGGCCAAACATAGCATTTGTAAGATGTTTGTGAATTCTTTGGATTGCTATTCCTTCTACCTGTTTCTTGATGAGTCGTTCTTCTGGATCCATCATAGGTTTGTTCTAGTCCTTGTCCCATCTATAGGGTTCTCCAATGATTATTGGGTCTTCCTCCAATTCTCCATCATGGTGAATAATCCAGTCCCCCTTAGAAGCATATCCAAACATGTTAATCCCCTCTGTGTTAGCCATCCTTTCTTGATAGGCCTTTAATTTAGCTCCATTTTATTGGTTCTTTAATGGGTCTATTGTCAAATGTTGCTAACTTAACCACTCCATTGTTCCCAACCTTTCTAATCTTATAGGCCTCGACCAACGAACTTTGAATTTTCTTGGCTTGGTTTTATTGCAACCGTTATATTTTAGAACTAAATGTCCTGGTCGAAAGTTCATTTCCAAAGGTGGTTGTCATGCGAGAATTTTCTACGACACTGTGCTACTTCAGTTGCCCATTGGGCTGTCATCCATTTTTCTTTTAGTTTTATTAGGTCATTTAGTCTTCCTTTTAAACATTCCTCCTCCCTTGTCTATTCTTCACCACCACTTTGAGGCTTGGTACTATGTATTCTTTTGGTACTACTACCTCTTGGACATACATCATCTTGAAAGATGTATGTCATGTTGTTGCCTTGTAAGTGGTTTGATATGCCCAAAGTATTGCCAACCACCTTTCCTCCCAACCACCTTCCTCCACACCATAAGTTTTGTAGAGTACTAACACCAGTATTTATTGGCGTCTTCAGCTTGCCCATTAGCACGTGGGAAGTACGGGCTAGACAAATTGTGGAATATGCGGAATTCATTGGTCATCTCTAGTACCACTTGGTTTACAAAATTTACACCTTTATCCCTAGTTATTGAAATTGGGATCCCAAACTTGGTAACAATCTGTTCATACAAGAATTAGGCAATAGTCAATGCCGTGTTATTTGGAAGTACTCTTGCCTCTGCCCATTTGGTGAGGTATTCTGTGGCTGCCATAATGTACTTGCAATGTGGCCATACTCGTCCTTAGAGGGCCAACAAAATCTATTCCGTATCTTTTAAACTATTCTTGGGCTTGTGAAGGAAATAAGGGCATGAAATCTCTTTTAAGAGGATTTCTTGATCTTTGGCATGTGTCACAACCCATTACCCACTCCTTTGCATCTGTATGTACTATGTAGTGTTGGCTGCCATAATCCAACTAGGAGCACCATCTGGGCTTTGGCGTCTGGACCCATGTGTCCTCCTGCCAAGTCTTCTTGGGACTCACGTAGTACGTTGGGGAGCTCCTCCATTATGTGGCTGAGGAATACATGGTCCAGTCCCATTTTATAGAACAATCCTTGGATTAGTTGAAAGATTCTACTTTTTAAGGCCAACTTCCTTCTTTTACTAGATGGCATCTTTGGAGGAAATGAGGCCATATATAGATATCTCCCAATGCATTCATACCACGTAGGTAGGATTGCGATCCGGAAAAGGTGGGTATTGGGTAAATCCTCGTTCACTTTGTCTGTCGGTTCACCAAATTTTATTCTTGACAAATGGTCCACCATAATATAGCTCTTGCTAGGTCGCACAATGATATTAAATGTGAACTCCTGCAGTAGGAGGAGCCATCTGCTAGCCCTTCCTTGTATTTTTGGTTTATTAACAAGGTACGGTAATGGTTGGTGGTCCACATAGAAGGTGAAGGGTGTGGCAAGGAGATAGTAGCGAAACTTCTGGACCGCGTGCACCATGCCTAGTGCTTCTCTCTCTGTTGTGCTTTAGTTCCTTTCTGCTCTTGACAATAACCGATTGCGAAGTATATTGGGTGGTCTAATCCTTTCATATGTGCTTGCGCCATACTGGCTCCGATGGCATAGTTGGACGTGTCTACATGTACGTGGGACTCTTTTCTCCAATCTGGGTAGACAAGGATTGGTGCTTCCACCAACCTTGCTTTCAACTCTTTGAATGTAGTGGTTTGCTCTATTCCCCATATGAATGGTTCTCCCTTCCTCATGAGTTTGCTGAGGGGCAATAATATTTCTACAAACCCTTTGATGAACCGTAGGTAGTAACTCACGTGGTCAAGAAAAGATTTTACCCCTGTTCCATCATTTGGGTCTTCCATTTCTATAATCCCCTTGATTATATCTGGGACAATCTTCAATCCTTCCTTGCACACAATATGCCCCAACAACTTTTTTTGAGGCACCATGAACCAACATTTTTTTGTATTTAATGCTAGGCGTGCTCTTCGGCACTGCTCCATACATTCTTGTAATATCGAGAGACAAGTTTCCTACCGTTGGATACTGAAAAAATAATCAAAGAATGCCTTGAAATTCCCTGTTGCCATCTTGTTGAAGATGTGAAGGGTGATCCTTTGGAATGGTAGGGGTGTTGCACAAGGCAAACGACATCCTATTGTATGCGTATACTCCATCTTCTATTGTAAAAGTGGTTTTCAATTAATTTTTGCAATACTAATCTGATTATAACCAGAGAATTTGTCCATGAATGAATATTTCTCACACCTTGCCACCTCCTCAAGTATAGTGTCTATGAAGTGAATTGGAAACAGATCTTTAATTATTACTGCATTTAGGCAGCAAAAGTCTACACAGATTCTAATCCGGTTTGCTTCCTTCTTTAGTGAAATAACGATTGGAGACACCCTCACTTGTTTGTACTTTAAAAATGATTCTAGCCTTAAGCATCTTTGTGATCTCTTCATGTACTTTTGCTGCATAGTTCTTATTCATGCGGTATGGTCTTTTTCACACTAGTCTTGCACTGGCCACTAAGGGTATCTTGTGTACGCATAATTTTGGCGGTACTCCCTTTAGATCCTTGTATATCTATGCAATATGTCCTTGTATTGTAGGAATATTTTAAATGCAACTCCTTTCAACATTGGGTCCAAATCATCTCCTACTAATATCACTCCGAGTTCCTCTTGGCCGCCCAAGTTTATTTTTGTTATATTTGGTTCTTTGTACATTACCTCCTTGTCTTTTTCAAATTGGTGGGCCGGTGTGTCATGTATCCTGGCTGTCACCTTCTTATATTCCTTGTACTCAGTTGGGTACATGTTCTCGTTTTCCTCCATTTTGCCAACTTCCAACATGTAACAACTTGGTTGGAACATCTCGTACTCCTCCATCTGTCAATGAAATAATCCTTTAAGAGAGCTAGTTTTGTCTTTGGAGCAACTGGCAAGCCTGAAGACCCCTTCCTTGTCAGGTTCCATCTCTCCGTTTTCGCCATACCCCCTCCTTCGAATTTTGAGTTTGATGCCAACTCTTTGCTCACTGTTTGGCTCCGCAAATCAATGGTGTGCCTCTTCTCTGCACTTTCTCTTGTTAACGTATTCTTTTTCCAGTTACGCTTGGGTTTTGCTTTCACCAACCATTATCTGCCAAGTAGTGCATCATACCTTTCTTCTCCAAGGTGACGACCACAAAGTCTAGGAAGAACTGTTGTGTTCCCCTAGTCACTTCCTGGGCCATGAGCATGCCAAGTGGTTTTTTTTCATGTTGGTCTACCTCCACAAGATGGAAGGTGGGCAGCCACAACATTGGTTTGCCAAGTGCTTTCCATGTCTCATGGAGTACGTCGAATCATGACCCTCCATCCACAATAGTGTTGGGGATTTTATGACCCATAATTTCCTATTCCCACCGTGAATAACATTGGATTTGAGGTTGGTGGTTCCCTTCTAGGAGTGTTTTTTCCGACATCTTCTTCCCCAAGCTTATCTTCTCCATGGCTTTTATTATTTCCCCTTTGTCCCTAAAATTGCTACCCTTAGTTGGGGCAGTGTATCTAGTAAATTGACAACTTTTACTAGTATAGTAGCCTACAACATCTGTTCTATTATAGCGGCTTCCGATGCTGAGTGTATCGGGTTACTTGTTTCCTGTTTGCATCTTTTTTCCTCCTTGAAGACCATCTGTGCCTCCTTCAATTTGTTGAGACTCAAAATTGCATCCCTGATTTGAGTACCATTTTAAACTTCAATTTGAGCCCCTATAAGTACATTTAATGCATGTGTTCCTTTTGAGGCCTTCGAAGTGTTTAATGTTTCTAACACCTTGCATTCAGTGTATTCATGCGTCTCATAATGATAAATTGCCATTCCGAGTCATTCTGTGAAGTTACGTTTTGAGCAATGTTCAGATCTACATTTTTGCTCATGTCAAACAGCAACTGGTAGCCTAGTTTGCAATTGAATATCTTGCACCCAGTAATGTTTCATGATTCGCCACTTTGGGAGTATTTAGTATGCATATTAGAGAACCTATGTTTCAATTTTCAAGTCGTTTCGATATGTTTTGACTGGGTTTTGAATCCCTTAAAGTCGGTTGTTTACTATTGCCATGCTGATCCGTATTTCTTTAAATTCTGGGAGGCCCTGTTTGACCAGTTATAACTTTGACCCAGTTGACCGAAATGAGAAAATTTCTTTTGCATTGCATTCTAGAGGTCAGACACTTGCTATGTTTCAGATTTGAGCCTATGACGAATTTGTTTGACTAGTTTTCAAATGTGATTCCAAATGCAATTTGTAAAGTTTTACTGGTGTACTAAAGTGCAGATTGATTAGTGCCCTTGTTTGGGATGGCATAACTCTAAATCCATGATTGTTTGAACCAAACAGATTGTACCATTGTGTTCTACTCTGAAAATTCTTTAAGTGTGCCAGTTTTCAAATCTTGACGAATCCGTCTGCACACTTTCCTAGGTCCATGCCGTTTGCAAAAATCAATATCCTGCCAATGCTCCCAGTTCTGCTAATCCAAGTACCCCACTTTGACCACTTGCCAGATGTGCCCTGTTATTTGTCATGAGCCCTAATCACAGATTTTTGCTCTCCTCGTGACAATGAACTAATTCCCCTATTTTTGTGCTTCCAAGTGTCTGTTTGACCTGTTTCCAAAGCCAAAACCAAACGCATTTTATTGTTTTCTTACATGTTTGCTTGCAGGCAATTTCACAAAGGCAACTTTGACGGTCAATATCTTTTGACCTAGAGGTCGTCATGACACGAGATCTGAGAGGGTAAGAGAATGTGGAATAGAGAATCAACATGTTAGTTTTTAGAGCCCGGTTGTTGGTTTTAGTCAACTTTTAAGGCCAGTCAGAGGACCTCTTGGCACGAAATTGGTAGTTTGCAGGAAAGGTTAAAAGTGACTTTTAAAGGTTGAATTAATGATGCAAATTGATTTCAATCAGTGCTAAATGATTACTTGATCAGTTTGAAGAGTTAGTTGTTTTAGTTCGGAATTTTTTTTAGTCGGACCCGTTTTGGGATTTGACTAATTTTATCAGATTGACAAGATGTTGAGGTAGAAAATTTTACGAAGCCCAAGGTTGATAGTGATTAGATAAGCTTATCATGTATGCAAAATCTTTTAAAATCAAATGGGTATGGGGTATTAAATATAAAAGTCAAAGAGGAACTTAGAACTTCAGAAAGAAAATTGAGAATCTTGAAGATTCAATACCTCCATATTGATAATATAGTCACGAATGCTTTCATTACTGCAATATAAAAGCTTCATTCCTTCCAATGAACATTTTCTAGTATCTGGTATCTTCTCCAGCTTTGGAAGATCAGATGATCCTGTCATAGTTTTCAGGTGCTAGCAATTATAATATTTAATTATTTCTAGCCACTTGTGTTGAGCAAATTTTAACTCCTCGAGCCCGCTATATTGATCAATGTTCAATAATACAAAGCTATGAGCTTGAACCAGGCAATGAACTACTGTCTAAGAGTAAAGGATGGAGGCTTTTCTCAGATGTATATGCAAAATAAGCATGAATGCAAAGAATGATAGGAATTAAGGCGAGCACAGATCTTTAATATGCAGTGGATAGAAACTGACTTTCCTTTTAAATACCAAGTGATAAATATTCAAAATCTTCATTTTTTACCTCAATATTTGGAAATCCTTCGCTTCTTTATTATTAATTCATGAGTGACTTTTCTACCTAGACGGAATTTCTCACAACAATACTCATGTGTCCTTTGAAGAAGTTCGAACTTGCCAGTCTTGGATCTGTGGGTCAGCCTAATTTATTTGGGGATCTTCTTCTAAGATCAAAGTTTAGTTACCTCCCTCAACACTCGGCAAGAAAAAGGCCGTCCCTCAACACAAAGTGCTTAAACAAGAAAGAGACCGTCCCATTTGATTATCCACGAGAACAGAGGAGGTGTGGCTCAAAGTGATGCAGTGCTAAGTCGTTGGACATGGGATAATTTACTAGCGGCTTTAGCACTTCATAACGTTCTGGATCATATGGTGATGCCCAAATTAATAGCAGCAGTAGATATTTGGATCCTCGTAGGGAGACTGTGTCAATACACTAAGAATGTGAAGCAGCTGGTTCTCAAGATGAAGCTCAAAATTGATGTCTTGCGGCTTAATAAAAAGGAGGTGAAAATACACTTGCACATTGCGTAGAATGGAGGCAACTAGAGCACAAACAAAAAAGGGGTAGAGGTTTTGAGATAGTTTTGGTAGCGTCACGTGCATGGTGAGAGTGGTGGAGAGGGCTAATGAAGATTTGTGGAAACTATAAGATCCTCTACATAGTAAGGAGAGTGGGAATCGTTGAAGACATCGATCAAAAGATGAAACACTGGTTTTGGTAGCATCAAACCTTCTGCTTGATGTTTGAATGCTCACATGGAGGTAAATGTGAGGGAAGCACTCTGTGATGGGAGGATTAATCTAAGTTTGTGATTGTTATGCCGTGAGTATTGTGATTGGAAGAAATATTGGTGTGGCAATTGAAATTTTGAAGTGGCCCAAGAGTCAAACAGGGTGCAGCACGTGGCAAAGGCAGGGGAATGTTTTATCAAATGGAAGGCAAGGAACCACATGCATTCAAATGGAACCGGAGTTTTAGTCGGCAAAACCCATGGCAAAGGAAGGTTTTGAATCTTTTGAAACCACATAGGAGATCATCACGTGAAGACAAGTTGCTCGGCGATGTTTATTGTTCGTAGGGGACTCATAAGTGCTTAGTCCTACATTTGTTGCGTGGAGGCCCCTTTTAATTTTTAAATACCATAATACACAGTAATGAATGTCTTAAAGGCACAAGCCTTTTGAAGAAAAAAGGTTTGCGTGAGGGCCTCACCATGGACGATAGCTGTTAGTGTTATGACGTAATGATGACGTTGACCAAATCTTGAACAAAACCGTAGTTGAAGGGATGAAGCGATGATGACGTCACCATGGGGACACGTGGTGGCCAATCGCACGTTCCCAACACAAACCGCATAGTCAGAGGTTAACCGGTCGATGGCGCAAAAATGGTTAGCCGCTAGAAGTAGGGTTGCAACATGAAATGTTAGGTCCAAAAGGATGCTCCGACCACGCGAAAAAGCTTCTTTCACTTGGTCACATGGGTTAACTGCAGTTAAGGAGATGGAGCCGCAATGTCGCGAAATGAGGCTAGTCATCCGGTCGCCAAGGTTAAGGTGAGGTTAATGGTTAAGCCTTCGATGGTGCGAAATCACAACATGTAGCAGAGCCTGCTGACAGGGCAGTGGTGATTGTGCATAGGCCGATTAATCAGGAACTGACACATGGCGCCTACGTGGCAGTCAACTGGGGTTTGACCCGAATTTAGAGATAAAGGGAAAAATATGAAATGACAAAAAACACATTTTTATTATTTTCCTTCATTTTTTAAAGTGCAATCCATAAGTTGAAAAATTTGAAATTGATTTTAAAGTTTCTATGTGGAGCCGCGAAGCTGCAAAATGAGGCTAGTCGTTCGGTCGTCGAGGTTAAGGTGAGGTTAATGGTTAAGCCTCCGAAGGTGTGAAATTGTGACATGTGGCGGAGCTTGCTGACAGGGCAGTGGTGATTGTGTAGAGGCCGACCATTCAGGAGCTGACACATGGTGCCTATGTGGCAGTCAACTGGGGTTTGACTAGAATTCAGAGATAAAGGGAAAAAAATAAAATGATAAAAAATATATTTTTATTGTTTTCCTTCATTTTTGAACATGCAATCCATAAGTTGAAAAATTTGAAATTGATTTTAAAGTTTCTATAGTCAAAACTATAGGTTATCTTAAATTTTTCATTTTAATGTTTGAACAATGAGTTGGGGCCTGGAACTTCAAATGTATGCCAGAGGGGCATTTTTATTCAAAATGCATAGTGCAGTATACCGTTGGAATCGGCTGAAGAGAAGCTATCTAGATATGGAATTAGAAAATGCACAGGTATTCAGTGGTAAGAGCTACAAGTAGATTTGTAAAATGGGGGGCGTTCTCAGCAGAATGAGAAATTTTCATGATTGGGCATCAAATTCATTTAGAAGAGCAAACATAAAGTTTGTTGACTCCAGATTTGGAGGAAAATGTTTATGAAAGTTACATTTTGCCTCTAAGAGTCATTTTGTTGGGTGTTTTTGCCCTTGCTTTGATATCAAATCTAGCATCTTTTTCAGTTACATGTTCCATCATTCTGAAGATATTTTCAAGCATTCTTCAGCAGCAAGTAAAATATCTGATTTAGAGAAGTTCTGCATCAACAAATGGAAGCTTTTCAAGTGGCAGCATCTGATTTGATCAGGGATTGCTTCTTGTCTTTATATTCTCTTCTCTTCTCTTTCTTTAGGGTTGATTCCCAAGTTCTTTGAGCAAGTTCTTAGCTGGGTTTCCACCATTCTTTCGCATTTATCTATAAAGAACAAGTAATGAGAATACACATAGTTCTAGTCTATTTAGCAGTTTTATGAGTCAATTTCATGCATCCTTTATGTATTTGTTTCAAGGAAATGAATAAAAATGTGACAGCAAGTTTATCTTCAGTCTGGTTCTTGTCTCCTGTTTGTGATGTTTGTAACCTTTTGTGATTTGTGAACAAGGAGCACAAATCTCAGTTGCAATCTGTTTTGGGTTGTATGTGTGATATAGTTTGCTTGTGATTCAAGGAGTCATGTAAATGCTTAGTTTATCATCACAGGGTTGCAGATTTCATGAAGGGATAGGTTGAGTATGAGATTCAGAAAGATGTAGATGTTTGATTCACAAGGTGAATGGATAGATCTGGAAGTCCTGATATATGAAATGTATGAATGATTTCCAAGGATGTATCCCAGTGATTTGTGGAATTGCCTAATAGATAAGGTACTGATCAGCTATAGGATTGATATGTTGTGTTGTTCATGTTTTGGTTATGCTGAAATCAAATTATAATCAAATTCCTTCTCCCTTTCTGTTTAGGATCTAAAAAGAGTTGCCCTCACTTAGCTTATCTAGTTCATATGTCATGATTCTAGCTATTTCATGTCTATGTTGTTTGCATAAGCTTAGAAGATTTAGGGGTATTATCTGCTTTATAAGGTTCAGTTGTATGCTTTGATATTGGTACCGTATGAAGAATTTGAGGTTCACCCGCCTAGGTCTTGCAGAGCTTGAAGTAGAAGGAGGAGTATAGCCTTATAGTTGGCCCCGGTGTCTAAATAGTTATGTTGTAGATGGGAAGTAGCTGCCCTTAGATGTATTCTGTTCTCATCATTGGGTTTTTGAAACTTAATGTCTTGAAACACCAATACAATCTTTCCTTTTCAGTTCGGGGGTCCGGGTATGAAGCCTTTTTTGCTTGCAGCCTAGTAATAGCCATTATTTCTTCTTTGGACTTTGTCACTTCCAACATGTTCATTGCTTTCCACTTGGTATAGTCGACATTTTTGTGATTTCCCAGTCTACACCACCGACACATGTTTCTGCCACTTCGCTGGTTTTGACATCCACGCGTGAAGTGTCCGGATTCATTGCACCTTCTACATTGTCATTGGGCAGCCGTTCGCATTGTACTGGATGTGGCTTCACGACGTATTGTTACCTCCACGTCTATTACTTTAATAGCCTTTTAGGGAGGCATTGGAAGTCGTGTTTCTTGGTGGCGTGGTGGGTGGGGTGGCCTACTTTGTGGTTAGAAGTACTTGAATACTTCTTACCTTTAAGTTGTATGGGCACTCTCTGAGGGAGTGTCCCGCAACCTGACAAATGTCATAGAATGATTTTTTGAGATAGCTCTCGTATGTCCTTCATTCTGGTACTTTGTACACCATAGTTCTTGCCTTCCTTGGTTTCTTTTTCTCCCTTCATCTCCTTCATCATGCACATCATGTCCTTGCGGAGTACTTGAATTGTCCTTGACTCCCCTTTGTTTTTGCCATCGCTCATTCCCTTTTTGTTGCTTGACGTTTTGTTTTCACTTTCAATATCCATTGCTCGATCACATGTCTCCTTGTATGTGGATGGAGGTGCCACTTTCATTTTTCTTCGATGGAGGGAGTTAGTCTTTTTATGAAACATCTATGCTTTAATTCATCTACTGGTTTGTTTTCTAGCTTCCCTATTAGTTCCTTCAATCTCCAGTGGTAAACTTGAACATTTTCATCCTTACCCTGAAGTGTATTGTATATTTCTATCACTACATCATCATCTCTTAGTAACCTAAATTCCGTCTCAAAGGCCTTTCTGAGGTTGATCCATGTTGCCTTGTGTGACTAGAAAGTTGGTGTACTAGTCGATTGCTATGCCTCATAGACTGGCTGGGAAAGCTTTTAGCCAGTAGTCCTCATTTTCCTATCCAACGACCTCCCAAATGGTTACCCATGTTTTACAATGTTGTGTTGGGTCTTGTGACCCTTCCCTCATAAATTTTGGGAGTTTTTGTTTATTTGATGTGTTTGACATTTTTCTTCCCTAGCCTCTTGTGTCCTGAAGGTCTGCTCCTCCTAGTATGAGTATTTGTCTTGTGCCGCTCAATTGCAAGACCTCTACTCCTCTACCTTCTTCTAGTATATTTTGGTGGTATCGATATTCCTACCTTCCTAGGGTTTTTGACTCTATCTACCCTATTGTTACTTCGTCACAGATGGCAAACCCTTTTATTCTACATACTATGTTTTCAATTAAATAGACTACTTCTCCATCTAAACTTCTTTCTTCGTCGCTAGTTTCCGAATGCCTGGAGCACTCTGTTTCCCTTGTTTTGCTTTCTCAATTATCGTGTCCTCCCCATTAATTGTTTGTTCCTCCTCAATGGTACTGCTCCATGGTGGTTCTCCCTTTTGAGACTCATTGTTGGTAATGTACGTACTCTGACTTTGTTGGGCTTGTTGTTTAAGGTTTCGCAATCTTCGCTGCCTTTCCACTTGTTGCTGTATCAGTAAGGAGTGTCTTACTTAAACCTCGTTGTCCTTCAAATGTGTCTCCTAATGTCTTTTATCCATATTAGGAAGGAGGTGCATTAATTGTTGGGTTTTCGGGTTCGTTCAATGGTTACTTGTGTCCCTAGGTTCCTCCTCTCTTTGGCTTCTTTCGTAAAATTATGCAGTATTTTTTGCCTTCTCTGCTCCCTTTGGATAGCCTCTCTTTGTTCCTCCACTTTTACAAGCCTTCATGCTAGAAACCTTGGAAGAATCCCCAGGAGATCGTACTCTGTTTCATTCACTGTGAGTTGGGGCCATACTGTGCAAGGGGGGAGAGCCCTCTACTCTGCCTCCTGTCGTACGTACTGGTCTACTGCCACGCCCCACTCTTGAATGAGGTTCAACTGATCCTCCCTCATAACTTCCTCCTCAATGTTGTCTATTATCATGACTTGCTGGTCAAGAGTTTGGCCTATAATGCTTCCATCTTCCCACTTGCCCAATTAGTTGTCAGGTTTGTACTAGGCAATGATGCCAGAAATATTATCTACCAAATGCGGCAGAGTATCATGCCCGGTATGGAAGTTGTTATATGCCAGACGTGGAGAGGTTCTTATGCCAAGTATGGCAGGTTTACACAAATAACTATATACCAATGCAACCATAATACTATACTAATAACCACAACATACAAATTACACAGAGATGGCAAAATATCACTTTATTGAGTGCACCAAGGGATTGCATTACCAGTATTTTGCCAATGTTCCCAATATTACCATACCATTCAATTCCCATAATCCCTACATATAGCGCTCCTGTTGGTTAGGAGAACCAACCATCACAACTCTTCAGTACATGTGTTTTCATAATGACTATTATATACCTTAACTACTTTATTACTAGCCTACAGTATCCCTCCTCTCCCAATTGCCCCTCTTCCTGATTTCTCATCATTAGAGGTGTACGGTAAATTGCACAGAGACTTTAGAATGGAGGCATGCAATGAGTTTTTAAATGATGAAAGCTTCATCAAGTCATCTTCTTTTCAGCAATTTTTATGTTAGAAACATGTTGATGGATATCAAAAGAAGTTGGAAGATAAGAGAGCTAAGAAGCCAGAGTCTTCTGAGCATGAAATAATCCAGGAGGTACAGTTAGAAATACAAACTATGTTTCAGGCTATTACACCAGAATAGGGGAGAAAAAAAAGTACATGAAGCCGGTGTGTTAATCTTGCTGATTGGGACATTGCAGAGGTATTGACTTTTGATGTTGTAAGGAGAAACATGAGGTTGCATGGCCCTGATTCTGAGGAAGTGAATGCAACACTAAAGGGTGCATATTTTAGCAGGGTTTATGTTACTTTGACAATTTGGTCCCTTACCCGTGCAAACAGAAGGAACGACATTTCTGACAGTGTTACTGGTTTGAGAGGAAATGTAATATTGCAGAGGGTTGGTGACACAATTGGTGTACCGATTGCAGGACAAAATGTTCAATCCTCTAATTGTGTGTAGTTGCACAAAAAAAGGAGCAAATTGAGGAGTTGAGTTTAACAAATCAGCATCTATTTAAAGAATATGATACCAAATCTAAGTTGTGCACCAACTTAGAGACTCAAGTCGCTTTGTTGAGGCAGAGGGTAAGTGAATTGGAAGCAGTGTTGCTGCATGGTACCATAGTGGGCCATTTACATCAATAGGGAAATCAAAGCAATTGACAATCAGGCCAGTCCTTGACATATAGGCCACCTCCCCACCTCCATTTGCCAAGGATATGTTAGATGATACTGATGATTCAATTGGAGCATCAAGGGCCTTACTGTATCACAAAATTGATGAATTAGAGAGGAGTGCAATTAAAGATATAGAAGGATTTGAAAGGGTCAAGAGAGGCTTCGTGCAGTTTGTCCTTTGTCACTGTTACATCCCAAATTTTGCCCTAATTTTTTTTTATCATAACTGCTGGTTTAACGAATTATTTCTTCATGATCCTGGGAAATGAGTTAGTTATTTATATACGTTGTACTAACTATTGATGATATGGTTGGTAACAAATTATTTCTTTAAATGATCATGTGAAATGAGTTAGTTATTTATATACGTTGTACTAATTGTTGATTAGCAGTTGTTTGATTTAAAATAGCGATTAATATGTTTTATTTTGAATTACTATGGAATTATTATTATGGCAAAAGTATTTTCATGGTTGATTGCAGAAGAAGATTGAAGAGAGGGGAAGCATTGCTAAATGGGATCATCGGAATGGGATGTTTGTTTGGTTCAATCATCAGGATCGGCAGGTATGACCTTAGATTTCCTTGGAAGGGATACAATGACTTGTCCACAAGTTACATTATGGAACCCGCATGAGCTACTAAGGAAACAATATAGGAAAAACATAAAATAAACTAAAACTAAAATATAATACATACCTCAAGAGATTTGTTTAATAATTTTTATCATATCGTTATAATAAATACTTACATACGAACACATAAATATAAAATGAAATGGCACCAATAAATTAAAGTAACATAATCTAATGATGTCACCTCATCGATATATTTATGTGAACGTATATAAGAATGTAATATAATAATAATAAAATGAAATTATAACTCTTCAACTCCGCCTTTTTCTTTATTTCTTTTCCCTCTTCATTTTCTTCATTTTCCAAATCGAATTATATTCGGGAATTCAATTCAACTTCTTGAAAACCGATAGAAGCTGAGAAGCCATGGCTAGCTTTTAAAAGAAGCCGTGAGCCAACCCATACGGCATCACTCTCTCCTTTGTCTGATACGTCTTCCTTTTAAGCCATGGGTAATCATTCAAGCCGGTGAGTATTCATTCACAGCTGAGCCATTCATTCCGTCTGCTCAATCAGCAATATAGTGTTCTTCCCTTAATCCGCTAGCATTGCAATCCACAAACCAAGTCTCAGAGCTAGCAAGCGGAACAAATAGCCAATAGGAGTTCCAACCGAGGACGGGAGGAGCCACGTCCAGACCAACCTCAAGCACAACCCCAGGTCATGAATATATATGCATTCATATTTCTTAATTCCTTCTTTTCTGAAGTATAAGTCCGACTGCAACTGGGCACACTTTGCTAGGACAGAGGTTAATACAATACATGCCTTCGTAATTCTCTTTTTAATGAGTATATATCATTTTACTGGAGAAGCTGCAACTTGGTGGGGAAACGCCAAAGTTGAGTAGAACATTAAAACCACTGAGATCACTTGGGAAAAGTTTGTGACCATTTTTAGGAACCGCTGGCTGCCCCAAACCTTTTATGATAAAAAACTTTTAGACTTTGAAAACTTGAAGCAAGGAGATATGTCAGGACATAAGTACTGAGAGAAATTCGCCCAACAGTTAAAGCATGCACCACAGTATCAATAGGATACCCATCAGAAAGTGAGGAAATTCATTATGGGTTTGAACAACAAAATAGCTGGAGCAGTTGATGTTCTCGCTCCTCGAACCATGGAGGAAGCTCTAGAGAAGGCTGTTCGGCAATAGCACAAAATCAAGAAGGATGATTCCATCCGAGAGAATAAAAGGAAAACAACCTGGAATTCAAAGGGTGCTAATTTTGGACCTCAGAAAAGACAATTTAAGGATTTCAACTACAACAAACCAGAGTCAAAGGGAAATGGGGTTAAGGATGTTAAAAGTAATTTCAATGTAAATAAGAATAATAAGAACGATGAGAGGAAGGGACCACTTGATGGATGCTTCACTTGTGGAGGAGATCATTACGCTATTAAATACCCCAACAAACCTAACGTCAATCAGCCACAACGACCACCTCTTCCACAACAACAACAAGTTTTTCAGTAGAGGATTCATGTAGCCCTGGATAATAGGCAAGCATAACAACAGATAGACCCTATTGAAACTCTGGGTAAGATTTATGAAAACCTTGTCTCCATTTTAATTGATACTGGAGCTTTTGAATGTTTTATATCACCTAGACTGTTAAGTAGGTTTCCAAAAAAATCTAACTTTATGGCAAAACCGTGGATAGTCGAATATGCAAACCAGTCAAGGGCTAAGGTAGAGCAGTGCCTGTTTGAAGCTCAGGTTGACTTTCCAAAATTTTCAACAAAATTGAACTTGTATGTAGCACCTCTTGGGTCTTACAACATTATCATCGGCATCAATTGGCTCAGTGGGCATAAGGCCAAGGAGGATTGTCTTGCCAAAATCGTAAATTGTTTGGATGATTAAGGTAGGCCGACAAGCATTATAGGGATTAAATATGAAATTAAAGCGAAATAGATATCTGCCATGCAACTTAAGAAATATGGAAGGAAGGGCTGTGAGATCTTTGCAGTTAGGGTTGAGGACATGAGAGAATCTAAAAACACCACCTATGGAGATGATTATATCTATGAGGATGGGGAAATCAGAGAGAAGTTAAAGGAATAATTTGAGAAAAAATACCCCTATCTAAAGAATTATCAAGGTGTGTTTCCTGAAGAACTCCTTGGGTTACACCCTTCCTGAGCCTTTGATTTCACCATAGATTTGATACTAGGAGCAGAACCCATATCTCGGGCACCATATAGGATGACTACCATGGAATTAATGGAGCTACAGATCCAACTGCAGGACATGTTAGATAAGAAACTGATCCGACCCAATGTCTCACCATGGGGGGCACCAGTTTTGTTTGTTAGGAAGAAGGATGGAACCGTGAGATTATGCATAGATTATAGAATGCTCAATAAAGTTACCATCAAAAACTAGTACCCACTTCCTAGAATAGATGATCTCTTTGATCAAATGAAGGGTGTGACATCGTGTTTTCAAAAATTGATTTGAGGTTAGGTTACCACTAACTTCGTATAAAAGACACAGATGTACACAAAACTGCATTCAAAATTAGGTATGGACATTACGAATTTACAGTATTGCCATTCGGATTAACTAATGCCCTAGCAGCTTTTATGAACTTAATGAACAACATATTTCAAGACCGCCCAGATAAGTTTGTGTTGGTCTTTATAGATGATATTCTAATCTATTCTAAGAGTGAGGAAGAACATCAAAGGCATTTAGAAATAGTTTTGCAAAGATTAAGAGAACATAAACTATATGGAAAATTATCTAAGTGCGCCTTTTATCAAAAGGAAATTTAGTATTTAGGTCACATTATATCAGCTCAAAGCATAGCCATAGATCCATAAAAAATAAAAGCAATTAAGGAATGGCCTATACCTAGAAATGTGTTAGAAGTTAGAAGCTTTATGGGATTAGCAAGATTTTATGGAAAATTTGTTAGAAATTTCTCAAGGATAGCTTATCCGATCACATTGCTTCAGAGGAAAGGAAAGAAATTCATCTGGACAGAGAAATGTCAATCAACCTTTGAGCATTTGAAAGAAAAACTAACTACAACACCCATATCAAGAGTGCCTGATCCACAAAAACAGTTCGTAGTTATAACAGATGCATTCGGAGAAGGATTAGGAGGTGTGTTAATGCAAGATGAACAAGTTATTGCTTATGAATCTAGGAAACTGAAAATCTACGAACATAATTACGCACCCCATGATCTTGAATTAGCATCTATTGTGCATGCCTTGCAAATGTGGAGACATTATTTAATCAGAAAACCTTTTGAACTTAGATCCGATCGTCACAATTTGAAATATATTTTCACCCAACCAAATCTAAATGCTAGACAAAGAAGGTGGTTGGAAATTTTTACCAGACTACGAGTTCGACATAAGTTATATTAAAGGCAAGGAAAACAAAGTGGCAGATGCTCTAAGTAGGAGAAGGCATATCTCTACAATGGTTACTATAAACTTCAAATTAAAAGACCAGATTTTACAATACTTAGAACATGATGAGGTTTATACAGAAATCAACCTAGCTCTTATCAGGGACCCACAGGATTCTAAGTATTTAGAGTTTAGTTTAGATGAGGATGGAGTATTAAGATATCATTGCAAGATCTATGTACCTAACAACCCTAAACTCCGAAGACTAATTTTGGGAGAATTCCATTTAGCCCCATATTCAGGACACCCGGGAGTAACAAAAATGCTATCTAATATAAAACCCCTATATTTTTGGAAAGGGATGAAAAGGGAGATAATAGAGTTTGTCGTAAGTTGTTTAGAATGCCAGAGAGTAAAGGCAAAACATCGATACCCAGTAGGTCTTTTGCACCCTAATGAGGTACCCAAATGGAAATGGCAGATAATTTTCATGGACTTTGTTCAAGGATTACCTATGACATGGAATTGACACAATACCATTTTGGTCGTAGTTGATAGATTGACAAAGGTTGCTCATTTTATACTCGGGAATTTAACAAATGGGGCACCAAAGATTGCTCATAAATTCATAAAAGAAATCTTCAGATTGCATGGAATTCCAAAGAAGATTATTTCAGATAGGGATGCTAGGATAACTTCTAGATTCTGGCAGACATTATTTTCAGCACTAGGCACTAAATTAAACATCAATTCAACCTATCATCTTGAGATAGATGATCAAACAGAAAGAGTGAATCAAGTATTAGATCTTCTGAGAGTATACTATATGGATCGACAATACCAGTGGGAAACATACTTACCCTTTGTAGAATTTGCATATAACAATTCCTATCAGTTCACCATTAAAATGGCTCCCTTTGAGGCCTTGTATGGCCGTAAATGTAGAACTCCTATGAGTTGGAATCGGTTGGAAGACAAAATCATTGTTGGATCCGAAATGCTTAAGGAAATGGAAGAACATACAATCCAGATTCGTCAAAGATTGAAGGAAGCTAATGATAGACAGAAAAGTTATGCAGATGCAAGAAGAACACCTAGAGAATTCTTAGTAGGAGAAAAGGTATTACTAAGAGTTAAACCTTAGAAGAGTACCGTCAAGTTTGGTAAGAATGCCAAGTTAGCCTCGAGGTATGTGGGACCCTTTGAAATACTAGAAGTTGTGAACCCAGTAGGTTACAGAATTGCTTTACCACCAACCCTTGCTAGGACGCATGACGTCTTCAATGTGTTGTATCTTAAAAAGTACATTACCCATATGATTGATTGGAAATTATTACAGGTGCGAGAACCAGGGGTGGTAGAGGTAGGACCACTCAAAATACTCGAGGTGCATAAGCTATGGTTACAAAATCGGGAGGTGACTCAATGTAAGGTCTAGTGGGACCAATATGCAGAGGATAATGCCACTTGGGATGATTATCATGAAATTTCCCAAAAATACCCTCACCTTTTCTTTGGAACTGGAAACTGAACATTTCTTTTCTTCTTGTATAAACTAATTAAGTATTGTTTAAAGTTTTGTTGTTATGTTCATCGAGGACGATGAAAAATCTTGGGGGGGGGGGGGGTATGTTACATCCCAAATTTTGCCCTAATTTTTTTTATCATAACTGTTGGCTGAATGAATTATTTCTTCATGATCCTGTGAAATGAGTTAGTTATATACATTGTACTGACTGTTGATGATATGGTCGGTAACGAATTATTTCTTTTCACGATCATGTGAAATGAGTTATTTATATACGTTGTACTAATTGTTGATTAGCAATTGTTTGATTTAAATTAGCGATTAATATGTTTTATTTTGAATTACTATGGAATTATTATTATGGAAAAAGTATTTTCATGGGTGATTGCAGGAGAATATTGAAGAGAGGGGAAGCATTGCTAAATGGGATCATTGGAATGGGATGTTCGTTTGGTTTAGTCACCAGGATCGGCAGGTATGACCTTAGACTTCCTTGGAAGGGATACGATGACTTGTCCACAGGTTACATTATGGGACCTGCATGAGCTACTAAGGAAACAATATAGGAAAAACATAAAATAAACTAAATTAAAATATAATACATACCTTAAGCGATTTGTTTAATAATTTTTATCATATCATTATAATAAATACTTACATACGAACACAAATATAAAAATGAAATGGCACCAATAAATTAAAGTAACATAATCTAATGATGTCACCTCATCGATATACTTATGTGAACGTATATAATAATGTATTATAATAATAATAAAATGAAATTATAACTCTTCAACTCCTCCTTTTTCTTTATTTCTTTTCCCTCTTCATTTTTCAAATCGAATTAATGTTTGGGAATTCGATTGAACTTCCTGAAAACTGACAGAAGCCAAGAAGCCACAACTAGCTTTTAAAAGAAGCCGTGAACCAACCCATACGGCATCACTCTCTCCTTTGTCTGATACGTCTTCCCTTTAAGCCATGGGTAATCATTCAAGCCGGTGAGTATTCATTCACAGCCAAGCCATTCATTCCGTCTGCTCAACCAGCAATATACCATTCTTCCCTTCATCCGCTAGCGTTGCAATCCACAAACCAAGTCTCAAAGCTAGCAGGCGAAACAAATAGCCAATAGGAGTTCCGACTGAGAACAGGAGGAGCCATGTCTAGACCAACCTCAAGCACAACCCCAGGTCATGAATATATATGCATTCGTATTTCTTAATTCCTTCTTTTCTGAAGTATAAGTTCAACTGCAGCTGGCCACACTTTGCTGGGATAGAGGTTAATACAATACATGCCTTTGTAATTCTCGTTTTTTAAGTAGAAGTCCGATTGCAGCTAAGATTGAGTTTAATATACAATACATTGTTGTTAGTTCTTGCATTACTTAGAGTTCATTGAAGATCTTCATAGTAAAATCTTTGAGAATAAACATCTTTTATGAAATCGAATGGTAGATGTAGAAACTTAAATGATTATTTGAACCAACATCAATAACCATGCTATCATAATTTCCGAAACAAAGATTAGAGTACTCTTAGATTCTTTAACACCTAGGATTCACCAGCGATGAAGCCATCGAAATGGTGAAGAGGTGTAAATAAAACAAAATGATCATAATCTTTCAGGCACCTAGGATTCACCGGCAAAGAAGCCATTGAAATGGTGAAGAGGTGGAGTTAACTTGCAAGAACCAAGAATGAAATCAGATATGAATAACTATGTAATGAAACACTTAATAGCTCATGCTGTCCCTATAATAGAATTTGTTGTCAAGTCAAGTGGTGGTGATCGGGTCATTGAACCCAAACGGAAATCCTTGGCCAAGGTAGTTTATAGGCATATGTGCCATTCTATGATCACTTGATGTCCGTAGACGTTGATTGGGCACTCAAAACCGCCTAGTAACTCAGATGGCTGGACTGAAGAACATCCCAAACCTGATCTCGAGATAGGGAGGGCCATTTTAATATGTTAGGATGTGTAAGGATAAGTATGGTCCGAGGTTGGGAGGTTAAGCCTATGTCAATGCTTCTCCTTTCACCAATGCCAAAGCTTGCACAACCAGATAAAGGATCCTCCGTTATTATTATTTGTTTTCCACTCTTTTACTTGTTAATCATTTAGCATGAATATTAGATAGTCTTTTTAATTCAACTAGGGTAGTTAATTGCCATCTAAATTTGAATAAGAATATGTATACTTTCAGTTAAGCATGATTTCGGTTAAGGAAGATAGTCATTGCTTTATTTTTTTCAGCTGAATATGTTATCAGTTAGGATTGGTTAAATTGTTTACAATGAATATGTTTCTCATTATATCAGCTGAACATGAAAATACAGTTGGATTAGTAATAGTTGTTTAACCGAATATTAATACAGTTATTTCATGTTATTGTTAAAAGAAGTCTTTGTAATGTGAAATGGAATCAGTTATTTTTTAATCGTTAGAAGATATAGATCTTAAGATGTCTTTGAATTGGTTATGAAAATTCGTTTGTTACAGTGACTCACATGAGAAAATAAATGTGAGATTAGTAAGCACACATGCTTGCTATGCTCTTCTTTTTGAAGCTATTAGTAAATTTGATAAAGATAAGGAAGTGGCAATGCCACTTTATGACAAATGGATACAGAGGGTTGAAAAAATGTGGTTGACCTATCTAGGATCAAAGTTTCATAAACAAAGATCTTTGAAAATTTAGCATCCTGCTCCTTTTGTAAAAACACTATTGGACTTTCAGTTGCTACGAGATCACTTAGAAGCAGTGATTAGGGAGTTGCAGAGAGGTTTCAATGAGATAAAGGAGACTCATCTTCCCCCAATTCTGGATAGTAACAAGAATGTGAAACCTTTTCAACAGTAGAAGGATAAAGCCATGTCTAGTTTGGAAGCTACTATTGATGAAATCTGTCAAGGCATGAATAAGGACTTGTTACAAAGGAGTATGGACAAAATCATTGCCACATGGCTGTATTTTGACAATTTTGAGAGAGAAGTAAATCAGTGTGCTGTCAAGTATATTCCTTTCAGAAAGAAGTTTGATCAAGTGATGGATTTTGATTGGTCTACAGTGGAAGAATACAATGAATGGGTACATATGTATGTTAGTGAATAAAACACAACAATAAAATGTCACTGTTACTGAGATTACATAATTTTGGGGAAATTTACCATTCTCCTTTACAAACCAGGAAGTCACGGGCCCACCAACAAGTCTTCATCAGAGTGAACATGACTATGCGAGTAGAAGAAATATCTGCAATATGGTTGTAACTTCTTCCATGTCGTTTTTCTATTGTAGGTCCTCAATTTAGGTTATGGCGTATCCATCACTGGGTCCTTAGCTTGTTGCTGCCCTTATTCCTAAAAAAGGGGTAATCAAGATCAGACATGAGGGTCCAGAAATTCATGAATTGAAGTCATTTATCTAATTCTTGTTGGTCCTTTGTTTATGTTAATATCGTTTGGGATAAAGTAATACAATATACCAGAATGCAGGTTTCTATATAAAATGTCAGTGTCCTTTTTGCAAGTCTTATGAGTCTTATTATCAGTCACATTTTTGTACTCTCAATTTGAATATAAATGAAAATTGCAGAGAAGGTTTCTGGTTCAATGTCTCTCCAATTATGTACTTCTGTGTTTTGAAGAAATTGGAACAAGTTCTTTCCATTATTTTCAGTAGATCATTATGATGTATGTACCTGTTCATTGCTTTAATTCATGGAATTAATTAAAATGGATGAAACCAGCATGCAGATGCATAAAATACATTGTTGAATTTGATAAGCAGGATAGAACTTAGAGATTAATGATAAATCTGTTGCAAGGCAATATGGTTTTAGATCATGGAATTGTTGTGGCATAATGTGGGTGATATGAGTGACTCTTTTTCCAATTGGAAAGGCACTGGTCTAATTAGGTAGTGTTGTTATCAGATTTGTCAATATTTATGCAAAACTTTTATAAATAACCAGATCCAATGTACTTTGTAGTTGTTAAGAAAAATGGTGTTGTAATTTCTTACTGCACTCTTGATCTGTGTTAAATAGATAGTTAGCTGCTGTCTGACCTTTTCATTATGTTTAGAGGGTTTAAATGAGAGAATCTGCTATGAATGGCCTGACTGATAGGGGTGAAATTATATTAAATTCGATGTCATTAGGTATACCCACCTTGGTGTTGCAGAGCCAGAAGTGAAGAAGGATCTACATCTGAGTGCCTTGTCAGCTGTCCCAAATCTATTTAAATTGTTTAGCATAGAAGTTAGGTACTTCTTAGGCTTTTTAGCAGGTAACTTGGTAACATCTTTACATATGTAAACCCTGTCAAGTCAGGAGCCAATAGGGTTCACAAGCCAAATCCCCAAAGCACAAATAATTTTTTTTTTGACTTTTTAGTGTGCAAAAGATTGGGGACGGATGACTTTTCCCAATACAGTCAAGGGACATATCAAGCCATCCCCTTTTATTTGGGTGATGTCCCCAAGTCTTCAGGATGCCTTCATTAAATTTTTGAAAATCCGGGATGTGTGGAGACATCCTCTGGCCGTTCCGAAGTCTCTGAAACATCCTCAGTACTGGGATAGGGGAAATTAGGCCGGGGATGCTTCCTGGGCAACAATGATAATCTATCATTACGGAGATAATTTGTAGCTTTCAAAAAATGATTGTTAATCTAAAATATGTATTCTATGGCAAAGTATCTTTTGTTTCTTATGCTTTGATGCTATTAGAATCAGGTGGAAAATAGAAACAAATTGAAGATCTCATGGTTCATTCATTTGGTTGAAATTCCAAAAGAGTTGAATGGTGGAAACAACCCTGCATATTAAAAAATGTTCTTGGCATTTGACAAAGAAAAATGGATAACTAATGTATTGAAACATATCCTGAATGAAAAATTTCATTAAAAAGTAGATATTGTGGTGATGTTGAATAAGCAAAACATATTAGTTGATGGAGATGGCATTGTAACAAATACAAGAATTGACGGTAACAAATGGGAAAGGAACTCTTGAAATGGACTATGTCAATGAGGTAAAGGAAATCTATAAAAGATTGAAATGCAGATCCACATTGTTCTCAGTCGAATACAATTATCTCAAGGTCTGTTTGCAATATGAATCACTGTATGGCATGTTCACTTTTCAAGACATTACACAAACCAAACTCAGTATGTATCAAAGCATATTTCATTCTGGTTTGCAGAAGCTCAAGGTTTGACATATTTGGTATGGACATCTAGGGATACTGCAAACAGTACTGACATATGTTGCTCTCTCGCATGGATCATGTTTAAGTGGATATTTATTATTAAATTTAAAACTAAGTTGCCGGTTCGGGTTTAGTTCCAACTTCGAAGTTTGAGAACTGGTTCGCAAGTTCGTCAAAATTTCGGAAAGGGGTTTGGGTTCGTTAGTACAAAAACATGTAATATATATATATATATATATATATATATATATATATATATATATATATATATATATATATATATATATATATATATATATATATATATATATATATATGAAGCATGAGTTAAAATTAAAATGTAGCATAGTAGCATAAACACATTTAAACAACAAAAACTTTAAAACACCATAAATAGTTAAACTTGTAATCATAGTGATCATACCATCATATAGTAACATAGTTCAATCAACTTCAACATCAAAGATTCAAAATATTTAAAATATCAAGTTCAAGTATCATTGTTTCACGTTCATTGTTTAACTAATGGAATGAAAATCTTTTAATATTCTTAATTCTAAGTTCTTCCATCTTCATCTTCCTCTTCATATTCATCTTCTTCTTCTTCATGTTCTTCTTCTTTAATATTACTTGCACTAAGGCCAATGGGATCAGTAGTAGAAGCAACAATGATATTGAAATCAAAGTCATCAAAATCATCAATTGTAAGCCGAGCAGTGGAAGCATCGAAGTCCGCAATCTCTGCACCTACATCCCACTTCTTTGTCTCCCTTTCTTTTTATTCTTGATTCTTGTCAAAAGAATGCGCAAGTTGTTATACATAAATACCAGGGTCTGCTTTTTTTGATTGCAACCTATTGCGCTTCACAGAGTAGATGAAAGAATAGGTGCTCCAATTTATTTTTGATGCAGAAGAACTAGCAACCTATGAAGACAACATATGGTAAGCAATAAAAAAAAAATCAATTCAATATTATAAAAATCTAAAATCACTTTCTAGTCATGATTCTTTTGAAGATAAAGTGAGCTAATTTTTTTAAATAAAACATACTTGTGATATAACTTTGATTGCAAGGGGCTGCAATGTTTGGACTTTTTGGTCATGGAGGTACCACCAACCACAAGCATCCGTCTTGAACCGATGACGAAGAGCATCATTACTTAGACCTCTAGCATTGACAAACTCAATGAACTCATCCATGATTACATCTCTCATATCATCATTAGGAAATATTCTAACAAATGTTGCCTGGTACACATCAGACACTTCCATATCTCTATATGGTGGTGACCTTCCTGGTAGACTACAATATTGTGAGCTATAGTATTTGGGGGTCAAGGCATAGGCAAGCACATGTAATGGAGTGGTCATTTTGTTCCATCTGTCAAAATTAATTTTTTGCTCTTGTTTGAAAAAGGTCTTTTGTGGATCTTGCTCCTCATTTATAACTTGCTTGATCTTCTCAAGTATTGAGTCTATGCCATCGTAGATCTGTCCAAGGCAAGGCCTATCCATGTCAGTGTACCTAAGCATGCTCATAATGGGCTTGGTGATCTTAAGGAGATATTCCACACGTTCCCACCATGACTCAGTCAATAGCCTATCCTTTATTTTGTTTGCCCTTTTAGTGTTCTTTTGTTCCATACACCCCAGTTGTGGCTGATTACCATACCTTGAAGTGCATCTTTCGCTTGCACAAGTCGTCTTAAGACGATTATATGTGATACAAAACGGGTCTCAACAACCTGTGACATAAATTAGAGCAAAAATCCACAACTATTAGCTACATATTTTAGAAAAGTATAGACATTGCACAAGTAAATTATGATAAATCAGAAATTGTCAAATATTAAAAATTAATTACTAACTTGAGTTTAAGTTCATTTACCTTCAATAGCTCCAATTTTGAGTGGTTTTTGAGAAGAGATTGAGTCATGTGATGGTTTGTGACAAACATTTTGGATGTCCTCAACCTCTTCATACACTGTTTTGATCTACTCAATTTGGTTCCCAAACTTTTGTAGCGTAAGATTGAGTGAATGGACTGCACAAGGTGTCCAAAAGATATGTTGATATCACGATTCAACCAACAAACCAGCTGCTCTACAATTCTTTGCATTGTCTGTTATGACTTGGACAATGTTTCTTGCACCTACTTGTTCAATGGCCTCAATTAGGATATTAACAATTAATGGCCCATCTTTTACTTTGCCCTCACAATCCATCGCTTTCAGAAACATTGCCCCTTTAGGGGACACCGCAAGGACATTGATCAAGGGATGGTTCCTAGATTCCTTCCACCCATTTGAAACAATTGTCACCCCTGTCTCAACCCATACGTCCCTTATGTGCTTCAATTGATTGTCAATCCGTTGGACCTCTTCATCCAACAAGGTGGTGTGCACTTTCTCATACCCGAGGCCACAATATCCTCTTGGAGCTTCATTGGCAACCCTCAATATGTCCTTCCAAAATGGAGAGCAGACAACATTAAAGAACAACCCATTTGCATCTAGGCATCTTCCCACCTTAATGGCAGCGATTTTCTAGCTTTTATTTTGAAAAGCAATTTCTAGTGGTCCCTTTGTTTTGTGTACAAGGGGGATAGATTCAGTGTCAGTGTCCATTGCGGTACGAAAGAAGGGGTGGTCTTGTACTATAACATCTGGGGGGATTGCATTCCCTTGCTCTTTTACTTTTACTTTTATTGCTATTGAGTTCTGTTGCCCTGCGTCCTTCTCTCTCTTCTGTTGCCTCATGCTCTTCAATAAATTTTAACACAGTTTCATTTGGTACAGGGGCACCTTTTTTGCCAGGGCATTTCTTGACTCTTCTTCAAGTGTAACCACATAAATAACCTACCACACGATAATAAGAATTATTTCTTTCTACACCACAACCTCGACATCTCCAACGGAATGCACCACCTCCTGGAAGGGGTTTTAGAATGTCTACATACTTCCATAGAGGAGAATTAGAGTTGGGTTCCATTCTTTGTTCGGTATTGCCTATTGATGAAGAGGTAGATGCCATTCCTTTCCCTATGGCAATAAATTATATACATGTTCATAATTTATATGCAAGAAAATGACAAATTGTGGAAAAATAGAAAAAGAACATATGAAGATTGAAAGAGAAATGGAAAAATGAAGAAACTAGAACAAAAACAATAGCAAATGGAATAAGATCTTACTTTTTCCAGCCATTGTAAGCATGCAAATGTGTATGAATGATGCACAAACACTTGAAGAACATCAACAAATCAATCTTCAAACTCCTTGCACAACCGGATGCTTGCTCAAAAACTTAATTGCTCTTCCTTAAGACAAAATAACTTGTTTGGAAACATAAAATGACAATGAGAGGCCACAAAAAGCAATTCGTAACAACTTTTAGGGTTGTGGACACCAAAAAACAATTAATTTTTGCCCAAAAAACACTTTTCTAGTCGTCCGTGGGGCCCAATTTGCTGTAGGTTCGAACTAGGTTCAAAATTTTGGAGTTCATTCACTTGGGTTCAATCCCAGTTTGAACCCAATCGAACCAGCAATGCCAAAACAGCACCTTGGTTGAACCAAGTTTGAACCGGACCCGAACTTCGAACTGGTTTGAACTTTTTTGGGTGCCGAGTGGGGGGGGGGAGGAGGTACCTGTGCAACTTAGATTTAAAATTTAAAAATATTCTAATAGGTTGTTGCTTTTTCAAAGGATGTTACCCTAAAGGGCCTTTTGTTTGTTAAATTATTTGAGAAGGCAAGGTCATCTAATTCGGTACCATTTTTTTTATCTTCTGTCTGTGAATGATGATATATCTATTCACAAAGATAATCATTAAGTGAAGAATATTTACTACATCTGTTAAAGAATTGAAGAGTTATTATTCCAAGTCTTTAACTTTTGATTTAATTGAATTGGCAGTTATTCTCTTTTTAAATATTAGCATTTTCTACTAATTCAAGCTATTATTTGTGGTGCTAATTAGTGCACCATCTATTATTAAAGTAGGGGAAGTATGACAGTTCAACATTATTTTTATCTTCAATTCTAATCTGAGTGATCAATCAGGACCTCTTTTTTAATTACAATAAATGAACAATTATTGATAACGTCCCCAAGTTAGTTGAGTCATATACCTAATCTCTTTTCTTGTGGTTAATCATTAAATATTCAGTTCTTTGTTTGCACAAAAGTCCATTTTTCTTTCCTCACAACCCTCCACAGCTGCATTAATTACATTCTCACATCCACAAGATAATCTTAGGAGGTTTGGACCTGTGCTAGCATATGTTTTCTCTTCTTAATGTTTTAACTTTTCCCCCTTACTGTGGCTTGAAGTTAGCTAACGTACATGTGGTTGCAGTACTGGATATTGATGCTGTTGGCACATTTACAATGAGTCAGGCAGCATTGAAGTATTTGAGGAAAGGTGGGGTTGGAAAGCCTCCTTCAGAGGCTGGTGTTATTTTAAACATAAGTGCTACATTACATTACTCAGCTGCCTGGTATCAAATTCATGTCTCTGCTGCAAAGGTTTGTCCTTAATCATTATACTGTTCTTGAATTAAGATTTGAATTAACTATTTAATAAATTTAAATGTTTCGGCATAAACACAAGAGTCATTTTACTTGCATAATAATATAAACAAGAAGTTATCTAGCAGACATTTGTTTTGTTTACAGGCAGCTGTTGATAGTCTTACAAGGTCTTTGGCTTTAGAGTGGGGGACAGATTATGGAATACGTGTAAATGGTATTGCACCTGGTCCAATTGAAGGTACTCCTGGAATGGACAAACTTTCACCCAAGGAAATCCTAGGTGATCTTCGGACAAAACAACCTCTTTATAAAGAAGGCGAAAAATGGGATATTGCTATGGCAATCATCTATTTGGCATCTGATACTGGTTAGTATTCTCGAACCTACTTAATAATTTTTGAGGGCTAGAGATTGTAACATTTTTCAATTACATCATCTTTTTTTCTCTCTTGTTAAGTAGATGCTGAACATGTAATGCAAAAATTTGGTAACAATATGCATGTAAAATTTTCTATATTTTCCTAGAATTACCAAATTGTTCAGTTATTTTGGAGTTTCTCTACCTTCGTATTATTCAAATTAACTGAGTCAGCAATGTTATAGCACCCTTGAGAGTTCCATGAAACTAGTAAGAAAATGAGAGCCATATATTTTGAAGTGATAGGAGTTTTTAAAATTGCACCTCTTGGGATTTTAGCATTTGCTCATTATGAAAAATATTAGATTCTTTGTATGTAGGAAAAAATAATAATATGGAACAAATGTTTTTGTATGTTTATATCTACTCTTAGGCAAAAACTTATACGTTATTGTCACCTAAAGCAAATATTTTCCAAAGCTCAAGTTGTACGAAACTTTTGGAAATCGGAAGTAGGATAGAACTATAGAAGATTTTATCATTGAAAGCAATGGATTTTGTCTTTCTCCACAATGAAATGTTGTGGACTGATGTCGCGCATATTATTACTACAAGAGGTCAATTGCATCAAGTTGTCTTTTTCTTCAAAAGCATGTTGTATTTAAATCTACAAAATTTGTCTTTTTGCAATAAATACTTTTCTATTCTCACTTTTTCTACATTTTCAGTTTATAGGAAATGCATTAATCATAGCTACTAGAAATTCCATTATAAGCATAAGTGCTTCGATACCTATACAAAATTTATGGTGATTGTCGATGCATGAGCATCCTTCGGTTCTTGGCAATCTTGCATCAACCAAAAAATATATTTGTTTTTAGTTTGTTCATTATTAGTCAATTTTTGTGTTTGTTGTGGCACTCCTCTGAGTTGGCTCATTATATTTTGTGGACCTTTTGGCATGTTCTTGGCATCGTGGTTTATCTTCATTTGGTTTCGCATCTCAATCCATTTCTTCTTGGTGGATATCTCTTTGATTTTGGCTCAGGCCTATTTGTTCTTCATGTTTTTCGTTTTAGCTTTCTGATCTTGCGAACCATTTCCTTGGTTTGCGAATCTATTTGGCTGATCATTCGATGTTCCTAAACTCTTAGCCAACCTTACTATGGGTGCACGCTTCATTTCAAATGTTTTTGGAGTTCTTCATGATTTGGGTTGCAACCTATATTTGGTATCATGTTTTTTCACCTTGGAGATTGTGATCTCTCTTAGCTGACTGGATGCATGCGACGTCTTATATATTGATGAATTTATTCCTTTAGTTGGCAGAGCGCTTATGAAGGATAATTAGTCTAGATTCACATTGAGGAAAGTTTGGATTTCAATATGTAATTAGTTTTGTATGCCTATTATGTAAGCTTGCATGTTGCCAACCAATTGTATTTGATTTCATGAATCTATGATAATGCAAACATATGATCTTGCATTCTCTTTGTTCCTTTTTGTTGTTTCTGCTGTGTCTCTTGTCACATGACATGGACAATTCTTATCGAGGAACCTCCTGTTGTGGTTGCATTAAGTGGTACCAGAGAAGGTTTTTATTCCTATTTGAGAAAATCTTAATTTCTGAGGTTGCAAAGTCTTGTTGATATTTGCTATGAGGTGGTAGATTGAAGATTTGAGCCACAATTGCAAAGAGTTTGGGCAAGATGGATCAAAGAGAAAATCCTAGAGGGGAGTGAGGAGAGATGCACATGTGTTGGATATGTTGAGACATATTGCAACACGATTGGAAGCTATTGAGATGACCACAGTGATGAAGAAATAAAAGAAATCATGGCAGAAGAGCAACCGAAGCTTGGTTAGGGAGATGGAAGACATGCATGAGCTCTAACTAGGATAAATATCAGACCACATTTTAGTTCACCAGACTATGATGGTATGTTGGATTTAAATGAATTGCTTGATTGGATTGTAGAGGTGGAAAGAATTTTGATTTTGAAGGTATTAGGGAGGACAAGAAGGTGAAGTGCGCTTCCACAAAGTTGAAGGGACATGCATCACTGTGGTGGGAAAATTTGCAAATTGATAGACAAAGGAGTGGCAAATAGAAAACCAAATCTTGGGATAGGATGGTAAATAAGTTTTTACCTGTGGATTACCAAGTGAATTTGTCAAGGAAGTTGCAAAACCTAAAGCAAAACAAATCTAATGTGAAGAAGTATACTGAGCAATTCTAGAAGTTAGAAATCAAATCTGGTCATATTGAGGATTATGTTGAACGATGTGCAGGGTATCTCAATAGCTTCAATATCTATACAAGATGAGATAAGGTTAATTGAGTTTCAAAGTGTGGAAGAGAGTTACAAATATGTCTTGAAGGCTGAAGAAAAGTTGAATAAAAGACATGAGCAAAGACAAAGAGGAAGTGGAGGAAGATTTCAGAGGGGAAGAACATTTATTGAAGGTGGAAGATCTTATGTGGAGCAAAACAAGGGCAAGGTAGATGGAAAAGAAGATAGTTCACACCAAAGGGAGGATAGAAACTTTTATAGGAATGGTGGACAAAATAATTATAGGAGAGATGATAAAATGGTGTTTAGAGGAACTAGTTTTAAGTGTGGAGGGTAAGGAGACTGAGGATATTTGTTCAAAGTTGTAGGATTTGTCAAGTTGCAAAAGGGAGTAGTCAGAACTTAGGATTGTATATACTACAAACCTTTGACATTACCAAATAGACCTTGGGAAGACATAAGCAAGGATTTCATACTTGGTTTGCCTAAGACACAGAAAGGGAATGATTCTATGTTTGTGGTAGCAGATAGATTTTCTAAGATAACACAGTTCATTAAGCAAGGATTTCATACTTGGTTTGCCTAAGACACAGAGAGGGAATGATTCCATGTTTGTAGTAGCAGATAAATTTTCTAAGATGACACATTTCATACCTTGTAAGAAAACAACAAATTTAGTGCATATAGAAAACCTATTTTTCAAGGAGGTTGTGAGATTGCATGCGTTACCCAAAAATTATTGTTTCAAACAAGGATACTAAGTTGGTTATTTCTGGAGGACGCTTTGGAAGAAAATGAAGACAAAACTGAATTTTAGTCTTACATTTCATCCACAAACAGATGGACAAACAACGGTAGTGAACAAAAGTTTGGAAAATTTACTAAGATGTTTGGTTGGAGAGAAAGTTGAAAGTTGGGATTTAGTTGTTGCTCAAGTAAAGTTTGCAAACAACAATTCAGTAAACAAGAGTATGGGGAAGACACCGTTTGAGATTGTTACAAGTCACAACATTATGCGAATACCAACCAAGATGTTCGGATTTTACCGATTTTTATTTTTATTTAAAAGTTTGATCATGTTCGCCATATGTTCGTTCGGAAAAACCAACTTTTTTTTCCATTAACTAAACATTTAAATCTGCTATTTTTAATTTATAAAAAGTTGTTTCCGACCCATTAAACGTACAATAACTATGTGCTTATTTCGCTAGTTTGAGTGTTGTGTGTCGGATTGAGAGAGTTTCTAAACAAATTGCAGACAAATCTCTGAGTTGAGGAAAGTGGAGACAAATCACTCTACGTTTTATTCTCAGACTCCAGTGTCCTACCTTGACTTGACTTTTCTTTTGTAGAGTTGTAAGAAGAAAATCAATATAGTTCAAAACTTAGTTCATTAATATTTTTAATAAAAAATTAATCAATAAATCAAATTAAATCAAATTTGATATATTAATTTTTGAATAATATAAATTTTAAAATGTTATATTTAATTAGTATAGACAGTTAGAATAAAAAAGTCATATTTGTTAAGTTTAGATAGAGTGTCATTGTTGTATTTGAATACACTTTAAATATGCAACTAGAATTGCCGAACTTCTAAGGAAAGAATATTAATTGATTTCTATATCCTGTCTTGGTCTGATCGATTTGATATTAATATTACCTCAAAGAGGCATGATTACAAAAGGCATGTCATGAGTGGACATATCTCATGTTCGTTCATGAAATGACTTTACATTTAACAACTTAGTTAATGTAATCATTAGTTTCTTTAGCTAATACATTGCCTAATATAGCTCTAGGCAAATCGTTAATCTGCTATAGCCTTATAGATCATTTTCTCGATCACAAAGAGGCTCATACGATCATGTTTAGGAGAGGACAGATATACTTGGAATCTATAAGTGCAATTAGAGTTTCGATCCTCCAATGAGGTGATAGAATTATAGTCATATAATTCATTACCCGAATATTTGACCGAAGCTACAATGCCTTAACAATATTAAATTAAATTAAATATAATAAAATTATGTTATATTATAATTTTATTAAATTAAATTTTATAAACATATATAATATACATTTTATAATAGATGTTTATAAAATTATTGTTTAAAAATTACTTAATTTTTAAAGATAAATGTTTATAATTTTTTATTTACAAATGGCATTTTTGGATGTATTATTTATATTTAAAAATAAATAAAATTATATAGACGAAATTGATTCTGTTGTCGGTAGAAACTGTGTCAGCCGACGAGGTGATTGTCGTCGGTGTTTTTGTATTCTGTAGCTGACGGGTAAATAGTTTGTAGCAGACATAATGTTTGTGGCCGACGGACTCCTTCGGGAAGGTTTGGCGGATAGTATTTATATCCTGTCTGGGATCATTGTAAATCATCTTCTATCATTCATCTTATCTTATCAAGCATAATGTAAGGTTTTGGCATATGCGAATAATCTAAGGAATTCTGCTGTTCGTGTTCCATTGTTTGTATGCATTCATTTTACCTATACGGTAAACATTTGGCGCCTTTGCCTTATGAATCTGGAAGGTGGGAGGAATGAAGATTAATGCCAAATCAGCTTAACAAGGATCGAAATAAGGCCAAGGGAAAAGATGGAATCCATACTGCACAAGAACATTTAATTCTGGCATAGCAGGCAGACCGCCAAAGGAGATTCCAGAAGATTGCCGACGGAAACCGAAGCACGGAAGACTTGTTGGAGGAAACGCGACAGCGGGTGGAATTGGTGGAAGAAGCACAGGAGGAGTTTTTGAATTTGTGTTCGCCGAGGGAAGAGAATCTAGACGGAAGAGCATCGACTCGCACAGCTCGAAGTGCTGACGGAGCAAGAGCGTGGAGTGAACTCTTCGTCTAGGATATACTTCCGCAGGGGACAACTTCAGAACACCCTTCTTCACCAAGGTTCGCAGCTGTTGAGTTTGATGGTGTGGGAGTGCAGACCGCTAGTGTGGGAGTGCAGTCTGCCGATGTGGGAATGCAAACCGCTGGTGTGGGAGACCAGTCCGCCGGTGTGGGAGTACAGGCTGTCGGTGTAGGAGTGCAGACAGCCGATGTGGGAGTAAAGAGCGGCAGTGTTGCAGGACCGAGCAACGCCTGTTTACAAAAACCAATTGTGATGGCGGGACCAAAAGAAAAATTGTCGAAGTTTAATGGCGATGGTACAGCCGATCCCATTCGACATTGCAAAACATGTGAAACAATCTGGAAGGCAAATGGGATAATTGATGAAGACGATTGGATGAGGCGATTTTTGGCCACCCTATGGGGCATAGCAATTGATTGGTTTACTGATACAGATCCACAAAAGCTAAACAGTTGGGATAACATTAAAAAGGAGTTTCTGGCAGAATTTAAACTGTTGCGGGATGATAATGAAATTGTACCAGAGATCTTCAATACTAAGTAGGGGAAGAACGAAACCATCCGCGTTTACGCCAGGAAAGTAAAAGACTTGATAAACAAAATGGAAATTAAGCTGGCGGACAAACTTTAGAAAAGATGGTTCGTGGAAGGCCTACACTCGAAGTTGCAGAGGAAAATGAAAATTGTGCCACCGTCATCATATACGGAAGCTTATAACAGAGCATTGGACCTCGAAAGTGAGCTGAAGACAAAGAAGAAGACGAAGACTAGCTCATCTGATTCGGATGACGACGAGCCTGCCGGAGGTGATAGCAGCGACGAGGAAGGCAATAGTAAGAAGGTTCGTGCCCTCCAGAAGGACATGATCCGCATGATGGAGTTTAAAAACATGCAGAAGGAGCCAAAAAGTAGTGATTTGTGGTGCACGGAGTGTAAGACTGACGGTCATACTAAAGGATCGTGTCCAACAAACCAATTTTGTGACATTTGTCAGATCATGGGCCATTCGACAAAAGATTGCCCCTTTAACATGAAGACAAGAGGATCTCCGTAGGTGCTTTTTACACAGGAGGCTTCCCTGTCGGGCAGTACCGGAAATACGAATAGCGCAAGTGCCACATCCTGAGGGTACAGGAAAAATAACAGAGGGCAAAACAACAACAACAATGCGAACAATAACAATAATAATGGGAGCCGAAGTCGAACCCAGTATGATGCAAACGGATGACCGATTGTTCAATGCTGAGCATGTGATTTGTGGGGTCATTTTGTGCGGGATTGTACAATGGCAAACACACCGAAATTATTATGCAGATGGTGCGGACCCCGTGACCATGAAGATGCCAAGTGCCCAAAGTCTGGAGTAAACGTGATCACTGTCGGCACGGATGAAGAGGAGGTTCTGGCAATTACGTGGAGGCAAGCAAAACTGCCGGCGGAGGAAAAAAGAAAATTGGGGGAAGCGCAGGCAGAAATTGGAAAGGCATCATCGGCAGGGACATCTAAGTTGAAGGACATCATCGACACCTTGGCAAGGAACTTCGCAGAACAAAACATTGTACGACAGATCTTACAAACGGAGATACTGATAAAGTGATCTTCTCACAATGCCCCAGTTACGGACGACCATTCTGAATCGTACACCATTTCCGAAAGCAACAGAGGACACAAGAAGGGACAGTAGTCCAACGACGGCAACAGACTCAATGTTGCTGGCACTCACATTCGGACGGCATTCGGCTATCATCAAGATGGGGATGTTGAGAAATGTTCTGATAGACAAAATTGTCGACGGAGGGTCCGGCGTGAATGTGTTGCCGGAGGACACTTGGAAGAAGTTAGGAAAGCCGACGCTGTGGCCACCTACATTCCAGTTGCTCACGGCGGACCACCACGGGATCAAACTGTTGGGAACCTTGAGGGCACAACTGGTAACTATTGGTACGCAACCATTTTTATTGGATTTTGTGGTCATTCCATTGAAAAGAAAAGGATATGATGCTATTCTCAGACGGACTTGGTTGGTGCAAGCAAAAGTAAAACATGATTGGAAACGAAATACCCTACAATGGAGCGCGAAGGCAAAAGATTCATAATTGACCTGCACACACAAATGGTAGGTGAGGAGGCAGCATCGTCAGACTCAAAAGGTGAAGGCGATAGTGACGACGAAAGAAATGACGACGAAAAAAAGAGGAGAATGGAACCGAACGACGGAGGAGTATTGACACTAGGAGGATCAAATGATGACGACCTAGACTCGGTGAATGGCCTTTACCACTGGCAGATAGAAGACTACGAATTGTTTCTGAGTTGTAATATGCTAAGGGTCAACGAAGGTGAGAAAAAAGAGGAAAATGAGTGTTTGAAGGAATACAGAGCAGCGGAAGAAGGAAAGGCGGTTACACCTGAAGGTGAGGGGAAGAACATACAGTCCAAACCTAGAAAAAAGAAAGATCCCACCATTCAGTATACGGTGAACGAACCGCACAGGAAGAAAAGAATGCATTGCACCATAAAATTACTTGAAGGGTACCGACAGCAAGGAAATAAGCTAGATGCGCGACGACCGCAAGCACAGTGGGTGACAGAGGTGACACAGAACAGGCATAAGGCGTGGCATGACAAACTCAACAGGTTTCAGCCGAGGCAGTTGGTACTCAAGTATGATGGTCGGAATGAAAGCAAACAGGAAAGGTTTAAGGCAAGATGGGTTGGACCATACCAGATCCGAGAAGTTGGCGACAATGGAGCAATTAAATTGTCAACCTTGGACAGGGAAGAGATCCCTTAGGCGGTGAACAGGTCCAAATTGAAAACATACCGCACCCGGAAGATTTCATCACCGTCGCTGTCGCCGTCGAAGAAGTCGTTGCAGAGTGATCCGACGCTGTTGCCGTCGCTGAAGAAGTTGTTGCCGAATGATCTGAGGGCTCCGTCGTCGTCGTTGCAGAATGGCGACGGTTGGAGGCAAAATTGAGGTGTTCTTTTTTTTTTGAATTAAAAAAAAATTTAAAAAAAAAATTGAAAAAATATATATATAAAAAAGAAAAGTGAAAAAAATAAATAAAAAAATTAAAAAAAAAAGTGAAAAAAAAATGTTGGCGGACTGTGCCTCGGGCAAGCTGTCCGTGGGAGTTGCTCTGCGGGCCTGGGAGTGGAGATTCGAAGTGTCGGGAGTGAGAAAGGTGCGTGGAGGACTGAAAATTTTTAGTTGGAGGCGTAGGAGGATGGGAATACAGGAAGAGTAAAGAGGTGCGTGTGTAAAGCCTAGTAGCTGAGAAGTGGAGGAGCAAAAAAAAAAAAAAAAAAACCACGACGGATTGGGGCGGTAGTTGCCAGGAAGAGTGAAGAATCGGCAAAAAATGATAGAAACAGTGTGTTCCATGCAGTTTTGTGTGGGTTTCAGAGTGCTAATTTCGTCTTGGCGGCGAGGGGCACTGCCCCTTGACCCCGCCCTGTACTGCGACAAGGAGCGCATCTGGGGCGTTGCCCCAAGACCCCGCGGGGCTGCCCCTCGACCCTACCTGGGGCGTTGCCCCCTAAACCCCCAGTCGTTGTGGATATTAGTCGTGAAGTGTGACTAGTTGAGAAGACTTGAAGTTGTTGCAGGCATGGAGTGTCTATGTACCAGAGGCACTGGGAGTAGGTGTTGGCTGAGAGGCTGTCTTGGTGGATGCGTAGAGAGCTCGGGAGGAGCTGATCATCCAGTTGGAGGTAGTATAGCAACACTTAGCTCAGTGGACCCAATGTTGGAAGCAGAGAAAGCAGCACGGGTGGCTATCAAGGTCAGCTTGAGGAGACAGTATTGTGTTAGCAGAGGCTACAGATGTAACGGGATGAATGTGGAAGTGATGTGACGGAAGCAGATTTTTTGTTGTAGTCACTTTGTTAATGTATTTTGGTTGTTAATTCATCTCGAATATTTTGTAATTGTCATCCGAAGACGACTTTTTCTTTTTGGGGGGATGATGTCGTCGGTAGAAACTATGTCAGCCGACGGAGTGATTGTCGTCGATGTTTCTGTAGCTGACGGGGTGATTTTCGTCGGTGTTTCTGTATTCTGTAGCCGACGGGTAAATAGTTTGTAGTAGACATAATGTTTGTGGCCGACGGACTCCTTCGGGAAGGTTCGGCGGATAGTATTTATATCCCGTCTGGGATCATTGTAAATCATCTTCTATCATTCATCTTATCTTATCAAGCATAATGTAATGTTTTGGCATATGCGAATAATCTAAGGAATTCTGCTGTTCGTGTTCCATTGTCTGTATGCATTCATTTTACCTGTACAGTAAAATAAATGAACGCATACAGACAATGGAACATGAACAACAGAATTCTTTAGATTATTCGCATATGTCAGAACATTACATTATGCTTAATAAGATGAAATAGTAGAAGATGATTTACAATGATCCCAGACGGGATATAAATACTATCTGCCGAACCTTCCCGAAGGAGTCCGTCGGCCACAAACATTATGTCTGCTACAAACTATTTACCCGTTGGCTACAGAATATAGAAACACCGACGACAATCACCCCGTTGGCTACAGAAACACCGACGACAATCACTCCGTCGGCTGACACAGTTTCTACTGACGACATTCGAATTTTTCTCCTAATTTTTACCCTTTTTAAACTTCATCCTAATTTTATGGATACCGAACTCGGATTCGAACTTTGTGACTTAGGTTACAAGCATGAAAATTAAAGGAGTATTAGAATTCAGGAGCATCAGCCTTGAGGATAATAGAAGTGCAGAAGCAGAGGACTTTTCAGAACACATGAAGTCATTACATGATCAGGTGAAACAACATTTGGAAGACGTGAACCAAAAGTATATGGGGAAGGCATATGAGAAGAAGAGACAAGGAATTTCAAGCTAGAGATGAGGTAATGGTATGTTTGAGAAAAGGAAGATTCCAGTTGGAACATACAATAAGTTGAAGTTGAGGAAGTTTGGACCTTGTAGGATCTTAGGAACATTTGATTCAGGTGATGCATATGAAATTGAGATGCCAAATAATACCTCACTATGAGTTCGCACTTCATTTTAGATCTTTCTGGACGAGTTCTTCATGATTTGGGTCTTGACCTATATTTGTTATTACGTTTTCTCACCTTGGAGATTGTTATCTTTCTTGGTCGATTGGATGCATGCAAATGTCCTATATATTGATGCATTTCTTCCTTTAGTTGGCAGATCTCTTATGGAAGATAATTCTTCTAGATCCACATTGTGGATAGTTTGGATTTCAATCTGTAATTAGGCATGTATCCTATTCTATAAGCCTGCATGTTGCTGATGAATTGTATTGATTTCATGAATCTATGATAATGCAAACATCTGATTTTGCAATTCTCTCCATTCCTTATTGTTGTTTCCGTTGTGTGACTCTTGCTGCACGGCTTGGACAGTTCTCATTGAGGACCCTCTTACTGTGGCTGCATCATATGTTCATATTAAATAATTAATATAGCCCTTACCATATTCGTTTATTCATGTACTCAAATTTGATTGACAAACCCATCTCCATATCAGCAACTGTACCCCCATGTTTCTGGGTAAGTATGCCATTAATGCACAATTGAGTTTTAGTAAATTAGAACTAAATAAGTGTCCCTAATAACTTAAGTTTCAAAATATATATGATCCAATTGACTTTTAATGTAGTGGACAGTCTTGTATCTAATTGCGGATGATGTTTGATATAACTGAACAGGCCTGTAAGTTGATAACTTAGATTGAGGCTAAGCTCATCTTATATACAACTGTACATGCTTGTAACTTGATAACTTAGATTGGGGATAAACTCATCTTATTGTCCACTCTATTAATTGTGGTTGTTACTCTTATAAAATTGCAGTATCAGAACCATCGCCATTGATTGACTGGAATGGATAAGCCATCTGCCTAAAGCACTGTAAAACTATCCTTAAATGATGTTTGGGGGGCTTTAAGATTAAGTAACAACAAGTCTCTAAACAGTTGCAACACTAACTTTTATGTAAGACATAAGCTAGCTGCTATGTACTGCCTCTGAACTTATGAAGAAGGGCATAGATTCCATAGAACATTAAAAAACCATTTCTTCCCTCAAATAGAAAGCTAGAACTTAGAAGGAAAGGCAACTTTAAAGAAACCCAAATTTAAAAACAATATTTAATAACATGCCAACATGTAGAAATAGTTTTATGTAACTTCGAAATTCCAACAGTGAAACATCTAGAACATTTTGGCTATGAGTCAACCATAATATTGAAGGCTCTTCATAAAAGCTTTGCATTGGAAAGGAGTTCATCCAGTTTGATTATTGGATGATTAGAGAAATTGGAGCAGACATTTGGAAAATAATGTAATATCATGTATTTCTTTTGTTTTGACAATTTGTAAGTATACTCAGGAGTCACGCCTTCTTTGTAGTTGGGACATTTTGACTGTTTTAGGTAGGTGTAGTTGAAAACATGTTCTCTATATTAGCACTTCGAAGAAAGATGTAGACTCTTAGCTTGTTGGTTTGAAAGAAGAGAGGCTCTTGTCACTGTTGTCTGTAGAGGGCCTTTCAAATGTACGACCCTCTGTACCCGCTTTTACTTCTTGAAATGATATAAGGTGTCTAATTTTAAGAAATATGGTGATCTTTTGGAGCATATTTATGAAGACTTGTTACCATGCACTTGCTACATCTTTCTATTGGCTGTTCTGCATGCTAAGTATGCAAGTGTCAAAATTATTGTGAAAAAGTAGTTATGATTCCTTGAAGTCTGAACTTGTAAGCTAAAATGGATAATGCTGATTTACGGAAGGGTCTCGAGGATCAGGGATTGACATGACATAACATGAATTTCTGATAATGATGCACCAGTAAATGTTAAAATAAATCCAGGCGCCCTCTAGAGCTGTTTTCCAAATCAAACTTATCCTCCAATTCAGTGTGAAAGAATTCCCAATATTTATTCTTGAAGTGGTAGTTTGATTTCACAACATGTTTTAAGATTATAGCAACTTTTGCTTCTGCATTTCCCGAGATTCCAACTCGAACACATTCTATATCCCTGTTTAATGTTATTGTTAGGAATTTAAAGACATAAATATTACAGTTCCATGCAAATATAACAAATAAACCAGAGGAATAAGAACACAAACAAAATGAAGAATACCCAAAGATTTAACATGATTCACCCAATCCTAGGCTACATCCACCTAATAAAGAGTTCAATCTTATTATCCAGTGAATCAACCTGATTACAATTTGCAATCCCTTGCAACTCAATACTGATGTAAGAAGCTACTAAATTATCATATGAAAATTTCTAACCCTAAGCCATTTAACAAGACTTATGTCGGTTACAAAAATTAGGACTAGAACATGTTGGCCAATAGAAAGAATAACTCCCGACCCCACCCTACATCTCCAGGGGCTTCGCCCCTAGACTCCGCAAGGGGCACTTCCCCGAAACTTTCATAGAGAAAACTGGGGGGAAACCGCATCGATAAAAGTGGGGAAAATAGCCTCTGAGCCTGATGAGGCTCCATATAAAAATAGTTATCATATGAAAACTGATGTAGGTGTCTAATGTTTCTTTACCTTGAATTCAGCAACTGGAGAACCCTGCTAATTTATGATTTGGTCTATTCTTAACACTCGTAGCTGCCATTTCAAAGCAGGTTTCTTTTGTTGAAGCTTGCATTCTTTTAATTTGGAAGTTTCCTAATTGTCAAGGAGTCTCAATTCAAGTAGAGTATGCTCTTTGTTGCTCAATGGATAGCCCTATTTTCTGTTATGTTTTCTTTTCCCAATCCCTTATCTCTGTTGCTTCATTTTTGCCAACTAAACTCCTTGGCGCCTCCATTTCTTCTTGACTATCCTTGTGAAGCATGTCCTATGTGACATGGTCAGTTCCACTGCCACTGTAAAATGGGCCAATTCCAATTGAATTTTATAAATTCTAGATCGTGAATGCTTCTATTTGATAACTAAATTCATTTGCTATATCAGGAATATATCCATATCCATGGTTATTTTGAACAACTCATTTTATTGTGTATCTTGGTGGTGTGGTGGATGTTGTATTATGGTTTGTGGTTGTACTTAAATCTATTGTTTTTTTGGGCTAGCGTCTCACATTTCTAATGAGGGTGGATTTGCATAACTCATCTATGGTACAAGTACCTGGTCTAAACATAAGTCATTGATAAAATGGTTTATTTTCATGTTATATGTTAAGTGAATAAATTGAATTTCTCAATCTATTGACATTCTAAAAAATGTTGTCATTTTTCAGGCAAGTTTGTGAATGGAACTGTACTCGTTGTTGATGGAGGACTGTGGCTTAGTCACCCACGATTTATGCCAAGAGAAACTATCAAATCCATCTCCAGAGTTGTTGAGACCAAGTCTAGAGCCACAGACTATACCGCTAAAAGCAAGTTATAAAACATCAAGGATTTGTTTACTCTCTAAAAGTTTAAAAATACCAAGCTTTATCTCCCTCTTTTAAAGGGATCTGCTACCATTATTATTGTGATTTTTTAACTTCAACTGATCTTATAACATTTGCTAGGAAACTAAAAGGGAACAACTATGTTGATCTATATAATTCATTAACTCATAAAAAGGTCAAGTTGAAATCTTCTTTCGCATCATGGTTAAAAGCTTTACAAATGAAATCTGCTTAGGTTCCAGAGATAGTGATAAGGTCAATTACTTAATTTTTGGTTAAGTACCATAGTTTTCTTTATTCATTTCATGACAAGGTTCCCTTTCTGTTCTAATAGCATGCTATAATGATTTCCACACTATTTATTTCTGGCAAACAAGGATAGATAACAATGATCTGTCATTATAGTGTTGGACCTGGATGTTATCAGGCTGTAGCTATTTTTTAGTATATCATATTTATTACATTTTTGGTTGGTAATGCTTAGTACCAGGAGAAGCTTTCAGAATGATTTTGTACACCATGTTTTGTAGAAATTAAGACTTCAAATCAACCATTTTGGTTTGACAATAATTATGGGCGCCCAAATCTGGTTTCTAATTAATCTTCCTGATGATGAACTGCTATCTACAGTTCAAAATGAAATTCTCCAAAATCTGGCGGATTCAATAAATCCATGAGCATTTCTGTCAACATTATGGATTGTGAACACTTTAACACTTAAATGTGCTAATGTCCATCCATCTCTTGTCTTTATGGATACTAGAATATTTGATAAACTTGTTAATTATTCTTGCCTTCCAAATTTTGGATTGAGTCACTTTTAGGCTCAAATACGGAAACCATTCAATCTCATTCAGTCCCAAATTAGGTTTCCTACAGTTGATATGTAACACCAAAATGGAAAATGTTTGATTTTAATTTTTACAGCATAGTTACTTGTGAGTCATAACCTAAACCCTGTTACTCATCTACTTCTTGGAGTGCAAGTCTCTCTCCCCCAACCCCCCACCTCCCTCTCTCTCTTCCTTCTGCTCCTGTCTATAAATTAACAAAGAAGGATACTGCTGTGAAGAGAAACAGAAGACAGCTGAAAGGAGAAGAGTAATCCTTTCAATTTTTGTGCAAGAAAATTCTATGGACCTCTGCAAATACCTGGCTGAGTTATAATAAAAATGAAAAAACATTTGAAATATGTGATAGAGGCGTGAGGCATCCTGCAAATAGAATAGAATCACAAAGGTACACTGTTTCCTTATTTGTGGAACTGTGTCTGTTGTCTTAATGATTGGTGAAATGTTAACTGCAAAAGACACGTCGATAGAGGTGTATCCTTTTTGAAACTTTAACTGGAAAAGACATAGATAGATGGAATGGTGTAGCAAAATAGAAAACGTACTAATTTTTTTGAGTTCTGTTGCTATTTCTGATCAAAATGTGCAACTTGTAACATCTGTTACTATAAAAAGTAAAGGGAGTGGAAAAATTCAAAAGCGTTAGCTTTGATAAAGGGCTTCCTCAATGGAGACACCTTTAGACCATAGATCCAAAACTCGGACTTGGCAAGGCCAACTCAACACATGACTCAGCTATGACTCAGCAAAATGATAAAATCCTTGAAATTTAGAGTTTTTAATGATTTACAATGTGTTTCATGCACCCTTTATTGAATAAAATTTAAAGACACTATAATATCATCAAATAGAAGCTAATTTGTCATCAGTCTGTCAGGAATACGGAAAGGGAGTTTGGATGAAATGAGTTGAAACTTAAAACCTTTAGACAATCCGTGTTCTAACTTCAGTCTGACCTTAGAATAGGATAGGTTATGGGGGGTTAGAGTGTTGATAGCATGCTGAATCTTGAAATTCGGCTAAGTTTGATTTTTTTTTGGAAAACCCTAAAATCTAAATTTTGCATCTTAACTCTTATGAAGCTCAGACCTATCTCAAAAACCTTGACAATATTTATAGAAATATAACTTTAAAGCATAAATGCAATTTGTACTAAAATGTTATATTTGTATATTTATGCTTTAAAGTTATATTTGTGCATTTATGCTTTAAAGTAATATTTCTATAAATCCTCCCGCCCCCCAAGCCAAGTGTTGAACTATAAAGCAAACTTGCATGCATATGCTTAGACCTGACGGAGTTATGCATGCTCGGACTCGACGAGTTGGGCGAGCTATGCCAATTCAACATGTTGGGTGAATCATGCTCCAAATCTCAGTGAGTTGCCGAGTTGACATACCTCAATTGGGCTAACCCAGCGCACCAACTGCCCAGACTCGCTCGACTCATGACGAGTTTGGGGACTCCAGTTTAGACATATGCAAGGGTGCAAAATTGCCTACGATGCCATATAAGCATTGTGAGATTTATATGAGTTCTTCTTTGAATTAGAGTTCATTAAATTATAGTTGATATTATTTATTTAATCTTGAATTGAAAGCATGGCCTTGTCATGAGTTTGACTTCTAAAATTAGAGCTTTTAAACAAGACGTAGATGTTGGCAAAATCGTTTGGAGAAGGGAATTTGTAAACTTAAAGGATTAATGAAATCTCGAAGAGCGAATCGATCCCTGTGCCACCTAACTAAAACAATGCCCTGATGAGCTAAGGTGTTTAATTGATTAACCAAGATTTAACTTAAGAGAATACAAGATAAAGCAAAAATAGAAAATATGCTACCAAATGAAAAAATATAGATGCAAATATTGCCGACTTGTTCGTGAGAGTTCAACTTATCACGATAAGTTTTGGTAGCGGATAATTGCAACACTTTATTGCTGATAAGTTGGCAAAAAAATTGTGCAATTTTTTGCTAACTTTTAGTTGATTTATCGATGAGTGTGTTAAAAATCGAGTGCATATACATAGATATCATGTCAAAACAAAATCCCATTTTGCATTTTATGATTTGTATTGTCTGAATTAATTTTTTTTAAAACACTTTAAAGGTTTTGAAAGGTGCTTTGCAAGGATTAAGATTGAATTTTAGTGGATTTGAAGTAAGATCAAATTCACCAGTAAATTTGTAAATTTCTTTTTCTATATTTTTACAATTATTTAATCTTCTCTTTGTTGCATATAGGTTTTTTTTCAAGTTTCAATTATGTTTAAAATTATTCAAATTAATTTAGGTTGTTTACTATTTTTTCTTAATCTATAATATATTAATTTGTGTTTTAATTTGTATGTGTTGGTTGAAATTTGATTGAAATGACAAATAGAGATCCTTTCATAATTGGGCTATCTTTAGGGTTTGTGAGTGTTTCATTAGATGCATGTCCATCTCGATATGTATGCACGTCCTAAATTTGTGGAGGCATATACCACTTGAAATACCACCTTGTAGACATCATGAAACATGATACAAAAGTTTGTGAGAAGACCACAAGAAATAAAAAGAGAAATAAATGTTTTGGTCACAATTAGGAAGAAAAAAAATGCAAAGGGAAAAGACAAAATTAGTTATGAAGGTAGCCATTGCTTAATCTTTGGGTGTTTCACTCAACCTTAATGAAGGAGAAGTAACACTTGAGGGTGAAGTGGGCTCTCTTCATGGCCCATGAATCCATAGATTCAACACTCTGTCAACCACCATTTCTGCTACTTGCAATAGAGCACCACCGTCAGTACCACATTCATCTTCTATAGATAGATTATTTGTGCACAAAATACACCTAAAAGCACAACCATTGTTGGAGGAAACTAGGTGGAATAAGGATGTGCATTGATAATTAGATATTGCTTGTGTCGCTCTTAGGTACTTCAACATCCCTTCCAATGTAGCAAACACAATTATATTAGCTAGATTTGGTTAGTGAAATGATTGTGGTGGGAAAAGGCTACAAGGAATCTTCTCGTGCATATTTGAGTGGGAGGTTAGTTCACTTCTTTTATTTTCTTAAATGGTTTTAAGTTAGTTTTGAATTTTGATAACATATGCTGAATATTGATTTTGAGTGTAGGCTAAATTTATGTTCTTTTTATATATATGACAATTACTTATTTTTGTTGAATGTAAGTTATTTTTTTAATAAAAACTTGTGTACTTAATGTTAATTTTATTTCATACTTGGGTTGCTCATAAATGCAGTCTCTAGAGAAAAATAAGTGGAAAAACAAAAAACTACAATGGAAACAATTTGGCTACATCATTCTTTCAGATGAATGGATGGATGACGAAAATCACACCATCATTAATTTTTTGGTATCTTGCAAAAGTGACGTGTTTTTGAAATCCATGGATGCCTCTAACAAGGTGAAGAATACTGAAATTTTGGTTCTAATCTTAGAGGAAGTTGTAATAGAGGTGAGAATTGGTAATGTAATATAAATCATAATCCATAATATGATGACATGTGTGGCAGTGAGCAGGATTCTCAAAGACTATTATAGTACACAATTTTCATCCGTTGTGCAACACATCCTTAACCTTCTTTTGGAGGACGTAGGAGAACAACATTGGATGAGAGCTTTTGTAGAGGACGCAACAAAGATCACCAAATACATCTACAAACACCTTTGGATTCTTTGCTTGATGAGAGAACACACCTAAGCGAAGGAGTTTGTAAGAGTAGGAGTCACAAGGTTTGCAACAATTTTCTTAATGGTATAAAGTATTCTTACTTCTTCGAATTCTTTGAAGCGAATGTTTGTGAGTCAAGGATGGCTAGAATCAAGCTATTCGAAGAATTCTAATGGAGAAAGTGTCACATCTATGGTCTTAGACAACCAATTCTCACAAAGAAATCTAAAGATTGTGAAGGTAACTTGGAAACTTAAACTTGAATATTTAGTTTTTTGTATTCAAGTTTTTTCATTATTAATTTGTAACTTTAATGATTAATCTTTTTGTACTTCTCAATTGTAGGTGTTAGAATGCTTGGTTAGAGTTCTCTACTTAGTTAGCAGAGATCAAACCCCAATGAGATATCTCTACGAGGCCATAGATAGGGCCAATAAGGCTATTAGAAACTTTCACAAGGGGGACAACCTCAAATTTGACCATATATGGGATGAAACAATTAACAATTAGCCCCACCAACTCATATAGGGTACTTTCTCAACTCTAATTTTTGCTTCTCACCATCCTATCGGATCCCAATGGAGAGGTCATGGAGGCCCTCATTGAATGCATGCAGAGGATGATACTTGATGTTGAGTTGAGAGACCTCATTTATTCCAAGTTGGCATGTATGTGAATGCGATGGGCAAGCTATTCTCTTTAGACATGGTGGATAGAGGAAGAGACACTCAGATCCAAGGTATAATATTTAGAATTTTGGAGTCTTTCACCTTGCTTTCTAACTCTTTAACATTTTATTTTATTGATGCTTGGTGGCGAAAGTGAGGTGGAAATATCCCAAATTTGCAAACACTTTCCCTCTGAATATTATGCTAGCCTTGTAATTCATCCAATTGTGAGTGCAATTGGAGCTTGTTTGAGGCCATGCACACGAAGACGAGGAATAAGTTAGCACACAAACACCTCAATGACTTTATCTTTGTGTAATATAACTTTTAGTTGTGCACATGGAAGGTAGAGAAAACACCAGTTGGTCCACTTGATTTGGATGACATAAATCCTTATTGTGATTGGACATCACAGGAGCAACCTCAATCATTTACAAAGGATGAGATCTATGATTTGGAGAGTAAGGTTGTGGAGGAGGGTAGATTCACGGTGGGATTGGATGACATTGAGTAGGATGAGGAAGTTGAGGATGATGATGAGTGATTGCTAGAGCCAACACCATCTATATCCAAAATGGAGGCTAAGTCACAACCAATTGTGTAGAGGGAAGAGGCACAACCATAGTAGACTTTTTGGACTAGACCTCCTACTTGCATGTTTTACTAGAGTTGTTGGGAAGGGAAAGGGGAAGATGTAGGCTTATAGTTTTACAAAGATAATTTGCTATTATAATTTTCCTTGAGACTATCTGTACACTTGCTATCAACACTTTACATGGGGATGCCATTTTCTACCCCATTTGCATTGAAATGTATCTAGACTTGGCTTGTTTCTTTTGTTTATTCATTTATTGACTCATTAGATGCATCTCATCATTGAATTTTGAAAAAATGCTTTCTAATTAAATTAATTTTTTAAGTTGCCAATTTTTTTGTCAATACATTGTCGAGTCATCACTGATTTTTTGGGACCTTGGCGATATGTTGCTGAGCACAAGTTTTTCAACTATGATTTCTAGAAATGAAAGGGAAAATAGTCATGACCAATTGGTGAAATCCACAAGCTCATTATTTTGCTCACCTGCATAAGTCTAGGACTATAAATTAGATTTGGCATGCCAGTGTGTTGCATGTGCTTCTTGTATAGACTTGGTACGAACTTCAAATCCATATTAATGTGGAAGTTAGAACTAAGATAACATAGATCATTAGTGAAATAAATGCTATTAGTAGAAGTAAATGAATAACGAAATGACAAATCTTAAGAGAAGGTAGAGGAACAAAACATCACAAGGTAAATTAGAAGAATCCCAAGTTAGTTGTATGAATTCCTTCTTTAAAATTTACACACAAGACAAAGAAAAAATGTGAGGTTGTTGCTTGAGAGGTTTGCTGAAGTCAAACACTTGTTTTGGTGTTCCCACCTCTACAAACAATCGATATACAATATGATGATGAATAAGATTGATAATTGATAAAAAATGATACACGATAGAAAATGATAAGAGCGACAAAATGGTAAATCAAAATGGAAGTACGTGAGAGTGATATTCCTCCCCTTCAAAAGAATGAAGGTGAGAATGAGCTTGCGTGCACGAAGGAGATAATCAAAGTTGCAATACGATAAACTAGAAGTTGTCAATAATGGTGGCTTAAGACCTAAAGTAGTTTTAATCACTGGAATTATGGTGGGAGAGGTTCAAAATAATCAAGAGTAAGATGAAGAAAATTGAAGGAGTTTAAACATGGTTGGAGGATTCCCAACATTGGTGGGTGATGCAAGGAGGCATTACATGACTAGTATTACAAAGTGTAACATCTCAACAATTACCTATAGTTTCGTAGATTTGTGGGATGAGTGTATGTTGTGGAACGTGTCTTGAGCTAAACACTCCATGCAGTCAAGACCTTGTACAATGGAGATGACATGACAAGTAGGGTGACATGGTGGTTTAGGTAGATTTTTGATTTTCGGCCAAAGTAGAGGCATTATGCAATGAAGAAATTTATAGGGTGTAATTTAGGACATTACATTTTGTCCCTTCTTTAGCAAGCATAACATTAGTGGAATGCAAGATAAAGTAGAGAAATAAAGCTTATATGAAGATATGAAGGGAAGCAGAGTCTTTCATCTATCTAGAGTTGCCCCCCATGAAAAGACATGAATCCTTGCAAGGTTCAAACTATGTTGTGTACCGTTTGAAATTACATTGTTTCTTGGGACATTCCTTCTACATATTTAGAAAGATCTTCTTTGTGAGGATATTCACTCTTTCACGTGACATTGACTATCTTTTTACATCATTACCAAATCTCAATGCCCTTCTATGACGATGAACACCTTTTATATTGGATCATGTCCTTTGACATAAGAGAGTTTTCTTCTTTTTTATGTTGCCATAGGGCATCAATGGTAATATTGCCTTGAATACTATGTAAAACATGTTATATTGCTGCCATGTTCTTTGTTTTCTCAACAATGAAGATCACTGAAGTAAACATTAGTTCTTAGTCATTATGATAACAACAAGAAACATTATCAAAACATAGTTATCGACATATATCTCGTGGTGCTTTGGGCTCCCTCATGTAGCTTTGTTGGATGTTGCTGCATCACATCATTTGGTCATTGTCACGAGTTATATATCAGCCCAACTTTTATGTTTTTCTTGATCATTGTTGCTTTGTCAAAGATATATCATACTATTTTTCACATTTTAAATATAGCCCTATTACTTTTTCCTTTAAAACGTGCTCACTAGTACCAGTATATCATACTGCTTTTTCCTTTAGACCTCTGATCCCTTTGATGTAATTGCACTATTCCTTGAAAGTAAATATTTTCTTGTATCAAAAAAATCATTTTTACTAGTTTTCACATGTTGTTGGGCTTTACATTGATATTGTTTCCTTGAAAGTACGTCTTTTATCTTTATCATTGTAGTATCTTGATTATTGGTGCAAACTTATGCTCCTTATGATCTCACTACCCTTTCACATGGAATATTGTACCTTTACAATGACTACTCTTTCATGGATATGAAAACATATGGTTTCATCTGTTTAACCCCATTGAATTACAACAACTAATTCATGATCTATTTGACATATGTTCATGGGCATGAACTATACCTTTGTCAAGAAAACTCATGTGTACATTTTTGACTTTTTGAAATCTTCATTCATTATAAGACATATATAGGTTTCGCTAAGCATCTTTTGTCTTTAGTTATTTTTTATCAATAAAATTTGGAAATATATTGTTGATAAGAATTAACTCCCACTATCAAACCCTAGTCACTTATTTGTTGATATTAAAAATTGCATGTTTATATCTCATTAAATATCTTTTAATGTTCAATGGCTTCTTTTGGATGCATTATGGTAGCACCCTTGTTGTTAATCTTAACATTAATAATTTTCCTAGAATAACTTGCCAACATAAACACATGACTATCCTTGATATGATAAATTCTCTAAAATATTGAGCATTTATTACAATGTGTTAGAAATTATTAGAATAACTGGGTTGGGAGGTGGGGGCGGGTGGTGGGTGTTGAATTAGTTACTCAAGGTCCTTAAGTACCACTTGAACAATTAAAGAGAAATACTCACTGTTCTACTTGTCTGGTTGTTGTCTGGTCACTACTGTAAAACTGTCTTAAACATAACTTGCTTTGCATAGTGAAAACATAATTAAATGTAAAACATATAAAGCATTCAACGTAGATTTGACACTAGGATTTAATGTGGAAACCCAATTTGGGAAAAACCACAAACAACATGTCATTATTTTTAACTCTTTTGAAGTGAGCCCTGTTAGAAGCCAACCTTGTTAAAGGTTACAAAACACACTATTAAATGTGACCTTGTTAAAGGATTTAATCACCCTGTTAGAAGTGGCCTTGTCAATGGATTTTGATCATTCCATTTAGAATGTCACCTTTTTAAAGGATTTACATAGACTGCTAAGTCTTCAAATGACTATTAGGTCAACCTCTGTTAAAAGGATTCCAATACAAACTGTTTACAATGATTAGAAAGAAAAAAATAGGTTTTGATCTATGATTTTAACTCACTTTTGCAGGTTCAGATCATTGTTCAGTCCTTGTGTTGACTCACTGATAAGTCTTCCATTGTCATCTCTGATCTTGATTCTCTTGGAAACCCTTCAAGCAATCAACCTATTCTTTTCAACAACACTTAAACCTTCTGCTCAGATTCACTTATCAATATCAACATCATCTTTGCAAGGTTTCTCCTTTAGCTTCATGTTCACACACACTTGTGCATTTCTGATCCACCTATGTTTGTATACCTTTCAAATATGCATCACCTCACACCTTATATGCACATACATACACTCCCTCGATAATTTGTTCAGCTCTGTATCTCTTTAAATAGGCAATTTTGGCTTTACCATTTTTCATCACCACCATAGATCTTAGGGTTTATGATTAGGTTCAACTCTATTCAATGTATTTGTCCATCTTCTTGATCATCCTCTAGAAACTTCTCTAGAATCCATCTGTTAGGTCTTTACCTAATCCTTTCCTTGAATTTAATGATCCAAATCATCAATCTTATCTTCAACATGGTTTACATCTCCCAAGAAATCAACTATGTCGGCTTGATCTCACGATTTCCTTGAATTCAATCTCATATTGTCACTTGAAAATCTCTAAATTTTGACACTTGGTCATCACTGAATTACTTGGTCACTGTAAAGCTTTATAGTTTGGCATCAACTATCTTGCTCGATTGATGCTAATGCTCAGTCAACAATAAATCTTCTTGGCACTAATTGTAGCTCGGTTGACACTAGCATCATTGAGTCTTCCTTAGCTTTTTTCTCTTTTTCTTGGCTTGACTTAGCCTTCTTGACATAAAAATTCACTTTGCTTTATCAAAGTCCATCTGATCAAATGTTCATTATAATGGGCAACTTTGATACAACTGTAATGGGCACCTTGGAAATGCCAAGAACTAAATCGACTACTGAAAGAGATTGTAATGTTAATTACTCCAGCATCATCAAATACATAACAAACTGTTCAACTCGCTAATTACAACCAATCTGCTTGTGGCTAGAAATACGTCCAAGCTACATGTTAATGAGTTGATAGCAATGAATTCCGAAGGCCAAACCCCAAGGGAATGATGTCTAGAATGTCACAAGAGAGGATGAATGTCCTCTAATGGAAAGAATAGAACTGTACATCCAAGTTCCTATCAAATGCAATTCACCATCATCCAATACAATAATCCAATGCTAAACAATGAAGCTCCCACATCTATTTATACTTTTCCTTCTAGAAGGAATTAAAATATTAATTAATTGCATTTAGTAGAAGCTTCCCCCTTCCAATAATTAATTCACTCTCTAGAAACTCATCCCTTGCAACACCATAATTAATTGTGCTTCTAGAAAATTAAATCACTAGAGACTTGCCCCTTTCCAATAATTAATGCACTGTCTAGAAGCTTCTCCTTGCAATACAATAATTAATTAAATAAAAAGCCACCGTTTGCTTTTAATTTATTTAATGACTTTATAAGAAATTAATTTAATCAATTTCTTATTTCTCCACTTAGCCTTTGGAGAACGTAAAGGCTAAGAACTTCACTGAGTTGCTAAAAAGAAATGGGGACATTACAATCTGCCCTCCTTGAAATTGCTTGTCCTTAAGCAATCCAACGACACAATGAACTCCAACCTCCACCCGGATCCCAAATGAAGTAGTATGTGACATCCCTGTGGACATTAAACCAACTACAAATCAACATCATTAGGACCAACCACATGTCTTGCAGCCTAGCTCCCAAAACTTGTGCTGATGATGTAGAAGTTAGAATGTCACAAGAAGGAAACTCCGTAGAAGATCTATGAAACATCTTCTTCCCTATATCCACCCACATAATATATATTGGACTAGAATCCTGATCATCACCAACATGCATTGAAAAAGATGTAGCTACAGGTGAATCATATGCACTCATGCTAACTATATCAATAATAGGTCTAGCCAAATCAAAATAATGGACATAGGAACAATACTAACTATCACAATAGAAAATGGAACCGAATCTGTAGTTGATGAAAACTCATAATCATCAACATGTGCACCATCATTAGAAAACACATCAACAACTGCATGCATACTGCTAAACTCCTCGTTGGATGGTTCAACTAACACAGAAGTGGCTTCTGATATGACAATATCCTTGCATGCTCCTAATCCCACTATTGTTGCATCGCCATTCCTTGACAAAGCCTCAACTATAGACTCCTGACTCAGCACCAGGCTATGAATCAATAATACTAGAGCGTAAACCCACATCTACTGACTCTGCTGAAATACCCACATCACCAACATCATAGTTGGGTGGCTTTATACGTGTCTCGATCCCACTTTAGGAATCAACTACCTCCTGCACTAGAGCAACATACAAATCATCAATATTGATGCCCATATGTCTAGCCATAAGTTGCAACATCATATCCATTCACTTGTTCTGCTCCTATTGTATACCCTGCCCCTCCTCTAATGTACCCAATAACCGTCTGAACATCACATCCTGATCTGAACCAATATACATTTTGTCAAATACTTTTTCCTCTATTCGGCTGTCCCAAATTCCCTATAAGACCTCCATAGGATGGTAGGACTTATAGCTCTAATACCACTATAATGGGCACCTACCAGTTATAACTTCGTGAAACACTTTGCAAGCAAGCTCTAATACTACTATAATGGGCTTTGATACCACTGTAATGGACACCCTAGAAATGCCCAAGAACTGAACTGACTGTTGAAAGAGATTGTAATGTTAATTACTCCAGCATCATCAAATACATAACAAACTGTTCAACTCACTAATTACACCCAATCTGCTTGTGGCTGGAAATGCGTCCAAGTTGCCTATTAATGAGTTGATATCAATGAATACCAAAGACCAAACCCCAAAGGAATGACATCTAGAATGTCACAAGAGAGGATGAACATCCTCTAATGCTAAGAACATAATTGTACATCCAAGTTCCAATCAAATGCAATTCACCATCATCCGATACAATAATCTGATGCTAAACAATGAAGCTCCCACCTCTATTTATACTTTTCCTTCACCCTTCTAGAAGGAATAAAATATTAATTAATTGCATTTAGTAGAAGCTTTCCTCTTCCAATAATTAATTCACTTTCTAGAAACTCATCCCTTGCAATACAATAATTAATTGTGCTTCTAGAAAATTAAATTACTAGAGACTTCCCCCTTTCCAATAATTAATGCACTATCTAGAAGCTTCTCCTTGCAATACAATAATTAATTAAATTAATTCATTATAAAGTCACCTTTTACTTTTAATTTATTTAATGACTTTATAAGAAATTTAATTTAATCAATTTCTTATTTCTCCACTTAGCCTTTGGAGAACGTAAAGGCTAAGAACTTCACTGAGTTTGGGCAGTGGACTCATCTTGCACATCATTTTGTATATGTATATGTACCAACTCCTAACATGGTTGAAGCAACTCCTAACAAGGTTTAGGCTTCTACTAAGTCCTCTAACAAGGATCGAGACACTATACATATGTAATAGACTCCTAAAAAGGTCAATATCTTTAACCAAATACTTTGATTAGTGGATCATTTTGTGGGTACCATCCCCACCGGGCTTTTCCCTTGGCCAAGGTTTCCCTAGTTAACAAAATATGGTGTTATGAGTTCTCTTATTGCATGTTTATGTTTATTGTTTAGTATAATTAGTTTACTTTCATATGCAAGTTATAAGGCAATTAATAATATCTAGTTTTGGACTAAAGTTTGTAGAATATTGATTCATCTGCTCTCTTAGTATTTCCTATTTTTAATATCTTGACCATACACATTGCATCTTGGACCTTATGTTGATCATTGTTGTTACTCTTAATAACATTTCCATAAGTTTACTCTTGTTGAACTTTGATTTGTATTAGAGTTGTGTCTTAACTTCTTTGTAATAAATACAACATGGTTTCGCTTTTCTAGGAAAAGTTATGGCTATAACTACTTAATGAGACTTATAGAATCTCCTTGATTGATTATCTTTAAATAACCTTGTCAACATAAGATATCTTTGTACTCAAGATCATGAGTGTTGATTTGTCTATGATTCACACTTCTTTTCTATTGTTGTAGTTATTAAAATTTTCAAGCTAATAGGCTTGTCCTTGTAATAGCTCATATCTTTCCTTCTCTAAAAGTACTAAACCAAAAGGTTTTGTGCAATTAATAACACATCCCTTTGATGACCCTGTTTTCATTATGTTATATTTGTCACTAGTGATAACACTTATTCAATTCTATATGGTTACCAAGCTCATCACTCAGTCTATAGTTTATACTGAGCATTCAGTGGTTGCCAAGTAAGTTCATCAACTAAGTAGTTCATAACAAGCATTCCAAAAGCTACCAAGTGAAAGCAAACAGTGCGTAGTCCAGCAGTTACCACCGAGCTGTTAAGGGTCATCGAGCTTTGTAGTGTCTACTGAGTCATTAGTTTTTGTGATGAGAAGCCAGTGTCTACTGAGTGATGGAATGATAAGTGTTTATCGAGTGTATGCAAGGTAAACAAAGTGTTTAGTATCTACCGAGTAACACTATATTTATCGAGTCTCCAATGGTCACCAAGTTTCAAGCTACATTGTGTGATTAGTATGGACCAAGCCACTACTTCTATCGAGTGCATGGTGATGCCGAGTGATGCAATGGACACCGTGTATCAGAAGTTCACCAAGTCAGTTTATAGAACCCGAGTTTCTACTATTTGGCCGACTCAGTAATAATTTGTTTACTTGTGTTTTAGCCGACCTTGTATTTGTAAATATTAGAATGGTATGTATATGTAATGTATTGTATCATTTGCAAGATATGAATGAACATATGAGTATATGGATGCATAGATATGTAATGTTTTGTGAAGAGTGAATGTGAATCAACAATAGAGCAGAGTATTTAGCAAGGTCTACAAGGAGCCATAAACTTATATCAATCATAAAAGGTGATCCGTACTTCAAGGATCTAATCAACAATCAAGTTGTAAGTCAGATCTACTACTATTTCATCCTAATAGGTGAATTAGTTTTCTAAATCCTTTAGTAGGGTAGACTTAATAGTCTTTCTTTAAATCTCTTAATAGAGTGCATACTTCATGGTATGTTTGTAAAACCTCTAACAAGGTGGATCTAGTAGTCCAAATTGCTCTTAATAGGGAAAATCATTAGAAGTGATCAATGTAAGCCTTAACATGCCAACTTTATATTGTAGTAGTGAAGTTTTGTGGGTATCATCCCCACTCCAGTTTTACTTTCTATTTGGAAGGTTTCTAGGTCACCAAAATTTTGTGTTCATGTGTCATGAATGTTTATCTTTCAGTTTCTCATGTATGCAGTAGATTAGATGAATTAATGGTGAATGGATTATGTTGGTTAAGTGCTGAATTTATGAAATATTTTAAGGTTATTGGTTCAACCCTCCCCTCTCAGTAACCTAGCTAGTCTTGATTATTTCCAATAGACCCCTGCTCTTCTATCGAGCAAAATTGTTATTTTCAATTGCATCTTTATTGTTTACTAACACATTGGGCTCAATCCACATTTGATCATAAGTGTGTCCTTGTATCTGCACATGAAACAAATCATAAGTGTGTCCTTGTATCCGCACATGAAACAAGCTCACTAGATAAAGCATGTACCTTTGAATTTCCTTTACAATATAGAGATGCATATGCTGGATTCAATTCTGTGCCATATTTTTGCATCAACATTTTGAATCACACTCAATGATCCATCATCAAGATGTGAAGAGCTAGAGGAGAAAAATATGGATCACTGAGTGTGATTCGAAATGTCAACGAAAAATATGGCACACAATTGAATCCAAAATATGCATCTCTCTACTATGACTGATTGTGGAAAATTTTTCATTTTTTCCTTTACGATGTTTTCCATCTAATTTGATGTGCTTGTATAAGCAATTATGCATGTTTAGATGATTTGTGTACATAGGATTTTGACCTTTCATTGCTGTAAGCATTTTTTTATCACAACTACAGGTAGTTGATCATGAGGAAGCATTCTAAAGATGAAGCTAAAGACATTATGCATGTTGGTATTAGATGGGATTTGTCATTACACTAGGCCAATGATGGGTCTATTTTCTATGTTTACCTCTTATCTTTTATGCATAGTTCTTTACTTGCATCTAATTTTGACAGTTAAACCACAACTTGTGTGGGTCCTATACTTTCCTTTTACATATTAAAAAAATACTCAAATTTGTAAATTGTTGGTAAAAAAATTTTTCATTGCAAATGCTTCTTTAAAATTGATCATGTTTGCCCTAGGAGCAATGACAATCACACCAATAGTTGGATAGTTTGGAGCTTGATCATTGTCAAACTGATGCAGTACAAGGCAGGAGAATCCCCAAAGGAGATGTCCTAGCCCCTAGCAATATAACCCCGTAGCCAAACACAAAAATAAGAAACAATAATGCAAGATCTCATACCAAATTACAATTCCTAATTCATAGTTATATAACGGATTACATGCAATATGCCCGACTGTAAGGCCTTCTAGGTTAGGGCCAAATACAAATAGAAAATTACAAAATTAGTTCTACAAGATCCAACATGATCTAACTTACAACCAGTCTCACCTAGTACAGACACACAACTAGACAAGAATACCAAGATTGAATCCAGACTTGTACCCGCAGGTCAACCAAGAGATCCTCAAGTTCCTAAGCTGCAGCTCTAGCTTTGCTCTTCAAATTTGCATCTATCCTTTACTCCATAAAAACTCCATAATGAATAAAAGACTCCCCAAGACCCCTAATTATACTAATATAAGCCACAAGTCAGCCCATAACACAAATTAAATACAAGTTCATAAATTAAATGCCACAAGTCGGCCTGTAACAACAACTAAATGTCCAAAAATCGATATTCGAGTAAAATCATGATATCTCGTAGCTGTGATTGAATTAGAACTCATGCTTCGAACTATAGGTATAAATCTAGGTCCTCTACAACCCCTTAAATGTGAAAAGGATAAATCTCCAAGGAAAAGTGCGTATCCATCTTGAAAGTTACCCACAACAGACTGTCGCGAGGAACTGCCAGAAATTGATACTATAGGAGAATTTCCATATCTCCAAACCTATAAAGAGTTAGAAATTGCACACTTGACACAAGAAATTAATCTAGGCCCTCTTCAATCCATGAAGTGAAAAAAATTTCATCCATTAAGGATAACTAGTTACATGCTCTGCAATAGGCACCCAAAAAACTAGAAAAACTTAGTTCTAGCAGCAAGGTAAAAATAGTGCGAAACTTCAACTCAATACATCCTATCTCTATGAAATCATGAGGAAAGGTTTTCCAATGTTTTTCCAACACATTCCTAATCATGAAAACATAGCTTCACCAAAATCCAAGCTCGATGCTCCTCAACACCTGACCAAAATCCCCCCAAACATGCAAGATTGTAGGAAAGCCTAGGATGCTCCTGCATCACAAACTTCAACCTTCCTCTGCATTTGAGAGGTGAAACTCCCTCTTATGAATAGGGTATTTTTATTTATGAGTAATTTTCACTTGAAAGTATGAAAAGGGCACAAAATAAAATTGAAGACAATAGTTAAGATAAACTCCAAAAATGAATATACCTATACTTGTTAAGACTTATAATGCATAAATATTAAAAAGGGGTATTTTGAATACAATATAATGATGAAAAAATAAGAATATCAAACCTTGACATATGAAAAGATATTATATTCTTCAAAATTCACATCAAGCTACCAAGAGATGAATGTATCTCATCAAATCAATTACATAGAATGAAAAGACTACAGAACTCCACCATTACTAAAGATAATACAAACTTCACATACAAGAAGTAATAAATAATAATATATGGATACATTCAAGACATATGACTAAATGCATTCATCTTTATTCTTTTGAAAATACACAAGTTCAAAAGCATTTTTGTACATGGTGTAGGTCCAAAAGAAATTCTCCATAGTTCTCCTTTGTCAAAAAGTTCATGTCCTTTACATAAAAACAACCTTCTTTATATAGAATTTCATAGTAACTACTTAGGATAACTTCCTAACCACGTGATCTAACTAACCACTTATGATAACTATATATGTGCAATGTTAGTATGCTAATAGAAACCAAATTTAAATAAAGCTTCTACAAACTAAACAAAATTCATAAACTTCAAGATAGACTAAGATGAGCTCTCAATTGAGAATATGAGCCATTAATGGGCTCTCTCAATGAGAAGCTCTCTTGTTGAGTAGCTTTGTCTAAATAGATAGGATGTATGCTCAAGCTTTATGCTTCAAAAAGGGCTTCAAATGGAGTTGGAATTTGGGTGTGAGTGTATGGTTTTGATGTAAAATGGCTTCTTAAAATGGCATTATGACTTTACTTCATGGATTGTGATGTTTTGCAAAGGGGAAAGATCCAATTTATAGGCAAGAGGCTTGAGGGTTTGAGGGCTAAGATGCAAGGATGGGGAAAAGCTCATGGAGGGCTCAGATTGCATGAGAGGAGAGCACATGGATTGTGCTTCCTTACAGCCAATGAGGGAGTGACACATGTCACAGGGTGAGAGGATGGAGGAAAGGGGAAGGATGAGTCAACAAAGGAGGCTCAAGGGATAAAATCTTCATAAAGACCCTCATAATGGCTTGTAAGAGCAATAAAAGGGCTTTGGAAGAGTCATTTATGGCCTAGTGGGCTTCATAAAGTTTTATGGTTGGGATATTTTGAGGGAGATGAGAGGAATTTCGACTTGGGCTTGATTAGGAAGGTTTTAAGCTTGCTTAGGATTGTGCAAATGATTAGAAGATGGATTAGGATGGTTTAGGATTAGCTTAGGGATAGGCAAGTGGATGGCATTTAATGAGGGTGGGTGAAGGAGGAGATATTTGTTAACTTTGGCTTGGCTTACTAAGTTTTAACCCATGTTTAGGGAATGTGACAAGGTTAGGAGGGGATTAGGATTAGGTTTTAAAGATATCTTCTAGAAGATTCTAGACTTTGGATGAGGATAAAGACTTTCTAGAATAGTCTAGAACTTCCTAGGATGAGGATGAAGACTTTCTAGAAAAGTCTAGAACTTCTTAGGATGAGGATAAATTAGATTTTTAGGAAATAAATAAAGTTTTATTTATTTCAAGGGTTTGGGTTGAGGAGATATTTATTAAAACTTTTTTAATAAACATGAGGATTAATATTTAATCTTAATTAAATATTTTGAGTTGGGATTAGGGGTAGGAAATGATGGGATTAGACTTTAATCAAAATTAAAGAAGGATTAGAAGATTTTGGAAGAGGTTAGTGGTCTTAAGGAAATTGGCCAAGTTTTGGGCAAAAAATAATTTTTTTATTTATTTTGGGTTTTTTGGTCAATTTATTAATTAAATAATTAATAAATAAGGAAATAATGTTTAAATAAGATTTAAACATTTTTGGGAGGGATTCCTTAATTAAATGTTTTTAATTAAGATAAAGGGATTGAATGGCATAAAAATAAATAAATAAATTAATAAATGATGATGTCATTAGGAATTTTTCAGAAAAATAAAAATACTTTATTTTCTAAAAGTTTTTAGATGTCTACATTTTTCCCCTCTTTGATGTGATGCCGAAAGTGGCATGTCATCAAAGATAAGAAAATAAGATGCCCAAGGCTAGAGAAAAAGAGGAGAGAATGGACTGCAAGATGCCCCCTCAAGAAGGTGGCGGGGAGAGAAAGCGAGGCTCAACAACTTTTTGAAAAGTACAAGAATTCGAGATGAGCAAGAAGACTCAGATTGGCTTAAGAGAAGAGGTTTAGTTAGCTCAAACTCTCACTACGAGAGAATGATAAAGGGAGAATCAGAGGCACAAGAGGAAGCAAGCTTAAGATCTCAGGGATTACAGAGGATGAAGGAGCTGAGAGCTATAAAAGGAATCCAGGATGGAGAGATGGATGAGGGGACTATAATGCTGATGCAACACGATTTCAAAGAGTCAGATTGGCGAAAGATGGGTTTCAAAGATCCCTAGGACTAGGATTGTGGATCTCGAAAGATGAGGCTTGGTGGATCCCTAAAGCTAAAGTTGAGGAGTGATTCAAAGAGATACTGATGCATAAGATGGGGTAGGAGAGACGGATGCTGGATATGGATGGGGGATAATGGAGATGAAGGAAAACCATTGAAGCTTTTTTTTGAGCAAGGGGATGCTTCAAAGAGAAGTACCACCAGGTAGTTGAGCACTAGATTTTCTATAGGACTGTTGGTTAATTGCCAAGGTTACCAAGAACATCAAGGCCTTTTCACCAACTGTCCAGAGGACTGACAGACTAACTCAAAACAAACACGCAAGGATTTCTTCAGCATCACACATGAATCTCGAAAGAATCAGAGTGGAACCGACACTGGGTAACCCACAAGCAGAAAATAAAAACAAACAAAAGACCTGATTAAGACCTTACACCCAAATTGCCCCATTGGCAGTATACCATGATATGGAAGATCGTGGCAACTTTGAGGAGGGAACAAAAAGATTGTTTGGAAAAGATACTTCAAGACCCAAAAGGGAAGATTCCAAATCAGAAGGAAGCGAAAATCCAAAAGAGAATCGTTTTCCAATGAGATGGGTAGGACGAGGTACTAAAAGACCAAGATCAGACATTAGGAAAGCTATATCCTACAAGGATCTATCGGAGAGCACCTAAGCCGATGGATCTGGGTGAGTGATGCGTCTGGCAAGCTGAACTAAGAAGGATAACACTTTGGTGACAGGAGGTCTAGCTAAAGGATGCATTGGAATAGCTAACCAAGATGTGCGATGTGTACAAGATGCTGATCAAGGAGGAACTGACACAAAAGATGGATAACTAAAATGGTACTAAGCTAAAGAGGATGTACAAGCTGATGGGCCAAGATATTTACAAGCTGAAGCTGACCAAGATAGTTACAAGTAGGCAAAAAGATCAGGATGATAGAATAGCAGGATGGTTCGATGTTGTGCAAGATGCAAAAGCTAAGGGTGGGGTGATAGCGAAAGATATGGATTTGGCAGGATGCATCCAATGATGATGAGAGATTTTGTGACCAAGGATAGCTAGAGGAGCAGGATGAGATGGTTGGATAGGATGGTAGATAGCTAGGATTATGATGGATATAAAGAGATGACATTGGGTTTGCATGAGGATAGCCTAGAGCTAGATACCAATGACAAGGGAGGATGGACAAGACAAGATCTCCAAGGAATATAGTGCCCCCAATCATAAGATAACATGCGAAAGGAGGTCTTATGATGGATGTGATAGGATTAAAGCTAGGATGGAAAAAGCTAAAGGGGCTAGGGAGATGGATGATAGCTGGGATGGTTGGTTGAAGCTGCAGGAGATAAGTGGATGGTGTGAGATGGAAGATGGAGGGTGGAGGATAGGTGGATAGATTGGAAGATGGAGTTGGATGTCAAGAGATGACCAAAAGCATGAGGGTGATAGGCTAAGCTAGGGATGGCGGGATTACACATGACGCTTGTTTGCCAAATTTTCATCATGGTACTTGTCCAAGGTGCTTGAATTGCCAACTTTTCACCAGTGGATGCTTTATTTTTCTTTATTATTATTTTTGACTTTTTGACTTTGGACTTAGCTGGAATGATCTTGGCTTTTTATAGCTATTTTGGCTATTTTGGGATTTTTCACTGGCTGTTGGAATGTTCAATTTTGTTGCTAGCTGTTGGTACATCGGATGTGTGATTTATGCAATAGATTGGATTAGATGGGATTGATGGTAGGAGATGGAGGGATGAAAAGGTTGGAAAGGAGCATGAGATGGGGATGCTTGCAAGAGCAACATTGGCACATGTTGGGACGGGTGTGAAAAGAGCATATGGGGGATAGATGGTAGATGCGGGCGTGATGGAGGATTTGTGGAAGCGTACTTGGGGATATAGGCACCCAAGATGGAGTTAGGAGATGGGGGACATGAGTCACTGGATGGAGGATTAGCAATGGTGGATGCCATTATGCATTGGGTTTCAACTTTTTTCTTTGGGATCCACATGGTTTTGGATTTTCTTTTCATAGGCATTTGCATTATTTTGCATTCTTTGATTGGATTTTTCCTTTTTGGAGTATGTCTTTTAGAATAGACATATGATTGCCTAGGATGTGGATTTTTAGCTTTATGCATTTTGAAGTTGGCATTTACATTGCTATGGTAAGCTTTGGGAAGATGGTTAGGAGAAGCTTTGTGAGATGGAGAGGATATGGGAGAGTGTGTAGGGGGATGATGATGGATGATGTGCCTCGATATGTGCCTTTGTTGATCTTGCATAGGAATGGAGGGAATAGGATTTGAATGATGGGTGATAGGAGGATGGAGGATGGTAGATTTTGGGACATAGGGACCCAAAATGGATTTAGCGGATGAAGGGGGGATATGATAGGTTGTTTTAGGTTGCAAAGATGGTGGAGGGGGGGTGACATAAGATTTCTTGAAGGAGTGATGGGAGGCTGGCATGGGGGGTTTGGAAATAGGCTTGGTTTGGGGGTGTGGTGTACCAACACCTTTAGATGGTGAGCCTTTGGATACATATCCAAGACCATGAAATCCTAGATTTTTTTGTGCAATAATAGGCTTTCTAATTCCTTGCTCTTGTGGTCCTAAACCTTGACCTTGATAATGCCATCGATTAAGCATTTGAACTAGCTGAGGATACTTTTTGCTTGCAGAAAATGGTGGAAGTGGTTTATCAGATGTATTGCAATAGGGAGATACTATTCTTAATTCTTCTGCTGAGAGGAGGCCACTATGGATGAAGGTAAGTGAACCAAGAGGGTATATTATAGATGGTGAAATAGCTTGGATAGGTGCTAAGATGGAAGCATGGAGTGGAGGAGATGGTAGGATAGGATCTTGATTTAGCTGATGGGATAAAAAGATATCCTGCAGTAGAGGAGGTATGGCTTGAGGTTTTGGAGATGGAGGGGATAGTGACTGCACTATGGATGGAAGACATGGTACGATGATATCTTCATTTATGCTTTGGGGGATGTCAACATGCTTTTGGGCAGGATCTTGATAGGATTGGTTTGGAGTGGATGGTGCGATAGGAGGTGAAGGGATGGACTCTTCAAAGGTAGTGGATGGATAGATGGGAGATTCAGTAGTGGAGATGGGTGAGTAGAAGATGGATGCATAAGGGTCATTCTGGGAGATTTGGGAAATGCTTGGAGGTGATGTGGATAGGATTTGGAGGGTTTTGACAGATGGTGGGATTTTGATGCTTGCGGGAAGTGGAAGGATTTTAAGCAATTTGATGGATGGTATGGGGATGATAGCTATGGGAGATGGAGGTGATATTATAGATGGGGAAGCTTCATTACTGACTACTTCACATGGTTGGATTAGATGACACGGCTTATCAACTGCTGGAGGTGACTTTTCTTGTATTTCCTCTAGGAGATTCCTTGGAGACTTGTGTGTCGGAGGTGGAGGTGGATTGACAGGAATAGCTAGTGTGATGGGGGTGGAAGATTGGAAGCTTGGTTGATTGGGTGATGGAGGAGAAGCTGGGATATCAGATGACATGACTAGATAGTTTGGAAGAATGCATGGATTTTGTGGGATGCTTGGGGGAATGTTTCTAAGGCTTTCAATAGACCCGTCATAGTCAACAAGATTTTCATCATCATTGGAATAGGAGGTGGTGGGAGCAAGGACAATATGATCGAACACATCATGATAGGTTTGAGATTTCATGTTTTGATGATGAGTCGGATGGGGATGGGGTCTTGCATATGGATGAACACGGAAGAGCATGGTTGGATTTGGATTAAGTGCAGATTTTGGATTGGCTGATGAAGGATTTCCTAGGGAGATTCAAAGCTGTATGACAGACCGAAGGAGGATTGGCTGGAGATTTTTGGCTTTCCTGTGGATGGAAGACTTCAAGGGAATGCTGTCAAAAAGTGAGAGTTTTGCTTTCCTATGTGCTGGATTGGTGGAGATTGTGTCAACTTAAGGATAGACTAATGATCCTATGGGCATGACACGAGATTTACTACTTGTGGATCCCAACCTTTAGCTCGAGGTGATGAGGGATAACAAGTGACAAAGCTAGATTACCCTAGACAAAGCTCTGTCAAAGGGATAACCTTGGTGAGGCTGGTGGATTGGTCGGATTGATTGGATAGCAAATTCTAGCAAAATGAAAACAACTCTCTAAAGGCTTGGGTGTGATTTTGGATTGGGTTGCTAGCTGGCTGGGGGGGATGATTTGAAGAGACTTTGGATTTGGGATTGTTCTAAAGCAAGGAACTAGATAGATTCGGTTGCAGCGGGGGAGCTTAGATGATTTTTTGATGAGGCAGTGACTACGCTAAGTATGCCTTGAGCTGAGAGATTTTTGTTTTTTTGGGATTTTGACCAAAGTTGTCAAACATTCATTCGAAAGCTATGAACAAACAAGCAGACAAAATTTTGGAGCAAGCACGTCAAACACACCAACATCCTAGGAAGCTTTCTACAAGGATGAAATTTGTTATAGCTAGGGAGTCCTCGATATACGCAAGGTACGTGAGGCCCAATCCGTAGATGAAACCAAAAAGATGTCACACAGCTGAGAGGAGCGGTAACCACTTCTCCTCTTTCACTTCTCAAGGGTATAAAGTTCCTTGAGGCTTAGCCCGAGTGACAAAATCTTGATTCCAAGAGAGGTGTCTTTGGATTCACCTCCCGATTTTTATACTCTGCTAGAACGCTGGAGTTGAGGTCATCCCAAGGGGTGATGAAATCCCCAAGCAAGCCTCCTAAAAAGTGTAAAACAAGACCACATACATGATCTTGGGCTTCAAAAGACACGCGTTTATTCCAATTGATGATTTAGATTTTGTAAGCTATGATTGAAGACACTTGTGATTATGGCACACAATGTTCATTCCAATTTGATATCATCGTCAGCATAATGAAAGTCGAGAGATCGTCAACATCAGAAATGCGAGCGTCATTGAAACTGCGTCCAAACCATGCAATGTTCATTGATTGTTAGGCATTCAAGATTGAGTGTGAGTTTGTTTTAAGCCCAAAACAAAGATGTGTGAAACTCGATTGCCAAGCGCACGCTTGGAGGCCCTCTATGTCAAGATTTGTCCAATTTTTATGCCCAAATGAAGTGTGAGCGAGATTAATACGCATTCAAAGAATTTTCTAACTTAGAAAAATCACTAAAGACCCAAGTGAGTGGAGTTTGATCTTTGTGGAGCACTTAACACCCTCTTAGGTAGACCCATCCCCATAGATGGCGCTAAGATTGCAACCAATGGTTAAATTGATGGGTGATTAAAGAGGGTGAGTCCAACTACAAACTTACTCAAAGCGTCTTTATTAGTTTTTATAACTTAGAAGATTTCAAAAATGTGGATTCTTTTTATGTCCCAAAAGATGATTATTTGATCTATGGCATTCAAGATTGGATTTGTTGTTTTAATCATGCATTCATAAAAAAAACAAACTTGATTTTAATCCATGGCACTCAAGAGTGATTTTAGCAACATGCATTCAAGAAAAAGTGATTAAACATTCAAGTTTTTTCCTTTGAGCATTCAAGATTGAGATTTTGTGTGTTGTTTTAAGAACTTTGAAGTGCTTTGTTTTAACCTTAGATCATTCAAGATTGTTTTGGACTCAAAAGTGAAAATGACTCTTTGGACTTTGGTTTTCATTCAAGATTTTGTGTTCTAGTTTGCATATTTTAAGCCCAAAAATGATATTCCTAGATTATTTTGATGCATGAAAAACCTAAGAAACATTCAAGATTTTGCAACAAGACATTTGTTTGGAACAAATAACAAAGCTTTTAGGACAATTTTTGGCAACCATTTAGGACTCTTAGTTTTCATGAGATTTTTAAAAGAACTTTAAAGTATTTGCTAATGAGGTTCATTTTATCCTTGATTGATGCTTTGAGTTTGATTTAGATTTGAGTGTGCACTTAGTGTTGATTTTGAACCTTTTGAAATGGAAACTTGAAGTTCTTTTTAAATTCCCAAAAATGAAGTCTTCCTAACTTTGCATGAATGCATCTAAAACTTTGATGTTGCAAGGATGCAAATGATTGGATTGGTTTAGTTTCACTTGTTAAAAGATTTTTTCTTTTTTGCAAATTTTTAGTTTTTTAATGGATTTAAGTATGATTTGGGGGTTCATTTTAAGCACTAAAAAGAAGTGTGTATGATTTTGCTTCCTTAAAAAAAAAAATGGCCAAGATCTTCCACAAGAAGAAGAAGAAGAAGTAGATGGAATAAGAAGAATATAGACAAGCAGAGGAAGAAGAATTCCAAGTGCTTTGTCCACCTATAAGCTTGAAAAATTTGCAAATACTATGAGATAGACTATGAGTTCCTTTGTCTTCTTCATGCTCATGTGGACCTACAAAACCAATTTATACAATCCTACCAATCACAAAAACAAGCAAAATTAGCCAAAATTAGCAAATGACATAAAAAACTTGACTAAAAAAGCTCATGAAGATGACCCATGCGGGGTCCCACCGGGGGTGCCAAAATGTATATGAGCAATGTTAGTATGCTAATAGAAACCAAATTTAAATAAAGCTTCTACAAAATAAACAAAATTCATAAACTTCAAGATAGACTAAGATGAGCTCTCAATTGAAAATATGAGCCATTAATGGGCTCTCTCAATGAGAAGCTCTCTTGTTGAGTAGCTTTGTCTAAATAGATAGGATGTGTGCTCAAGCTTTATGCTTCAAAAAGGGCTTCAAATGGAGTTGAAATTTGGGTGTGAGTGTATGGTTTTGATGTAAAATGGATTCTTAAAATGACATTATGAATTTACTTCATGGATTGTGATGTTTTGCAAAGGGGAAAGATCCAATTTATAGGCAAGAGGCTTGAGGGTTTGAGGGCTAAGATGCAAGGATGGGAAAAAGCTCATGGAGGGCTCAGATTGCATGAGAGGAGAGCACATGGATTGTGCTTCCTTATAGCCAATGAGGGAGTGACACATGTCACAGGGTGAGAGGATGGAGGAAAGGGGAAGGATGAGTCAACAAAGGAGGCTCAAGGGATAAAATCTTCATAAAGACCCTCATAATGGCTTGTAAGAGCAATAAAAGGGCTTTGGAAGAGTCATTTATGGCCTAGTGGCTTCATAAAGTTTTATGGTTGGGATATTTTGAGGGAGATGAGAGGAATTTCGACTTGGGCTTGATTAGGAAGGTTTTAAGCTTGCTTAGGATTGTGCAAATGATTAGAGGATGGATTAGGATAGTTTAGGATTAGCTTAGGGATAGGCAAGTGGATGGCATTTAATGAGGGTGGGTGAAGGAGGAGATATTTGTTAACTTTGGCTTGGCTTACTAAGTTTTAACCCATGTTTAGGGAATGTGACAAGGTTAGGAGGGGATTAGGATTAGGTTTTAAAGACATCTTCTAGAAGAGTCTAGACTTTGGATGAGGATAAAGACTTTCTAGAATAGTCTAGAACTTCCTAGGATGAGGATGAAGACTTTCTAGAAGAGTCTAGAACTTCTTAGGATGAGGATAAATTAGATTTTTAGGAAATAAATAAAGTTTTATTTATTTCAAGGGTTTGGGTTGAGGAGATATTTATTAAAACTTTTTGAATAAACATGAAGATTAATATTTAATCTTAATTAAATATTTTGAGTTGGGATTAGGGGTAGGAAATGATGGGATTAGCCTTTAATCAAAATTAAAGAAGGATTAGAAGATTTTGGAAGAGGTTAGTGGTTTTAAGGAAATTGGCCAAGTTTTGGGCAAAAAATAAATTTATTTATTTATTTTGGGTTTTTTGGTCAATTTATTAATTAAATAATTAATAAATAAGGAAATAATGTTTAAATAAGATTTAAACATTTTTGGGAGGGATTCCTTAATTAAATATTTTTAATTAAGATAAAGGGATTGAATGGCATAAAAATAAATAAATAAATTAATAAATGATGATGTCATTAGGAATTTTTTAGAAAAATAAAAATACTTTATTTTCTAAAGGTTTTTAGGTGTCTACAATAACTATGTACCCAACAAATCACTAGGATTACTACCCATTTGATCATTTAGAGTAACTATCCATTTGCAAATAAATAAGTATTTAGCCGACTTTAACAAAATTTAATCCTAAAATCTAACTTTTCTTTGCAATGAGTGAAATAAATCGCTTTTTACAAAGTGATAAAAAAAAAACATTATTGATCTTTTTTAAAGTATTCCCATCTTCATCTACTTCTTTGCTTGTTGTCACTTCTCCACTCGAGCAAGTTTGAAGTGTCAATGACTAATTGTGCCACCTAGATGAACTTGATCAACTTACCCACATCTTTATCGGCTTGTTAATAAAATTTTGTAACACTATGAAAAGACAGATTTTTACTTACAAAAACTACTTGCATTTCACAACTATTTTCTGATATTACTTTCCACTCCATTATTTTTAGAGTGCTTTACTTAAACAAGTATTGTTTACTCATTTTGTAGTCGTCACTTAATTATTGGATTTATCACCTCTATTTCAAACCTTGACACCATACTATCTTCATGACCATAGTATCTTCATACAACCTTCCTTGATTTGGATATTTGATGAAAGTTCTTCTATCATGCTGAATGTTTGATTTTTCATGGTGCAAAATTTTCTAAAAAATATGTGTGAAAAAAATCATGTAGTCCTTTGTGTTTTGCAGATTAGGGTCTCACCTCTTATCATCTTTTGAAAATCTTATGTTTACCCTAATAGAGCCCTTATCATTTTGTTTGTTGAAATTTGCTAAATTCTCAAGGTTTGTCATCAACATAGTTCTCAAAATGTCCTAAGTGTGTTGAAACCCTAGGTTTGTTTGGAATTTTCGAAAGGGTTTTGAAAAATCTTGAGTTCTTTTGCCTTTACAATTTTACGATGTTCTTGTTTCCCGTAAGAGCGTTGTGTTTCCTTTTCTTTCTATTTGTTGCTACATTTTGTGATTCTTGCATAAGGGAATAGTGGAGAATTCGGCTTATGGGTATACGGTTGTGTATCACGTAATAGAAAAATGGTGAACTTTTGTGCTTTACGGCCTTATGTTCAACCTTAGAGTGAAGGCACATAAGAAAGTCTTCATACCTTTTTAAATTTTGTCTTACAGTTCTACAGTGATGAGTTAACTCGTATAAATGAAAGACTTTCATTGAGGTATTTCCAGCTATACGTTCTCATCTTTGGTGTATGAGCATAAGAGTTTTTAAAGTAGCTCTATTCATTGCTTTACGGGGGTACAAATAACAAGTTGAGTGGATGGGCGGAAAGGTGGATCAATTTGATTTACGCTCTTACGTTTTGGGCTTATGTCGTAAGAGTGTAAAGTCTTGTGATGGCGTAAAAGATGTCTCAAAGAAGTATTAAATGAGGTTTACGGTTCTACACACAAAGGAAGCTTGTAAGAGCATAACAATGTTTTAATTCTTCTACGTGCTTTCGCTGTTTTGGTTTGCAGACAACTGTGAGTGATGTCATAAAGAAGTATGTGTCATGTGGGACCTGATAGATTGCCACTTGGGCCCTGAAAAGAGTGAATCAGATTGTGACACGTCAAATGTGTCAGATGGGCCCAACCCACATGAAAGATAACTTCAATGATTCATTTTGCATGTGCTTAAATCAATGGTGGATATTCTTTTTGAAATATAATCTGGGTTGTTGATTTTCTAAAAGAGAATTTTCCCATTATGTTCTTAGGTTTGTGAGTATATCATGAATATGTAGAAGTGTTTCATGTTATTCATCATGGATACATGATGGGTTTTCTCGTGTGAACATAAGGAAGTTTTAAAGAAACAAGGTCACACGCTTAAGCGTATGGGTATATAAGATAAAATGAAAGGTGTGAAAGGAATGCTTTACATTGATACAAGATGTTGTGAAGCATAAATATGTAAGGATAAGTTGAGAGGGTTTGAGTTCTTACTGTTAGAGGGCCTCGTATGTGTTGGGACTAAAAATTGCATGATTCATTTTTAGTCACATCTCAATTTTTTTGAGAAAATAAGGCCTATAAATGCTTTGCGAAGCCTATGTACCCCGCTGTTGAGTTAGTGCAAAAATGGTGTTTAATGTTTCTAACACCCTCCATTTAGTGCGTCCAAGTGTTCCATGAAGTTCAATTGACATTTTGAGCCATTTGGCAAAGTCCTGTTTTGAGCAAATGTCAAATCTGCTTTTTTCACCAAAGTGTCAAACAACGATAGGAGGCCTTGTTTGCATCTGAATATCTTGCATCCAGAATTTTTTCATGACTCGCCACTTTGAGATTGTCTAATTTTTGTACCTAAGAACCTATGTTTCAGATTTCAAGTCGTTTCGAATCCGTTTGAATAGGTTTTGAATCCCTTAAAGCTGGTCAGTTACTATTTTGTGCATTTGTGTAATTGTGCAAAATTCTGGGAAGCTTTGTTTGATGTGCTATAATTTTGACCCAGTTGACCCAAATATTGAAATTCCTATTGCATTGCATTGCATTGTAGATGTCAGAGACTTGTTATGTTTCAAGTTTTAGCTTATGATGAATTTGTTTGATTAGTTTTCGAACATGATTCCAAATGGAATTTCTAACTTTTACTGGTGTCAGTATTTGCAGATTGATTAGTAGCCCTATTCATGATGTCATAAATTTAGATCTGTGATAGGTCAAGTCAAATGGATTGTACCCCTGTGTTGTTCATTGAAAATACTTTAAGTGTGTCAGTTTTTAAGTCACGACGAGTCCATTTACACACTTTTTCAGGTCAATTCCATTTCTAAAAATTACTTTTCAGTCAGCAAATCCAAGTAGCCTACTTTGAATGTTCACCATTTGCGCCCTATTATTTTTCATGAGCCCAAATATTAGATTCATAATGTCCTCATGACAGAGAACCAATGCCCCAATTTTCATCTTTCCAAGTGTCAATTTGCCCAGTTTTCCAGGCCAAATCCAAACCTAGTTTATGGTATTCTGACATGTTTTTGGGCAGGTGATTCTGAGAAGGCAACTTTGACGATCAATATCTTTTGACCTCAAATTCATCATGAGACAAGATTCGATAGGGTAGAAGTGTGCGGAAGAGAGAATCAATGTGCTAGTTTTCAGAGTTGCTTAGAGGTTTTGGTTAGTTTTTAAGGGCAGTCAATGGGCCTCCTGACGTGAAATTGACAGTTTGACAAGAAGTGATAAAATGAGTTTTAATTGAGGGTTCAATGATCGAACTTGATTTTTAAATTAGTCTAAGATGTTCTGAAGATCAGTTTGAAGGCTCAAGTGTCCGGGAGCAAAATTTTTTTTAGCCGGACCCACTTTGGGGCTCGACTATTTCTGTCAGATTGATAAGATGCCAGGGTCAAGAGGGAAATGGAAGTGAAGCTTTTGGAATCCAAATTTGAAAAGAAAAATGAACAAGAATGCAAACTTCCCATCCACGTCATGTTGCTGACAAGTGTACTCCTTACCCATAGTGTGGGACTTCAGCAAAAATTATGTTTATTTTTATATGTTTATTGATTAAAAAGCTAGTTTTTCTCAACAACAAGCGCAATTGAAGGTGTGAATGCAGTATCTATAGGGAAGTTTGTAAGCTTGTCTAAGCAAGCGTTGGTGTATTGTGATTCAACCAACTATGGATGTGAAGGAGGCTCTATGGATTATACATTTGAGTGGGTCATTAAAAATCAAGGCCATTGAGCGGTTGGAAATAGTTAACACAGGTGTCATTTCTTATTAAGTTTTATAAAACAAGCCAAGCCACTTGAAGACAACCACGTGGCAGGAAGAGAGAGATAATAAGCTCCATAAAAGAGATGCCTCCCCAATCTAGAGAACCCGTAGATAGGAGGTAATCCATAGAGTAGAACCGTGAGGTCAAAAAGGAAATCAACGACATATAATAGAGGAGAGAAGCTGCGAGCTAAAAAAGAGACCCAACCACTCAAGGAAAATTAAAGAACTAAGACAAAATAGGAGAAGACCATACAAAGTTTGGACACATAGTGGAGCTTGGACAAGATTTTCTTGAGCTATGGGGTTGTCGTTGGCTTGAAGGATCAATTGTGTGGACTTCAAAACTTAAAAGCCAATCTTGTGCCTAAATGGAATGTTAGTATGGAAAATATCCATAGAGAAATATTTACTGGAAATGATAGATCAATGCTTGTACATAATTAATAGTAATTGCTATGTCATTTAAAACGTGTTGAGCCAGGAAGGTAAGTGTAGCAACAAAAGGACCAGGTCACAGGGGAGATCATACGAATGAAGACCATGTCAAGGAGAAAAATGTTTGAAGCAAGAAAGCATGATAGTAAATAAATAGAAATCCACCAACGAGTAGAAAAACATGCATCATAAAAGGAGCTCCCATGTAGTAGGGAGAATGCAACGACCAAGGGAATGACTTTCTTTTTATGGTTTGAGAAGGGGCATTGAAATTGGTCAAGTCGTTGAAAGTCTTGAAACCATTGAACACACATCATACTGGAGGGAGCCGCCATTGAAAAGAAGAAGCAAAGAACAAGCAGGGGCATCTACAATAAGGAAGATGCCAAGCACAGGGAAAATTAAAAAAAACTAAGCCGACAGCCCAAGACAATGGTTGATGCCATGTCCATGCATAGAATAAAGTCATGTTTTTGACAGCAGAGGAAATTGGCCAAATGCCATGAAAAGGAAAAACCCCGTTCACAAGCAAGCATTCATAAGCCACACCCAAGCATAGAGATGACAGTGTTAAAAATGCAGACCATCAAAGGGGTAGCTTCCACACAAAAAGAAGAAGAGTAAATCCATGCATAAAAAGTAGTAGAGAGGTTGAAAGAACACTGTGCACGCACGCCAATATGCAAGAAACCACAGGCAAAGAGGAATAAGAGCACAAAATGCTTGCAATGTGAATGAAGAGCAATCTAACATTAACCCACGCCAATGTACAGAGAACCCGCAAATTCAAGATAGAGGGGCATTGAAATTGGCAGCATGTGTTGATAGAGAATAGGGCATCGTTGGTGAAGAAGAACTCACGCATGGAGGAAGCCGCAGGAGGCTTAGAAAGAACCCGTGGCACTAAGGATGCTCCAAAATTTTTAAGGAACGTAGTCCATGCCTTGTATAAAAGAGCAAGCTCCACCCACATTGAAGAATGGAGTTGGTTTTAAACATAGTGAAAAGGGAACATGTCATGAGGTTTATCCCATATTGCTCACAGGACAGATATTATATGTCCTTAAATACAAGAACAAGTAATATGATTTGTGTCCTAATAGACACGCCTTTTAAAGGAAACAGAGAAAGAGGTGGGCCCTTTGCATGCTGGATGTTGAAGCCTATTGTACGATGACACCAGCACAATTTTAGACAAAGATGTGAAAATGCTGATGTGGTAGGAAGTGCCCAAATCATGCCACGCATCTCAATCGAACGGTGCCCACTTCCTCGCAATATTAAGTTGTGCCCAAGTTAAATAAAGTGGGAAAGCACGATTGTGCCATGTGGCAGCGTGGGTCCCATTGGGTGATGAGTTGGCAAAGATCAGGAGCAGTTTATGAGGAAGCACAGGATCGTGATACGTGTCACGGTCCGATGAACGATGCATTCTCGCAAAAAGAAGATGCAGGTTGGTTAAAAAATGTAGGAAAGCAGGATTTCACCACGTGTCACTGGGCCCGGAGTAGATGGTGACGTGGCAGATGAAGCAGAGGTGGAAGAATCATGAACGAACACGTGGCAACTAGTCAAAGTCAGTTGACCACAAAATTGGAGGGATGGGTAAAATAAAATGATTTTAAATTTTCATTTTTAAAATTGTTTTTAAAAGGCGACTTACATTCTCATTTAGTTTTAAATCAAAAGGGGGCATCTTATAAAGTTTTAGCTTTAAAGCATTTTAAATTTTTCAAAATTTAAAATCAAATAAGAGTTGCAGACTTGAAGTTTCTAGCAAAGGAGGACGTTTTTCAAATCAAGATTCTGGGTGTTTTCGGAAAGCAAAGTATGCCTTATCATATACCACCAGAATCGTGAGAATCTAATTTTTTTGATTCTGGAGTCAGTTTCTGCACAGGAAGTAGCTAGTTCATGCTACAGGGGGATTTGTCTTAGGTATCTAAATTGCAACTGTATTAAGGTAATTAGAGTCCAGAACTGATTTTTAACATAGTAATCACCTGAATATGGTTAAAAGACAGTGAGAATTCAGTTTGGGTCGAAATCGGTTCATATTCATTCAGTAAAAACTGTGATTTCACTGGCATTTCATGAGGCAAATTAGATATTTTGATGACACACAGGTTTTCATCATTCAGGAAAGGATATTTGCAAATAAGTTACAAGAATGATGAAATAAAGATCAGATAAAAGGGGAGAGAGATTAGAGAGAGTCTTTTGATTGCAAAGGAGGAAGTTTCAAGTGGACACTTGTTGTCTTCAAAACAAATCTGGGAATTCTTTCTTGTCTATATCTTTCTTTCTCTGATACATTGTAGGGGTTCCAATTTTTGTTACGGAGAAACCATTGGTAGGCAATTTTCTCTGGGTAATACCAACAGGGTTCTAGTGCTTTACTGTGATAGCACATTCTTTAGAAAATTTCTCTTGTATGAACATCATTAAGGAGGTTAATACAGATAGTCCAAATCTATTAGGTGTTTTCCATGTTTTCATTTTCATGCATATGACTATATAAGTTTCAAGGAAATTAATACAAAGAGCAGCAAAATTTCATTAGTTTCATCTTGAATCTTTTCTCCTTTATCTGTGAGTTTCAGTGTTTTATGGCCTTTGAACAAAGAGCCTAGGTCATAGTTGTAGTCCCTTAAGGCTGTATGTTATTTCATTGTTGCTTATGACTCAAGAAGTTATGTAAATGCTTCAAGGAATTAACAGGGTTGCAAGTTTGCTGATGGGGATATCATGTAAGAATGAGATTCAGATTGAGCACAAATGTCTATTTACAAGTTGAATAGATAGATCGTATGTCTGAATATATGTATAAGTATCAAATATCCATATGTATGCATTAGATTCATGGATTTGCTCAATGAATTAGGCATTGATCAGCTACAGGATCATTAAGTCTTACTACTGCATATCTGAGGTTTTGTTGAATTCAACATTATAAATCAAACGTTCTTTCCATTTTATGTTGAAGGACCTAAATAGAATGCCCTCACTCAGCTTGTGAATATTCTAGATCTGCATTTAGCTACCGCAAATCTGTGTCATTTCATGAGTTACTAGGAGATATAAGGGTTTCATTTGCTTAATATATTCAGGGATATGTTTTGGCACTGGTATGGTATCATTTGAATCTCAGGTCCACCCGCCTAGGTTTAGTAGAGCCTGAGGTAGAAGAAGGGTCATGCCTTATAGTTGGCCCTGTGTCTGAAATGATATATTGATAATGGGAGTTAGCTGCCCCTAGATGTGTCATATTCTCATGGGGATAATTGAAAACCCTCCAGCATTTTCAAACACCAACATTATGGGCGTAGAAAAAATTTCAAATCCATGCTCAAAGGTGGTTAATGCTTCTATGCTTGAAGATTTTTGAAGTATTACTGGATAAGGGTAAAGGTCTAATAGTTGCATCTCTAAGGTTATGAAGGTTATAGGGTTTGGATTAAGCGTATAAGTAGAAGACCAAATTTTAAAAAGAACTCAGCTAAGGTGTCATGCCAGTTGGTTAAAAAGGACGAATCCTCCGTAGCCAAGTAAAACAAAAAGTAGAAAAGTACTTAAGAATAATATTACATGGTTGACATTCTTTTGCTGACATCCTACAAGAACAATATTAAAGGCTCATGCATGTAGAATTTATTAAAACTGGTAGATAGCATAAAGAAATCATAAAGTTTGGATTGAAGCTTTAAAATATTTGTCTCTTCCAAGAGCTTGTATCTTCTGTTATGAAGTTTTCAAAATATCCAGAGCTTTGCAAATTTCTACGCTAGTGTTGCAGAGTTTTGAAGGATATAATTTTAGACTATAATGGTAGACATGGATGTTGAGGAGATCCTTTTTGACGAGAGAGAAGAAGTAGAAGTGGAAGAAGATGAAGAAGATGTTGTGGAAGTAACTGCCAAAGGAAAAAAGAAAAAAGGGAAAGCCAAGGCTGAAAAGAAAACTAGGGTCAAGAAACGGAACAAATATGTAGAGGAATGGATAAAGATTCTCCCAGGGTCATCCGATACAGTTTTTGTTAATGACCATATATTCAAAGATCCTTACTTCTTGTGTAGAGATGCAGTTTTTGCCAACACTGATGGGTTTAATTTGTTTATGTATTTCTATCAAAACAGAACCCAAAATGTGCCCATATGTAACCCATGGAACTGGAATATGGCAAAATTAATATTCCCCAAAGTATTTCTTGATGAGGATTTGGTGAAGGCTCCAATAAATTCATATAATCCAGTCACCAAATCATTTCATAGACATAACGGGAGCATCTTGTGTACAATTGACATGAATTCTTTTATAGAAGCCTTTGGTTTGGAGGGGAAGATGGATGTGGACATAGACATTGAGGATCTACAGGGTAAATTTGGAAGGAATAAAACTCACTATTTGAATAATGTGATGCTACCTCATATTCCCTACAATGCTAAAAAGGTAGGGTAAATACCAAGGAAGGTAGGAGATCACTTGCCACTGAGTAGATTCAAGGGCTATTTTAAGAATATTGTGTATGGATTACACAAAGTCTTTGGAAGTGATGGTGCAGAGGATTGTGTATATGGTTCATTATTTTTGATGGCATGTGATATACAAGACCCTTTCCACAACATAGAGTATGACTATGTCGGGTTTATCATTGATAACATGCACCAGCAGATTATAAATGCCAAGAAAGGAGAGCTACGCAACTTCAAATTCCATCACTGCTCATTGTTCATGCATTTGATCTTGTACAAGAACATTGGCTATATCATTCCAGATTTCATTGATTAGACATCTGATGAAATTAGTGAGTTATTTGTTCAATTGTGGACTCATATTTGGGACAAAATTTTTCATTATGCAAATGCTATTGTATTTTTCTATCAATATAATGCTGTAATTATGAGAATGGTAGATCATACTTTTTTTAGGGCTCCCTCCATTTTGAAAACATTACTCAAACCTCTCTTTTTGGATGATAAAAAAAAACATGGATCATAATTGGGGTGGCATATTTTTGTTCAAAGAATGTACCCTAATGAGGGTTTATGCATGCCCTCAACCACCTCATATACTACCTAAGTATTTGCCTCCTAGGTTAGCCATTGTTGAATTCTTTTGGCAATTTTTATTGATGAACAAAGAAATGATCCCTCCTTGCCTACATGAACCTACATTTGTGTGTAGATGTTTTAAAGTAGAGGATTTTATGAGTGGAAAGAATGCTTTTGAGGAGCTCAATGGGTATGTAGGTCAGTATAAATTTTCCATTGGACCCTACAGAATGAATGACCTAGATAATTATGTGACAAATGAAGTCAAAGCCATTTGGGGTTATATTTTAGCTCCCAATAAGTCCATCCCTGTGGAAGACTTAATTGCAAACATAGTAGCCACAAGGGAGTCTGAGGAGTTGTTGAGAAAATATGGTGAAATTAGAAAGGTAGAGGATGCTTTGAAAAGAACCAACCCAGATTTCAAAGGTTTCTACATAGAGGTCCCATACCCCAAGAATTTGAAGAAAATGATAGAAAATTTTGGTTATATCATAGCTCAGATGCCAGAGGAACCTATAGGAGAGGAAGCAACAGTGAATCCAGAATCCCCTGAGCCAGATGTTCAACTAGAGGTTGATATTCTGGAGGAGGAACAACCCTCATCATCTACATGGGTAGCTAAAGGAAATAAGAGACAAAAAACTATGCACATCCCAGAGAGGGTGGTGAGCAAAGCTTTGCAAATTATACTAGGTAATGATCAACATTTTGCTGACATTACGAAAAATTATTTACATGAGAGGGCAATAGAGGTAGGTAGAACTTCTACTGATTTGCAAATTGTAGCTTCCAGGTTGGATGATAGACTTATCCAATCTGAGAAATTTATTGAAGATGATGATTTCATTAAATCACCAGAATTTAAAAGTTATATATATATATAAAGTTAAGGAGAATGAGCTCACATTGAGCCTTATGCTAGGACAAGATCCTGAGAAAAACAAAGAGCTAGTAGACAAACTGTTGGCATATGATCTAGGCAACGAGACAATGACCCCTGCAGAGGCCAGGGAGTTAGTACATAGAAGTGGCATGATTTTAGTACCATGGTGGGATATTGAAAGGGCCTTTGTACTTGACCAGATTAGAAGGCAAGACAAGGTGATCAGCTATGAGGCTTCTAGCAGTAATGGTTTGAAAAGAGGGTCGAGTTTTAATATAGATACTAAGACCGTAGCTGTCTGGAGAATTTCCCCTGATACTAACAAGCCAAGAATGATGAATGTGGAAGAAACAGCCCAAGGTAATATGATTACCTGGACATTAGATACTACCACAGGAAAGGAAGTCTCCAGCCTGATTAAACACTTTGCATTCATGAATGAAGCAAAGATGAAACAAATTGAGAATAGGCTTGTTGATGCCTACAATGAATGCTTGGATACTAGAAAGTTATATGAGGAAGAGCTTAAAACAAGCTATGTGCAAAAACAAAGGATAGAAGAGTTGCAGGGTAAGGTTTAGAGCCTAGAAGAGGAAATTGTATCTCTGAAAGACCAACTCAAAGTTGCAATAGAGGCAGAACCTACACAAAGTAGTGGGGAAGAAATCAAGCACACTGTTGAGGCGGAGATTCAAATGGAAGATATACCCATAGGGTTAATAGTTCAAGCACCAGTGATCAATGTGGAGGGCAAGATTCCTAAATCTGGCGGTGAACTAAAAAGAGGTGTAATGCAAGGCATGTTGGATCACAGGATACACATCTTGAAGAGAGTCTCTCAAGATGCATATAATGCATTCACCAATTTACAAATTGCTGAGCAGGTATGCAATGAGGAAGTAGCTTGGTTAGATCCAATTTTCCAACAGTGGGGGCCATATATGCAATTTTTTGATAGATTGATACCTCTATTTGCCAAAAAGCTAGACCTTCCTGATAAGGTCATTACAGTTAAAGAGGGTATGGATAGAGTAAAGGATTTTCTACAATTCTTTACAGGGAAATTAACAGCTATTCAGAATAAGATGAAAGTATTGGTTAATGGTTTTTATTCTTTGATCCTTTCTAATCTTAATTCGGACAATCAAATAAAAGATTGGAATGAATGGTCTAGCTCTTTCAACCATATTGTAAATTTTCCAGAAGTGGTATCAATTTTTGAAGGTGACATTGATGAGTTTTCTTTCAATGAACTCATTGATACTCTGTTTAAAGTTGAAACTGAAATGAATAGATTTATAATAGAGGGGAAGGCAATCACAGATGCCAAGTGGTAGAAGTTTGTTGGTGAATTAGTAACAATCAAAGCATGCAAATGTCCAACTAAAAGAGAAGTCATTGTTTGGGAGGCAATTGTAGAAATCAAGGCTTTACCAACAGGGGTTGGTTGAAGAAAAGGGCAAATTGAAGATTTGATGCTTCTGGCTGTCATGTTGTAATTGTTTCTGTTGTTCCTTTTGGTGTCGAGAATGCAAAGATTTTTTTTAAAAATGTTTTGTTACATCTTTGTATTCCCTTTTGTTAAGGCACCTATTAGTCACAATTTTCCTTTTGTTTGTTGCAACTCATGTCTATATAAATGAGTTTTCAAGGCATTGTGATAGGTCTGAGAATTTGTATAATTTTTGCTGTGTTCAAGAAAAGTATAGTCAGTCCATTTTTTGTGTAATGGTTTTAGAGTTTATTTGTAGATCTAGTACTTTTTGATGTTAATATATCATGACAGAATCAGTAAGGTATTCTGAGTTCACTTTTGAGTTTCTATTAGTCATTGTATTAGTCTTTTAAAAGGATAATACAAAAGAGTACTTACACTATATTTGTGTTATCTATTTTTGTCTCCATTTTACGAGTTTGTTTACTTTGAGATCAGTTAAATAAGGTTTAATTGATTGAATGCAATATGGACAGGCTATCTAATGGTTCTATTGTTGCTTTTAATTCAAGGAATTAAGGAAGTGCTTCAGTAAATCAATGGAGTTTATGAGTTTATAAAAGGAATATTTCATAAGAATGGAAATGGGTGATTACAATTGATAGATTCATCTACAAGTTATTTGAACTAGATCCCCTACTAATAGTTGACTCTCTGCCCAATGGATAAGGCACTGGTCATATAAATCAGAAGTAAATGAGAGTAAATTCTACCACTACATCTCCAATTTATATTCAAATCTAAATCAATCAAAATATTTTATCAAGTCTATAAGGGTGGTCATCATTTGTGTGTGGAAATTCATGAAGTATTGTTAGTTGTTGTAGTTCATGTTTGTTTTGCATATATCAGAGGAAATAGACCATATTTGCTACTCCTAGGGATTAAGGGTAAGAGTCAAGAAATTAATTCAATCCCTAAGGTAATCCCACCTTGGTTTTGCAGAGCAAGAAGTGTAGGAAGCATTGTGCTTCATGTTGTTGCCCAGAGATATAGTGTATTAGACTAATCATGAGTATTGGATACCTCTAGGTATAATACATTCTGTTGTCTATTGGTAATAATAATCACTGTTAAATTAGGAGCCAACACATGCTTTGATGACCCTCTGTATGCATTTTAAAGTTAACATATGGATGTAAATAAAGACAGTGTTGACGAAGTTATAGAATTGGCCTTCCAATTACACTTATTTCACAACCTCTCCAATGCATCCATTTTCAACAAATTTTCCATGAATTTCCTTTGAGGAGATCACAACACTTTCTGATTCACTATTATGATAAACAATTAACACATTTTTCTTCATTACTCTACAAATAATGGAGCGCCTACATAAATTGTTGCGTTCAACGAGGAGACATTTTTTTGAGGTCTTTTGAAAAGCAATGTGCTTTGACAAATCTTTACAATAAGGGAAAACTTTCACTTGGTGTATGAGGGCTATGAGCGTGGTGTCGAGGAACATGGTGCAAAACCATCATTTTCATTTTCTTTGAAGTTTTTAGAGAAAATGATTCATGGCATTTGCCTTTGATTCCACATTTTATGTGCATGCCTATGCATTCATTGTGCCTTGATGGTTGTTCACATCTGTAAATTGATCCACTCCTTCGAATTTCATTATTGTATTCATCAAGAGGATAATTCCACATTGTCTATGATCCACATTTAGCATGCATCTCAACACATTCATCTTGTGCAAAACTTTGCAATCATGCCATTCCATGAGATGGCTTCTTTTTGAGGAAATCTAAGATCATTGGGCAACATGAGACTATTTTTCTTCTGGATCACTGTATTGAATGTCATGTCCCCTTTTCAAATAAATAAAAAATAATAATCTTTGCTAAGGCAGGCAGGCCCAAGAAAGTGAAGTTTCAGAAAAAGGGGGTTAATCTTTGGAAACCGTTGGACTAATAAATGAAAATTATTATTAAAATATGTTTCATTAACCTCTCTTGGATGTGAGTTACAGTTATGCCCTCTTTTAAGGGGTTTGGAGGCATTTTGGGCAGAGGAGAGAACTTGATTTTTGCTCATTCTTTGTTATTCTTCAGAGGCTGCCAAACCTGTGGAGAAGGAGACCCAAGAACGGGAGTTTGCAGGTTTCCAGGGAGACCCAAGAATGGGAGTTTGTAGGTTTCCAGGAAGGCTAAGGATGGGAGTTTGAAGCCATTCCATGTGCATGCTCATACAGAGTTTGCCTTTGTGCTGAACAGTGCAGATTTGTGGGTTTTTGGGTGTGTTTTTTTGCATGAGTTTGGTGTTTTCAGTTGAGCATTTCATATCAGTTTTGGTTGCTGCTGTATTTCAGACTTTAAGCTGTTAAAATAGAGCTGAATATATGTATTGGGATGTGATTAAACTTCTGAGATAGTTTATTAATGTTTTTGTGGTGTTTTCGAGCATATTTTGTGCTATTTCAGGAGCCTGATGAGCATAGTTTTTGTCCTACATTTTTGAGCTGTTGTGTAAAGGCTATACGGATCTGGAAATGTCAATTTGTAGGCTTTTATTCTTCTGAAAGTTCTGTAAAAAATTTTATTTTCAGATTTATTAATAATTTGTGAAGTTGTGAAGCTTTTAGCACTATTTTCAGCATACCCGATTTGGGGTTTCTTGAGGAATTTGGTGGATCTTTGTGATATTAGTTGTTTGATCTTGAAAATCTGATTAGAGGTTGGAAATTTCATGTAAAATAAGAAAAGGGACATTTCAGTGGTATCAGAGCCATGATCTTGCCAGCCTGAGGGTTTGTAGAAGTTGCAGGTCAGTTTTGACAACTACCCAGATCTTGCATTTCAGTTTTTAGAACTACCCAAATCTTGCATGTCATAATTTATAGTTGCATGTTGCTTCTAATCAGCTGCATGTCAAAATTTATGGTTGCATGCTACTTCTAATCATTTTCATGTTAGTTTTTGGTGAATTTTGTGGTTGTAGAAGTTTACATGTGAATTTTGACAACTACCCAGATCTTGCATGTCAGTTTTGACAACTACCCAGATCTTGCATTTTTGACAACTACCCAGATCTTGCATGTCATAATTTGGTGGTTGCATGTTGCTTCTAATCAGTTGCATGTCAAAATCTATGGTTGCATGCTACTTCTAATCATTTTGATGTTAGTTCTTGGTGAATTTGGTGGTTGTAGAAGTTTGCATGTCAGTTTTGACAATTACCCAGATCTTGCATGTTAGTTTTGACAACTACCCAGATCTTGCATGTCAGTTTTGACAACTACCCAGATCTTGCATGTCATAATTTGGTGGTTGCATGTTGCTTCTAATTAGTTGCATGTCCAAATCTATGGTTGCATGCTACTTCTAATCATTTGCATGTTAGTTCTTGGTGTTTGAAGAAGTTATATCCTATTGGGGTTACACTCTACTTTATCCAGAATGGACAAGTATTGTACAGAGTCTCAGAGGACACGATCTTGGACAATTGATAGCCAGAGTCAAAACAGTAGAAAGGATGGTTATTTAGACATTCGAGATAAACTTATGAAAATAAGCCATGACATGTTTAAACAGTTGGTTGAGCACCACCGTATAATGAATGACATGTTATCTGACCCAGCTAAGGTGGATAAGTTGACTGGATTTCTATTTGGCAGATTTTCTCACAGGACAGATGACACAATTCCCAAGAACTTGCATGAGGAGTTTGAGAAACTAGCTGATAGCCAAGTAGAGGTCTCAGATTCTACTCTGCCACAGGAGGTGGTGGGAAAGGATATTACACAGATTGATAGTAACGGTCAACTTGATACTCAAATTGAGACAATTGTTTACAGGTTGTCAAAGGGTGATGCCACAGGTATTCAGGATGGTATAGTTACAACAGGCAGTGACTATAGTGTAGTGGGTTTAGATGATGATTATGAGGATGTTGTTGTGCAGGATGGTGAGATACCTGGTAGGGATGAGTAGACATTGATCATTCATGAATTTGCTGAGAAAGAGCACCAGGCACAGTTAGATGCTTCATCACATGAGGTTGAGGCTGGTAGTACTTCACATGATTTGTCCAGCCAGCTAAAGGTGAACAAAGATAGTATTGTGACTTCATTATCTCATCATGACAGGTATGTGGAGTTAGTTGGTATTGGTCATATTACTCAAGTGAGGAGTTTGCTTGAGTTACCAGTTGATTCTAGTTTACGGATATGGACTCAAGATTGTTATATTGGCGTTTGGGATTTAGTCGACTGGAGATCTTTAACACTTTTTGGTAGTAGTGTTTGTTTGGGTGCTATCATGGATTTGATTAGCAGATTACACTGTGTTGTCTTTTCCTGTGCCAGTATCTTATCCGATGTTGGTATTAGTTTTTATACACTGATGTTGGGCTTTGTTCATATATCCAGTCGACCATACTTGCTAGAATGTGTTGATGACATTTCATATTTGGCAGTGTGTATAGATGAGTCCCAGGATCATATTGGCATTGATGACATCCAAGAGGATGCAGTGGGCAGTTTTAAAGACTTAGTTTCCTTGGGTATAGAGGAGTTGGACAGCAATGCTAATATTTTTGATACTCTGTATGTTGATATGAGCTTTAGATTTGATTCACAGGATATGGATGGTAATACTCTAGAGACTAGTAACTTTGAGGATACTCCTTTAGAAAGTGCACCAGAGGAGGTTTGTAGGAGACAGTCAAGCCAATGCCATCATGTGTCTAATTAGTTGAGAGTTAGTGACCGAGACATTGCTATCACTTGCTAGCATTTCGATGCTGCTCGTCAGTTGTTAGCAGTTTATGGATGGGGTTCTCCTACTAGTGATGAGCAGGAAGGCAGTTATCTTTCCTTGACAGAGATCCACTCTTTATGGGAGGCTATTCGAATTTTGAGACAGAATTATATGCAGTTGTTAGCCGATAGAGATTATCTTATGGAGTGGGGCAGTACAGCATATGATGCATTGTTGGCCAAGGAAGATGAGGTGAGTGAGCTTACTGAGCAGCTTGAGGTGACTTCTGAGATTCTTGAGAGTACACGGTTGGCTTTCAAGGAGTCACAGTTTCATTTGGCTAAGGTGACCATGGAGTTAGAGCGACTATAGTCTTTACCTGATTCTATACAGTCACAAGCTGTGGTGTTTGGTGATCTGAGGATGTCCATGGACGAGATTATCAGAGACAGTGGAGATGGGGATGCATACATCTTTGATACTAACATTGGCATATCAGGTTCATTCCCACTAGAGTCAGGTTTAGTTGAGTTGGGTATTGTAGCAGATTATTGTATGCCTGATAAGGTGGTGGCCTCTAGTACTGAAGGCACGGAGACTAGAGATGTATCAAAGATCATGTGTGATGTTGGTGAGTCGGCAGTTGGCATGGTTCCTGCTAGTAATACTACTCCCTTGGTGATATCTTCGGAGGTAGTAGTTAGTTCCAACATGGTTAATGATCAATTGCAGTTAGTTTCATCTGGATTACAGTCTGAGCCACTGACTGAGATTGGTGCATTCTATCGGCATTACACTATGAGGTACACTCATCAATTTACCTTTGATGACCATGTTGATGAGATGATGATACAGAGATGTACTTTGGTTCCTAGTGCTTATCATCAGTTATGGGACAGTTTGATGCCTCAAGATGAGAGTTGTGATGGGCATGACATGGTGATAGGTTCTGCAGTTGACAGCTTGATAATATGTGACTTAGAGCAGGAGTTTGGGAATGATGCTTCAGTGGGTGTTGTTATTGATTCTACTCCTTTGGCTATGACATCTCCTGACTTAGCTAGTGATCAGTCACAGTGGGTTGTATCACTTGTTCATGGTGAGCTGTTGACTGAGGTTGGTTTTTTTAATCAACATTATATTGCAGGGTATGTACATCAGTTAGCATTTGATCCTTGTGTTGAGGAGTAGATGGCAGGAAAATTTGGTTTGGGTTCCAATTCTTGCTATTTATCTTGTGATGGCTTTTCACCATCTGGGGTGCATGGTAGTTATGGTTATGAGATAGTGGTCGGTGATCTACAGAGTTGTGTTGACTACAAGCTTTGTATAGTGTGTGGATTCTCCATACTTGGTATAGTTTCATTCGAGAGCATTCACCATTGTTGCAAAGTTGGATTGTACATTCCGTATAGGCCAGTGGAATGCATTGATGGTATTTACTGTGTTGGTAGTCCACTTTACTTGGGTTCTGATGTTCTAAGAGTTTGTGCCTCATGGGTTTTTGATTGTGGTAGTGGTGATTTTGGAGTTTGGTTGAGCTATAATTGTCAGTTTGATTATGGATTCCTCTTGGTCATATTGCAGAGGATATTGCAGGAGCCTGTGTTAATTGGTAGTAGTATAGTTCATGACTACATTTGGGATCCAGGTGGATTGATTGGTTTATTGTTCAGCCATTGCTTGAGGACAAGCAATGTTTGGGAGGGGAGGACTTGTCATGTCCCCTTTTCAAATAAATAAAAAATAATAATCTTTGCTAAGGCAGGCAGGCCCAAGAAAGTGAAGTTTCAGAAAAAGGGGGTTAATCTTTGGAAACCGTTGGACTAATAAATGAAAATTATTATTAAAATATGTTTCATTAACCTCTCTTGGACGTGAGTTACAGTTATGCCCTCTTTTAAGGGGTTTGGAGGCATTTTGAGCAGAGGAGAGAACTTGATTTTTGCTCATTCTTTGTTATTCTTCAGAGGCTGCCAAACCTGTGGAGAAGGAGACCCAAGAACGAGAGTTTGCAGGTTTCCAAGGAGACCCAAGAACGGGAGTTTGTAGGTTTCCAGGAAGGCTAAGGATGGGAGTTTGAAGCCATTCCATGTGCATGCTCATACAGAGTTTGCCTTTGTGCTGAACAGTGCAGATTTGTGGGTTTTTGGGTGTGTTTCTTGCATGAGTTTGGTGTTTTCAGTTGAGCATTTCATATCAGTTTTGGTTGCTGCTGTATTTCAGACTTTAAGCTATTAAAATAGAGCTGAATATATGTATTAGGACATGATTAAACTTCTGAGATAGTTTATTAGTGTTTTTGTGGTGTTTTCGGGCATATTTTGTGCTATTTCGGGAGCCCGATGAGCATAGTTTTTGTCCTACATTTTTGAGCTGTTGTGTAAAGGCTATACGGATCTGGAAATGTCAATTTGTAGGCTTTTATGCTGCTGAAATTTCTGTAAAAATTTCTATTTTCAGATTTATTAATAATTTGTGAAGTTGTGAAGATTTTAGCACTATTTTCAGCATACCCGATTTGGGGTTTCTTGAAGAATTTGGTGGATCTTTGTGATATTAGTTGTTTGATCTTGAAAATCTGATTAGAGGTTGGAAATTTCATGTAAAATCAGAAAAGGGACATTTCATTGAACATTCACACTGCCTATGATTCCACACTTGTAAGAGAATCTATTTGATAGAGGATTTCTTTAATGCCTACCACACACTTTTCCACCTACACACATAATCGTGCAAGGTTGTATCATTGGTAGAAATATGTGACCCACATTCATAGATGATCCATAGAGAGAGCAGCAAAAACATGGCTTATACGATTGGTGTCAGCATGAAGAATGGTATCAAAGGTTCTTGAATTCAATTTTACTCTCGTGAGTAGCTCCTGCCATTTTCTATGACTTTGCACACAAACATGTGTACAAATAATCATGGCTTAAACATCACACACTAAGGCTTGATTCCTAGGCTAAAAGTGTTAAATAGTTAAAGTTGACTTACTTTTTCTAAACTTAATTATTATTTATTTTGTGATGTTTAAAATAGCTCACAAATAATGCTAGTAAAGGCTATCAAATAGGCTTCGATGATCACAAATGATGATAGTTCCACACTTGTATGTGTGTCCATGCGGAATAGAATACCTAGTTTCATATTCATGTTTAATTGACATATACCGAGAAAACATGGTTACATAAACACCACATTTGGAATAATAGAAATTGGTGTATCAACAAGATCATCACCCTTGTTGAAAGTGTTGAAAATGATTGATAAATCATTATGGTATTTAGCCAACAATTCAGGTGTTCTTTCTATGACTCTACATTTATGCATGCACCTCAACTTGATAGGTTGTTCAAAGTTTGATAGCTAAAGAATTGTGTCTCACAAACTGGACTACCTTTTATGTTCAAACAGTTGCTTCATCTAATCTATTTTAGAGATGTGCCACTGTTGACTTGGTGGTCAGCACTTCCTTCGAATTTGTGACATGGCTTAACCGCCTCTCATAGATCTGGGTAAGTCTGGTGTTTTTGATGTTTGTTGATAGCTCAAGCTTTTGGCACAGTGGCAAACATACCAACAATTGGTATCAAAGCATTGGGTCACAAGTTCGAATCTCGAGAGGTCTCCTTCATTCCATCGGTGTGGAACCCTCAGTTGGTGCTGAGGGGGAGATTGTTGACTTGGTGGTCAGCACCTCTTTCAGGATTTGTGACATGGCTTAACTGCCTCTCGTAGATTTGGGATTCATGACATGGCTTAATTGCCTCTTGTAGATCTGGGATTCGTGACATGGCTTAACCGCCTCTGGTAGATCTGGGTAAGTCTGGTATTTGTGACGTTCATTGATAGCTCAAGCTCTTGGCACAACAACAAACATACCAACAATTCACCAATTAATCTATAGTTTAAAAGATCACAGTGCCCTTGCTTATTTGGATAGAGAGGTAGTTAAACTCAACAGTTATAATAACTACTTTAAGTTCTCAATTTTTTGATGAACTTAGAGAACTTAGCCAAATGACAGATTTCGTGGGATGGTGTTGCCTATTATATCAACTCGTTCATTGGCTTTCTTTGTGATCTCAAATGTCTCATGCATCTGTATCATGGAGAAAATAGGGAGAAGGCTACTTTCATACCACCTCTTGTATTTTTGGAAAGTTTCTAAAGACCTTTTCAATCAATACCATTTTCTTTGATTTTTGTTGACAATCCATTCCATGAGATGCATTTTTTTGAGATGACAAATCCTCTAAGCATTCCATCAAGTGGTGCTTCACTGTCTTTCTATTTGCTTCCATGCCTTTCAATGAATGTCACAAAAAATATAAGTTTCAGTTTCCTCCAAGACAATCTGAAAAATAATTCAATGCCTCAATATAATAATTAATTAGTTGAAGTAACTCAATTTTGTATGAAGAAAACCAACTTTTGAGGAATGAAGGCATTAACAAAACTATAAACTGGGCCAACTCTTCATTTCAAAGAATTATTCAACTTCAGAAAGTTGTCGATCTGCTTGAGTGTTGATTTCCCATTGGATCTTTGGTGGGGTTAGAAAACTTAGTAAAGACCTAATGAACTTTGGAAAAGTGGCAAGTTATATGAGAGTTTATAATATCTCATTTCCAATTTCTTTGTCAGTATTTTCAGATAAGTTATCAACCTTTTCACAACCTTTAAACGAAACAAGAGCTCTATTCGAGTAGGAGTCCTTGCCTATAGTGAAGAGCATTAGGGAAAAAAAAATGTTGGAATGTTGGATAAAAGGGAAAAGAGGAAGGATTATTGTAATATTGTTACCAAAATTCAAATGTACATTTTTATTAGTCAAACTCTTGAACCTATATAATCCATTAAATTTAAAAACACATAATTGAATACTAATATTTTAAATATATAAATTACTATATGATAGATTAATGATCTATTAAAATTTATAAACCACTTATCAAATATCTAAAATCCAAAACTAAGCTTATATTCTATTTCATTAAAAAATTATAAATCATTATCATTGAAAAATAATAATATAAAAAAATAGATAATTTCATATACTGTTATTTTATAATTTAATATTACAGTGACAATTTATAATTTTTTTAATAAAATATAATGTGTTGAAGCCATTTTTTGGCATCAAAAACTTACAATAAATGTACAATCGTGTGCCAACTAGAATAAATGTACAATAGCAGAGTGCCAACTCTCTTTTGATGGAGGACATTCTCCTTATGCTTCCTTATCTCCATTTGCTTTGCGTGTTTTTCTAAACCGTAAAGAAGCTTCTGGTAGCAGTCCAGATCAGAGTCAGTGGGATTGCAGTCGGATTTCTACAAAACGAGATGAGCAACATTTCTGCGGTGCTTCTTAGTCTGCATTTCGATGACTGTTTCGGAAAGAGCGTTTGAACGAGGAAAAGAGAACAGGGAAATGTCTCAATTTCATTTTAACATGGTTGCTAATAATAGAATCCACTTTGCACCTGACTGTTTGCAGAGTATTTTAATCATATGTTTAAAATTATTTTGAAAACATGTGCGGCCATGAACTTGATAAATGCGTCCCTCAATAATTTTGGCATCTACTGAATTCAGTTAATAAATATGGAGCCATGCCATGCAGTAAATGTAATGGAAGGGTATGACACGTTGGATAGTAGTTCCCCAAGAATATGGTGTCCTTCATGTTGGAGAAGTGCAGGGTTGGGTGGCATATTCATAGACTCACCATGTTTTTTGAGTGCTGAATAAACATATGCAACGTTTTTGGTTTTTTTGAAGTGAACACAATTAGGAAACTTTTTTTCTTGGGCGTTGACGATGGGTTAATAAGGACTTTCGGGTTTGTTCTGTACAATTTTTTTGGATGGCTGAAAAAATCTAGTGCCTTCATGACCATGCAGCAGGGGAAGCATTAAGAGAAGGTACATAAATGAATCAATGTCCACTACAGCTGAAAATCTGTCCGTAATACTTCAATTTGGTTTGATCAAATTAAAATGATTTGTTTTAGTACTTTTGATTGCCAATTGTTTGTGGGAGTAAATTTATGTTTGATTTTATTTTCTATTGAGTTGCTGATAATCAGAGCTTGACTTGGCTATGGAGAGGCCCTTTTAGGAGAACCCATAGTTCAGGGCAATAGATAACTCAAAGTGAAAAGCTCATTTGCTATTGCCTAAACCACTGGTCAAGAGTCCAGGAACCGGTGAATGCTCTTTGTTTCAAGAATGTTGGAGAAGATGCTTCAGGAATGCTCTGGAAGATTCTAGAGTTATACTTTTCTTGTTATTTTTTTTACTTTAAAATATAATTAAACGCGAGGAAAAATAGGTAGACCCAATCAAAAAATAGAAATTAACATATAGAAAAATATTTAAAAAATAAAACATCTTAAAACTTTAGGATATATGATTTATGAATTCTATAAATTAATTAGATAAGAAGCTATTGAAAACATTAGTTCCCCGCCTAAGACTAATAAAGCTTGCAATCTTTACAAAAAATGTCACCATATTCTTTCATTAATAACTTAGGATGTTGTTAATATTAAGTCATGAGTAGCTCAACAAAATTTTAGTCAATCATATTAATTCCATACTATTGGTTTAAATAGACCCTTCCATAATCCATCACTTCCTTGAAAAATTATAGAAATTTGCGGACTTTGGATAGATATTCATAATAAATTTGATGATCTTGAAGGATGAAAGATATGTCAACAAATTAGTAGATGATTTGAAGCAAAGATTTTGATTGAAAATGCACCACAACTAAGCTTGGAAGCTCTTATAAGGCACATGTATTTGATCAACTAGATAGTGAAAGTAATATGGAGCTCAGATTTTTGCTACTTGAAAATGGGACCAACACAAATATATGTATATTTTTTTGATGTAATACATTTGCAAATGAATGAAATGTTTTTTTTATCAAATTCAATTTCCTTTCAATACTTCACTTTTAACATTAATTTAGCTTAGCAAAATATTTAATAATGAAACTCAACGTAACCAAATGTGCACCTTGCTTAGTTGCAAAACTCTATCAACTCTACCTTTTTGAGTTGTAGATGAAAAATAGGTAATGTTTTTGGTAAACTCTTAGGGGTGTTTGCTTGCTAAACAAATTAGAGCTTTCCTTATGCAAATCCATTGGGCACAAATCTTCTTTCAACCTTAGAATAAAACCTTCTCAACTGAAAACTAAAACACACTTGGTAAAATTGAAACCATTATAACCTACAATAATTCTATTGAGGGAATAGATATGACTTTTAATAATGAGCTAATGTGGAAAAATGTATTCATAACTATGAATGATTCATACTTTCACATTCAAATTATATCGGGATATAGTAGAACTCACTCAAACAAAAAACTGCTTAACCTTAACTTGGAATGTTGTTGGAAATCGTTAGAATGACATGAAGGAGAATTTATGATGTAGTGTAGAAAATTATAATACAAGCATTATGTGATGGATACTTTCTCATATCATTGTGGTTGATTACAACAAGATTCTCCTTGTTACTCTTATCACACACTAAACATTTAAACATCTAACTAAAACTATCTAAAATTTTGTGCTCAACTGCACTTGGAGAAATAAAAAAATAAAATTCAAATAAACAAATCTACCATAAGATAATCAATCGATTATTTAAGTATCAGATACATCCATTTATAGATTGATTGAAATAGCTTCCTTTCCTCACCAACATAGGATGAGTTTCATGTATGAACAACTAAAATCAGATTGAGGATGTCTAGAAACTCAAGTTGTAGCATACATCTTGAAAATGATAAGTTAGATCACATACCTCTTGAATTTGATCAAAAGCAACATAATTTTTAAGTGCATATGTAGGTTATACCTATTATTCAATAACTATATCCTCACACTTAAGATTCATTCTAGAAAAATGCCTAATTGGGTCCTTGAGATGATAAATTCTAGATTCTTATTTCTATTTTTAACTCTATCAACTATTTCTTCAACTACCACACCATTCTCATTAGCTACAATTTGTTCTTGAGGAACAAGAGAGAGATTTACTGTTTAACCTACTTAATGGTGTTGATCACAAGCCTCTTCAAAGTCTATGGTTTGCTAATTTTATTTCTCTTCTTGAACCAAATCTTCATCCATATAAGATCCTTAGAATTCCTCCTGAGCAATTGTAGCTTTAGTCGGATTGACTCAATCTTATATACATTATTGTTATTAGTAATCATCATTTCCTATATATACTTATCCATGTTAATAATATATATTATTGTATAATACACACACACACACACACACACACACACACACACACACACACACACACACACATATTGTTAGACATATTATTATTGTTCATGTTAATATAATATTATTTAAATGATGATTACACCATAGATACATTTCTCTTCATGAGACGTGTCTCCTCCTCTCATATTTATATGAGATCCAAATTTGCATTTGGACATCATCAAGAACAATGGCTATGATTCTACATTTGCGGAAACAATCCTAGAATTTTACATCTTCACCTATATGCTGATAGTGCAATACCTTGTCAAATTTATTTCCATGTTCTTATTCATCACCACTTGGCATGTCTGTTAGTGTGTATATGCTTTCTTCATTATTATAATAGATAAAGGCATTTTAATAAATAATTCAACTTGAACCCAAGAATCAGTGTCCAATTCCTTCATATTGTTGTTCTTGATTTGTTTCATCTAAATGAAGGACTGATATCTAATTTTGGTATAAAAAATTCAAGATAATCCCAAAAAGATTCTTCCTCCGGATTTTCATTTTTGTTTGGGAGAGAATAGTTACTTACCTTGCTGCAACTTTTATTAGAAATCACAACATCAAGGTTCTAAGCCTCTTTTTTTTGTACTACAAGTGATAAGAGTATTTTTTGATTTTCATCCTCTTCTTCATTCACATAAAATGGAAGCTCTTCATTAGAATTAGAACTTTGAAAATTGCTAGCCTCCTTTATCTCTACAACCTCCTGTGGAAAATCTGATTTATAAATACCAACTCATTGTTAAGGGAGGGAATTTTTAAAACTTACAAAAATCAAATTGAAAAAACACCTCTTTGTTAGGATTAGAGAGACATAAATAACAATTACATACTAATATAACCAATATTAAAAAATAAAATAAGAAAGCACATAGAAGAGAACACAAGACACAAAGATTTAATGTGGTTCACCTAATCCCTAGGCTATGTCCACCAAATAACATGTCCAATATTCTGATTATCTAGTGATTCCAACTTGATTACAATATGCAATCCCTTGCAACTCAATACCACCAAAAGAAGCTACTAAATCATCATACATAATAAAATCTTCTAACCCTAAACCTGTTTACTTTAATGCAAATTTTCTCAGGGATTTTTTGGGGGTGGGTTTTTTCCTAAAAGGGTTTCCAATGTAAGTTTGGTGTTTCATTGTGTATCTTAATGTGCTTTCTATTTTTTATGCTCTTGTTTTCTTGCACATATCAATGTCATAAAGTTGATCCATTCTTTATTATTTCCCTTGTAAATTGGCATTAGGAAAGTGTTTCCGCATGTAGCTTTCCTTACAAGTGCTATTAGAGCTAGACCAAATTTTCTTATCCTTTGTTGGTTAAGGTTGGTTGTTTGTACCAATTTGGTTCCAATGGGATTTTTTGCAAAGTGTTCATCTGGAAATTGAGATGGTAGGTACATGGAGAATAGACATTGAAAAGTTCCATGGCACAAACTTTGAGTTGTCAAAACTTAAAGTTGAAGATATATTGGTTGACACAGATATGTGGATCACTATGTCTAGAAAAAAGCCTTTAGGGATGAAGAAGGAAGATTGAGATCTGGCAGATCAAAATGATAGAGGATTAACAAGGTTGAACTTTGCATATTCTATTATGTTGAAATTTCATGAAGATAAAATTGTATGTTCTTTGTGGAAGAAGTTGGGAGATATTTATCAAGGAAGACCCTTGGTAACCAAGCTCTTCTTGAGAAACAAGTTGTACTCTCTGAATATGGATCAAGGAATGACTATGGAGGATCATATAAACATGTTCACTATGCTGATTGCATAATTAGCATCTATTAGTGAATAAGAGCATTGTGTGTTATTGTTGTGCTCATTGCTTGATTCAAGGGATCACCTTGTGATAGCTATTAGAAGTACTACCACCCAGTTTAAAATGGATGAAGTAGTTGTTGCACTTTTGTTGGAGGAGATGCATAGGAAATATTTTGAGGTGGCTAAAGAGGCTATCACCAAATGCGATAGATCAAAGGAAAAAAGAAGAAGGATGTAAAGTATGAGTATTCTAAACTTTTTTAAAAAGTGAAATGATTGAATTGTAGGCAGACTGGTCATATCTAAAAGGATTACAAACAAAAGAAGAAGAAGAAGAAGAACTAAAGATTTCTTTGGATTCAAAGTCTTCTTAGAGTGATGATGAAGATGCTAGAAATTCTTCTTGGATAATTGGTCATCTCATGATGACTGGTTAGATTACTTCAATCTTCATGTGGAAGATATTTGTCATGATGCCATGTGTGACCCGACACCAAAATTTAATGGGAATTGTTGGAAGTGATGTAAGTTCTTTTGATTGATCTTCTTTAGTATTCCAGGTGTCATAAATCCCAATAAGGATATTTTCACATTTGTTGAATTATTTCTTGGAAATGTTTATCTTTGTGTAATTGAAGATGTTGACACCTAGAGGGCTCAATAGGATCTTTGATAGAAGTGTGAATTATATTTTCATTTTTCATGTTATGGTATGTTCAAATTGAGCTTTTTATCTCTGTAGTTGAGATGTTTTTATATCATATTGTCATGTTTATGTTCTTGAGGCCATGGTTGGAACTTTGCCATTGATCTTGTTTTGGTTTCTTTGTATTAGTATACTGCTCACTTTCTGAATACTTTGGGATATTGCTATGTTGCAATTGGAGTTGGCATGGATTGATCAATTGTATGTTCTCATGGATACTTAGATACATTGGTGATGTTGTTTTCTCTTGTGATTAGAGATGTGTTCGTTAGAATGATCAATGGTTTCAGCAGAAAGTCTGAGAGGTATTCACTTGATACAAACTTAAGACATAGAACATGGTTGATGTATTGTTGATGTTCATGATACTACAAGTTTGTTGTTGTATTTCTATGTGATGTTGAATGGATCCATAGCAGACTAACATTACCTATGTAGTAGGAGCTTTCTTCTGCATATGTCATAGATATTACTTTTAGACATGAGGTTGTATGTTATAGGTTGTATATGTTGTTGCTTTTGAATTCACATTGTATACCTTGAAGGTATAAAAATGAACACAATTAAGTTTGAATGGCATACATGGTCATGTTAAGTAACTCTATGGATATGAGTCCATACTTCTCCAAGTGGGAGATTGTTAAGTGAATAAGTGGAGGGAGTCCACAGAATGGTGCAAATGAGCCTCAGTGTATGGTGAGTCCATTGTATAGTGGAGGCGAGTCTCACTATATAGCGAGTCCATCTACAATGGAGGAAAATACTTTGGAGACCCATACTAGTTGTGTATGGTGAAAGATATTCTTGAGGTGTATGGTCATGTTGCCTATCTAGTGAAAGTGGAGTACAAGTGGGTTCTATAATATGATTACTAAGTGGAGTGTGGGTTACACAACATAAAGTCCAATGGATGGTGATGATAGGTACAAGTATGACAAAAAAAATGGTAAAATTGGTACAAGGATGGTATGGTGCCAATGCTAGGGCCAAGTACAATGTGAAGTATGTCCCCATGGAGCAGTGTCTATCACATAATGGGGTAAGTGCATCAAGTTGTGGTGCCAAAAGGGGGGTATAAGAGCACACCTTTTTTCTGAAATCAACAATTTTTGAACTTCAACAAGAATTTGAGGATAGTTACGCTCAAAATTTTAAGATATGACAAAAACAAAAGTAGTAGTCCTTTGAATCTAGTTTCTAAAATACTATTTTTTTTTCAAAATGGTTTAGTTTTAGGTCCTCAAAAAGGGGGGCCACAAAAAGTGGTATTGTTTATTCCAAAAAAAACATAACATAGTACAAAGTGTGGCCCTCCTAAAATTGTAATTTTTTTTTTGAAATTCTTTAATTGCTCCAGTCAAAAGTTACTTAAGACTATGTAGTTTATCCCAAAATTTTTAGGTAATTTTATAATCTGTATTTTTTTAAATGAATTTTTTAACTATACACATCCCAAAAATGTGAAATATCTTTTTGCTCCCCCTAGAAATGATTGAAAATAAATCTAAAATCAAAACTTCTTTTTTTCAAAGTGTGTAGAATGGAGTCTAATTTCTAAAAAATTAAGTTGTTGCAAAATTTGATGAATGAGCTAAAATCTACAGCCCAATTAGTCATGTTGGTTTTTGACAAAAAATGGACATACATTCAAAATAAATTATAGATAAAAGGCTTGAAATATTTCAAATAAAAAATAATTATATGCTTATATAGCTAACATAGAGACCTACAATTTCATGTAACTTGATCTTATCGATGCTCAACCACGAGGAATCTTGAAGGAGAGCACACAAGAAAATTAATCATTTTTTATATGTTTGCAGCAAAACACATCTCAAACTAGTTTATAGACTCCAAACCTTTGGGTTGGATCCCCAAGGAAAAACCAAGCCTTAAGCTTGGTATAATGCAAAGGTTTGAATAGCGTGCATGCACTATTTAAATCTTTTTAAATTTAGGTCTTAATAGCGCATGCGTGTTTTAGTGACACACACTATTGAGACCTAAATAGTGCATAGAGAGGGAAGAAGAGAGGTAGAGCAAGAGAGAGAGAGATGGGGGATGATGGGTCTGTGTGTGAGAGAGAGAAAAAGTAGGGGATGGGCTAGGGGAGAGAGAGAAAGTGAGAGAGAGTAGGGGCAGTGGAGAGAGTATGAGATGGGAAAGAGAGGAAGTATGAGAGAGTAGGGGTGGAAAAGAGAGAGTACTAGATGGGAGAGAGAGATTGAGAGTAGGGGATGGGAGAGAGAGGAAGTGAGAGAGAGAGAGTAGGGGTGGCAGAGAGAGTATGGGATGGAAGAGAGAGATTAAGAGTAGGGGATGGCAGAGCGAGAGTAGGAAGTGGGAGAGGGAGTGGGAGAGGGAGAGAGAGGGGGATGGGAGTGTGTAAGAGAGAGTAGGGGATGGGAGAGAGTGTGAGAGTGAGAGAGAGAGAGAGTAGGGGTGGAAGGGAGAGTAGGGGATGGGAGAGAGAGTAGAGAGGGAGAGAGTGAGAGAGAGAGAGACAATAGGCGGTGCGAGAGGCAGTGGGAGAGTGAGAGAGAGGGGGGGATGAGAGTGTGTGTGAGAGATCTAGAGAGTAGGGGATGGGAGAGGAGAGAGAGAGGAGGATGGGAGTGTGTGGGTGTGTGAAAGAGAGAGAGTAGGGGATGGGAGAGGGGAGAGAGAGAGTAGGGGATGGGGGGGAGAGAGTAGGTGATGGGAAAGGGAGTAGGAGAGGGAGAGAGAGAGGGGGAATGGGAATGTGTGTAAGAGAGAGAGTAGGGGATGTGAGAGAGTAGAGGGTGGTAGAGAGAGAGAGAGTATGAGATGGGAGAGAGAGAGTGAGAGTAGGGGATGGGAGAGAGTGTGAGAGAGAGTAGGGGATGGGAGAAAGAGAGTGAGAGTAGGGGATGGGAGAGAGATATTAGAGAGGGAGAGAGAGATAGTAGGCAGTGGGAGAGGGAGTGGGTGAGGGAGAGAGAGGGGGGATGGGAGTGTGTGTCTATGAAAGAGAGAGTAGCCCAAGAGAGAGAGAGTAGGCAGTGGGAGAGGGAGTAGGAGAGGGAGAGAGAGAGAGAGTAAGGGATGGGAGAGGAGAGAGAGAAAGAGAGAGTAGGATATGGGAGAGGAGAGAGAGAGAGTGAGAGAGAGTAGGGGATGAGAGACCTGAGAGAGAGTGAGAGAGAGTAGGGGATGCGAGTGAGAGTGAGAGAGAAAGTAGGCGGTGGGAGAGGGAGTGGAGAGGGAGAGTGAGAGAGAGAGGAAGATAAGAGTGTGTGAGTGAGAGAAAGAGTAGGGGATGGGAGAGGGGGGAGAGAGAGAGTAGCCTATGAGAGAGAGAGAGAGTAGGGGATGGGAGAGAGAGAGTAGGTAGTGGGAGAGGGAGTAGGAGAGGGAGAGCAAGAGAGAATAGGGGATGGGAGAGGAGAGAGAGTGAGAGAGAGTAAGAGATGGGAGAGGAGAGAGAGAGTGAGAGAGAGTAGGGGATGGGAGACCTGAGAGAGAGTGGGAGAGAGAGTAGTTAGTGGGAGAGGAAGTAGGAGAGGGAGAGTGAGAGAGAGTAGGGGATGGGAGAGAAAGTAGGTAGTGGGAGAGGGAGAGAGAGAGAGAAGGGATGTGAGTGCGTGAGAGAGTAGGGGATGAGAGAGGAGAGAGGGTGAGAGAGTAGGGGATGGGAGAGAGAGAGTAGGCAGTGGGAGAGGGAGAGAGAGAGGGGGGATGAGAGTGTGAGAGAGAGTAGGGGATGGGAGAGGAGAGAGGGTGAGAGAGAGTAGGGGATGGGAGAGAGAGAGTAGGCGGTGGGAGAGGGAGAGCGAGAGAGAGAGAGAGTAGGGGATGGGAGAGGGGAGAGAGAGAAAGAGAGTAGGTGGTAGGAGAGAGAGGGGGGATGAGAGTGTGTGAGATAGAGAGAGTAGGGGATGGGAGAGGAGAGAGGGTGAGAGAGAGTAGGCGACGAGAGAGGGAAAGTGAGAAAGAGTAGGAGATGGAAGAGGAGAGAGAGCAAGAGAGATAGTAGGGGATGGGAGAGGAGAAAGAGAGCGAGAGAGAGTAGGATATGGGAGAGGATAGAGAGTGAGAGAGTAGGGGATGGGAGAGAGAGAGTAAGAGAGTAGGCGATGGGAGAGGGAGTAGGAGAGGGAGAGTGAGAGAGAGTAGGGGATGGGAGAGGAGAGAGAGAGTAGGGGATGGGAGAGGAGAGAGAGAGTAGGGAGAGAGAGTGTAGGGGATGTGGGATGGTGGGATAGGGAGAGATGTATTTTCACATAGTGCGTACGTGCTATAGTGCATACACATTATGTGAAATTACCAAAAAATGGTCACAAAGCAAGTTTGGGTCCCTTTTGATCCATATTCTGCTTTTTGTCTGTTGTGCATTCTGTTGTTCTGACAGAAAATGCAAGTTTCAAGCTATTGGAAGTTAGCAAACACTATTTGAAGACTTTTTGAAGCTAGCAGACACCAAATTCAATCATTGGATATACTATTTGAAGGCTTTTTGAATATTCTTTCTATAGAAAAGGTTGGTGCAGTCCTTTTTAAATATTCTTTGTTGATATATAGAGACAAATTTGATTATCATTTGACATGTTGTTTAATATATAGTGAATTCATTGAAATTTTTATGTTTGAATGAATTGTTATTTGGAAATGGTTAGAAATTTTGCAAGTTGTTTGATATATATTGTGTATTCATTAAAACAATTGTAATTTTTATATGTATTTGAATGATTTATAATTTACAAATTGTAAGTAATTCAGATGTTTGAATGATTTGACATGTAGAAATCATTATCATGCCGAGGAAGAAACCAAAAACTCAAACAAATGAGGAGAGGGAGAGAGATTTGGCAATTAAAAGAGATAAAATGAAACTACTAGGTGAACAAAAAAAATTGCAAAGAAATAATGAAGAATTGACTTTCGAAGAGGAACAAGAATCACCGATACAAAGAAACAAAGAAGAAGAATTGGAAAGACAAAGAGAATGATTGAGATTGTTATGCTCAAGAAGACGATTGAATTGTGAAGCTACACCATCTTCAAATGTTAGAGTCATATCATCCTCTCATGTTGAAGACATGCTAATTTGTAGATTCGACGATGTACACACTCTATCATGTCATGTTGAAGGCACAACATCAACATATCAAGTAGGTGATATTCCATATTTGGCATCTTATTTCCAAGGCACATCATCTTCAGTTCAAGGTATGCAAAACACTCAACCTTATGTTGATGTTCAAAATGTTGAGGGAATGGAATAGATTATAACACCTTCTAGAATTCGTTTTATAATACCAAAATATTTGATTGATATTGATATTAACATTTTGAAATCAATGTCTGACAAGATAACAAAGCATACTTGTCAAAGAAAATTTAATCGTATGTGGAGATTATTCTTTGAAGAATTAAATATTACAGGTCAATGCCAATTATTTGTTGAAATGATGAGGAATTTGAAATTTAAGCCTATCATGAAGATTCTTGGGCTAAGAACAATGAATGATTCAGATGAAAAAAGCATTGTAAAGAATCTAATGAGTGCTTATGACAAAGCGGGTTCTAAATCACACACCAAAGATAGTAATATCACAAGATGAGTACTTACATCGACAATATTAAGTACCCAAATGAAGAAAAATTGACTCATGAGAAAGACAAGAAAAACATTTAAAATTGGTAGAGCTACTCTAAGGAGAGCCATGCTAAGGCGTGAGAGATTGGAAGATCCAACAAAAAGTGAGCTACGGACATTTAGCGGTAGACTACTACAAAAGGATAAATAAATTAGTGAAGCTTTGGAATCATTGATCAAAGATTTTTGAAAAAATAACACACATGTTTCCCCTAATTAAAGAGATGTTGTAAGAAGAGGATTGGTAGCCAAAATCGTGACCCACATGTGAAACATTTTTTGGACTCAACTCAGACACAATTTTTTGCAAAATTTATTGGTATGTATCCTCAAATTTGAATAAGTCAAAGATTTTTTGAGATGGTTAAACCTTTTATGTGAAGATAAATCACACATGCAAAACTTTTTGTTGTAGGATACATATTGAATTTTCTAACCATTTTGATGTTTTTAGGTAGATATGTGTGTTTTTGCATTCTAAGTTTGTTTTGCAGGATTGTGACATGAATGAGCCACCAAGATCTTCAAGGGAATTCATATCCAAAATTTTATATGAAATAGGGGATAGATTGTTATTTCACCCGAAGACAATGAAGAAGACAATGAAGAAGGGGCAGATTATTATTTGTGTCATTGTGTCCAAGCCAAACAAAAATTGGATCACTCAGTTATAGATGGTGAAGGTTTAGAGTACCATATCGATGCGGTGGTTGTAATTGGCACATGGCTTATACAATATTCTATGAAGAACCCTAACTTGTGGTTATTCAAGGATTGGAAAACAGAGAGGAAGATTCTTCATTATTCGAACCTTGTTGTCGCATCAAATGTCCACTTGATAAAATATGGTGGAAAACCACATAATAAAATTCTTTGGAAAGTTCATGAGTCAGACCACGAGGCAATACTTGAGACATTAAAATGAAGAGTAGATCCAATTGGTTCATTAGACCGAATAGGGAGAGAGGGAGAGAGAGAAAGAGTGATCAATTGGATCGAAATACAATGTTGCAACCTCTCCCCCAAAACTATCCACATGACAAGGTGGGTATTGTTATTATGTGTAAGTGATGAGATAATTATAAATCACAGATTTTATGTTTTGATTTGTTTAGAATCTACATACATTATTCAAATTTATATTAGATTCTTTAATAGGACCCATTTTCAGATTAGTCATTTGAATAAGTGAAAGTTTGGAATTTTTTGTTTGGATCAAAATGTAATGAAAGAACATGAAAATTGTTAGAATGTGAATGCTTTGTGATGTAAAGTCATGATTGTGTGCATGTAACCAAAAACTTGAAACTGGCAAAAACAAGGATATAATGGGAGAAGTTTCCAAGACTCATCAAGCCATTCAATAAGCCGCTTGATCATTGCTAGAAGCTCAAACAAATAATTCTTTGCATTTGGAACATTGTTACCAATAATGATATTATGACTAATATCCTTTTATCTTTTTTTTTTTTTTCCATTTATAATTATTTTAGATAAACTCCAAAACAAATTTATTTTTGAATCATAAACTTATAAAACCCATCTTATAATGCTAGATTGAGTTTTGATGTGTTATCATCTAAGATATATATAAATGTATGAGAAGTTTAAATTAGCTGATTCTATTGGGATAAGTGGTATTTGTTAGAGTAAATAATTATTTATTCTTTTAGTTAAGTGTACTTAGGTTAATGCATTTAGTTAATAGTTGTAGTGGATGAGTTGTTGACAACACGGGAGTTTGTTCCTATCTAAGTCATACTTATCTCCTACCTTGTTTGAGGATATCCCACCTTTTGTGGATGTATGCTTAGTTGTCAAACTTATCTTCTAGAATCTTCTAGCTTGTTCTACAAGCTTCCATGAGGTCTTTATATTTGGGCTCATTGTATTTTTAGAACACAATTCAACTCATTGTAAATACATTTTTCTTGTTTGCAATATCTTCTCTCTCATGTCCATTTAGTATTTTTCCAACCTCCACCTCGTCCTTCTTTGGTTTCCCTTCAACAAGTTATTTGTATGCAGGTGATCTTGGTGCATTGTGGAGTTGGATTTCATCAATATATGCTTAGTTGTCAACCTTATCTTCTAGCATCTTCCAGCTTGTTCTACAAACTTTCATGAGGCCTTTATATTCGGGCTCTCTCATTGTATTTTCACAACACAACTCAACTCATTGTAAATACAATTTTCTTGTTTGCAATATCTTCTCTCTCATGTCCATTTAGTGTTTTTCGAAGCTCCACCTCTTCCTTCTTTGGTTTCCCTTCGATAGGTTATTTGCATGCAGGTGATCTTGGTGCACTGTGGAGTTGGATTTCATCAACTCCTACAATATTGTAATGGATAGTTTAAAGATTCATTTGAAGAATATAAAGGGGCATGAGTGATGTAGGTCATTAGACAAAACAATATCTTCACTAGAAATGGAATTAGGAGAAGCAAGAGTTGTGAGTGGAATGAAGACGAATGGAGGGGAGAAAGAAAATAAATCTTTTGCCAAAAAAGCATTTGTTGTGGTGGGAATCAACACTACTTTTAGCAGTAAAAAATGATGTGATTCAGTCTGACACACTTGGATGCCACAAGGTCAACAACTATACTCAATTAAAACACTTACAACAATTGTAAGTTTTTAAATTTGAATATTACTATGTCTTTTTTTGAATCCCACAAATAAAATGGGAAATGGGAAATGAGAATGGCAGGGGAAAAGCTAAAGAAGTTGGAGGAGGAGAAGGGGATAGTGATAAGGTTTGTGATTGGGCACAGTGCTACACCAAGTGGCATTTTGGATCATGCAATTGAAGAAGAAGATAAAGAGCATAATGACTTCCTTAGACTCAAACATGTTGAAGGCTACCATTAGCTCTTAGCAAAGACAAATATCTACTTCTCTACAACACTCACTAAATGGGATGCTAATTTCTATGTTAAAGTTGATGACGACATGCATGTTAATCTAGGTACATTATCATCATTCATGGTTTCATCTAAATAGTATATTTTATGTTATAATTTGTTTAGATAGTTCATGTTTTTGTTTTTTGGGTAGAACTTATTTGTTGTTTTCATTTGAGATGGGTAATTCTACATAAAACACTAGTGCCATTTTATATGTTGCTTAAAGTTGATATCTATCTTAAAATATAACATTTTTTACATTTATGTAATATTTTAATCTGAAGATAATTGAGAATTCATTGAGTTCTCAAGAACTAGGTAAAAAATATTTGAAAAGGTGATAAGTTGGCCTTGTCCTTTGGAAAGTTTGGAAGTTTGCCAAGGAAAACTAAATTTTGACCTACTAGGATTTCTAGGCCTAAGTTAGGGATATTGATCCTTTGAAGGTGTTCGAGCCTTGAAAGTGCATGAATCCTAGTGGTTTAGTCCTAGAAATGCTGAATCAAGTCTAAGTTTGAAATCTTGAAACCTTTTTACTTGTTTTTCCTTAATTGGCCTAGTTGAGGGCAAGTTTCCCTAAAGCCATATTTTGATCCAAGTTTTCCAAGAGCCCTAGGAAAAGGGAAGGACCTTAGGAGAGTGGAGTCCACTTGGATAAGTAAAGGTCATCATTTGGTAAAGGATGGTAACCAAGACATCATCTTGAAGTGGGTTTGGGTACCCTTAGAGGTTTAAGAACCAAGTGGTAAAAGTAGGTTGTGTGCTTTGCATCAATAAGGGTCATTAGACCTAGGTGTGATAGCTAGGGTGTAGGAAGTCACAATGTATTTGGAAGAGTCACTAATTGGCCTAAAAATCAAGGTATACCTTACCATAGGTCAATGAGAAACTTAAGGGATAAGTATCGAGCTTAGGGAAGGTTCCATAGCATGGAATTGCTAAGGGATAGCCCATTTAACAATATGGAAGTGTTAGAAAGTATTTTGCATGTAGTAGAAGTTTGAATTATATAGGTTTTCAAATGCAACCTTAAGGCTTAAGTTTCCCAAATTAGGTAAATGACTTATCCAAAGACTTCTTAGTAATATAATGGTTTTGAATACCATAATAAACCCCAAACAACCAGTTTACCAAATACCAAGAGCCTATCTCTAAAGTAAACCAATCATCCTAGCCTACTAGGCCTACAAGCCCCAATTAGCCCTCAAATGCTGTCCTCTTGCATTTTTATCCATATTTTTTCATAACATCAAGAAAATAAATCAAATATTAGGATACCCATTTGGCTTCTCTATAACATATCAAAAGATGAGGTATGGTTGTTTTGGACCAAGTCTTTGCTGTTACACTATGGGCTTCTTTTTAGGCACAAAACCCCTCCATTTACAAAGGAACTATATGGAATAATTATCCCCCAACCATAAAACTTGATAAAGTATCTTAATATTATTCTAAAGTGAGGATTCTTCAATTGGATTGAACCCATCAACTCTTTATATGTGCTTTTTATGAAACGCTCACCAAACAAGGCCAAAACTAGGGCCTCTTCAAATTTGACCAAGAAATCACTTCCAGGACCTATTAGTTGATCATAAACCATGTTTATGATGATTAATTTAACTTTTTTACATAAAAAAATGGCCTCCTTTAGGCAGATCTCCCGTTGCTATACCTATGGCATTAAATTTAATGCATTTTCATTCACCCAAGATCATTGGTGCAGGGCACCAAGGAAAATAGATAGGTGTCATCCTAGTTATGAATTAGGAACACGGTTGCAAAATGATGTAATAAGACTGAAGATGTAAGGTCAATTGGACTTTAGGTGCCATTATAAGCTAGAGTGCCAAATTGAACCAAGGGGTCAAAAATGAGCAACATAGGTGATTTTTCAAGGAAAAAAGGATTTTTATGTTTCTTACAAGGTTATAAAGGTTCTTAGGGTCATTGAGTTAAGTTTTAGGTGTCTAGGAGTTAAGATGTCAAAAATTACAAAAAATTGCAAAAATGTTGACAATTTTGCAATTTTGTTGAAAAACCAAGTGTACGTTTGTACCTTTCAATTTAGAGGAAATCTATCAACCTAAAGATAGATTATCCAACTATTGGTATTTGGTTTTTCTTTTAGATTTGGGCATTTGAGAATTGAATTAAAAAGAACCAATCTGTTTACCAATAGATTTTTGGTGACTCCGCTGGGGAGAACTTTCAAAGTTACATTTTTTTGATTTTCCCTTTTTATAATCGATCTTGTGGAGATAAGGTGCTTGCCACAGGGATCAAGCTTCTAGTACTATAGTCTCAACCATATGAAGAAAGAATTAATTCAAAGTTGATGACTGGAAGTTTCTACTAAGGAAAAATAGAGGAGAAAATTGGTGTTGATGTTTGCTTCCTCAGTGGTTATGGATATCTCTTCTACCTAGAGATTGGTGACTCCATTCTGGTTCTCATAACTTTGGTTGAGAAGTCTAGTGTTTACATTTTTAAATTTTATTATCTCTAACTTGCAGAGATTGGTGACTTTTTTGATTAAAAAGGACCATGCCTATTAAAATGATGAAAGGAAGGAGACTAGACCCTTCCCTTATAGAACTCCATCACACTACTGACCTTGTGTTGCATGATATGTTTGAAACTTGGAGAAAATGCACCAATCATGGAGTAAGGATGAACCTAAGTGTTAATGTGTTAATGAAGATCATGCAACTATTCTATTATGGAAAAGTATCTGTGCAAGATATCACCTATTGAAAGAGGTGGAAGTGAAGTCAAAATTATTGCAGCATTATGAAGGAAGGACATTGCAGCTAAGTAAGAAACTAAAGGTGGATGATAATGAAATTTTAGAGATCCCACATGATCACATCTCTTACAATTTTTAGTCCTGAGCAAACAAGAAGTTCAATCAAGAAAGAAAACCCGAAGAAAACCCACGTGCAAAGAGATAGATGCTGAAAGTGACTTCAATTTACATTTCCTTTGGACTGCATTTAAACAAAGTATAGTTGAAGCTGAAGAAAAAGGATTAGAATCCTCCGAAGATTATCAATCCACTCAGTTGTTAAAGTGTGTACATCAAAGGTACTTTAATGTTCAAGATCAGAGAAGAAAAGGGATATACCATTCAGCTCATGTTCCTGATGAAAAACTAGTAAACATAGAGCCCATATCAATCGATGGTTTTATTTTTGGAGAGCAAGAGATGTCCTGCCTTCTGGAAGCACAAATTTCAACGAACGAAGACATCCTTCATAGTGATAAAGAATTGGTACGAGAAGTAGACAAAGAAGTTTTTCCCATGCCTTTGTTTACTCTTGATTTAAAAGGTTCAGATATGAAGAAAATAAAAATAAAATTTTACATGAATTTTCTTTCAAAAATCATCTGATGGTTAATGCACTTCCAGAACATGGAAAGTTTAACTTCATTGAAGATTCTGGAAAAAATGATTTTCAATTTGCAAAGGTTGGTAATGATCCTATGTTAGAATCTATATGTCTTGAAGGAAATACAATGATTAATCCTCTTGATGAATTTTGTATTGAAGAGAAAGTGAGATCATGTTTTTCCAAATCTGAAAATATGGTTGAAGAGATGGTAAGAAGAGTTAAAAGAGAGGACCTTTCCATTTTTTCCTCCTCTTCTGATGGTAATAGTTGCAAATTAGTAGAAATAAATGGGGATCATGCTTCAAATAGTTGATTTCTTGAAAATTATCATGAGACCAATGTGCTATCAAAAGGTGGAATCCTTGGTGTTATTGAAGAACATGGTAGGATTGACTCTTCATCCATTATAGCTAATAGGGATTCAATACAAGAACCACTCTTTTTCCAAGCTAATGCAATATTGGGTCTTCCTAATCATATAAATACACATGAAAAGGTTGCTATATGTTTTGATGATCATCCTACTAAACTTGAGAATGTTGTTGAAGAAATGATTGTAGTAATAAATTGTGAGGAAGAGTTTTTAGATGTTAATGAGGTATTCCAACATCATGAAGAAGATAAAGAGCTTGATCATGGTTCTTCTTTTTCTAAAATGGAGGTTGATCAAACCATGACACTTGCATGGGAATCTTCTTCCATAGTTAGTCTAGGTATTGAAATTTTAAATTTAGATGAATATCTTACAGAATTGACAATTTTGACAAATGAAGAAGATGTTTCAATCCGAATGGAACCCATGAAGAATCACCTTGTTTCAATTTTTCTTCAGAACCTAAAGTTGCTAAAGAGAATACCTGTGACCAGTATGATGCCATTTCATTTTCAAAATCTCTTAAATGCTCCAATGTTCTCAATCCTGGTTTAGTTGTTGATATCTATACTAAGGATGATATGGTTGATATAGGTGGATATGATTATTTTCCAATAGTGCATTCAGAATTTGGTGAATACTTTTCTCCTTCACAAAAGATGGTTGAACATATGAAAGGTGGTGTGTAAAAAAGTATAGAAGAACCAAAGATTTATAATGAGGCATGCTTATTTGGAAAGGTTCTATGGGTTACTATATTGTAAATTGCTTTTGGACTTATTTTCAATAATGAAGGTGTTGCCACATGTTATCAATGTTGTTTCAAACTAGTGAAGCATATTCCTTTGTTTTGAAAAGGATCATATTTCTCTATTCCAATCAATGACCATGTATGATTCCTTCCTTGTTATCTATTTTATTGGTGAGGTCTCCTCACTTGTAGTAGTTAGGTTTTGCTTTCCAATTTTGGGTGTGCTTAGTTTAGTCTTCCCCTACTTTTGTAGTTTGTTGTCTTCCTATTTTGGCAGGTTTAGTTTGTTTTGCTCCCCTCTGCCCTCCCAGTAAGAAAATCTATGTTTTCCCTCTTTTTGGTCCAACTCTATAGCCCAATGGATAAGGCCTACTCTATGAAACCTAAGATTATAGATTCTTTACGTACTTTGCATCACATAATCCCCATTCAGAGCTAGTTGTGGGTGCACTTTCAGTACACCATTTTTAAACTTCCAAATCAACCCCATCAAGTAAGTCTCCTATTGGTTTGTCTTGCTGATTATGATGTGCAAGATTTGGCTTGTGAGAAGATAGGATTTAGAGAATGTACTGAATCTTGAACTTTGATCCTCAAAGTTCAAAAAGATGAGTTCAAATATTCAAAGTTAAAGAATATTTAGACATCATGGTACTTGGTTCAGAATCAAATTCGATGTTCAAATTCTGACGTACAATTTCAAAGACCAACCTCCTAGTCCAACTTCATGAACACGAGTTGTCAGTTTAGATAATGAGATCATCAAATTCAGGTCTCAGATTCAGAGTTCCAAATTTCAATATCACAAGCGCAAATCTAAGTTCATATCCCAAGTTCACATGCTCTATTTTTAAATTCAAAGGAATCAATTTAGGGTTATAACCTTAATGAGAAAATTAATGGTAAGACTCAAATGTATATGGTAGCCTATGCTATTACTAACCAAGCATGTATGGTAATCATGATGTATAGTTGGAAAGTGAGAAATAAATTAGAATGTTAAAGTCAGACTTTTGCATAGACCCCTAGTGTCTTGTGTATGGAAACCCAATGGCATGACATTCAGTGGAAAATTCCATTAGTTGAATTAGTCACCATAGTGACAATTTCCAAGTGCATCACTGGTATGGAGGTCATGAAGGGAGATCTAAAAGATTCAAGGCCAGTATAGAAAGAGATGATGTAATTAAAGAGCACAAGGATTTGGTGAATAAGTTGTTTAAGATGCAAGAATGCTCCTAAGCTATATTGGAAAAATCCATGTGAGCCACAAGAAGAGGTTGATATATAGGAAATGGAATTTGATAGAAAAGGCATTATATATTTTGGGATTTCATTGAAGATAATCCCATTGCGACAATAGCTTGATGAAGTAGATGTGTAATGAGATCGAGGTCCAATGCTTGGGCTCAAGCTTCATAGCAACTTGATATAAAAGAAGCATATACTTCAATAGAGGATATTGGCATTGAACTATTATTTTGGGTAGACAGGATAGTGATACTGCCATTACACCGATGTCCCAATCATTGTTATCAACTGCTGATGTTCATCAAGCATTGGATCCTCAATCTGCAGGAATTGTATCTTTTATAAATTTGAGTTTGTCATCTTCCACCAACACTTCAAGAAGTTTGAATTCAAGCCAAAGAAATCATATGATAGACCTTCCTATTGCAATCTTAAGTGATTAGCAAAGAATGGTTGATAACATCAACTTTTTGTTTGAAGAGTTGGCAGTGGAAAAAGAATCTCTTGCATTGTCTCTAAGAACCGAATCATCATAAGTTACAAAGCTAAAAGCTTTCAAACCATGAGTTATCTCAGAATTTGGAGTCACAGACTTAGAGAATTGAGCTTCTAATTTCTTAGAACATGACCTATGACAGTAGTGCATTGGGACCTAGGAATATTGTCAATATGCAGGCTAGACAATGGAAATTTGTGGTGGCCACACTGAAAGAAAAACCTCATATAAAAAATAGCTAACTTTCCTTGAATTTTGTAGCATCATTGAGTGCATCGGCATCTTTAAAAAAATGGCAAGGAAAAAAAATCTAATGTCATAGTCCATCTCCATTTTTCTGCCACTGAAGAAGCTAAAAATGAATTTTTCGCTGCAGGGTAGTCACCAAGTGCATCGCAGGTATGTGGAAGCAAACATATAATACATCATGTAAATTGGAATGATTCAAGCATGAAGAAGTTTATTTGGCAAAAAACACCTTCCCATGCTCATTTTCTGCAAGGAGTAGCCACATGCTCATTTTTCCCAAGGAGTAGTCATCTGCTCATTTTTTGCAAGGAGAAGTTATTTACTCATTCTCTGCCAAAGAGAAGGCCATGCGGGTGTGACTCACAATATATTAGTTGATAAACACAACCATTCAAAATGTGCACAGGCTGTGAGAATAAAATACTAGATGTGCCAACAATTTATATGGATAATGTCTATCTTCATTTCGAGGGTGGTGAGCCACAGGTAAAAGTGGACAAGCTAGCCTCAACTAAGACATAACTTCCTTATGATTACTATTATTTGGAGCCAAAGGAGATTGTCAATAGTGCTAAAAAATTGGGGGAAGTTCTTCATGGGATTTACATTGAGAACTCTCCTCATGTGTTTGGGATGAAAGAAAACAAGCTGTGCAATTATGTCTACTTCAAATGGAGATGGGGTTTCAAGCTCTAGATTTCTTCAAGTTGAGTTGAATGAGTGCATTCTTTCATCAATGACTAGGTGATCCATTATAGCACATCCATGGCATGACCTTGAAATTGGGCCAGGAGCTCCTTCAGTTTTCAGCTGTGTCATGGAGATTGTGAAAGGCCATAGTGCCAACTATCTAGGGTTATGAAGATGCTACAGATTTCACAGTCACAAAGAGATTAAAAAAAAGTGTGCAGGGAAATCTTGTCTTCTACTTAAGTGTGGGCTTTATTGGATTGCTTAGAATTATCATTATCATTATCATGCACAGAACCTGGGGAAATTCTATAATTGGTATGACCATGGCATGCTCAAATACTTTTGGTCTTGTTACGGGTGCTTTTCTTCTAGGATATGGTTTGATTGAAATTCCCAGGAGCATTTGGAGGAACGCAAATTGGATCTACCAATAGAAAGTTTTATCCCATCAAGTTGCTAAAATGGCTATTAAACTTGATGATGCTCATCAAGAACTCTCAAATACAATTGTAATTGCATAGGCTACTTCAAATCAAATGTCCAAGTGGGATCCACTATGTCCCTGTATGGATGTTATTGATAATATGCTAGTGCAGATGAGTAGAGAAGATCAAAACTTCAAACCATTGGGAGGAAGATTGGGAGAAAATGACATGGATTAAGATGCTGATGAAAAAAAACAATGGCCACCCTTAGGCATCAATTAAGAAGAGCTAGGGAGGAATATTATTGTTATAAGAGTGAATATATGAGCAACATCTGTGAGGCCCTTGAACTTGAGAACACAATTAAGAATTATGGACATGGCAGCTCCACAGATTGGTGCTACATATCAAGTTTCCATCCTCCTCACACTTGCAAAATACCTAGATGGGATTGAGTGGGTTTGGTGGTGTGTACTCAAGCAATAGCTTGAGAAAGTTCTAGCAGTTCTTGTGGGTTCTATGTTAGCTACCATTCTCTTAGTAGAAGCCACATTATTGCCAAGCCTCATCAAAGCTGTAGGAAAGCAAGAGATGCTAGTCTAGGTTACTGCATTCATCCCACTGATATATATGTGCATTTTCACATACTATTCTCTTTTCAAGCTTGGAATGTTCACTTTTTACTCCTTGACACCAAAATAGAAAAGCTCTGTGAGCTTGCTTATGATATGCTCAATGGTGGCTCAATTTAAAACTGAGGCTAAAGATGCTAGTGGTTTTGATCAATCTGGCTCAATAATCCTTAAAAAAGAGAGAGAGAGTGAACTTGGCTAGAAGAAGGACATGCAGTTGGAGAGCAAGTAGTTCCATTGGCCCGAAACTTCAACAATTTGAGTGAGGACATTGAAGTAGATAGTATAGACACATGTCTTGATGAAGTTAAAGAGGGATTGAATTGGGCAGATGCTGATATCATGCATTTTACATCAGAGCTAATTAACAAGAGTCGACACATCATATGGTGATTCATTTTTTTTAAAGCTTTTGAAATCTCAAGGTGACATGTGGCGTACTCAAAAAATGAAGCGCTAGTCATGATTAAATTTTAATAATCGAAGAGGCAGAGGAACCGAATGGTCATGAGAGAATCAACCAATCATTTGAGAAATTATTTATGGCAGATCTTTTGAATTGACAGGGTTCTTCTTTTCTGCAAAAAAGTGGGATTGTTGGAGTAGAGAGGAGGGCATTTAGTTTTTGTATTTTGGTTATGCATTGGAGATTAATAATCAATTTTGTAACAGATTTGGTGGAGATTGCAAGAAAATTTAGTCAAAGTGTTATGTTTTTTTGTGTTTAAAACAAGAAAGGTTCTCTTATGAATCAGAGTATTTGAGCATCACTTTTTCGAACTACTTTCAATCAAAGTATTGTTATAATCAATTTTGAGCACTTTTTTGCATTCTCAGCTAAATGGTGAATGGGAGATAGATCAGAGTACTGTCATTTGTTCTTGTTGTAGGGATTAGTATGTTTAATCTCCATTTTTCATTTCATGTCATTGCATTTGCATAATTAGCAACATTTATGCATTACCAATGTCAAGAAGTCATAGGAATTGTGGGTTCTTGGTATTGGTTAGGTTTAGGAACTAAAATTTGCTTGAGTTAGTTCTGTCTAGGGCTGGCTTGGTTTTCCTCTTCCGTTCTTGGGTTAAGAACGTACCCAATTGGTTTAGGAACTAGTAAATTCATTGAATATCATTTGATAAGGGAGCTGTACCTTTCAATCCAGAGGAAATCTATCAACCTAAAGATATATTATCTAACTATTGGTATTTGGTTGTTCTTTCAGATTTGGGCATTTGAGAGTTGAATTAAAAAGAACCAATCTATTTACCAACAATGTTACAACCACCATTTGAAATGTGGTTATAACCATTGGAATGGAAGAATACATGTATGAGATGATCATATAGGCCTCAATGGGTGATGGTTGTATGGATTTGATGTCTTTTGAAGTAATACAAACTTGATTTTCTACCCTTTTTCCTATGTTTTGATGTTGTACAGATGTGTACAGATTGGCACATGTGAAAATTTGATATGGTTGGATAGGTATTTGAAGTACATTTGGTTTGAGGTCTTGATCTATTCATTTTTGTAAGATATTGCCATTTTACTGAGGGCTACCTGGGTAAGCCTGCAAATTGACTAGATTGCACTTATGGCTCTCTAACTTGCAATCCTACTATGGGATCTTGATTCCATTTGGTGGGAAGCAAGTTAGGGGTGTATTCTTACATATGGCAGAGTTTTAGGGGCAGAAAAGCAAGTTTACTATTTTTGCTTGTAGGCCCTAGGCTGAACATCATCATGTGTTCAACCCAGTTTTGAAGAGAAATTGGTTTATAACTCTCAAACTTGTTGTAATGACCCAGGTGAAGGGTGGAATGTAGTTGGCATGGTGAGGAAGAGTCCCAAGTGGTTGTGCTGATTCTATGACCCCATCTCTTGACACTTGCCTTGGAAAGCCAGCCTAATTAGGCCTATTAGGATTGTGAACCTAGTTGGTGTTTGGGTATGCTGGTGTAGGATCAGCCCATGAGTCTTTTGAATCTTCAAGAGTCTAGAAAAGGGTATCCAAAAAGGGTTTTTTTTTGCCACATTATTTGGGGAGTTTGGGAGTTAACCTTTGAAAACTAAAAATAGACCTACTAGGATTTCTAGGTCTAGATTTGGGAAATAGGTCTATTGGTGGTGTGGAAACCCTAAAAGTGGATGAATTCTAGTGGATAGTACTAAGTATGACAAAACAAATCTTTGTTTGAACCCCTGAAAGCATTTTGCCTAATTTGCCGTATTTGGCCTAGATGAGGGCTAGTGTCCCTAAAGCCCTATTTTGGCCCAAGTTTGCTAAGAACCCTAGGGAGAGGGTAAGACCTCGGAGAAGTGGAATCCACTTGAAGAGATAGAGGTTAGCATTGGGTAAAGGCTGGAAACCTTGTTTGGCATCTTGCAATTGGTTGGGTGCTACTAGGCACATAAGAAGGTTTTGGTGAATTAAGGTTGTAGACTCTACACCAATCATCTACATCCACTGACTGTTACTTGCATTAGTATGCATAATTACATATGATACATGTTAATAATCCATCCCCAAGTTATAGTTAGAACAGAAAGGGGATGTTTACATCATTTTTCTTGAAGGAAATTGGTGCAAGGCACTAAGGCAAATGGATAGTGGTCCTAGTTTTGGATTTGGAACATTAATAAGAATGTTTTAATAAGACCAAAATGTAAGGTCAATTGGGCTCTAGGTGCCATTATAAGCCAAAGTGCCAAATTGTACCAATGGGTCAAAAATAAGCAATTTTGGTGGTTTTTCAATGCAAATAGGATTTTTGTGATCCTTAGAAGGTTTTAAAGGTCCTTAGGGTCATTTGGTCAAGTCCTAGCTTTTCCAAATTTGTTTGTATTCTTGCATATCAAAAAGACCTAACAAAGGAGACATAAACATTGTTTTGTTCACACCTCTTACTGAACTTGGTTCACACCTATCGTTGAAGTATAGAGTGGAACTTATTATAAGGCCAAATCCAAAAAAACAAGAAGCAACAATGGTTTTTTTTAATAGAGCAAGTTGAGATAGGTTTTCTAATCATTTGAGGTATATTTATATACTTTGTGAGATCTTTATTCATATGAACAAGAATTGCACAAATGTAGAAGTCTCTAATTAGAATTTTGAGACTAGTTGGTGGGGAAAATGGTGTGGATTATTCACATGACACAATTGATACAACCAAGGGGATCATCAAGTCTAAAATACACAATAGTCTGAAGATATACATGCTAATATACACCATCATAATGATAAATAGGATTAGTAGATGCAATGTTCCTTCCATGATCTTAGATACTATCCCAATCTAGTGGTTTTTATAAAGTTCATAGAGATATACAAAGGTATCAAAGGGCCTCTTCAAATACATCACAAGATTTCCTATAATTTAATGGAATGATAGACGACCATGATAGAGTTTTCATCATACTAATAAGAAAAAAATCAACCTCCAATTTAGGTGCTATACCAAATTTGAAACTGATAAGATGATAGGTGCTTGCAACTTGGTTTATATTTTGGATTTCATGTTTTTTTACCTACTTATGCTAGAATAAACAACCCTTGGATGAGAAGTCCATGGTTGTCAAAGAAAGACACCATTTTGTATGCTTAAGGCACTTTATGCAATTTATAAGCAAAAGTTGCTCATTAGGAAAATTCAGGATTTTTAATGTTTTTGATCAAGAAATTGTAGGAATGAGTTTTTTTGGTTGATTTTAGGTATGTTGGAACCTTTTGCAAGTCCTAGAAGTGGAATCAAGTGAAATATGTAAAAATTGCACTTTTTGTGAAAAGTTGCATTGTTGAAAGTTGTAAAAGTTGCTCAAATTTGCAACTTAGTGGAAAAAGGGTTATAACTATTAAAATATTGGTTCTAACCATTAATATATATATATATATACCTCATTTGTGAGGTCTGGAGGGCATTAATATATGGATTGGAAGTAGTTGCAAAGAAAGAAATTCAATTTTTGAATCATTTTTACTATTGTTTGAAAATTTCACAAAATTTAAAAACTTTTAGATTAGATGTGATGGATTTTTGAGATAGATATTTGAATCAGCTTTCTTTTTCTTCTAGTCTCATCATTCTACATGTTTTCTAACTAGAGTTATTACATTTTTAGTGAAACTAGGTTTTTAGGACAGTATTTTGGTGCACATAGCAAAAATGGGCCTCTAACTACAATTTCCTTAATTGAAATTTCATGCCCACTTGGAAAATGGTAGTTAGTAGGGTCCTTTTTAAGAATCTAGGGTTTCAAGACTGAAGGATGTGTTTTGTAGTTTTTCCAATCAAGCCCTAGGTCAAGTACCATGAAGGATTTGACCTCTTGCAGTGTGTTGATTTGTGAATGGTAGGAGTTTGGGAATTGGTTAAGGGTTGAGCATTTGAAAATAAGTTATTTTAGTGTTGGCTAACCTTTTCTAAGTTTTAGAAGTGGAATCAAGTGAAAAATGTAAAAATTGCACTTTTTTTGCAAAGTTGCATTGTTGAAAGTTGTAAAAGTTGCACAAATTTGCAACTTAGTGGGAAAAGGGTCGTGGGATCAAACTATCTATTCTATTAGCTCTGGGCGGCCAGGTAAACCCTAGCCCAAAGCTCATCCTATCCTATTAGGCACTTAAACATTCTCAGACATGCCAAACTGAAACGTCCCTAAGGGTCACTAAATGCCATAGGGCAGTGATATTTGACAAGGTATATCTCAGAGCTTGTGTGAGGTATAGATGCGATTCTAGGTCCTATAGGACCATTCTACGAAGACCTAAAATAACCTATCTTTATTTTTGGAGATCTTACTAAATTTTGATTGGTGATGCTGACACTTGTACTGTTGGCTAGTACAAAGTTGCCAACTACCAAATCTCCCTCACAGTTCATTGTGGGATTGTACAAAGTTGCCAACTACCAAATCTCCCTCATAGTTCATTGTGGGATTGAACTATCTATTTTGTTAGCTCTGAGTAGTTAGGTAAACCCTAGCCCCAAGCTCATCTTGTCCTATTGAGCACTCAAACATTCTCAAGAATGCTGAATCAAAACATCCCTAAGGGTCACTAAATGCCATAGGGCAGTGATCTTTGATGGGGCATATCTCAGAGCTTGTATGAGGTATGGATGCAATTCTAGGTCCTATAGGACCATGTTGTAGAGAACTACAATAACATCTCTCACTTTTTGGAGATCTTACTCCATTTTGATTTTGTGTCACCATCTCGGGTGATGCTGGAACTCATAGTGTTAGCGAGTACAAAGTTGCCAATTGCCAAATCTCCCTCATTGGTTATCATGGAATCAAATTATCTATTCCATTAGCTCCAAGTGGCCAGGTAAACCCTAGCCCCAATCTCATCCCATCCCATTGAGCACTCAAATGTTCTCGAGCATGCCAAATTGAAACATCCCTAAGGGTCACTAATGGCCATAGGGCAACAATATTTGATGGGGAATATCTTGGAGCTCATGCAAGGTATGGATGCAATTATAGGTCCTATATGACCATGTTGCGAAGACCTACAATAACCTCTCTCACTTTTTGAAGATCTTACTCCATTTTGATTTTGTGATGCCATCTCAGGTGATGCTAAAACTTGTAGTTTTGGCTAGTACAAAGTTGCCAACTATCAAATCTCCCTCACCGTTCATTGTGGGATCAAAATGTCTATTTTGTTAGCTCTAGGTGGCCAGGTGAAAACCTTAGCCCCAAGCTCATCCTGTCGTATTGAGCACTTGAACATTCTCAGGCACGCCGAACCAAAATGTCCCTAAGGGTCGCTAAATGCCATAGGGAAATGATCTTTGACAAGGCATATCTCAGAGCTCGTGGGAGATATGGATGTGATTGCAAGTCCTATAGGACCATGTTGCGAAGACCTACAATAAATTATCTCACTTTTTGGTGATCTTACTCTATTTTGATTTTGTGATGCCATCTCAAGTGATGCTAAAACTTGTAGTGTTGCCCAGTACAAAGTTGCCAACTGCCAAATCTCTCTCACCTTTCATCGTGGGATCAAACTATTTATTCTATTAGCTCTAGGTGGCTAGGTAAACACTAGCCCCAAGATTGTCCCATCCCGTTGAGTGCTTGAACATCCTCAGACATGCCAAACCGAAATGTCCCTAAGGGTCACTAATTTCCATATGGTATCGATCTTTGACTATGGCAACTAGATATGTCATCTCATCCAATGATAGAGACTCATGATAGAAGGTAAAGGGGTGATCATACACATCATTCTGAACATGCTATTTTTTATGGTAATAAGGTAATCCTCAAATCTTTCTACTTCATCCCATGCCCTATTTTGGTACTTCTTCAACATTGGGTTTTTCACATTTAATATTCCCATAACAACAAGGCTTGACAATTGCTACCAACAAGGCCCCATACTCCATTGTTGTATTTGTGTTGTTTTATCCTAGTTTAAAAGAATAAGGGAATTTATCATGTTGTGGTGATATCAACACTACACCAACTCCTATACTATTGGATGAACAGATACCATTGAAATCAATATCCTATAGGAAATCCTTATTATTAAGTTTAGATTCAACAACCTCTTCCCCTCCTAAAATAATGTAGTCAAAAATTTAACACCTATTGCATATAATTTGGGCTCGGGGATCTTTTGATGAAAGGAATGTACATAGATTTTCCATTTGGTTGGAGTGTCACAATTTCCTTACCCACTAGTATAGTATCTTGGGACCAATCCAATTTAACTTTTCCTCCTAGGTCCCTACAAAAAATCTTTCTCAACATGTCATTACTAACTAGGATATTAGGAACCAAAATAGTTCTCTTTAGTGTCTTGCCTGGATGAGTGGCTAATGTAAATTGAGCATTTTTTATTTTTTGTACTAGGGGAGCCTTCTTATAATCCATAAAAGGCCATTTACCAAATATTTTAGTTAGGAGGGAGGGGGTTGGATCTAAGGATTTCATAACATACAAGACATTGTTTTGTCAGAGGCCCTAGAGTCAATTCTACAATTATTGATCTTATGATTGTGTATGAACATAGAAATATAGAATGGTTTAAGATTCATATTTAATGAGACATATTTTTCATATGAACCAAATTTAGCCTCAAATTTAACAATGGAGGAATGAACTTCATAATTTTGACCTATTTCTAAAGATAAAACATTAGTTAATTAGTTATCAACAACTTTAGGCACAAATTGATGACCTATGACATATTCAATCAACTTATCCAATTCGTTAGGGTTTGATCTAAGGTACTGATAGGGGGATTTTTTAACTTTTGGATGACTTACAAAAGTATGGATTTTTTTAGCAAATAAGATTTTGGACCAAAGGTTTGATGAAAATGATGTTTACCTTTGTTCAACTACTTTGGGCACAATGTATTGCCCTGAGTCTTAAGAATCTATTGGCTTCTTGTTGGAATAGTGCATGAAGGATATTTTGAAGTTACCAAGATATTCCCCTATTTTTTTACATCAAATTTATATTCAAGATGAAAATTTATAGAGTTGACAGACATTTAAGGATTTCCTACATTTTCAACCATCTCTTGATAGGAATTACCATTGAACTTGGGTAAGATTTCCTTAGCTCCTTTGGGTAGGTTGTTTAGATTAGCAATTAAGAGGTAGAAGCTCCCCCTGGATGAGCCATTGCAACAATTAGAGTTGAGATAGTAACTTTAGGGGGAATATTTGTCCCATATAAAGTTTAAGTTTTCCAAATTGTAGGGTGGGAGTTCACTGGGTTTCCTTCAAAGGAGATGAAGGTCTACTTTTTTCTTTTCTCCTAGACCCTGTAAGGTTTGGTGAGAAGTTAAGGTCTTGTACTTATTGAAATATAGAATCAGGGATACGTTCCCTTTTTTGAGATCTATTGTATTGTCTTGAGAATACAAACTCCAATTTTCCCAACAACGGTTCACAAACTAAGATATTTGGGATTCTTGGTTTCTAGAGGTTATTCTATTTTTTCTTTGTCTTTGTTGTTGTAGTTGTCTAAGAAAATTATCTATATCTTCTTCCTCCTTGAGAACTCTACTAGCTCTATGCTAATCTTCTCAAGTTCTCCTAGACTGCCAAGCAAGAATATTTAACTAACTAAGAATATCTTCTTTGTTGTCATGAAAACCAATATTGGGCTCCAAAATAGGTATAATATTTTCATGTACTTTGTAAAGAAGCTTTGAAAAAGCCCTAAAACCTATCTCTAACCTGAGGAGAAACCTATTTATGCTTGGAGGAACCCTAATCAAGGGTTGGTAACTCATTTCTTGTATGAATCTGTGATTGTTTTAGCACATATTTTACTATGTTTTAATCTTGTATGGAGGAAAATCATGTGGCTATTATAATTTTGTTGAATTTTGTAGTTATATTCTTTTTTTTTTTCCATTTTCCATCCATTAGTTATAGTTTCTGACCAAGTTTTGAAAGGTTTTGTAAATTTCTTCAAAGATACTTGTTTGCTGCTAGTTTTGGAGTTGTATATCATGAAAGGGCTATAAGTCTTGTCTCCACCATGGAAATTTCATGGTATTCTAAATTTAAAGGCTAAAGACCCTAATGTATTATATTATGCAAGCAAGGGCCTTGAAAATGAGTAGAAAGAATTCTTTGACCAAGCCCTAGGTGAGCTAGGTAATGCCTAGCTAGGGACTGTCAGCAAAGAAAGAGCTCTCGAGAGAAAAGATTGAAGAATGAAGACTTTACCTTTGAGGGATTAAAGAGGGGTATGAGGAGGTTCTAACTTGTGAAGGAGGAGTCTTGATGAAGTGTGGAAGGTGTCTTAAAAGTGGGGATAGTAGACAGTCAAGAAAATCCTACCAAACCCTCAATTTTGCAATTTTTGTTGTATGGCCTATACACACCTTGAGACCCTAAAAATATCTGAGCATGGGTCCTATGTATCAATTTTTCTTAAGGATAGAGGTTTTGAAACTCTAAGACAAAGGAGCTATTGGCCCTATAAATCTGGTTGGAGGCCTAATTAGGGGCTCTCCTTGTAGCCCTTTTGTAAAGGAATCTTGAAATCAGGTACAAACCCATTGTTGTTATCCATTCAAGCCTAGTGAAAGTGTTCCAATAACACCTTAGGACATCATGGAAACCTTGGTTGGAATGGGGAGTGCTATGGTACCCTAGTAGACCTATAAAACCTTTAGAGGGATACTGTTCCTAGAAGAGTAAGGGAGTGATGCTACAAATTTGGATCAGTTAACTTGGTGAGGAGGTTGGGCAAGGTCAAGGGATGTCCTAAGTAGAAAGAGATCCTATATACCACATAGGTGTAGAGAAAACACCAAGATCCACATACAATATACAAGGTTGCACAGGGACGGGGGTACTTGGGTTACTTAGGGTATGGGTATGGGTACAACTATTTTTTATAATAGGAGACAAGGGTACTTGGGTATGTCAAAATTTATTTTTAATTATACTTTTATATTTATAGAAAACCCAAATTTATGAGTCATGACAATGCTTTTTCAAATCAAGAATAGTGATAAAGTTTGCAAATGTAATGTATTGTTTTCAGTTTCATATTTGTTATATGTTTGTAATAATAATTTATGATAAATGTTTAGATGCATAACATAGAAGGAAGGCTTTAAAAATGAACAAGAAGATCATAAATCATATGACAATGATATATTGCAAATGATAAATTTTTGGCTTTAACACTGATAAAGTTTATTGTTGATCAATATTGTGTCAAAGTTTCAAATTGATTAGGTATTGAATTAACCTTGATAAATAAATAACAGAGAAGGAAAATTTTAAACATGAACAAGATCATAAATCATACATATGACAATGACATATTGGAAATGATAAACTTATGCTTGAACAATGATAAAGTTTATTGTTAATTAATATTCTATCAAAGTTTCAAACTGATTAGGTATTGAATTAAGCTTGATAAACAATGAGCCAGAAAAAATTCCGAAATCTCAATCAAGGTCCTTAGCTATGATGCTCTCCATCGAGTACCTGGTACTTGGGATACCTGTACCCAATAATTGGGTACATGGGTATGAGTACCAGGGGTGTGGGTACAAGTACCCATGCAACCTCATAATATATTATGATAACCAATAATGTCACACATAAATGAACATATAATACATTATGATAACCAATAATGTCATACATGAACAAACATATAATATACTATGTTAACCAATAATGTCATACATGAAGGAACATATAATATATTATGATAACCAATAATGTCATACATGAACAAACATATAATATAAAATGATAACCAATAATGTCGTACATTAACAAACACATAATATATTATGATAACCAATAATGTCATACATGAAAAAACATATCATACATTAACCAATAATGTCATAAGTCTAATAATGTCATGCAAAAAATAAATGTCATACATCAAATATAAAATGTCATATATACATCAAATGTATATCGAATATGTCCACTGGCATAAAATCCAACATATATGTCCACTGATGTCTAGACATGTGTGTCTATCAACTATATCTTCTCCTTCCCATGAGGGGAAGGAAACAAATCTCTAGAGGTCTTTGGTTGTCGTGTGGAGGGAGATGATGGGGATGATGGGGTCTTCCTCACACACTCGCTCATCCTCTTATTGAGGCTCTTCTCTAACTTGAGATTATAAAAACAAAGTAGATATGAATCAATAATTATTATACATTAAAATTAAATATATTTACACACAAAATTAATTATTATCTTACCACCATCAAATAGTCACTCTGCAAGTCCACCTCAAAGGCTCATGAACGACTAGGTGTAACAAGACCCTACAAAAATTCAATTAATATAATCACTTATAAATAACATTAGAAATTTATTCTAACTATTATAAAAAACAACTAAAACTAAGAAAATTCTTTCATACCTCATTCAATGGCTGTGAACTAGCCATAGTTGCACCCACTCCACAATCAATGGATTGTCAAAGATAAGGAATAGTCTCAAATGTCAAGAGCTATATGTCATACAATACACGTAACATGTAACATGAAACATGAAAAAAATATAATCAGCTGAATTAAATTAACATGAAACAAATGTACCTCTACGAAGCTCATATCACATCTAGGCTCAGAGTCCCTAGTGAATGTCGACGGTCCTATAGAGAACTGATGCACATGCATAATTTTTTTTGTCAATCCTTTGTATGATTACTTAATAAATATATGAATTAATTTAGATGATTAAATTGATACATACCTTTGGACTTGTCGATGAGACGAAAAATGGGGCTAGGGGATCGCTACTAGGGCCACCAAAACTCTGACCCTAAATTTTGAACAATGTCAATACATACTAATTAATTAGTCATTCACTATACATATGAAATGTGATCAAATTAGTTTATTATAATTTTAATTTAACTGTGTGTCAATGCCAAATGTGTCATTCAGGAACTGATTAGTGACTAGCCCATCATCCACACTATCTCCAACATGATTGCCAAATGTGCATAAGGATTCACATGATGTGCACATGTGACCGTGACACACAAAAGGATCCTCCTCAACTAATGGACTCATGCAATGAATGAGGGTTTGTGTCAAAGCATTAATAGTCCCTGGAGTGCTAGCCTCTACATGTTCCTTCATAACTGAAGGAAAAGTCACATGCTCACCCAATGGCTTGATAACAGGTGGCCTAACTACATTAAGGTCACGAAGTGCGCCTGACCTCTCAAATGATGACCTCCTACCTCTACCCTAAGATTCTAGTATATCAAAATAATTGGGGATCTCCGCAAGGAAAAAATCACAATACAATTTCTTTAAGAAATACATTGGGACCTCATGATTATTATAGGGAGGGGCATCAAAAACCATCCACCATCTATCCCAAAAATTATTTCTAATACCACTGTGTATGCACCAATGGATGGTGAACCATTTAGTTATTTCTCTAATTGAATTTTATTCACTAGGCTTTCTAAACAATGCACAAATGCTACCTTTTGGTAATTTTTTTTAACATCTTGATATGATAATTTGTTTGCATAATATCTTTTTTTTTCATCCCTCTTAACCCACCAAATATCCAACTGACCACTAATAGAAGCTATGGGGGTCATAATGGACTCAAGGGAGGATGCCAATTAAGCTCTCATTGGATTGGTTTGTCCACAAGCTTTCAACCTACCAATGAGTGCTTCTAATTGATGTATGCCTCTTTTTATTTCATTTATTATGTTGTCTTGTGTGCTAGAAGGAGGTCTTCCAATTGGTGTAGGTTGCAAAATTTCTTGTTCTTGTTGTGGAGGGTTTTGATTCTCATCTTGTTGAGGGTTTTGGTTTGGATCTTGTTGAGGGTTTTGGTTTTGAGCTTGTTGGGGATTTTCTAGTTCATTATTCACATTTCCTAATAAGAAACCAATTGCAATTTAATAAATAAATAAATTTAAAGAAAAATTGAAAAAAAACTATAAAACAATACAAAATCATATAGAACAATGCAAAAAGAAGGCTAGACAACATATGACGTGATCACGATCTCAAACTTTTATGACGAGGAGGCATATTGAGGAGGTAGGTGGCAAAAATCCTCGATTTTCTAAATTCACGTATGTGCTGTGAGGAGAGGAAGTTGTAAAATGAGGAAAAAATGAATGGGTTGCGGGTTTGCAACCCATTTATAAAATTTTTGGATTTTAAAAAGTGCATACACGCTATAGAGCATATGCACTATATCATGTACTCACTATGGCTTGGGATACCCAAGCCATAACGCGTGCGCACTATAGCACGTACGTGCTTTCTAAAGTTAGAAAAAAAAAGGGTGTCATCTTTTTGGCACCACAACTTGGTGCACTTACCCAATGCTACTCTCAAAAAGTTCTACTGTGATTGATGGTTGGAGTAATGGTATTTGGTAGATCATTTTGTATTGTGACAGTTGAAATATTGAATTTTGTAATGAATTATAGTGTGCATAAATCTGCAGGATTTGTAAGGAGTTGATGTAGTGATGCAAATTAGGTCGATTGATTGTAAGGTAATCTAAGTCTATGTAAAAATCTAGAGTTCATTGATGGAAACCTATTTACTATAATACAAAGTTTCTCAGGGGTTTTTGGTGGTGGATTTTTCCCTGAAAGTGTTTCCCATGTAAATTTGGTGTTTTAGTGTGTATCTTGTGTGCTTGTTATTTTTTATTTTCTTATTTTACTGCACATATCAATGTAAAAAAGTTGATTCGCTCTCTATTATTTCCCCTATAAATGGTATTAGGAAGGCATTTCCATGTATTTCTTTCCTTACACTCTTTATTTGTGGCCTTTATTTTCAGATTTCTTCAAACTCTCTGACTGTTTACTCCATGTATTACGACAACTCAATGTTCATTTACATGTAAGAATTTTTATTTCATATGATTGTTGGTATTTGGACCTTGGAAAAATAAAGATGTAGGAAAATACTATAATCTTGTCATGAGTGGTCATTTACCCATTTGATAAACTAGAACAGTCATATTATTAATCCTTGACCATTTGATGCTTGGTTCAAAATATGTTTTACATTTTTAAATTGCATTGCTTCTTGGGAAAATCCTTATATATATTTAGGAAAATATTCTTTTGTGGGGCATTGATTTTGCTCCCCACATTATTACAAAATCTCATTGCCCTTATATGACTGAAAAACCATTATATTGGATCATGTCCTTTAACATAAGAGGATAGTCTTCTTTGATATGTTGTTACAAAGCTATCAATGGTAATGTTGCCATGAATATTGTTTAAAATGCACTATAATGTTTCTATCTCTTGTATTCATTTATTCTCTGTTAGTAAAGATCACTAAAATCAACTCTAGTATGTAATAATTATGATAAAAGAAAGAGACATTACCAAAACATAGTTATGGGCATATATCTCATAGTTCCTTTGGATACCTCATGTAGCTTTGTTGGATGTTGCTACACCAAATCATTTGATCATTGTCATGAGTTGTATATCCCCTATTTTTCAATATTTTTCCTGATAATTTATGCTCCGTCAAAAATAGAGCCCTATATGTTGAATCCTTTAAAACATTCTCATTATTGAGTTTTGATTTTGTTAGTATACCTTTGATCCCTTCGATATAGTTTCACTATTCCTTGAACACATTTATCTTTTTGGATGTACAAATTTTTTTTCTCCTCAATGAATATTCAGTTTCTACATGTTGTTGTGCTAGTGTGGTAGTGTTCTTATTATTGGTGACTACCAAAGGAGACTAGTACTCCTTATGATTTCACTTCAAGCCTTGATATGGAATATAGTACTTTTGTAATGATTTCTCTTTCATAAATATGGAAGCATACTATTTCATCTATTTAACCCCCTTGAATCACAACAACTAATTATAGTATTGTTGGTTGACAATTTGTTCTCCTATTAGATTTTATAATCTTTGACTATTTAATACCTAATGTTTGGAGACACAAAAGGATGTTTACCAACAAATGGGTCACTGTAAGTATTCTATCACTGCCCTTTGAATTATTAGGTACAATTCTCTATGATTTGCAATGGTATGCAATCAATACATTTTTTATGAGATCATAAGTTTTGACATTATAAGCTCTTAACCTGAGAGCAGTAAAGGATAACCAAATTGTTTGTAGGCATAAAAAATTCAGGCAAGATGGATTTGAATAACCTATCACACTCAACGAAATGACTGTAGTAGATTATCTTGATATTTCTAACCCTTATTTTTATTTTTAAATATAGATTAACCATCTAAATGCAGAATAGGAGTGAAGAGATATGCACATGAGAGAAAATGAAATTTCTTTCACTATCAACCTTGAATGAAATAAAATCCAACCAATAAGTAATAGATTCATACACATTTATCTTTCATTTCCCAATGAAACTATCTAACGTGTTATGAAATTAACAATAGAAGAAATAGAACCATATATGACTTGAAAGTAAATGGAATCACTATACTGCAAACATCAAAGTGAAATGGAATTCATCTGATTATTAATAGAATCATTCATGATTGTTTTTCAATTCTTAATGAAAAACTATTCTATGCACGGGCCACAAAACATGATAAGAAAATAGGGTAAATGGAATTATAGACCAATTCACCATCAAGTTTGCTGACCTTTGTATTATCAAAAGAAAATACATTTATAGTTTTCTGTCATCTTTCAATTCTTGGTAGACAAACAATCACAAAATAGAAAGAAAAAATGAATAATACATGAACAAATATCTAATCTTCAAATGATATAAACATGTGACATCATTCTTGATGATGTCTTGATCCCATAGCACCTCTAGGAACACCTGGAAACTGTTCGTCTTCATGCAACTTTAGAAAACCCTACTAAAATCTTCGTTTCTTTCATATTTTGTTACTTGTGCCAAATCCATATATTTTGCATCTCAACGGTCATGATGATTTTGAAGTTTTACCATCGATCTTAAACCAATGATCCCGATTAAAACATAACAAGAGTCCTTTTTTGTTGTTGTAATTTTCCCCATGTGTCCCTTCATGTACACATGTTGAACTATCATTATTTCTATTTGATTTGATGGTGGTGATAAAAGATATTAAGTGCTTATTTTTCTCTGCACTGCGAGTCCACTTTCCAACTATGCACACCATGGCGAACAAGTAGCACAATTTCATTACTTGGAGAATCTGACATTAACCTTTTCCCTAGGTCATAACTTAGCATGCCTTTATTTCATTAACTATGGTGACTTGGCGAAAACCGCTCATTAGCCATGATCACAATTTTGCAACACTAAATTAAACTAGCTTTTTTGACCCATGACCATGTGATTCATGTGCCTTTTATTGCATCACAACCTTAATCATGAGTTACCTTAACTTTCTTGTGATGGTGTGCTTGCTTCCTTTCACTCAGTTGTGACCTTAACCCAAGGTTTGTGTTAATCATCAACGACCATGTGATCCACTAACTATTCGTAGTTTCACTGGTTAAACTTAGATTACCTCTAACCAACAGTGACTAGGTGATCATTGGTTTTTTTTGTGTCACAACATTATATTTAACTATCACTTCTAAATTGCAACTATGTGATGTACATTTGATGTTAATGGTTACTATAATCGCTAGGTCACAACTTAACACTAAAAGAGAACTAGATGGGACCAAAACTAATAGGTAAGTATTTGACTTTCAACTCACCAATGGTGTGCATTCTTTCATCCATTTGAATTTTCTCCACCACATAGCCTATTATGATCACATTCAAACCATTCATGTACTACATCAATGACACATATTTTCTTATCTTCATATTTTGACTTTAGGAGGGTTTTGAATATTTTCTTCTGCATGAATTGCTTCCTCTACTCACTGATCTTGATCATCTACAATATCTTCATGAAAATTGAAACATATTATGAATCTTTATCTTCAACATGATTAGGAACAAGAAAGATATCAAGACCTTATTCTCATCAGGGTAACGTATAACAAACCTCCAAAACCTAATCACCTAGCCATTGGACTGGTGCATTTCTCATATGATTTCCTGCATCAAGTTAGCTCAAAGGAATGATGAGAAGAAATACCATCCTATGGTCAATCTAGACTCAAACTCAATAGATTAATACTTGAATTGACTCAAAACCCTAGAGCAAAAAGATATGAACTGAAACTTGAGCAACAACTGGCTCTATCTGGGGATTTAAGCATGATAATTCTTGAAAGAAATCTAACAATCTCTGGTTCCACACAAAAGGTGACAACTTGGAAACAACAAAATAGGCTAAACTAGGAAAACAACAACAACTACCTAGAAAGCAATAAACTAAGCTAAAGAAAAAATGCATGAAGGGAAACCTACCTATCTAGCTACTATGTAGGGATTACCTTCTTTCAATTTTGCATTTGATACAACTTCAAATCCTTTTCATTATAGGAACATGGTAGGGTTTCTCCAGTGGGATATGCCAATTTGAAAGAGTTATTCTGGTTTACTTGTATGATCTAAAGTGGTCCTTTCCACAAAGATTAAAACTTTGAATGCATACCTCTTGGTTCATGTCTCTTATCCCATAGCAACACCAAATCACCTTTCATGAATTTTCTAGGCCTTGCCCTTTTATCAAACAACTTCTTTACTCTCCTTGGTGTTCAATAATTTTATCAACCATCTCTTCCCTTTCTTTTTACAGCTTGGTGAGATACATGATTCTCTTCTCTAATCCATCTTTGAAAGCATCTTCTTCAATGAAAGTCTTTAATTTACATGCAGTAAGCTCTAGAGGCAATGGAAAATTAGCTTCCACCCCATAGACTAATTCAAAAGGTGAAATATCTATGGCTCTTTTGGGTGTGGTCCTATTAGCCCATAAAACATCATGAATCTTCTTATGCCAACTTTTTTGATTACCTGAGACTAATTTCTTCAAAATATAAATCAAATTCTTATTAGTAGACTCAGCCTGCCCATTTCCTTGATGGAAATAATCAAAGGAATGCCCAAATTGAATAGTATTATCATGGAAAAATTTAGTAATCTCTAAAGAGGAAAAATAAGATGCATTATCCATTATCAACATCACAGGAACTCCAAACCTAACCAGTATATGCTCTGTGAGAAATCTACATACTACCTTTGATGAAGTCTTCTTCATTGGATTTTCTTCAACCCACTTACTGAAATAATTTGTGGTAGTCAATATATATGAATATCCTTGACTAGAAGGAGGATTTATTGGGCCTATAAAATCTAAGCCCCATTGATGGAAGGGAGCTTTAATTACCACTAGCCTAAGATGTAGAGAAGCAAGCTGAGGTTTACTAGTAAACTTCATGCATTTCTCACAATTGGCAACCCAATTATATGCATCTTTAAACATGCCAAGCTAATAATAACATTGTCTTAGAGTTTTGAAAGTAGTTACAATAGAAGAAAAGTGTCCTCCACATGCCTCATAATGAAAAGATGCCAACAACTTTTCCTACTGCTCCTTATCCACATATCTCAAAAAATTCCATCAATTACTCTCTTGTATAAGACATCGCCATGAATCACATATTTGAAGGCTTTGTTTTTAGATCTCTTCTTTTCTTAGTAGTCTATCCATTAGGGAATTCACCATATGTCAAAAAATAAGCAATGTTTGAGAACCAAGGATCCTAAAGACTTACCATAAGAAATTTTGGAGTGTCTTCTTCTTTGAATTGTTGATCTTTTGCTAAGGCTTTATAGAGTGTATTACCTCTTACAAGTTTGGTTGGCTTAATTTCTATAACATATTCTTGAACCTTTGTTATCCAAACTCCTCTATTATTACAACCAACCTCTTATTGAGTCAAAATACTTTTAACTATAGGATCTGGCACATATATTACTAAATGAAAATGCAACATATAAAACCTAAAATTCTTAAGGGTTCTCACCACTACATATGCTTGTTTTTCCATATGTGAGTATCTCAATTCTTGATTTTTCAGAAGTATGCTCATGAAAGAAATTGGAGCTTGTATTCCTTCTTTGTTTTCTTGCATCAATATAGATGACATAGTATGTTTTGAGGCATAATAGTAAATGATGAATTCCTTAGTATAGTCAAGATGGACAAGAACAAGGGCTTTAGTAATGACACCTTTGATATCTTCAAAAGCCTTTTTCCCAACATCACTCCATTTGAAATTTTTATTCCCTTTCATCATATCAACTATACATTTAACTATTTCATCATAGTCAAGAACAAACCTCCTGAAGAAATTTACTTGGAAAAAGAAGGACTTCACTCTAGTTTTACTCAATGGCAGACTTAATTTTTGGATAGCTTTAATCTATCTAGATCAATCTTCACTCCTTGGGATATAATATGACCAAGAAATTTGCCTTCTATCACACAAGATACTAACTTCTTTGGATTCAGTGAGATGCCATGATATCTACATCTTTGTAACACTTTTTCTAGATCTTTGATATGATCTTTTCTCTTCTTAGAAAATATTGTCAAATCATCAAGATATATGACAATAATTCTAGCTTTCAAATCACCAAAGGCCAAATCCATACCATGTTGAAAAGTTGCACCTACATTAATTAAGCCAACATGCATTCTATTAAATGCAAAATTACCCATGGTGTGGTAAATATAGTTTTGAACTAATATGCTTCATGTACTTGAATTTGATTATATCTAGAAAATCCATTTTACATGGACATCATTTTTCATCCTATAACAGTTTGTAAAAGATGGTCCATATTAGGGAGAGCAAAATTATCTTTGAGCGAGGCTTGATTTAGATTTCTAAAATCAACACAAATCCTTATCTCTCTATTCTTCTTCCTCATTGACACAATATTAGCAACCCAAGTGGAATGATGAATAGGGTATATAATCATGGCTTGAAATATTTTGTCAATCTCCTTGAAGATTGCCCCTTCAACTATAGGATTATAGTTTCTTTGTTTCTATTTGAATATTGTTGCTTCTAGTTTAAGAGGGATTTCATGTTTGAACTTCCCACCCATGAAATTTTTTAGGTCTTCATAGCTCCAAGCAAATACATCTTGAAATTCAATAAGTAATTTCTTGATCTCTACCCTCTCCTCTGGTGTACAACACTTGCCTATGTTTATCATCTTTGGACTAATTTTTGTCCCTATATTGATTCCATCATATTCACCATAGGTTTTTCCTTTCTTATCTCTTTCTCTCTATATTTATTATCATGCCTATCAAAAAGCCTTTCTAAAGAAATTAGATGAGGTGGAATCTTATTACCTTTCAATTGAATCATATCAGGCTCTATTTTATTTTGATCACACGTCACTGAATCATCACCATTTGCATTAGTTCTTCCTTCAAAATATAAGCCCTCAAAGGGAACTTCTCCTTCAATGAACTATTGTATGTATTTTTCATCTTCAAACACCTACCAAGATTCTTCATTATCAAGAACATTTGGTCTGAAAAGAACTTCTACTTTGTAGATTTGATCCTTAAAATCAAGGTGTCGTAAGAGCAATGATGTGGAGACTTCCAAAGAATCAGCTCTTAAATTGAATTACCTTAGTATTGATACAATTGAGAAAGCATCCAAACTCTTAATTTTATCCCACACTCTGTTACGATAATTTCTCAATCTTGAGTTCTTTATTGCATATTGATTTCTGACATGTCTTACCACCAATTCTACATCTCCTTGAGCTTTGAGTAACTTGACCCCTTTTTGTTTTTCTATCATTATACCAAGGAGAAGGGCTTCATATTCTATAGTATTATTATCATTCTTGAAATCTAATTTATATGCCAAGCAAGTCATCTCTCCACTAGGTAATGTCAACACTATTCGTACACATGAACCAACATTAGTACAACTACCATCAAATTCCATAGGACTCCACAAATGATCATCTATAATTTTCTCTAATTCTTCTTGAATATCAAGAGTGTTAGAGAATAGCATGTAACTACCAAATTGCATTTAATGATATAAGATTTGAGATCTAGGATCATTTGATTTCAAGACAGTAAACTTTTCCTTTTCTTTTGGTTCTAGCTTCACCATTTTATCTTTGACTTGAATAGTAGTAGAAGACCAATCTAGTTTTATCTCTCCCCCCATTTCTTTACAAAAAATTCTGCTTAGGAGCATTCCATAGCTTGCAAGGATGTCTTCCACTAGAATAGTAAGTTTTAGCCTTTTGGAAGGATAGACAACAAGGGAAACTTGAGCATCTTTTATTTGTCCAAGAAAATGTACTTGCTTTTCATCCACTGAATAAAATATACCAAGAGTCTTAGTCAATTAAAGTCCTAAAGCTTTTTCTATAGAAGCAAACATTACATTATCAGAGGCTTCTGAAACTATGATGCAATTATTCAATCTATTTCCATTAATAAACAAGGAAATGTAGAAGGGATCTAGTTTTTGATTTGGGCATGTGGCTAAGACAAGAGGTTCTTCTTCTTTAAACAACTTGGGGAGTGCAATATCTTCATCAGTCACCGAAGTTCCACTACTACTAGCTTTATTATGGTGATCAACATTAGCATTAATATTAACATGACCCACATCTTTACTATTACAATGATCAACTAATCTTTTCAATTGATTAGGATTAGACTTCAAGTATTCCAATGGAGATATTTGAATTCCTACCTCTTTATAGTATTGTATGATGTCAAAGGAATCAACTGACTTACCTTTGTGCTCCTTTTCTGAAGTTGAAGTTACTATGCCACTATCTTTATCAACTTTGTTTGATGGCGCATTATTTTTGATAGGAGCTGAATTGTTGATTTGATTTCTATTCTTTTGACCTCTAGTCATTACTGTTAATAGAGGACCTTCTAAAGTAGCAAAATAATCACCTCCTACTTCTAAATTTGATTCATACTGCAAGAAATAATTTTCGGTGTCACCACAAGGAGCATGATCATCCTCACTTTTAGGATATTCAATTTTTTGTTCTTTGTTATCCACCATCTACTTATATCTGATCATATCAGCACATGTATCTCCATCATGATCTTCTCTTAGATGAAAAGCACACATATTTTGTCTTTTTGAGCCACCTTCAATTGTTAATCTCTGTTGAATAGGTGGTATTTTCAATGCTTAACCTTCTTGATGAGGTTGATGAAAAGAATGAGCAGGCTTATTAATTTGTTTCTTCAATGAAATGATCTCATTAGACAATTTTTGAAGCATGGCTTCTGTATTGTTTGAAGTACTAGTTGTATTACTCATAGTTCTAGATTGGAATTCTCTTTTCCACTTACTAGAAGCTATTATATCATCCTCTATCTCCACAGTTAGTGTTTGAGTAACTTGTAAGTTTTCTACATTTTCTCTTCTAATTTGATATCCCAGATTAGGAGGCATAAAGCTAATGTAGAAAGTATTCTTATTAAAATTTGTAGGTGCACTTGTAGCAGGTATTCTTTTGATGAGTTTGTTGAACTTTGCATTAAAATATCTTATGGAAATTGATGGTTCTTTCTTTATCTACACCAATTGCAACACTAATACTTGTGCATACTCTATACTTTTGTAACATTCCTCAAACTTTTATTTCATAGTATCCCGATCTATGATGCATCTTGTAGGTAGGTATTGAAACCAATCAGCAACATTTTCTACTAGTGTATCAACAAACATTCTGATAGAGACATCCCCATGTTGAGGATTTACTACACCACAAGCCTTATGGAAAGAACTTAGGTGTTGTTCTATAGAGGTGGTACCATAACCATTAAATTTTGGAAAGTTCTTCCTTGATTCTCTTGGTAGATCATAATTAGCCCCAAGGGCAAGAGGACCAATAACATTTCCCCATGGTTGTGCCATAGCTGTTGGTATAATATTTTGATTTTCTTGAAAAGTAACAAAAATAGGAAGTGCAGTACCAATTAACAACAAAGCATCAAATATAGGAGGAATAGAATTCCTAGAAATAGGAGGAGTAGAAGAATTACTTCTCTTTGTTCTATTAGGAACAACTGTAGGCAAGTGAGTATCTTGGAATTGTTTAGCTACTAATTCTCTTGCATGTATTCTTCCTCATCTATAAATATCTTCTAGAATATAAAAGTTAGCCTTTTTGGGTTTCTCATATATTGGGTCAATTCTTCCTCTTTCTTTGGCACTCCTAGTATACTTAGAATCTAGGATGTATCAAATATTTTAGAAAATGGTGTTTTGAATTTACCTTACTAGTCTTCAACTTTGAATTTGCTTCTTTTCTTCAGCAGGTTGAGGCTGTAAAACTGGTATCAAGTTCTTATGAAAAACACCTCACTACCACAAGTATTTCTTGCAACTCAAATATATGGAATTAAATTACAAATTAATATAAAGGAAAATTCTTGAGAGCTTTTATCTGGATCTCCCAAGTAGAGCTGCCAAAAATTGTTGGTTGACAATTTATTCTCCTATTAGATTTTATAATCTTGACTCTTTAATACCCAATTTTTGGAGAGAGAAAAGGATGTTTACCAACAAATGGGCTAGTGTAAGTATTTTATCATTTCCCTTTAAATGATTAGGTATAGCTCCCTATGATTTGCAATGATATGCAATCAATATTTTTTTTATGAGATTAGAAGTTTTGACATAATAAGCTCTTAACCTGACAGTAGTAAAGATAACCAAATTATTTATAGGCACAAACAATTCAGGAAAGATGGATTTGAATAACCTATCACACTTAATGGAATGACTATAGTAGATTATCTTGATATTTCTAACCCTTATTTCTATTTTTAAATGTAGATTAACCATCTATATGTAGAAGAGGAATGAAGAGATATGCACATGAGGGAAAATGGAATTGCTTTCACTATCGGCCTTGAATGAAATGGAATCCAACCAATACCTAATAGCTTCATACACATTTATCATTCATTTCCCAATGAAACTATCTAACATGTTATGAAACTAACAAGAGAAGAAACAAAACCATATATGAAGAAAGTAAATGGAATCACTATACTACAAATATCAAAGTGAAATGGAATCCATCTAATTATTCACAGAATCATACATGATTGTCTTTCAATTCTTAATGCAAAACTATTCTATGCATGGGCCACAAAACATGACAATAAAATAGGGCAAATGGAATTACACACCAATTCACCATCAAGTTTGTCGGACTTTGTATTATCAGAAGAAAATACATTTATAGTTTTATGTCATCTTTCAGTTTTTGGTAGAGCAAGAGTCACAAAATAGAAAGAAAATATGAATAATACAAGAAAAAATATCTAATCTTCAACATGATATAGATGTGTGACATCATTCTTGATGATGTCTTGATCCCATGGCACCTTTAAGAACACCTAGTAATCGTTCATCTTCATGCAACTTTAGAAAACCCTATTAAACTCTTCATTTCTTTCATATTTTGTTGTTGGCATTGAATCCATATATTTCGTATCTCAACAGTCATGATGATTTTGTTGATCTTAAACCAACGATCATGATTAATACATAACATGCTTCCTTATTTTTCTTTTGTAATTTCCCTCGTGGGTCCCTTCATGTACACATCTTGAACTGTCGTTATTTCTTTTTGATTTGATGGTGGTGATAAAAGATATTAAGTCCTTATTTTTTTCTATGCTGTTGGTCCACTCTCTGGCTATACACATTGTGGCAAATAGGTAGCACAATTTCATTGCTTGGAGAATCCAACATTAACCTTTTCAATGGGTCGCAACTTAGCATGCCTTTATTTCATTAATTGCAATGACTTAGTAACAACCACTTATTAGTTGTGATCACAATTTTGCAATACTAAATTTAACTACCTTTTCTAACCTATGACCATGTGATTCACATGCCTTTCACCACATCATAGCCTTAATCATGAGTTACCTTAACTTGCCCATGATGGTGTGATTTCTTCCTTTTGCTTAGTAGTGACCTTAACTTGAGGTTTGCATTAATCATCAACAACTGTGCGATCAAAAAACTATTCATAATTTTTCTAGTTAAATTTACATTACCTCTAATTACTAATGATTAGGGAATCATTGGTTTTCATTGCATTGCAACCTTATATTTAATTGTCACTTCTAACCTATGACTATGCGATGACCATTTGATGTTAACAGTTACTATAGTCATTAGGTCTCAACTTAACACTAGAAAAGAACTGAATGGGAACAAAATTGATAGGTAAATATTTGACTTTGAACTGGCCAATGATGTGCATTCTTTCATCCATTTGGTTTTTCTCCATCATGTAGCCTATTATGATCACATTTGAACCATTCATGTACTGAATCAATGACACATATTTCCTTATCTTCATATTTTGACCTTAGGAGGGTTATGAATATTTTTTCTACATGAAATGCTTCCTCTACTTACTAATCTTGATCATCTACAATGTCTTCATGAAAACTATAACATATTATGAATCCTTGTCTTCAACATGGTTAGGAACAAGAAATAAAAAGATGTTGTAGACACCATGTGCTTAATTAGAGTGCAAACAACTATGTTGTCTACATGACAATCTTCATGAAAACTATAACATATTATGCATCCTTGTCTTCAACATGGTTAGGAACAAGAAATAAAAAGATGTTGTAGACACCATGTGCTTAATTAGAGTGCAAACAACTGTGTTGTCTACATGACAACTCAATTGAATATGAAAACTCCCATGTCTACACCATGTACTAAAATGAGTTGATAACTCCTATGTTATCAACAAGACAACTCATATGAGTGCGCATACTCCTAGGTGTCTACATGAAAAATAATAAAATAATGCATTAACCTAAGTAAACTTAAGTAAGTGTAAATAGTAATTAATTATTTACACTAACAACCCTGCACCCCCTCCCCTTAAGTGCAACTTAGGGGAATGCACTTAAGCTCACAAAAGCTATGATGAAAATGCATAATGGGTCTCAACTACTAGACCATGTTAGGTACCCATGTACAAATGTAATGATGTACACACAATGCAATGAAATCTCTCTATAAATGGAGAAAGAGGGAAAACCTCATGGGAAAAACCCTCCTCCAAAAAGAGAGACAAGTACAATAAATAAGAGAAGAGTCATGTGACCCCCCTTGGTGAAAAATTTTGCAACCCCAAGAGATCTCACAAATGAAGATACTTGACCTCAGTGAAGGGCTTAGTGAAGATGTCGACAATTTGCTACTCTGTAGGACAATATTGCAATGCAATGACCTACTCATGAATCAACTCTCTAATTTAGTGCATATAAACCTCAATGTGTTTTGTCCACTGATGTTGGACTAGATGTTTTGAGATTTCAATGACACTTTGATTATCACAATGTATGATTGTGTGTCTAGATATGTCAAAACCAAACTCCTTTATAATTTTCTATAACCAAATAGCCTCTATAGCTACATTAACAACTCCTTGATACTTAACCTCAGTTAATGAAAGAGAAATAGTGTTCTACTTTTTACTCTACCAACAAATGGGGCCAAAACTAAGATGAAACATGTATCCTGAAGTAGATTTGCGAGAATCAAGATCTCCTGCATAGTCTAAGTTTATATAACCCACTAACTATAGTCTAGTACTAGCTACATAGGATATCCCATGTGTATGTACACCTAGATATATTGCAAGATGCATTTGACTACCTTCCAATGAAGTTCATTTGGCTTTTGCATGAAGTGAGAACCATGCCAACTACAAGGGATATCTCAAGCCATGTTTGCATCAAGTAGATGAGACTTCCAACCAACTGTCTATATAAAGTAGCATCAACAACTGGAGTGGAATAATTTTCTTCTAACTTAACACCTAAAAGAAATGGAGTAGATGTAGCCTTGCAGTCACTCATGTGAAAATAGCAAGTAGATCTAGAGCATATTTGGGTTGTCATAATGTGATCCCTAATGAAGACCGATGTATCTCAATACCAAGGAAATAATAAAGCAGAGCCAAGTCTGTCATCAAAAATATGTCCTACAAAGTAGCCTTGACACTTTCAATGATGGATGTTGTACTCTCTGTAATGATCACGCCATCAACATAAAGCACAAGTAGCAAGTGAGAATCAACCCTTTGAAGAATGTTGACATTTGGATCAAAATGACATCTGGTGAACCCTACTAAGAGAAGAAAAGAATCCATCTTGGCATACCAAGCTCTGGGATAGTTTTTAGTCCATAGATAGTCTTTTTCAACTTGCAAACCAAGGTAGAATCCTAAATGAACCCTTGTGGTTACTCCATATAAATCTTCTCATAAAGATCACCATTAAAGAATGTTCTTTTCATATCCATCTGATGGACAACCCATTTCTGAGCTGCTGATATAGCCAGTGTCAAATGAAGGGAACTCATTTTTTCAATTGGTGCAAAGGTCTCAATGTAGTCAATGCTAGGTAAATGAGAGAAACCTTTTGTAACAAGTCTAGCATTATATTTATCAACACTTCTGTCCATTGGAAACTTGGTCTAATAGATCCACTTACATCAAACCAATTTTCTTCCCTTATGAAGAGAGACTAAGTCCCATGTATCATTTCTCATAAGAGAATTGCATTCTTCCTCCATTTCTTTATCCCATTCTAGAATACTTGAAGCTTCTTTAAATGATTGTGGATCAGAAGCAACTGTAATATAAGCATGAGGGAGTGAGTTGTGTTGTGATCTTGTCCTCCTAGTATCTAAAGGATTCCTTGCCAATGGTCTTGCCGCATCCAATGTCTGGTGAATCCATTTAGGTCTACTGGAAGAAGACATAGAAGGGATATCATCAACCTAATCTAGCTGATGCCTCTATTTGAGTTGTGGACAAACATCTTCCAAGTCACTGTCATCATTTTCACTCTCTTTAATAAAGGAGAAGTTGAAGAAGTAAAGCTTGGACAACTTTCTTCAAAATGTACACTCCTCTCATAGAATATGTCATGTATCTCTCAATCCATCAACTTGTAGGCTTTATGAGAGTATGCATATCCAATAAAGATATAAGGTTTTCTTCGAGGTTCCAATGCCTTGCATTTCTATGTAGGTATTCATGCCCATGCTAGACAACCAAAGACTCTAAAGTTCTTTACAGAACCTGCCAGTCCAAGTTTCAAAAGGAGTTACACCATCCAAAGCTTTATGAGGACTCCTATTCTGAATGTAGTTAGCACAATTTATTGCTTCAACCCAAAAGACTTGATCAAGGGACTTATGTAGTAGCATGCATGTGGTCATCTCCTTGATGGTTCTATTTTTCCTTTTAGCAACACCATTCTACTATGGCATGTATGGTACTGAATGCTAAAGGTCAATTCCCTCTTGAGTACAAAAGTCTATAAGTCTTGAGTTCACATACTCCCCTCCATTATCTATTCAAAGGATTTTGATGGCTTTCTCTAACTACTTTTTCACTGGAGCCTTGAAGTTGAGTAATCATTCAAACACTTCACTCTTATGAGCCATGGAGAAGACCCAAGTATAGTGAGAGTAGTCATCAATGAAGGTGAGTGCATAGCAAGACTTTCCAAATGATGACACTAGAAATGGGCCCGCCACATCATTATGAACTAGTTCAAGAACACATTGTGCTCTCCAAGTCTTCCCCTTGTCAAACATTTTTTCTGGATGCTTCCCAGGTGTACAACCTAAACAAACACCATCTGAAAGCTAGACTTGAGGTAGACCATGAACTATCTTCTTACTACTAAGCTGTTGAAGATATTTGTAGTTGAGATGTCCAAATCTCTCATGCCACAATTTTCTTTCTATATTTGAATGCATTAACAAGGCTTGTGCATTATATTTAGGCACAAAGGAAGAGAAAGTGTAAAGACTTGAATCATGATTGGCTTTACCTATTGCAACCATAGATTCATCTTTAATGCTTTTCACTACCACTAAATTTGGAAGATATTCAACCTTATTTCCACCTCCATAGTGAGTGATTTGGTAGACTGAAAGAAGGTTGGATGTAAGATCAGGAACATAGAGAACATCCTTGAACACTCCACTTTCCAACTCAACTTCACCTTTTCCTTCAACTTCCACTTTAGTATCATCCCCTATAAATATGTGAGGTACCTTTGAAGGTGTCATGAAAGAAAAATCTTTCTTTGAAGAACCCATGTGATGTGTGGCACATGAGTCAATAATCCATTCTCCTTGACTAACAATGTTTGTGAGGAAAGATTTCCCTTTGCTCTTCAAATCCAAAGATGAAGACCCCTTTTCCTTATAAGCATTAGGCAATGGAACATTGTGCTTCTTCGAGATGCTTTTCAATTCATCAATCTACTTGTGATAACATTGATGTTCATCATGACCACTCTTTTTACAATAGGCACACTTCTTCTTTTCCTGATTATTGTCCCCCTTTTTGTTGGTATTAAGAGAAGATTTTCCTTGTTGTTTATTTGTTGTTGGCTTTTCTATGTCCCCTTGTTTTTTATCTTTCCATTTTCCCCCCCCCTTTCCTTTGTTTGAACTTTCACCAGCTACATTTTTAGAATTCTCATTGTTGGCCACCAATGCCTTAGACTTTGAAGACTTGACAATCCCCATTGTCACCAAATTATCTTTTTCATCCTCTAAAAACTAATCATAGTCATCAAAAGTAATTTTCTTATAGGAAGCCCCTAAGGTAGACTTTGTGGTGTTGAAAGAAGAGATAAATGTGGAGTATTTAGATGGCAGCTTATTGTGAATTAGATAAATCAACCTGTCATCTTTAATAGGACTACCACAATCATTAAGTTTTTTTCTCAACTCATTTACCTTGATAAAATCTTGTATAGAATCCAAGCTCTTAGGATCTAGGGAGACAAGCTCATCTTCAATTTTGTAGACATCCTCCTCAGTCACTTTCCCATATATGTTTTTAGGAGCATCCCAAGTTTCCTTGGATGTATTATATTTTATGATCTAATAGAGAATCTTGTCATTAACCCCTAACCTAATGAGTCCTAGGGATTTTCTATCTATTGTTTCCCAAGCATTGATATCACTTTGAGATACTACTTGATCACCTATTGGTTTACGAAAAGATCCATCTACATATTGAGAAACTTCTTAATTCATCAATTCACACCATTTTTTAATTGACCATTCGGCATAATTATGTGGTGTTAACTTTGGAATCTTAAGGTTTCCCATAATTCAAGAAAAGAAAGATAACGACAAGAAAAGAGAAACACAACACCAAGAGACACCCCCCTCTTTTCACTCAATCAACCCCCCCGCCCCCCCCCAAAAGAATGATTTTGGCACTTTATACTTAGTGCATTTACAATAGCCACTTGCCAATTTAGGCCTAAGTGGACTTCTAATTTTGCTGTTTACAACCTCCTCTTGGAGTTTAAATCTAGTACTAAGCACTATAGCTTAGATGCACAACAATTTTGAAGTTTGATCAAAGCAATACATTACAAAAAATGACCTATTTTTGAAAGTGTCATTTATGTCCACACAAGCCTATAATCTAATTACAGATCTAGAAAGTAGACAAAAAAAATGCACTTTCAAAAAAAATGGAACCTGAAAATGTGTCCACATGAGCTCGTATAGAGCATTTAATGTTGCAAAGTGCAAGATTGGATAGGTATAGTCACCAAAAACTAAAATTTCTAACAAATCCGTGCACCCAAACTAGAAAATAATAGCACCACTAAAAAATTCAAGAAATTCTAGCCAAAATAAAAAAAAACATTGCACCTAATTTGGAGTTTGGATGACTAAGATATGGCCTCCCCAAGTCAAACTGTCAAATCAAAACTGCATTGGTGAGGCGTCTGCTTAGCAAATTGCAAGGTTAAATTTGACATCCAAACGATCATCACAATAGTGCAATTTGGCCTACTAGTGATGGTCAAATGACTGTCAAATTTAAGATAGTGTACAGATGATGTCAACAAAAAAATCAGCCCCCTGTCTGACATGGCAGTATAGATGATGACTGGGCGTAGCCATATGGTGATGTGGCTGTACAAATGTTGATGTGGAAGTGCCCCGTATCTGTTGCATTAGCACTGACTTGGTAGGTTACTGGGCACATGTGTTGTTGATTGGGTTGCTTATGTGTCTGATGATTGGGCAACTTATGTGGTGGGAGCTGAGTTTTTCGAGGTCATTGTCATGGTGGCCACATGGACATTGACAGGGGAAATCTATGGCCGATGGAAGATAGTTGGCTAGCACCAAAAGTTGGTGGGCCGATGGAAGTGAGGTTGCTGATAGTGTAGTCATTGATGGGAGGTTTGTGGCTAGAAGGTGATGTCTGATGGTGGATGTAGGACTTTAGTCCCACATTCACCATATGGTGAATGTGGATGGTGTTTAAAAAAAAAGCCTATTGAGTGTAAAATGGCTTAGAAGCCACTAGACATTTGAACTGCTACTTTCTCGTCGATGAGCATGGAGATGCCACCAAAAATGTAGATTCACTGATTGTTTGATGTGATTGCCGATTATGATGGAATATTATAGAGAATATTCTACAGGCTCTAGGATTTGATCACCCAGTTAGCCTGCAAGAAATCCTTCTCTATAGGCCTAATGGCCACATTTTTTTTGAAATTTTTTTTAAAAAATTGTAGAGAAATTATAGAGATAGGAATTAAAATATGCAAATCTGAAAAATAAATTCACAAATCTAAAAGATCATACCAAATTCACAAATTAAGCCTTTGGGTGCTGGTTAAAAAAAAATTGCCTCAATTTTGACTATAGTAGGGTAGGAAAATTTATAGTCAAAATTCACCAAATCGATGATTTGGACACAATGTTGAGGTCCACTTTTTCTCTAGATGCTCTCAATAGTTGCAAATTTCTCCTTATCTTGACCGAGGTCCTTCGTAAGGTGAAGCAAAAATGGTTTCCAATGGCTATGAAATGACGCTCCTATGACTCTGATACAATGTAAGAATTTGCCTTAGGGAAAATGATGCCAAGATCAAGAAGCTCAAGGAAAAAGCACAATATGGACCAAATGATATATGATCATAATAACAATATGAGAATGAATTGATGTGTATGTACACTAGAAGTGCTTGTATATAAAGGCCTCTAGAAAGACTAGAAGTTAGCAAAATGATAAGCCTTACAACTAAGCACATGTCCACCAAGAGTGGATTATCCTCCATTGAGCACAAAAGTTAGTGTGATGATGAGAGGATAAGCTTACATAGGTGTATCACATAGAAATATGTTTTAGACACCATGTGCTTAATTAGAGTATGAACAGCTGTGTTGTCTACATGACAATTCAGTTGAAAATGCAACTCCTGTGTTGTAGAAACCATGTGCTTAAATGTTGCTAACTCTTGTGTTGTCAACAAGACAACTCATATGAGTACACATACTTCTAGGTGTCTAATGATAAATAATAAAATAATGCATTAACCTAAGTAAACTTAAGTATAGTGTAAATAGTAATTAATTATTTACACTAACAAGCATTAATGTTTCCACTATGCTAATCATATCTTCTTTTTGTTAGAATCTTGGTATTCCTCCTATATTTGTGTGTGTTTCCACTTTAACACCATTATGTTTTGGGGAACTCATCTGTCTTACATTTCATACCTTTTGATTGCATAGTTATATCCTCTTTGTAAATTAATTCTATATTTTGTTTGTGTTATTACATAGACATTTTTTATGGAACTCTCTAAAATTGCATGGCATGTAATCACCTTAATGATCACCTTGTTCTTACTTCTCTTTATCAAACTTTAGAGGTATATGAGCCTTTCTTTCATTTATTATGTTCATATTCCTTCACATCTTTATTGCATATAGAAAAATGAGATTAACTAATATAAGGTTTCCTGATAGGCATATTTCAAGAATATTATTAATATTTCATGTCATTTCCTAATTAATATTTTAGATTGTATAAGAGAGTTTGTTATTGAACATAATATTGATCCTCCTAATCATATGCCTAATTTTCAACCTCAACCCTCTCATGATACTCAAACCTTTTATCATCACCAATCCATTATTCATGATACATATATTAATGCATTCTTAGATGATGAGGATTTTGGTGAGGTCTTAGATGATTTTTCTCCTAGCACTTCATAAAAGAATATTTCTCCCACTATTCCTCCTTATATAACACATGCTAATAAACCTCAAAATAAATGATACAAAGAATTCTGGTGGTCATAATTTCTAGCTTGGATGTGGGGTTTTCACAATATTTTACATCTAGCTTCTTGAGAGGAGTTAAGTGGTTTCCTAAATCAGCTATGCTCCATTGGTGACTATTTCAATATATTTTCAAGAGCTAGAAAATCTGTTTAGATCCCTAAATTTAGCTTTTCATGTTTCTTTTAAGCTTTGTTTCTTGTAGTAACTTCAAAATTATGATGTTTCTAATAGTTTCCATTTTTTCTTGTCATTGTTTAAGGAAATTTTAGTTAAAATTTTAGCTTTCTAGGAATTATTTTAAAGATTACACCAAAAGAGTGTATATTTGAATACTTCAGAGTGTTTTTTAGTAATTTGAGAACTTTTTGAACATTGTAGATGAAGTTTGGTGAATGGAAAATAATTAGAGTTCGGAATTCACTTTGATGTCTATTGAATCTTGTTCAATAATTGATGAATGAATAATTTTGAGCAATTTTGTGTGATGCATTAATAAATCTCCTTCTCCATCTACATTTAAGGCTACTTACACTACGACATACACTATCAACACTAAAAAGGCTATAAAGGTTTGGGACTTGGTATTAGAAAATAAACTTGGAATTAAGGTACCCATTAGTTCTTGTTAACAAACTTTATTAATGAACAACTTGGAATTAAAGTTCTAGTTAGTCCTCCTCAAATAAACTCATAAGTTTGGCCTAGGTTTCATTCCCTATCATAGCTTTCCTATAACATATTTTCAACCAAAACCTCCACTTTGTCTTCTTTTACCAATGCTATCTCTATCTTTTCAAGATAGCTATGAAGCTTTGACCAAGAGATTATATATCCACCTATTATTTGAGCCTAAAGTTAGATTTCAACCTTTTTTAAAAGTTGCTATCAATAAATTTTTATCTCTTTCATTATAAAAATACACAATTTCTTTGTTATTGTGATGAATTTATATTATATGTTCATGATAAAATGAATCAAGGTTTACTTCATTTTTTGCCATACATTTCACATCTTCTTCATCCTCTAAATCAGAATTATTGACCCCTATCAGGTGACCCTCCATGTTATTCTACTTAATGATTTTAAGAGTGGCACAATAGTGTTGTTTTCCTTGTCTTTCTTGTTGGAAATGTAATAGTAGATAGGTGACTGCGAGGGGGTTGGGGGGGGGGGGGGGGGGGGATGGGGGGGGCTTGAATTAGGAACCACTTAAAACTTTTCACTTAGATTTATTTTTCCTTTCTTTATTAGATTGTCCAATCTATTGTCATGCATGAACATAAAGCAATAAAGAAATCAACACCATAAAACATTGACATAATATTGTTAATCTCAGATTGGTTTTGACATGTGAGTTTCTATACACTTAAGTCATTTACTTAGTTCATGCCGAACAAGTAACATATGCCAAACACAACATATAAGTTAGAGCATGCCGAGTAAACAATGAGTGTCGAGTTAGTCAAATGCCAAGTCACTCAAGTGCTAAGCATATAGTATGTGCCAAGTGATTCAAGTGTTGAGAAAGAACTGCATGTTGAGTCATTCAGATGCCGAGTGACAACATTGAAGTCACAATTAGTGCCGAGAACCAAGGAATTTAGATGTTGAGTAACATAGTTTTGACATAGTTGTTTGTACTGGCACAAACTACTATATAAGCCATTTTTCGGCTGACTTAAGGATTGAATTATGATTTTTTTTGATAAGGACAAATCTTATATGTGAATCCCTAAGTATTAAATGCATCCAATCAGATAAAGAGAAGGTTTAGGCAGCAATATGGATGAATCATAGCCACTGATTCATACCTAATCCTAAGTCACCTAGGTCTTCTTAAGGAGGAAAAAATCCTAAATGTTTTATGTGTAGAGAAGGAAAGAGAAGGAGAGTTTTCATGTGCAAATAGGACATTCATGGGTACCAAGGTATTATAGCCTAAATTACATTGCAAAATTAGTTAAAGGAGAATAGAGGAAGGAAAAAATGAACAATAGAGGGACAGTTGATCAAGAAGGATCAAGTACACATCAGTATAGATGTGACATGACATCAAACAACATAGTGCTAATCACAAGATCATTTCTAAGACATTCTAATAGGTGAATCAATCAAATCTATTAATAGAGTAGTCCTAATAGGCTGTATTGAAATCCTCTAACAAGGTGCTTACTTAATTGTGAGTTGAAATCCTTTAATCAAGCACACTTCTAACAGAGTAAGACCTAATAGTCTTTGTAAGCTTTTAACATGGTAGAACTTTCAGAGGTTAGATCATGTTTCATGATAAACATTGTAACCTTCATTAGATACACTTTATTATTGCAATAGTAAAGATTTGTCAGTGTCATCCCCACCCCAAATTTACCTTCTCATTGGAGGATTTCTGGGTAATCATGTCTTGTGTCATATATGTGTGAATTTTTTCTTGTTTACATACTTTAGATGTATATTCTTTACATGATATTTCAATTTACTTATTAAATTGTGAGATGGATGTATGGTGAATATTTTTATGGGTTAAAGTTTAAAGCACTAATTCACCCCCCCTCTCAGAGTCTACCTTTCCTATTGTAATCCCAATAATTGGTATAAGAGCTAAGTTATCTAAAAGTAGAGCTTTGCATCTTTGAGGAAAGATCTTGGAAATGGAAGTCTACAAGTTGGGAAAAGTTATTGAGAACCATGAGATTGAAATACAATTCATTCTACATTAGTTGAATGAAGCAAGAGAAGATCTAAAAAAATCATTGAGAAGAAGGAAGGAAGTTTCTATTGAGGAGAATAACACACAATACCAAGAGATGGACAGTACTAAGCTATTTGTAAATTGAGACTCCAATGAATTTGATGCAAAAGTTTCAAATCTAATGGCAAAGAATAGAACCCTAGTTGAAGAGATTAGAAATCTTAAGATAGAGAAAGAATCACAAGCCATATTACTATGTGAGGTGACAGAACACAAAAAGAAAGCTATGGAAGATAAAGTCATGATTGAAGATGAAAAAAAGGTTTTGACCAACAAATTGGAAGAGAGGTCATCAAAGGTAACTAGGAATTCTAACATGCAATTAGAAACTTTGGGTCAAATGATGATTGTAAATCATGAACTAAATGCCAAAGATATTGAGATCACAACATTGAAGTTGCAGAATGAACATTTGAAAAATGATTTGAAAAGGGAAAAGGAGTTTGCAAAAAGCTTCAATAAACCCAGTGATGCCATCAAGTACTTTGAAAAATTGATGAGATCTCCTAGATCTAACAATGATACAATTGGACTAGGATACACTTGTACAAAAGAGGGAGAATCATCAAAAAGTGCTAAAGAAAGAAGTAACAAAGGTAAGAACTTCAAACCTACTTTTCATAATTGTAGAAAGATAGGACATATTGCTAATGTTTATAGGAGCAAGATTGTAAGTCAAAATTTTAAGTAGAAGAACATGGGTCACTACCACAAGTGCAACAAACAAGGTCATCAGGCACATGAATGTAGAACCAAGACCATTCATACTTAGAGATTTGAAGAATACTGCTATAGCTATCAAAAGTATGAACATAGAGCCTTTGAGTGCAGATCCAAACCCAACTGGTCATCAAACAAGCAGACAAAGGTAAAGAATAGTGGCAACTCTTATAATTGGGATTATAATACAAGGTATAGTTGTCACTATTGTCACAAGTATGAACATATTCTTGAGAATTGTATTAGAAGACATTTTAGAAGTGATTAGAAAAGTTGGTTCAGTCAAACCACATATTTTAGCTATTTGAAGACTAGTTAGATCAGCAGATATTGTCCAACAAGGTCAAAGGCACTAACTTGTGAGTTCAACAAAGGAAAAGCCAAGGTAGATATTGAAAATGTCAGAGATGAGATGAACAAGACATGAAAGAGAAAGGAAGATTGCAGCATATCAAGTGTAGATGAGATCACTTCACCCAATGGGTTAGGTGATCAAACCTCATCAAATTAAGAAATCAAGAGGTATGTGGGACTAATATTTAAAAGATATGCCATACATCTATTCCAAAGATTTAGTTTTGAAAAGATTACATATGCATGAATAAAGATGTAAAGTGTTGTTAGAAATCAAGAATAAATATTTAAGTTTTATTAGTTTTTCATGTTACTACTGAGCATGAAAAAGTTTCATATGGTTGTGGAGTAAAATTTTAATGGATGCTGAGCTAAAAATTTGTTAGTTAATTCCAAGCTCATAGTGGTTTCAGAGTGTATGGAAAGACACATGGATGCCGAGTAAGCAAGAAATTCAATTGATGTCAAGCTTACAACTATGTAAGAAACTTAGCATTAAATGCAATGTTTTAAGGGCTATTTGATTGATTTCTTGTTTATTTGACATCATTCAAATTCAAAGAAGAACACAAAGAGCTAAAGGTGATCTGCTAAATTTGATCTGAGTGTTTGTAGAAGATTTAAACAACTATTCGACACCATTTCAATAGGACTTATAAGGTATTTACCATGTGCCGAGCTATAGAGTTTCAAATTTTGCAAATCTTAGAGACATAAAATGACATCTAGCTCTTCTAAAGAAAAAGGTATAGAGGGAAAAGATGTTTTAAATGTTTAATTGCTTATAAATGAAATCAAACAACCTATTTTTAAGGATATCCTAGATATAGCTTATAAGTAGATCCCTCTGGTGCATTTTCTATGATACCACCACAAGTCTTGGTGATTCAAGATGTTAGGAATTGTTACACATGAAAGATTGGAATCATAGGAGACATGGAAATCAAAAATTATATGGGAAACTATGCGACAATAGAGCATTGAAGGAAGAATTCAAGATTGTCAAGAAGAAAGGGTTAACTCATGCCCTAGATTTCCCCAACATCTTCAAAATAGAGTGGATTAAGATTGTTTTAAGTAGAATTCATGATACCTCTGTATGGTTAGAAAATGGGCCAGTAAAAATTGCAAAGAACACTATTCAAAGGGTAATAAGGTATCCAACCCTAGATCAAACAAAGACAATGAGAAGTGAATCAAAGGAAATTACTAAAAAGAACATAGGGACTGTATGGAATAAAAGGGGAATGATCATTGATACTATCATAGATCCCCTGATAGCATTTGCCGTGAAGTTAATAGTACACAAGTTTTATCAGTCTAGCATATTAAACAATGTACCTTGCATTGCAATGGATATGGACTACAAAATTGTAAAGAAGGATCATACTTATGATCTTGTTGAATTGCAGTTGCAACAATTGATTGAGAATTTGGGAGCCATAAGGAAAACCAAGAGTGCACTGTGTAAATCTAGATCTATTCTAGTATATATTTTCCTTTTTGTGAAAAATACATTTCTTACATTTGGTAAGGTTACATGGAAGGTGAATAGATCAATTACAGTTCAAATAGGAGAATTTATTGAGCAATTAGATGATAACTTTGCGTTAGCGATGACTAGTTATTTTGAAAATTTTAAGCAATAAATGAAGAAGAGATTAAGGATACCAATCTTAATAGTGGAGGAACATTTTGATGATGTTTTCTTCCTAGTTGATACTAATTTCACTTGTGTACAAGAAGAAATTCCTAGTTGAGATGGTTAAGGCCATTAGGTTATGAAATCAATGTTGATGAGGCCTTTGCAACAATCACAACATTACTTGTGGAAGAAGTGGATAAGGAAGCCAAATTATTTGGTAATTATGACTTAGTCAAATCAAAGATCACTTTGGAATTAAAGACTACTTCTGTGATTAGAAAGAAGAACAAATTGGTGAAGAAATTGAAAGAAAAATTTGGTGAAGGAGTCAAGGAAGAAGAAGAGGAAGATGATGAAGAAGAAGAGGACACATAGGCTCAAGCACCATTGGCACTGGCACAAGGTCAGGGAGAAGATCAATAAGAGGAGGAAGTAGAAACTACAAAGGGTACCAAGGAAGAAGAAGTCAATGAAAAACCTATAACTATTGATAAGAAGAAAATAAAGGCAAAGACTCAAGTAGTGAGAAAACCAAAGAAGGTTGTAAAACCTAATCAGCCCAAATGTACAACACCTACCACAAGGGCTAGTACAAGAGTCATTTCATAGAAGGCTAAAGAAGTAGCCAAGCCTAAAAAGAAGGAAGTTGGAGGACAAAAGAGGCTAAGGAGGAAGTATGTTGCCCAAGCTAAATCTGATGAGGAGATGACTAAATTAGATGACACCAACCAATTCCAAGTGGTGAGTTACATTCCCTCCTTAGATCTAGACAATTTGTGTGAGAATGTTAGAAATAATGTTGATTTATCAAGTTTCTCTCACATTGAATTTGATAATCTTGGAAATATTGAGAAGTACTAAGTAGAAAAGGCAGTATATCCGATGATGACAATATTTAAAAAGACTCCACTAGAACTTGCCAACTCCATACCTAAAAGTTTACATGATAGAGTTGAGAAAAAATGGCATTATTGTTTAGAGACTGAGAGACAAATTAGAGAGACAAACCTTACTCAAGCTATGCCAAAACTTAGTAAGGCTAAAATGTCTAAAGCCATTAAGAAATATGATGTAAGATTTGTACCAAAGTATAGGGAATTTAGCATATTGCAAAAAAATATAGAGGATGTTGTACAGAAGTCCAAAAAAATGTTGAAGATAACATATGGACCATCAACATCAAAAGAAGATGACCAAGCACCTATTGAGGTAGGAGAGGATGAAGAAGATGATAATGAACAAGGCACAGTTGAGGGAGGCATTGATATGAATATTGATAACTGGGCACCGACTGAGGAAGAACAATAAACAAAACATAGGGTACAAGATATACAATTACCAAATGTCAACCCTCCACAAGTGACAAGTGTAAACACTGAAACTGTCAAATTAAAGGATGTTTCTAATAATACTTCTTAGAACATCAATCCCCTTATAGAGGAACATGTGAAAAGGATACTTATCTAGTCCACTTTCTAGGCCAAATTATGTGACAACCTTGTACTAGTAAGTGTGGATGAAATTCAGAAGACAGAGACTATAACTGTAGAGGAGGAAGTGAAAATGCAAGAAACACCTATAATCACTCCTCAAGTCACAAGTGTACAACCTTCACAATGAATAGTTGAATATCAAAGGAAGGAGACAATAGGTTTCACTATTAGTACACTCATGCAAGAAAATCTAGTCTCATGAAATAAACAAGAAACTAAAAAAGATAAGGTTGAGACAGTTGGAGAAGACAAGGTGGAAATACCAGAAAATGATGAGACCCAAAGCCAAATAGGTTAGGGAGATACACTTGCACCTCCAACACAAGATCAAGGTGCAACTGAAACTATAAAGGTAGAAAAGGACAAGTCTGAAGAGATAATTTTGACACCCAAGCCAAAGGAGCTACTAGCAATCCAAGTACTAGTGACAGTACCAAAATTTGGTACTCCTTCTAGCCAAGATCTTCAGAGGTTGAGCTCAAAGGCAAATCCAATACAATTTTTAGTGCTAAGTCCTAGCTCATATAAGGGAGAAGAGGTAATTCGATATGGAGATATTAACCTAGATGAAGAGATTGTATTGCTTAAATTTTATTTGGCAACAATCACTATTGAGTAGATGGGCATACTACAAGAGGCCCTAACAAAGAAGAAAAATCAAGAACTACTTAGAAGGGAGCATAGGAAGAAGAAAGGTTTGATTGATATCAAAAAGATTTTCTTAGATGCATTGAATCTGCCTACTCTAGATGAAGCAAAGCCCATCATTGAACAATTGACCAATATAGTGGAAAGAGTTAGTGACATAGAGCTGTATACTAATGTCAAACTATTAGAATGGTCTAAAAAGAAGTTTCAAAACAAGGTAAAAGAGAAGATATCTAGTGGTATTTCAATGACATAGGTTGAGCTAGAAGCCAAGATAGAGAGTGTGAAGAAGGTACTAGAGAATATTTTCTCTTTGTATACTAAACTGTATAATCCTACACTCTTCACACAAGAGGTAGGGAATCACATCTTAAGTTTGGAGAGCCAAATGCAATCATCCAGTGCAACATTTCCCAAGTCTCCAACTCAAAGTGAGAAACACTTTAGGAACCTCTTGCAATCCCAGAGTTAGTTAGCATCATTATAAGTAGATAAAGCCAACATCAAGGCTAAACTAATCAACATCCAATCGACATTGACTCCTCACATGGAGATTTTACACAAGGAGCTAGGTTACTTATAAACATTTATGAAGAAAGACCCCAATATTTCTATAGTAGATGGCTTAGTCCACCTTGCTGCCAAGTTGGCCATCCAAATTAAGTCTTTGGACATAGCTTTTGATAATTGGGATGTCGTTCTTAAAATTATACTTGAGGTCCATAAATCCTTTTTGGAAAAATACACTATAGGTGCATAACCCATTGAAATTAGAGTAAAAAAGGGGGAGTAAGAGAAATGGGGGAGCAAGCAAGCTAAACAAAGAGATATCTATACCCAAGGGGGAGTAAGAAACAAAGGAGTAAGAAAAAAAAATACAAAAATTAGTTCAGATAGGAACAAATAAAGAGTATCAGTTGATGCAAATCTACTTAGCAAGAGAAGGATTTTGATACAAAGTATAGTACAGAATAGATCAAACAACTCAGGGGTAATTATGAAATTTTGAGGTATAAGTCATGTTGCGAAATTTTGATATTTTGAAATTTTGGATAGAAGCCAAATATACATCTATGTTATGTTCGTAAAAATAAGATTTTTTTGACAATTTGCTTCTGGATTTGATTGTGTTTGTTATTTTTTAGCATCAACGTTTCAAATCACACTCTGAGATCCATCATCAGGATGAGAGAATGCAAGATTGAAAAAATGTGATCACATTTTTTCATTCTTGCATTCTCTCATCCTGATGATGGATCACAGAGTGTGATCCGAAATGTTGATGCTAAAAAATAACAAACACAATCAAATCCAGAAGCAAATTGTCAAAAAAGTCTAATGGATTGTGGAAATCTATTCATATTGAAAAATAAGATTGTTAATGTATGACCAAGTGTTTTTAACACTTAAGTCAAAGGGGGAGATTGTTAATCTTAGATTGGTTTTGACAAGTGAGCATCTATACACTTAAGTCATTTACTGAGTTTATGCCAAATAAGTAACATATGCCAAGCACAACATATAAGTTAGAACATACTGAGTAAATAGTGAGTGTTGAGTCACTCATATGCTAAGTCACTCAAGTGCCAAGCAGATAGTATGTGCTGAGTGATTCAAGTGTCGAGTAATCAATGCATGTCAACTCATTCAAATGCTAAGTGACAACATTGAAGTCACAGTTAGTGCCAAGCACTAGGGAATTCAGATGTCAAGTAACATAGTTTTGACATAATTTTTTGTATTGGGACAAACTACTATGTAAACCATTTTTGGGCCTACTTAAGGATTGAATTATGATTTTTTTGATAAGGATGAATCTTATATGCTTATCCCTATGTATTACATGCATTTAATCAAATAAAGGGAAGGTTTAGGTGGCAATATCGATGAATCACATCCATTGATTCATACCTAATCCTAAGTCACCTAGGTCTTCTTAAGGAGGACAAAACCCTAAATGTTTTATTGTAGAGAAGGAAAGAGCAAGAGAGTTTGCATGTGCAAATGTGACATTCATGGTGACCAAGATATTATAATCTAAATTACATTGAAGAATCAATTAAAGGAGAATAGAGGAAGGAAACCATTAAAAAAAAAGAGACATCTGATCAAGAAGGATCAAGTACACATTAGTATAGAGGTGATCTAACATCAAGCAATAGAGTGTTAATCGCAGGATCATTGTTGAGACATTCTAACAGGTGAATCAGTTAAATCTCTTAACAGAGTAGTCCTATCATGTTGTATTGAAATCCTCTAATAAGCTGCTTAGTTAATTATGAGTTGAAGTCCTTTAATTAGGCATACTTCTAATAGGATGTTGAAATCGTTTAATAGGGTAAGACCTCATAGTCTTTGTAATCTTTTAACAGGGTAGACCTTTCATAGGGTATATCATGTTTCATGATCAAACATTGTAACCTTCATTGGATACACTTTATTACTATAGTAGTGAATATTTGTGGGTGTCATCCCCACTCTAGTTTTACCTTCTCATTTGATGGTTTTTGGGTAATCATATCTTGTGTTATATATGTGTGAATGCTTCTTGTTTACATACTTTAGATGTAAATGATTTGCATGGTGTTTTAGTTTACTTATTGAATTGAGAAATGGATGTATGGTGAATGTTTTTATGGGTTAAATTTTAAAGCACTTATTCACCCCCCTCTTAGAGTTCACCTTTCCTATTGTAATTCCAACAATTTGGTAACCTAGAAACCCTCCAAGGTGAAGGTAAAACTGGGGTGGGGATGAAACCCATGATGCTTCACTATTGTAGTAATAAAGTTGGCCTGTTAGGGCTTATAATTGATCACTTTTAGTGATCCTACTCTATTAGGAGTATAAAGGACTGCTAGGTCCACCTTGCAAAAGGATTTTACACTACAATGAAGTATGTACTATGTTAGGAGATTTTACAAAGGACTGTTAGGTCCACCTTGTTAGAGGATTTTATTCGATGCAACTGTTAGGATGCAATAACTACATGATCCTTTTCTTATAGCTATATTTTCTGATACAAATCTTCTATTGAAGTTTGTAATCACCTGATTGTGATAGATGTGTCTCTTCTCTTCCCTTTTATATTGACTGATAGACACAATACTTAACTACCAATAAATCTTCTATTCTTCACACTTTCTTGTTTCCAATTTCATTCCATGTTCTTTTATTCCACATACTTACATCTTTTGAAAAAATATTACATCTTTCTTATATAGCTATCCAATCAACATTTTCATTCAAAGTCAACTTCAAAAGAAAAAGTGTATTTTCAATAATCAAATCATATCTTCAAGTTAGTTGATGCTGATTCTCAGGTCAAACTATGTATTATGTTGATGCTTGGGCGATACAGTGTACTTGGATAGTACTCTAGTAACATTGGATGCTCAAGTGATACTATGCACTTGGGTCACACTGTTTGCCTTGCATGCACTAGATGTTTGATTTGTATTGTGTCTCCCGAAGATCCTTGGAACACAAGGATAACATATATACTAAATAATTATTTTCTTAATATAAGTATTTAACAACAACATAAAGTAACCAAGTGCAAGAATGAAACATCTATACAAGGTAATACAAGTAGAGAACATGGAAAAACTCACATGTTTTCCTATACTAGCGGAAGTCTTACAAACACTTCCAAAGATCCCCAAGTACCAAAAGATAACACAAACCATGATAATACCCAAATAAACTCTGAATAACATCTACAGATTCAAAGAGGGAATATAAAACTAACAGTCCCAAACAAGATATTCTTTTCAAGCCTAAAGAACAAGTTCCTAGCATGATTAAACATACAAGTCCATTTCCAACTAATCATAGGTAGGGACCATCAAACAATCATGAAAAAGATGTGGGCTCATGGTTAGAACCACTCATCTATTGGACACCATTCTAAAGGACAAATTTTGAATCCTAAAGTTGGCTAAGTTTGAAATCTTGAAGCCCTAAAATCTGACTAAGTCTAAGTTCCTGCAACCTTGAGATTTTCTAGGTTCTTTATCTTAACTCAGAGAGGTTTGGAACCTATCTCAAATGAATCATCACATATATATAAAATAATGCCACTTGTACTTAAATGATATCTTATATATATATATGAAGAAAGAACCTCTAAAAAGGTACCCAAATCTCCTTGAAGACCACATCTAACAAGTCAGAAAGTGCTCGCTATCTGCGTGAGCAAGTTTTCCACAAACTTTGTGCGATACTTTTTACTACAGCAAGGCAATAAATTTTACCAATGTGATACTTCTTACACTAGTAAATTTTGACCCAATTTTTGATGAAAATTGGTCAAAATTTTGACTCATGTTGGTCAAATTTGTGACCAAATAGTGCATCACAATTTTTCTTGTTAAAATTTTGACCAAACCTCCAATTGGTCAAAATTTTGACCAAATCTTTGGTAAAAAAAGTGCATTTTAGATGAGCCTAATTGGTCATGATTGGTCAAAATTTTGACCAAATCTTGGTGGAAAACTTTCAAGAATTGGTTAAAATTTTAACCAATTTTGGTCTATCCCACAACCATGATGCCAAAGTCACAACCAAAAGGTTTGTCAAAATTTTGACCAATTTTGGTCTATCCCACGACTAGGATGCCATGGTCATGAATTTTTGGTGGAAAATCTCCTAGCATTGGTCAAAATATCAACCAATTTTGGTCTATCCCACAATCAAGATGCCATGGTCATGACCAAAGAGTTGGTCAAAATGTCAACCAAGTTTTGGTGGAAAAAATTTGAGAGTTGGTTGAAATTTTGACCAATTTAATTTGTTTTAAAAAATATATAGTGGGTTGTAGTCGGTATTGATTACCATCATAATATGTATGAGTTACATTAGTGAGTGAATTGAAAAGAAGTTATTATTGGATGGTGATTCTCTATAGGGTAGGAACCTGACCTGTAAAGGTAGGGGCTATAATAGCAGCCATATCCAAAAATGAACCAAAACCTTGGTCAAACGGAGCAGAGCTATTGGTACCATCAACAACCATAGGTGAATCCTAAAGAGCAGAGTCTAAATCCACAAACCATTAGAGGCATCAAGTTTGATCTTCTCAGGGAGGTCCTTCAAAGAATCAATGACCACAAGGATGTGAGTGTAAGTGGTATGCAAAATATGAGATGATTTAGAATAACACCATTTGGAAGTCACCAATGATATCTCCCATAGCTTCTAGAACCAAATCTAGCCAATAGGTGAAGGGGAAGATTCAGGAGCCTAACCTAAAGAGGCATATGAGAAAAATATTCAAATGTAGGGTAAATCTAGATAGATTCATAAACCAATAGTTCCTAGTCATTAATGTTAATATTAGAATGTATTAGAGAAAAAAAAACCCCAGACCACCAAGAAGGTATTTTCTTTGATTTCCTCAATTCTGCAGGATAACGCACAACAATATGTCTAGTCCCAGAGTAGACCCTACAACATAAATGAATTTATTCATAGTCTAGAGTCTAAATTCCTTCATGTTCCTAGTTTGACCCATGATCAACCCCTTCATTGGGCTTATCCTCATGCCCAGGTTCATATTTTGATTGGCTTGCACTATGAGGATGAGTTTCCATCTCATCCTTTGTCATTGTGGAAGGACCAAGATGGTAACCCCACCATGCCAAACACAACTAAGAAGTTGAAGAAACAAAGGATAACTTCATAATAGAGGGGTTACCCATAGAGGTGGTAGTCATAGTAGGAGGGTGTTAATGGTGTTGTTGTCTCTAGTAATGTCTCATAATAGAGGGAGTGGAATTGGATCTTTGCGAGTTGGATCTCTAGGGTATCACTAATATAGGGACAAAAGGCGAGTCCAAGTGGCTGCAAAAGGTGAGTCCAAGTGTGAGATTAATGAATTATCTTTATAACTTCCCTTTATAGGAGTCATTAAGGCCCTGTCCATTATGAAACTTCCAGTATACCTAGTCAAATATCTACAAGAAAATTCAATTTTATCCTAATTAGCTTAGCTATCATATGGAACCAAATATAGAGATGTAAAGGTAATGGAAATAGGTGCATGATGTGAACAAACTCCATGCTAAGAGAGTGAAGTGACACAAGGAAATGAGAAATAGAAAGAGAAAGAGAAAGTGAAAGGCACCTTCATTTTTGAATGACTGAAATAAGTTTGTTGGGGTTTGCCTCCCTCTTCCTCTCCCAGTTGGAGTAGTTGCTGGGAAAAATATTCAATATTTTGAGATGGTGAGTAGAAGTATCTAGAGGGGGTTTTCAAATCAATCTTTTAGAAACACAAGCATCCTTGTTTCTTACATACTAGATTTTATTATTCTCAAGTTTCATTTGAGACGACACCCATGTTGTTCACTATTGTGTCTTTCATTCTCTAACTAGAAAAGATGGGAAGATGAAGTGATCATAGCTTGGATTACAATCACTAAAAGCTAGGTCATCAAATTAATCTTTTCGAAACATAGGAATCCTTGTGTCTTACATAGTAGATTTTAGTATTCTCAAGTTTTATTTGTGACAACACCCATGTTGTTCACTGTTGTGTCTTTCATTCTCTTATGTGTGTACAATTATTCTAGCACCAAACACAGTTGAAAATATCGATTGGATAGAGTCTCTAAATACATATTAGCCAATGAAATAGGAAATATTCAATTGTAGAAATGAACCTTTGTTACCTAAAGCAAGCTATTCATATTATAGAGACCAAAATTTTGGATGGATGGTTGTGCACCATAAAAATTCTTCTAGCATTTAGGCTTCATTGTTGTTTATCAATAATTCTCATGGGAAAAAACCTAAAATAGCCATCTAAAGACTTCAATGAATATTCTCTACACTAGTACATTGAAACATCAACTAAAATTTCTAAATGATACAAATATTTGACCTTGGTACATATTGACATTGTAATAAGACAATAAAATTCTAGCTTTGTAAATATTCAATAAAAACCAACTCTATCATCTTGGACTAGAAAACTCAATTGTATGAAGATTATCTGTAGAGTCAACAATCCATTCTGAGTTTCTATGAGGAACAAGCTCTACTTCTTGGCTATGCAAAAATTCCACCTTTTTCCACTCTTCCCATCTCTCTGCTAAGCCATCTCCTTCCAACACGCATACCACTTCAGATATCTTTGATCTATCCATTGGCGACCCTTGTGTGCAAAGTAGTACAACTTGAATAAGTCATTCTAGAGGTCAAGATCAACCAGCATATGAAGTCTTATCTCTCTTAATAGGCCTTTGACCTATCTAATAATCAACAAAATGTCAATTATGGATTTAATACACCAAGGACATAACCACCAAATTTATGTTGGATACAATTGTTAATTGTGTATTGTCTTTGATGTTACACAAATGTCATATCAGCCATCAAACAGAGTCTACTGAGCTGAGACGGTCAGCAAAGCAATTTATAGTGACTATCGAGTGTTCCTGAACATTACATAGAAAGTTAGCTCTTACCAAGCTCACTCGGGCATCAAAGGATTTTGTAGTAGAAAGTTAATGCTAACCGAGCTCCCAAGGTTAACAAAGGGAAAGTCAATAACTACCGAGTTCACTCAGTCATCGAAGAGAAAGTTAGCTTTTACCAAGCTCACTCAGTAAGCGAAGGAAGGTCAGTGTTTATCGAGTTAACTCAGTCTCTGAAGGAAGTTGCAAGGTTTGCAGTGTTTACCGAGCCTCACTTGGTTAACACTAGGGAAACTATTTTGGAGTAGTGGTCATCGAGCTGGATCGGGCAGTGAAGAACTTTATGGTTCTAAAGAATCAAGTTTAATTGTTTTATGCAATTTTTGCAGTCGACTGATTTAATGTTTTTCAGTTGTTGTAACTTGTAATTAAGCTGAATTGACAATCTGTAAGGTATATATGAAAGGTCAAGTTGTGAATTCATAAGAAGTAAGAGTTTGGATGCATAAGAGTGCGAATATATGGATATGGAATGAGTGAATATTGAATATATGAGCGAATGTTGAAGAAGGATTAGATATGCTTATGGAGCTACAAAGTTGTATTCAATTAGTAAGGATCTAGTGGAGCAAAATAGAGATCTGTATTCAAAAAAGATAAGTTCCATATATTTTAGATCACTTCATTGTTTCTTTCTAATCATTGTAATAGTGATTCAAAATTTCTTAATAGAGTTGGTTTAACAACCATTTTGTAAATCCTCTAACAAGGTGACAATTCAGTTGAATTGTTCTAAAGACCTTTGACAAGGCCACTTCTAACAGGGTGATTAAATCCTCTAACAGGGTCACACCTAATAGTGTGTTTTGTAACCTTTAACAAGGTTGGCTCCTAATAGGGCTCACTTCATAAGAGTGAAAATTGGTAACTAGTTACTTGGTGGTTTTTCCCAAATTGGGTTTCCACGTTAAATCTAGTGTCTCTTGTGTTCATGTTATTTTTTATGCATGCATGTTAATCACTTTAAATGATTAATAAGTTAAACATAACATCTATCAAGTTTCAACATTTATTTGTGTGGTTACCGAGTATCAAAAACAACTATATTTTAAGACATCTAAGGATCTGTGGATTTATTTTTGTAGTAACTGATTCACCCCTCCCCTCTCACTTACTCCATCTCTATTTCCAACAATTGGTATCAGAGCTCATGGTGCTTGCAGGATAAGATTTCAAGGATCTAAGCTAAAGATCAAGATGTCTTATAAGAGGGAAATTCCAAGACTTAACAGGGAAAACTTCTTAGCATGGAAAGGGTTGATGAGACTTCATCTAGTTTCTATTGGAGATACAGGACTGAAATACCTTGATGAAAAATATGCAGAACTAGCTGGTACACTATCTATCAATGATATTGCTGAAAAGAAGACCCACAAAATTATGATGATAGATATAGCAAAGGAAAATACAAAGGTAAAGTACCCCTAATCTATTTTTCATGTGAAGAAGTTGGTCATATTGCTGCTAGGTGTCTAAACAAGTAGAATAAAGATGAGAAGAAAGATCGCAAATGGAATGGCAAGAAAAATTTCAAGTCATTCAAGGATAAAGGTAAGAAAATATGTTTTATGGCTAAAGATTCTAATGATTCTAATGATGAAGAAGAAGATGAAATCGTCTACATTGCTGTGAAAGATGAATTTGATAATGATGAGGAAATGACACTCATTTCTCATATGAGCAAAAATGATACATGGATCATAGATACTGGTTGTTCTCATCACATGACTTGCAACAACACTAAGTTTGAATACTTTGAAGACTACAATGGTGGCAGTGTAAGATTTGGTAACAATGAACCTTGTTGTATAAAAGGAAGAGGAAGAATCTCTCTAACCAAGGAACTTAAATGTGATAATACCTATTGGGTAGAAGGACTAAAGCATAATTTGTTAAGTATGGCATAGCTACTCAATAATGGATTCAAAGTAGAATTCATGCATGGTAAAGCAAGACTACTGGATGGCAAAGGAAAGCTGATTGGATTAGGTACTCAAACTAAAGGTAACTTGTTCTATATTGAACTAGGTGAATGTTCATGTTTCATTGCTCAAGTAGAAGAAATTTGGTTATGGCATAAAAAGTTGTGTCATGTGAACTTTGATAATCTGGTAAAGATAAGCAAATTCAAGAAAGTAAGAGGCATTCCTAACATAAAGAAACCCGAGGTCGGTCTATGCAAAAATTGTCAGATTGGAAAAATGAGAAAGACTAGTTTTAAAAGTAAAAACTATCAGTCTAAAGATATATTAGAAATTGTGCATACTGATTTATGTGGACCCATTGGAATTGAAAGCTATACTGGAGAAAATTTCTTCATTCTTTTTGTTGATGATTACTCAAGAATGATAACAGTCATGTATCTAAGAAACAAATTCGAAGCATTTGAAAAGTTCAAATGGTATTTGGCTAGAGTAGAAAAAAAATAGGGAAAAGATTAAAATGCTTGAGGTCAGACAGAGGTGGAGAATTCATTTCACATGAGTTTAATAACTTTTGAATTGAAAGAGGAATTAAAAGACATGTATCAGCCCCTGGAACACCCCAGCAAAATGGAATAGTTGAAAGAAGGAACAGATCCATCATGGATTGTGCAAGAACTTTAATTATTGAAAAGAGCATTGCTATCAAATACTGGAAGGAAGCTATTAGCACTACAGTTTATACCCTGAATCAAGTACAGCTGAAGAAAGACTCATTCAAAACCCCCTATGAGTTATGGTATGGCTATAAAACTAATGTAAGTTACCTTAAAGTATTTGGAAGTAAATGTTACATTTTGAAAGAATCTAGAAAAGGAAAATTTTATGTGAAAGGTGATGAAGGTATATTCTTTGGATACTCATGCAAAAGTAAGGCATATAGATGTTTGAACTTGTCTACTCACAAAGTCATACAAAGTGCACATGTGAAAGTTGATGAGTTTGCAGAAAGGACTAAAGAAGAAAGCAAAAGGGAACCAGAAGATTATAGAAAGTTTGTCTTCATTGAACCTGATACAGTACCAGTTACATCAGAGAATCAGGAATCTTCTACTCCCGAGTCATCTATAACCGAGTTACAGGAAGTTCAAACCGAGCCATAGCAAACCGAGTTAAATTCAGTGTTAACAGACAGAACCTGAAGTTGAAATGCAAGAGGATAATAATGAAATCCATTCAAAAGGCAAGGAACCTGTATTAGCTAAATATGTTAGGAGACATCATTCAACAGATCAAATCATTGAAGCCAAATCTGAAGGAACCATGACAAGAAGCAAGTTGAAAGGTACTTTTTTACTTGCTGATTTTGAACCTAGAAATATCAAAGATGCTTTATAAAATGATAGTTGGATTGAGGCTATGAATGAAGAAATAGAGAAAATAGAGAAAAACAAGACATGGACCCTTGTACCTAGGCCTAAAGATAAAAATGTGATTGAAACCAAGTGGGTATTTAGAAACAAGTTGGATGAAGATGGTAAGGTATCAAGAAACAAAGCTAGACTAGTATGCAAAGGATATGCTCAAGAAGAAAGAATAGACTATGGAGAAACTTTTGCTCCTGTTGCAAGATTGGAAGGAGTTATAACCTTACTAGCATATGCTGCTCACAAAGGATTCAAAGTTTATCAAATGGATGTCAAGTCAGCATTCCTCAATGGTATCCTGGATGAAGAGGTTTACATTGAAAAACTTGAAGGTTTTGTTTATCCAGATAAGAAGAACATGGTCTGCAAATTACACAAGGCATTTTATGGTCTGAAACAAGCTCCTAGAGCATGGTATGAAAGATTGCATAACTATCTTATTCAGATTGGTTTTCAAAGAACTAATGATAATAGTAGCTTGTATATTAAGGAAGGACTAGATAATAAGATTGTCTTGGCAGAAATATTTGTAGATGACACTGTTTTCACAGGGAATGATGATCTGTGCAAAGAATTCTCAGAACAAATGAACAAGGAATTTGAAATGTCTATGTTTGGTGAGATCAAATTCTTTGTTGGTCTTCAAATTCAACAGAATAAAAATGGTATCTATATCACTCAATCAAAATACATCAAGGAGATATTGAAAAAATTTGGAATGGAAGATTGTAAACTAGTTGGGACTCCTATGTGTATCGGATTAAAACTTACCAAGGAAGATGAATCAAAAGAAGTAGATCAAACATTGTATAGATCTATGATTGGAAAATTGTAGTATGTAGTTCATACTAGGCCAAATATTTCCCTTGCAGTTGGTATTGTACCAAGATTTTCAGAAAAACCAAGAAAAAATCACATTATGGCAATCAAAAGAATAATGAGATATTTGAAAGGAACTGAAGAGTATGGTTTATGCTTTAAGTTTGGAGGTAATTTGGATTTGAAAGTGTTTACTGATGCTGATTGGGCAGGAAACCTTGATGATAGAAAAAGTACAAGTGGATGTGCATTCTTTCTTGGAAAGAGGTTGGTTTCTTGGACAAGCAAAAAGTAGAATTGTACATCTCAATCTACAGCAGAGGCAGAGTATGTTGCTGTAGCAGTAAACTATTCTAATATTGTTTGGTTTAAATAGTTGTTGGAAGGCATGAAGATGGAAATCAAAGAACCAGTTGTTATGTTCTGTGATAATACAAGTGCAATCAACATATCTAAGAATCTAGTGATGCATTGCAAAACCAAGCACATTGCAATAAAATATCATTTTGTTAGAAAATTGGTGCAAGCTAAGGAGATCAGATTGGAATATGTTCATACAAAGGAACAAATTGCTGACATATTCACAAAACCATTACCTAAGGATGCATTCCTGTATCTAAGAGGTAAATTAGGGGTCACTCCCCTATTTGAAGTTCACTAAAATAAAGTTTTAGTGATGCATCAACTCATACCAAGTTGAAGATCTATCAGTTGATGTAGCATAACTAGGAAATATTGCATATGAATCAGTACTAAAGGTACACTGAAATTCATTTGAGTTGAGTTGTTTTTGGCATGTGTTGTCAAAGAGGGAGAGTTTTACTATCTTATCTCTCTAAAATTTGTTTAAAATAAAGATTTTTCCATGTAATTCCTTCACAGAGGGAGATTACTATAAGGGGGAGAATTTTCTATCTTAGAGGGAGAATTGTTATGAGAAAGACTTGTTTTCAAATTTCATTCTGCTATGACATGTTGTGTTGCCATCAATGCCAAAGAGGGAGATTTTTGGATGTAATTGTTAATTGTGTATTGTCTTTGATGTTACACAAATGTCATATCAACCATGAGACAGAGTCTACCGAGCTCAAACGGTCAACAAAGCAATTTATAGTGACTACCGAGCGTTCTTGAACATTACATAGAAAGTTAGCTCTTACCGAGCTCACTGGGGCATCAAAGGATTTTTTAGTAGAAAGTTAATGTTAACTGAGCTCCCAAGGTTAACAAAGGGAAAGTCAATAACTACCGAGTTCACTCGGTCATTGAAGAGAAAGTTAGCTTTTATCGAGCTCACTTGGTAAGCAAAGGAAGGTCAGTGTTTACCGAGTTAACTTGGTCTCTGAAGGAAGTTGCAAGGTTTGCAGTGTTTACCAAGCCTCACTTGGTTAACATTAGGAAAACTATTCTAGAGTAGTGGTCACCGAGCTAGGTCGGGCAGCGAAGAACTTTATGGTTCTAAAGAATCAAGTTTAATTGTTTTATGCAATGTTTGTAGCTGACTGATTTAATGTTTTTTAGTTGTTGTAACTTGTAATTGAGCCAACTTGACAATCTGTAAGGTATATATGAAAGGTCAAGTTGTGAATTCATAAGAAGTAAGAGTTTGGATGCATAAGAGTGCGACTATATGGATATGGAATGAGCGAATATTGAATATATGAGCGAATGTTGAAGAAGGATTAGATATTCTTATGGAGTTGCAAAGTTGTATTCGATTAGTAAGGATCTAGTGAAGCAGAATAGAGATCTGTATTCAGCAAAGATAAGTTGCATATATTTCAGATCATTTCATTGTTGCTTTCTAATCATTGTAACAATGATTCAAAATCTCTTAATAGAGTTGGTTTAACAGCCATTTTGTAAATCCTCTAACAAGCTGACAATTTAGTTCAATTGTTCTAAAGACCTCTGACAAGGCCAGTTCTAACAGGGTGATTAAATTTTCTAATAGGGTCACACCTAACAGTGTGTTTTGTAACCTTTAACAGGGTTGGCTCCTAACAGGGCTCACTTCAGAAGAGTGAAAATTGGTAACTAGTTACTTGGTGGTTTTTCCCAAATTGGGTTTCCATGTTAAATCTGGTGTCTCTTGTGTTCATGTTATTTCTTTATGCATGCATGTTAATCACTTTAAATGCTTAATAAGTTAAACAAAACATCTATCAAGTTTCAACATTTATTTGTGTGGTTACCGAGTATCAACAACAACTATATTTTAAGACATCTAAGGATCTGTGGATTTATTTTTGTGTTAACTGATTTACCCCTCCCCTCTTAGTTACTCCATCTCTATTTCCAACAATTTATGCATCTTAGATAACCAATCCATTAACATGTGTAGTTTATAAATAGCTCAACTCTCCTTCCAATTCACATTATAAATAAAAAATGCAAAAATTCCAACAATTTTAGACAACTTGGATAAAAATTCCACATGAATATCTTGGAATAGATATAAAGAGACTGGAGTAACACATGCATGATGAAAATCTTAGATTTGGTTTGATAAAATCTTCTACCAACACAAACCATGGATAGTGCTTTCCCAACAAATAAATGAGCATGTTGTGCAAAATCATTTAAATGAAAACCTAAACAGAAATAAGATGTCTTAGAAAAATAAATAGGCATTTTGTGCACATTATTCAAAATAGAAATTGAGAAGTCACCCCATAAATGAAATGCAACTATCAGAATGTTACATTTAAAAAATGATATTCTTTCCATGCTTCAAATGACAGGTGACATTGTCAACAATATTTGTATTATAGTAAATCAAGTTTCTAAATACTAGACTATGAAATATCATGGTAGTAGATGACATAAATAAAGTTAAGTACTTGACAGAAGCAAGTCAGGGAGTGGAAAAACATCAAATAGAGAGAAACTTTCAAGAAGCATAAAAAAGTAACCTATTTGAAAGTAATTGTTTTTAGAAAGACATGGTTTTACCTAGATTTTGGGAGGTTGCAATTGCAAGCTAGACAATAAATGGAATAAAAAAGTAACCTATCTGAAAAGTACTATTGTTTCCAGGAGGACAAGGTTTTACTCAGATTTTGGGAGGTTGCAATAGTTGCTACTAATGATATATATTCATATTTAATTTTTAAATTTTTTTCTTAAGGAGAACTATTGGATGTGAACTGTCGTATATAACTTGATCAACATAAACACTATAATTTATATACAAATTGTTTCTTGATAAGGTTCTATTAGTTAATTAGTTATTTAATAGAAATGAAATGTTGATTGTCCCTATGTTGTCATAACCTTTCCACATTCCATTATGTACTGACAAGAATGCTTCAAGAAGAAATTGCATATTTTTTGTTTCAACATTTCAGATTGCACTTACCAAATGATCGTCAAAAAGAGGAAAAGTAAACAAAATTATAACATTGATTCTCCCTGAGTTGCTATGCTTATACACTATAATAGCATGTTTTCACTTTTAATAGATTCATTCTAACAATTTTTAAATGATGGGTCTTTGTCAAGACTCAAAGCTTTAATAGATACTCTAGAGGTCTAGACTGTGTTGAAGCTTTCTACAGGGTGTAATCTTTTTTGGGAATTTTTAATATTGTAATGTTTTGTTTTATTTGAAAGTAAGTCCATTGTTAAGGAATTGTTTTTTGCATCAATAGAGACATCAAAAATTAAGTTGTGTTTTCAAAATGGTATGGAATTTGAATGATTAAGACCAAGCATCACAAGAAGGGGCTAGTTAGAAAAGAGATTTTTAGGCCATGCAAAAGAACTTGTTTTGATAATGTACATATTTACTTTAATACAATAGAAAACTTGAAGAGAATAAAGATTGCAGAAAATACACCTTAATAGGAAACATTATATTACAAAATCCAAAATTTAGATTTTTATTCTATAGGACATGGAGCAAATAAATCTTCTCCAACGATTGCATACAAAGTGCCACAAGATAGAAAAAAGACACTACTTGAATAACAACACAAAAGTTGAAGAAATCAAACATTACGACCATGCCAATACTTTAGAAGCATGCATTGTGTTCTGTAGTTCATGATTTAAGTGTCCATTAATTTTCAATGCAGGGGGCTTGAGAGCTAAGATTTACCACAATTTTCATGATTGACCACTTGAGTCAATTTAACTTAATCAAATTTGTGAAAATTTGGGTTATACTCAATCAGTTTATGGTACTAAACTTTGAGTCTTGAACAACAAGTCTAAAAGCACTAACAAATTTACTACCACATATTTGTTTAAAAAATTGTCTTCCACATACATGTATTCAAAATTAAAATAAATTTTTGAATGCCATTGTGTTTATTTTGAATAAAGATAAGGGAATAAACAAAACATTAGTTTTGAACATAAAAAAATGATTTTTTCCCTCAATGCTATTGCACTAGACCTACGACATGCTGGTCATTATATAGGTTAGTTTTCTCAATGGAATTGTCCAAGTTGTAGTCCCTTAATATATTTTATCCATATGATAACAATACTTTTGTATATGGGTGAAAATATAACAAAAAAAATAAAAATATTCAAGATTGAATCAATAGAAGAACTTTTAAAGCATGCTTGATCAAACATATATTTTGCACATGCAAGGATATGCAACGAGTACTAATCTATCAAATTATATAAATTTCCCTCCAAAACAATGCCATAATTTGTGAAATCTATGAAATAAAACATAAAGGACCAAAGTTTAATACTTACATGCATCTTACCTTTTTGTGAAATCCCAAAATCAACACTATCTACTCATTACAACATTCTGCCTCTTCATCATAACTCTCATGCATTTCTTTTAACCACTCTTCATATTCATTATCCAGTTGATTATTTGACAGTTTCTTACCATCTCTCTCTATATCAATGTGCACTAAAAGAGAACCACATCAAACATAATAATGTTCATCTTAACAAAGTTTTTGTTGTAAAACTCTAAAATCACTAAAATGAAACATCTACTAATGTAATAAACAAGTAAAAAGATCAAAAAAGTAAATTTAACTGGTTATAGTAAGCTACCTACTTGGACAGCTACCATCAAGCTTGTTGCCAAGATTTCTTAATACAATAGTGAATTGGTTCTTGTGGACAAGACCAATTTGCAAAAGGCACATACTAACAATCATTGAGATACGGTAAAGTTATGTGTCAAAAAGTTGTTATCCATAGAAAAAAATCAGTACCCAAAGTAATGTTTGTGAGGTCTTATGGTTTCTTAAAAGAGCCTACAATCGAAATCCAACAAGCCATGCATTGTATTTTAAGTGCAAGGAGATATCCATTATAAATTAATTTTAATTACAAACCTAGCTAAATTGGGACATTCTAAATCAATATGTGCATAGTTTTGGAATCTAAATCCATCAATTCCATTATGCCTATGCCTTAAAATATGGTAGGAGATATTGACATGCATTAAGTTTTATAAATAAAAAAGAAGAGAAAATTCTAAATTAACATTCTTTTGAGGTTTCTAAATTAAAATACAAGAATTCTCTCTAATTACACAGGTCATTATTAGACTACAAAGATTGGCATGAATAATTTTGGATTCGAAAGATGATACAAAACTTGCATCTATCAAATGAATACATTTTTATTATATATTTTATAATACAGATGTCAATTAAAAGGTGTGTGAACATCTTTATATTTTAACAAGTTCCTGTGTTATAACAATAGGTTATAGAAGCTTTTCACTTTTGTTAAGCTTAAGCAAAATTGTGGCTCTAGCTTAAGTTAAGCTTCCTACTAATGCCTGATGTCAATTTTTCCTTCTCACATTCAAACACTATTAGAATAGATTAAAAAGGGATCCTAACTCATTCTTGAGGAAAAAATATAATAAGGATCAACCTTATCCAACACCCTCCCCAAAGAGTCTCTCAATTTCAGTGAAGGAAACAATGGAAGGAGTAGTTATATTTCCTTGGTCATTTGTTATGATTTCAACTCTATCAAAATTCCAAACACCTACATAGCTGTAGGTGGTGCACAAAGAAATGCCAATAGATTTTTCTCTTTCCATACCTCTACTTTGTAAAAATAATACAAAAGTAGTAACATACTCATGACATGATCAACACTTACTACTTTATAGTCACAACCGTTGAAACATGTTGTGCTACTAGATCATTTCCACTACTACCACATCAACAATAATCAATTCAATATGTACCTACTAAAGAAATCTATGAGATCAGTTGATTTCATTAGAGAGACTAAATTGTGATTTTGGCAAGTAAAATATTTTAAAAATAGAAAAGTGATTAAGGAACTAAATTTTTTGCTCCCACAGATGGAGCTAACCACAATATCAACAAGTACTTAGAGCAACTAACTGCAATATTAGCAAGTATTTAGAGCACTGATCTGTACATTTATTAACCTAATAACCCTTTGTTGATCATATAGGATCCTCTTACTCTATTTAATGTCAACAAATGGTTTTCTTATTAGCTTCCTTTTCATCACTTTGATTGAAGTTTTTTGTTTGAACACAAATAAATGTATATAAATAAAAAATAAAGTAAATGGAAGAAACAAATAAACAAAATAAATTTCATTTACATGTACACTGATGAACATAGAAATCATGATTATTTGCAATTCTTTAGTAATTCATGTTCTTCTTCACAAGTTTTTTCTTTTACCTTAGTTGAGAATTTCTCAGGCCCTACTAGTTGCACCAATTATGAAATCTCAAGTAATTGGTGATTCTATACAATGCACTTGTTTTGTGAAGAACAATGCTTGTGACATTTCGAGGTAAGTAACACTAATTCCAAAATCATTGATGAAAGAAAAGTATGTCTGAAGAAAGAAAGGATCTGCTAAAACCAAGTGAGATGAAATAAAAGTTTGGACATGCCTCATGGTGTTGGATGAGGTTGTGTCCTATCTAAGATAATAAGGATCTTTTATGAAAATAGGTTAGAAAGGGATCCTAAGTCAAACTCTTGGAGACTTGGCCTAGGAAAGGTCATTCTTCCAATGTGTTTGTTGATGTTGATACTATTTAAGCTATAGCTAGTAATTAAAAATTTGAAACAATGATTGTGAGAAGAATAGATAGGAATTATTTATTAGTCATCAATAAATCCTATATGTAGGAATGCTTTGGGTTAAATACTCAAGCCTTGACATAAGTGGATAGGGAGTAGTTCCTACTAGACTATGAAATAAAGGTGAAAAGCATAGGTTTTAGGGAAAAAAACTTATTTTATGATGAGATGAAATAATAATATGTTGGTTAGGCTTGACAAAAAAGGTCCATATCTAACCAATAACTTCATGTATTTTTACTGAAAGACCTACTATATATGAGGACATGTATGTAGAGAATATTATAGGGAAAATATGACACTCAACTTAATATATGTCTCAATGAGAACCCAATAACCTAACTTGTGTTTTGATTTTGACATTGTTGTTGAAATTGAAAGGATTTTGTATAAGAGGATGATGCATTAGAAGAAAAATAAAAGTTTTAAGAATTACACTTTGTTATGTCATTTTTTATTATTTCAAAATAATGTTATCTTCCATCCCTCAATGAGATTAACCATGCTAGAGGGAAGTGGCACAAGATTACCAATTCAACTCTAGTGTAGAACTTGAGACAAATATAGTAAAGGTCATAAATATGAGATGTTCCATGAATCTCAAATGAATCTTTGTATGTCATAATTATAGTAAAGATACTTTAGAATCTTTCTATGCATGTGATGGTAGAAAGATGAAAGAAAAGGATCGTGGATTGATCCTAAGTTAGTGAACCAAGAATCACCATCAAGGTCATGGAAGTAATCTAGTAAGCACCTAGAAAGAACTAGGAAGCAAGGAAGTGAGCCTTGTTGTTACATCAATGATGAAATTTTTTGATAATGGAGAACATGAACTACTTTGGTCAGACTTTTAGGGAGTATACACAACAATAGAAAAAATAGCCAACTTTGAAATCTCTAAGACCTTCTTTAAAGAGAGGTGGGGAAAACTTGTCAAAAATTGCATTGAGGTAGTGGATAGGGGCATTGTGGAAGTATGGAGATGGAAGTCTCTAGACAACATCAATATCCCAGATAGAGAAAAAGAGGAGTTGATCAAAATCTTAGGATCTAAAAAATGTCACGTTTCATCCAAGGCAAGATAAATTGGTTTTGGATGGCTTGAAGACTAGAAACTAGAAAACTAAGGAGGGCTATAATTACCTAATTAGAAAATAGCTAAGACCAAAGAAAAACATCTAATTGTGATTGTATTGGGATAAAAAGTACTTACCTAAGGCAGGATTATTCTCATGTCTAGCACTACAAAATAAAATCCTTATAGTTGATACATTCAAAGAAAAAGGATATGCAAATCCAAGAAGGTGCCATTTTTGTGAAGAGGATGAAGAAAATGTGGGCCACATATTATTAACATGCATATACTCTCACAATGCTAGAGCTGGTTACATAAAAAACTTGGATGAAACTCAGCAATACCAAGGTTAATCCTAAGCATGTTTCAAGCCTGGCCTATTTGAAATAAGGACTATTTGTATGGTGTCTTGTGGACTGCAACACCATCTATTATCATATGAGAGTTATGGTAGGAGAGAAATAGACAATTAAATTAAATAAAAGTATAGGATAGGAACAACTTACCGACAATATGGAGGCTGCCATTATCAAGATTGCAAATAATAGAATATTGAATATGCAAAAAGTAGTAGAAAAGATGACTTGCTAGAATGAGAAGATGAGAGGTAGATGGATTGGGTTTAAGATTCCTTGGTTTGTTAGTTTGAGCTTCACTTGGTTTCGTGAATAATTTAATATTCTCTACCTAACAAGGCCAACCACATGAAGGTGGAAGGTCATTTGACCTCACACCCCTCCCCCTAACATCAATCTAAATTACCCTTTATCATCTAATTACATACTTCATTCATTTTGATCAAAACATGGTCTACGAAGATGCAGAAGATGTTGGCACGAGAAAAAATGAGAAAATACCAAAATCTATTTTTTGGGCATTTTCTATGTTCTAGTATTTTCAATTTTTGGAGGTCTCTATGGCATTTTTGGGCTTCAACAGTCAAACACAAAATGGAGAACTTTAGAAGTTCTTTCTAGAACTTCTGACAGTTTGTGTTTTCGAGCTATGAGTAGAAAGTTATGACTTCTACAAGTAGACATATTTTTTAATATAGATTTTGGTAGTTTTTTATAGTTGTTTGGATTTATTTTGTAATTAATTATCTTGTGGACTCTTCATTTTCATTTTCAAGGGATAATGATGACCCTTGGGATCCATCACACTTGTATAAACTCTATTTTTTAATGGAATGGATCACTTTTGGCTTGCAAATCATCTATTGTGGCATTTTAATGGTTTTTCAATCAATTCACAATACCATAGGTATTGTAATTTGAATTATTAATTTAGATCACATTCATTCATCCATTTATGACCTAAAACATTCAATCAATACAATCACATAGCATTAATTAATATGATATAAAATTCATTAATACACAATACTAATTAAGACTTCATTAACACATAAAAATATTCATTAACATGAAATAAAAATCAATATTAATACACAACATTCATAGATAATTACTTAAAAAAAAGTTCTTTCATTATCTGAAAAAGTTTATCAAACAAGGTTTATCAAAGAGCATTTAAAAAAATATATTAATTCTTTTTGTTTTTCTTAGCTCTGTTAAGAAAAAGGCTTATAGGAGCATCAATATCTTCCTCATTCTCCTCCTCTTGTGGCACATGTAATGTCAAATTCTGATGCCTCCTCCTATTTCGAAGAGTAGAAGGCTACTACACTAAAGGGGGCTCTGTTACAAGAACAAATAAATGGGTTAAATTGGCATACTCTTTTAATTTTTTTAACTATTACAAGTATTTAATTAAACACTTGGAACATGCTAAACACTTGGAACATGCTCCACTCCTTCACCATGATGTTCAACATGCTTTAAAATATTCAAAAAAAGGTTACACATCAAATTGCAATTGAAGATTTTAAATTGTATTCATAATTGTGTAATTAATTTCCAATAGAAAATTCATACCTCCACCACTATAATGCACATCATGGACTTCATTATGAGTAGGTTCTATGATAGGATATTGCAGTGAAATGTTATGTGCAGTTAATTTATGTTCAAAACTAACACCAAAAAATAAATTTCTCAACTATTCAATTTGATTTACTTTTCATCTTACCAATTTACCTGTGTCTCATTTGGTGCACCAGATTCTTGGGTATGGCTTTTAGATTCTTGGTGTAGGCATGCAACCACAACTTTATAGCCTTCCTTCAAGGCAATTTTTTAATCTTTATCTACGAGTTCTACATTGAATTTTATGCCCTATATTTTTTGCTTAATATCATGAGTTTTGCATGTATGATTTGATTAAACAAAATTATTTGCAACATTATATTAAAAAAATTATATGAAATTCCATTGCTGCTACTTACAAGTCAAGACTGAAGGTTCATATAGCCACCAGAGCCAAGTTTGTGTTGGCCAACCATTTCTAGTCTCGCTCTTGTAGCCACAGATGTGTAATGCAGTCTATGAATAGTTTGAAACATGTTAGATTATATATTTACAAAGATCACTAATTAGTGCATGATTACATTCTACTTAATACTATAATGACATACCTTCTTTTTCCCTATTCTAGTTCATTTCTTTTATTATCACATAGCCTTTTCTCCGTTGCATTGTCTATTATTTCATTCCACTCCATCGATGGAATCATAGGAGGATGATCATAATTTTTGTTCTCTTTTAGACCCTTTCTATATTGTTCCCTCACAATCTTTATATGTCTTGATGCTCTTTTGAGAAGTAGGGTAGTGTCAAAAATGGTTTTTTTCCAAAAAGGTCCTCAAAAGATGTAATCAACTGATTTTTTAATTCAGGACCCTATTCATTCCACCATTTAAAAAAAATAAAAGTATTAGATCAATAACTTTAATATAGTACAATTGTAAGAATTTTCCTAAGGGAAAAATTCACCCAAGAACTAAGAACTCAAATAGAAGCACACAGTAGTCCAAAGTAGACAGAGTATTATCAGAATAACAATGTATTCAATAACTGGTTCATCTAAGAGTACACTAGAAGTGCCTGAATATAAAGGCCTCAGGAGAGCTTCTAGAATGCATAGAAGTTAGCATCATGATGTGTCATACAACCAAGCACATGTCTACCAAATATGGTTTATCCTCTATTAAGTACAGAAGTAAGTGCGATGATGTGAGGATAAGCCTACAAGGGTGTGACACGCAAAATAGTGTTGTAGAAACCATGTGTTTAAATAGAGTTGCATACTCCTGTGTTGACATGACAACTCAAAAGGTGTGCAAAATCCTAAGTGTCTCACAAATAAAAATAATAAAATAATGCAAAATAATAAATAATGCATTAAACCTAAGTAAACTTAAGTAAGTGTAATAAGTAAATACTTATTTACACCAACACCCCCCCTTAAGTGCAACTTAGGAGAATGCCCTTAAGCTTACGAAACTAGGATGAAGATGCATAATGGGTCTTGGCTACTAGGCCATATTAGGTACCCATGTACATAATGAAGATGCAAATCTCTCATAAAGCGAGGAAAGAGGGAAAACCTCATGGGAAAAACCCTCCCCCAAAAAGAGAGATAAATAAGGATGCATCGATGGATGGAGTAATCAAGACCCCCCCATTACAACATACATCTAGTATATACATAAGAGAATAAGAGAAGGAAGAGAGATAGAATAGCCCCCCCCCCTCCCCCCCCCCAAAAGAAGAATGGCTACAAGTGAAAGCCGCTCCAATGAAGAAGCTGGTACAGTCCTAAAGATGTATGGTGGCCCTGAAACCTGCTCAAGTATCCCTGTACTGATACTGAAGTTCACCCCTTCCAACTGTGCTAAAAGGAATGAATGCAGATCTGGCAAGGATGTCTGCTGAACTTGTTCCACTAAACCATCTATCTCCTCAACTGACAAAGAGACCTCCACTAATTTCTATTCATAAGGATCCACAATCATGCCAACCTATTCAGATTGATCATTTAGAGAATGGACATGAGGGTTAGAGTGAGCCCTCACAACAACTATAGAAGAATCATCATCAATGAGAAGATGTAAGTCCTCAAGTATGTCTCCAAAATCAACTGAAGCTAGAGCTGGAAGATGAGATGTACCATTTTGTATTGAACCTTTCACTGTGGCAATATAAGCATGTGGACTGGACTAATGTGACCTCACACTAAAACTATCAATAGAACCCCACATGTTTGAACCTGTTGAAGCACCATCGCTGGTGTCACTATCAGTTTCCATTGTGTATGATGTGCAGAGAGGAGTAGAGGACAAGCCAGGTGAACTTTTCTCAAAGTGAACATCCTTCTCCACAAAGATCTCATGAATCTCTGGATCCATTAGTCTGTAAGCCTTCACATTGTCTTCATAACCGATGAAAGTACAAGGCCTAGGTGTTGGTGCCTTGCAACTCCTGGAAGAAAGGTTTGCCCATGCTAGACAACCAAAGACTCTAAGGTGACTCACAACTAGTTTTCTGCTGCACCATGCCTCAAAAGGAGTCTTGCCATCTAAGGCTGGATGTGGAGATCTATTAAGTATGTGAGTAGCACTGCTAATGGCTTCAACTTCAAGTGTAGGATCGAGAGACTTGGCCTTTATCATGCAACTTTCCATGGTCTTGAGAGTCCTAATCCTCATATATGCAACATTGGTCTTGTGCGAACTGAATGTTGGTGAGTTCTGAAGATCAATCCCCCTCAATTCTACAAAATTTCTTAAGTCTTCTGTCAACATATCTGTTCTCATTTTCCACCCTTAATACTTTGATGGCTTTCCTTGACTTGTGTTCAACATGAGTCTTGAAGTCTTCAAGCTTACGAACGACTTCATTCTTATGATGAAGGAAGAAGACCCAAGTGAATCTTGAAAAGTCATCAAAAAATGTGAGTATGTAGTGGCCTTGGCTGACTGAAGTCACTGCAAAGGGTCTTGCTAATACCATGTGAACTAGATGAAGAACAACTGGAGCTCGAGAAGAATTCCTTTTATTATACATCACCTTGAGATTCATATCCACTGAACAAGATGAATATTCTCCATTAGAAAAATTCAAAGATGTTCTCTATGTTCCAAATCTAAGCTCTAATCTCCTTTTGAAGAGGTTGGAGTAGAATCCTTGGAAGTACCTGGCACTTGAATCTTGTTCTTCTTGAGTAGATTTTCTAGCTCATTGATTCTTTTTGTCTTCCAATGATGCTCGTCATGATTTGGCTTTTTATAGTATGTACAAAAGAGTTTTTCCTTCTTTTCATTACTTCCCTTCTTGTTTGAAGAAGAACCACCTTGTTGAGAGGAGTCATGTTGTGTCTTAGATTGTGTTTTTTGCTTCCACTGCTTCTTTTTTTTGTTGCTTTTTCCCCCTTGACTAGATGTGTGATCATCACTATCCACTAAGGCTTTGGTCTTAGTTGACTTGAGAAGTTCGAAATCCACCAAGTGAGATTGTTTAACAATCAACATGTCTGCAAATCCATCAAAGGAAGGATTTTGGTAAGCAGATCACATGGTTAACCTATGAGTATTAAAACTTGAAACAAAGTTGGCATACTTAGAAGGTAGCTTCTTCAGGATGTGATGAATCAACCTATCATCCTTCATGGGATTTCCACAATCTTTAAGAAGTGCCCTATACTCATTGACTTTGATGATGTAATCCTAAATTGTTTCATAATTCTTAGGATCCAAGAGAAGTAGATCATCTGAAATCCCTTTTCTTCATCCACTTTACCATAAAACTGTTCAAGTTTATCCCAAGCTTCCTTAGATTCTGAACAATTTTTAATGTGAAAGAGAAGATCCCCATGTACACAACTCCTAATTGCACCTAATGCCTATTGGTCTTGTCTTTTCCATTCAATGAGTTCTTTAGCATCAGTAGGTTTGGTAATTGTACCATCTACATAAAGACTATATCCTTTTTCCATTAATCTACTCCATGCAATATCTTTCCATGTAGAATAGTCACGTGAAGGTAAAGGAAGACATTTAAAACCCATGATGCAAAAATGAAAGAGCACAAAAGAGAGACACAAAAAACACAGTTCACACCCCCCCTTTTCAATCAATCAAAAGACCCCCACAAAAAAGATGTTGTTGGCACTTTTTAAGTAGTGCGTTTACAATGGGCCACTTGTCAAAATGAACAAAGTGGACTTTCTTATTTTGATTTTACAACTACCTTATGAGGCTTAAATCTGTCACTTAAGCACTGTAGCTCAGTTTTACAAGAATTCTTAAAAGAATCAAAGCATTACAATGTCATGAAAGGCCTAATTTTGAAAGTGAGAAATTGGTCCACACAACCCTAGAATCTGACTTCAAATCTAGAAAGTAGACAAAAAAAATGCACTTTCAAAAAAAATGAAACCTGAAAAAGTGACCAGATGTGCCTGTACGGAGCTTCTGAAGTTGCAAAATGCAAGATTATGTAGGTACAGTCACCAAAAAATGCAATTTCTACAAAATCTATGCACCAAAACAAGAAAACAACACCACCACTGGAAAATTCAAGAAATTCTACCTAATTTCAAAAAAAATTGCACTTGAATCGGAGTACCACCTTTACCTAGTCGAACAATAGATTGGAAAACAACCTAATATAGGTTAGACTTGAATATGCTCTAATATTTTTTGATAGGAACATTGTCCTATATACCTCCTTGATGACATATCCAAGGATCATCTCTAACCATTCTATGCTTTTGTTTACATAGAAGTGGGATCAAAATTGTAAAAGAAGACCCTTTAGGTATGAAATAATGTGGCAGTCAAATTTGGAATTCAAAGATTGTATCTTCTGATGATGGAACATACCCGTTCAAGTCTCAGCTATGTTCCACATTGCTAGGAAGTTAGAAAGGATTATAAAGGAGGTCAAATGATGGAGAAAATCTTCTTTTTGGTAACATTTTTAAGGCAAAGAAGGAGAGTGACAAGAAGCTTAAAACCCTCCAAACTAATATGGCTAGTGAGAATTCACCTAAAGAGGATCAATAGGAGGAAATGGCCTACCATGCCCAGTGGAAATTGATATTGGAAAGGGAGAAAATTTTCTAGAAACAATGGTCGAGAGTTCAGTGACTTGCAGAGGGTGATAGAAATATGTCTTTCTTTTACAAATCAGCTTTAAAAAAGATGAAGATGAACACCGGACATGAGGGTTTGAATGTGGGTGAATTGGAAGAATTAGTTTCTAAATATTTCCAAGGTATCTACAACCCCCCTAGCCCAAATTGATATCAACACCCAGGGTACTATTTTATAGATTGTGAACCCGATTATTGATGATCAAATGAATAAAGAATTGGCTAAAAAGGTCATGGAAGAGGAAATGAGAATTTTTTTCTTTGTTATGACCTCGTATTAAGCTTGAGGACACGATGGGTTTCATCTTTCATTTTTCCAAGAGTTTTGGGACATTGTTAAGTACAATGTTTCCCATGTTTCTTGGGACATTGTTAGAACTAACAAGTTGCTAAAGAAAATTAACTAGACCTTTTTCATTCTGATAGTAAAAATTGATGAACCTATGCATCTAGGGGATTTCAAGCCTATAAGCCTTTGTAACACTATTTACAAGATCCTATATAAGGTGATGGTAAATTGTATCAAACCCTTGTTAGACAAATTAATTTGCACTTATAAAAATGGGTTTGTCCTAGGAAGATAGATTTTGGATGTGGTTATTACCACCAATGAGGTGATCCATTCCATGGATAAATGTCTGAATCCAGGCATGGCTCTAAACTTGATATTTCTAAGGCCTATAATAAGGTAAGGAGATTATTTTTTACTGCTATTCTCAACAAGCTAGGATTAAAATAAAATTTTATGAAGATAATAATGACTAATATTAACATGGTCCAATTTTTAGTTCTATTGAATGGGACCCTAAGGATATTGTCTACCTCCTACCAAGGTCTCCAAAGAGGGGACCCCCTATCTCCTTACTTCTTCATCATTGTGGAAGAGGTGCTGGGAAGAAACTTGAAGGATTTAGTTTGTTAGGGAAAAATAAAAGGCATAAGAATTGCCTCCTCCATTCCTTTGCAAGTGCTCTAACAATTTGTTGATGATATAATCCTTTTTGGTATCTCCTCAATCCATGAAGTGAGGTCATGGAAAACCCTTCTTAACCAGTATGAAGAAGTCTTGGAGCAATGAATGAAATATTAAAAAAGTAAGGTGGATTTTTTTAACATAGAGAGGGACCTAAGGTAGAAAGTGATTAGAATTTTGGAATGCTAACAAGAAGATTTACTGGACACCTATCTTGGTCTCCCACTCATGGTTAAGGAGGTGACTCCCAAATATTGGACTGGATGGGTAGAACATATACAAATAAAGCTTGTGGGTTAGAAAGGCAAGATCCTGAGTGGCACGTGGAAAATCCAACTCCTCTTAGCCTCCTTATAGGGTATACCACTTTACTTTCTCCCCCTCTTTAAACTCTTAGGTAGATACAAGGAAGCTATTGATAAAATACAAATAAATTTTCTCTGGTTGGGGACTGAGGAAAATACTAGGATAAGCTTGGTCATCTGGGACAAGGTCTACATGCCCAAGTCTTTTGGTTGGTTAAACATTAGAAGGATAAGAAACCTAAATAAGGCCCTCCTTTCTAAAGTGGGGTGGAGACTAGTGAACACCTCCAATAAGTGGTGCAATATTATTCATGCTAAGTACTTGAGGGGGAACTCATTTCACAATCATTTATATTGCACTAGTCTTATCCCAGGATCTACAATGTGTAATAATATATTATACACCACATTTTATTTTGAAGAAGGGCATAAATTGGGTGTTAGGGAATTGCGAAACCATTAACTTTTGGGAGGATCATTGACTTGAGGAACATCCACTCACCTAGTACAAGTTCCAACCTATTAGAGAATTTTTCTCTAGATAGTTTGGTGGCTTGGTAAGGAACTATATAACACCTAATAGCTAATGGAAAAGACTCCAAGATTAGTATAACCTTGGGATGAGAAGGTTTCTCATTGTGCTACAAAAAACAATCGATAAATATTGTATCCCCAATATCACTATTGAGGGTTCCTTAGTTTGGAGTCTAACCCCTCAAGAAACTTCATTGTCAAATCTACTTACACTTGATGTATTGAGGGTGGTGATGCTTCTAGGAATTGGGAGCATGTTTTACATTTGTGGATCCTGCCAAAGATCAATTTCTTTTCGTAGAAGACCTTGCATGGGAGCATCCTCACCATCGATAACCTATGAAAGAAATGCTTACAATTGGCTAATTGTTGTGTATTATTTTATAATGTTGTTGAATCCATCCAACACCTTCTCATTCATTCCCCAAAAGCTCAAGAAATATGGAAAGAGATTCTATCTAAATGGGAGGTTTAGTGGTGCTTTAATGAGGATCTCCACTAGTTTGTGGACTAGAAAGGCCAATCCAACCATCCATTTCTTAGATCCTTCTAGAAAATTACCCCCCCTTTTGTGTGTTGGAAAATTTGGGAGGAATGAAATAACTATATCTTTCATAATAAATTAGCCCCCCCTTTGATGGTTGTAATACAACTGATGAAGCTCCTAAAGGAATGTAGTGATATCTAGCACTAGAAACCCCTGCCGAACACCACCCATCCTCCAAATGACTATGATACTAAATAGGCTAATTCGTGGGACCTCAACCATAAGGTGGCAAGATTTGGTAGGTCTAAAATTGATGCTAGATGCAAAATAGTGTGGCAACCTCCCCTAGCTTCATGGATGAAACTTAGCTTTGATGGATCTACCATTATTGGAAGGACTATGGTTGGTGGGCTTATCTGGGATGGAATGAGAAAAATAGTGGTGGCCTCCAAAAATTGTGGAAAGGGATTAAATAATGAAGTGAAAGCCTTGGCCCTTCTATGGAAAATTAGGATAGCCATAACTAGAAGAATTGAAAGGTTAATTATCAAGGGGGATTCTTTGTTAATTATAAAAGCTATTAAGGGGGGTGGAAGTAGCAACTAGAAGATTAAATCTATCATTCAGGAAATTTGTACCTTGATGAGTGGACTTCAAGAGGTTCGCATGGACCATATTTATTGGGAAGGAAATGATGCAGAAGATGACCTAAAAAAATAGGACATAGCTTTGATGGGATGAAAAATTGGGATGATGTCAACCAAATCCCACTATCCACCCAATGACTCATGGCTAACAAAATTATTCATCACATTGTGGTATGAAGAGGTACAATAGGTGGCATAGTTTCATTTACCCTAGAGGGTAGGGCACTCTTTGGGTTAAGTATAGTAATGAAATTAGAGAAAGAAAGGGTTTTGAAATTATTTCCCTTTGTGGCATTCCCACTACTAATATTTATGATGAAGGTGATAGGACATTTCATAGGGATCTTCTCAAAGGATTACAACTGCCAAGGATAGGGGTATTGAAAGATAATAATGAAAATCCCCTTATGTATCATAATACAAGATGGGGGTACATCTAGCATTTGTTAAGCATGATGAGAAAGGTATCCTTCATATGTGTAGAGACAGGGTGGAAGTTGGAAAATGTGACACCTTGTGATCATAATATAGGAATCAATTATTTCCAAGAGTTCATTCTTAGTAATATAATCTTTAAAATCCTTTGTTTTGAAGCTCCATTCTACAACAGTGGTATGTCAGTGGAAACTGAGAGTTTGGTGATTGATCTTGGAGAAGGTGACATGGATGACATGGATGCTAGCTCAAACCATATTAATCTCAATAAAATTGAAGACTTCATCAGAGATATTGATGCAACATGGGTCTATTTGTGGGAAGTTAGCCTCTTTCTATTTAGGGAGGGTATTAAAGGGTTTGATGAGCATGAGTCTTTGCAACTTGTGGACTCTTAGGCTAATAGAAAGGTGACCATCAATGGGATTTCCTTTGAAATCTTAGAGGATCTCATAGTGAAGGTGGTAGCATGTCTCTCAAAGGTAAGAACTAGCATAAGAAACTTAAAGATTTTGATGAAATGAGTTTGCAAAAAGTTTTTCACCCTAAGGAGGAACCTGTGCACATTCACAATGGCTTCTCTAGAAAGGACCTACCTAATCCCTGGGATGTTTTATGCTACTCCATAATACTCTACATTACACTTGAAGACCACTTTCAGGTGCTTTATTATTATCACTTCCCCATCGTAAATCACTTTAGAAATCATGATTGAATCTCTTTCCTACATCTTATTTTGCATTCTATGGAGGATAGTGTATTTAATGTCAACAAAATGAGGGAAGAAGGGAACCCATTTTATATTTTATACTAGGCCTTCATGTTCAAGCTTTACAAATTTCAATAGGTCATTAACTAGAGAAGGACATTAACATTATTGACTATGATACTGATACTGGGGGTAGTATTAAAATTACTAGGAGATCTAGCAAGAGGCTCAAAATGGAGAAATTTAGAACCACCCCAAAAAGGAAGTAGTTTGGAATTCATGCAGATAGAAACTAAATCTATGAGGAAGGGGAAAATAAAATTGATTCACCTTGGCACTAGGAGTAAGGATAACAATAGCCCTTCCCATGTTTCTGATACCATGGAAGGTAACCATCGCTAGCTAAGAGCTTGGGTGAGGATACCACCTCCCCCATGAAGCAGGCAAAGAGGGTTGGGGGAAGATGAAAGGTCTCCACTAGGGAATAGAGAAAAGTAAAACTAGTATGGATAGGCTGGAGAAACCTATGAATGATTTGAATGATGATCAAGAGGCCCTATACCACAAATTTGAGACCCTTTTGGAGTTTGCTACGAAGGTTATGCATTTAGCAGCCACTACTCTGTATTTTCTATAGGTTAACAATGAGGAGAAGGAGGCAAAAGAAGAAAGTGAAACCACCTACTCCCTCTATAGTTTCCTAGCGGAGGACTGGTTCAAGATCCTATTAGAAAAACTTGCAAAGGAGGAGGATGACAAGCTTATTAAGGAGGACTTGGGGGATAAAGAGTAGAGCTAGCCCTTTTACTATTTTTTCTCTTTTTAGTTTTTGTTATGAAGTGGCATTTTATAAGCTATGTTCTCTACAAGGAAATTTTTTATAAGCTATAAAACTATTGGTTCCATAGCAACACCCATAGATTATGTTGGCACATTATTTTTTGGTTTAGGTATTATGGTAGTATGTTTGTTTCTGTTAATATTGTTAGTAAGGTTTTTTATCTTTCTTGGGTTGATAAGATGTTTTTGATGTCTAGAAAAGGAATAGGTTGAATTGTAATGGTATGATCCCTAGCTGATCTTTAGCCTATTTTACTTTGAGGTCAATGTCCCTACGATAGCTTTTGAATACATAAAAAATATGGTAATCCTATCTAAATAGAAAAATAGCGAGTTGTTTACAATTTCCACTTCAGGATTTTTTATTTTCTTTCATTATTTGTACTAGTTCAATTTTCCTTATTTAACTATATTTAATCTTATTTCTTGTGTCAAAGATTAAGGTGTTTATAAATTACTACATTAATAAATAGTTCAAAATTTTAATTTTGCATTCTTTAATTATAAAAACTTAAATACTTCAACTTATTTTTTGTAAATAGATAGCTTAATAACTTAAGATTTGCATATTTAAGATTAAATAGTAATATGTAATATAAGAATTAGTTATTAAATTTTTTAATTGAAATGTACTATATTAATTGATTGATTGATAGTTTTATTCAACAATATAATCTAGTTATGTGCATAAATTTTAGTTAAATAATTTTTTGAATACCATCAACATTTGGCACAAGTTTGTACAATTTTTTTAATCCAATTTTTAATTTTCCAATTCAAATTTTCAAATTTATTCAATTTTAAAGATTTTAGCTTCTCAAATATAAATATCTACTAGGAGACACTTATCTTCACAAGTTAAAGCTTTCTTTAGCATCTAGAATTTCATTTCAAGTTCATTGTTAAATGTACTTGACTTGACTCAACTCTTCCCCTAATAGCTAACACACAAATGATAGGAACTTTGACGCTTGCACCACCAATTAAATATTTAGGACAATCAAACATTACAAATGTATTCAATCTACTAGATATAGATGAAATTAAATATATTGATTATCTTTATTAATTCTTAAGTCAAAAATTGAACATTTAATTTAATTTATAATTTGTTATCAAATTTTCAAATGCACAATTTCACATCAAACTCAAATCGCAAACAAATCTATGGCTTTTATTAAAAAAATTGATAGAAAAAAAGATTTGTTTAAGATAAATATTTATTTTTTATAAAATGATTTAAATAACTTGATAAAAATAAATAAAATGTTTTATTTTAGATTTTAACAAATGATTGATTTAATAATATTTTAAAAAATCATTGATTTGAATAATACTAACATTTTATTATTATCATACTACAGAAGAAATTTTTTTATTTAATTAATTATAAACTTTACAATAAATTTACTATTTTAGTTTTACAATTTTAGTAAATAATTGATTTGAAAAAAGGTATAAATAGTAAATTGAAAAACTAGATATGAACGTAAAAAAAAAAAGATACTAATTACAATTTTATAAAGAATTTTAATAAATATTTGATTTGAAAAAGTAGAAATAATAAATTCTAAAATTACATATGAAAGTTGAAAGAATATTTAAATATTATGATGCAAAATAAAATATTATAATAATTCTTTTAATACAAACATATTACACTTTAGCTCTAGTCTAATTCTATCTATAAATATTAAATGTTATTTGTATTGAACATTAATATGTGTTCATAATTAATTAACTTTCTATACTTCTAAGACATACCATTGCACACTAAGATGTGATTGCTAGTTACAATTAAAATTTGCATCTAGATGTCCTACCTACTTAGTTATTGTAAGAATTTGCCTAAGGGCAAAATTCATCCAAGAACTAAGAACTCAAACACAAGCACACAATAAAGAGAGAGAGAGAGAGTATGATCAGAATAAAAATTTATTCAATAATTGGATCATGAGTACACTAGGAGTCCCTGAATATAAAGGCCTCTGAGATACATCTAGAATGCCTTGTAATCAGCACCATGATCTGTCATACAACCAAGTACATATCCACCAAATATGAGTTATCCTCCATTAAGCACGAAAGTAAGTGTGGTGATGAGAGGATAAGCCTAAAAGGGTGTGACACGCAAAACAGTGTTGTAGACACCATGTGCTTAAATAGAGTTTCATACTCCTATGTTTTCTACATGACAACTCAAAAGGTGAACAAACTCCCAAGTGTCTCACAAATAAAAATAATAAAATAATGCAAAATAATAAACTAATGCATTAACCTAAGTAAACTTAAGTAAGTGTAATAAGTAAATACTTATCTACACCAACACCCCCCTTTAAGTGCAACTTAGGGGAATACCCTTAAGCTTACGAACTAGGATGAAGATGCAATATGGGTCCCAGCTATGAGGCCATCTTAGGTACCCAAGTACATAATGATATGCAATCTCTCATAAAGTGGGGAAAGAGGGAAAACCTCATGGGAAAAAATCTCCCCCAAAAAGAGAGAAAAGTAAGGATGCATCGATGGATGGAGTAATCAAGACCCCCCCATTATGACATACATCTAGTATATACATAAGAGAATGAAAGAAGGAAGAGAGATAGAATAGGCTCCCCCCCCCAAAAGAAGAATGACAACAAGTGAAAGCTGCTCTGATGAAGAAGCTGCTCCAAGAATGCAAAATGGTGTTCCTCCGCTTAGGAAGAAAAAAAGCCAAGGGTACAGTCCTGAAGATGTGTGTTGGCCTTGAAACCTGCTCAAATATCCCTATACTGATGCTAAGGTTCACCCCTTCCAACTATGCTAAAAAGAATGAATGCAAATCTATCAAGAATGTCTGTTGAACCTATTCCACTAAACCATCTATCTCCTCTACTAACAAAGAAACCTCCACTAATATCTATTCATAAGGATCCACAATCATGCCAACCTATAAAGATTGATCATGTAGAGAATGGACATGAGGGTCAGAGTGAGCCCTCGCAACAACTATAGAAGAATCATCATCAATCAGAAGATGTAAGTCCTCAAGTATGTCTCCCAAGTCAACTGAATCTGGAGCTGGAAGACAAGATGTACCTTGCTGTGTTGGACCTTTCACTGTGGCAATATAAGCACGTAGATTGGACTGATGTGATCTCTCACTGCAACTATCGATACAACCCCACGTGTCTGAACTTGATGAAGCACTATCGCTGGTGTCACTATCAGTTTCCACTATGTATGATGTATGGAGAGGAGTGGAGGATAAGCTAGGAGAACTTTCCTCAAAGTGAACATCCTTCTCCACAAAAATCTCATGTGTCTCTGGATCCATAAGTCTGTAAGCCTTCACATTGTCTTCATAACCAATAAAGGTACAAGGCCTAGGTGTTGGTGCCTTGCAACTCCTGGAAAAAAAGTTTCCCCATGCTAGACAATCGAAGACTCTAAGGTGACTCACAACTAGTTTTCTACCGTACCATGCCTCAAAAGGAGTCTTGCCATCTAAGGTTGGATGAGGAGATCTGTTAAGTATGTGAGTAGTACTGCCAATGGCTTCAACTTCAAGTGTAGGATCAAGAGACTTGGCCTTTATCATGCAACTTACCATGGTCTTGAGAGTTCTAATACTCATGGCTGCAACATCTATCTTGTGTGGATTGAATGCTGGTGAGTTCTGAAGATCAATCCCCTCAATTTTGCAAAAGTTCTTAAGTCTTCTGTCAACATATCTATTCTCATTGTCCACCCTTAGTACTTTGATGGCTTTCCTTGATTTGTGTTCAACATGAGCCTTGAAGTCTTGAAACTTATGAACCAACTCATTCTTATGATGAAGGAAGAACACCCAAGTGAATCTCAAAAAGTCATCAACAAATATGAGTATGTAGCAGCCTTGGTTGACTGAAGTCACTGCAAAGGGTCCTACTAACACCATGTGAACTAGCTGAAGAAAAACTGGAGCTCAAGAAGACTTCCCTTTATCATACATCTCCTTGAGATTCATATCCACTGAACAAGATGAACATTCTTCCTTAGAAAAGTTGATATTAGGTAGCCTTTGACCATATGTTTAGAGAAAAGTTGCTAAAGAGAGCTAAAGTCAAGGTGACCAAACCACTCATGCCATAAGTTGATTTGTGAAGTAGAGTGAGTTAACAATGCTTGGGAAGGACTCTTAGGCACAAAGTGGGAGAAGGAGTATAACCTCTTGTCATCATTGACTTTCCCCACTGCTACCAATGAATCATCTTTAAGACTCTACACCATCACTAAATCTGGAAGGAACTCAACCTTATGACCATCTCCAAGGTGAGTGATTTGGTAAACTAATAGTAGATTGGAGCTTAGATTTGGAACATAGAGAATGTCTTTGAATTCCCCATCTTCCATTTCCACATGTCCTTTCCCTTCAACTTCCATCTTAGCATCATCTCCCACGAAGATGTGTGGTACCTTTGACTGCTTCAATGAAGAAAAGTCTTGCTTTGAAGAACCCATGTGGTATGAGGCACCTGAGTCAAGTATCAATTCCAAAGAAGAATTTGTGTTTTCCATAAGTGCTTGAACTTTACCTTTTCAAGAGGTAGGAGTAGTATCCTTGGAAGTACCTAGCACTTGAATCTTGTTCTTCTTGAGTAGATTTTCTAACTCATCGATTCTTTTTGTCTTGCAATGATGCTCGTCATGATTTGGCTTTTTGCAATATGCATAAAAGAGTTTGTTCTTTTTTTCATTACTTCCCTTCTTGTTTGAAGAAGAACCACCTTGTTGAGAGGAGGATTGTTGTGTCTCAGATTGTGTTTTCTGCTTCCACTGCTTCTTCTTCTTCTTGTTTTTTCCCCCTTGACTAGATTTGTGATCATCACTAGCCACTAAGGCTTTGGTCTTAGATGACTTGAGAAGGCCAAAATCCACCAAGTGAGATTGTTCAACAATCAACATGTCTACAAATCCATCAAAGGAAGGCTTTTGGTAAGCAGATCCCATGGTTAACCTATGAGTATTGAAACTCGAAACAAAGTTGGCATACTCAGAAGGTAGCTTCTTTAGGATGTGATGAATTAACCTATCATCCTTCATGGGATTTCCACAATCTTTCAAAAATTCCCTATACTCATTGACTTTGATTATATAATCCTGAATTGTTTCATAATTCTTAGGATCCAAGAGAAGTAGATCATCCTCAATCTGAAATCCCTTTTCTTCATCCACTTTATCATACAACTATTCAAGTTTATCCCAAGCTTCCTTAGATTCTGAACAATTTTTAATGTGAAAGAGAAGATCCCCATGTACACAACTCCTAATTACACCTAAAGCTTGTTGGTCTTGTCTTTTCTAATCAATGAGTTCTTTAGAATCAATAGATTTGGTAATTGTACCATCAACATACAAACTATATCCTTTTTCCATTAATCTACTCCATGCCATATCTTTCCATGTAGAATAGTTTCTTGAAGTTAAAGCAGGACATTTAAAACCCATGATGCAGAAATGAAAGAGCACAAAATAGAGACACAAAAAACACAGTACACCCCCCCCCCCCCCTTTTCATTCAATCAAAAGACCCCCCCAAAAAAGATGTTGTTGGCACTTTATAAGTAGTGCATTTACAATGGGCCACTTGTCAAAATGAACAAAGTGGACTTTCTAATTTTTCTTTTATAACTACCTTTTGAGGCTCAATTCTGTCACTTAATCATTGTAGCTTAGATTTACAACAATTCTAAAAAAGAATCAAAGCTTTACAATGCCAAAGAAGGCCTAATTCTGAAAGTGAGAAATTGGTCCACACAAACCTAGAATCTGACTTTAGATCTAGAAAGTAGATGAAAAAATATGCAACTTTCAAAAAAAATAGAACCTGAAAAGGTGACCAAATGTGCCCGTACGGAGCTTTTGAAGTTGCAAAATGTAGGATTATGCAGGTACAATCACCAAAAAATGAAACTTTTGCAAAATCTATGCACCAAAACTAGAAAACAACACCACCACTAGAAAATTCAAGAAATTCTACCTGATTTCAAAAAAAATTGCACCTGAATCAGAGTCCAGATGTCCAAGTTATGGGCTCGCAAAGTCAGGTTGCCAAACTGAAAAGCGATTTGAAGAGGGGTCTGAAAGAAAAATTTTGAGTCTAAATTTGACAGTCAAAAGGCTGTCACAACAATTCTAAATTGCTTGGAAATGATGGTCAAACGATCGTCAATTTTAACATAGGCAAAAGATGACATCAGCAAGAAAAACACGCCATGGGATGACGTGGCAGCTAATTTGTTTATTCATATTGTACGGATGAAACATGTGTCAAATTCTATATAGATGACATGTGAAACACAGTCAACGTGCTGACGTGGCAAAATGGTCCGGCTGTCCATGGGTGACATGGCAATTCTGGTTGGCTTGTCAACTGACATGGTGCCAAATGGCACTATTGATGTGGCAGGGAGTTGTACACTACCATGTCAAAAAGTGTTGGTGCTAAGTCAATGTCACATGGCAGCTCTTGGTAGAACTTGCAGGCTGCATGGACAAAGTTGACTAATCCATGTGGCTATTGGACTCCGCAAGGATGACAACGACATTGGCGGGAGAATAGCAGTGGCGTCGGAAGATTAACTCTGCGCAGTCAGATTGTCTTTTGCAAATGCCAAAAAATGGAATTTAATCCCACATCAATGTCATAGTCATTGTCTATGGTTTTTATAAATAAAGGGCCGCAAACATTGAAGTAAAGGAAAAGGCTGACAGGAAAGTGGTTTGACTGCCGGTGGTTTGGAAGGCTCAGCTAGCCGTGGGCTTCTTTTGCACGCCAATTTTTGTGGACTGTTGAGCTATGAATAGCCAACACCTAGGTTTTCAGAGTGTACGACTCACCATTATAATGGTTGTAGATTAGTAAAAGGAGCCCGTGATTTAAAATAAAAGTCCTGCGACATTAAAAAAAATATCTCCAAAAATAACAGATCCAGGATGTCACTGCCTGGATTTGCTAAAAAAAATTTCTTTGCTGGTGCCCATAGGGAAAAAAAAATAAAAAAATCTGAAAAATATGATGGAAATTACAAAGAAATGAAATTTTTAAATTTGAAATAAATCAAGCGAATCTGTGAAAAATGACCATACCCATACCGCAAATCAGGCCTTTTGGTTCCGATTTGCAAAAACATTTTGCCTCGCGATCAACTTTGGGCCAAGGTAGTTGAGTTTATAGTTGATTTTCACTAGTTCAGCATTTCGGATGCAATAGCGAGGTCAGATCTGGATCTAGATGCTCTCAATTTCTGTAACACTCCGAATTCGGGCTGAGGTGATGAAGCAAGTGTGGTCTCGAACGGCTATGTGATGAGAAAATCTCTATGCTCTGATACCATGTATGAATTTTTCTAAGGGAAAAATTCATCCAGGAACTAAGAAATCAAACACAAGCACACAATAAAGAGAGAGACAGTATGATCAGAATAACAATGTATTCAATAATTGGATCATGAGTACACTAGGAGTGCCTGAATATAAAGGCCTCTAAGATACATCTAGAATGCCTCGTAATCAGCACTATGATGTGTCATACAACCAAGCACATGTCCACTACATATGGGTTATCCTCCATTAAGCACAAAAGTAAGTGTGGTGATGAGAGGATAAGCCTACAAGGGTGTGACACACAAAATAGTGTTGTAGACACCATGTGCTTAAATAGAGTTGTGTACTCCTGTGTTGTCTACATGACAACTCAAAAGGTGAGAAAACTCTCAAGTGTCTCACAAATAAAAATAATAAAATAATGTAAAATAATAAATAATGCATTAAACCTAAGTAAACTTAAGTAAGTGTAATAAGTAAATACTTATTTACACCAACAACAATAAATGGTAGAAAAGAAAAATATTGTAGCAATGATATGAAATTACATACCTTTTACATATGGTGGGTTCAAATAGCCTCAATGTCATATCAAAAATATGATTAAAGAAAACATCATTTTCTACAAAAATATCATGGGACTATCAGTTCAAAATGAGTTATGTATAAGTAAACTAAAATTACACTTTTAATAATAACAATTTTAAAGCACTTGGAAGCTTTTTAAATTTTAATGGAAACATAGTTTTCTTGTTTAGCAACAATGTCCCTACAAATGAATTAGTACTAGTCACATAGACTACTCCTGGAAATGGATCACCTTTAGTAGTACTAGTCTCTGTTGCTCTATCAACTAAAGGTCTATCTATTAGTGCATAGAATAAGTACATGAGTATAAAATCCACCCAACAAAAAAAAGTTGTGATAATCACATTACAAAATATAGCAAAACAAGGTTTTTTAGTTGTAGTCAGAATAGACAAGGATGTTTGCATGCTCCTTGCTGCTGACAATGCACTCGAGAATATTGGACCACCAACTAAAGAAGACGTCCACACTTCATCATGAGATGAAGAATACAATATTGTTAGTAAAGACATTTTCAATGGATAAAGATAAAATTGGATACCAGCTAGAAGCATCCAAAAATAAAAGTTAAGTGTTAAAATGTTAATGAAAACAAATAATGTTGTACTAGTTTCACTTTCAACATTAGATGTCCTATTTCAACACTTAGTAATTTCCTTAAATAAACTCAACGGTGTAATAATACTATAATTTTCAGTAATGTTGTAAAGAGAAAGTGTTACTTACTCAAAGGTTATGCACTACAACCCTCACCATGTTCACCATGTAGTGTCACAACTACCATATATTGTTGTAGAAGAACACATAATATTTTAGATCATGATCCATAAGATACTATAAAATATAAAAAGCTATTGAATTTCTATTATTTCTTGAGATTAATTACCGCTTACCTTCAAAGAATTGATTCTACGACCCAATTCTTCTTTTAATGCCTCTTTCTCCTTGCTTGTGTCACCCTCGATGATAATGTTAACAATTTCATCATTGTATCTTTGTTTGAGTTTTTGGGCTATGAACATAGGGTCAACACTAAGGGTGATGTCATTTAGAAATGACGCCCATATTTTAGATCATATTTGATCTACTATCATTTTAGCTTTTCCCTATCATTTGTGACATCAATATTAGTAAAATTCTATCAAAATAACTTGAAAGCCATAAAGAAAAGAACATAATAATATGATTTTTTTTTCCATATAATTTGAACAATTACAATAATTAAGGTTTACCTTCACTGAAGTTGTGTGAGATGGCACATCCCTACCTTTGGGTGGTGGTCTATCCATGTTGCCATGTGAAAAAGTTTAGTAATTCTTAGCAATTAGTAGTGAAATGAAGTATTTGTTATGTTGTACTTAATGTTTATATCTACACATATGGTTTTCAAAGAAAAATTTGGTGTAACTAATGTGTATATCTGCAAAACTCAATATCAGTAAAATTGCATCAAAATAACTCCAAAGCCATAAAGAAAAGAATATAATAAACAATATTTGTTTCTATATAATTTGAACAATTACAATAATCAAGGTTTACTTTCACTAAAGAAGGTGTGTGAGATGGTGCATCCCCGCTTGTGGCTGGTGGTCTATCCATGTTGCCCTATGAAAAAGATTAATAATTCTTAGCAATTAGCAACAAAATGAAAGTAATAGACTTACCAAAAAAAAGATATTAATAATAAAGTAGATTGTATATTGGAGTCAATATTAATTGGAGGCAATTTGTTTAAATGCTATACTTGCTAGTCCCATGATAGGGAATTCTTTTGTATCTACATGATTCAAATTGTAATCTATCAGAAGTGCTTCTCCTACAGTTATTGATTTTATCACACATACAAAAACATGATTTCCCTCATGTGCCTCAAATATACAATTCACCAACTTATTAGTTGACACAAGTTGATAACTATTTATAAATCCTACAATTATCCCTATTGCTTTTGGCCTTCCATCAATATACATAGCGAGCATTAAACTTTGATCATTTTATTTGTATTGTATATAATTTGGTGATAATGCATACCTACACATACTTTTTCTATATTGCACAATCTACATACAATTGTTGTAATTGTAACAAGGTCCTACATACTCCATCAATTCAACAACTTTAAGCCATCCATGGAAAATAGGCCCAAACCATGTAATGAAGATGGAGCTATGCAATATATCCTTTCATTAATAGAAAAATTAGTGTTAACTAGAGGTAGTTCCTTGGGTACCAATTCTTTTTGAAGATGTGTGCACCTTAAGGGAACTTTCCTATCGCCTTCACTTTCATTATCATAAGAACATGACCCCCCCTCAGCAAGAAAAAATTTCATTCATTTGTTGAATTTTCTTCTATCCTTTTGACCTCTAGTTGATCTACCTATTTTAGACCTACTAGATGTCTCACTTTTGTCTTCTATTCCCACATTTTCCTCACTCAAGGAAGACAGATGAGATAAATACCTATTTGGTGATAAATGCAATCCATAAAATGAGAGACACACTAGGAAAAATTTTGATGTTGATGGTAAAGAGAAGATATGCAAATAAAAAATTGTATCTATAGAGTCCATTGACATAAACCCGTCGATCCATGTGACTATGCAAGATCCTGATCAAAGACATTGAATAGCCTACATATGTGAATCATTTATCTTAAGTTAGAAAAAAAATTGGTCTAATTAATGTGTATATCTAAAAAAATATTGGACATGTTGTAGTTAATGTTTACATCTGCACATATGTTATTGAAAGAAAAAGTTGGTCACCTCGCTTATCAAATTCACCCATATTGTAATGAATGAAAAGTTGGCTGCTTACAATGCTATATAAACTACAAATTACATGATGCATTCATTGAAATCAAAAAAAAATTTATAAGTAAAAATCATGACCCCATCATATTTGACATTGATTATACCTTGACAGACATTTCATTGATCATCATCTTCATCCATGTCGTCATCATCACCATAATCTTACTTGTCACTTTGATCATCATCATCACCACCACCATCTTCATTGCCATCATCATCATCTTCATCACCATTATCATGACCATCATCATGATGACCATCATCACCATGATCATCACCATCTTCATCAACATGATCATAATCGACATTCTCATCATCATCACCATTATTGTCAGCATGAACAGAATCATCATCTTCTTCTTCTTCTTCTTCATTGTGTAACAGTCATTCATGATCATCATTTACTTCATCTTTTGATTCTTTATTATCTTCTTATTCCATCACATTATACTTTACTGACCTTCCTTTTCAATCATGTCTAACAACAAATGACCAACCTGATTTGTGTGGAACGCTAAAGTAAAACACTTGCTTACATTGGCTTGGAAGAACATATGGCTCATCTCCAATTGACTCAAATGACCTTGTATTAATCATTATAAATCTAGTATCATGTTCAATAATAGTCCTATCAGGATCATTTAGATTCAGCTGTAGCCTGTACTATTTGATGATAAATGGAACTAATTTGAATGAATTAAAGTCACATTCAAGTATATCATCCAAAATTCCATAGTATTGATTTTCAGATTGTCGAGGATGTATGTCATTTCTAGATGAAATATTGGTGACCACAAAGACTATACTTATCTCAGAATTACAATTTTTCTTTGTTTCATCTGCCTTTTTTATGTGAAATTTATGGCCATGGTAGTACATAGCTTTGTGATGTTTGACCTACAATTATTCAAACATGTCAAGATCATTTGCATCAATTTGTGAGTTGATATTAAACTTATGGCTCATGATTAGTAATCTTCTGTATACATTTATATCTCTTAAGCCATATGATAGATCAAGTACCATTGGTGTAATATTGGGATCTCCATTATGATGAGCTTTTTTAACCAATGATGCAATGTCGTCCCATGTTAATGAGCAACCATTTTCTTGAAACTGTTGAATCCATACCATTATCTAATCAAGATTGTTTGCAATATAAAAATATAGTGCATCCCACTCATGAACAACTATAAAAAAAAAAAAACTAGATCAATTAGAAATAAATTATATTGATGACAAAATAACTTATAATTACCTCTCACTCTCCTCAATCTACCTTTCCTCATTAGGTACTCCACTTTGAATTTGTTAATAGAGTTAGAATCCCAAATGTGATCTACATGGATATTTGTTGTAAACTTTGGAAGATATTCACTAATGTACACCATGGTATGGTATACCATATATCCCTCTATCATAGAACCCTCAGGATGTGCTCTTTTTCGATCCAAGCCCTTGATAAATTTCAAGTGCCTCTCAACCATCCACATTGGCCTAGTTCATAGAGGTCCACACAATTCAATCTCCTCAACTTGATGTATGAGGTAGCATTCTTAAGCATTGAAAAAGGTTCAAGGTAGATAATTTTTCATTTCACACATAAGCTGTGAAATTTTTCTCTTTCAATCTTTTATATCTTTTTTTTATCAATTTCTTTAGATGATAACCACCTAAGATATTCGACATGCAAGACCATATAAACAAAATTTTAGATAAAATTATACAATAGATTACATAAAAAGTAAAGCAAGTCATAAATATAATATATGTGCAACAAAACTAAGAAAAAGTACTTCTAACCTCATGTATTTCTCAAGATCATATGTAACTTGTTTAATACTATTACCAAATTGGTGTGGGAGGGATAGAGATAAGATGTACTACAATCATTAAAAAAAAGATTATTTGAATATATTATTAAATAATGCAATAGGTAGTACATTCAATTTTACAAATATATTATAAATAGAGAACATGACTTACCTTGGTGAAGGTATGCCAATCATGTGTTTTCAACCCTGGCCTAAAATCACCTTTATTTGATACAAAAGTGCTTATATTTGCAATAAATCTTGTGAGAATTTTTTTTTTTTAATGATTTCTTTTAATACATCACTTTTTTTGCAAGGAAGGGCACTTGTATTTATGTGGTCTCCATTGCTATTTGATTCAATGAAATATTTCAATGCATGACTGGATTCATGAATGTCAGTACAAATTTTGGTAATTTTTTCTCTTACATGCCTTCCATCCAATATTTTCCATAATATCTCTATTACATTGTTTTCAATATGCATAGGATCAAACAAATGCATGATTGGGAGATCTTTTTAGTATGGTAACCTAATAAATTGAGTAGGATAACTTTTTATTCCTTTAGAAAGTTGGTCATTGATGCCTTGACAACCTTCATGAGAATCAATTACATCATTACTAAATATTAGACAATATCAAAATATAAATTTCAAACTTCAGACCACAAACTTGACATTACATTGGCAATTTAGTTGATCATATTTCAACTTCCATAGATGAGGTGTCATTCTTCGTGACCATGATGTTATCTCTTCTTTCCCATTAAAAAGATGTTTTTTAGTAATTTGATAGTTATGATAATTGTGGAGAAAGTGTCTAAACTCATTGAACACTTGCTTTCCTAAACTTCTTGAATGATGAGATTTCATCTTCGAACCACAAACTAGATATGCAAATTTTCCCTTTTCTGAAGACCTAAAAAATCATGTACAATTATCATACGCAACTAAAGCATACAATAATAATGTGTAAGAACTTTAATAGACCAAAAATATGTGACCTTAACAATATAACATGCCACAAAAATGAGTTAGCCAAATGGCATCATGTATTGTGTTGGATATAATTGTTTGAATTGTGCGTTGTCTTTGATGTCACACAAATATCATATTAGTCATCAGACAGAGTCTACCAAGCTTAGATGGTCAACAAGGCAAAGAATAGAGTCTACCGAGTTCAGAAGGTTAGTAAAGAAAATTTGAAATGTCTATCGAGTAGACAGTTGTTACCAAGCTTTCAAGGTTAAACAAAGAAATCTAGTTCTTACTGAGCTCACTCAGTTATCAAAGGGAATTATGACAGAAGCAATTCTTACTAAGCTCTCATGGATAGAGAAAGAATTTAGTTCTTACCAAGTCAACTCGATAGCTAAAGGATTTCATAGATGTTGCAATGTTAACTAAGTCAAGACGGTTAACTCAGGAAATTTTTGGAAGCAATATTTACTGAGTAGGGTCAGCCAGTGAAGGATTTCATTGATTTGTGAAATAACATTCATTTGTTTAAAGTAATATTTGTAGCTGACTAATGTATGGTTTATTGGTAAATGTAACATGTGAATGAGCTGACTTGGTAATCTGAGTGGTATAAATAAGAGGTCAAGTTGTGAATTCTAAGTGTGGAAGTCGAATTAATGTGATATGAGGACTCATTATTATGGAAGTGAACTTGAAGGATGATCAGAGATCATTAAAGAGTAGTAAAGCCATATTTGATCAAGAAGGATCTAATGATGTAGAACAAAGACCTGTAATCAAGCAAATTTAGTTGCATCTTGTTCAAGTCAATTCATTGTTTATTTCTAAAAATTGTAGCAGTGATTTCAAATTTCTTAATAGAGTTGGTTTAACATTCATTTTGTAAATCCTCTAACAAGGTGACGGTTTAGTTGAATTGTTCTAAAGACCTCTAACAAGGCCACTCCTAATAGGGTGATTAAATCCTCTAACAGGGTCATTGCTAATAGTGTGTATTGTAACCTTTAATAGGGTTGGCTCCTAACACGACTCACTTCAAAAGAGTGAAAAAAATTGGTAGCTAGTTACTTGGTGGTTTTTCCCATATTGGGTTTCCACATTAAATCTGGTGTCTCTTGTGTTCATTTTATTTTCAAATTATATGCATGTTTTCTTGAAGATAAGTAACAGTTTAAATTACCGAGTTACAACATTTTTTTTGTTATGTTTACCGAGTATCAACAGTAACTAGATCTTTAAGACATCTAAGGGATCTGTGGATTATTTTGTGTTAGTAACTGATTCACCCCCTCTCTCTTAGTTACTCTATCTTTAATTCCAACAATTGGTATCAGATCTTTTGGTGCTTACAGGAAAAGATTTCAAAGATCTAAGCGAAAGATTAGGATGTCTTACAAAAGAGAAATTCCAAGACTTAATAGGGACAACTTCTTAGCATGACAAGGATTGACAAGGCTTCATCTGAGTTCTATTGGTGATATAGGGCCAAAGTACCTCGATGAAAAATATGAAGAACCTTTTGGTACATTATCTGTCAATGATATTGCTGACAACAAAAATCACAACAACATGATGATACATATAACATCTATTCTGAGTTATGAAGAATTTGATGACATCAAAGATTGAAAAACTGCCTTTGAAATGTGGAACAAGCTGAAAGAGATCTATGGAGGAGATGATAATGTGAGAAGAGCCAAAGTAAAAAGTTTGAGAGAAAAATTTGATCAAATGAGGATGAGAGAAGATAAAAACATTGCAAAGTATGTTGAAAGAGTTAAAGCATGTGTTAGTGCAATCAAAGCATCTGGAGGAGATAGTTATAAGTAGAGTTCTTAGAACTCTACTTCCTATCTATGCAATTAGAGTCTCTACAATTCAAGAAAGAAGATGTGAAACAAATCATAAGATAAATTTAGAGGCCACAGTTGGAAGATTGGTTGCATTTGAGCTAGAAAACTATGATAATTATGTTCCAGCTACCAAGAACATTGAATCAGCATTTGAAGCCAAGCTTTCACTCAAAGAAAAAGGAAAGAAGACAAAGGATCCACAATTAGACAATGATGAAGAATCAAAACAAAGTTCAGACAGTGATCTTGAGGTGGTTGAAGCTCTACTAGCAAGGAAATATTCAAGAGGCAAAGGGAAATACAAAGGCAAGGTTCCTCTAATCTATTTTTCTTGTGAAGAAATTGGACATATTGCTGCTAGGTTCCCAAATAAGCAAAATAAGGATGAGAAGAAAGGTCACAAGTACAATGGCAAGAAAGACTTCAAATAATTTAAAGATAAAGGTAAGAAAACATGTTTCATGGCTAAAGATTCTAATTACTCTGATGATAAAGAAGAAGATGAAATTGTCTACATTGCTGCAAAAGATGAGTCTGATAATAATGAAGAAATGGCACTCATTTCTTATATGAAAAAAAATGATACATGAATTATAAATAGTAGTTGTTCTCATCACATGACTGGTGATAAAACTAAGTTTGAACACTTTGAAGACTATGATGGTAGAAGTGTAAGATTTGGTAACAATGAACCTTGTTGCATAAAAGGAAAAGGAAGAATCTCTCTGACCAAGAAAATTGTATGTGATAATGCATATTGGGTAGAAGGACTAAAGTATAATCTGCTAAGTGTGGCATAGCTACTCAATAATGGATTCAAAATAGAATTTATGCATGAAAAAGCAAGACTGCTAGATGGCAAAGGAAAGCTGATTAGATTAAGCAATCAAACAAAAGGTAACTTGTTTTATCTTGAACTTAGTGAATATTCATGTTTTATTGCTTAAGTTGAAGAAAGTTGGTTATGGCATAGGAGGTTGTGTCATGTAAACTTTGAAAATTTGGTAAAAATAAGTAAGTTCAGAAAAGTAAGAGGCATTTCTAACATAAAGAAACCTGAGGTTGGTCTATGCGAGAATTGTCAAATTGGCAAAATGGGAAAAACTAGTTTTAAAAGTAAGAACTATTAGATTTAAAAAAAATTAGAAATTGTGCATACTGATTTGTGTGGACCTATTGGCATTGAAAGTTATACTAGTGAAAAAATTTTCATTCTTTTTGTTGATGATTATTCAAGAATGATGACTATCATGTACCTGAGAGAGAAATCAAAAGCATTTGAAAAGTTCAAACAGTATTTGGCTAGAGTAGAAAAGGAAATAGGTAAAAGACTAAAATGTTTAAGGTCTGATAGAGGTGGTGAATTCATTTCACATGAGTTCAATAACTTTTGCATTGAAAGGGGAATCAAAAGACAAGTTTTGGCACCTAGAACTCCTGAACAAAATGGAATAGCAGAAAGAATGAACAGATCTATCATGGACTATGCAAGAACCTTAATGATAGAGAAAAACATTACTATCAAATACTGGAAGGAAGATATTAGCACTGTAGTTCATACCTTGAACCGAGTATAGCTGAAAAAAGATTCATTCAAACACCCTGTGAGTTATGGTATGGCTACAAACCCAATGTAAGTTATCTAAAAGTGTTTGGAAGCAAATGTTACATTTTGAAAGAATCTAGAAAAGGTAAATTTGATGTAAAAGGTGATGAAGGAAAATTTTTGGGATACTCTTGAAAAAGTGAAGCATATAGATGTTTAAACTTATCTACTCACAATGTTATAGAAAGTGCACATGTGAAAGTTGATGAGTTTGCAAAAAAAATAGAAGAAGAAAGCAAAATGAAACTTGAAGACTACAGGAGATTTGTTTACATTGAACATGATATAATACCAAATACATCTATCAATCAAGAATCTTCAACTCTTGAGTCTTCATTAACCGAGTCACAAGAAGTTCAAACTGAGTCAGTACCTACCAAGCTGCAAGAACCCAAGTTGCAAACAGAAGCTACCGAGTTAGCATCTACTGAGCCCTAGCAACTAGAATCAAAACTAGAAGTTGAGACACAGAAGGATAACAATACAAGTCATTCAAAAGGTCAGGAGCCCATGTTAACCAAGTATGTCAGAAAGCATCATGCACCAGATCAGATCATTGTAGATAAATCATACAGAACAATGACAAGAAGTAAGTTGAAAGACACTTATTTACTTGTTGATTTTGAACCTAGAAATGTCAAAGATGCATTAAGAAATGAAAGTTGGATTGAAGCAATGAATGAAAAAATAGAATAGATAGAGAAAAAAAAAACATGGACTCTTGTACCTAGGCCCAAAGACAACAATGTGATTGGAACTAGCTGGGTATTTAGAAACAAGCTAAATAAAGATGGTAAGGTATCAAGGAACAAAGCCAGACTGGTATGCAAAGGATACTCTCAAGAAGAAGGTGTAGACTATGGTGAGACTTTTTCTCCTATTGCAAGATTGGAAGGTGCTAGAACCTTACTTGTATATGTTGCATTCAAGGGATTCAAAGTTTATCAGATGGATTTCAACTTCGCATTTCTCAAAGGCATATTGGATGAAGAAGTTTAAATTGAACAACATAAAGTTTTTGTTGATCTAGACAAGAAGGACATGGTCTGCAAATTGCATAAAGCATTATATGGTCTAAAACAAGTCCCTAGAGCATGGTATGAAATATTGCATAACTATCTTATTCAGATTGGTTTTCAAAGAACTAATGATAATAGTAGCTTGTACATAAAGGAAGGACCAGATAATAAGATTATTTTAGCAGAGATATTTGTAGATGATACTTTGTTCACAAGAAATGATGATCTTTGCAAAGAATTTTTAGAACATATGAACAAGGAATATGAAATGTCAATGTTTGGTGAAATCAAATTCATTGTTGGTCTTCAAATTCAACAGAGTAAGAATGGCATCTACATCACTCAATCTAAATACATCAAGGAGATACTAAAAAAGTTTGGTATGGAAGACTACAAACCAGTTGAGCCTTCTATGTGTACTGGATTGAAACTTACCAAAGATGATGAATAAAAGGAAGTGGATCAGACATTGTATAGATCTATGATTGGAAAGTTGCAATATGTAGTGCACATAAGACCAGACATTGCCCTTGCAGTAGGAATTGTAGCAAGATTCTCAGCAAAACCAAAAGAAAATCACATGATGGCAATCAAAAGGATCATAAGATACTTAAAAGGAACTAAAGATTATGGATTATGGTATAAACTTGGAGGAAATTTTAATTTAAAAGTGTTCAATAATACAGATTGGGTAGGGAATCTTGATGACAAAAACACTACAAGTGAAGGAGCTTTCTTTCTTGAAAAAAAGTTGGTTTGTTGGACTAGTAAAAAGTAGAATTGTACATCTCAATCCACAGCAGAGGCTGAATATGTTGCAGCAGCAGTAAACTGCTCAAACATTGTATGGTTCAAACAATTATTGGAAGGTATGAAGCAAAAAATCAAAGAACCTATTGTTATGTTTTGTGACAACACAAGTGCAATTAACATATCCAAGAATCCAGTGATGCATTCAAAAACCAAGCATATTGCCATAAAGTATCACTTTGTTAGAGAATTGGTACAAGAAAAGGAAATAAGATTGGAATATGTTCATACTAAGGAACAAACTATTGACATATTCACAAAGCCTTTACCCAAGGATGCATTCTTGTATCTTAGAGGTAAGTTACGGGTCATTCCCCTATTTAAAGCTTACTAAAATACAATTTTAGTGATGCATCAACAGAAACAGAATTGAAGATCTGTCAAGTTGATGTAGTAAACCAATGAAGACATTGCATATGAATCAATACATCAAGTACAATGCTATTCAGTTGATTTGTGTTGTCTTTGGCATGTGCTGTCAAAGAGGGACAGTATACAGTCATATCTTTTTGAAATTTTCAAAATAATAAGAGTTTTTATAAGAGGAAGATATTATTATGAAAGAGGGAGTTTGATGTGCTTGAAGAAGAAAGTAAAGTATTCTGTCAGTAAAGACTTGTTTTCAAATTTCATTCTACTATGACATGTTTTTTTGCCATCAATGCCAAAGATGGAGATTGTTGAATACAATTGTTCAAATTGTGTGTTGTCTTTGATGTCACACAAATGTCATATCATTCATCAAATAGAGTCTAGCGAGCTTAGATGGTTAGCAAACAAAGAATAGAGTCTACTGAGCGCAAAAGGTTAGTAAATAAAATTTGCAGTGTCTATCGAGTATACAATTGTTACCGAGCTTTCAAGTTTAAACAAAGAAATTCAATTCTTACTAAGCTCACTCAGTCATCAAAGGGAATTATGGCAGAAGTAGTTCTTATCAAGCTCTCATGGACAGAGAAGGAATTTAGTTCTTACTAAGTCAACTCGGTAGCCAAAGAATTTTGCAGATGTTGCAATGTTAACCGAGTCAAGACAGTTAACTCAGGAAATTTTTGGAAGTAGTATTTATCGAGCAGGGTGGACCAGTGAAGGATTTCATTGATTTGTGAAATAATGTTTATTTGTTTAAAATAATATTTATAGCCGACTGATGTATGGTTTATTAGTAAATGTAATATGTGAATGAGCTGACTTGATAATCTGAATAGTAAAAATAAGAGGTCAAGTGAAATAGTCTTTATCCTATTGGTCTAGAGATGTCATACATAGTGGCACTATTCCATAACTTCAACAACATATCAATTAAGGGCTTAATATGCATGCTCATATCTTTAAAGTGGTACTTAGCTAGTAATTGAATGAACATAAACATTAGATAATTATTATGACCATTTTCATGCACTATTTATAAATTAATTTAGATAACTATAAAATGAAAAAATACTTGGCACAATAATTGAAAACATTATGTGCTCCTCCTTTATGGACATCCAAGGAGGAATGCTATTGTTAATAACAAAAATAGGTCACACTGAGTAAACAGATCTCATATCTCTAAATGGATTGACACTATTCGCCACTAATGAAAGCTTGAGATTACAAGCTTCTTCTTTAAAGTGTAACCATGTTTCTTTTATCTCTTTAAATGTAGAACCATCTACAAGCATTCAGATAATGTCATCTTGACTTCTATTGTGTGCATGGTAATCTATAAATTGTGTCAAACTAGTGCACCTAAATAATCGTTGAAGATGCAGAATATTGGGAATGCATCAAAGAACCTTGTGAGACACTTTTTTGTTATTTGATCTGATTGTTATATACTAATATGACAATTAGGGAATTCTGTTGCAAATTCATGTTGTTTATGATATAGAATGTGATCATTGGGACATGCATGTATTGTATAAGACTTCATTCCAATTTGATTCATAATGGTAGATAATTTTTAATACAAATGAGGTAGAATATTTGATGGTGGTAACAAAGACTCACCTATCAACCTCCCACAACAAATATGCATTGTTAATATAATGAATAGTGATGGTATGCTAACATTGAAGATGAAAAAAATGGCATACCTTAGCATACATGATATTGCTACATTAGATAAACCATTCATAACCTTTAAGTTCACCAACAACACTATAGCAAAGAGAAGAGTTATTTGGGAGCCTTCACATCGGGGCTCATGTGCCTTCTCAAGTATAGGTATATCAAGACCATCTTCATCATCATTATTAGATGTACTAGTACCATCATTGTGAGCATATTCATCACAAGTGCCAATACCATCTTCTTCAATCATGTCCTCTGACACATTATTATCTCCTTCTATGGGAGTGTTATTCTCAACTTGGATATTCACACCTCCATGTTTCTCTAGTAGGAAATCCAATTCAACAATCGGCAAAAATATGGCCCCCTTCAACATGACCATGTTGCCTACAATGACTCTTGGCTATTGTAATTGGAATTCTTTGATTCTTTAAGCCTTTACACTTTTTGCAAGGACAATTAAATTTATCAACTTTTCTTTGGAACTAAGACCAAAATGTAGCCATTGTCTTGTTATTTTGTTTTGGCTTCATATTGTTAGGTGTAGTCTTTCTTCACAGGAAAATATATCTACAAAAATATTGGACTTTTTGTACTTAATTTTTATATATGCACATATGGTTTTGAAAGAAAAAATTGTTGTATCTAATGTTGGACATGTTGTACTTAATGTTTATATATGCACATATACTTTTGAAAGAAAAATTTTGTGTAACTAATGTGTATATCTACAAAAATATTGGACATGTTGTACTTAATGGCATTACTCCTTGTTTGTCATGATTTGGGGTCATTTAATATGGAAATTTTGTATTCAGTGTACAATATGCACATATCAAAGTTGTGACTATTTATTTTAGCAGCTCAATACGGTTAATTCATTCTGGTAGTTGTTTGTTATCCCCTTCACCATTTTTCTTGATTTAAAAAACATTACAGATTTGATTGAAGAGAAGATTGAGAAGAAGCTCAAATAGTGGAATAAGTGTTACCATTTCTTGGCTAGAAGAAATAAGGTCTTCCGAAAGATATTGTCCTCTTAAAATATCTATTTTACTTCTTCCTCGATGCTCAACCATTACTAGTTTAATGTTGTACAAAAGTAGTTTAGAGATTTTTGATTTGATGGCAATGGGGATTTGAAGGTACATAGTGTGAAATGGGATTGGTGTGCCATGATAAAAATAAAAGGGGGATTGGGCTTGAAGGATCTTAGAACATAGGTTGGCACTTGCTGCTAAATAGATTTTCAAGGCATTGCAAGTAATGGAACCTTGAAAAGTCTTGGTTAGATACAAAATTAGTGGGGCTGTCCCAAGTAGAGGTTCCTCATGGAAGGATTTGCTCTTTTATGACCTCATTAGTGGATTCTTTTCCATGATTTGTTTCTAGATCTAATGTTATAAATCCTTATCGAAAGAATGGGAGAATGTTAGACAAGATATTACGGAGAAAGGAAATATATCAAAAAGTAATAAAATATGTGGGGAATGTTCCAGTTGATGAAACTTGGTGCATAAAAACATAATACTAGCTTTACCCCAAGGATGCTCAGCAAGAGCATGGTCTAGAAAGGGGATTCAAATTTTTCTATGGAAAACTATTGGTCTGGGAAGAAGTATGTTAGTTTAAACCAAAAAAAAAAATAGTTTGAGGTAAACGTGATTTCAGTTTAAACCAATTAAATTTCATGAATTGTCGATAGCCATGGGTTATTTGTTATTCTTTGTTTATCTTAAAGTGAATTGTTATTCTGTATAAGGATAAAAACATTGGCATGAAGTTACTTCTAAAGTTGATGTGTGAAAACACATTATAACTTTAATCAATTACAAAGGGGACACCATTGTTGAGTGAGGATTCATAGTTTGATAAGAAAGGAAGTTGTGGAATTGCTCATAGGAGATAATACAAGAAAAATCTACAGGTACTCAAATCAATTCCACAAGATTTGAATAGGTATATCATTTATAATAACACTTATTCAAGCTCCTAGCAAACATTAGAAATCAATTTGGATTCCATGATATTGTCCACATATCTTGATACTATTGTTTGTGAACTACTTTACAAATTATAGACATGAAAATGATACTTGTAGCTTGAGAATTAATAAATTCATCAGAACATAGATTGTAGGGATGTTCTATAAGTATGGAATCTACATATATTCTAAATAATACTAAAAGTTGGTTCATTTTCATAGATGTAATTATTAGATATTGAGAACTGAAGGTTGTAATTGACATATTGTGATAGTATACTGTTCAGTTTATAGACATAACATATTGAGTTGGAAGTGGAAGTTCATTGTAGATGTACAAGCATTATTATTTGATTTAACTTTTGTCATCAAGAGTTGAATTGTTCTATGAAAGTCCTAGTTTATTCATACTTGTCCAAAATCTGTAAAATTTCTATTATATTTTTTGATGGATTGGTGTTCACATTCAATTGTTCAAGATATTGCAAGTAGGGGCTCACATTTGTAGGAGTTGGTGCTCTTGAATAGGACTTTGGAAACTCTTTAGAGTTGAAGCCGTAGTTGGTTCAGATTTGTGAGGCTAAATTAGGCTAGAGTTGAAAACATAATTTATTTATAATTCTATTGGAAATTATGGATTTAAGGAAAGAATTATTTATTTTTATTTTATTTTTGATAGATTTTTTAATTCTTAAAGACCAAATTGTTAATTTGTACTATTTATTTTATATTTTTAACTTCAATGTTTGAACATGTCTATATATATTTGCAATATGTGTATGTATGAATGAACTCAAACCAAATCCCAAAGGGGGGAAAATTATTGAACCCATGTACCAAAACTGGAACACAAATTGGCAATTTAGATGAAAATTTTAGCATAATTTAAATACTTCATTTGAGTTGCAAAAAACAACATCAAGACTTCAAAATCCAAAATTAATCACCATGATGTAACTAAATTCAAAGGATGATGACAAGTGCCAACTCAAAAACTTATTAAAAATTAACATGCTCTCCAAGAAGTTTGTTGAACACCCCAAAGGTCAAAAACACTTTTAAAATCATCATCGCAATCTAAATGGCCAACAGAGCTTAATACCAATAACAGAAACCAAGAAAGGTTGGAGGTGTGCCCTATAAGATCTAAGTCCCCTTACCAATACCAATTAGCCTATAGGAACTCAAAATATATACTAATAGTCTCCTCACAAATTAGTCCTAAGAAAGGGGCTTTACAATCCTCTCCTAAGATTCGCTTGTCCTTGAGCAATTGCAAATTTGGATATAATCAAATCTACCTGTTCTACAATGCAATATCCTCTACACATAGGTTTCTCCATTGCACCAAATTATCTCCAATGATCTTCTTCATCAAAGCACACTCCATGTAATCTAGGGACATGTCCTAGGCCTATTCGACCCATCCTGGAAAAAGGGCCATAAGAATGCCATAGAGATGTTTCGTACTATTAATGCTTTAGTTTTGATAATTTTTTTGAATTTGACTCTCATGTGAACTCTCAATTTAATGCAATGTCTTTTGGTCTTGCTTTTATGTTGAAACTTTATGGCTCATTTGGAAGTTTAGAAATGACGATGTTTTCAATGGCAGGGATAGAGCTCTTATTGAATCATTCAGGAGACTCATTTTCACAAGGTTCATGTGTAGGTCATAGTTACTTTGAGATTAGTCAAGAAAAAGGTTTGAAAGGCTATTACAAGATGTAACAAAGAGAATCATTATGTGGGAAATCTCCCATGGCTTTACGTGGGCTAGAAGATCTATGGGGAAGTCCCTGTTTGAGATTGCACTAGAGAACATTGGAGAAGAATTGAATGAGTAGCATGGGAGGGAGAAACAAGATGCTTCTACATCAATACCTATGGCTGTAGTTTCCATTGTAGCAATGCTAGGTGCTGAGATTCTAGTAGTTGAAGTGTTGATGCATCCATACATAGACTACATACAACAAGATAGAGAACTACATTGGAAGGACTATCCTCTTGGCTAGATAGTGTTGGAATCATGAGTGAAGTAATTGAGGGGGTGGGGGTGGGCAGGGGGGGGATGAATTAGTTACCAAAAAAATAATTCTTGATCCCTTAGATGTCTTAAATAACTAGTTACTGATGTTACTCAGTAAACACATCACAAAAATGTTGTAACTCGGTTGACTAACTTGTTACTAAATTTTAGCATTCATAATTATTAGCATGCATGAAAAAGTAAATAACATGAGCACAAGAGACACAAGATTTAATGTGGAAACCCAATATGGGAAAAACCACCAAGTAACTAGCTACCAATTTTCACTCTTCTAAAGTGAGCCCTATTAGGAGCCAACCCTATTAGAGGATCTAATCACCCTGTTAGGAGTGGCCTTGTTAGAAGTCTTTAGAAAAATTCAACTGAACTATCACCTTGTTAGAGAATTTACAAAAATGGCTATTAAACCAACTCTATTAAGAGATTTGAAATCACTACCACAATGATTAGAAAGTAACAATGAATTGACCTGAATAAGATGCAACTGAATTTGCTGAATATAGATCTCTATTCTGCACCATTAGATCCTCCTCGATCTCCTCAATGATTTCTAATCATTCTTCAAAATTTGCATCCATAATAATTAGTCATCCTTCACATTCATATCACATCAAATTCATTTCCACACTTGGAATTCACAACTTGACCTCTTATGTATATCATTCAGATTATCAAGTTGGCTCATTCACATGTTACATATACCAATAAACCATACATCAGTCAGCTACAAATATTAATTTAAAAAAATAAACTTTATTTCACAAAATAATGAAATCCTTCACTGGCTAACCTTGCTCGATAAATATTGCTTCTAGAAATAATTTCCTGAGTTAACAACCTTAACTCGGTTAACACTGCAAAATCTACAAAATCCTTTAGTTGCTGAGTTAACTAGGTAAGAACTAAATTTCCTTCACTATCCATGAAATCTTAGTTAGAACTATTTGTTGCACTATTTTCTCTTGATGATTGAGTGAGCTCAGCAACAACTAACAATCGTTGCACAAGGTAAAGCCTGAGAATGCTTAGTAGACATTGTAAACCTTCTTCGCTAACCTTTTGAGCTTGGTAAACTGTATCTTTTGTCTTGCTGACCAACTAAGCTTGGTAGACTTTGTCTGATGACTGATATGACATTTTTGTAACATCAAAGACAACACTCAATTGAACAATTGTATTCAACAATCTCCCTCTTTGGCATTGATGGCAACACAACATGTCATAGTAGAATGAAATTTGAAAACACGTCTTTTTTGATAGAATACTTCACCCTCTTATACAAAACTCCTCAAATACAGTAATCTCCCTCTTTCATAATAATCTCTCCCTCTTATACAAACTCTCATTCACTTGCAAATTTCAGAAAGATATGACAGTATACTCTCCCTCTTTGACAACACATGCCAAAGACAATATAAACCAAATGTATAGCAATGTACCTTATGTATTGATTCATATGAAATATCTTCATTACTTTTCTACATCAACTAATAGATCTTCAATTCTATTTCTATTGATGCATCACTAAAACTGTATTTTAGTGAGCTTTAGATAGGGGAATGACCCCTAGCTTACCTCTTAGATATAAGAATGCATTCTTAGGTAAAGGTTTTGTGAATATGTGAGCTATTTGTTCCTTTGTATGGACATATTTCAATCTAATTTCCTTGTCCTACACCAATTCTCTAACAAAGTGATACTTTATAGCAATAAGCTTGGTTTTTTAATGCATCACTAGATTCTTGGATATGTTAATTGCACTGGTATTGTCACAAAAAATAACAAGAATTTTTTTGATTTCTTGCTTCATACCTTCCAATAATTGTCTGAACCAAACAATGTTTGAATAGTTTACTACTGCTGCAACATATTTAGCCTCTGTTGTAGATTGGGATGTACAGTTTTGTTTTTTACTTGTCCAAGAAACCAACCTCTTTCCAAGAAAGAAAGCTCCTCCATTTGTACTCTTTCTGTCATCAACGTTCCCTGCCCAATCTGCATCAATGAATACTTTTAAATTCAGATTTCCTCCAAGTTTATACCATAATTTGTAATCTTCAATTCCTTTCAAGTATCTCATGATTCTTTTGATTTCCATCATGTGATTTTTTTATTTTTTTTGTTGAGAATCTTGCTACAATTCCTACTGCAAGGGCAATGCCTGGTCTTGTATGTACTACATACTACAACAATCCAATCATAGATCTATACAACGTTTGATCCATTTCCTTTGATTCATAATTCTTGGTAAATTTCAATCCAGTACACATAGGAGTCCCAACTGGTTTGCAGTCTTCCATACCAAAAAATATTTAGTATCTCCTTGATGTATTTAGATTGAGTGATGTAGATGCCATTCTTACTCTGATGAATTTGAAGACCAAAAAAGAATTTGATTTCTCTAAACATTGACATTTCAAATTCCTTGTTCATTTGTTCTAAAAATTATTTGCAAAGATCATCATTTTCTGTGAACAAAGTATCATCTACAAATATTTTTGCCAAAACAATCTTATCATCTAGTCCTTCCTTTATGTACAAGTTATTTTTATCATTAGTTCTTTGAAAACCAATCTAAAGAAGATAGTTATGAAATCTTTCATACCGTGCTCTAGGGACAATGCTTTATGCAATTTGTAGACCATGTCCTTTTCTAGATAAAAAAAAACCTTCAGGTTGTCCAATGTAAACATATTCATCCAATATGCCATTGAGAAATGTTGACTTGACATCCATCTGATAAACTTTGAATCTTTTGTATGCAGTATATGCAAGTAAGGTTCTGGCACCTTCCAATCTTGCAACAAGAGCAAAAGTCTCTCCATAACCTACACCTTCTTCTTGAGAGTATCCTTTGCATACCAGTCTAGCTTTGTTCCTTAACACCTTACAATCTTCATCTAACTTGTTTATGAATATCCAATTAGTTTCAATCACATTTTTGTCTTTAGGCCTAGGTACATGAGCCCATGTTTTGTTTTTCTCTATCTATTCTATCTCTTTATTCATAGCTTCAATCCAACTTTTATTTTTTAATGCATCTTTGACATTTCTAGATTCAAATTCAACAAGTAAACAAGTGCCTTTCAACTTACTTCTTGTCATTGTTCCTTCAAATTTATCTCCAATGATCTGATCTAGTGTATAATGTTTCCTGACATACTTGGCTAGCATAGGCTCCTTGCCATTTGAATGACTTGTATTGTTATCCTTTTCTGCTTCAACTTCTAGCTTTAGTTTTGGTTCTAGTTGCTCGGGCTTAGTAGCTGTTGATTTGGTAGCTTCTGTTTGCAACTCAGGTCCTTGCAACTTAGTAGGCATTAGCTAGGTTTGAACTTCCTGCAACTTAGTTACAGAAGATTTTGGAGTAGAATATTTCTAATTTATTGGTGTGCCTGACACTGTATCAGGTTCAATGAAAAAAAATCTCATGTAGTCTTCAGGTTCCCTCTTTCTTTCTTCTTCAATTCTTTTTGCAAACTCATCAACTTTTACATGTGCACTTTCTATGACTTTGTGAGTAGACAAATTCAGACATCTATATGCTTTACTTTTGCAAGAATATCCCAAAAATATTCCTTCATCACCCTTCACATCAAATTTACCTTTTCTAGATTCTTTCAAAATGTAACATTTGTTTCCAAATACTTTTAGGTAACTTACATTGGGTTTGTATCTATACCATAACTCATAGAGAGTTTTGAATGAGTCCTTTTTCAGCTGTACTCAGTTGAAGGTATGAACTATAGTGCTGATAGCTTCCTTCTAGTATTTGATAGCAATCTTCTTTTCAATCATTAAGGTTCTTGTACAGTCTATGATAGATCTGTTCCTTCTTTCAGCTATCCCATTTTGTTTAGGAGTTTTAGGTGTTGAAACCTATCTTTTGATTCCCCTTTCAATGAAAAATTTATTGAACTCATGTGAAATGAATTCACCTCCTTTGTCTGACCTTAAACATTTCAGTCTTTTGCCTATTTCTTTTTCTACTCTGGCCAAATACCATTTGAACTTTTCAAATGCTTTTGATTTCTCTCTTAGGTACATGGCAGTCATCATTCTTGAGTAATCATCAACAAAAATAATGAAGAATTTTTCACCAGTATAACTTTCAATGCCAATAGGTCCACATAAATCAGTATGCACAATTTCCAAAATTTCTTCAGATTGATAGTTCTTGCTTTTAAAGCTAGTATTTCCCATCTTGCCAATTTGATAATTCTTGCATAGACCAACCTCAGGTTTCTTTATGTTAGGAATGCCTCTTACTTTCCTGAATTTTCTTATTTTTACCAAGTTATCAAAGTTCACATGACATAACCTCCTATGCCATAACCAAATTTCTTCAACTTGAGCAATAAAACATGAACATTCACCATGTTCAAGATAAAACAAGTTAACTTTTGTTTGAGTGCCTGATCCAATCAGCTTACCTTTTCCATCCAGCAGAATTTCTTTTCCATGCATGAATTCTACTCTGAATCCATTATTGAGTAGCTATTCCACACTCAATAGATTGTGCTTTAGTCCTTCTACCCAATATGCATTATTACATACAAGTTCCTTGGTCAATGAGATTCTTCCTTTTCCTTTTATACAACAAGGTTCCTTGTTACCAAATATTACACTGCCACCATCATAGTCTTCAAAATGTTCAAACTTAGTTTTATCACTAGTCATGTGATGAGAACAACCACTATCTATAATCCATGTATCATTTTTTCTCACATGAGAAATGAGTTCTATTTTTTCATCATTATTAGACTCATCTTTTATAGTAATGTAAATAATTTCATCTTCTTCTTCATCATCAGAATCATTAGAATCTTTAACCGACAAACATGTTTTCTTACTTTTATCCTTGAATGATTTGAAGTCTTTCTTGCTATTGCACTTGTGACCTTTCTTCTCATCCTTGTTCTACTTATTTGGGTACCTAGCAGTAATATGTCCAATTTCTTCACAAGAAAAACATATTACAGGAACCTTACCTTTGTATTTCCCTTTGCCTCTAGAGTATTTCCTTGCTAGCAAAGCTTCAACTACCTCAAGATCATTGTCTGAACTTTGTTCTGATTCTTAACCACTATTTGATTGAGGGTCCTTTATCATCTTGCCTTTTTCTTTGAGTAAAAGCTTGGCGTCAAATGCTGATTCAATGTTCTTGGCAGCTGGAACATAATTATCATAGTTGTCTAGCTTGAATGCAATCAATCTTCCAACTATGGCCTCTAGATTTATCTTATGATTTTCTTCACATCTTCTTTCTTGAATTGTAGAGACTCTGATTGCATAAATAGGAAGTAGAGTTCTAAGAACTTTACCTATAACTATCTCTTTCATGATATCTCCTCCAGATGCTTTGATTGCACTAACACTTGCTTTAACTCTTTCAACATATTTTGCTATGTTTTCATCCTCTCTCATCCTCATCTAATCAAATTGTCCTCTCAAACTTTCTACCTTGGCTCTTCTTACATTATCATCACCTCCATATATTTCCTTCAGTTTGTTCCACATTTCAAAAGTAGTTTTGCAATCTTTGATGTCATCAAATTCTTCATAACTGAAAGCAGATGCAATATCTATCATCATGTTGTTGTGAGTCTTCTTTTTAGTAATATCATTAATAGGTAATGTACCAGCAAGTTTTGCATATTTTTCATCAAGGTACTTCAACCCTAAACCACCAATAGAAGCCAGATGAAGTCTCATCAATCTTTGCCATGCTGAGAAGTTGTCCCTATTAAGTCTTGGAATTTCTCTTTTGTAAAATATCCTGATCTTTAGCTTAAATCCTTGAAATCTTTTTCTGCCAGCACAAAAAGCTCTAATACCAATTGTTGGAATTATGAGTGAAGTAACTGAGGGGGGGGTTGAATCAGTTACCACAAAAATAATTCTTCATCCCTTAGATGCCTTAAATAACTAGTTACTGATGTCACTCAGTAAACATATCACAAAAATGTTGTAACTCAGTTGACTAACTTGTTACTAAATTTTAGCATTCATAATTATTAGCATGCATGCAAAAGTAAATAACATGAGCACAAGAGACACCATATTTAACATGAAAACCCAATATGGAAAAAACTACCAAGTAACTAGCTACCAATTTTACTCTTCTAAAGTGAGCCCTGTTAGGAACCAACCCTATTAAAGGTTACAATACACACTTTTAGGTGTGACCCTATTAGATGATTTAATCACCTTGCTAGGAGTGGCCTTGTTAGAGGTCTTTAGAACAATTCAACTAAACTATCACCTTGTTAGAGGATTTAAAAAAATGGCTATTAAACCAACTCTATTAAGAGATTCAAAATCATTGCCACAATGATTAGAAAGTAACAATGAATTGATCTGAATAAGATGCAACTGAATTTGCTGAATATAGATCTCTATTCTGCACCATTAGATCCTCCTCGATCTCCTCAATGATCTCTAATCATTCTTCAAAATTTGCTTCCACAATAATTAGTCCTCCTTCACATTCATATCACATCAAATTCATTTCCACACTTGGAATTTGCAACTTGACCTTTTATGTATAGCATTCAGATTATCAAGTCGGCTCATTCACATGTTACATATACCAATAAACCATACATCAGTCGACTACAAATATTACTTTAAACAAATAAACTTTATTTCACAAAATAATGAAATCCTTCACTAGCCAACCCTACTCAGTAAATATTGCTTCCAGAAATAATTTCCTGAGTTAACCACCTTAACTCAGTTAACATTGCAAAATCTGCAAAATCCTTTGGCTATCGAGTTAACTTGATAAGAACTAAATTTCCTTCACTATCCATGAAAACTCAGTTAGAACTATTTCCTGCACTATTTTCTCTTAATGACCAAGTGAGCTCGATAACAACTAAATTTTCTTTGCTAACCTTGAAAGCTAAGTAACAACTGTTGCACAAGGTAAAGTAGACACTGCAAAGCTTCTTTGCTAACCTTCTGAGCTTAGTAGACTCTGTCTTTTGTCTTGCTGACCAATTAAGCTCGGTAGACTCTATCTGATGATTGATATGACATTTGTGTAACATCAAAGACAACACTCAATTGAACAATTGTATCCAATAGATAGTGCTAGTGAAAAGGGTGTGGCACATATGAGTTGCAGTCCTGGTCTACTTTTTGTGGCATATTGGAGACATTTTACTGATATAGATGTACTACTGTTGAAAATAGTTACACATAAATGTTTATGTTAATGTTGTATATGATCATATAGCTGATGTATATACTGATATAGCTAAAAAATACTCGATAACACTTGTAGAACTTGCTAGAAAATGTAAAAAGAGTTACTCTTCCACAAAGGTTGACTTTCATGTTTTTGTCTTTCTTTTAATAATTTTTATTTTTCTCCATGTAGGTGTTGAGGGGAAATTTTTCCTGACCTATGATGAAGTATAGAATAGGAAAATGAAATTAATATTTTTAACTTTTAGGAAATGAATTACATACATTTTATTTTAATTAAGCCATTTTCAAGATTGGCAACGAAAAAGTTGTGCATAGTATGTACAATACTTTCTCCAATTTTTCTGATGCAGGAGCATCTTGGGTTGCCTTGTTAGCCTGCTCTTTTTTTGCTTCTTTTGCAGTTGGTGCCGAGTTCCTGTCGCACTCTTCAGGTGCCAAGTTATTGTAGCATTCCTTCAGGTGTCGAGTTACCCAGTGTATGTCGAGTGCCAGTATTTGGATGTGATTTTTGCAAGCCAACTTTTAGGAATTTTTTCATTTGCGAGATTTAATTTAAGATCTTTTCTTGGGATAAGTCCAGACCATTGTTGGGTCGGCCCTCCTCTTACATAATGTTTTAGAATGTTCTGTAATCCATTTTGGCAAGTATAAATAGAGAGTTTAGGTTTAGAGATAAGTAATTTTTAGGGAAGAAGAAAATTTTTGAGGGAGCAGAATTGAAAGTGCCAATTTTTTGTTGGATCTTTGAATGTGAATGTATTGTAATTGGCTGTAACCCAGAAGGCCTCACAGCTAGGCATGTATGAAGATATTTTGCTAAATCAATAAAAATATTTTCCTCTTCTCCTCCTTTGGTTGTTTTCCACTTGTGTTTTCTTTCATTGTGTTAACTCTTGTAGGATGGTTTGGATAGTTGGGTGAGCCTTTGGCCCTAGTTATTCATCCATTTGCTTGCGTCAATTGGTATCAAACCTTGAGGTTTGTCCTTGTGGAGATTGGATCGTGTAGAACCCTGATTTGGATTTGGTTGTAGGGCGATAGATCTATAGATTTGACCTATAACTTGTAGAGGGTTACGATCTTGCAGGAACCTAATTTGTAAACATGGTTTGTGGTAGAGAAAATAATGTTGATAATGCTATATTAGATCAGTTGAAATAAATTGCAGCCAGATTAGATGCTATGGAGATAGCCCAGAGGAGAGGAGCACATCTTGATGATGTAAGTGATGATGAAGTAGTAGCACCAAACCATAATCCAGAACCTGAAGAAGACCAAGATGAAGCAAAATTGTTGAGAATATTGTCTAGAGTGAATTCAAAGCCTACTATAGAAGTTGTTCCTTATGATGGAAAATTGGATACCAATGTTGTGCTGGATTGGATCTCTGATATGGAGAAGTTCTTTGAGTATGAAAACACTCCTAATAATAGAAACGTGAAGATTGCAGTCACTACATTGAAAGGTCATGCATCATTATGGTGGGAACACTTGCAAACTGATAGACAAAGGAAAGGAAAGGAGAAGATCAGGACTTGGCCAAAGATGGTGAACAAGGTAAAGAAAAAATTCCTTCCTACTGACTACCAAGTTAGCTTGTTGAGAAAAATGAAAAATTTGAAGCAAAAAGACATGACTGTGAAAGAGTATACTAAGGAATTCTATAGACTGGACATCAAATTTGGACATGTGGATGATGATGTTGAGAAAATTGCAAGGTACATTAATGGATTGAGATCTAGAATACAAGATGGAATAAGTTTTGTGAAGCTGGAAAGTGTAGAAGAAGCATATCAATATGCTGTGAAAGCTGAGGAGATCTTGACAAAGAAGCATGAACAAAGATAGAGAGGTAGAGATGGTAGATTCCAGAGAGGCAGAGGTAGATCTTATGGAGAAAGTGGTAGATCTAAAAGTTCTGTGCAAGATAAAGGCATATCTAAATGGAAGAATGATGACAAAGGCAAGACTAAATGGAAAAGTGGTAATTCTTACTGAGGAAGAGGCAATTCTTATTCTAGAGGTGGATTTCATGGTAATTATTCTAGATGTGGCAAAGAAGGGCATAGATCCTTTGAATGTAGATCTTGTGAAGGTGGGAAGAATAATAGAAATGTTGTGATTCAAGAAGATGATGAGGGTTCACCAAGTGGACCTGAGATTGGAGAAAATTTTATTATGAGAAGAACCTTATGTAATAAGGAAGGTGAAAAGGAACCTGTTTTAAGGAGAAGTCTTTTCAAGACAAGATGTAAGATGGCTGGAAAATGTTGTAAAGTGATCATTGATATTGGAAGTTCTACAAATTTGGCATCAGAAGAGTTGGTTACAAAGTTGCAGTTGCAAAGGCTGAAACATCCCAAACCTTATCATGTTTCATGGATCAAAGATGAGCATAAGATATTGGTAAGTGAGCAATGCCTTGTGAAGTTCAAAATTGGACATTACTTTGTACAAGTTTTGTGTGATATTATGCCCATGGATTGTTGTCATATTTTTTTGGGTAGACCTTGGCAATATGATAGATATGTTGTACATGATAGAAGATTGAATCAATATACTCTTTGGGTAAATGGGAAGAAACAAACATTGTTGCCTTTATTTGAAGTTCCAGATGAGGTTAATTATACTGCTATAAAAAATTTCATGGTTAATGGGAAACAATTTGAAAAAGAGGTGAAAAAGAATCAAGTTTGTTTTGCTATAATTCCAAGAAAATCAAGTTTTCTCAATGGAGACCGAGTGCCAGAAAACAATGTTAATCGAGTGCCAGTCAGTGGTGATCGAGTGATAGATGGTAGTATTGACCAAGTACCAGGAGAAATTACAGAGTTGCTAAATGAGTATAAAGGCATTATTGCTGAAGATATTCCTGATGGTTTACCTTCAGTAAGAAGTATAAGTCATTGTATGGACTTGATCCCTGGAGCTAGTTTTCCAAACAAAGCATCATATAGATTGACACCTGTAGAGAATGAAGAGCTTAACAAACAAGTGCATGAACTATTGCAGAAAGGTTTGATCAGAGAAAGCTTGAGTCCATGTGTTTTACCTACTATATTAGCACCTAAAAAGAATGGAGAATGGAGAATGTGTACTGATTCCAGAGGCATTAAAAAGATAACAGTGAAATATAGGTTTCCTATGCAAAGAATGGATGACATAATGGATTGTTTGAGTGCAGCAAAGTATTTTACGAAGATTGATTTGAAGAGTGGCTATCATTAGATTAGAATCAGAGAAGGTGATGAATGGAAGACTGCTTTCAAGACAAAATATGGTTTGTATGAATGGTTGGTTATGCCTTTTGGTCTGACTAATGCACCTAGTACTTTCATGAGGTTGATGAATGAAGTTCTGAAAAGATTCTTGGGTAAGTTTGTGATCATTTATTTGGATGATATTCTGATATTCAGCACGACTAAGGAAGAACATCTTGAGCATATTAGGCAAGTATTGCAGAGGTTGAAAGAAGAAAAGTTGATGATTAATCTGAAAAAGTGTTCTTTTATGCAAGAAGAGATTTTGTATTTGGGATTTGTGATTTCAGCTGATGGTTTGAAGATGGATCCTAAAAAGGTTAAAGCAATTTTGGAATGGCCTTCACTTGAGAATGTGAGTGAGGTAAGATCATTTCATGGTTTGGCTAGTTTTTATAGAAAGTTTATAAAGAATTTCAGTGTTGTTTGTAATGCTATGACTAAAACAATGAGGGGAGATAAAAAGGAATTCAAGTGGACACACGAAGCTGATAAGAGTTTTGAGACTTTGAAACAAAAGGTTGCTAAATTACCTGTATTGGCTTTACCTAATTTCAACAAAGTATTTCAAGTTCAATGTGATGCAAGTGGTAATGCAATAGGAGCTGTATTAAATCAAGAAGGTAAGCCTGTTGCTTTCTTTAGTGAAAAGTTGAATGATGCTAAAAGGAAATATTCTGTGTATGATCAAGAATTCTATGCCATTGTTCAAGCATTGAAGAAATGGAGACATTATTTGATGCCTAAGGAGTTTGTGTTATACACTGATCATAAAGCTTTACAATACTTGGGAAGTCAACATAAATTGAATCAAAGACATATGAAGTGGGTTGAGTATTTGCAGAGTTTTACATTTGTGATCAAGCATAAGAGTGGAGTTACTAACAAATTTTTTGATGCATTGAGTAGAAGATGCTCTTTGTTGACTGAAATGAAGGTTGAAGTTCTTGGTTTTGATGAGATGAAAGAGTTGTGTGATGCTGATCCTAATTTTTTTGAGGCATGGAGAGAGTGCAGAGCACCAAATCTGACAGATCACATAAGTAAGTATGATGAGTATTTCATTCAAGAAGGTATGTTGTTCAAAGGTATTTAGTTGTGTATTCCTAGAAGTTCTATGAGGTTGAATCTAATTAAGGAAAAGCGTAGTGGTGGATTAACTGGACATTTTGGAATTGATAAGACATTGGGTTTGCTGAAAGAAAAATATTATTGGCCACAAATGTATAAGGATGCTCAAAAATTTGTAAAGAGCTGTGGAGTTTGTCAAGTTGTAAAGGGAGTGATTCAAAATACTGGTTGGTATACACCTATTACTATTCCTAAGAAACCTTGGACTGATAACAATATGGATTTTGTTCTTGGATTGCCTAAAACGGTGAAGGGGTATGATTCCATATTTTTTGTAGTGGATAGATTTTCTAAGATGGCTCATTTCATATCATGTAAGAAGACATCAAATGCAAAGCATGTTGCTAAACTTTTCTTTAAAGAGATTGTGGGATTGCATGGATTACCAAGAAGCATTATTTCATATAGAGACAGTAAGTTCGTTGGTTATTTTTGGAAGACTTTGTGGAAGAAGATGGGTACTAAATTGAAGTTTAGTTCTACATTCTATCCACAGATAGATGGACAAACAAAGGTTGTGAATAGAAGCTTGGGTAATTTGCTAAGATGTTTAGTTGGGAATAAACTGAGCAATTGGGAGATGGTATTGGCACAAGCTGAATTTGCATATAACAATTCTGTGAATAGGAGTACAAGGAAGACACCTTTTGAGATTATTACTGGAATGCATCCTAGAGGTATATTAGATTTGAGAGATAATTTTGGTGAAGAAAAGAAAAGCACACTGTAGGAGAAGAATTTTCTGACTTTATGGAGTCCTTGCATAAAGAAGTGACGTTGAGGTTAGAACAAAGTAATCAGAAGTATAAGGAGAATGCTAATTAGTCTAGAAGACACCATGATTTTCAAGTTGGTGATGTGGTGATGGTTCATCTAAAGAAATGAATATTCTCAGTTGGAACATATAGTAGGCTGAAGATGAAGAAATTTGGACCTTGTAAGATCTTGAAAAAGTTTGACAGTGGTAATGCTTATGAAGTTGAGTTACCTGATGACATGGATATATCTCCTATATTTAACATTTCTAATTTGTATAAGTATCATGAGTGAGAGGATGAAGTTGTTATACCAGATGATTATCCTAAGAAACAAATTGAGGAAGTTGAATAGATATTAGATCAAAGAATTTTCAAGAGTACAAGAGGAAAAGATTACTATGAATATTTGGTGAAGTGGAAGAACAGACCTATTGAAGATGCTTCATGGATTTCTCAATTTGAGTTGGATTCAGCTTAGGTTGGGACATCTCAATGATTCAGGAGAATCCTTTATTCCAACCTTAGTTGTTTGATGCAGGAGCATCTTGGGTTGCCTTGTTATCCTGCTCTTTTTTTGCTTCTTTTGGAGTTGGTGCTGAGTTCCTGTCACACTCTTCAAGTGTCGAGTTCCTGTCGCACTCTTCAGGTGTTGAGTTACTATAGCACTCTTTAGGTGCCAAGTTACTGTAGCATTCCTTTAGGTGCCAAGTTACCCAGTGTATGTCGAGTGCTAGTATTTGGACGTGATTTTTGTGAGCTGACTTGCAAGAATTATTTCATTTGTGACATTTAATTTAAGATCTTTTCTTGGGATGAGACCAGACCATTGTTGGGTCAGCCCTCCTCTTATGTAATGTTCTAGAATATTCTATAAGCCATTTTGGAAAGTATAAATAGAGAGTTTAGGCTTAGAGCTAAGTAAGTTTTAGGGAAGAAGAAAATTTTTGAGGGAGCAGAACTAAAAGTCCGAATTTGCTGTTGGATCTTTGAATGTGAATGTATTGTAAGAAGGCCTCACAGCTGGGCATGTATGAAGATATTTTTCTAAATCAATAAAATTATTTTCCTCTTCTCCTCCTTTGGTTGCTATCCACTTGTGTTTGCTTTCGTTGTGTTAACTCTTGCAGGATGGTTTGGATAGCTAGGTGAGCCTTTGGACCTGGTTATTCATCCATTTGCCTACATCATTTTCCAACCCATTGAAAAGGTTGTCCTCATTCTTTTAAAGGTTCCCCCATTTCTTTCATAACTGTTCCAAATAGTTAGAGCATTGCAAACACGAATTTTCAAAATCTTGCAAAAAAGTTTCTCTCAACAAGAAAATGTTTTCATGACAACATGACAACATTTTAGCAACTTTTTCCCAAATTGGAGTTAGACCTCCAAACTTATTCCAAAGATAAAGTGGACATGTAATAATGAATTAAAGGACCTTAAATAATATATCCAAGTCCATGAGAACCTTAGTGAACCATTTTACCCTTTCTAGAACCTAAGTCACCTAGTTGACAACATTTTGCACTTTCTAGCAACTTGGCCAATTTTGGGTCTTGCCAACTCTCCTAAACAAACCTAAGGATAGAATAGTACCTCTTATTAGACTAGTGATGTGGCTAATCATCACTACAAGCCAAAAAAAAAGTAATCCCTAGGTTTCATACTAGCCTACCTAGGTGGTCCTACACCACCAACTAGCTCACATTGACAAACTAAGAGAGTGTGTATCTTGGATGCTTAAAAATTGCAGCTTCCTTGCTTCTTGTAATGCCAAAATTAGATATATTGATGCAATGTAAGAAAATACCTTATACCATGACATAGTTAGTTACCAAGATAGGATCAATTCATTGACTATAATTATATGCAATATATTACAATTTGACAATCAATATAAGATTCTAACCATATGCTATGATTCAACTACTAAATGGTCAAGAAATTATACTACTAAATATAGAAAACCTAGTAATTTAGTTTCTTACACTAGATCACTTATGTGTGAACCTTTCTCAGTCCATATTTGGGGTTGTTCAGTTGATAACAACCACTCTTTGCATTTGAAGATGTCTAGTTTGCACATGATCTACATACTTCACACCTAGCACCATACACAAATTTATCAGAAGAATACACTACTCCAAAGATATTATCCAAACACCTCTAATGAGCTGTAAAAATTGAGCCTAGGAGGAAATAAATCTCATTCCAAATGTAAGTGTAGCATGTGTCCATGACATCTAGAATTGAAACTCCACACTACCCAAACTTCAACTTGTAAAATGCCCAGATTAATGGGAAATTGTTGCACTAGAATGTAGGGAAAACATCCACATAGAGTATACTATACTATGTAATATTAGAAAAATTACAATCTAACAATTGGTTGGAATTGGAACAACATAATTTTATGGATTCAATGTCACCCTTGAAAGTGTTGTAATGACAAAGTGATTGCACAAAGGGTTGGATACATTTACTCTTTTCAATGACCCCCCCATATGAGGACATTTATTCAAGAGGTAATAGTATCTAAGAACCTTTCTTAATCTAAACAAGAGGTCTATTAGTGACATGTAATGCATGTGAAATCTCAGCATGGAAGCATTTCTCTTCACACTCCACAACCAATATGAGAAGATATTTAATCCAACCCTGTTGATCTTTATAAGCCATTTCTTGTTCTCTTTTTGGAAATTGCACTTCAATTTGTACTTTATGAGTTTCTTATTCATAGCAAGGTTTCTATGGTACTTTGGACTTTAAATAAACCTATTGTACTTAAATTTTTCCATAAACATATTCTCATACTCTATATTAGTAATTACTTCTAGTGATCTTCCTAAAAAGCCCCTAGTGACAAATACATGCAAACTATTGTCAAGAAGTTCCTGATCAAAATGTAAGGGATTTTCTATAGAATTTGAAAGTTTTGATGCTATCTTCTTCATAACTCCCCACAACATTATTATATCTTCATTCTTTCTTATTGCAGCGTACTACATATTTAAGTACAAAAATTGATATAAATAAACAAATCACAATAGTTCAAGTGTGCATTGGATTTTGATATGTGTATGCAGTCCTAAGAACTGTATAGAAATTTGAATTGATATCACATAAGTAAATCACTACCATTTGGTAGTAATGGCTAAACTCTTTCAAAACTAAAATGAAAAACTTTATTTATAGAGAGAAATTGAGAAGGTCAAGTTCAACCAATTGGGTTTTTCATAACAGGCTCCATAAAAGGGGCTTACACCCTCTCTTTAACCATAAGAACAATACTACACAAATAGAAAGTACAAGTTACTGAAGTAAAATAGATCTATATCTATTCAATGAGAGCTCCTCATATATAGATATAAGCTTCAAGTTGGTCTTGGGGAATTGAAATTTTCTCCACCAATTTAGGGAGTTTTGTGAAGTCTGGCAATTTGCAAACATATTGTTTTTAAAATTTATAATCTTAGAAGAGAAAAAGATACTATCTATTTTGATATAATTTCCATAATTTCTAACATATATTCAAGTGACTTCTACTTAAGTTATTCCCACAATATTGGTCTGCACTGCATATGGGCGATAGTGTTGGAAGATACAACCTATGAATTCCCAAAAGAATAGATGTGCAAAGAAAAACAAGAATATAAATTGAATAAATTAAGGCATGAAGAGGATGAATATTATGAATAGACCATTTTAAATATGCTACAGCAAATCTATAGATTTTTTTGAACTTATAGTGCAAAGAATAAAGGAGAAAATAATGCAACGCTTAAAAGAAAATGCATATGATAGCTTGGAAAATATGATTCAAAACTAATAAAGTGGTCTATTATCTTTCATAACCTAAATAATAAAATAGAGTAAAGGATAAAGGGTTATAAAAAATGTGTACTTACCCAGCAAAGATCCAATGCAACACCAACCAACAAAGATCCAATGCAACATGAACCAGGACAAATATGCCCTAAAGACCAAAGAGGGACTATGCGGAAATAGAAAGAAATCATAACCAGTGAGAGTGAAAATTAAATTAAGGATTTTTTTAAAATCTTGTATAACCTAGAATAGAGAAAAGGATAAAGTGTTGCTGAAAATTTGTACTTACCCACATTATAAAGCCAAATTATAAGGTATCAGCATGCAAATATTTAGATGGGAAAACATATTGCCTGTTTGCACTGTAGATACCCTATAGAAGATTCAAAAAATATATTTGTGGCACATATACCCTATATAAAATTCAAAATTTAGAATGTAATGTTAGAATTATCTCTCCTAAAACAACTTGAGCTTTAGTTGTCCTAACATGGAAGAACTATATTCATATTTATGAAGAGTGGACTAGTCTAACTAGACATTTTTTAATTGGGATTTGCAATCTTTGATGGTTTCCTTGGTCCAACAAAAGTAATGGAGCATCTTTGTAAAGATGTGAGATTAATGACCACTTTTTGTCACAATTAAATCATATAAATAACAACTCTTGTTGCACCTTATAATGGAAAAATGTTGAAGAAGGTTATACAACTAATTTTGAACAACCTATGTGGACTACACAATGTCAAGGGCCCAACCTTTAAGAGTATGTAATTCTTAAACATGTATATATACATTGATTACATGTATTGTAGTTTATATCATTAAGCATGGTGTTCTTCCTTGTCTATTCTAACAAGAGTGGTATTATATTTAATTCCTATTAACCAGGAAAAGTATTCTATACACTATTAACCCATGATGATGTAGAAGTTGTAATAAAAACACATAGAAATTTTTATGCAAGGGAATTATCATCAAGCACCAATAAAGTTAAAGAATAGATTTCATGATTTAGCAAGAATTTTGGGTACTAATAATGTACAACATATTTATATTTCTCAGCTTTACAACTAATGTTTGGTAGAGAGAGTAGATGACATGTATGATGTGGATTTCAGTCATCAAAATATACATAGATTTTTTATATTGCATGATTTATTGGTTGATTCCAACAATAACATAGAAAAAGAAAGTCAATGTGCATTTAGTGTGGAAGAAGCCTTGAAGAGAGGTCTCACTACACAAATGGGTGGGAGGTACCACAGGATTTTAATGGGCAAGAGAAGCATAGGCAATAATGATATAGATGTGATGGGAAGAAATAGGGCATATTCTGCATCATGTCTTTACACTATTTATCATTTTCATAAAATAGACACATTTGAAATATTCCAATAATCCTTCTTCATGGTGAAAGAGTACTACACATGCTTGACTTTAGTGGCACCAGAATTCCATCATTACGAGATTGTGTTAGGAGTTTGAAGCTCTTTAGAATTTTGAATTAAGGTAAGACAAGTTTTTTTGTGGTATCAAATTGTGTGAAAAGCAATAAATCTTTTCTTCCTTGCCATTTCTTATTGTATGAATCTAGAACACTTCCCTAAGTGGATCGATGAACTTCATTACCTAGAACAACTAGATATCTAGACAATGACTAAGAAATCCCCACCAAAAGGAATATCAAAGCTTGTATCTTTGGAGGTACTAAAATTAGATTGGTATTTCAAACTATGAATGGAGGAGACTGAATTCTTAGGGTTAGGGAATTTTAGTTTGGTCAACCTCTACAAACTAAACATAAGTATTTGACACACATTTTGTTATTATCTTATGTGTCTGACATAACCTTGTAACATAAGTCTCCTCAATCCATTCAAATCCAAAAGAAAAATAGATTTTATTCTTTATCATTACACCAAAATCTTTAAAAAGGACTTTGGTATGAGAAAATATTGATACAATACGAATGTCTTTGTAAAAATATATCATTGAATTTGATAATTAAATCTTTTGATTATGAATCACTGAGTACAATATGAAATATTGACCTAAAAATAAACACAATTAAAAGAAAAACAATACAAAATTTCCAAACCAGTTCAAGAAAAATATCCTTCTTGCAAAATAAACTTGAAGGATAGTAGAATGTTGCATTTCATTTGTTATGGGGAAATGGGAGTGGAGTAGATAACTTACAACAAAGGTGTATTTGTGAAGCTCAACAGTTTTTATCAAATCTAATAATAATATGCATGCAAGACACTAGAAACATGATTCAATAATAAAACTCTATCATTGTTAACATATTGCAAAGCCAACAATTAAACACAAGCACTCGTCAATGTTAAAACTAATACTTATGAATTTCAAGGTTTCAAACATTTTACTGCAAATCAATTTCCAATCACTACAAAAACCACAAAAAGACTTACCTCAACAAGCTCTCACAGTGATGCAGACTAAACCTGCTCCAATCAGTGCAAAATAAAATTATACATAACTTTTTTTCATTTTTTTTTATGAACTCGAGTTGGTTGAAACTTTGACCAACTTGGGAAACCCTAATTTGGTTGAAATTTCAACCAACTTAGGCATAAAACCCTAGTTTGATCAAAATTTCAACCAACGCAGGGATAAAAACAAAAAAAAAAGATGAAATGAAAGGCCAATGTGGCATTTGGTTGAAAATATTGGTAGAAAAATAAGGATAATGTACTAGTGTTATTATAGTCAGGCAATACTTCTTACTATAGCCATGCAATGCTTTCTACTATTGCCATGCGGTACTTCACCAGTATCATATAATATTCTTCACTACTATAGTGTGATACTTTTCCAATATCATCCAATGCTAAACACATATCACCCAAGTTTTGAACTTAAGGCCAATTATCCATTTAAGAGGCAAAGTATGTTTAGAACGTCCACACTGGGGAGTACCATAACCACCATAGTCAAGGTGTAAACACTTGAAATCATAAAGGAGATCAAATAACTCTAACATCTAATCCATAACATCTAATGTGATCATGTAGAAAGGAACATCACAATGAAAATACATGTGCATAAATCAACTATCACAAGAAGGATAGCACAAGTAATGAAACCACCAAACTAAAAATAACCATTCTTTTTTTCTTCCAACAATAATGGTATCATGAGACCTCAAAAGCCCCAACCATACCCTTGAGCATGAATCTCAAATTGCCAACAAGATAGTTGGAGTTGTCTCATGAGATCATTCTTACCAATAACCATCAACTAACATCATAAGAACAAGTACATCCAACATGCTAATCTACCAATATCATCACTAATCCAAAGCAGTGGTAGGGAACATCATCTAACGATATGACACAACATCGTGATAAAGGAATGCATCAAGTATCATACTAATCATTATCTAAACATGATATCAAATGCATTCAAAGTAAAACATAAATCACTAGAGAACATACTCTGGATACACCAAAGTACCAATTAAATATCCAACATTGACTTGAAACTAGAAATAGACCATCTCTGTACATCAATCCCCAGTAGTGGTATAGGTAGCTACAACTCCCAACCATGTGATAAACTATATGGCCACTCTTGTTGTGCTGATGGAGATAATGATATGACCACAAATACACACATAATCATCCATGGCTAACACTCCCATCAAATAGTACATAGGGTTGAAAACAAGATCATGAGAAAATGCAATACAATAGGTCATGGTTAGATGCTCTATGGGTCTACTATGTAGGGACTCTAGTGGAAAGTACATCACTCTACATAATGGAGCCTAAGCTAAACATCATGTAGAAACTCTCCCTCAGGAGGCCATCACACTACATCCTTGGATGAATTGTATAGACACTTGCCCTTGGATAGACTATACAAGAACATACCCTCGAATGAACCATACAAGTATTTCACATTTTATTACCTTAATTTTATTACCCATTAATTAATTTAGTTATCACTTATTTAGAAATTTCTTCACATCAACCTTGTCGAGAACATGACTCAGGGTTATGAGAGAAGCCCCTCCACTTGTCTACCCAACATACCCATGCTCATTACACAATGAGTGCCCGTAGACCATATAGTTTCTCAAACCAACCCCAATGAACATAACTTTATCAATATCAACCAAGAATTTAGGTCTCGCAAGAACTTGACAAGTGCATGCTTACATGCTCATGTTTGGGCACACCAACTACATGAAGATCATAAACAAAAAGGGTTGGATGAGAAACAACAAAAATGTGAAGTATAACAAGATAACTCAACTGACCTATATCCATGAATACAGATTCTACACAAATCCTAATGATGCAACAAAACCATACATCATGAACTCACTCAACCAGTCTAAATATGGGAGAATGGATTATACACGAATCCTAGTGTCCATGAAATAAATCCATAACATGCAAAGAAATATGGAATACAATCCATTTCCACCATCTTAGGAGATGATGCCACAATCCAGATAAAAAATAGGTAGCACACAAACTGAGGCAATACTAAAAAGCCCAAAAACTCAAAGTTCTTAGATAACAATGAAACTAAAACCTCAATTCCAGAATAGGGTCACAAGATGAAGGGTTCAATAAAATTCACCAAATAGGCTTAGATTCACAATCCAAAAAATTTGGCAAAAGACACATGTCCACAAAATCCACTATGGAAACATGAGTTTTGATCAAGAAATAAAATACCCCAGAATGTCATATAACAATTGTGATTCGACAATCCTCATCATTAAGGCAAGGGCTGCAAGATCAATCTCTAGATGGCACACAAAATGAGACAATGCCAAAATATCCAAAACTAAAACATCTTGGAGTTCAACAAAATTGAAAACCCATTGATCAAATAGTCCCAAACTAAGGAATATCAAATAAAATTTGACTTCCAAGCAACCACATAAAAACTTGGCAGCATAACAATGCCTAAATTTGTATTTCTAATTTCCTACGGAATAGAAATGCTCACTCCCTTCCAAATGGGTGATATGATTGCATAAAAATGGATGGAAACACTAGTTCTCCACTCACTAACATTTAGAAACATGAAATAGAAGCTAAAACAAAGTAAAACGAATAAAACCCAAAAGCCCTACCTTGTAACCAAGAGGGTAAAACAAGAAATACGTAAAATAACAGGGATGTCGAATTGGATAAAACTATCAGCATAGAAAAGAAATCTTGATATGAATCCAACGAGACTAATCTTGACTGATCCACTGAGCCAAACTCTTGCAATGAGAAAAACATTGATTTCTCACAAGAGGGTTTGGAGGAATTTCTCCAAAACCATCAAATTAAAAAAATGAGAATTGAGAATAAACACACTTTTAGCCAATATATGCACTTTTGCCAAGTGACATATAACTTATATTTTTTCAATTAAATAATCTAATTGGCTCCCTTAACCCAAATTAAATTAGGTGATTCCAATTGAATTGGAATCCAACTACAACAAATTAGCCAACAATAAAATAAAGATTAAACCAAATAATTAAACCCTTTAACCCATTAAACAACATTTATTTAATCTTTTCCATGACCATTGTGGAATCCTAAATGCACAGACACACTCACAGGTCTAATCACATAATGCATTATGAATCTAGATTTACCAATTATCGGAGGATTAAAATAACAATAAAAGATACATTGCCCATATAGGGATGATATTGACTCAATATGAAAGGTCAAATCACCAACCTAATGTACCACTGCTGGGGATATAAGTCCTGCATAATAAACAAACACAATCAAGTGTAGATATACAAAAATAATAGCTAGAATGACAATAATGTGAAATCATGTAATTCAACCATTTAATCAATTTCACTTAAATAATCATTTAAATAGTTCATTTTGCATAAATTATTGAAATGAACAAGGTAAATATCCATAGCACATAACCAATGAATCCAAGATGGACTATTCATTTCTAATTATTTAAGCATTTAATAATGGAATTAATAATAGTTATTGAACAACTTAAATGACAATATGCACATTTAAGTAACATGGTCAAACATATGAGTAAACACTGCTACAAGAACCTAGTCAAATATAGTAGGACAAATAAAACATAGTGCAACCACTATTTACATCTTAGGATAATCATAGAACAACATCGTGATACCAAATCTATTAGAAATCTGATTGAAAAGCTCATTGTTGAAGATCAAAGAAGAAAGATTGTTGTTAAAAGAATGTTTTCAATCATTGTTTTGTCATTGATGTCAAACCTACTATTTTTAGGAATGACATTTTATTATAAGATCCAAGTACTACCACTTAGTTGATTGATGAAGAGGATTTGATCAAAAAGATATAACAATAGAACCTAAGGGAAAGGTTGAGTTATGATGTTGTAATGAAGTGCAAGGATTAGTTAGGAAAATGGTTAAATGACATATTGATAACATACTAAAAGATACAGAGGTTGGTCACACTTAGAAACATTGGAGGAACAAGTTGTAACAAGGTTGACTGCAAAGTTTAGACTAAGATCATTAGTTGGTGCCAAGCAAGTTAGTTGAAGCTAAGAAATTTTTTAGTTGGAGCTGAGTGACATGAAATTCTAGTGTGTGTTGAGTGATCTTTAGGTGCTGAGTGAAGATAATCTTAGTTTGTGTTGAGTGATCTTTAGGTACCGAGCATTAGGAAAAACATAGTTGATGCCGACTAACATAGTATCTGTTGAGCACCAGTATTTTAATAGTGTCGAGCTACTATATTATTTCAAATGATGAATATTTACCAAATTTGAGCTGAAAAAGTGGTTACCTTGAATTTTTTGAATGAGCTAGAAGATAACGATGATGAGCTGGTGGCACAAAATTCTACGAAAACCATTTTTGGGTGAATTCAAGAGAATTATTCAAGAAGTTTCTAGAGGAAAAAAATTTTGGGTTAGATGCAATGAATCCTACCTAATCCATACAAATTGAAATTAAAAGAATGGAAGAATTGAGTGAGAAAAGGAACTCCAAGACTTCTATTTAAGGAGTCATAGACCAAGAAGCAAATGCTTTTGATACTGTTGCTATTGAAGAGCCAAATCTGCGAAGTGGTTGGAAGGGTGTGAAGGAGAAGATATCTAGGAGAAAGAAGAGCACAGAGGCTTTTCTTCTATAAGTGTTCATGAAGAGATGATTACATTGGTACATTGAGCATGAAGACTCAAGGAGACTAAGCTTGAAAGGAGTGCAAGCTGTTAGAATTGCAGTGATTAAAGGCCAGTCAATGGTATGAGCTGAGAAGTGATCTAAGATCTGCAAGATAAGTTGTATGTTCTAATTAGGTTTAAAAATTTCTAATACTCTCTAGAAATTGTATTAGATAAAGAAAAAATTCTATGGACTTAGGTTGGTTTAATAGCCATTTGTAAATCCTTTAACAGATTGGCATTCCAAGTGAATGTTCTAAAGTCCTCTAACAAGGCTCACTTCTAACTAGGTGGTTAAATCCTCTAGCAAAGTCACATTTAGTAGTGTTTTGTAAGCCTTTAATAGGGTAGGCCTTTCATAGGGCATCACTTTAGAAGAGTGAGAATTGAGTAGCATGTTACTGGTGGTTTTTCCCAAATTGGATTTCTACGTAAATCATTGTGTTATGTGTTGATTTGTTATGTATTATGCTTGAATGTTGATTTACAGTAACTTGCTGATTAGAAAAGTTAAAGCTTGGATAAATAAATGATTGAATGGGCTCATTACACTTAATGAAAAGTTTGAATAGGACATTTGGACCTTGAATAACTAATTCACCTCCCCTTTTAGTTATTCTAAAGCATTTCTAACAATTGGTATCAGAGCCATCTACTGATTTAGTTTCAAGGTACTAGAAGTAGGAATGCAGGATGTCCAAGAGAGAAGTTCCCAAGCTCAAAAAAGACAACTTTTCTGCATGGTAGAGTCTGATGAAACTACACCTTGGATCAATAGGTGACTATGCACAAATGTCAATTAGAACAAAACATTTAAATCTAGCAGGACCTCTTACTATAGATGATTTGAATAAAAAGGAGCACAATCAAGCAATGATGGAAATTGCCTCTACACTTAATTATGCGAAATATGATGACATCAAAGATTGTGACACTACATTCAAAATGTGGAAAGCCTTATTATATATCTATGGAGGAGATCATAATGTTCAAAGAGCAAAGAGAGAGAGCCTAAGAGGAAAGTTTGATGACATGAAAATGGACGAAGGTGAAAATGTTGCTCAATATGCTGTAAGAATGAAAGAAGTGGTAAGTGCAATAAGAAGTCTAGGTGGTCAAATGGAAGAAGAAACTATCATCAACAAATACTTAATAACTCTACTCCCTATCTATTCTATTAGAGTTGCAACCATCCAAGAGCTAAAGTGTGTAAAAGGAAACACACTAACCTTTGAAGGAATAGTGGGAAGACTTATTACATTTGAATTGTCCAATTTTGATAACTATAGACCAAAGAACCTTGAATCTACCTTCAAGGCCAAGATAAAAATAAAAGACACTAAGGAGGAGACATCAAGCAAGAAGAGAAGTAAGGGAAAACATGCATCTAGTGATAGCAGTGTAGATAAGGAAGATGTGGAATAGTTAGAAGCACTACTGGCTAGGAGACTCAATAGAGGCAAAGGTAAATTCAAAGGCAAGCTTCCTATCATATGTTTCAATTGCAATGAAGTAGGTCATATTACTGCAAGATGTACATAGAAGAAGAACTACAAAGAAGGAAACAAGTACATGAACAAGAGGGAAGATGATAGCAAAGATTACAAGGAGAAAGGAAAGAGATGCTACATTGTTGAAGAAGATTCTGATGAGAATGATGACGAAGTAATCACATGACAGGAGTTAAAACTAAGTTCATTACCTTTACTCAATATGATGGAAATAGGGTTAGATTTGGTAATGATGCTCCATGTCAAATCAAAGGAAAAGTCCCTATTAAACTCATAGAGAAAATTTCATGTGATAATGCATACTATGTTGAAAGATTGAATTACAACTTGTTGAGTGTATCACAGTTAAGAAATGTAGGTTGCAAAGTTGAATTTGGAAACAAAACTACCAAGATTTATGACACTAATGGATATCTGATATGAAAAGGTGAAAAAACTAGGAGTAATCTATTTTACCTAGATATGGAAGATGCAACATGTCTTGTTGTTAGATTTGATGATTTGTGGTTGTGGCATAAAAGGTTGCGTCATGTTAACTTTGATAATCTGATCAGCATAAGCAAGAAGAAGAAGGTCAGAGGGTTGCCAAAGTTGAAGAAACCTGAGAACACAATGTTCAAACAATATCAACTAGGGAATATGACTAACTCTAGTTTCAAAAGAAAAACATACACTTCTAAAGAAGTACTAGACTTAGTCTATAAAGACTTATGTGGTCCAATAAAAGTGCAAAGCTACCTAGGAGATAGATACATAATGCTACTTGTAGATGATTATTCCAAGATGATGACTATTATGTTTTTAAAGTAGAAATCTAATGCATTTCAAATGTTTAAGTGGTATTTAGCTAGAGTTGAGAAGGAAACAGGAAAGAACCTAAAATGTCTAATGTTAGATAGAGGAGGTGAGTTCACATCAAAAGAATTTGAAATATTCTACAATGACAAAGGTATCAAAAGACAAACATCAGCACCAAGAACTCCACCACAGAATGGTATTGCTGAAAGGAGGAATAGGTCAGTGATTGACTATGCTAGAACCTTGATGATGGAGAAAAATGTTGCACTAAAATATTTGAGAGAAGCTATAAGTACTGCAGTCTACACCTTGAATAGAGTCCAAGTCAAGAAAGGTACAAATGCAACACCTTTTGAATTATCATATGGTCACTCACCTAATGTAAGACATTTCAAAGTATTTGGTTGTAAATGCTATATTCTTAAAAGATACTAGAAATGAAAAGTTTGATGCAAAAAGTGATGAAGGCATATTCCTTGGATACTCTACTAGAATTAAAGCATATAAGTGTTTGAACACTAACACTAACAAGATTGTGGAGTGCAAATGTAAATTTTGATGAGCATGGAGAAGTTCAAATTGATGAAGCCAAGCAATCAGAGGATTATAGATCCTTTGTATATTTCTATGAAGGAATGATTGTTGAAGACAATGCTACAAATCAAGTTGGGAATCAACAACAAATTTTAGTATCAGCCGAGTCTCAACCAGTGAATGTCGAGTTGCATTTAGAAACCAAGCTGCAAAATGTAGAAAATGCACATTCTAAATCTAAAAATAGTATACAAGAAAGGAATGATGAAGTTCCAAATTGAGAAGAACAAATGACTTTGAAGCTGAAAGAACCAAACATTGAAAGAAGGATAGAACCAAGGTTAGCCAAGTATGTGAGAAGACATCACCCTACAAATCAAATCATTGGTGACAAGGATGCCAGACCAATGAAAAGGAATAGAATGAGGAATGAATCATGTTTGCTGAGCAATGTTGAACCTAAAATAGTGAAGGATGCACTATAAGATGATGACTAGTATAAATCCATGGAAGAGGAGATAGATCAGATTGAGAAGAACAAAACATGGACCTTAGTTCCTAGACTAGCTAATAAAAATGTGATTGGTACCAAATGGGTGTTTAGAAACAAACTTGATTAGAATGGTAAATAACAAGAAACAAAGTCAGACTAATTTGCAAAGGCTATGCACAAGAAGAAGGATTGGATTATGAGGAAACATTTTCCCCTATTGCAAGAATGGAAGGAGTAAGAACATTACTTGAAAATGTTGCATTCAAAGGTTTCAAAGTCTACTAGATGGATGTTAAATCTACTTTTTTGAATGGTATACTAGAAGAGGAAGTCTACATAGAATAACCTGAGGGATTTGTTGATGAGAAGAACAAGGACATGGTCTGCAAATTGCACAAGGCACTTTATGGATTAAAGTAAGCACCAAGAGCATGATATGAGAGATTGCACAAATATCTTGTGAAGATAGGATTTGAGAGAACAAATGACAACAACAACCTATACATCAAAGCTAAAAAAGGTAAAGACATTTTGATATCAGAAATATTTGTTAATGACATAATATTGGGAAGAAAATATATTCTTTGTAAAGATTTTACTAATCAAACAAAACATGAATTTGAAATGTCAATGTTTGGAGAAATCAAATTCTTTGTTGGATTACAAGTACATCAATTGAAACATGGCATATTTGTGACCCAATCCAAATAAATCAAGGAGATACTCAAAACATTTGAATTAGAAGAGTCGAAACTAGTTAGCACACATATGGCAACTAGACATAAGCTATCCAAGAATGATGAGTCTGCTGAAGTGAATTAGACATTGTACAGATCAACAATTGGAAATCTGCAATATGTTGTACATAGTAGACCAAACATTACATTAGCTATTGGAATAGTGGCAAGATTTTTTGCAAATCCAAGAGAAGATCACTTAATGGAAGTAAAGAGAATACTAAGGTACCTAAAAAGAACTGATGACTTTGGTTTGTACTAAAAGAGGAGTGAAAAGTTTGAACTAAAAGCCTACACTAATACAGATTAGGTAGGTAACATTGATGATAGAAAAAGCACCAATGCAGGAGAACTTTTCTTAGGAAAAAAGGTTGATTAAATGGACCAGGAAAAAGAAAAGTTGCACCTCATGGTCCACTACCAAGCTGAATATGTTATAGCTGCTATAAATTGCAATAATATTGTATGGATCAAACATTTGTTACAAGGTATGAAGGAAGAGGTAACTGATCCTATGATACTTTACTATGATAATACAAGTGCTATCAACATATCAAAGAACCTTGTAATGCATGCTAAAACCAAGCACATTGCAATTAAGTATCACTATGTAAGAGAGTTAGTGGAAGACAAACAAGTGAAGATAGAATATGTTAGCTCATAGGAATAGATTGCTGATATCTTCACAAAAGCACTACCTAAAGATTATTTTGAGTATCTTAGAGGTAGGTTAGGGGTAATACCCCTAGCTAAGGCTACTTGAGGTAAAAAAAAGATTACCTTGCATCAAATGAGTTGAATGTTGAAGATCTTACACATTGATGCAGAGGATGTTTACTTTAAGATTCATGCCTAAAGTAGTAAAAGTGCTAAAGTTCCAAATCAGTCACAAGCAAGGTGACAAAGGGAGAAATTGAATGAACCTATAAAAAGCTACACCTACATACTAAGATGCTAATATGTCTTTGGCATTGTTGTCAAAGAGGGAGTAATAGCATAAAATTGATCAATAGGAGAAGTTAAGAGAAACTGATCACATGCTGATGATCTAGTGATCAAAAGTATGAGGGAGAAACTAATCAAAAGAAGATAGAGGGAGTTGACAAAAATAATCAAAGGTTGATTAGAATAGTAGAAGACGAGCAATACAAAGGGACAAAGATAAAGAACAAGGATACACCAGCTAAAAAGGAGAAGCAGAAATGAAGCAATCAGAATAGTAGAGAAAGAGGTGAAGATACAATTACTTTTTGGCATTTGACTTACTATTCTAACCTAGTTAGCCTATGGTTGAATAGTTTAGTGTGATGGTTGATCAGTTTTGTTTGCGATCAATGCCAAAGAGGGAGATTGTTAGAAATCTGATTGAAAAGCTCATTGTTGAAGATCAAAGAAGGAAGATTATTGTTAAAAGAATGTTTTCAATAATTTTTTTGTCATTGATGTCAAACGTACTATTTATAGGAATGAAATTTTCTTATAATATCCAAGTACTATCACTTAGTTGATTGATGAAGAGGATTTGATCAACAAGATGTAACAAGATAACCTAAGGGAAAGGTTGAGTTATGATGCTATAATGAAGTGCAAGAATCAATTAAGAAAATGGTTAAATGATGAGGTTGGTCACACTTAGAAACATTGGAGGAAGAAGTTGTAACAAGGTTGACTACAAAGCTTAAACTAAGATCATTAGTGGGTGTCGAGCAAGTTAGTTCAAGCTAAGAAAATTCTTAGTTGGAGCCAAGTAACAAGAAATGCTAGTGTGTGCTGAGTGACCTTCAGGTGCTGAGTGAAGATCAAGTGCCAAGCATCAGATAATCTTAGTTAGTGCCAAGTTATCTTCAGGTGCCGACCATCAGGAAAAACACAGTTGATGTCGAGTAACACAACATGTGCTAAGCACCAGTATTTCAATAGTGCCAAGCTATTGCATTATTTCAAATGATGAAGATTTGCCAAATTTGAGCTGACAAAGTCATTATTTTGAGTTTTTTGAATGAGTTGGAAGATAAGGATGATGAGCTGGTGGCACAAAATTCTATGAAAACCATTTTTGGGAAAATTTAAGAGGATTATTCAAGAAGTTTCTAGAGTAAACAAAATATGGGTTAGATGCAACGAATCCTACCTAATCCATACAAATTGAAATTAAAAGAATGGAAAAATTGAGTGGGAAAAGGAGCTCCAAGACTTCTATTTAGGGATTCATAGACTAAGAAGCAAATGCTACTAATATTGTTGTTGCTAAAGAGCCAAATTTGTGAAGTGGTTGGAAGGGTGTCAAGGAGAAGACATCTAGGAGAAGGAAGAGCACAAAGGCTTTGCTTCTATAAGTGGTCATGAAGAGATGATTGCATTGGTACATTGAGCATGAAGACTCAAGGAGACTAAGCTTGAAAGGAGGGCAAGCTGTCAGAATTGCAATGATTGAAGGCCAATCAATGGTATGAGCTGAGAAGTGATTTGAGATCTGCAAGATAAGTTGTATGTAGTAATCAAGTCAAAAAGTTTCTAATACTCTCTAGCAATTGTATTAGATAAAGAAAAAAATCCTATGGACTTAGGTTGGTTTAATAGCCATTCGTAAATCCTTTAATAGGGTGGCATTCCAAGTGAATGTTCTAAAGTCCTCTAACAATTCTCACTTCTAACAAGGTGGTTAAATCCTCTAGCAAGGTATAATTTAGCAGTGTGTTGTAAGCCTTTAACAGGGCATGCCTTTCATAGGGCATCACTTGAAAAGAGTGAGAATTGAGTAGCATGTTACTAGTGGTTTTTCTCAAATTACGTTTCCACATAAATCACTGTGTTATGTGTTGATTTATTATGTGTTATGTTTACATATTGATTTACAGTAACTTGTTGATTAGAAAAGCTAAAACTTGGATGAATAAATGATTGAACGGGCTCATTACACTTAGCAAAAATTTTGAATAGGACATTTGGACTTTGAATAACTAATTCACACCCCACACCCCTTCTTAGTTATTCTAAAGCATTTCTAACAAAATAAATCTAGGTAACCATTGGCACAAACCTTAGTGAACCCATCTAGTACATCATAATCTCATAAATCAACCATAAGCATAATCAATCCAATTGATACAATAACATAAATCTAATCACCCCAAGGGTGTTGACCACTGATGGTTCCTAACATGTTCATTATCAAGGAAAGATCGTCAAGGTTGTACCCATTAGGATGACTTACATAAATTGAATGGGAGGGGCATTACATGGTTCATGTTGAGCACTCGACGAACACTACTAGCTCGATTAACAATGTGATGTGTGTGTTGAAAACATATGATTAATTGTGTATTGTCTTTGATGTTACACAAAATATCATATCATTTCCAGTCGGTGCATGCCAAGCTCACTCAAGTGATGAAGATAGTTTCCTATGTCTATTGAGCATTCTAGAGTTTTCCAAGTTCAGAAGATAGTGTTTATCGAGTTCACCCGATAGTCAAAAGAAAGTTTACAAATGTCAAGTGTCAACCGAGCTCACTCCGTTAATAAAGGAAATGTTGGATGGAACCAGTGTTAACCAAGCTCACTTGGTTACCAAAGGAACTTTGTGAATATGTAGTGTTAACCAAGTTCACTTGGTTAACACAAGAAAATCATTTCCGGGTTAGTTTCTACTAAGCAGGGTTAGATAATTAAGGATTTCCTTATTTTAGCATATTTAACTCAATTGATTTGATTTTTGGTTCTAACTAACTAAGGAGATGAATATTAAGTATTCTAAGTTGTATTCAAGTCGACTTGACAATATTTAAGATATAAGTGTAAGGTCAAGTTGAGAATTGAATGTGTGGAACATAATAGAAGATTTGAAGATGCTTAGAGGAAGTGAATTAGAAGGATTAGTAGAATATCCTTGTTGAGCTACAAAGATACATTCAACTAGGAAGGATCAAGTATACAAGCTAGAATTGAGATATGTAATCAACAATTTAATTGCTTCAGAAATTAGGTCATTTCATTGCTACTCTATATCCATTGTAGCAGTGAGCTAAATCTCTTAACAAATAAGGCTTAATAGCTATTTGCAAATCCTCTAACAAGGTGGAATTTCTATTTGAAGTGCCTTAAAGACCTCTAACAAGGTCACTCCTAATAGGGTGATCAAATTCACTAATGGGGTCACAAGTAACTATGTATTTTTTAACCTTTAATAGGGTTGGCTACTAATAGGGCTCACTTCAAAAGAGTGAAAATCAGTAACTAGTTGCAATTGGTGGTTTTTCCCAAATAGAGTTTCCATGTTAAATCTTGGTGTCACTTGCATTCATGCTATTTATTTTACATGTATGCAACTAAGTTAAATTTAAGGTTAATCACATTAAGATTAGTAATTTCAGCATTTGTTGAGTTACAACATTTGCTAGTGTAAACTAAGTGCATATGTGTTTGTCGAGTAACAACAAAATATAGTTTAATTAAAGTTTACATTTGATTTGTATTAACATCTAAGGGATTTGAGATTTATTTTTGTAGTAATTGATTCATTCATCCCCTCTTAGTTACTCCTCTTATATTTCCAACAATGTGTTCCATATGGTGGTGCTCGATTAACGTTGGATACTCTTAATCTATAAAGGCTACACTAAGAATATGCTAACTAAAGGAAATCCTAGTTGTAGTATTAATTGACCTTCTTGAATAATGACTAAGTGCTTTGGCACTAATTGAAAATATGTCTTGCCATAGAGTCAACAATCTCCCCCTTTGACATTAGTGACAAAACACTTATCATGTGTAGTTCTATCTTTAATTCAAAAAATTTAATCCAATATTTTCAATCAAAACTCCCCCTTTCCATATACTTAGATCTACAACTCAGTTTGAACTGAAAATTATGACTTGATTATAACTGAATTGAATTTTGATTTGTCAAAAAATATTTTTGTTCAATTGTACATCTAATTTATATATTTCCCTTTTTTTTACTTTCTATGTACATACATATTTCCCTCTATACATTACCCCCGTTGTTTTTGTTACAAATGCTAAAAACATGACTTTACAAGTTTATGCCAAAATGATGAAGGAAATCATGATGCACTTTCAAAATTATAGACATTTCTTTACCTCAATTTTCTTGCAATACCTTTAATATGTGTAGTTCAATCTAAAGCTCTATTGATAACACCATCAAGAGATCTGCAACTGATAAATTTGTGTCATGAACCAATCTCTTAGCATGCACAAGTTGTTTCTACATTATATCCATATGGGGAAGTATCATACTTTGAATATATGTTAATGATGCCTTAATCGTAGCTTCTTCCCTTAGTAATTTAGCCTGTAAATCTGTCAAAATTTGACCTTCACAAAATGATTTGAGCTGGTAATTGGGTCAAGTGCTAATTGACTAGCACTTGTCTTCAAATCCTCATCAATATTGGCCAGTTGATCTATTATTTCCTTAGTGAAATTTGAAGTATCACATAATTTTGTAAATAAAATTACAACATTATTTACAACTCCTTCTAATGTAGTAATGAGAGTGGACAATTCTACTTAATCAGTGTCAAATTTCTTAGCTACAATTTCCAAAACTTTGTTTTCAAATTTCTTTTATGCTCTTTGTAGAAGTTTTTCCTGACCATCTATGTCTTTATTGAACTTATGTACAATATCAATTTATTTCTTTATAATAGGAGCTTTATTGTTTACCTCTATTTTCTTTACATCAAAGAATATGTGTATGCTAGAAAACTAGACCTGTTGGAAGCAAGGATTAACAAACAAACATTAGCCAATATGCATATTTCAAATGTTAAACAATTGAAAGAAGCTAACTAACATTTTTTTGATTTTTGCAACTCAAAAAAACTAACAACTCAAGTCCTCAAGCAACCTCAAATAGCTCAACAAAGACACCCATAAGAGGCCTTGTTAGTGTGTTGGATTGGAGGGATGTTTGGTGTGCTCTCTCCAAACACAACTATGGTGAATCTCTTGATATGCAAATACAAGTGTGATAAATGAAACTATGTTACATGAAATGAAGAACACCTCAAAAAATGGCTATGGAGGAAGCCATGTTTGAGAGCACTCAAGGATGTGGAGATAGAATGCAATAAAGAAACTAAGCTAATGTGCAAGCTAAACTAGTATGCAAGTGAAATGAAGATCTAAATGCATGAACAAGTTAAATGTAGCAATGCAAATACAATCTAAAATCAACTACCAAGGGTTAGTATGCAACATTAATATCACTATGAAAACATAGTATGCAACATGAATATCACTATGAAAAATCTAAAACTCAAACTAGCATGATAACACTATGGAAGCTCAAAACTCAAGATAACATGATAACAATGCATGTTGAAGAGATGAAAATTCTTGATACAAGGGCCCTATTTATAGGTTTGAAAGGGACCCTGGGTGAGGTGGCATCTATGTGGCATCCACATAGTGCCATAAGGAGACACATAAGCAAGCCATACAAGTGGTCAACATTCAAAGTTTTCTCACACATGTGTGGGAAAACTTGGAGAGGAGAGTGGGGGACAAAGATTGCAAGAGAGAGTGGTCTCACACATGTGTGAGTACACACTTAGGCTTAAGAAGGATTTAGCAAGGTGATTAAGGGTAATTAAGTGGGATTAAAGGGTGGATAGGCTTAGGAGGATGAAAGTGATGGGTGTAGACTAGGTTTTAAGCTAGGTTTAAGATTAAATTAAACAAAATTTAATTTAATCATAGGTTTAGAGGAATTAATGAGATGGAGGGATTTAAATAAATAGAATTTGTTTAAAAGGGGGCATTATGAGGGATCATGTATTAAACAAATTTAACACATTAAGGCTGGAGGTATTTAAATTAAATTTAAATACCTCAGGAAAGTGAACCTACTTAATTAAATAAATTTAATTAAATAGGTAGAAGAATGTGACAAATATAATTAATTAATTATTAACTAATTATAATGTCAAGGGCAATATTAAATAAATTAATATAGTCTTTAGGATGATTTTAAGCGTCTACATTTTGCCCCTCTTTGATGTGATGTTGAGATGAAATCATATCAAAGAAAAGAAAATATAGGCTACCCTAGAGAAGATAGGAGTCCTAAGGGCGATGACAAAGGAGGAGGGTGCCCCCTCACAAAAATTGCGCAAAAAATAAATTTTGGGCAATTTTTGCGAAAAGGTCTTTGGAAGAAAGGGAAAAAAGAGAAAAAAGAAATAAATGAAGACATTGCATGACTTGCGGGCAAACAGGGGATGGACATGGCTCAGGGAAGACACAAGCTCAAAAGGGGGCCTTGGAGGGCCTATATAAGCCTCCAAGGGGTGCAAAGAAGGTTATGTGCACACCCAAAGAGTAAAGCATTCAAAGCAGAGATGGACCCTATTGATCATTTATAGCTTGGTCAGCATGTTTGAGAGTACCAGCAAGCAACCAAGATGAGCTCATCGGTGATTCATTGAATCCTCTTTATCATTTTGGTAGATTAGGCTAGGGTAGGGGCATTTATTACACCTTAATTGAGGCAAAAATGCAGTCACAACAAAGACAACAGTCTCTGCCTTGTCGTCTACATAGACAACAAAAGGGTGACCACATTGTCCATAGAGATGACAAGACCTATCCTATCATCTTCGTAGATGACAAACTAGGCAATGGGGGTCTATAGAGACAATAGGGTTCAGCCTGTAATCTTCTTAGATGATAAAAGGGGTTATGGGGAGCGGAGATGATGGGCTAAAGTTCATCGTCTCTGAGGATGACAAAAGGCTATCATCTACACTAATCGATGTCTACACTGATCAATGTCTCTATGGATTAGCATTTGTGCTAATTAGCATCTATGCATATCAGCATCTACACTAATTAGCATCTACATCAATTGGGAAAAATTGACAGAGGACAAGGTATGATGCCCCATTCTGGAGATAGTTGAGGCTAAGGAAACTAACCCTCTACATGTCTATGCTGTAGGAGGAGACTGTGGTGTTTAGGTTGAGAGAGCACTATCTGCCAACCATGGTGCTAGAGGAGAGGTTGACCGATGCAGACTGGGGACACATCTGACTATGTGGGTTGGAGCACATCCATGAGTGGCCAAATCTATAGGCACACTCAGCATAGCTATTAGCTCTCATCAAGTGATGGCACACACCAACAAGGAGCTTCCATCTACCTATAGGAGAGGTAATGGTCACATTGTTGGATGTGTGGCAGATTTTGTGAGTGCCCATCTGGGGGGCTTATTTGGAGTATGTGCTGGATGGGTCAAACCCATATCTGTGAGAGTGCTTTGGGTAGTGATGATAGAGACTGCTAGTCCAGAGATCATGGCTATCATGGAGAAAAGCCTTAGAGCAGAGATTGCCCTAATTGGCAGTGTACCTAGCATCACTTATCTAGAGGATTCTACCAGACCATGCTAGGCATGGATTTCCTATTAGCTAGGCATGGGTGTTGAGCACCCTTCTACAGGAGGATAGAGAGGTCTAATGCTAGGGCCAGACTATTCTGGAGGAGCTTTATCATAATTTGCACATGTGTGCATATCAGACATAGAAGACCAAGGGGCCAGGACTGACACTACTAATGGTATGGTCTTGGGAGCATATTGAAGTCACATGACCCATTACTAGACAGAGACCAGACATCCTGTAGATATCAACCTCCGATCTAGTACACCTCCACAGAGTCTATGGGATTTTGGTAGTGCTACTTGGATGAGATTATCATGTTTGACTGAACACCATATGATGGGGTAGAGTGGTGGGGTACAATTTTGGTTGTAGGTGGAGAAGATGACTCAGAGGATCAGATGTATCTTCTTTTTATACAAACTGACTACTAGATTATTGGATGCTCGGTTCATGTAGTTATGCACTATATGCCTTCTAGAGTATGGCAAAAATTTGGTAGAGTGTAAGATGTTGTTCTAGATAGGTTTTTGTACTATGTTGTATCATAGGAGTACAATAGACTCTAGGGTCATAAGACCACACTACGGTTAGTACAAAGCTCATGGTTATCAATGCATCCAGTGCCCTGGGTACACAGGCAAGATCGTAGGGATGCATGCATCACAATAGCATATGCACAGTGGTTGCAAACTCATTAGCCTATGAGACTAATAGTTCCTAGGGCACCTCCTCTAGTAGAGAAAGCATGTGGGGATGGGGATGGAACAAGAGATGGTGGTCAGGCAGCGATGATGCCACCTCCAGCATAGGGTGCATAGTAGGGACCGCACAGGTGCAAAGCCCATGTGAGGAAGGGTCTAGGGCTAGTACCAATAGAGGTACTAGTAAAGGCACCAGTATAGGCATTAGGATAGGGGCCATAGGTATAGATATAGGTACAAGTTCCACCAAGTGGATAGAGACATGGGCTAGCAGAGGACCTAAACATGGTGAGGGCTAAGCAAGATAGCCTTTGTGCAGAAGTAGCCAAATTACAGGGAGTGGCACAAGTGCAACATGCACGATTGGATAGTTTAGAGCAGGCCATGGCAGCCATACAGGTAGAGCTATAGGTGCAGAGGGCTAGAGCAGATAGTGCACAGGAGGCTCTTGCAACACTACAGGCAAGGGTGGATGCTAAGGAGTTTGTGGATATGGAGGTCCATGCAAATGTCAAGGAGCACGCGAAGCTAGAGAGACTCTAAGGAGAGGTGGTTGCCTTAGGAGTCAAGTGGGCTACTCATCAATCATAGTTGGAAGGATATCATAGGAAAAGGGACATAGAGAGACAAATGGGATAGCCTGGGGTAGTTGTCACAATCATATAGGAGGCCATTTTAGCCAACCGAGCAGAGGCACGAGCCATACGAGAGGTGGCTTATTATAGATCATTATATCATGAGGTCTTGCCTACCGATCAATAGTAGCCATATTTTGAGAGGGGTGCTAGCTCATGGACCATAGGGGGCAGAGCCAGATCAGAGTAGTCCATAGGATAGTAGAGACCTCCCCAAGGGGGTGACATAGGCGGGTTGGGCCCTCATAGCTAGCGGCTTGATTTTTTTACAATGATCAATTTTTGACAGATATGTGCAAATGTAGCAATTTTTTGATGATGCATTTGTATTATATGATACTACATGATTTTGTATACAGACTATACAAACATTATTATATATATATGACATGATTCGATGGCCCTATGTGTTTATGGATTATGTGATACATATGATATCTATGATGTGGATATTGATGCTTGTGATGCAAAATGTGTGTGATGTGATGTTTCTTATGATGTATATGTATGTATATGATGCCTAACATGTGGATGATGTAGGTTTGCTGGTGGTTATAAGATTTATGCATTGTTTTATTTTACATGTATGGATGCATTTATGAGATTTTTTATGATGTATATGCCCCTAGATGCATGTAACCAATGAACCTATGATGCAACCTAATAAAATGAACAAAATGCCTAATGAACACTAATCAATACAACCTAAAATGAAAATCTAGAATGAACCTAATGAACAATTATCTGTCAAAAAAATTCACTCATAGAAACCAAGTAGTGTAGCATAGGAGGGGGGAATAAACAGAACCCTTGTCTCAAACATGGCTCAATGACACCCTATACTACATGAACCCTAACTACATGATATCAAGAGATTCAGTTGTGTTTATATGAAAGAGCACACTTTAGTTTGATTTTACAAATGAGTTTATGCATTATATGCTATAGAAGCATAAATGACATGACTATTTTGCATAAACTTAGAGACTATAGAACAATGGGTGTAGTTTACATAGTTATGATGGAACAAATGTCATATACGTGTTGGAGAGGTCTAGGCACACCCAAAGTCTTTTTAAGGATCTTTGGTGGAACGTGTACTAACCCGTTTCCCCTAGTGTGCAATGCACTAACATAACTTGAAACTGACACATATATAGTAAAGCCTCAAAAATAGATCATACCACAAACAACACATGTAGTCAATGAGAGTCTTTCAAGTACAACCAACATATGGAAGATCAAGGTGCACCATAAATGGCTTCCACTAACACACAAAATGAAATCAACCAAAAAGAGACCTTATTTTATTCAACAGTTCGTGCCAAGAACCTTAGGTCTAGAAGTGAATGTCATAATGCCACCTATAGGAAGGATTCATCCTATGAAAGTTTGTTTTGTGTGATGTTTAGTATCATAAATTGTTTATTTCTTTTTTGGCAAATACTGTGAAAAGAACACATTTCTTGAATCATTAAGTCTCAAATGGTGATTTTGTTCAAGTCTTGTGTGGTCATTGTGGTGAAAAAGCTCAGTGTAATGGGATTGGAACAAACACTCAACAAAAATATACCTCATAGAGCTGAGGTCTTTCAAAAGGTGGAGCCTTGCGGATGAGGGGTCTTTTATTGGATACATGAAAAGCATAAGCTAGATAAGACTTTGCACAATGGAAATGGAATGGTAGAATGGAGTGAAGGGAAATGAGCCTTATAGATAATGGATCAAAATATTGTTTCTTTTTCAAAAACTTTTTCTTCTTTTTAGTCTTTTTTTAGGAATATTTTATGAATTTTTTTTGGATTTTTTTGATTTTTCTAATTTTTTGGGATTTTTGTGGGACTATAAGAACACTGTATAGGAATTTCAAAACTCAAGCATAGAACTACTTGAGATGTTGGATATTTACAGGCTCAGGGAGCAGGTCTCTCTCTGGAGTGGCAATCTGATATGCCCCAGAACCATATTTGGCTGTAATGATAAATAGACCAAGCCAATTAGCCTCAAACTTTCCTTTCTTTTCATGGTTCTGGAGATTCTTCATGTTATGTTGCAAAACTAAGTCACCCACCTCAAATTCCTATGGTTTGAATTTTTTGTGATACTAAAGTTTAAGGCAATTTTGATACATGCAAAGATGGTTTAGGGCATTAAGGCATCTCTCATCAAGGAGTTGCAGTTCTTGCAAGCAAGCAAAGCTATATTCTTCTTTGGAAATCAGATTCTTGAGAGAGATTTCAAGGGAAGGGAGCTCAATTTTGATGGGTAAGATAGCCTCAGATCCATAACAAGGAAAAATGGAGTGGCTCCTATGGGGGTATGAATGGAGATATTGTAGGCCCAAAGGGTGAGAGAAAGATGGAGGTGCTAATCATGGCCAGCTGCATCGACGATTTTCTTTAGGATTTTCAAAATGGTTTTATTAGTAGCTTTAACTTGGCCATTGCCTTAGGGGTATTATTTGGTGGAAAAATGATGGGTGATTCTAAATTTCCTACACAATGTGGAAACTTCCTAATTTTTGAAAGGGGTTCCATTATAAGTCATAATACCTTGAGGTATACTGGAATGACAAATAATGTAGTTCAAGATGAACTTCAAAATTTGTTTTCTGGTGGTGTAGGTTAATGGAATAGCCTCGACCCACTTTGTGAAGTACTCAGTGGTGGCAATAATATATTTGTGACCATTTGAGGAATTTTGGTATACTTGACCAACAAGATTGAATCCCTAGTGGGAAAAGGGCCATGGATTGATGGTGGGTTGGAGGTCTTGGGTGGGAGCATATATCAAATCACCATGTTGTTGACAAGGGACACATCTCTTCACAAAATGATAGGCATCTACTTCCATAGTAGGCCAATAGTAACTCATTCTAAGAATCTTTTTCACTAATGTAAAGCCACTAGAATGGGCACCACAAATCCCTTGGTGGACCTCTTCTAACATCATTCTAGCTTCATCTAAATTGAGACATCAGAGAAGGGTTCCATCAAAATGTTTTCAAAAAAGTGTGTCACCTAGGATGGTATATCAGGTAGTGTGACGGATGAATTTTTTGCTTTGATTTGGGGTGAGGGTTATGGGAATAGTTTTGTGATTTAAGTAGGCAAAAATGTTGGCATACCATGGAGACTCTGGACCAACAATCTCACACACCAATTCTGAATTGGTTTGCTCATAAGTAAGAGTAAAAATATTCTCAACAAGAAACTAACATTTAGGACTATATTATGGCATGGAAATCATGGAGGAAATAGTAGCCATAGCATCTGCTACTTTTTTATTAGCCCTTGGGATCTACTGAAAAACTAGCTCTGTGAAGTGTTGTTTAAGATCCTCAACTATCCTACGGTATGGCAACAATTTCTCATTCTTAGTGTGGTATTCATCTATAACTTGTTTAATGACCAATTATGAGTTTCCAAAGACAAGAAGGCTTTTGATATTCCATCTAATAACTTAATGCAACTCTTTGACTAAGCTTTCATACTCAACTATTTTGTTTGTGCAAGGGAATGATATCTTATAAGACTTAGGAATGATATCTCCTTATGGTGTAACAAATAAAATTCCTTCCCTCGATCCCTTTTGTGTGAAGGAACCATCAAAAAATAACTTCCATGGTGTAGTGGGAGTACAATTCATAATGGTGTCATCTGGAAAATCTACTACTATGGGATGGTCTCCTAGAAGAGGAGCTTCAGGAAGTTGATCTGCAATTACTTGTCCCTTAATGGCTCTATGTTCTTTATAAACAATGTTGAGCTCACTCAAAATCAAAACCCATTTTGTAGCTCGACTAGTAAGGAGGCTTTTGATAGCAAATATTTGCATGGATTTATCTTGGCAATGAGATGTATAGTATGATTAAGTATGTAATGGCATAATTTTGTGTACAAAAGACTACTGCCAAACAAGCTCTCTTAATAGTGGTGTAGTTCAACTCATAACCAACTAGTGTTTGACTGAGATGGTATATAGCTTGCTCATTACCATTGTCATCTAGTTGTGCCAAAAGGGCACCTAAGGCAACTGAAGTGGCTGAAATGTATAGGATCAATGGTCATCCTACAATTGGAGGATTAGTCAAGTATGCCTTGATTTTCTCAAATGCTTTCTGACATAGACAATCCCACTAAAACTTAGTATCCTTGCGAAGCAAATGTTGAAGAGGATGAACCTTATCTACCAACTGGGCCACAAATTGTCTAATGGATTGTAACTTTCCTTGAAAACTATAGAGTTATTTCAATGTGGTAGGTGGAGGTATTTCCATGATGGATTTTACTTTAGTGGGATCTACCTCAATACCCCTTCTTGACACAATGTAGCCTAGCAACTTGCCTGATTTGACCCCAAACACACATTTCTTGGGATTTAGGTGCACTTTATATTTCTCCAACCTTTCAAAAATGGTGTTGAGTACATCAATGTGGGTCTAAAGGGTCTTTGATTTTCCTAGGATGTCATCAACATAGCCCTCCATTATGACATGTAGAAGATCATGGAATATTGTGGTTATTGTGTGTTGATAAGTGGCACTAGCATTTTTCAAGCCAAAAGGCATGACTTGATAACAAAAGGTTCCCCATGGGGTGGTAAATGTCATTTTATGTTGATCTTCTTCTGTAATTTTGATTTGGTTGTAACTGGAGAAACCATCTATCAAAGACAACATCTCATGTCTAGCTGTCAAATCCACTATGATGTCCATGTTAGGAAGTGGAAAATCATCCTTAGGACATGCAAGGTTTAAATCTCAAAAATTTGAACAAACATGGATGCCCCCGAATGCTTTTCCTATAGGAACAATGTTGGAGACCCACTCAAGATAATCAATAGGGTGGATGAACTTTGCCTCTAACACTTTTTGCAACTCTTCTTTGACTAAAAGTGTTATCTTAGGATGCATTTTGCACAAATTTTGCTTCACTAGTTTAATCTCGGGATCTACTATCAAGTCATGCACAACCAAATCTATGTCTAAACTAGGCATATCTCTATATGTCCATGCAAAATTGATTTTACCCTTTCTCAAGAACTCAATCATTTCCTTTTGTTCTTGGAGACTTAGGGTGGCTACAATGTAGGTGATTTGTGGATTGTCCTCTATACCTAGGTTAATTGGAATTGTGTCCTCATTCAAAATAGATGACTTTTCTGGTGGTAAAGATCTGAAGGGCAAGCAAACTTCTCCTTCTTCTAGTGCCTCTAGGAGGTTTTCACCAGAAGATGCATCCTTTATTTTATCTTTTTCCTCATCCAAAAGTGCCCTAGAAGAGTTTTCACTAGAGGATGTTTCTTTTATTTTTCCATTTTAATTTTCTTTCTCACTTTTGCAACTAAGAGAGTTGACTTGGCTACCAAAGTAGGCTTTCTCATTGTATTGGATCTCATGTTCGTAATCTTAGAGATTCTTAAGGCCAAAGAGTGCCATCATTGCCTCATCAGCCTTATAGATATCAAGAGCTGGTGGTGTGTCATGAAGGTCCTAGTCTACCATGTTAGGGTTGGTGAGAGGTAGGTCGATGGATGAAAGGTCAACTATGGTAATGGCATGGACATGGGTATCAAGGTCATATTCAATGTATTGGAAGGGTATTTCAAAGAATTCCTCCTCGTCAGTCTTAGAATCAGATTCAACCATACAATAGTTGTCAGCAAAGGATGCCTTAGGTTTAATGGAGCCCAAACCAAATCCTTTAGGATAGCTATTAGCTTCTAGGGTTTTTCTAATTCCATCTTCTTTAGGTCCAAGGCTGGTACCATGATATCCCATGCTTTTGATAATGGGAGGGGCCTTAACAAACTTATCCTTGGGAAACTCCATAGGTTCATCTTTTCCATCATAGTATAGCCAATCCAAGATCTTAGATCCATATGATCATCACTAAGTGAACCCCAATGTTCAAATGTGGTCTTATTAATATGCATGGTTTCTTTGTTGGTAGGAGGTGGTAATTGTGAAGGTTTTCCAAAGGAATGAGGGGAGAGTGGTAGTTGTCCAACACACAAGGAATTTTCAAACTTATACTCTCCCATTCCTAAATTAGTAAAAGTAACCTTCTTCCCTGTAGTATTGACCTTAGTATCTTCCACCTTTTGTTTTCCTTTTCAGGAATTGGAATCATTATTGGCTAATTTTGGCACTATTGTGGAAGGTGAATCTGTTATTTTGAGAGCCTTAGGTATAACTTTAGCAAACTCACTGATTGGGCAAAAATTTGCTGGTGCACCTTCCAATCTTTTACAAAAGGCAAAAGGCATGGGATCTCCTAGAATTGTGACCTCTCTCCCTTGGTAGGGGAATTTCAAGCATTGATGATAGGTAGATGGGACAACCTTTAGTGTATGTATCCAAGGTCGACCAAGCAAAATGTTATATGGAAAATCCAAGCCTAGGACATGGCATTCAATCCCTTTTGATTCTCTTTCCCTTTCATCATATGCTTTGACTATTATCCTCTTATTGACATATAAGAGGTCCTTTGGAAGTCCCAAGAAATGAATCATCTTCAATGTACATAGGTTCAAACTAGATCCATTATCTATAAGGATTTCAATGTGGAGTAACAAATTATGGTGGGGATCAGGACCTTGGAAATCTTTATCTATGAAGATGAGGTGTTTTTGTGTAGCAAGGTTTCCAATCATGGCAATGAATTGGGAGGCATTAATATTTTTAGGAACATGAGACTCTAAAGGAGCCTTCTAAAAAATTCCTTTGTGGATGGGTGATGTGGTTAGGAGCTCAAGAATGGATATTTGTGCAGGAGACTTACATAATCAGGACAGCACATCATAGCAAGAAGCAGGTCTTTGTGAAGTGGATGGCGCAGCAAGTGCATGTGGAACTGATGGATTAGTATGATTGGGAGTGGTAGCTTGCAAAGTAATTTGTTCATATTGAGTGGTTGCATCACAATCAGATCCTTTTAGGACAAGGGTATTCACATGAGTGTCTACCACTTCAATGCGACCACACATGGTGTCAAATCCACATATACCATTGGTTTCTATTTTACCATACAAGGAGTCAAACCCTGATATGTGATTAGTAGAATATTCATATGGTAATGCATTTGATGTGGAAGCTCGATTTGCATTGTTCATATTTTTGTTTCCATTGTTGGGTGACCACAAGAAGTTGGGTCACAATTTTTCAAAAGTCAAATCCGCAGAATTGTACTTCTCAGAAACGTGTACCCGATTTTTTAAAAATTGGGTACCTGTTTCTAAAATTATGCTTCGGGCACCTGAATTTTAAAAATTGGGTACCTGATATGTAAAAAGGATCGGGTGCTTGAGCCGCTTAACTATCGGGTACCCGCCTTTTTAAGAATCGGGCACCCGCCTTTTTAAGAATCGGGTACCCGATTGCTTAAAAATCATGTACCCGATTTGTAAAACTTTTATATAGTGCTTTTTTGGCATTTTAGAGGTCATTTTCATGGCCTCAAAAATGGGATCCTGATTAGAGACACATACGTGAGCCTGTTTCTCAGCCCTACCGACTACCCCCTTGCTGCTAGTTTTTGATACACAGGTATTTTAATATGTTTTATACTATTTTACTTTTTTTTTTCAATTTTCAATTTAATATGTATGTTAATTTATTGTTTTTTCACTTTTCATATGTATGTAAAATTGTAAATTTACATTGTTAATGAACTTAAATGTTTAAATTTTTGTATTTGTTAATTAAAATATAGTTTCGTAAATGTTTATTTAAAAAATTATTATTTTAGATGTTTTGAAATGTACTCAATTTATGTATTTATTACAATGTTGAATGATTAGATTAGATGTAAATTTATTGTTTAAACATGTAATTTTACAAATAAATATAACCTCGACCTAAAACCATATAACCTCGACCTTGTTTTAACTATTTAACCTCGACCTAAGACCATATAACCTCGACCTTATTTTAACTATAACCTCGACCTAAATTTATTGTTTAAACTATAATCTAGACCTAACCATATAAATAAAACCCTAAACATATTATAAAATACTTAATCACATAACAGCCGGCCAAGGGATCCAAACAAAAAACTTATAGTATTTAAAATGATTTTACTTAAATTGTATTGTACTTTGTTTCATGGATAAAAAATGGATGATGTAAACTATTTTATAAATGTATATTCTTTCAGCCTTTCATACCCTGTGACATGTACAGTGGATGATTGTGCATTCCGAATTAATTTGCCAAGTGGCATTCGGAACAAATGTATATAAATTATTTAAATGGATTGAACAGAAGTAGTTAATAAGAACTTTCATGTGGACACGTTATTTATTTTACTTTTAGTAGTTTATAATTATTTAAAAATGAAATGTAAATGTGCTCATAAAGGAATGCAATCTCTTATGTTTTTTATAAATGTAAATTATTGTGTGTATGTTATTGCTTGCTTGGTAAAACTTTTGATTAGTTCTATAATGTCAATTTGTATTGAATTTAACTCTAATCATAACCCTTACTATCATCTTAACCTAAGTAATCTTAATTTGCTAAAACCTACACCAGGTAATATATAAATAATTAAATAACTTTCCTATCTTACCTTGAGTACTAATTTTATAAATGTCAAACCCTAAGATTGAAAGGTAACCCTGGCCCTTAACTAATTAATATTATACTTATAAAACAAATTGAATTAAACCATGATCATAAACCTAATTATATATCCCAACTTAAGAGTAGAAACCTTGAATTTAACCTTAAAAATCCTTTCCCCAACCATTAACCAAATTGAACCATTACCCTAGAAGATTTAACCAAGTTAAACGTTGACCTTAAGACTAAACCAAATCACCCTAAACTAGAACTCAATAATATATTGAACACTTTAAAACAAAATTCAAACCTAACTTTTTTGAATTAATGTTGGTTTTTAATCTAAAAGCTCTAACTATAATTCTATATCTAAAACCAAATTTAGCACTTTAAAACTTAATTCAATTTATTAACTCTTGTCCTAATTGAAACCTAAGCATGTAAACCTAATAAAAAAGTACAAACCAAATTGAACCCTAATCCTAAAACTAATTAAACATTGATATCAAGGTCTCAAAATGATACATCATAAAAAAATTAGAAGAGACTTGAACAAATCAGGCATCTAATTAAGTAACCCTCCCTGACCATCAAGAGGTGGAGGTGTCCACATCAGTGTGAGTATGAGCTTGGACTAGACCCTTAGATGGGTAGCCTAAATGTTTATTACCTTTGCAGAATGGAAGGCCACATAACAAAATATTGCCTTATTCTATTAAAAGAAATACCCACCCCATAGTGATATATATGGTAAGATCTTTTTCCTAATTTTACTATCAATTTTTTTGGTTAGAAGACGATGATAGTTCAAAATGATTTAGAAGATAGGGATAAAATGAGAACCATCATTCCTAGAATGAAGATGCATTATTCCATGTGATAAACCCATTTCTATCATAAATCAACTCCTCCATCCAAAAAATTAGTAATGAGAAATCCCTACGTCAAGTAATCAATGGAGGGCTCATAAAATTGATCAAGTGATCAACAGAGGGCTCATAAAATCCCTAGGTCAAGTAATCAATTGATCCCCAAGGGGAGATAAGAATCTCATTAAAAATTAGAGACAGGACATTCCTAAATGCATATCATACAAAATAATTATTTCCAAGGTCTTAGCCTCTAGACTAGAAGATATCCTACCCAAGATCATTAACCCTACACAAAAGTGTTTTGTTAAGGATATTTATGCATATTGGAGAACTTGATAACCTATTGGAAGACTTTGGATTGAGAAACATTTCTAGGATAGAGTGTAGGCATGATCAAGTAATTGATTATGAAAATGTCTACAAAAGGGTGGAATGGAGTTTCACTATGATGATGTTGCAAGCCCTCCATCCAATATTAAATGTCAAATGGTGTCCTCTCTTATGATTGGTGTCAAGGTTTTAGTAAAGAAATTAATGGGGTTAGATCATTATTTTTAGGACTCTCTAGATCAATTATGAAAGGGTGTCCTCTTGCATCCTCTTTATTTTTTATTGTTGAACATTGACTCATTACATTATCTCCTTAGAGATAACCAGTTGTCTCTAAAAGTTAGAGGATCTACTCTCCAAATAATTAATAAGTATATAATGTACATAGTTTTTTGATAATATATTTGTATTCTTTTTAAGCTATAAGAGTGCAACACGAGTCATTTAATGATCAAATTGGACCTCTTTTCTTTGTATCTAGTAGTAAGATTTATGTCTCTACATCTATCTTATTGGGGCTAAATATGGTATTGGATGGAGATTTCATAATTAAGTGGTTAGGTACCTAGGGATTCCATCTGTAGTAAACCCTAACATATAAATGAAATGTGTCTTTATATCAACAAGAAAATATTTGGAAAACTCAACAACTGGAACTCTAATTATCTCACTTCAGTTGGTAGAATTCAAGTATGTTAAAAGATTCTCTCCTTGAATACTGGGTGTAAGTTTATCTTCTTCCTGCTCATTTTATTTAAATCAATTTGGTCTTCCATATAAATCTATCATGAAGTTTTTTGTATCCTTTCTATATAGTAGAATTGTCCCCTCATTCCCAAGAGCCCCAAAATTCCCCTCATCCCTAGGTGACTTAGTTAATGGGGATGCCTATTTTAAGTGTTGAGATTTGTACTTGAGCATTTTTGACACCTTTCCAAGAACAATTTTTGATCAGCTAACTATTTTTTGTAGAATTTCATATGACCTACTTTACAACAATAATGTCATGTGATAGATTTTAGATTCTTTGAAGAATTGTGAAGTTTGTTCCATCCTTTCTATATATATATAGCATAATTGTATTTGCCTTTGTCCTTGGTATTTAATTTTTTTTCATGTTGGATGTGTCATTGTTGATAGAAAACTACTTATGTTAAAAAGCGGATAATAGTTAGGATTCAAACTACAATCATAAATATTTTTTAATCAATTCATAATTCTATCTCTAAGCTTTCATTAGATAATTGTAACCTTAACTCTCATCTTAGGACCATAATAAATATCCGATACAGGTAAATATAATTGTAACTAAAACCATAATCCTAGGTAAGTTCCTTAACATTAAAGGATCACAATCATTATAATAATCTTAAGCTTAGCCAGCATGAAAACTCTTAACATAACAAAATTGTAAACCATAACCTTGTCATAATCTTAACTTTGTTTCATCCTGAGACATGAAGATGTATAATCCATAATGAGTTCATACTTAAAAATTTATTATTTAATGTTTAATTTGACTTAAGTGTTTAACTTTATTTATAATTTAATTAATATAATTTTAATAAAGATATGCGCATTTATATAGATCTAGTTGATAAATTTTAGATTTAAATTTTATTAAATAGTAATTTTTTCATACATGTATTATGTTGTGATGTATTTTTGATGCATTTTATGTTTTATGTTGTTTAAATATATATGCAAATTATATTTGATGGACCCACCGCCACCCCCTTCCCCTCCCATACCCCCACCTCCACCACCTCCATCTCCACCTCCACCTCCACCTCCACCTCCACCCCTACCCACACCTCCACCACCCACCGCGGATGAGCTCCACGAGACCATGAGGCGTAACCTCAATGACCTCATGAGTGATATAGAGGCTATCCGACGTGAGAGGCACCCTCCCCCTCACCTACTACATCTTGTAGATAGCATGCAAGGCGTGGTTGACTCCATTCATCATTTTGATTTAGACATCGATTCATTTAGATCATGGAGGGAAAGCATGTGTGCCTTCTACTCTGATGGCTTATCATATAGAGAGGTTTATAACCTACATATAGGTAAAGGAAATTTTCAACATTATTTTGTAAACCCTAAGATGGGTGAACCAATTAGTGAGAAGAAGCCTCGCATTTCCATTAGGTGGTGTACACATCCGCGCATAGTAGCACATTTTTGGGAGCGGTGGTGGATGGTATTTGACCATCCACCACACGCTAATCATGAGGTGCCCATGTACTTCCTTAGGAATTTATGGGCTGAGTTTGAGTTGGGTTTGAAACCCAACTATTTTGATATGAAAGCATTTCAAGGGGTTGGTAGAGAGATGCCTCAGGATAGGCTTGGAGCAAAGCTGAGTGATAGAATGAGAAACCGCAAGCGAGCTGAGCCCCTTGTACCTCTTCCTACGCCTGTTGTGCCTGCTCCTCACCATCATCATGCAATTTTATCTTCTTTTACCCATTTGAGTGCTCTTTCGGGCATTTTAGTACAGTAGTGGATGCAGGCGGTACATGCTCCTCCACTTGGACATGTTTGTACTAGCTGTGGAGGCATATGCATAGGCCCCCAGAGCGATCCTGGTGCAGCACACGATGGCCATTATGCTGAGGGTGCAGATTTTGATGATGATGTATACGTTGCCCATGGTGATGGTAGTGACAAGATAGACGTGTCATCATTTGTTGACCTCATGCAGTAGGGAGAGCTTGGAGAGAGTCAAGAGCAGCAGGTAAAATTTTAATTTCAATATAAATATAAAGTGCACATAATTATTTACTTTCTACATATATGTGTAATTGTATTAACTATATTAATTTTTACTTTTCAAATAACAAAGGATGGATGACACTGTTCCTCCTAGGAGGTAGTATAGTCTTTTTTCGAGACCTACAGATGTTGGCGTCCCTTATACGATATGCACTTTGAATTACACTATAAAAATGTACATTCAAATTCGAATTTAATAACATGTGCTCATATGTTCTTTTTATTTGATTTTGTAGGGATTGTCTACATCTACACATACTGATGTTAGTACAAGTCCTACTCCAGTTACCACTGAGGCACAACCTCAAATACATGCGATATGAACTTTTGACTGAAGACAAATAATTTGTATTATTTTTATGTATGTACATTATTATTAACTTGTAATCTAAACAATTTTGACTCACATGTATATATATTTCATGCGTTTTGATTTTACGAATAGGAGCATGGATATCATACTCATCCATACAGGCCTCGGTATAGTTTATTTTCGACTCCGTCTTATGATTATTGTGCTAGCATACCTATAGACACATCTGTGACATTGGCTACCACTCAGGTATGATATATAAATTATATATACATGTTTAATTTATAGTGTATAAAAAATTTAGTGTACAAAGTATGTACTTTGTAATTATATTCATGTATATTTAATTTTGACTAAACGTTTATGTATCCATAATTTTAGGAGCACGTCACCACAAGTGTTGTTGAGAGCACAGGACTTAGCTAGATGGAGGTACCTACATCGTCATTTGAGGTCAGTATTGTGATTTATGTACATAATGTATAGTTCATTATGCTCTAAAATCAAATTAAAAAAACGTACGTATTGTAAATTACAGGACCTCACCACTGTTGCATTTGGTAGTTTTGACAGTGCGCCTCCTCCCGTTACTGAGGGACACCCATCTCATGTGGTATAATTTATTTTATTATGTAGTGAATATTTAATTTATTTGCAAGCTATATTTTGAGACCCATTTCAATTAAGCAAGTACATGATGAGATGTGCCTCCTGTTACACAGGGTGATACATCTACCTCACAGGGTGTTCGACATGATGAGACGATTCATATTACACATGATGATCCATCTGAGTCCTCTTTGCGTGGAGCAAAGAGGACATTTGATCAGATAGATTAGGTCTTTTTGGCACCTATAGATTTTGTTTTTATGATGTATATATATATATATTATTTATGATGTATGTACACTTTGTGTTAGGATAGTTAAAACTGTATGTTAGACCATGTATTTTTTCACTTCATAGATCATGTTATGATGTATGTTAGACCATGTACTATTTTTTTACGATTTCTTATCATGCTTGTGTATGTAGTACATATATTACTATGTTTCACCATGTTTTAAGTATATTCAAACCATTTTCTTTAATCTGACATATTTTATTCATGAACATATGACACATTTTGTAAGTATATATGCAAGATGAACAATAATTTTAACTATCTATAGAGCATTATTGGATAAATATCACATCAAATTTATGCATTGAGATAATTCATACAAATAGAATTGACCTACTCGATTAAAAAATGTATTGATAACGTACCTAACAATGTATCATAAGTGATCTCACTAATACATTAGGGGTCAATTTGCGACGTCAATTTGCGACGGTTGGAAAAGGTAATGTGTTTTTGGCTTTTTTTTTTCAATTTTAGCCCGATGCCGTCGCAATTGCGACGACCGCAGGATATAAGAGAAAAAAAAAATCAAAAACCCTCATTTGAAAGAAATCACGCAACACAGGGTTCTTCTGGAAAGGAAAGGCGGGAGATCACTTCAACAGAAAGGAAAAGAGAGGCATTGAGCGAGGCAAAATCGAGGCATTGAGAGGGCCGGGCACAGACCCGCATCGGCAAGGTGCAAAACAAACAAACAGACATTCACCTTATGGCAATTTTTAATTTTTTTCCTTTCCCATGTCCCCTTAAGACACACATGTATGGATAACGTACCTAACAATGTATATCATGTAAGTGATCTTAATGTGTTGTTTGGTAATGAAAGATATAATCAATACAATGAATACAATGAGTAATGATCTTTAAATTATCATGTGCAAGTCACTTGTTTTTAATATTACAATCAATAGTAATTTGAAACTTCAAACAAACATTAATTTAAACATGCATGAATGTAAAAGTAATAGAACAAAATAGGAGGTCATTACTTAAATTGAGAATTAATTTATATTAATTTATCAAGTGCACATACCTTTAACTTTCAAATAGAAGTAAACTCTCATTTTTGAATTAGTTTGTACAACATATTTCACAATATATGTAAGACAATGTCAATGATATATTTATAGTTCACTGAACTCATTTTAAACATAAAATTGGTTGAACGCATCTCTTCAAATGAGGTCCTGTAAAATAAAAATGTAAAAAAAAAAAACACATGTTAATAAACACATAAATTAATATTCAAGGTATCTAAACTATGTAAATATATATGTGTAATTTGTATGTACTTACTAGGTGAAATTGCACAAGATGTTGATGTTCGATACACTTTAACACTTAAATTTGCATAAATTGTAATTGAGACCTGAATAAGAGGTACATAAGTTCTCTAAATTGGTATTGACAATACAAACATACATGTAATTAAATTATATAAGTACATATATATAAAAATAATACAATAATGAAAAAACTTACATGTGTTTGATTTAAATGTAGTCATCCCACTGTACCATCTGCATCCTCTCTCTTTTGTAATGCATCTATGATTGTCTCGTGCTCATCCATCAAAATTGTCCATAATACCTTATTGGCGGGTCTCCCTTTGTACCTTTCTAATTTGATATTTGTTGCCACAACCAAATGAGAATAGTGTAAAATCTTCTTTTCAGTTTGGTAGTCTTCAAATGCTGGCAAACCATTTCTTCTTGTTAGGTATCTACGTAGCCAGGTGCCAGCTACAACAACAGACCCGATTGGATACTCAAAACCATCATCGTCTACTTGATGACATGTCATTTTTTTCTTAGGTTCCACACATCTAGCTAGCCAATACTCAGTCTGTTCATCATTATCACTAGGTGCAATAACAGCATAAACATGTCCTACAAGATAAGATAAAGTATAGAAACACTTTAATCACTCGTGTACATATGCAAATTATATAAATTGAAGCATGAGATCGCAAAAAAATCTAATCAAATTGTGCATACCAGGTTCTATGAGGTCTGAAATACAATCAGAGTCTTCTGATGCAAAAGTAACATTCTGGCCTTCATTTACTATATCATCTTCAAAATGCATGTCAGTAGGTGCTAATGATCTTTGTTGCCAATCTTCAACCCATTCTATATTCTCACATTCTTCCCATTCACCTACAAGACAAAATTGACAAAAACAAGCAAGCTCCCTAATCCATATAGTCCAAGTGTTAGAATCTGAACTCCTAAATGAATGCCATTTAGCTTAACCACTAATTGTATCACAATCATATCTTGAAAGGATATTATTTTCTTCAACTAGGTAGAAGAAACATTTGATTGTAGAGTTTTGACTTGATCCCATGTATAAATATTTGTTACACCATTCGACAATCTCATGTGCATTTTTGAATTTAGCTCTTTCCTCAAATTTTCATTGCTCTTTACTAAGGGCTCTCTTCACACATGCACCAGCACCATCATGTTCTCCTTTACCATGTCCAGCCTCAAAAAAATTCCACACATGTTGGATGCTAGTTTTCTTATGTGTCCTACTCAACCAATAGAACATTCTAGCATTCTTGAATTGTCCTGTAGAATTATCTGACCATATCCAATGTTGTGTCATTTGAATTTGTCTCTCTTTTAAATTATCATAAAAGACCTTGAAACAATATTGGACAAACTCAGATGAATGGATTTTATTATCACTTAAATAAAAATGGTACTCTCTCAATATTTTTCGATCCTCCCCTGTACTATCAGGTGCATGCCTATAAACTATATGAACATAAATTGTTACTTGCACTGAATTGTAATATTGTGGTTGTACCTCTTCTTACAGTGCAAGCATGTAGTTCTTTGCAAAGTCAACAACTGAAAGTATAGTACCAATTGGAAATGTATTCTTACATATGTGAAATTGTCCATCAAGCCATCTAGAATATTGAGAGTGTTTAACATATTTTGGTATGATCACACTCTTAAACTTATCCATAAATGCATGACAACTAACTTTATCTGTAACTAGATCACACCTTCTTCCAAACTTCCCATCCTTTAATGGATATTCAATAGTTTTGAATCTTTTTACCTCAACTAATTGTTGTCCAAAAGTAGTCAAAGCATTTTCATGCAAACATTCATCTAACAAAGAAAGATTGCCACACATATCACATGTACTAGAAAGACATGCATTGAAAAGAAAGTATTGATCAATAGGTGGCTTACAAAACGAACCTGATATGAAATCTTTTATAGTTTGAGGTGGTATTTTTATACCACATTCTTGCAACATTTCTTTACTATGCATGGTACCACATATAGATTGAAATACATCATAATGGTAATGAAATTGAATATGAGTTTTACAACAACATGTGATTCTTTCCTTGTTAATCATTGCATACCATGGTTTACACTTTTCAAAACATCTTTGACTAATGGTAATATTTAATACCTTACCATCTACAAAATTTTTAAACAATTCAGTTTGAGTCATGTCCAAAAGGTATTTAGGATGTGGATCACATATTTTTGACCCAATTCTCAATTTAAGAACATCTCTTGAATTAGGTGATACTCTTGTATTGTCATGTCAAAAATTTTCAATCAAACTTTTGATTTCACTAGTAAGTTTCATATCACATCTCGGGAGTTTACCACTAGAAGTCCATAAAATATTTGTTGGATCACATTCAAAGTTAACCCTTCTCTTTACAGCTCTTTCTAAAGTCTTACGATTCACATTAAGATATCCACTTATGTTGGTAATCAATCTTTTGTTAGATGTTGATTTGTTAACTAAAGCTGTTGTTATTACTCGTCGTGCTGCATGCTTATCTTTAGACCGACTTCTCTTTCTGATAACATCAAAGGCACTAACAACAGTGGATACAACTTGTTTTAAAGACTCATTTTTATTCTTGGGTTTTGCATACATTCCCAACCTTCTCATTACTTTTCACATTTTAGACATTTTAATTAGTTGCAACATTAGCTGACATTGAAACCCAAATTTCTTATTATAAAAAAAATGCCTATACAATCTATTAGCATGTGTCCTAATTTGTCTCCATGAAACCAATCCCTCAAGATTATCTAACACATCATTAGGAATATGAAAATTATGTTCAAACACTTTACTATCATCCTGACATGTTTGTTCAGTAGTTGGTGTTTCTATGTCTACATTCATGCAATTTTTATTTTCAAACACTTTACTATTTTCACTATTATTTGGGATTTGAATATCATTTTCAAATTTTCTTGGCATTTCTTTTGGGGCAGGCATTTCAATTGGAGTGTTTTGTGCATGATTGTTTGACAATTGCTTCTCATGAAGAAAATCTAAATCATTTAAATCATAACTTGCTTCTACAAAATCACCAATTTCATCACAAGAGAAAATTCGAGGGTTTAGAGACACACCTGTATTGAACGCATAATTAGAATGTTCACCTGAATTTTCTTGTATTAGGTTCTCTTCTTTGACTTCTTCATCCATCGTGGTATCTTCAATGTCTTTCTCCTTTGAAACATTGTTCAAGTCTCTAATTATCTGGCTTCTCTCTCATTGACGTTGTGCTTCATTCTCTTTATTTGCTGCAATCTCCTCATCTGTCAGAACTCTCGCTTTCTTCTTTCTTCGTTGTTTTGATCCCATGTTTGCACCAGTTTTGAATTTGAATCAGAAGCCTGCAAATTGTATAAGAGGACAAGAAAATAGAATAAGTGTGACAAAATTTGGTGTTGCAGGTCGAAACTATTGTTCAATCATTTCAATCATTGAAATTGGGTCAGTGGGGCAGCTTTTGGGACCCAACGGGTACATCAAAAATGGGTACCCGATTCCTTAAAAATCAAGCACCCAATTTTTTAAAACTCGGGTACCCGTTTACAAATCGGGTACCCAATTTTTAAAAAATTGGGTACCCGATTTTTAAAAGTCAGTATAACGGTTTAAAGAAATCGGGCACCAGATTTTTGAATTACAAATCGGGTGCCCGATTCGTGAGACATGAGCGGGAATTTGGCATGGCTCCCGACTTTTGCATGGGGTTTTGCCTTGGGGAAAGGCATGGCATAGGCTTGGTCCCACCAAGCCATGCCTTTGTACTCCTTTTTTTTTCTAAGACATTTATTCGACAATTTTTTATATTGTCATAATTTTATTATAGTCGTTCCTATTGAATTTTTTGACGAGACAAAAACCCATTATAGGTCTTGCTATTCTAATTTCAAAAATGTAAATTTTATAGTGTTAATAGTTTATTTTCTATTTTTCCATTATTTATTAATCAAAACTATCTCCTAAACGTTAAAAAGTGACATTCACTAAAACTTTAATAACTTTTTTATTTTATAATTTTTCTTAAATTAATTTATATGTCATCAATCTACATACAATTCTTTTGATGTTAAAAAAAAAAAAAATTGAAAAAAGTGAGATTTTGATCAAATTATGTGGTCTGTACACGAGAAGTTTTAAAATTTACCTTTATAGCCAATTAATAATTAATAATAAAAAAAATTATTCAATAAAAAATTAAGAAAAAATATTGTCATCAATCTTAGGTGTATTAGGTAACTCCCTTTAAAAGGATTTGCAAAAATTTATTTATTTGTGTCAAATTATGGTGTCCATACACGAGCATGGTATGGTCCTGAAACAAGCATTTTGAAAAAGTGGTTTTTAAATATCCATACCAAAAAAATAATCTATCATATGGGTGCACAAATAAATTACATATTCAAAAACTAAATTCCGAACACTAAAAATTTTATTTCTGGAGTTTTTTAATATTCAATCTCTAAATACCTCAAATTTTGACATCAATTGACAAAAAATTTCAAAAACAGGAAAAACACTTCCACTTTTTGGCCAAAAGTGAGACCCAACTTCTTGCACTGACCCTGTTATTATTGTCATTGTTGTGATCAGGAAATGGTTTTTGAAATATCTTTAGCTTAGCATTTTTAGAGGATGGTTCTCCTTCTATCTCAATTTCCCCATCATCGATAAGATTTTGGATGAAGACTTTGAGTTTTATACCCTTGTTTGTGTCATGTCCTTTGATGCGGTGGTATTTACAATATTCATTTTCCTTATACCATTTTGATTTGGGTTGATTCTCATTAAAGGGTTGTGTTGGGAAATACCATCAGAGTATGATCCACTAGTTTTTGGAATATGGCTTCCAATGGTTCACAAAAGTTAGTGAACAACCTATTGTGATCATAGTCTTGGTTCTAATTGTTGTTGGTATTGTTATTGTTGCAAGGGAAAATTTGTGTTTTATTGCTAGATTGTTGATTGTTTTAATTTTGATTATCACGGTTTGAACCATTGTTGTTTCAATTATGATAGTTGTTGTTGTTTCCTCCTTGAAGGTTTTGCACATTTTTAACATCAATGGCACCATTGTGCATGACACCTTTGTTCTTGGACCATAATTTGGGTTTGTTATTGTTGTTTTGTCATTGTTTGAGGATGATGAGCTATAATGTTTGATGACACATTTGTCTAAAAGCCCATTTTCAATGCTTTTGTCTCTCTTGGCCAATGTAGAAAAATTATTAGGGCTAGCCATCTTCATGTGAAAGGACATCTCTGGTATCAATTTTTTGATAAATATATCCACAAGGTGGGAATCCTCAATTTTGTAGGGCATACGGTTAGCAAGATCCCTACACCATTGTAAAAATTTGGCAAATGTTTCACCATTTCATTATTTTGTGTTGCACAAATCACTTAATGAGGCATGATGTTCAATGTTGTAAGAGTTTTGTACCACAAAATTTTCTATTAAATCATTGAAAGAGGTAATTTAACCCTTGGGTAAGTTCATTAGCCACTCTAGTGTGGGGCCCCTAAGACTTTGTGTGAAGAACCTCTTTAGATAATCGTCATTGTAGGCTACTTCTTGACACCAAACCAAGAATTCCTTGAGATGTGTGATAGGACATGTTTCTCCCATGTATTTGTTGAATTTAGGAATCTCAAAGTTTGGTGGGAATGGTATCATGCTAATGGATTTATCAAATGGGAAAGGAAAAACTTCCTCAAAAGAGAAATCCTTCTCCCCTTTGTTGGCCATGGAATGTACCAAGTTTTGAAGTTCTTGTAATTGTTGGGCTAAATCTTGGTTTGGTGGTACTTGTGACTATTGAGAATTTGCAATCCCACCTCCCAAGCTATAGGGAGGTCCAAACATATTATAGGGTGGTGCGAGTGCTCCACTTTGGCCAACATATTGATATGCAGCCATTGGAATTGGCACATATGTTTTTACCATACCTGTTAGAAGCAAGGGCTAACAAACAAACATTAACCAATATGCATATTTCAAATGTTAAACAATGGAAAGAAGCTAACTAACATTTTTTTAAGTTTTACAACTCAAAACAACCAACAACTCAAGTCCTCAAGCAACCTCAAATAGCTCAAAACAGGCATCCATGAGAGGCCTTGTTGGTGTGCTGGATTGGAGGGATGTTTGGTGTGCTCTCCCCAAACACAACTATGGTGAATCTCTTGATGTGCAAATGCAAGCGTGATAAATGAAACTATGCTACATGAAATGAAAAACACCTTAAACAATGGCTATGGAGGAAGCCATGTTTGAGAGCACTCAAGGATGTGGAGATGGAATGCAATAAAGAAACTAAGCTAATGTGCAAGCTAAACTAGTAGGCAAGTGAAATGAAGATCTAAATGCATGAACAAGCTAAATGTAACAATGCAAATGTAATCTAAAATCAGCTACCAAGGGTTAGTATGCAACATGAATATCACTATGAAAACTCTAAAACTCAAACTAGCATGATAACACTATGGAAGCTCAAAACTCGAACTGACATGATAACAATGCATGTGGAGGAGATGAAAATTCTTGAGACAAGGGCCCTATTTATAGGTTTGAGAGAGATCCTAGGTGAGGTGTCATCTATATTGCATCTACATAGTGCCACAAGGAGACACATAAGCAAGCCATGCAAGTGGTCAACATTCAAAGTTTTCTCACACATGTGTGAGCAAACTTGGAGAGGAGAGTGGGAGACAAAGCTTGCAAGAGGGAGTGGTCTCACACATGTGTGAGCACACATTTAGGCTTAAGAAGGATTTATCAAGGTGATTAAGGGTAATTAAGTGAGATTAAATGGTGGATAGGCTTAGGAGGATTAAATTGATAGGTGTAGACTAGGTTTTAGGCTAGGTTTAAGATTAAATTAAACAAGATTTAATTTAATCACACGTCAAGAGGAATTAATGAGATGGAGGGATTTAAATAAATAGAATTTATTTAAAAGAGGGAATTATGAGGGATCATGTATTAAACAAATTTAACACATTAAGGCTGGAGGTATTTAAATTAAATTTAAATACCTCGGGAAAGTGAACCTACTTAATTAAATATGTAGAAGAACATAACAAATATAATTAATTAATTAATAATTAATTATAATGTCAAGGGAAATATTAAATAAATTAATATAGTCTTTGGGATGATTTTAAGCATCTACAATATGTCCTAGATGTCTTCAAGAACCTAAGTTCCTCTATCTCTTTTTGCCTTAAGTTTTTGTTTTTGAACCCTTTTTTTCCAAAGTTCACTTAGGATCTCCATTTGTTCAGCAAATAGATTAGATTGATCCCAATTTGGAATCTCAATCTCCTTGTCAAGATCAATTTCTATTGTTTCCTTGGTCTTGGCACTTAGTGAAAGTATGATTTGTTTTCATCTACCTTCACCCTTCTTCTCCTCACTTGGTTTACTCTTGTCTTCTTCTTTGGCTTCTTTGTCAGTCGTGCTCACACGCGTATTAGTTTCTTGCTCGATTAAGCTTGGCCGAAAGGTAGTTTGAGTTTGTTTCCTGATTCCTATTTGAGTGGATGTGGAGATGTCTTTTTCCTTTTCTTTACTTTTAGCCTTCTCTGGGCTCGATGATACCATGACTTTGTTTGGAGAGGTGGCTAGGGAGACTATTACCTTAGTTTCTTGAATCTCAAACTTAGATTCTTCTATTGTTTGTAAACTTGGTGTTGTATTCTCATCTCCTTTATTATCTACCTCAAAAATAGTTTTCCATATATTTGTTGTGGACTAAACAACTTGCTCTATTTTATTTGACAAAATTTGGAAGGATCTAAATCTAGGAGTTTGTCTATTTTCATGCTTGGTCATGGCCTCCTTCATTTCTTCTCTAGCAAAGTATGGCATGACACTTTTCAATGTTTTTTCTTTGATGTCTCTTTCTATTTTTACAACATTTGTCCATATATTTGACACTATCCTAAGTAAGACATCTGAAGCTTTGTCTTTTAATTCATTTGGATCATACTTCCATTTGGCCATCTTCTCTACTAAAGAATCTTCTATTTGTTATTGATTTCTTTCTCTTGGATTCATATCTAAAGTATTTAAATCCAACCATGTTACTTCCTTCCCTTATTGACTTCAATTTTTTCTCAAAGGATGGTGGGGACTTCTTCAGTTTGATTTTCTAAGCTTCTTCTTCCTCATCATCATCTTGAAGCTTTAGTTTTCTCCTTGGTCTCTTGGTAGTAGTAATCATGGGAGTAGCTTCCTTCTTAGGTGTAGCTTTCTTTGGTGTTTCCTTAATCACTTTTCCCTTCTTCTTTGGAGGTTCTTCTTTCTCTTCACTAGACTTTTTCTCTTCATCTTCTCCTTTTCCTTCTATAAGCATAAGAGGGTTATCATTCTTACCAAATTTCTTCTGAATATTTTGCATTCTCTTCTTCCCTCTCTTAAATATTTGAGGAATCTCTATTTCTAGATATATTTCGGTGTTGGCCTCCTCATAGCTGCCATAGTAAGTGGCCTTAGGTCAGCTAGCTCATTCTGTAGAGCCTCAATTATTTCCTTGGTATCATCAATATTTACTTCATATACCAATATTTTTACCCATACAATCCTAGGTATGACTTCTTGAATATGATTTTTATCACAATCAACTAGGAAGAAAATATCTTGTACATATTGATCAACTAACTATTGAGGGACCCTAAATCTATTTTGCATCTTATCCTTAAAGTTCTCAAAATATACATGCATAATTCCATCAAAAATTTCTCGTAAACCATTGATGAATTCATTTATCTGATAGATAATTGGTCTATCCTTGTTCCAAACCACATTACCCTTGGAAGGAAAGCACATATAAAAATAAACATACCAGTAAATAGGAAAACTTACAAACATTCTTCTTTGATGCCCAGATGCTCTCCACATTCTTTCTTAATCGAATCGGTTGTGACTTGGCTAGGTCAAAAGATATATTGGTCTTTACAATCTTGAATGTCAGGTCAACTGCTAGGGTATGCTATTTGGTTTGCTCAAACTGTAGATTTTGTGGGTAATGATATGGATGTTGAACTTGATTTTATGGTTATTAACATTTTTCAATTTCATACTTCTATCATCCCACTTTGCTAAGGTTTTCTTTTCAAGCTTGCCTTGAGCTAGGGTTTTGGTGGGTCTAGGTCTATCCAACATAGGGTAACCCATGACTTGATGAATCATTTTATTCATGATCTTCACTAGTTTCTCAAACCAAAAGGACATATCATGAATCCTACTTAAAATGTATCTGATCGACTTAATTTGGAAATTCTGTGGCATATGCAGTGCATGAGTCAAACCTTTAATTTCCAAATGCCTATGCCTAAGTTTCAATATTGCATTCTCACATGGAGCACCAAATGCTTCATTCATCTCAAATGTACCTAATTCTTGAATTATGCAGTGGTAAAATGACCCAATATCATGAATTAGTAGTACCTTTGGAGGAATGATTGAATGATCTTCCATAGGGTCTTTCCCCATAGCTACCACAGGATTTAGCTTGAATTTGGATGCATTACAAACTGCATTCTTTACCAACATTTTAGAACCCTTCTTTACCTTTGCATTAGAGGTGGATGTCATTTTTCTTGGTTACTAAAGATTTTCTAAGAAATCTCACCTTGCCAAATAATACTTCTTCCAATTCATTCATGAACACAAGAATTTTTTCTATAAATTATCTGGGGGCTTGAAATTGCTCTGCTTAAATTAATCTTTGAATTCACAGTGAAAGGATAAACCCTTGATTTCCCTTTTATAAAATTCAACTTTAGGGCCTAAGAAATTCTTTGTAATTGGTAGGTGAGATGACTTAACAAGAACTATTTTATCATGAAGCTTGGTTAGAATTGGTTCCCAACTTGACTTGACTCAGTTATGCTTGACAATTCAACTATAACTAAGATTCTTTAACTTGGTTAAACTTAGTTTGCTTCACTTGTCCTTATGCATCTTAATATGCAAATTTGGACTATTCTTTCTTGTCAATCTGGAACTAGTGTAGGATATTCTTTGGATTCACAATTTCAGCCATCTCCTTTTATTCTTAGTTGGAGGTGGATGCTTCACCCAACTCATTGGTTTGGGTAACATCAATTTCATTTCCTTGCCTTGTGTCTTCCTCTTATTTCCTTACCCATTTTTGTTTTATCTCTTAAACCCATTTTTTCCCTTTATTTTCTTCACTAGAATTTGTTGTAGCTCGATTCATACAGTTTCTTCCCAAATGACCAACCTTTTTGCATTAATAACATTTCATAGTAGTATGTCTTTTCCTGAAGTGAGTTCTTACACAATTTGCTCCAATGTGGCCATATTCTCCACATAGACAGCATCTTCCCTATGTGTTGTAGTCACAACCAATGATTGCTTCTTATCTAGTTCCATTGTACCAATTATTTAGATTCCACTATTTTGATCAGTTCTCAAAAGATTTGTGACCATAATTTTGACATGTATAGTAGTTTTTTGCAAATTTTGGTCTAGCTCTAAATTAATTTGCCTCCTGTCCATGATTGTTGAAATTATTGAAATAACCATGGAACTTAGATTTCATAGTAATGCTCCTACAAAAGTTTGATGTATGTCCTATTTTTTCAAATTGTTACATGTAGGCCTTTATATCTTTTTTGCTCCTTGTTTTGATGATTCTCCTTGTTCAATTTTAGTAAACACTAAGCTAGTAGTGCCTTTAGGTCTTTTCTGAGTTTGTTCATACAATTGATTCACACTTTCTTATGATGTTAACATTCTTTCATTGAGTTCCTTTTCAGTTCTTAGATCATTCTTGAGCCTGTCATTCTCTATTCTTAGATTGATGATTTCATCATTTGTATTGTCTAGCTAATTTTCTATGTCTGGATAATGTTGTGATAGTTGTTGAATTTCATTGGTCTTTTCTTCTAATCTTTTTGTGAGTAAGCTTTTATCTTCATCTGCCATTTATTTGTCATTTATTACTTTTTAATTTTGTTTCATGACTTCACATAGCCTGACTAGGTGACTTTCCTATTCTTTTTTCAAATTTCTTACTTCTTGTAGAATGGTATTCCTTCCTAGTAGATCTTCTATGGCTACATATGCTTCTTTTGAACTTATTCCTTTGCAAAGATATTCTATTATTTCTTTTTTTAATAGATTTTCATTCATCTACATTGATATCTCTTTTCTTCTTTTCAAAGAGTAAGTTTTTCCTTGAGTTTCTTGATTTCTTTCATAGCCATATGTAGATTTAATTTTTCAGTCTCAATAGTTTTTTCTAACTTATATACTTCCATTTCCTCAGATCTTTACTCTCAATCTACTAAGCCTTTGATAGGAGAACCTTTCTCTGAGACCAATTGTTGGAAATATAATAATAGATAAATGACTGAGAAGGCAAGGGGATGAATTAGGAACTACTTAAACCTTTTCACTTAGATTACTTTTTCCTTTCTTTATTAGATTGTCTAATATATTTTCATGCATGAACATAAAGCAATAAAGAAATCAAAACCATAAAACATTGACACAATATTTGGTAACCCAAAAACCCTCCAAGGTGAAGGTAAAACTCGGGTGGGGATGACACCCACAATGCTTGACTAATGTAGTAATAAAATTGGCATGTTAGGGCTTACAATTGATCACTTCCGGTGATCTTACTCTATTAGGATTCTAAAGGACTTCTAGGTCCACCTTGTGAAAGGATTTTACAACACAATGAAGTATGTACTTTGTGAGGATATTTTACAAAGGACTGCTAGGTCCACCTTGTTAGAGGATTTTACTTGATGCAACTATTAGGATGCAATCAACAACATGATCCTTTGTTTGCAACTGTATATGTTAGTACAAGTCTTTTATCAAATTTTGTAATCACCTGACTATAATAGATGTGTCTCTGCTCTGCCCTTTTATACTAATTGGTAGCCACAAGACTTAACTGCTAATAAATCTTTTATTTTTCACACTTTCTTACTTCCCATTTCATTCCATGTTCTTTTATTCCACTTACTTACATCTTTCTTATATAGCTATCTAATCAACATTTTCATTCCAAGTCAGCTTTAAAACAAAAAATGTCTTTTCAATAATCAAATTATATCTTGAAGTTGGCTGATGATGATGCTCAAGTCAAATTGTGTATTATGTTGATGATCGAGCGATACAATGTACTTGGGTAGTACTCTAGCACTTAGGTAATATTGGATGCTTAGGTGATACTATGTACTTGAGTCACACTACTTTCCTTGCATGCATTGGATGCTCGATTCATGTTGAACACTCAATGAACAGTGCTAGCTTGGTTAACACTATGATGTGTGTTCCATATGGTGGTGGTCAATTAACACTAGATACTCTCAATCTGATTAGGCTACATTGAAAACATGTTGACTAAAGGAAAGCTTGGATGCAATATTAAATGACCTTCCTAAATAATGACTAAGTGTTTTGGCACTAATTGACAATATGTCTTGCCATAGAATCAACATTTCTTAACTGGGGGCCAAGGTTCATCATGTTTTTCTTCTTCTAGGGATCTATTTTCTCCTTTTCTTAGCATATTTATTTATACAATGTTGTCCTTTTTTCCCCTCTCACCATAAATCTTTTGTGGATTTTCATCTTTTATAATGTGATGTCCTTTTCTTTCATACATTTGTTGTTTTATGCAAAGATATTTATATCCCTCGGTGCAACCTTGTCTATGCATCTTAAGTGCATGTCTTATTACAAGAGATCTATTTCTTAGGATGCATATAAATCTCTTCATTTTTCTCCTCATTTTAGGATCCATTATCACTTTATTGGTTATCTCTTTTATACTATAATGTATGCACATATATTCTTTACTTGAAGATACATATCTTATGTAATTGAGTGGATCGCCAGGTTGATATAATTTGGCCTCCTTTATCTCATTTCCTCTCCTATGGTTTGGCATTATTTTTTATGTAGGAGCATTTAGGATGTAAGGGAAATCTTGCATCAACTAAAAAAGATATTATATAGGTTGTCAATAAGGGTTATCTCAATGTAGAGTGTTATTTCTAGAAACTTACTATTTTTGGTAAGTTAGTCATTAGAGCTCATAATGTTCTAATTTATTCCTTGGAGGTTCAATTTTGATATAGTAGTCTACTAGTAAATTTTCATTACATGATCAAATCTATTTTTGAAGATATTGAGATTTTTTGGTATTAGCAATAGGGCACAAATTTTTTTAACTTAGTTTTAAAGGCTTTAGAGGATTTGAAAAGGGGTGAAACCTCAACTAGCTAGAGCTTGCACTACTTAGGGATTGTAGATAATTTCACACCATTTCAAAAATGGGGTTATAATACCCTATCGGATCAACTAACGATGATTTATGGCCTTCAAAAGTTGTGTTACTTGAAATAGAAGAAAATAAAATTCCTTTAAAAAAAATTGAGTTTTGAAATTTTTTGGAGACCTATTCTAATGTAATAAAATATGAATAATAATATTTTAGGTATGGTCAACCTCAAAGTTTAGGGTTAAATTTATATAACCTTCTTGGGCAGTTAAAAAGTTCCTATATAACAAAGATCCATACGGTTGTCTAGGATAGTTGTGGGGATGATATGGTGGCTCTGGCTTGCAAAATATATTTAGGAAAACTTCCATGTGGTTTTACATTTCATATTTTTGAATATTGTAATTCCATTTCATTAGAGATAATAGAAAGCAAGTTTCTTGTTCTTGAAATTTGGTATTATTTCTCTATTATGTTGTATGTGTTTGTGTTAATAAGTGGTGTACTCTTGATAAATTTTATGATACATTCCTTTTTGGCATGAGATACTTTGTTAGACACAAAATACTCACATCTTGACTTACAAATATTTTTAATGCCTTGAAAGGGCGTGTTTGTCATCACGATCATCCATAGTATCATTTTCATTTCTTTCTCTCCTTAATGATTTGTTACTTTATATGTGATATATTTTCTAGCATATATGCTTATTTTAAGGATTCTCTCTTGCTCCAAATTATGATGATTGGAATTGTGTAATTATTACAAGGTAAGTATTATCCAAGGTGTATTATTATTTATATTTCCATTTCACTTAGGGGAAAAGACTCTAGGTACATTCTTCCTCTCTTTTGTCTAAGTATATACTTTCCTTAGTAGGTGGAATTTATTTATCACATGACTTTTTTTTTAGAATAAGTAATTATTTCTTTGGTTGGGATTATCTCTTATACAAGAGATGTGAATCTTGATCATCACCTCTTCTTTATCTACAAAACTACATTCATCATAAATATATTCCCTTACTTTTCACTTCAAAGTTTGTCATCCTTCATCAAGAATCCTTATTTCACCTAGCATTAGGGGGATAATTGGGTGCATTCTTTTTGCACTCACCCTCTTTTGACTTGAAGATGTTATCTTTGTTTAGGTACTTCTCTTGAAGAATTTATATGCTCTTAGATAAGATTGTGACATACATTATTTTTTTAAGGATATATCCTTGTTGATAGAAGTAGGCATCCTCAATTATAGTATAGTATAGTATTTATACATTTTTATTTCATATTATTGCAATCAATCCCTAATAGGTGTAAGTTATCATTATCCATCATTGGGATGTACATTTACATTCACTTTTCTAAATGGATAATGGAATTGATCCTTCTAAGGAGAGCTACATACATTTATCTCTACAAATAACATACCCTGATCCATTCACAAAGATCACAAGAATAAGAAAACCTTGTGGTGAAAAACTAATTGATATATGGGGTACACACACAAACAATATCATGGATAATAGATCCTAATCCATTCATAAGAAGCACACATACTCATGCATGAAAATCTACCAAAAGGTACAAGGTTTTTGGTGGAATTGACTAGCATGGGATACAAGCCCAATAGACCATTTAAATCTATCTTTTGTGTGGTTCATAGTAAGACACACAAATTAGAATGGAGAGGTAATCACATCCCTCTTTCTCTCTCTCTTGCATTCATGACCTATTAGATTACATTAATGGATTTTATATCATCATTGGTGGTATTTGTTTTCATATATGGTTCTTTATGCTTTTGCAATATCTTCTTAGACTTGATATTAGTGGGTGAGACATTTCTAATTGAGATCTCTTTCAATAGTTGATTTAGAGTTTGTTTTAGGACTAACCCCTTTTTTGTATACATTTCCTTGGATCTTAATTTTTGTTTTTTGTTTTTGTTTTTTTGCCCTTATGCATGGAAGTGGATTTTATATACTTATTTTGGGGGCTTATATCCTTAGACCTGGTGATATCGCATCTCTTTGCAATTTTCCACTATGATCATCTCTCTCTTGTTCTTTCTTTTCCTTTACCATTTTTATGACTTGCCTCATACTCGTGCTAACATGGGAGATAATTTATCATCTTAAAAAAAAAAACTTTCTTTTTAATACCATTTTAGTTCTCCTTAGTGTGGTTTGGTACATTACGAACTCATATTGCATTTAATAATTTAAATCAAGGACCTTTAACCTCTTTCAAAACTTTAAGTTGGCATTAATTTGTATGCATGGCTTCTCATTTACTCTTTCAATCATAAAAAACATGATTTAAATGCATTTCTGACTAATTTTCTCGCTATCTTGTCATACATCCTCTAACCCCCAAATATTTATTGGATATAGGTCTAGACACCTAAATCTGATTACACCATTAGGTAATCTTATTTAGTCATCTTCTAGGACATTATTGATTAAAAAATTATTATTTAATTAATTAATCACTATCCCCTAGTTAATTAATTTGTTTAATTAACTATATTCCAATTGATAAAATCAAGTGATAACCCAAAATAAATTTACCAATTAAATCCCCTTTGCTCTATTAAATTAAATAAATGCCAAAACCTATTTAATTTAATCCTATATCCCCCTTTTATTAAATAAATCATTTAATAAATCATCCTAAACACCTAAATGATCCCTAAAAGCTATTTTTACCCCTAATCCAACCCATTCATCCATAATAATCTCACTTAGCCACCTAACTAATCCATCCCATCAAATCTAAGCTCCTTACCTCCTAAACCCCTTATTAAGATAAGCCTAATCCCCCTCTTAATCATGTGCACAAATTTAAGCGAGGGTTAATACTTGCTAACCCAATCCAAATTCAATGGCCTCCCTTATCCTCTTCCATTCCTATCCAAGAGCATTAATGGCTCTTACATGTCATAAATGCCTCTTACATCTCTCTTACACACTCCTCCTCCCTCATAACTCCCTTTGACCACCCATTTTCCCCATCCCCTCACACTCATCTTCTTGGTGACAAGTGTCACTCCCTAATTCACTCCAAATAAGCATAATCCATGTGCTCTCCTCTCAATACATCCTAGTCCTTCCTCACCTTTTCTCCATCCTGACATAATGGTCCTCCATCTCATTACCCCTTGGCCTATAAATAAAGCCCTTCCCTCTCACAATCCATATCATTTACCAATGAAAACTTATAATGCCCCCCTAACCACTACATCATATCTATTTACATCACTTCCATGTTAAAATCCACCCACACATCCATTGTTGAATCCTCTAGTCATCTCCATGCTTGATAACAAACCCACTAATTGAAGCTTGAGCATGACTGAGCACACATCCCCTATCTATTTGGACACATATACATCATCACAGGTCACACCCAAGGAGCTTACCATTTTTGGTTTGCCTACCTTCGTGGTGTCTACATTGTCTTATCATATAAGTGTTTCTTTTATTTAGTTTTGTGAATGTTAAATTGTTATTAATGTTTGTAGCATACTAAGTTTTTAGCATTAAACTAGGGACTTCTTCCTAGAAGTTAACACCTCTTGGTTGAGGTCAATGTCAACCTCAACTTGGGATTGAGGTTGAGGTCAAATTCCAAATCAACCCAAGAGATAAATTTTAATTGGTTCCTAGACTCAGTGCAAGATATTAATCTTTCCTTTCCTTGTGCAATTAGACATTTCAACTTTAATGCCAAAAATATTATAAAAGGAGGCTTACTCACTTTATTTGATTATCCTTTATTCATACAATCAATTCACACTTAAGAAATCAAGAAATTGTATTCAAAAAAATTTCAAGAAATAAATCAAGGTGTTTGTTTCCATCTTTCATGCATTCAAGATCTTCAACATTGAAAATGCATTTTCTCTACTAGGTCTAGCTTATTTCTTCATTGGAGATAGTGTAGTTGGCCATCAAAAGGAGGAGAGCCACATTAATCTATTCAAGTTCTTCAAATCCATCATTGAGGTGAATTAAAAACATTCCACTAATGACATTTTATCTTGCATGATTTTCTTTTGTTTTTTATGTTGATTCAAGGTTGTTGCATTAAAATATTTGATCACATATTAAACATAATTGCATAAAAATTGGTATGGTATTCTCCATTGTTAGATTTACTTCTATTGCATGTTAGAATTCCTTCACTTATATATATTTCAATTAAAGATTTATTCCTCAACTAGGGCATGACCAAGGCAAGCCCCTCCCCAAAACAAAAATTTCCTATTTTTTGTGTGCAAAACAAAATCTATAGGTTCTCAAGACCATAATTGCAAATCTAGGGTTTTGATTTCTGTCATATATTTAGATTTGAAAATTAATTGTACATTTTGGGTTGAGGTTGACCTTCACATCATCCAAGTTGACAAAATGTTAGGATTAGAGAGACAAACAATAATTACATATAAATATAATCAATATCACAAAAGGATTAAAGCACACATAAGAAAACAAAAGACACAAAGATTTAATATGGTTCACCCAATCCCTAGGCTACATCCACCAAGTAGTGATTCCAATATTATTATCTAGTTATTTCAACCTGATTAAAATATACAATTCCTTGCAACTCAATACAGCTGCAAGAAGCTACTAAATCATCATACATAATAAAATTCCTATCCCTATGCCATTCTATACAAGACTTATCATGATTACAAAATTAGGGCTAGAATATTTTTTCCAATAGAAAAAATAACTCTAGACACCTTTTATAATAGTAAAGGTTTTTCCCCAAGACCTCACCTGGGGTGTTACCCCTTGACCCCTATCATGGGGGCATCATCCCTAAACCCCTATAAAAGAAATGAAGGGTGAAATTGCATTGAAGGAAGTGGCAAAATATTAACCTATAAGTCTAATTAGGCTCTACATAACACCACATCAATCTTCCAAGTTGATCTCAACCTCATAATTTTACCTTGACCTAAACTTATAGATTTTGGGGGGTTTTGCTAATTCCAACTTTCTAATTTTAAGTCTCACTTGGTTATAGTTTCTTCTAGAGTTAGGAAGTCCATTTTTCGTATATTAATTGACATCCTCTACTACCTTCAAGGTAAATTTGATTCCTTATTTTTCATTTCATATACCTTACTTTCATTACATTACAATTCCTTCTCTTAGGGAAAGGAGGAGTAAAACCCAAGGGACTTCCACATTGAGAAGATCACATATTAGTGCTTCCTTTTTTGATAATCAAATCTCTTTTGTGGTGGAATCTTGATACATATATTTTATATTTGTGTGTGTGTGTGTGTGTCCTCTTTTACACCATTACACTAATTAATAATCTATTTCACCATTGTTAAGAAAATCTCAATGTGTGAAATTTTGGATGATCTAAAATATTCATTCTATAATGGCTTAACTTCACACCCCTAGGGGTGGACACTTATGGATCACATTCCCCTTTCGCCTAGGATACAAATTTTTAATATCTACCCATTTATGCCATAAATGTAACTTGATCATTAGCCAAAAAACTATGTAAGAAAAACCTTGACAACTATAGAAATGTGCGCACCATAGAGATGTTCGTGTGGTGTGCTCATATTTGTGAATTTGTAGACATGAAGAGAGCCATTTGAGCATCACAAACCTATCACCCTATAGTTTTTAAAACCCAAAATGATGGCTTCCATCTAAGTTTGATAAAAGGCCTCATTAGCATCATTTTATTTCTCTATTTATTTAATCTTAAGCTCTCTAGTTGTATAAATCAGTAACAAATATCTCATTTTTTTAGCTCTGTTTACAATCTCTCTCATTTTATAGCCATATTTGTGTTGGAAATATAAGAGGAGTAACTGAGAGGGGAGGGGTGAATTAGTTACAACTAAAATAAATCCTAGATCCCTTAAATGTTAGTACAAAATTCAAACTAAAAATTGAAACTGTTGATGCTTGGTAACACACATAGAATGTTGTAACTCAGTAAGTACTTATTAAGCATATATTTAAATGTTTATCGTTGATTACCCTTACTTTAACTTAATTGCAAACATATAAAAAAAATAGCATGAGCAGATTTGACACCAAGATTTAACGTGGAAACCCAATTTGGGAAAAACCACCAATTGCAACTAGTTACTATATTCAGTCTTCTAAAGTGAGCCCTTGTTAGATTGTGGTGACTGATCAGGAAAGTATTGTACATACTTCATAAATTCTTTGGGGTTCGGGGCATCGGCCCGAAAAAAATTTTGGGCCCTATTTTATTGAGATTTTGGACCGACATGTAATTATTAATTATAACCCTAAAGTAGTTAAAATACTTGTATAAAAGGGCTAGGGGTTAGGGATTATTTTATAAGGTCTGATGTGAAATTGGTTCTTGCAATGGTATTGAGCTGTAAGGGATTATGGACTATGATCAGGTTGTAATCACTGGATCATAAAAATATTGGACTTGTTGTTTGGTAGATGTAGCCCAGGATTGGGTGAACCATGTTAAATCTTGGTGCCTTGTGTTCTTTTCTGTGTGATCTATTTTTTTCTATTATTGGCTATATTTGCATGTAATTGTTATTTTTGTCCATGGTTTAATCCTAACAAGTAGAATCAGAGCCTAGTTGTTTTTTAGTTATCCTCTACAGGAAAGTTTCACAGTTGAGTGGGAATCTCAAGGTTGAGTGGAAACAATGACAGATGAGGGTAAGTTGAGGGTTGATAGATTTAATGGGTAGAACTTCTAGTTATGGAAGACTAGCTATATCAAAAGGATTTATGGAAGCCATTGGAAGGAAAAGCCAAGAATCAGGGATCTATGTCAAATAATGAATGGGATCTTTTGGACAGAAAGGCACTTGGAAGCATTCAATTATGCCTGGCACCATCGATGGCATTTAATATTACAAAAGCAAAGATGACAGAAGAATTGATGAAAACCCTAGCGACACTGTATGAAAAGCCCTTCGCTTCAAATAAGGTATTTCTAAAGAAGCATTTATTTAATATGAAAATGGCAGAAGGTGGATCTATTATAGATCATTTAAATGAGTTTAATACTATTACTATTCAGTTATCTTCTGTGGGTATCAATTTTGAAGAAGAAATTAGGGCTCTCTTGATTTTGTGTTATTTGCCTAAAAGCTGGAATGGCTTGGTAATGGTTGTGAGTAATTTTGTTCCTAGATCTAGTACCCTAAAATATGATGATGTGATCAGTGTTATTTTGAGTGAGGAAACTTGCAGGAAAACCTCAGGTGGATCTACATCAGGAAGTGCTTTGAATGCACAGAGTAGGGGCAGAATGACTGAGAGAGGAAGTAATTCTAAAAATTGTGGAAAATCAAGAGGAAAGTTAAAGGGGAGGAGGTCTCAATCGAGAGGACCGAATGACTATTGGTACTGTGAGAAACCAGGGCACAAAAAGAAAGATTGTTGGAATCAAAAAAATAAATAAAGGAGATAAATCAGATGGAGACAAGGAGGCAAATGTGGTAAGTAACAAATCTAAAGAGAATGCTTTGCTTCTATCTTTAGAAAGTGTTGATGATTCATGATTTTTAGATTTTGGTGCTTCATTTCATGCTACACCTCATAGAGGTTATTTCATTGATTATGTCCAAGGGGATTTTGGGCTTGTTTATTTTGGAGATAATGAACCCTGTCAGATTATTGGAAAGGGAAAAATTAATATTACATTGTAGAATGGGAATAATTGGCTACTACATGAGGTAAGACATGTTCCAAGGCTAAGTAGGAATTTAATTTCAACAAGGCAACTCAGTAATGAGGGTTGTGTAGTTACTTTTAATGATAAAAATTGGAAGGCTTCAAAAGGTTCCCTTGTCATAGAAAAAGATGTGAAAGTAGGAACCTTATATCTTTGTATAGGTCATATTGTTCCTTCTACTTTAATTTTTTCAAAGAAAAATTAATGTTCAGGAATAACTGCTACAATTGAGCAGGGAGAACAAATAGTTGTTGTAGATTCTGATATAGCAATGTGGCACAATAGACTTGGGCACATGAGTGAGAAAGGTATGAAAGTACTTCATTCAAAGAAAGTTTTACCAGATCTAAAATGTGTTAATATGGATTTATGTGAAAGTTGTGTGTATGGAAAACAAAAGAGAGTGAGTTTTGCAAAGACTAGGAAGGAAAATAAAAGGGAGAAATTAGAGCTTGTACATACTGATGAATGGGGACTGGCTCAAGTATCTTCCCTTGGTTGCTCTCATTACTATGTTATATTTATTGATGACACAACTAGAAAAGTATGGGTTTATTTTCATAGATAGAAATTTTATATATTTCAAACTTTTAAGAAATGGAAATGTTTGGTTGAAAATGAGATTGGTAAACAAATAAAATGTCTCAGATCTGATAATAGTGGTGAGTATTTCAGTCATTAATTTGAAGATTATTTCTCCATTAATGGTATTCATAGATAGAAAAATGTTCCAAGGACTCCACAGAAAAATGGAGTGGCTGAACATATGAACATGACTATAATGGAATGTGCAAGGAGTATGAGGTTGCATGCTAGGTTGCCCTTACACAAGTGGGTAGAGGTTGTCCATACTATTGTATATTTGATTAATAGAGGTCCCTCTACTCCTTTGGGCTATGGTATTCTAGAGGAGACATGGACTGGTAAGAAGGTGAGTTATTCTTTTCTCAAAACTTTTGGTTGTGAAGCATTTGCTCACATAGATTCTAAAAATATAATCAAGCTAGAAGCTAAGTCAAAGAAATGTGTTATTTTTGGATATGGCATTAATGAGTTTGGTTATAGGCTTTGAGATTTTGAAAATCATAAAATTGTAAGAAGCAGGGATGTCATACTCAATGAGAAAGTGTTGTACAAAGATTTGTTGCAGCAACATGAGAAGAAAGAAGAAGCTTATGCAGTGTTGGATGATACTCCAAAAGCTGATGTTCCAACCATTCCTCATGATGTGCAACAACTGTAACAACAAATTCCACACACACCAGTGAATATTAGATGGTCAACAAGGAAAATTAGACCTCCACAAAGATTTTCTTCCTCTTTGTATTCTATTTTACTTATTGATGCTAGTGAACCTAAAAGTTATGATGAATCTATGCAGGTGGATACTAAGATTTAGTGGGAGTCTGCAATGAAAGATGAAATGGACTCTTTGCTGAAGAATAAGACATGGGATTTGTATAAGTTTCCTGCAGGTAAAAAGGCTTTACAAAATAAGTGAGTTTACAGGTTAAAAGAAGAGGCTGGAGATAAGAAAAGATTTAAAGCTAGGTTAGTTGTAAAAGGATTTGTACAAAAAAAGGGAATTGATTTTGATGAGATATTTTCTCTTGTTGTTAAATGACTTCTATCCATACTATTTTAAGTCTAGTGGCTACTAAAAATTTTCATTTAGAGTAGTTGGAAGTTAAAATAGTCTTCCTTCATGGTGATTTGGATGAAGAGATATATATGGCTCAGCCATAGGGATTTGTGGTCAAAGGTAAGAAGAACTTAGTGTGCAAATTGAAGAAAAGTTTATATAGCTTGAAGCAAGCACCTCAACAATGGTATCTGAAATTTGATAGTTTTATGCATGAGCATGGTTACAGTAGGTGTCATTTAGATCATTGTGTCTACTTTAAGAGGTTAGATGATGATAGCTACATTATTTTATGTTTATATGTTGATGATATGCTTGTAGTTGGGTCTAACATGGATCACATTAAGGGGCTAAAAAGCCAATTAGCACATACATTTTCTATGAAGGATTTAGGGGCAGAAAAACAAATCCTTCGTATGAATATTTGAAGAGATAGGAAAAATAGAACATTGATGCTATCTCAAGCTGATTTTTTTGAGAAGGTGTTGCAATGTTTCTCTATGGAAAATGCTAAATTTGTCAGCACACCTTTACCTAGTCATTTGAAGTTGACTAAGGAGATGTGTCCCAAGACACAAGAAGAGAAGGATAAAATTTCCAAGGTACCCTATGCTTTAGTTGTAGGAAACTTGATGTATGCTATGGTATGTACAAGGCTAGATATTGCACATGCAGTGGGAGTTGTTAGCAAGTATATGAGTCATCAAGGAATTGAGCATTGGAATGTAGTCAAAGGGATTCTTAGATATTTGAGAGGAACATCCAATAAGTGTTTACACTTTGGGGGCTCTACTACTAATTTATAGGGCTATGTTGACTTAGATTTGGCAGGGGATATTGATACCAGGTGGAGTACTACAAGTTATGGCTTTACTGTTAGTGGAGTAGTCGTGAGCTAGGTTTCTAGGTTACAAAAGGTTAATGCTTTATCCACTATAGAGGTAGAGTATGTAGCTACTACAAAGGTAGACAAGGAGATGATATGGCTTCAGTTCTTCTTGCAAGAATTGGGACATCCTCAAAAGGATAATTATTTGTTCATAGATAGTCAGAGTGTCATTCATCTTGCCAAGAATTTAGCTCTACATTTAAAGACCAAACACATAAAATTATGGTACCATTTCATTCAGTCAATTTTGGAGAATGGATAGTTAAAGCTGGAGAAGATACACACCAATGACAATCCAACAGATATGTTGACAAAGGTAGTAACAAGGAAGAAGCCAAACTCCTCTTTAGCTTTGGTTGGTCTTCTAGATTGAATATGAATAAAAGAATAGTAGAGTCCAAGGTGGTTTGATCTAGTCAGAGCCCCATGTGGTAGCGGTATTGCCACAGGATTAGTCTCCAAGTGGGAGATTGTTGTATAGTGTGGAGCCTAATCAATCTCCAAGTGGGAGATTGTTAGATTGTGGTGACTGACTAGGAAAGTACTGTACATACTTCATAAAAAAAAATTGGGCCCTATTTTATAGATATTTTGGGCTGACATGTAATTATTAATTATAACCCTAAATTAGTTAAAATACTTGTATAAAAGGGCTTAGGGTTAGGGATTTTTTTATAAGGTGTGATGCGAAATTGGTTCTTGTGACGGTATTGAGCTGTAAGGGATTACAAATTGTGATTAGGTTGTAATCACTGGATCATAAAAATATTGGACTTGCTATTTGGTGGATGTAGCCCAAGGATTGGGTGAACCATGTTAAATCTTGTGCCTTGTGTTCTTTTTTGTGTGATCTGTTATTTTTTTTTATTGGTTATATTTACATGTAATTATTATTTATGTCTGTGGTTTAATCCTAACAGCCCTATTAGGAGCCAATCTTGTTAAAGGTTACAAAACACACTATTAGCTATGATCCTATAAAAGGATTTAATCACCTTATTAGGAGTGGAATTTTTAGAGGTCTTGAGACAATTCAATAGAACTGACACCTTGTTAGAGAATTTACAAATAGTTGTTAAGCCAACTTTGTTAGAAGATTTAGATCACTGCTACAATGGTTAGAGAGTAACAATGAGATTATATGATTTGAATGCACCTAAATTTTTTATTACAGATCTTTGTTTTGGCTTGTACTTGATCCTTCTTGATCGAATATAACTTTTCTGTTCCACAAGGATATTCTACTTATCCTTCACATTCACTTCCTCTCTTCATCATAAAATCTTCAATTCATTCATCACATCTTCACAGTCACACTTTTGAATCCACAACTTGACCTTATACTTATATCTTTCATATTGTGAATTTGGCTCATATACAACTTAGAATAATTAATATTCATCACCTCAGTTGGCTAGAACCAATAGATTAATCAATTAAGCTTAATATGCCAAAATAAAAAAATCTTTTGTTAGCCAACCCAGCTTGGTAGACACTGTAGACACCTAAAAAGCTTTAGAAAATAAAGTATTTTTATTTTCTGAAAAAGTCCTGATGACATCATCATTTATTAATTAATTATTTAATTAATTAATTAATTAATTTTTATGCCATTAAATCCCTTTATCTTAATTAAAAATATTTAATTAAGGAATCCCTCCCAAAAATGTTTAAATTTTATTTAAACATTATTTTCTTATTTATTAATTATTTAATTAATAAATTGACCAAAAATCCTAAAATAAATAAAAAATTTATTTTTTGCCCAAAACTTGGCCAATTTCCTTATGACCAATAACCTCTTCCAAAATCTTCTAATCCTTCTTTAATTTCGATTAAAGGCTAATCTCATCATTTCCTACCCCTAACCCCAACTCAAAATATTTAATTAAGATTAAATATTAATCCTCATGTTTATTAAAAAAGTTTTAATAAATATCTCCTCAACCCAAACCCTTGAAATAAATAAAACTTTATTTATTTCCTAAAAATCTAATTTATCCTCACCCTAAGAAGTTCTAGACTCTTCTAGAAAGTCTTCATCCTCATCCTAGGAAATTCTAGACTATTCTAGAAAGTCTTTATCCTCATCCAAAATCTAGACTCTTCTAGAAGATGTCTTTAAACCTAATCCTAATCCCCTCCTAACCTTGTCACATTCTCTAAACATGGGTTAAAACTTACTAACCCAAGCCAAAGTTAACAAATATCTCTTCCTTCACCCACCCTCATTAAATGCCATCCACTTGCCTATCCTTAAGCTAATCCTAAACCATCCTAATCCATCCTCTAATCATTTGCACAAGCCTAAGCAAGCTTAGAACCTTCCTAATCAAGCCCAAGTCGAAATTGCTCTCATCACCCTCAAAATATCTCAACCATAAAACTTTATGAAGTCCACTAGGTCATAAATGACTCTTACAAGCCCTTTTATTGCTCTTACAAGTCATTATGAGGGTCTTTATGAAGATTTTATCCCTTGAGCCTCCTTTTTTGACTCATCCTTCTTCTTTCGTCCATCCTCTCACCATGTGACATGTGTCACTCTTTGATTGGCTGTAAGGAAGCACAATCCATGTGCTCTCTTCTCATACAATCTGAGCCCTCCATGAGCTTTTTCCCATCCTTGCATCTTAGCCCTCAAGCCTCTTGCCTATAAATTGGATCCTTCCCCTTTGCAAAATAACACAATCCATGAAGTAAAGTTATAATGCTATTTTGAGAGCCAAATCCATACTAAAGCCATCTATCCACACCAAAAATCCACAATCATCCATTGAAGCCTTTGGAAGCATATTGAGCATACATCCTATCCATTTAGATAAAGCTACTCAACAAGAGAGCTTCTTATTGAGAGAGTCCATTAATGGCTCATATTCTCAATTGAGAGCTCATCTTAGTCTATCTTGAAATTTATGAATTTTTTTTAGTTTGTAGAAGCTTTATTTAAATTTGGTTTCTATTAGCATACTAACATTGCTCATATACAGACACTAACTTAGAAAACATTTATTGTGTTAACCAATAGAAGCTCAGTTAACACTATATACTCACAAAGATCCTTTGGCAACCGAGTGAGCTCAATTGACACTGGTTCCATCCAACTTTTTTTCATTAACTGAGTGAGCTCGGTTAACACTCATCTTCTATATACTTTCCTTTGATGCTCAAGTGAACTCGATAGACACTGCCTTCTGAAGTAGGAAACCACATGAATGCTCGGTAGACACAAAAACTATCTTCACTACCCAAGTGAGTTCAACATATAGTGATTGATAATGATATGACATTTGTGTAACATCAAAGACAATACACAATTAATCAATTGTATCCAACAATCTCCCTCTTTTTCATTGATGGAAACACAACATGTCATAACAAAATGAAATTTTGGAACAAGAATAAAGTAAGGAACATATCCTTAGTTTTATTCATGAGAACTCCCTTTGTTAGTAGAGCTCTTTCTTTCTTCAATTTCTCCCTCTGTCTGAAACAACTTCTACCAAGTTCATTCTCAAAACTTTCTCCTTCTTATAACAAATTTCTCCTTCTTTGGAATGACAAAAATTTCTACGAGATATGATAGTAAACTTCTCCCTCTTTGACAACACATGCCAAAGAAAATAATTTAGTTAATATCAATGTACCTTAAAGTACTGATTCATTTGCAATATACCCTTGTCAATTCTGCACAAATTGATTAATATTCAACTCAGCTCTTGTTGATGCATCACTGAGCTTTATTTAGTGAGCTTCAGATAGGGGAATGAACCCTAGCTTACCTCTTAGACATAGAAATGCATCCTTGGGTAATGGCTTGGTGAATATGTCTACAATCTGTTCTTTTGTATTTACATATTCCAATCTTGCTTCTTTATCTTGCACCAACTCTCTTAAGAAGTGATATTTTATAGCAATGTGTTTTTTTTGGTATGCATTATTAGATTCTTTGATATATTAATTGCACTAGTGTTATCATAGTATATGACTATTGGATCCTTGATCTCTATCTTCATTCCTTCCAATAATTGTTTGAACCAAACAATGTTAGAACAATTAAATGTTGCTCTCACATATTTTGCCTTTTTTGTGGATTGAGAGATGCAATTTTGTTTCTTGTTTGTCCAAGACACTAATCTTTTACCAAGAAAGAATGCTCCACCACTAGTTCTTTTTTTGTCATCAAGACTTCCTGCCCAATCAGCATCTGTAAACACTTTCAAGTCCAAATTGCCTCCAAGTTTGTACCATAAGCCATAGTCTTTAGTGCCTTTCAAATATCTCATGATTCTCTTGATTGCCATCATGTGATTTTCTTTAGGATTTGCTGAAAATTTTGCCACCATTCCAACTACTAGAGCAATATTAGGCCTTTTATGTACTACGTATTACAATTTTCCAATCATTGATCTATATGTGGTCTGATCTACTTCTTTGGAGTCATCATTCTTGGAAAGCTTGTGTCCAATAGACATAGGGTTTCCAACTAGTCTTGAATCTTCCATTCCAAACTTCTTTAGTATTTCGTTGATATACATAGATTGAGTGATGTAGATACCATTTTTATTCTACTATATCTGCAACCCAACAAAGAGTTTTATCTTACCAAACATGGACATCTCAAATTATTTACTCATTTCTTCTAAAAATGCTTTGCAAAATCCATCATTTCCTATGAATAAGGTATCATCAACAAATATTTCTACCAACACAATCTTCTTGTCTAGTTCTTCCTTGATATACAGACTACTATTATCATTTGTTCTTTGAAAGCCAATCTATACCAAGTAATTATGAGGTCTTTCATACCAAGCTCTAGGATCTTTCTTGAGACCATATAACACTTTGTGTAACTTGGAGACATGTCTCATTTGATAGGATCTACAAAACCTTCTAGTTGTTCAATGCAGACTTTCTGATCAAGAATTCTATTCAAGAATGTAGATTTAACATCCATTTCATATACTTTAAATCCTTTGTGTGCTGCATATGCTAGTAAAGTTCTAACACCTTCTAATCTTGCAACAAGAAAAAAAGTCTCTCCGTAATCAATACCTTCTTCTTGAGAATAGCATTTACATACTAGTCTTGCCTTATTTCTTAAAAAATTTCCATCTTCATTTAACTTATTTATGAACACCCACTTTGTGCCAAGTACATTTTATCCTTAGGTCTAAGAACAAGAGTCCAAGTTTTATCCTTTTCTATATGTTCTATCTCCTCATTAATTTCTTCAATTGAACTTTCATTTTCCAAAGCATCTTTAATATTTCTAGGTTCAAATTTAGCAAGTAAACATGTGCCTTTTCATTTGCTTCTTGTCATTGTTCCATCAGATTTTTCTACAATGATCTGATCAGGTGCATGATGCCTTCTAATAGATCTTGCTAACACATGTTCTTTGGGTTTTGAATGAGTTCCATTGTCTTCATCATGAACTTCAGTATCGAGCTTGGGTTCCACTGTCTTTGACTTGAACCATCAGACTCAATTTGAACTAGCTTGGTAGCCTCTGACTATGACTTGGGTCCTTTAGACTATGACTTGAGTTGCACTATCTGCAACTCGATAACTGTTGGAGATTTTGGGGACTCAGGAGATGAAGCCTCCTTTCTTTCAGATAGATTTGGTAGGGTACCAGGTTCATAGTAAACAAATTTTTTGTACTCCTCTAGCTCCTTGTTGCTATCTTCTTCACTCTTTTTTGAAAACTCATCAATTCTAACATGTGAACTTTCTATGATTTTATGAGTAGACAAATTCAAAAAAAATTATGCTTTACTTCTATAGGAGTATCCTAGAAATATTCATTCGTCATATTTTACATCAAATTTTCCTTTTCTAGACTCTTTCAAGATATAACATTTGCTGCCACATACTTTCAAGTAACTTACATTAGGTTTGTAGCCATACCATAGTCGATAAGGAGTTTTGTTTGAATTTTTCTTCAATTGTACTTTGTTCAAGGTATCAATTGTAGTGTTGATAGCTTCCTTCCAGTATTTGAGAGCAACATTCTTTTCAATCATCAATGTTCTTACACAATCCATGATAGATCTATTTCTTCTTTCACCTATACCATTTTACAGTGGTGTACTAGGGGCTAATACTTGTCTTTTAATTCATCTTTCAATGAAAAATTATTGAATTCATTGGAGATAAATTCACCATCTCTATCTGATCTTAAAAATTTCAACTTTTTTCTAGTTTCTTTTTCTACTCTTTCCAAATACCACTTGAATTTTTGAAAGGCTTTTTATTTTTCTTTTAGATACATTACAGTCATCATTCTAGAACAGTTATCAACAAAAAGAATGAAAAACTTTTCTCCACTATAACTCTCTATTCCAATAGGTCCGCATAAGTCTGTATGAACAATTTCTAATACTTCTTCTGACTAATAGTTTTTTTTTTGAAGCTAGTCTTTCCCATCTTACCAATTTGGCAATTCTTGCATAAACCCATATAAGGCTTCCTCAAACTAGGAATACCTCTTACTCTTCTATGTTTGCTTATTTGAACTAGATTATCAAAGTTTACCTGACATGGCCTATTGTGCCATAACCATCTTTCTTCTACTTGAGAAATAAAACATGAACATTCACTGAGATCAAGATAAAATAGACTACCTTTTGTTTGCTTGCCAGATCCAACCAGATTTCCTTTTCCACCCAGTAGTTTGGCCTGTCCATTCATCAATTCTATCTTGAACCCAATGTTAGTCAACCTTGCCACACTTAGTAGATTATGATTGAGTCCTTCAACCCAATAAGCATTGTTAGATACAAGTTCTTTAGTTAATGAAATACATCCTTTTCCTTTTATGTTAAAAGGTTCATTGTTTCCATATCTCACACTACCTCTATCACAATAGTCCATGTGCTTAATTTTTTTTTTAACTCTAGTCATATGATTTGAATAGCCACTATCAATAATCCATATATCATTTTTTCTCACATGAGAGATAAGTGCCATCTTATCTTCTTCTTCATCATATTCATCTTTTACAACAATATATACCATTTCATCTTCACTTCTATCAGAATCTTTAGCTATAAAACAAGATTTCTTGCCTTTGTGCTTATTTATTTTATTTTCATCTTTGATCTCTTTACTTGGACACCTTTCAGCAATGTGAACAACTTCTTCACAAGAGAATCAGATCAGAGGAACTTTACCTTTGTCTTTCCCCTACCTTTGGAATACTTCCTTGCAAGTAGGGCCTCAAAAACTTCAAGATCGTTGTCTAAAATTTCTACTGATTCTTCTTATTCACTTCATAATTGACTAGACTTTTATTTCTTACCCTTTTCTTTGAGCGAGAGTTTAGCTTTAAAGCAAACTCAATAACCTTTGAACTAGGACCACAGTTATCAAAGTTATCTAACTCAAAAGCTATCAACCTTCCAACTAGAGCATCCAAAGATATTTTACTAATTGGATCACATCTCATTTCTTGAATAGTAGATACTCTAATTGCATAAGTAGGAAGAAGAGTTCTAAGTACCTTGCTTATAACTATTTTCAATTCAATGTCTCCTCCAGATGCTTTGATTGCACTTACACTTGCTTTGATTCTTTCCACATATTTTGCAATGTTCTCATCTTCTCTCATTTTCATCTGATCAAAATGACTTCTAAAACTTTCAGCCTTAGCTCTTCTTACATTTTCATCTCCTCTATATATGTCTTTTATTTTCATCCACATCTCATAAGCTTTCTTGTAATCTTTGACTTCATCAAATTTAGCATAACTAAGAGTAGATGCAATATCAATCATCATGATGTTATGATTTTTCTTTTCAGCAATGTCTTCAACTAATAATGTTCTAGTGGGAGTCTTGTATGTAGTATCAAGATATTTGCATCCTCAATCACTCATAGTATCCAAATGTAACCTCATTAGTCCTTTCCATGCTACAAAATTGTCTCTGTTTAGCTTGGGAATCTGTCTTATATAAGACATCTTGATCTTTAGCTCAGGTCCTTGAAACTTTCTCTGCAAGCACCAAAAGCTCTGCTATCAATTTTTCAAAATATAAGAGGAGTAATTGAGAGGAGAGGAGTGAATCAATTACAACTAAAATAAATTCAAAATCCCTTAGATGTCAATACAAAATTCAAACCAAAAACTGAATATTGGTTATGCTCGGTAAACAACATAGAATGTTGTAACTCGATAAGTATTGATAAAAAAAATATTTAAATGTTTATCTATGATTAACCTTACTTTAACTTAGTTGCAAACATATAAAATAAAATATCATGAGCACATTTGATAGCAAGATTTAACATGGAAGCTCAATTTGGGAAAAACCACCAATTGCAACTAGTTACTATTTTCACTCTTTTGAAGTGAGCCCTATTAGGAGCCAACCCTATTAAAGGTTACAAAACACACTATTAGGTGTGACCCTATTAAATAATTTAACCACCCTGTTAGGAGTGGCCTTGTTAGAGGTCTTGAGACAATTCAATAGAACTGTCACCTTGTTAGAGGATTTACAAATAGTTGTTAAGCCAACTCTGTTAGGAGATTTAGATCACTACTACAATGGTTAGAGAGTAACAATGAGACGACCTAATTTGAATGCAACTGAATTGTTTATTACAGATCTCTATTCTGGCTTGTACTTTATCCTTCTTGATAGAATATGGATTTTCTACTCCAAAAGGGTATTCTACTTATCCTTCAAATTTGCTTCCTCTCTTCATCATAAAATCTTCAATTCATTCATCACATCTTCACACTCATACTTTTGAATCCACAACTTGACCTTATACTTATATCTTTCATATTGTCAAGTTGGCTCATATACAACTTAGAATAATTAATATTCATCACCTCAGTCAGCCAGAACCAATAGATAAATCAATTAAGCTTAAAATGTCAAAATAAGAAAATCCTTCATTAGCCGACCCAACTTGGTAGACACTAACTTAGAAATGATTTCCTATGTTAACCAACAAAAGCTCAATTAACACTACATACTCGCAAAGATCCTTTGGCAACCAAGTGAGCTCGGTTGACACTAGTTCCATCCAACTTTTCTTCTTTAACCAATTGAGCTTGGTTAACACTCATCTTCTATAGACTTTCCTTTGATGCCAGAGTGAACTCGATAGACACTGCCTTCTGAACTAGGCAACCACGGGAATGCTCGGTAGACATAGAAAACTATCTTCACTACCCAAGTGAGTTTGGCATATACTAATTGATAATGATATAACATTTTTGTAACATCAAGGACAATACACAATTAATCAATTGTATCCAACACTTTTCAATCCATACACCCATTTATTATAGGTTCTTGAATCTATTGTTGCATTCTCAAGCTATGTAATTGGTTTCACATCACATATCCACATCCTCCACAACATCTAGGGAATCTCTCTATTCTCTCTTTTCACACTTTCAAGTGTCTTTGAGCAGTTCATCATTCTACCTCTAAATTCTATTTATGTTATAACATTTTTCTTGTTGTATCTTTTAGTTTAATCTACTTATCTATCATTAATTATCATATCCATGTCTCTTTGGTCATCTATGAAAGTGGAAACACAAAATGGGAGTTTGACCAAGGAAAGACTTTCGAATGACCCCAACAACTTTTATTTCTTGCTTGTGTGTAGGTTTGAGTTCTTGTTGCTTCTTGATTGTTCATGACAATTACATTATCTTCCATTGAATCATGTCTATTATTCTCATTAGTTTCATCTTTTCATATTATTACCATAATAAATTTATAATCTCTCATTATATAATTTATATATAATCTTAGTATCTTTATTGTATTATGTTATCTTAGTTATTGTTTACATTTTAGTAATTTTAGCATTCTAGGATTAGTCCATTTATGTTTTGGTCTAAAATTGAAGTTATGGAATTTCATCCCTATAGAACAACAACACATCACATATATATCCCCTTGACACATTGTAGTCCTCTAGGCTCACTCATTTGACTATGAGAGAGAGGTAAGCAATTTTAGAGTTTCACCTTCGTAACTTCTTTTTGCCTTTTGTTACCAAAATATTTTTATCTTTTTGGTAATGTCATCTATTTTTATTCATAATTACTAAACACTAAAATCTCACTCACATCTAGTTAGGAATTGTATTCACTAATTAATTAATATTCATATAGTTTCTCTAAGCGAATTAATTGAATTGCACATCTAATTAATTGACAACACACACACATGGAATCTCATTTATTCTATTAAAAATATTAAAAAATATACTCTCACACAAAAGCATATCTTCTTGACACTCCTATTTAGTTAACTGAGGTGGTTAGAAGGGAATTGTGTATCCCTTTTGAGACTTTAACTAGTCTTTATGGGGTACATTATTTTCTCCTCCACATTTTGGAAAATTAAACATGAACAAATTCTTCATTAAAATCTAGTTGTGATGAGGCTCTATAAACTTCTCAACTCAAATTACAACATGACTAGTTTTATAAATAATCTCCATACAAAGGGTTCCAACTGATTGATATAGTCTGTCTAGTCCAAGAACTATTTTATTTGATAACATAGATGTAAGTGATCTTAATGATCTACAATTATTTACAAGATCCATCTTGTACCTCAATACAAGCATAAAGTCGAGATTGTGTCACATGACACCTGATAGCTCTCCAATACAATCTCCTCTTGTGGTGGATCATGACTTGTCTGTCACTATGGATTTCACAAAGGTATAGTTTGATGACAACTTAAAGTACTTCAAGGAGTTCCTAAGGAAAAGGATGCCCATCCTGAAGTAAAGGAAGCAATCTGCAACCTAAGGGGAATTGTTGGTTACCAATAAGAAAGTCTTGGAAGTTATCCTCACTATAGGGTAGATAGTGAAAGAGGAAATCCATCTTTATCTCTTAGCTCAACAAACCTAGTCTTCTAAACTCCATGTAGAATAATTTTATATTTTAATGCCTAGAGTTTCCATCTAAATAGAGGATCCATTGACATCTCTCATCACCTCTAGCTCAACCATACAAAGCATATCCATTAACAAGAACTTTTTTGGTCAAGGTCAAAAGAATCTTGGTATTGGAGGTAGTGGAGGAACTTCTATGGGTGGGTGAATGTGTCTCCTAGTGGACGTACTCATCACCATCCCTCTCCTCCACCTACTAGGAATCACGTTCTCAATACTATACTATAGAATGTTGGACAATTGCAACAAAAATTAGTCAACTTGTCGACCATGACCAATTAGGGCTCCCTAGCCCCATTCTATCATTGTAGTCCTTTGGCTTTACAGGTCTTGAGAACCCCACTACCATAAGGGGTTGAGTACTTGAATTTTGAAAGGTGTGGTGGAGAAGGTGACTCACTGATCCACATTGATTCTTTTCTTAAATAATGCAATGACTATCACATTATGGACCCTGTATTATTTAAGATATTTTCTAATCCCTTAAGGGAATAGATATGGAATGGTAAAAATCTCTCATGTATTATTCCATAGGAACTTTCAATCATATCATTGATGTGTTCCTTACTTTCTTCTAGGCTAACATTAGAAGAAAGGTCAACATAGTTGGTCATGTGCATTGTAAGAAAGTGCCAAATTAGAAGGCAATGAATTTCATTTCAACATTCTAATATATTTCTATGAGAATTTCTTAAGCCTTTCTAGATATTTATCTCCAAATATGTTCATTGAAAACTTACAATGGGCTCTAAGGGAGAAATCATATCTAAAAAGTATTCAAACTTCACATGTCTATGTAGTACCTTAAGTGACTATTAGTACACAATGACCTAGTTTGGAGGTCCCTCTTCAAACACCTTTGGAGGAGCCTTTTCCTTTGAAGAAATTAGAAGAATATAGTAGTGGACAGTTTTATGGCCCTACCTCCTCCAACCAAAAAGAGGAATTACTTCACCATAAAACCATATAGGAAGAAAATTGTCACTAGAATCAAAAACTCCTATAATAACATATTGCATTAATTTCTTGTTAAATTTTGTAAGAAGTGAGAACCGATCCAAGATTTGATGTCGATCATAGATCATATGCACCTCCACTCAATAGATGATCGAAGATCAAAATAGAAGAATGAAGAGATATCTGAAATAAGAGAAAAATAGAGACAAAGAAAGAGAAGTTTGAGAAGACTCTCAATACTCTCACCAAGCTATCATTGAACTGATGAAGGTGAGAGGAGAGGGCTGTTTATATAGAAAAAATGGGGCATATACATCCAAGAGGTGCATTAACTCCCATATCCCATAAAAGGCAGGAGGTTGTACCTACTTGGTAAAAATGTCAAAAACATGTGAGAAATCTAACTACCCCATGACCTACCTAGGTAAGGTCAAAAAAGTGGTTATGAGAGGTGGCACAAAAAGCCAAAAGAGGATGTGTAACTCAACTACCCATGTGTGGGAAAGAGTTACACATGTGGCTTATGTATTTCACCATGTGTCCTCATAGTAACCACATAAAATAAACCTAAGCAAGCTTAAATAATATGTGTAGGAAAATAAATACCCCCTAACATAAGGAAAAAAAAACCTACACTAACACCCCCCCTTAATTGTAGCTTAGGTGGGTGAAAAGATATGGGTCCTAGCAAGTGAAGCCTAGTGATGTACCCATGTACAAAAAAATCTCTCACAAACGGAGAAAAGGAGAAAACCTAGTGGGAAAAACTCCTCCCCAAAAGAGAGAAAAGAAAACACCCCCAAAGTAGAGAGAGTGAGATGGACTAAGAAGTGCCTTCAGAAGTAGACACTAGTCGCACCCCTAGCAAAGCTTGCAGATGAAGGAACTTGCTCTCAGTGAAGGGTTTGGTGAAGATGTCTGCGATTTGCTCCGATGTTGGGATGTACTTGAGATCAATGATGTTTGCATGAATTAGCTCCCGAATGTAGTGCACATGTATCTCAATGTGTTTGGTCCTCTGGTGATGGACTGGATTCTTTGATATCTGTATTGCACTCTGATTATCACAAAAGATAACTATGGGCTTTCTAAATGAAATGCCAAATTCAGTGAGAATATTATGAAGCCAGATGACCTTAGTGGTGGCATTAACTACCCCTCCTCAGCCTCAGTAGATGAAAGAGAAATTGTAGATTGCTTCTTGCTTGACCAGCAAACTAGACTGGAACCCAATCTGAATCTGTGTATCCCACCAAGTTAAAATCCACACCTATTGCATAGTGAATGCCATAACTGTGAGTTCCCTGAACATAGTGGAGAATCTGCTTAGCTACTTTCCAATGCAACTCATGTGGCTCCTACACAATCGAGAGATTATGCCCACAACATATGAAATGTTAGGCCTTGTGTGAGTCAAATAAATGAGACTCCAAACAAGTTGTCGATATAAAGTGCCATCAACCAAGGGTGAAGAACACTTAGCCTCAAGTTTTACCCCTGATAGAAATGGAGTCAGTGCAAGCTTACAATCAGCCATGTAAAACCTAGAGAGCATATCAAGTGCATACTTGGGTTGTGCCATGAAGATACCTGACGAAGACTGAGTGATCTCAATCCCCAAAAAATAGTGCAAAAGACCCAAGTCTAACATCAAAAATTGATCATGAAGAGTAGCTTTCACTGCTTTGATGGTGGATGAGTGACTCCTTGTGATCAACAAGTCATCGACATAGAGAACTAGAAATGTCAGAGTATCATTCTATTGCAAAAAGTAGACGTTCGGATCAGAATGGCATCTAGTGAACCCAACTGATAGAAGGAAGATGTCCATCTTGGCATACCAAGCTCGAGGAGCCTGTTTAAGGCCATAAAAAGACTTTTGAAGATGACAAACCAATGAAGGATCCTAGATGAACCCATGTGGTTGCTCCATGTAGATTTCCTCCTGAATGTCACCATGAAGAAAATCACTCTTCACATCCATTTGATGAACTTCCCAATGATGGGCTGCAGCTATAGCAAGTACAAGTCAAATGGAATTCATCTTGGCTACTGGTGCAAAAGTATTAGAGTAGTCAATCCCAGGCACCTGGGAGAATCCTTTGGTGACCAAGCGAGCCTTATGCTTGTCAACTGACCCATCTGTTCCAAATTTTGTTTTATAGATCCACTTGCATCGAACAAGTTTTCTTGCCTTAGGAAGAGGGACTAAATCCCAAGTATGATTCCTTTCTAAGGAATTGATCTCTTCCTTCATTGTTGTATCCCACTTAGGGACACAAGAAGCTTCCTAGAAAGTCTATGGATCAGAAGCTGAAGCAAAAAAGAGATGTGGAGCCATCTGAAGTCGTGACCTTGTTCTTCTTGCATCTAAAGGATCACCAACCCAATCACCTATTGACTGTAAAGTCTAGTGAGCCCAAAGAGGCCTTGTGGCAGAAGAATTTGGAGGAGAATCATCAACCTCTAAATGATGACTTAGAGAAGAAGATAGATCCTCATCATCACTTTCATCATTTGAAGCGGAGGAAGAAGACTTCTCATGTAGATCAAGAAGATTAAGATTCTTTGAAGAACTGTCATTATGCTGCAATGTCTCCAATGTAATAGTGGATGGAGAAGTGATAGGAGAAGAACTGGAAGATTCCTCCTCAAAATGAACACTCCTCTCAATGAACAGTTCATGAGTTGTAGGGTGGAGAAGCCTATAGCCCTTGACACCATCTGGGTACCCAAAAAATATGCAAGGCTTACTCTATGGATCCATAGCCTTGTGTTTCTGTGCTGGAATGTGGGCCCATACAGGAGAACCAAACACTTGAAAGTGCTTAACTATGGGTTTTCGACTAGTCCAAGCTTGGAAAGGAGTTACCCCCTTTACAGCTTTATGAGGAACATGATTTTGAATGTAACATGCACAATTTATGGCCTCTGCCTAGTATTGAGGTGTCATAGACCTGGAGTGAATCATACAATTGGCCATCTCTTTCAAGGACCTATGTTTGCGTTCTGCAACACCATTTTGTTGTGGACTATAGGGAACTATGTGCTAAAGATCAATGCCCTTAGAGGCACAAAAATGTTCAAACCTATGGTTGACATATTCCCCCCCATTATCTGTATGCAAAATTTTGGTGGCCTTCCCAGATTATTTCTCAGCAAAAGCTTTGAAGTCCTGAAAAGACTCAAAGACCTTAGACTTATGTTTGAGAAAATATACCCAAGTATATCTAGAAAGATCATCAATGAATGTCAAAACATATCTAGCCCTACTAAAAGATGGATGTGGAAATGGGCTTGCCAAGTCACTGTGTACCAACTCTAGAAGCTGTGTAGCCCTCCATGCTTTGCCTTTGTCATACTTCTCTTTTGGATGCTTACCAAGAATGCATCCTTGGAAAACTCCATTAGAAAAGTGAATTGAAGGCAACCCTGCAACCATGTCCTGTTGACTGAGTTTCTGCAAATAGCGATAATTCAAGTGACCAAACCATTGATGCCACAAATGACTCACCTCATCTGAATGAGTGAGTAAAATTTTTGAAGGAGAGTGAGAAACAAAGTGAGAAAATTGATACAATCTGGATTGATGATCTACTTTTCCCACAGCAACTGTAGACCCATCATGCAATTCACTGATTGCCACATTATCTGGTGTGAACTCTACCCACTTGCCAGAGCCAGTGTGAGTGATCTGATAAATAGATAAGAGATTAGTTGACAAAGATGGAACATAAAGAATAGCCTTAAATGTTCCTTTGCCCACATCAATAGACCCTCTCCCATGCACTTCAATAGGAGTGTCATCACCCTTTAGTATGGCAGGCATAGTACATGGCTCTAAGGAAGCAAAACTTTCCTGTAAAGAAGCCATGTGGTGCAAGGCACTCGAGTCAATTATCCAGGTATTACGTTGTGAAGCAATTGCAACTAGGGCCTTTCCCTTTCCTTTCCCCCTATTCTTTTCTATGTCCTTTGAAGACCATTCTAATGAACTCTACTTGATAGAGTCCGGCACCTTGATGTTGTTTTTCTCAAGCAGATGTGACGGGTGATCAATTTGCTTCTTCAAACACTTGTGCTCATCATGTCCTGGTCTTTTACAATAAGAACACTTGACCTTCTCCTTATTAGGTTGATCACCTTTTGATGAAGAAGTCTGATTATCTGCATTTGGAGCAACATGCTTCTGATCTTTCTTCTTCTCTCCTTGATTCTTTTGTTTCTTTTCCTATTTGCTAGACCCTTTCCTGTTCTTTTGTGCCTTGATTTGCAACCAAGGCATGTGACTTTGAGGGTTTAATTGTACCCATGTGAACTAGTTTATCCTACTCCTAGGTGAGTTCTATAGCAAACTCATTTAGAGAAGGCATTTTAAAGTTTGAACCTAGGGCACTTTTTGTAGCATAAAAGGTAGAAACAAAGACTGAATAATTCGGACCAAGTTTAGAAAGAATGCTTAAGATCAGTTGTTTGTCCTCTTTTTCTATTCCACACTATTTCAACTGCAATCTGATGGATTTCAACTTTGTGAAGAAGTCTTGTATGGTGTCAAAATTGGTAGGACTCAACCCTATGAGTTCATTCTCCAATTGATGACCTCTTAACTCATCTTGCTTACCAAAGAGTGTTTCCAATTTGGTCCATACTTCATTTGGTGTAGTGGCAGATTCAATGTGAAAAAGAAGGTCAGGAGAGACTGACATACACAGAGTACCAAAGGCTTCATCACATTTATTAAACCATTTTATCTTTTTTGTAGCATCTTGAGGTTCTATCTCAAGTCCCATTGTAACCTTATGATATCCATGTCTTTTGAGATGGATTATCATCTTTGATTTCCATTCAAAATAGTTATATGGTGTTAAAACAGGAACTATAGATGCATCCATGAGTGCAAAAAAGTAGATTGCAAGGAATGAGAAAAGTGCAAGAAAGAAGACACACGAGACACCCCCCCTTTTCACTAGTCTCAAAAAATCACCTTGCCCCAAATATTACAATGTTAGCACTTTATAATTAGTGCATTTACAAGGCTTTTACCATCTTACAATGCTTTCTAGGCCGATAATGGCCAAAATTATAATTTTTTGTACAATTTAAATCTGATAGAAAATTCAAAAAAAATAATCTTGTAGCTGTGTATTAATCTTCAATGCCTTTACAATGCCTATTCATTTTTGGAAAATGAAGATCTAAGATGAAAGTTATGGCATATTGAAAATAAACATATACAACAGATTCAACCTACAATATCTGATGCAAAATGACATACTTTTTTAATAAGACCTACATGGATGGAAAGGTCTCATTTCCAGCTTTCTGTCAAGTATTTGTTTGCGAAAAACTGACACCCAAGGCAAAAGTTATTAAAATTTTAAGAAAAGTTGCTAACTCTGCTCGTCAAAAATGGCATATGCTTGATTCGGACACAATTTTCACAAAATTGATCAACTAATTGAAAAAAGTGACAGATACCCAGATAGTTTTTCGACCCTGGGAACAAAACCCAGAAATCTTTTTTTTTCTAAAAATGAGCAAAAGGTAGAAATTCGAAGCACAATTAAAAACGGCTCTAGTAAAAAAAAAATTAAAAATAATTCTGATTTGTTACCATCTCCTCCAATATCTAATTTTGGTGAAGTAAAAGTCACTTTTAACTTTCTCAAGCCTTCTAGACACTCTGGAAGTCCTTAAAGATGCCCCCAATATTACCACAAAGCTGCAATCACCTAGATCTCACAGGAACACATATATGTAAACCAGATTAACCAGATGCCTATTTTCCTTTAAACTATTCTGATTCTCTAGTTCATTTAAGGATGCAGGAGAAGAGCATACTTGGTTTTTAAGAAAAATATTAGCTATCTAATAATCTCAAATTTCTCAAATAAATCAGAAAAACAATGAGCTATACCAGACAACCTTGCTCTGATACCATGTTAGATTCTGTAAGAAGCGAGAACTGAGCCAAGATCTAATGTTGGTCATAGATCATATGCACCTCTACTCAATAGATTATCGAAGATCAAAATAGAAGAATGAAGAGATACTGAAATGAGAGAAAAATAGAGACAAAGAAAGAGAATTTTGAGAAGACTCTCAATACTCTCACCAAGCTATCACTGAACTGATGAAGGTGAGAGGAGAGGGCTATTTATATAGAAAAAATGGGGCATATACATCCAAGAAGTGCATTAACTCCATATCCCATAAAAGGTGGGAGGTTGTACCTACTTGGTAAAAATGTCAAAAACATGTGAAAAATCTAACTACCCTATGACCTACCTAGGTAAGGTCAAAAAAGTGGTTATGAGAGGTGGCACAAAAAGCCAAAAGAGGATGTGTAACTCAACTACCCATGTGTGGGAGAGAGTTACACATGTGGCTTATGTATTTCACCATGTGTCCTCATAGTAACCACATAAAATATACCTAAGCAAGCTTAAATAATATGTGTAGGAAAATAAATACCCCCTAACATAAGGAAAAAAAACCTACACTAGAATTCCTTAGGAAAAACTTGATCACCATTCCATAAGTGAGACCATTTTGAGGTTATTAACCCTATCTTCAGTGGTATGATGAGTCAATACCATCATTTGAACGGTTATGACTCTAGGTGTTGCATGTTTCTTCACCACCTCATGCAAGATCATATCAATAGGGGTACCATTAAAGTGAATGAGAAGAAGTGGAGGTGAAACAACTTCATGTATAAGGCTATAGAGATATGTAGATCTACGTAGACGCCTTTCCACCCAATTCATCCAATTTCATCATGGCTTCTTCTCAACCTCCCCCATCCTTGGGAGCTAGCCCTTATGTAAACATGATGACCATCATGCCTATCTCGCCCCCAAAATAAAGGGTACCAAAGACTACCATACCCTTCACACCTTTGGATGAGATTGATAGTGGAGATCCTACACCGCTTTACATCCTACTTTCTATCAATGCCATCAATATCCAAGGTATCATGGTAGATCTCATCAGCCATGTCAATGTACGCATAGAAGAGTTTATGTTTATTAATGACTTAACTTAGGGAAGGTATGATGATTGTGATGCTATCATTCGGATGCATTATGGGATGCCACTTCTCACCATGGGATTGATCATGATGACTATCAAAGAAAGTCTCAAAGCCATCTTAACCACTTTCATTGTGGTCCCTGAGTCATACCTCTTTGACATAAAGATAGGCATCCCTTGGCTTATGTTTATGGGAGTCTCCCCCTTAGTCCTTCACAAATGTTTAAAGTTTCCTCATGAAGTGGTTATCCATATGGTCCAAGATATTGGATATTGTCTATTGGTGTCTCGTGGAGGTTATTTCTTGATCATTTATGGCCTAAACCCATTTAGCCTTTATATCCTTGACATGATGTGACCTTTATCACTTACCAAGCCTATAAAGAAACTAAGTCATCTCTTCACATTATGGTTGCCTCTGACATCCACCCTGCCTAAGAGGCTCAACATGTTTCTTCCTCCTTAGGTCTTAATGCTAGGGCCCAAAAGAAACATGTTCCCCATGGAAAGCCACCTAGATTGGACCTAAGGTTGGGAAACCTACAGTGGTACCTCATGCTCCTTTGTCCACCTCAAAAATGGAAAAGGGAAAGGCATTTATTTTTCACCAAACCTAAATTTTATTCATGCTCCATCTTTCCCATCATTTTAGACATCCATCATCCTAGAATCTTTGGTCATGGTAGGAAGTCCCATAAGATTGAATGATCATCTCTGGCTTCTAATACTCATCCTCCTAGGAAACCCTCAATTTCCCCATTGACCCACAAGGAAAAAAGGGGAAGGACATCCGTGGTTGATCCTATAGTGCCTCAAGTTGTAGTACCGGCTCCTACTCCCAACACAAGATCATCCATAGTGCCTTCCACAACACTCCTAGTCCATCATATGGAATGGAATAATAGTTATTCTATGTCATCTTCCTATCCTAGACCCTAGCTATGTTGGATTTGGCCTGCATGTGATGATAAGGGATGTAGAAGAGAGAGCCCTAACTCAAGAGGCCATGACACATAATGCAAGTGAATTTTTAGCATAGGTCTAAATCTATTTTTGTGTTCACTTTTGTTCTTTCTTGCAATACTAATCCTAATTTTGTTAGTATTGATTTATGTGTGAGCCTTTGGTCACCCTTCCCCCTATTCTAGTATTGATTGTTAGACTATATGCTAAATGGATCTAAGTATTCATCTCCCCCTTATAGAAGTCACCGCTCAACATCTCTCTTCCAAATATTTTTCCCTTCCCAAAATTAACCAACATGTTCTATACACAGGTCTCTCTAAGTTCTTTCATGTTTGTTGTGTCCACATCTCCTTTACACCATCATTGTTACAAAATCTATTTTGATGCCTCAAGGTTATTCATTAAAAATAAGATTTCAACACTTTCTTCTTTTAAGTGTAAGCTTGATTAGGGTTCTCTCCCATGAGCTAAACATCATAAGTTTATATATGATGGCCTCTCTAGATCTTGGTTCTCACAATGTAGAAATCCCCAACTTCTCCCATGTTCATCTCTGCTCCTCCCATTGAGGTTGGAGGAAATTCTTCTTCATCTCTTGTCCCTTGGGAGTCACCCTCAAGCACCAAAGCATGCATATTTAATTCCTTGGATGACATTCCAATTCTAATGATGATCTTTACAAGATCCCTCTATTTAGCACAATCAACCTCTTGGATTGGGACATATCTAGTACCTCATCTCTAGCCTTGGTTACTAGTGATGCACCTGGGACCATCTTGGTAGTCATTCCATTTCAATCTCAACCTTCATCAACCTATGATCAAAATTTAGAGGATGGTGATCTACTTGAAGATGATATATGAAGGTTGGGGTCACTTCTACTTCTGTAGATTAGTGATCATACATGTTCCCTCATGCATGTGTTAGTTTTGTCATTTTTCCCTTCGATAGGACCCTTGTACTCTAGAAGTACCTAGAAACATGAGATTTTCTGTCATAAACATTATTCTATTTGCTGTCTCTTTCTTCTATATTTCATGATATTGGATTTCAAATTTGGGGATGATGCAAAGTACTAGGGGCATTTAGGCTCCCCTTTCATGTTGATAGAAAATTTTACTTTTTATTTTCATGTGTTCTTCTTTAGATCGATTGCCACAAATGGTTTTGATGATATAACCCTTTAAGAGTGGACATTTTTCCTCTCTTTTGGTTTTTGATGCCAATCTTATCAGATCCCCTTACGCCTCTTATATGGTGTAACACTAGTCTTTCTCCCACCCTATATCTCTCTTGGGTCTCCTTAGGACCACTCTTCTAGCCTAATAGGATTATTAACTGAACCTACTCTCCTCGAGATTCTATACATAAGATCCTACTTCCTTCAACTAGTGAACATCAATTAAATAGAATCGTAGCTCCACATACCACTCCCTAGGCTTTTGTTAGCTTTTCTAGCTCCATCTTCACAAATTCTACAATCTACCCCAACATGATCAAAAATCACTACACCAAGAGATGTAGGCTTCTAGGAGGTTATTAAGGTCCATTACCAATCTTGTATCCACATTTTTCATCGAAACCCTAATCAAGTTCCAAGAAACTCAATAATTGTTTCCCAAATAGGGCTACAAGCAATTAGGCCTACTTTTCATGAAAACCCCAATAAATTGAAAAATTCTTTAACAATGAGGGAAATCAAAATTTGATCCAGACACCCATTTTAGAGATCTAAAATATTCTCAAGGTCTTTGGCCCCCAAACTATTCGTATAGTACTGCCTACAAACATGCCTATAAATTAGGGTTTCAAGGCATTCCAAGCCTCTCTGAGAAAATATTCATTTCCCCTTCCAGGAATATTTCACCAAAACTTCCCATTAAATTTTGGACTTCAAAACTCATGTATCTACCATTCTCCAAGCTTTGATTGAAGCTAGCAATGCCTTCAATCCTCCTTATCACCTCTACAACTTACTGTGATCCCTAGCCATGCAACTTTGGCTCACCTAGGGAATCACCTTAAAAATTCTTTGCTTACTTTCCAAGGCCCTCCTTTACTATAAAATATGTACATGGAGTCACCTCCCTAATCCCAAAATCATGTGTAGATGCCATGGTGGGAAGAGCACTTATGGCTCCATCTTTACCAATTGCTTGGTTTAGACCAGCAAACTGACATAAAACAAAAGAATTTACAAACCTAAATAAAAGCTTACAAAAAAAAAATCCAACACCACATAGATTCTTGAAATAAACTACTTTAACACTTCCATGGGTTATAGTACTCAATTCAACCCATTAAAATGCCAAATGCTCATAAAAAAAATTGTGGTTGTTCTTGTGATCCAATTTGTACACACTCTTCCAAAATTAAACGAACCCCTTGATCAAGTTGAGAATAGCCTTAAATATTTGACCAATTCTCAAAACCAATGGTTTCAAATAGTTATAAAACTGATTTATTGAAGTTGCCATTATGCAACAAATGTTTTTTTTGTTGTCAATGACAACATTGACAACTTTTACATCTTTTTGGATTTGCTATCCAAACTTGGTCATAAGTCCATCAAACTTCACCAAATGCCTATATAATCTCTTAAAACATTTTTAAATGACCTCAAGTCCCTTGCTTGGCCAATTTACCACCAAATCACAAAAATACCCTATTTGACCTAATGTGGGCACACTGGCAACTAAGGTCACTAAGGACCTATTAAGGCTTCCTACTTTAACATACCTCACATTAAGACTAGGCTAGTTCCCTTATTGCACTAGAGGTGTGGCTAGGACCACTACAAGCCAAAACAACTTAGGAACCCTAGGTCTTCCATGAGCCCTACCTAGGTGCTCCTGCATCATTATGTAGGATGTAATGCCACCGTTTTATTCCCCTTTTCCTCTCTTGAGAAGACTATTCTCTCTCCTAAGTAGCAGGACTTGTCTCAAATATTGGTCATGGTTACATATGTGTATCATACTCATTTTTTGTGGGGTCCAAACCACCATCTCGCCTTAATGGGGGAAAATCATCATCTTTTATTTATAGCAACTAAATTGGCATTGCCTTTATAGGACCCAATCTATCATTTTCTTTATAGGGGCCAATCTATCATTACATGTATAGAGGTCAATCATTAATTCAATCTTAAGCTCTCTCGTTATAAAAATCACTCGCAATTATCTCATTTTTATCTCTATTTTCAATATACCTCATTCCATAACCATCATTTCACTCCATACACATGTTTATTGTAGGTTCAAACCATTGTTGCACATTCAAGATCTCTACTTGGCTTCATATCCACATTCTTTTATAACATATACATAGTCTCTCTATCCTCTCTTTTCACACTTTCAAGTGTCTTTGAGAATATCCTCATTCTATCTCTCAATTATATTGATTATATCATTTATCTTATTGTCTATTTTATTTCAATCCAGTTAACTATCATCGATTATCATATTCATGTCTCTTTCGCCATCCATGTATGTGGAAACACCAAAATAGGAGTTTGGAAGAGAAAAACCTCTCAAATTTCCCTAACAATTTTCCTTTCTTGCTCATGTGCACTATGATGGTTTGAGTTTTGTGGCTTCTTGATTGTTTGTGAGGATTGCATTATCAACCACCAAATCAGATCTATTCTTCTCATAGTTTCTTTTTTTTTATCATATTATCATAATAAATCTATAGTCTATTACTTCATCATTTTCTATCATCTTACTATCTTTATTTTATTTTTTTTATCTCACTATTGTTTAAATATTTTATTTATTTTAGCATTATAGGCTTAGTCCCTTTCTTTAATGATTTGAAATTGAGGATATGGAATTTTGTCCATATGGGATAACAGTGCATTGCACATATGTCCCTCAAACATAGTGTAGTCCTCTGGACTCATACATCAGTCTATGATAGAGAGAAAGTAGTTTTGTGGTTTCATCTCGTTAACTTATCTTTTCGACCTCTATGAACAGAACATTTCTTTTTGTCTAATAGCTCCTCTTATTTTTTTTTATACATCCTAAGAAAACTAAACCCTACTCACATTCACTTATGCATTTTAATATCTAATCAATTAATCTTCAAATAGTTGGTCTAAGTTTGCTAACTTAGTCACACATTTGGTTATTTGATATCACACACATGCACTCTGTTTTGTTTTATAAAAAATATAAACAAACATCAATGCACATAAAATTATATCTTCTCAACAATTATAGTCAATTGAGTTGGGTGGTTAGAAAGGAATTACAAACATGTCATTTGAGACTTTAACTAGTCTTTACGGAGCGCATTATGTTGTCCTCCACACACTCATTATAAGACATAACCCTTTAGCTAAGCATCTATTGTCTTCAGTTAGTTCTGATGAATATTGTTTGTAAATGTGTTGTTAGTATGAATTGATCCCAATTTTCAACCCATGGTCACTTATTTGTTGATATAAAAACTACATGTTTATATCATATTTATCATTCTCTCAATATCATAGCCTTACCTCTCTCAATTGAAAATAGCTTCTTTCAGTTGCATTTTGATAATACCCTTGTTCTTAATCTTCACAATAATTATTTTCCTAAAATAACTTGGCAACATCTACACATGACTATCCTTGTTATGATAACTTCTCCTAAATTTTATTCATTTTATTTAATTCCTTTGGAAATATGATTTTTCTCAACATGTTTTCTCGTTGTAACATGATTACTAATCAATATTATTTGTAACCAAGTAATGAGAGAGCTTTGTTGATGTTTGATAGCTTCGATTGGATAAATATATATATATATATAATTATATGAGATTTAATTGAGATATAAATATATGAGAAAAATTATTATATATATTTATATGATTAAATATGTTATTATATTAATTATCTAATTAATGAATAGACATGTCCCATGAAGGGGCATGTCTATTCATGGCTTCTACTCAATATAAATGTAAGTGATTGTTGCATTTGGAAAGCACATACCAAACATTAGGCAATTTTATTAGATTTGCAGCAATCCTCTGATAACTATTTTACAAGCTTCTCTTCCAATTATCGTCATTTCTCATTTATTGATTGTTTCGGATACATGACAATTATGACTTGAAATCCTATGACAATCTTGACCATACACATTGCATATTGGATTTTGTGTTAATCATTTTGTTTCCCTTCATAACATTTTCACAATTATACTCTTGTAGTAACCTAGTGGACCTTTGATTCATATGAATAATATATCTTTACTTGTTTGTAATAAATACAACATGTGTAGCTCTTTTCTAGGAAAATACATGACTATAAATGCTTCATGAGACTTCAACATATCCTTGACTAATTATCTTTTAATAACCTTGTCAACATAATATATCTTTGTACTTGAGGTCATGAGTGCTTATTTGCCTCTAATTTACATTGCTTTTCTAATGGTATAGTTATCAAAGTGAAAGATTTCAAGCTAATGGGATTGTCCATTTAATAGCTCATATATTTCTTTCTCTAAAAGTACTAAACCAAAAGGTATTTTGATGATTCTTCCTCCTTTATTGATATCTTTGTTATTGTTATTAGTTGCATTTTATTGGTTAGAGGAACACTAGGTTCAATCCTCTGGGAGTCATATTTAGTCCTACATACTAGTAAACCATAACCATGTCCATGTATCTACATATGAAATAAACTCATTAGATAAAACATGTAGCTTGGAATATTCCTTTATAATGCATTCTATCTAATTTGATGTACTTATATAAGCAATTATGAACTTAAATTGCTCTAGCCATTTTTTTACTACCAATGCAAGTAGCTAATCATGAGAAAGCACACTAAAGATGAAGCTAAATATAGGATGTGCGCTAACATCAAATGGGGATATGTCATCACATCAGTAATAACAATTTCATTTTCTATGTTTACCTCATGGTTTTATGCATAATTTCCTGACTTGCCTCTAATTTTCATAGTTAACCCACAACTTCTAGGGGTCATGATTTATTTTGTATCAAAATAACTCAAAATTACAAACATATGTATATTTTTCTGATTTAATACATTTGCACATGAATGAAATGTTCATTTTGATCAAGATTCAGTTTTCTTTTAATACTTCACTTTTAACACTGATTTAGCTCAACAAAAAATTTAATAGTGAAACTCAATGTAACCAAATGAGTGCTTAATTAGGTGTGAAACACAATCAACTATATCTTTCACTACAATATTTGGGGTCAAATTGCAATGGCAATTTGTAACGATGGTGTAATTTGTGGTAATTTTCTTTTTTTTTTGCATTTATCCCTGATATCTTTGTAATACCGACACAGGTATCATAATTATGATGCATGCATGACTATTAAAAAAAACACAACATTTAAATCATTCTCCATTTGTTTTGATTATGGTAGAGAGTTGCACGTGAAAGAGGGTGGAGAGCTCCGAACAAGGGTGGAGATCTCTGAATGTTGTCATGCCCTTGTCATTGGTGCATTTTGTTGTTTTGATCTATGCATTTCATTATTGTACCCTTTCTCTATGATTTCATTACTATGTATCTCTACATTTTGTTTTTGTTCCCTTGCCCTGTGATTTGGTTGTCATGCCCTTGTGATCTCTACATTTTATTGGTGTTCCCTTGCTCTGTGATTTTGTTACCATGCTCTTACTCTATGATTTTGTTGTCATGTTGTGACCTTGTTATCTTTGTGCCCTTGCTCTGTGATTTTGATGTTGTGCCCTAGCTTTGTGATTTTCTTCAAGGGAGCTATGTAAATTTTGGTTTCTTTTCATTCTAAACAAATATCTCTGTGTATTTCCTTCTAAACATGTATATTTAGAGATCTTTTTTAAGGTGCTTATTACATCTTAGCACACATAAAAAATCATCCAACTAAATACATATTCCAAAATCCAAATAATAAAACAATAAAATTCACTCAACCCGTGCTAAGTGACTCACCTCAAGATCCTCCACAAAAATAATGCAAACTAGGAAAAATGGGTAGAGTTCACAAGAAATTTTACAAAAACATATCATCGCAGATATTTTTAGGAAGAAACTAGCCATAAACCAATTAAATGGGTCTAGTTGTTGATTAGTTGAGTTGATTACAAATTCTTGTAGAACTGTCATTATATCAAGTCAACATCCTCACTTGAGGACCTTTCATGTCAAGCACTTTCTGTATTGTTTCAACACCATGTTCTTGCTTCTGAGCTAATAGTTCTTCAAGTGCATTTTCTTGTAAAACATTAATTTTTTTGAACAATTGTAAACTCTTAGAAAGTGCATTATTGTTTTCATGTATGTGTGTATATATAATAATGAATAATAATAATTTTTTCATGTATGTTAAAATAATAACTAACATTACCATCGAATCATATAGTAATGAAGTAATCAACCTAGCTAATCAACAACTAGATGAATTTAACTAGTGTTTCCAGTGTCATAGTACCTATCGCAACACTTTCCTAGATTCTATCTAGTGGATTGCATAATATTCTCTATGTTTTCTAGTTGTTGTTTCTGATGTGCAGTCCCTTTCTAAAGCTGCTCCTTCTCCTTCTCTTTCTAAAGTCACTCCTTCTCCTCTACTCTTGTGCCTTTAATTTTTATCATCAAAATTTTGAATATCTAACTCTTGTTAAGTCAAGCACTTGTTGTACTATTTCAACACCATGTTCTTGCTTCTAAGCTAAAATTTCTTTAGGTGCATTATCTTGTAAAATAGTAATTTTGTTGAACAATTATAAACTCTTAGAAAGTGCACTGTTATTTTCATGTATGTATGTATATACATATAAGTGTGTGTTTGTGTGTGTGTGTGTGTGTGTGTGTGTGTGTGTGTGTGTGTGTGTGTGTGTGTGTGTGTGTGTGTGTGTGTGTGTGTGTGTGTGTGTGTGTGTGTGTGTGTGTGTGTGTGTGTGTACATATGTAGATATGTGAGAGATCTTGTGGGTTTTGGAATATGGATTATAAAAATTTAAAAAATAAAAAACATGACATTAATTATTCCCTATTTGTTTTGATTGATTGTGGAGAGTTACACGTGAAAGAGGGTGGAGAGCTCTGAACAAGGGTGGAGAGCTCTGAATTTTGGTGGAGTTAGTGGAGATATAGGATTGTGTTGCCATTCCCTTGTGATCATTTCATTTCATTGTCATGTTGTGCCCTTGTGATCTCCGTGCCCTTCCTCTACAATTTTCTTCAAAGGAAGAAGAGGTAACTATGTAAATGTTCTTTTTTTTTTCCTTTTTTTCCTTCTAAACATGTCCCCTAGTAGAAAAATCCCTAGGGGTCATGGTCAGAAGATGCTTGGGAATGAGGAGAAGGACTATAGTGATGAAGAGGACATGGAGATTGAAGATGAGGATAAGGAGAAGTAGGAGGATAAAAAGGAAGACTAGAGTGGGAAGAAACGCAAGCAAGTAGGTTTGGAGGATGAGAGGACATAGTGGGAACTAGATATGTCTTCACTACCTCTATCCCCTATCCATCCTCATGCTCATCCAGATGAGCAAAAAAAGGATAGTATTGGAGTTGAGGGTGGGGAAGTGCTAGCCAAAGACAGGAGGAAAGCCTAGAGGAATGTTAATGTGAGGACAATGAAAATGGGTATTTTTAGAGAAGTGATGAATCCCCAGATACTGGTGGAGAACTAGGAGGAGTTGTGGCTTGAAGAGCTAATTAACCCTATGATTGTGGAAATCTCTGATAATGCCAAGGAAACTAGGATGAACCTTTTGAACAACACCTGCAACAGCATGATTGAAAATTTTAGGTCAATAAAGTGGCTTTTTCATGAGCTAGAGGAGGTTAAGGAGAAGGTGGGTCAAATGGAAGGAGCCAGGAATTTGAAGGGTCTTGAGAAAGGGGTAGACCAGGATGATAGAATTAGCCTAGCAGAAAGGAGGATTCTCAACCTAGAAAATTACAACCACAATCTGTCGAGCTAGATGATCTCACTACTCAACTTGATAAATGATAATCTCCTATCTTTAACTGGTTTGATTAAAGATAGAGGTATGTTGGGGGATGAGGAAGCAAAAGATAGGGGAAAAGCTAGATCTAATGATGAAACTACCATGGTTATCACTTACACTTCTCTAGACTAGGATGTTCATAGGACCCATTAGCAAGAGGCTAAGGAGAACTAGATAGCCTATGAGGCTACCCGGGTCATGCAGGAACTGGAAAGAAAGAATGAGGATTAGCTCTTTTTTGTCCTTTTGTTTCTAGTTGTTCCTTTTTTTTTCTGGCTTTTGTCTATTGTATTTTTCAAAAAATGGTGTGGCATTTCCTATGGCCTTCGTTGAGGATTAGCTCTTTTTTGTCCTTTTGTTTCTAGTTGTTCCTTTTTTTCTGGCTTTTGTCTATTGTATTTTTCAAAAAATGGTGTGGCATTTCCTATGGCCTTCGTTGTTTAGTTGGGCCTAGTGCTTATTATCAGCCTTTAGACTTACTCTTTTTTGGTTGGGCTTTTAACGCTTATTATCAGCCTTGTTTATGTTTTAACTCTTGGGTTTCAAGGCCCTTGTAAAACCTGTTTATCTAATCAAAAACATGTATCTCCTGTTCATATATAATAGCTTTGGTCAGATTCAAGGATAACTGATTATGATGATTGTATGCATATGTGCATGTATGTATGTATATCAGTTCACTATGTGAACTGCTTTACATGCATACATATACACTTGCATAGTACTTGTGCTAAATTAAATTAATCATTCATATCTTGAATTCACACAAGCAATTATCCTTGCATTCAATAAAAATTATTCATACCAAACTAAGTATACATAATTATTTACTTACAAATTATATTATCTCTTGGTGATTGAGTAAAGATCTCATGCATAATATCATCTAGGTAATGATTAGATGCATTCACACCAAGTCATAATAGGATTGAGAAAATGATCCATTTATTTTACTTAATACTTGTTTTATTGAACATTTTATTTAACATAATCAATAATACTAGAATTATACATCTATAGCTAGTACTCTTGTTTATTTTATTTAATCATATACATTGAAGAATATTATTTTTCTTAAAATTAGACTGTATATTTTTTATTAGTAAAACACAAATATAGATCTCTGATGGTTATCTTTTTCAATTTCAAGATTTTCAAATTATATTTTTATTATATTTTTGTCCTTCAAAAATATTATAGGTGAATGTTCTTCTGATTTTCCATACATTTAATAATTTGTCACTTGTCATTTGAGGTAATTTTCTATTCTGAGATAGAGAAATCTATCATAAGGATGGGCATGCCAATTTTGATCATCCTACGTTCAAAGTTGATTACCTTATCAAATTAATGAAACTACTTGCAACTGACACCTTGATTTTCTACAATTTTCCATATTAGCCATTCACACAACCATCTTCCTCCTACTGCACCATAGCATGCAACCCTTTTTTGAGGTTTATATCTTAGTCCCTCTTGGGTTTTGAACCTCATTGATTCAAGGAGGTTCATACATTCAATAAGTTCAAGGAGGTTCATATGTTCAATAAGTTTAGTGTCCTATGCAATTTAATGGTTTCAATATTCAGAAGGCTCTTAGCTTGGATCAGAGTACTAAGATTCAAAGACTTTTTAATTTAGATTGAATGGTTCATATCAATTTGTGTAGATGCTTTCAGATGTCTCCAAGAACATTTAGGTGTATTTTGGTTCATAATAGTCCATGGACCACAAACCAAAATCAAAGTCCACATTTTAAAGGCCAAAGGTTTTGAACATGAAACTAGTGATTCAAAGTGTTGGTTCATCAATCTAAATGTACAGTTCAATAGTTCAAGTTTGAAAATTCCAAGTAGCCCATACCATTTCAAAAGACCAAGCCCAGTGATTTGTATCTATCAATTTGATAATATAGAAATTCAATATGGAGGAGGATACATTGGCATCACAAATAAATCATCCCATATCCATAAACAACATCTAATCTTATGTAAGTCTCTCTCCTCTAAAGACCCAATCCATGGAGCCATTATTATCATGAATAGACTCATTCTCCCCAAAAAAATTCAATAGATGTACTATTCATACCAAAATAAGTATGCAGAAATATGTACTTACAAATTATATTATCTCTTGGTGATTAAGTAAAGATCAACACAATTTTCCAACGTGATAAAATTTCATATGCAGATGTATGTATGTATGTATGTATGTGTATATGTATGTATACATGTATATATGTATATATGTATCTATACGTCTATTTGGTGTGCCCTTGTGATTTTTGTATATGTATATATGTGTATATATACATACATATACACACATGTGTGTCTATATATGTATGTATATATATAAATAGAGAGATCTTTAAATATATACATACATACATATATAGACACACACATATGTGTGTATGTATGTATATATACACATACATATACATAAAGAGAAGCTTCTCTATATATGTATACATTAACACACACATATGTGTGTGTATGTATATATACACATACATAAACACACACATGTGTGTGTATGTATATATACACATACATATACATAAAGAGAAGCTTTTCTAATCATGTGTTGGGGAAAATATAAAGAGATGCATGTTTAGAAGGAAAATAAAAGAATATTTACATAGGTACCTTTTCTCCCCTTGAAGAAAATCGCAGAACACTACTACATTTGGGCCCAAATACACCACAAATTACATTGTTGTCGCAAATTACTGTCACAATTTGACCCAAATATTGTACTCCAAAGGGCACAGAGATCAAAAGGGCACAAATGGGAAAAAAATTGTAGAGAAAGGGCATGAAGATCACAAGGGTATGAAAAAAAATGTAGAGATCACAAGGGCATGACAATGAAATGCAACGATCACAAGGGCGTGACAATGAAATCGTAGATCTCCACTGATCTCCACCAAGGGCATAGAAATCAAATGCGGAGAACATAAGGGCACAAAAGAAAAATGTAGTGATCATAAGGGCATGAAAATGAAATATCCATCAACTTTTAGAGCTCTCCACCCTTGTTCGGAGCTCTCCACCCTCTTTTGTGCTCAACTCTCCACAATCAAAACAAATGGGGAATGATTTATGTCATTTTTTATTTTTTTATTTTTTTATCTAAAATCAACTTCACATTGTGTTTTAACTCTAGCATAGGTGTTTGATCCTTGATAGATTTCATTTCAACATTTCAACATTCAAGTTTCCTCTTCATTATATAGTCCTTTCCACCCTAAAAACCACTTTGTTACTTCATTAAAATTAGGACTTGAAAAAAGCCAATGATACAAAACCTACTACCACTTTGAAAAAATATTACCTCCAACATTACAACCATACAATAAATGGAAATGGCACATACCTGAGCCATAACCCAATTAAATTATTCTAGTTTCTAATTAGCTGGGTTGATTACAAATTCTTGTAGAATTGTCATCAAATTAGGTATGATAAAATGAACAATTAGTTGTTCCTAGCTAGCAGGATCAAATATAGTTTTTCAAGGTGATAAAATTGCATATGCAGATGCATCACTTGCATGCAACACATGAATCACATTCCTAACCTTGAAACACTCTTATAAGAAATGGAAAAGCAAATGCAGATGCAATAGATGACAAATTGCACAACATGTAGTCTTTATATATACAAAGAGATCTTTTTTAAGGTGCTTATTACATATTAGCCACACAAAAAAAATTGATCTAGCTGCATACATATTCTTTAATCCAAATAATTAAACAATAAAACTCACTCAACCTATACTTAGCTCAAGATCCTACACAAAAATAACGTAAACCAAGAAAAATGGGTTGAGTTTGCAAGAAATTTTAGAAAAACATATCATAGCAAATATTTTTAGAAAGAAACAAGTCATAACATAGTTAAATTGGTCTAGTTGCTAATTAGTTGGGTTGATTACAAATTCCTATAGAATTATCATCATATTAGGTACAATAAAATGAATATTTAGGTGTTCCCAGCTAGCAGGATCAAATACAAATTTCCAAGGTGATAAAATTGCATATGCAGATGTATGTATGTATGTATGTATGTATGTATGTATGTATGTATTTATGTGTATATATATGTATGTATGTATATGTATATGTATATGTATATGTATTTATATATATTTATGTATGTATATATGTATGTATGTATATAGGTATGCATGTGTATACATATATACATACGTATATGTATATATGTGTGTATATATACATACATACATACATAGATATGTGTATGTCTATGCATGCATGTATGTATGTATGTATAGAGAGAGATCTTGTGGATTGTGGAGATCAATGGAGATCTAGGATTTCATTGACATAGCCTTGTGATCACTGCATTTCATTGCCATGTCCTTGTGATCTCTGCATCTCGTTGTCGTGCCCTTGTGATCTTTATATATGTATGTATGTATGTATACATATGCATATGTATATGCATATATGTGTGTATATGTATGTATATATGTATATAAAAAAGAGAGATCTTGGCACAATAGAAGAACAATAAAACTCACTCAACAAATAGCATGGCCACAAATGCAACGACAATGCCTATTGGTAAGTAGATTCCTCTTTTTCTCTCTCATTTTTTCATGTGTTTATTTTACTTGAAATATTATTTCTTAGGGGGCATTTTGTGGATTCATTTTATGTAGGAGGCAATAAGGACATTCCTGGATGTACCCATGTGATGAATTACTCATGAGTAATGAAGATGGACTTCCCTTGAGAGTAGCAAGAGGTGATTAGGACATTCCAAGTACTTTAAAGATTGATTTCATGACTTTCCAGGTAACTTACTATGCTTATACATGTATGAATGTTCAAGTAATTTAATCATACATTTAATAAAAGGAACATGTTCTTCAAACCCAGCTTTTAAACATAACTATATAAGGAGTGAGTTAGGACGTATACAAGTTAACTTACATTAATTGTAAACTACATCACAAAGGTTACACTAGGGTATTACACTATTGTAGTTATAGAAAACTGCCTGATTCGCCTGAGTGGGTGTATGATGGTGAAGAGCTATATTAGGTGAGTAAATCTCACTAGTGGTTATAGGAATACAACTACATCAAAACAATTAGAAACTAGAACTACATATTAGTTAGAGTGAGTAGTTCAAGGGTCTTGATCCTATGGATATAGGTATGTAGGTAGCTTGGTAGGTAGAGTATGCCTCCAATGTGTAGATGCCTTGGACATAGTTAGGTAGAACTTAACGATTTTAAGACATTATATGTTAACTCATGAGGCTCATTCACTTGTAGAAGCCTCTGCCATAATGGCATTACCTCTAAACCATGCAAAGGATGTTGAAGTGGTTCCCAACCTTGAAACACTCTTATAAGAAATGACAAAGCAAATGTAGATATAATACATATATTACTATTATTTATGTATATGTGTGTATATATGTATATATATTTGTATTTACACAGAGAGTTCTTGGCACAATAGAAAAATTGATCTAGTTGCATACATATTCTAGAATCCAAATAATAAAACTTTCTTAAGTAGACATTTGTGAGCACTAGGTGTGTGAAGGATCCATGCAAAAATGTGTAGAAGCAAAAAAGGTCATGAACATTTTCAATGACATATTTTCCAAGAGCATACACAAGTTCCTCAAGGTGACTTCCATTATTAAATTTTCATATACATTTTTCTTGTTATCATTCATTTCTTTATTAATTATATTATAAGAATCCATCGCATTTTGTATTAGGTGATGAAACCTATGGGTATGGTTATATGTTTAGAAAATGGGAATTTTCTTACACTAAAACACATTCCACATTTAACTCAATTAGGGTGTTTTATAAGTTGCTCATGGACTCAAACGAATTATCATTTGGTGTTGTGGGTTACAAACAGAAATCTCTTTGATGTCTAATTGTGGAACTAATTTTGAATTGGCGGGTACATTATATTTTATTTATAGATTCAATAGAGCTTTTGGTAGTGTGGGTTGTAAAGGGATTTCATGTTTATGATATGCTATGGAGATGAGTTTCTTAATTACAACTTTGATTGGTACATATGTGTGCCGGTTATGAAAGGATTTGAAGTTCCTGATGATAAAATAATGGAGATAAGTTTCATACAAGTTGAAATGGTTCATGTGTAAATTATAAATCTTTTGGTATGGTGAAGTAGACAAAGATTTTGTTTTATGATTTGATGTGTATGTTGCAAATTATCTTATAGATTTTGTTTTTTTGGTCTCATTATGGGTCTGACTTTTATATATGTTGGATTGCTCCTGCAAATCATCTATAGACTTAATTATAGATCTTTTGGTATTGTTTCTATGGACTACCTCTAGTAATAACCTTAATTATTACTAGTGATCGCCCACAGTTTGCATCCTACAAGGGAATAATGCAAGTCATTGTAGTTAAATAGAGAGAAGATTATGTGAGACTTGCATCTAGTGTTGAGGAAGGAAAGTGGAGACCAAAATATTTTTCCTCCATCCTTTCCACAAGACAAAAATATTAATCCAATTTCATTCATTATTGCGATATGCACATCCGATGGTTTTCCCCATCCAAAATCAACCTCATAAAATGGAAATCTTGGAGATCTTACTGGATCAATTCCATATACGTACCCATCCATCATTGCAATCAACTTGTGTTTTGCCATGATATTCTCCCTTCTTCAACCAACCAACAAGTCAATAGAAATGTACTAAAACTGATGAGAGGCTTTTTTTCATGTGCTCTATGAATGAAGAGTAATCAGTGAGAGTAGAATAAAAGGCGTTGTGCATTGTTGATGTGCAGCCAACCAAGATTAAAATTGGAGAGGAATATGGTGTATGCACTAAGGGTTGGGACTGCGGGTCTTACTAGAGAGTATGCCTCTAGTGCTATATTGAGATAAATGGGAATAACATGTTTTTTTTTCCCAGAATAATCACCTACTACCAATTTGGAAAAAAGATTTGCCTCAAACCATATGATAAATGGGAATAATAGATGCCCAAATCATAACCTAGTTAAATTGGTCTAATTGTTGATTAATTGGGTTGATTACAAATTCTTGTAGAACTTTCATCAGATTAGGTGAATACCCTAGTCATTAGATCATTGTGAATGTGAAAATTTGATCTTCTCTATAAGATGGTATTTGCCTTTAAACATTTGTAACAAGTGAGAAATCAATTTTGGCATATTTATTATATCTATCCACTAATGGTTGATGATTAAAATTCATTATTTCAAGTACACTTTGTGTCCAAAAATGAGACAAAGGTGAGAAATAATTTGTTATTCCTCTAAATACAGATACAATACATGACAAATTGCACAACTTGTAGTCCTCCCGATATTTGGACTGTAAATTCTCAAAGACACTTGCAAGTGACTCCAATGTAAGAGTACCTACCACAACACTTTCCTAGATATATTGCCATAGACTCTCTCTTGTGCCTCAAATTCTGATCAAAATTCTAAATACTTTCCTCTACCATATCTAAAATCAACTTCACATTGTGTTGTAACTCTAGTATAGATGTTTGATCCTCAATAGCTTTCATTTCAGTATTTCAACATTTTAGCTTTCAAGTTTTCTCTTCATTATATGTTTGGTTTATCATTGATTTCCTCTAGTTTGATTACAGGGCATCTCAACTAGTTGCTTCAATTATGCAATCACCCATCTATTTCCAGATTGTGCAAGCACTTGTTGTTTTACAAAATCTACTACCACTTTGGAAAAAATTATGCCTCTAACATTGAAACAATATGACAAATAGGAATAACAGATGCCCAAGCCATAACCTAGTTAAATTGGTCTACTTTTTGATTAGTTGGGTTGATTACAGATTCTTGTAGAGCTATCATCAGATTAGGTACAATAAAATAAACAATCAGTTGTTCCCAACTAATAGGATCTTCCAAGGTGATAAAATTGCATATGCAGATGCATCACTTGAATGCCATGCATGAAGCACATTCCCCAACTAATAATTAATGGTTGGATATAAAGGCTCCATATGCTAGCTCAACAATGGAAGCCAAGGATGTAACTATTCATGCATTGGCATACTCTCCCTACGAGGATCCCAATTATCTACTGTTGTTGTTAATTTGGGCATCATTATATGATCCAAAATATTATGAAGTACCAAAGCCAATAGTAACTTCAACCATGTCTTGCCAATAGTGGCATGTTGTGATGTTTAAGTTGTTGAGTTGTTATCCTTTCCATCAAGGTTCAAATCTAATGGGGATGAGGTCCCCCATTTGTGGCCGCACTAGTTCATAGCTCCAAGTCAAAGTATTTACCCCTCTTTAAAAAAAAAATTTTAAAAACTTCTCCCATGTCTCCAAAAAATGTAGCATAGGTTCAAGGTCCCTTGGCTCGCAGGAATTTGTATCAGCTATTCTCACTGCTAGAAGAATAACTTTAGTGAAGAGTTGAGTATAAGGAGTTGAAGAAGCAAGTTCTACTTCTTTGTAAATGTCATAATCAGGAGGCTCATTCCCTTGCAGAAGCCTCTAAAATAATGGCATTACCTCTAAACCATGCAAAGGATGTTGAAGTGGTTTCCAACCTTGAAACACTCTTATAAGAAATGGAAAAGCAAATGTAGATGCAATACATATATTACTATTATTTATGTATATGTATGTATGTATGTATGTATACAAGTCATAACCCAATTAAATGGGTCTAGTTGCTAATTACCTCGGTTGATTACAAATTTCCATAGAATTGTCATTAGATTAGGTATAATAAAATGAACAATCAGCTAATCCTGGTTAAAAGAAACAAATAAGAAAATAAAACATGACATTAATCATTCCCCATTTGTTTTGTGTAAATGCCATAATCATGAGGCTCATTCCCTTGCAAAAATCTCTACCACAATGACATTACCTCTAAACCATGCAAAGGATGCAGATGTATGTATGTATGTATGTATATATGTATGTGTATATGTATGTATATATGTATGTATGTATGTATGTATGTATGTATGTATGTATGTATGTATGTATGTATGTATGTAGGTATATACAAACCAAGAAAAATGGGCAGAGTTAATGTCATTGTTAATTTGCATTATGTTTCCCCTACACATAATCTATATATATCTATGTATGTATGTATGTATGTATGTATGTATGTATAGATATATATATTACCCATTAACTCTGCATTATTTTTGTACAAGATTTTGAGGTAAGTGACTTAGCACAGGTTGAGTGAGTTTTAGTTTTATTATTTGGAATTTGGAACATCTATGCAGTTGGATCAATTTTTCTATCGTGCTAAGACATAATAAAAACCTTAAAAAAGATCTCTCTATATACATACATACATGTATATGTATGTATATATGTATGTATTTAAGTATGTATGTATGTATGTATGTATGTATGTATGTCTATGTATGCATATGTATGCGTATATGTATGTATGTGTGTATGTATGTATGTGTGTATGTATGTATGTATGTATATGTATATGTATGTATGTATGTATCAGTGGAGATCTAATATTTTACTGTTGTGCCCTTGTGATCGCTGCATTTTGTCTGTGCCCTTGTGATCTTTACATCTTGTTGTTGTGCCCTTATGATCTCTTCATCTCATTCATTTTATTCTACCAATATGATGATAGTTCTATAGGAATTTATAATCAACCTAGCTAATAAAAAACTAGACCCATAAAACTGGGTTATGGCTTGTTTCTTTCTAAAAATATCTGCTATGATATGTTTTCGTAAAATTTATTGTGAACTTTGCTCATTTTTCCTAGTCTACATTATTTTTGTGGAGGATCTTGAGGTAAGTCGTTTAGGGCACATACATACATATATACATACATACATACATACATACATGTATATATGTATGTATGTATGTATGTATCTATATATGTATGTATGTGCCCTTGTGATCACTGCATTTTGTTGTCATGCCCTCGTGATCTCTGCATCTCGTTGTTGTGCCCTTGTGATCTTTGTATATGTATGTATGTATATATGTACATGTGTGTGTGTGTGTGTGTGTGTGTGTGTGTGTGTGTGTGTGTGTGTTTCTATATATGTATGTATGTATGTATATATATAAACAAAGATATCTTGGCACAACAAAAAATAATAGAACTCACTCAACACATAGCATGGCCAAAAATGTGATGGCAACGCATATTGGTAAGTATATTCCTCTTTTTCTCATTTTGCATGTGTTTATTTTACTTGAACTATTATTTCTTAGGGGGAATTTTTTAATATTGGATTCATTTTATGTAGGATGCAATGAGGACATTCCTAGATGTACCTGTGTTAGATGTATGAGAATCAATACAAAATTGTGATGAATTTCTTATGAGCAATGAAGATGGGCTTCTTCTGAGAGTATCAGGAGGTGGTGAGGACATTCCAGGTACTTTAAATACTGATCCTTTCTTAAAGATTTTAGATATTAACAAGGAATTTAGATATTAGGGGGGTTTTCAGGCCAAATGAGCTTCCACCTTCATGTGGTTGGCCCTTCTTGTAGAGAATATTAAACTATTCTTAAGCCCAAGTGAAGTTCAACATTAATATTATATGATTGCATGACAACTAACTATGTGAATCTCTTGGTTTTAGGCAATGCAGAAGGATACCATAGTTCAATATACAATCTCAATTCATATGCATATGGCATCAAGTGCAGCTAAAAAATGAAACAAGTTTTCATTTTTCCTTGGAGGTCTTTAATTAGGTATTTTAAGTTATAGACCATCACAAACATTCTCCTGGCAATAGCAACTAGAGTTTTAATGTTCATGATGGTCTATAATTTTAAAAACTCAATAGACCTATTAAATAAATGTAATTGTACTACATTTTTTCAACTACACTTGTTTTCCATGCATATAGAATGCAATTGCACATGTGTATTCTCGATTCAGAGTAATAGATTCTTATTTTGGATGTGATGGAAAAATGACATGCACCAGAAGATGGGAAAATGATGTCACTTTTGCAGGTGAATAGAGTAAAAATGGATCTTTAACAATGCCTCTAACATTCACCATTATTCATATATTATTTTAGAGTTGATATAGGATAAGTCATGGAAAAAATTAAAATTAGACAAGATAAGATACATACCTCGAAATAGATCCAATTTGGAAATACTTATTTTCTTATGCTTGTGCACAGTTTTTGGAAATTCTACAACATATTCTAGACTAGATTGAAACCCTAGCATAAATATGTATTAGAAAGTAATGCATAGACTTGAATAAGATAAGAAAGCATACCAATCCCCCAAGGCTAAAGTACTACTACCAAACTCACAATCCGTAATTGCTACCCCATGATTGTATCCTTGAATGCTTTAATATTGATAATGGTGGATCAAGGAAGATTGGATCTCTCTTGCTCCAAATAGATGTTTACAATGGTATGTTCATAAAAATGCTTGATATCCACAATAGCTTGATCTTCTATATCATTCTCTTGTAATCTTGTATCTTCATAGTGTCATCTTGTTCTCTCGTTATCTCTTGATTATAGTTGTAAATGGATGTAACTGAGAGTCTTTATATAGAGGCTTCAAGGTGAGGCTCCTAGAGTAATCTGAGGACCCATAATTAAAATTTCACCTCAAATTATGGTACAATTACAATAACCAAATAAGGATGGAAAATTATCAAATGACTTTCAAATTAAAACCCTTACGCATTCGGATCTGAAAGCCCAATATTGATTTTGGGAGCCTCTGGGACCAAAATTTGAAAAGGGGGATCAAATCCTGAAGAAGATCAAGGATTACCTTGACCTTGACCTAGGTCAAGGATTAAATCAACCTTTTCCTAGGTCAAGGTCAAAGTCTAGATCTATCTAGAGGAGAAAACAAGAGGTCTCGAGGAGGCTCAAAAATCTAGAAATGATATTAGAATAGGATAGAGTGGTAGGAATAGGCACAAAATCCTATGATGAATATGATGAAGGATAAGAGGACTATTCCTAAGTTTTACATAGAAAATAGAGCCATAAAGGAGGGAAATTAAGAAGAATCTTTGAGATCCTAACCCTAATTTCACCTAGAATGAAGGAATCAGGTGCAGAATGAGTCCTAAATGCAAGTTTATCATGATAAATATACTAAAAGAGGGTGATAAACCTAAAAAGATGGAAGTTATTGCATTTTAAGATGACACATTTAGCCCCCACTTTAGCTTAGATATGACACTATGTGAAGATTCAAGCTAAAGTAAGAAAACATCATAATAAAAAAGGATATAGCGAAGTCCTCGATGTAGAGATCCTACAAAAAAATGTTAGAACTTGCAACACACAAGGTTAATGAAAATCCATAAATCACCTAAATCTTACTAAATGATACTTGAGAAGTGCATAAATCCCCTTATGTGCCGCCCCCCCCCCCCCCACCCCCCAATTTCAACTTTCTATTTCTAAAGGGTAAAATAGGGCGATAAGGATAACTCTATATACTAGATATATAGTCCATTGAAAAGATCTTTCATAAACAAATTATAAGGATTCTTACCCTTTCTAAGCTGATTCAAGGAGTTAGGTATCTAAATCACAATTCCAACACCACTGACGACACTAAAAATGGAGTTATTGAACTCAAGTGATGATGAAAAGAGTGGATGTCTATCTAAATGCATTCTGAGTTTACCATGGGTAAACCCTAAAAGAAACCCTAAATTAACTATAAATAATGAAAATGAATTCATACTTACTCATTCTTACCTTTTTTAGATTTTAAAAAAGGAAGCAAGATGTTGAGGAGAGAAGAACTTTGAGCAACATGCATGGAGCTTCTGAGATAGTGCTTAGCTACAATATTATCACTTCCTGAGGTGAGTTTGATGTTGTCTATTTTTGTACTTTGAAAATATTTGATTTCTGTAGGAAAGGTCAACCTTGACCCTTTAAGGTTGACCTTGACCCAACAATTATGACCTTGACTTAAGAAGGTCAACATAGACTAGAAGGTCTCCACCCATTCTAGGATAAGGTCGTCCTAAGCCAGTAAGATCGACCCTAACCCAGAAAGGTTGACCTTAACCTAGTAAGGTCGACCCTGACCTAAGTGAGGTTGACCTTGACCTATTCAAGTTTAACTTTCCAATTTGATGATTCAAAATACTGATATGATGTTTTTTTGTGCTTACAGGACAGGATCTATCTCCAAGAGCATCCCTTTTGAAAGTTGCTTGTGATCATTAGACAAAGACTATCTAAGCTTGATGAGGAGGTACATCTACTAAGAGATGTAGGACTCTATTGGGTAGTATTCCTACCATAGATCAGGCTACACCGAGTCATGCTATCAACTTTGATACCGAGGTGGGATGAGGATATATGCTTCTTCCATATTCCCTCAGGAGATATTATAGTGACATTAGAGGATGTCTACGGGATCTTGTAGCTTCTAGTCTAAGGTGAGACTATTAGACCTAGAGCATAGTGAGTCTATGAGGAGATCCTTTCAAACAAGGAGTATTGCTTGGGATAGGTTCCACAAATGTGAACCCGACTAGATCGTGTCCTTCTATCATCCATACTATTAGGCCCTACACCTTTGGTACAAAAAGTGATGCTTGGTATAATATCTTTGGTTATGTTACCCAACTCAATGGGTACCATATTTTCCACATCTCTTACCCATGTTAGATGAAGGATGGAGAGCAAGAGGATTGTGTTCTCATGGGGTCACAACATGTTAGCCCAGCTATACCACAAGCTATGTTAGCTAGTGAGATATCAGAGAGAGAGTTTTTTGATATGCACACTCTTGAAGATTTGGTTGTTTGAGAATTTCACATGTACACATCCACAAGGTATTCTAGTGATGGTAGATGTGGGTACATCAAGAGTCTTTTCCTACCCTCTAAGGAATGTCTAGTAGTTTGGAGATATCCTCTTTTGGAGAGTATTTCTAGACTGTATTTCGAGCACAAATGTGATATGGAGACCCTACTGCTAGATGACAGATTGGCCTAATACAAAATTCCAAATGATATACTCATAGTGGTAGAAGTTGTAGGAGGGTCATCATGATCATATCGTGATGCCATACTATTATGATCGGGTGATGAGATAGTTTGGCCTATTAAAGGGAGTCCCTAGAGCAATACCTCACTATGTACATCCAATAAGGTATTATCAGAGACCCGATGTCATATGCCTACCATTGATAGCAGACATAGAGGATAGTGATGCAAATGAGACAAAGGATATAGAGGTACCATTAGATGTGACATATTCAAGCATGAGATAAGATTACATTAGGTACTGGTGTCTGCAGGAGACCCATGTTGAGATAATGGGTGTTGCACACATTGCATAATATTGTAATATTGTATTTTATTATGTAATGTTGCACCTAGATGGACATGTAACATGTAAAGATTCCCATAGGATATACTTGATGAGTTGTATTGTAACATTGTGATAATATTTCTTGTAATTATTTAATATTAGGGAAAATAATTAAATTTCCAATATTAAATGTTGGGTCAATGGGTTAGGTAGCACATGGTTTATGTAATACCATTTGGCACGATTTTGTGGGACTTGCTACTACATAAGCAACCACAAGGGTAGTTGTTGTGTGACAAGACAAAAGGCAAAAAGGGTAAAAAGGCAAGAGTTGAGTGGGACAAGGCTTGACAGGTTAGCCAAGGGAGCATTTGTGAAGGTTGGAAGCATGACATGGGATATGTGGATTCATGCTTGTTCACATAGACTGATTAGTAGTGGCTATGGATTTGCAAGCTTCCATGGTTGTACTGCAATGGTGTTTTTTGGTGAATAATACATGGTGATGGATGCTTTTGGAGGTTGGGTTTTTCCCTCAATGAGGGTTTCCAAGGGTATATCTTGTGTCCCAAATTTTGTGGGTATGTTTGCTGGATACAATTGATTAATTATGTATTGTATTTGATGTTACAAAAATGTCATACCATTATTAGTTAGTGCATGTTGAGCTCACTAAGGCAATTAAAATAGTTTTCTGTGTCTACCGAGCATTCTTGTGTTTTCCTACCAAGTTCACTCAAGCATCAAAGAAAAGTTTATAGAAGATGAGTGTTAATCAAGCTCACTTGCTTAATGAAGAAAATATTGGATGGAACCAGTGTTAACTGAGCTCACTTGGTTACCAAAGGATCTTTGCAAATATGTAGTGTTAACCAAGTTCACTTAAGTAACACAGGAAATCATTTATGAATTAGTGTCTTTCGAGTGGGGTCGGCTAACGAAGGATTTTCATATTTTGGCATATTGAGTTTAATTGATTTATCTATTGGTTCTAGCCAACTGATGTGATGAATATTAATTATTCTAAGTTTTATATGAGTCGGCTTGACAATATGAATGATATAAGTATAAGGTCAAGTTGAGAATTTGAAAGTGTGTGAATGCATGGAAGATTTTGAAGATCTAATGATGTAGTAAGGAAGCAAATTAGAAGGATAAGTAGAATATCCTTGTGGAGCTGAAAAGATATATTTGATTAGGAAGGAACTAGTACAAGCCAAAAAAAAAGATTTGTAATCAGCAATTCAGTTGCATCAGAAATTAGGTCATCTCATTGTTACTATCTAACCATTATAACAGTGATCTAAATCTCTTAACAAAGTTGGCTTAATAGCTATTTGTAAAACCTCTAATAAGGTGGCAATTCTATTGAATTTTCTAAAGACCTCTAACAAGGACACTCCTAACAGGGATGTTAAATCCTTTAACATGGTCACACCTAATAGTGTTTTTTGTAACCTTTTAACAAGGTTGGCTCCTAACAGGGCTCACTTCAGAAGAGTGAAAATAGTAACTAGTTGCAATTGGTGGTTTTTCCCAAATTAGGTTTCCACATTAAATCCTGGTGTCAAATGTGTTCATACTATTTTCTCTTATGTGTTTGCAACTAAGTTAAAGTAATGATAATTATAGATAACATCCTAAGATTTTCATGTTAAGTACTTACTGAGCATATTCAGTTTTTACTGAGTTTAACATTTTGTGTGTTTGTCAAGCATCAGCAGTATTAAGTTTTTAGAGTTTATTTTGTATTGACATCTAAAGGGATCTAGGATTTATTTTTGTGGCAACTTATTGACCCCTCCCCTCTCAGTTACTCCTCTTATATTTCCAAAAATGTTGTCTATTCTCTTGCATGTGGATTTTAATTGCATATTTATTTCAGATCTATTATGGGTTATGTGGAAACAACTATATTATTTGTTGCAAGTTTCCTTATAAAAAAATCAAGAATCCAAACCAATTAACATCAAGGATGTACCTATATATCCAATCATGTCATGCTAAAATCCATGGCACCATGATCACATCCATGACCTAAGCATATGACTCTCAAAGTGTCCAACCTATCAGCATAAAATAGTCAACCATAATCCTCCACCATGATTGTACCTAGTAACAACGTCTCATCCCTTCTACATGAAGAAAAAATAGAAAATCGTGTGACTTAGCGCATAGACAACCCAAATCCAAGCCACCAATATGAAAATGCATCAATAATGAAAGATCAATGGGTAAAGACAACTCATAACAAGCCATAAATATAAATTGTAAGTATAGACCACTTACAACATTACACAACTTGTAGACCCAACAAGTCATCATATAGGGGATCTAGGTCTTTCAGAGAGAACACACCAAAATGATGGTACAACAAAGGAGGATGAGGATATCATAGATGAGGAGGAGCACATCTCTGAGGGAGATCCCATGGAGGAGGAGAGAGCAGAGGAGATGCCCCCAACTGGTGATATTGGTGCGGATGTACACATTTATCACATATCACCACTAAGATCACAATGACCTCCATACACCCACACAAAGACACCACCAGAGAAACCTAGACATAACGAGCATGAAGAGAATAGTCACTCCATGTCCCCACCATCCAAACCTTTTAGTGATGTCCAAGAGGGAGATCTAGGTATGAAATATGATATATGATTAAATATATAATGTGATTTGAAAAAGTAAGAAACTTATCAATGTAATTTTCATTCTATAGCAAGCATAGTGGAGTAGAGGAGCTTTGTATTTGAGATTTTAAAGGATACATGCATATCCTACTAACTACCAGTGAGTGAGAGTCTTCTCTTGGCTACAAAGATCCTGGAAAGCATGTCAATATATTTGCAGTTGTCCAATGAGAGCTAAGGATGTGCACAGAAATGGAAGACAAACTGATAGCTGAGTTACAAAGTGTCTAAGAGTGCTCACATAGTATGAGCATATCGAGGAGCCATACATGGACACACAGATCTACATCTTCCTATTATAGGCCAGAGAGATCTGATAGCCATTGGCCATCAGAGCACAGTGATAAACATAGTGATAAATAAGGTCATTGGCCACATATGTATCAGAACTTGAATCAATTTTGATGAATGAAAAACTTTCTTTACTAATTAGTTCCATGTTTGATATAAAACTTAATAGAAAGAAAGAAGGTGCATAAATATATTCAATATGTAATTTTGCTAAAACTATATAACCTATAAAACAAATTTTGTAAGGAACATATAAATGCACAAAGAAAATAAAGAATGAAATTAAGGATAATAACATTTAAGATGCATAATATTAATAGATTCCTTAAAAGAAACACCATCCATATCAGTAAGTTTATAAGCACCTGAACCAAAGTCTCCAATGACGACAAAAGGTCCAAGCCAATTAGCGCTAAACTTTCCTTTTTCAACAAGTAAAACATTCACATTTCGTTGATTCTCATATAGGACTAAATCACCAACTTAAAATGTTTGTTCAATTACCTTATGATTATATTGTTTCTATAGAGATTTATAATAATATTTTATATGTTCTAATGCATGTATTTTTTGTTCATCCAACATTTCTAACTCTTGCAAGCATTGTTCCCGAAAAGTATCTTTGTCAATTATTCCATGAAATGAAACACGTAAAGAAGGTATTTCTAATTCCAAAAGCATAATAGCATCAGTACCATAAATGAGATTTTAAGGAGAAGTACCCGTGGTAGTATGAACACTTTTCCTATAAGTCCATAAAGCATATGTCAATTGAGTATGCCAATCTTTCACATGCCTATTAACTATTTTTCTTATAATCTGCTCAATGATTTTATTTGATGCTCCAGCTTGACCATTAGATTGAGGATAATAAGGAGTTCAAAATTTATGTTTCAAATTTGATATTTCTTCAATAATTTCATGACTTCTTTTTTTTTTTAAAAGGTACCATTATCTAAAGCTATCGTTGAAGGTATACCAAATCGTGTTATGATATTATTAAGGATGAAATCACAAATAACATTTGCAGTTGTTGAACAAAGAGAGATAACTTCAACCCACTTCGTGAAATAATATGTAGTAGTCAAAATATAAGTATGCCCTTGAGAAGAAGCTAGTGAGATTTTTCCAATAAGGTCGAAACCCCAAATACTAAAAGGCCATGGAGAAACTTGATTACGAAGCTCATGAGAAGGAGCATGAATCAAATTACTATGTTCTTGACATTGAGGACATTTCTTAACAAACATAAAAGAATTTTGCTCCATTGTTTGCCAATAATATCCCATTCTAAGTAATTTATTAACCAAATATTTTCCACCAAAATGCCCTCCACAAGAACCAAAATTAGCTTCTAGCAAAGCTATCAAAATTTTAGTTCTATTAAGACATCTTAATAACAATCCTTCGTAAGACTGTTTGTAAAGCGTATATCCTAAAATAATGTAACGTGTTGCAAGATTCCTAATATGATTATGTGTGTTTCTTGTTGATGATTTAGGAAAAATTCCATCTTTGAAAAAATGAAAAATATGAGAATACCATTCATCCAAATGCAAATTGAAACAATCAGAGGTAATCTATTTAGAAATTGCAAGGATTTTAAGAGTTTGTATAATAAAATTGAAAGTTTTCAATATTATTCTCAAGAAACACCAAAGAAGTTGTGCTTGTCATAGTATTTGCATGTCGATTATCTTTCCAAGGTAAGATTTGAATCATATAAGAGGAGAATTGTGAAAGCACATCTAGAACCAAGTCTCTATACTATGTCATTTTATCATTCTTAGTTCGATAACCTTTCTTTATTTGTTCAAAATCAATTGTGAATCTGCATATATTTGCAAGTGTTTAATGTTAAGGGATGAAGCTACTCGTAAACCAACTATAAGAGTTTCATACTCTACAATGTTATTAGTACAAGGAAAAGTTAATTTGTATGATAAAGGGATTGTCTTTTTTGTAGGAGGAATTAAAATAATACCAACACCAAAACCTATCTTACATTTAGATCCATCAAAATAAAATTCCCAAATTTCATCTTGTTAAATAGCTAGAATATTATCATCAGGAAATTCCATTGAAGTAGAACATGTATCTAAATAAGGACAAGGAGCTTCAACTAAATAATCTATTAAAGCTTGTCCCTTAATAGACTTTTGAGAAATGAAATTAAGATCAAATTCTATAAGTAACATCACCCACTTTTCCAAATGGCTAGAGAGATCAATTTGTGAGAAAAGATGTTTCAAAGGATCAAACTTGGCAATCACATTAACTTCACATTTATAAGATAATGCATGAGTTTCTAACATGCATAAAATACAACTAGACATTGTCTTTCCAAATATGTGTATCTTGTTTCATAATCAAGTAAAGTCTAACTAATGTAATACACAGGTCTTTCCTTACCAACATCATCATTTTCAGCCAACAAGGCACTCACGGCCTTCAGAGTCACTGAAGTATAAAAATGAAATGGCTAATCAAATTTATCTAGTTGCAAGATAGGAGGAGTTCCAAGGTACTCCTTAAATTGCTCAAAATTTTGTTTACATTCATCATTCCAAGAGAAAGTGGTATCTTTTCTAAGCAAGGAAGTAAAAGGAATTATTCGATTAGCTAATTTAGAAACAAAGCAACGAATAACTTGTATCTTTCCTTGTAAACTGTGTAATTAAGAAATATTCTTAGGAGGAGGCATATTAATAATAGCATCAATCTTTTCATTATCTACTTCTATGCCTCTCTTTGAGATTATAAATCCTAATAATTTTCAAGAATCTACTCCAAAAACACATTTCTTAGGACTCAATCTCATGTTGTAACTTCTAATCCTTTCAAATATTTGTCGCAAGATAGTAACATGATCCTCTCTTTGTATAGACTTTGTTAATATATCATCCACATAATCTTCAAGAATCTTATGAATGTAATCATGAAAATTTAAAGTCATAGCTCATTGATAAGTTGCTCCTACATTCTTTAATCTAAAAGGCGTCATGACCCAATAAAATGTTCCCCAAGGTGTTATAATGTAGTCTTAAATTGATCTTTAGGAGGAATAAAGATTTGATTATTTTCAAAAAAACCATCTATAAAAGATAACAAAGCATGTCCTACTATTGAATCCACAATCATATTAAAATTGGGTATGAGAAATCATTCTTTAAGGATGCCTGGTTTAAATCTCTAAAATCAGTACACATCCTTGTCTTATTTTCTCCTTTTGAAATAGGCACAATGTTTGAGATCCAATCTGAGTAATCAATAGAATGGATTAATCCAGAATCCAATAATTTTTCAATTTCACTTTTGACTAACAAAGCAATTCGTGGATTCATCTTTCAAATTTTTTGCTTTACAGGTTTCATATTTGGTTTTAAAACAATATTATGAGTAACAATCTTAGAATTTATACCTAGCATGTTTGAATATGTCCAAGAAAAAATATCCTTGAATTCAAGTAAAAGGGAACACAATTGATCATGTTCATCTTGATTTAGACATTTCTCAATCTTTATTATCTTTTCAGGATTATCCATTTGAATATCGATAGTCTCAGTTATTAACAAATCACTTCCTATCAAAGAATCCATTGGTAAAGGAAGAATATCTTGATTATCATGTTTTCCAAAATAAGCGTTTGTATTCAAACAATAAGGTGTCCTTTGTTTGTGATGGGACTTAGGTATATCTTCATAAACCCCTAAAAATTCCATTAAGATTTCAACTTGAGGAAAAATATCCAAAGTAGGTGCTTCATTCATGTTAATGAGAAGTGGGTTAACCAATTCCAACTATCCACCACATATATGATTAATATCGAGGGGAAAAGTTGATGGTTATCTATACGGATTAAATCCTAATCCATACGTATGATCATAAATTTCATTAGCCAAAGATACTTGTATACCTTGCTCATATTTACCACATCATTTCCTATTAAATCTTGATTTCTTTAGCAAATGATAACTAGAACTACACCAATTAGCCATTCAAATGGAGTTGAAGGAGCGACATATGTCACAATGTCAAAAAAATCAGGTTTTATCATTTCAATTGTTTCATTAATCGAAGTGGCAACAAAATTACTTTTTAATTCCTTAGAAAGTGGAGAAGGAATAAAAACTTGTTTCTTAAATTCACTTTTTTGCTTCATGAATTCCAAATCAAAGACCTTATATTCGCCAATGAAAGTAGGATTAAAATCGAATGTTCCCCGATCATCCTCAGTCAAAGAAGAAGATTGAATTTCCAATTGTTGAATCTCAGGTTATTTTTCAATCTCTTTACTTGGTTGAAGAGGCCCAGAGATTTTAGCATATCCTACATTTAAGCAAGGATTTGGCTCATCATCCACATGCAATGTATACATTAGGTTGTTATAAATGAACCAAACCTTGCAATGAAGAGTAGAAGGAATCGCATGCATAGTGTGTAACCAAGGTCTTCCTACAAGAATAATATAATTGAGAAGTCTAGGCATAACATGAATAGGTGTATTTAGAATAACTAGACCAACTTTAGAAGGTAAGGTAATAATGCCCAAAGTTCTCTTCACAATATTATCAAATCCACATATAGGGACATTATCAGGTTGAATAGTCATAAGATTAGCCTTAATCGCTTTAAGCATCTCCATGCTACAAACATTAAGCCCAGATCCATTATCAATTAATGTTCTTCAAATAATAATTTGATTAATAGAAACAACAACCATAAGAGAATCATATTGATTCTTCACCTCAATAAAAGGTAAATCATTATCAGAAAACACAATAGGAGGTATAGAAGGCATAGCATGCATGCAATCTAAAATAGAATGAAATTTCTCTTAATTAGGAGTTGAAGCAAGAAGAGTGGATAATGCTTTTTGCAATGCCTCGTAATATGTCAGAGAAGTTTTAAATAACTCCCATTAAGATATCCTAGTAGGAGTAACACATAATTGATCAACTAAGTTATACTCCTTAAAAGTAGAGGAAAACTTAGGAGCTTGAGGAAGAATAGGTTGAGGAGGTGGTGAAGAAACTGAAATAGTAGGTTGAGGGTTATTCTATGTGCAATAAGCATGTGAAACAAAATTAGTGTTATCAAAGAAATCCAAAGGATCTCTAGGTTTACCTTTAATTTTTATTCGAGGACATCCTTTTACCATCATCAAAGGTTTAGGATATATTATTTTAGGTTTATCAATTTTGCATATAGTGGAACATGAAGGTAACCATGCACAAACCCTATGGTAAAGGTCAATTAAAGAGGTTGTGGAGGAGATGAAATAGGAATAGGATCATTGGAGATATTATCCAAGCCATTTTCCTCACTTCCATGTACCTCATTAGGGAATCTATCCTCTTTTACAATAAAAGCCTCATCAAAGTATTCCAAACAAGAATTATACATATTGGAATACAAAAAGCATGAAAATGTAAATGTTTTAGTATTTATAAAGAAATTTTGCAATTTTTTTGTATTTTTGAAATATAAATGAAAGAAATCTAATGTAAGATTTAAATCTAACACCAAAAAAGAAAGAGTTGTCATAAACGATTTCACCAAAATGAATAAAGTAAAAATGGATCTTTAATAATGCCTCTAACATCCACCACTATTCATATATTATTTTATAGTTGATATGGGATAAGTCATGGAAATGCTTGAAATTAGAAAAGATAAGATACATACCTCAAAATAGAACCAACCTAGAAATACCTATTTTATGATGCCTATGCACAGTTTCTAGAAATTCTGCAACCTTTAACAAATTGGAAATGTCAAAATGGAGAAAACCTAGAAAACATTTTATCCTTCTGAAGGTAGGTCAACCTTGACCCAGATAGCGGGGCACAATCTTACCCTAGGGCATAATTGTGCCACAAAAAGTCAACCTTTACCTGCATTGCTCTAATGAAAATTATGTTCGTGGATCTTAGAATTTTTTCGAAAAGGGTATCCAAATATGTACTTTGATCCTTGAAAAAACACCTACATATATCTTAAAATGGGGTTTTTGGGGTGACTATATAAGGTTTTTCCTCAATTAAACCCTCATTTTGGTGATTTCCACCTCCACCAATAGCCGGATATAATAGAATATGTGTCTGTATGGAATGTGTAATGCCAAGATCTAATCCACTAGATTGAAACCTAGCATAAATATGTATGAGAAAGAAATGCATAGAATTGAATAAGATAAGAAAGTATACCAAGCCCCCAAGGCTAAAGTACTCCTACCAAACTCATAATCTATAATTGCTATCCCATGATTGTATCCTTGAATGCTTGAATATTGATATTGGTGGATCAAGGAAGATTGGATCTCTCTTTCGCCAAATAGATGTTCATGATGGTGTGTTCATAAAAATGCTTGATATCTACAATAGCTTGATCTTCTATATCATTCTCTTGCAATCTTGCATCTTCATAGCGTCATCTTGTTCTCTTGTTATCTCTTGATTCTAGTTGTAAATGGATGCAAATGAGAGTCTTTATATAGAGGCTTCAAGGTGAGGCTCCTAGAATAATGTGAGGACCCATAATTAAAATTTCACCTCGAATTATGTTCCAATCACAATAACCAACTAAGGAGGGAAAATAATTAAATAACTTTCAAACTAAAACCCTTTTGCATTCGGATCCAAAAGCCCAATATTGATTCTGGGGCCCTTCGGGACCAAAATTTGAAAAGGGGGATCAAATACCAAAGAAGGTCAAGGAAGACCTTGGCCTTGACCTAGGTCAGGGATGAACTTAATGTTTCCCTAGTTCAAGCTCGACCTAGTTGACCTAGGGGTCCAAATCCAACCAGAGTAGAAAACAAGAGGTCCTAAGGGGGCTTTTTTTCCTAGAAATGATATCAGAATAGGACAAAGTGCTAGAAATAGGCACAAAATCCTATGATGAATCCTAAGAGGATGTATTCCTAATTTCTACCTAAAAAATAGAGCCATAGAGGAGGGAAATTAAGGAGAATCTTCAAGATCCTAACCCTAATTTTACCTAGAATGAAGGAATCAAGTGTAGAATGTGTCCTAAATGAAAGTTTATCGTGATAAATGTACTAAAAGAGGGTGCTAAACCCACCAAGATGGAATTTCTTCCATTTTAAGACAATGTAGCAAGTTTGGAACCTTTTTTTATACTTTAAAGATTGTTCTTTTCTTAAATATTTTAGATTTTAATGGGGAATTTAGATGTTAGTGGGGTAGGTCAAATGAGCTTCCACCTTCACATGGTTGGCCCTACTTAGTAGAGAATATTAAAGTATTCTTGAAACCAAGTGAAGCTCAACATTAACCTATGATTGTGTGACAACTAATTGTGGGAATCTATTGATTTTAGGCAATCCAGAAGGATGCCATAGTTTAATATGCAATCTCAATTCATATGCATATGACATCAGGTGGAGCTGAAAATACCCAACAAGTTCTCATTTTTGTTAGAAGTTTGCATAGACCTATTAAACCAATGTAAATGTGTGGGGTTTTTTTAACTCCGTCTATTGTCCATGCATACAGAATGCAACTACCTGTGCATTCTTAGTTTAGAGTTGCAAAATCTTATTTTGGATGCGACAAAAAAATGACATGCACCAAAAGATGGGAAAATGATGTCAGTTTTGTAGGTTTGGAACAAATTGATCATTTCTTAAAGATTTTAGATTTTAATGGGGAATTTAGATGTTGGTGGGGGGGGGTAGGGCAAATGAGCTTCTACCTTCACATGGTTGGCCCTAATTAGTAGAGAATATTAAACTATTCTCAAAACCAAGTGAAGCTCAATATTAAACTATGATTGCATGACAACTAACTACATGAATCTCTTGGTTTCAGGTAGTGCAAAAGGACGCCATAGTCAAACTCATTGATTTATGAAATTTAGTTGCAGTGTATGAAGTTGGTAATTGTCAAGTTTGATTAATTACTATATAGTTGAGATTATTTCAACTTCTATCAAGGCTTCAATGGAGCACATTTTCATAACATTTATATAGAAGTTGGTATGGTAGTCATCCATGTAGAGTGTGATTATGTAATTCATGTAGAGGTTTGCAAATAATTATGTTTTTTTTATAATGCAACAATCCGTCACAATTGCGATGGCTTGTATGATGAGTAGTCATCACTCTGACAACATTATCGTCGCATGTCGTTGCTACTATGATGGCAACCACCAATGGTTGGGCATCACTCCAAAAACATTGGCATCACACATCTATCTTCGTTGTGACACCCCTTCAACCAAATGTGCGGCAGGCCTCTAGCAATGTTGTTGGACCTATGAAGGTTGACTAAAACTGTAGTCTATTGTAGTTGCGATGGTATATCGTTGAACATCCGACAGCATGAAGAGGAACTCTTCATCTTTCTTTCTCCAAATTGTGATAGTTTTGTTTGTCAAAATGGTGATGGAAGCCCATTTTGTCACAATTTGTGACAACAAAAGTTCAACGCCTGTCCAATGGGGGCCAATTCCAATTACTGTCATGCATCTAACGGGTGACTGTCGCAATTGCAATGGCCTACCATCGCAATTGGAGCCCAAATGTAGTAGTGTTTTTGAGTTGTAGGCAAAAAAAGGTAATAATAATATATAGGAGTCTTGGATGACGATAAATCCACTTCTAAATTTTTATTTCTTTTGGGAATGAGTTTGATATTATGCTAGAGTAAAAAGTAATTATTGTACACTGATCTTCCACGTTAGTATAATATTATTATATAAGTGGAGTTGTTTGTGAAGTTACATACTTCCATCATATTATGACAGGAATGAGGACGTACCATAATTGCATCCTATAACTATTATTTTTACAATTAGACTAAAAAGCTTATCTATGATCCTATTTTTAATACACTAAAAAAATTAGGTTTAGTTCTATGACATTTGAGAATATGTTCAATATTATGTTTAGCCCTAATAATGATTAACATAGGAGCAATGTGTTTATATTTATATTAAATCTCTTTTATAACCTTCTTAATATTTATTTAACATAATCAATAATATATACATATTCAAACATAAATTATTGACAAATGGTCAATTATACAAGAATTTACAGACATTGTTATACATTTTAACCTAAGTTTGAGTAGATTATATATTAATATTTATAAATCAATAATATATAGCTTATGAATATCCTACCATAAGCTCGTGACATCTATCTCCCTCAAGCACACCATAGATGATAACATTGTAGGAGTACTTATCCATAAAACCATGAAGTACCACAGTCCCTCAAAACACTTACTAAAATAAAGAATACCTAGCCCAATGTGGAGATAGGCCTAGAAATTTTGACACCATTCTTTCAACATCATTAAAGGGTGCACCATATCAAATTTGAGTCATTGTACAATTTATATTATGTGTTTCTTTATGTTTGTAGTTTTTGATTTTGTCATTCTCTAGTATCGTTATCATTTACATCATTTTTATAGTGAAGTTCCTACTTAAAAAGGGAGGCGTGATCATTTTCTAGTTCATTTCATTATCTACTTGTTTATGCTAGAGTAATTAGATATTCTCTAATTAACTCTATTTCACTTAAGCTAAACTTGAGGTATCTAATAATTAATACTTTTATTAATTATTATGATACAACCTAGATTAAATTCTCTTCTTATATTTAATAATTATCTTGTAATTATTAAATACCCTAAAGAGTTTTTCATTACCTTTTTAGATTTCGATCTCCTTTATAAGGACGATCTCTCATTGTATTTTTAACACATCTTTTCTTTATCTGAGAATACAATTTTCATATTTTTAGACCAAATCTTGCCTCTTCTTGTCTTTTTCTTCTCTATGACATGTTTTCTGCATGCAAGTATTTGAGGGCTTCATGGATTTGATTTGAATATTTGCTCAAATCCTTCATCATATCAAAGTCAAATCTATTGTAGCTTGTTTAACATTTGGAGAAAAAGGAGAAAGAGGGTATAACATAATAGATATGACATTTTTTGGTCTTTTTTCTTTGTTTTTTGGAGGTGTGATGACGACGATTCAGAAAAAAAAAATTATAGAAATGATAATGATGGTTTCATTTCATGACTCTGACATTTGAGCTCCTATTTTTGGTGTTGAAGTAGAGGCTTCAATTTCCTCCCTCTCTACATCTGGCGTCCAGGTTTTCTTCTCAGTTTTTGTGCTTTCCTTAGTTGTTTCTTTGGTTTACAAGGGATAAATTTATACATTGTGGGGGGTGCATTTTCCCTTCTATAGTTTAATTTAGAAACAACCATTCTATTTTCGTCTTCTTCTCTGAATGTCAAACCCCTCTGTGGCCCGACAGACACCACACAACTACCATAATTGGAAAGCACACATGACTCAACTTCTTATGTCACATGGCTTATGGTCATGTTTGGATGAAAATCAACCTGTCCTATAGTGCCCCTTTGAGGTTCTTCAGCACAAAAACAAAATGGATGAAGCCATGGGCTTGATTGCATTGAACATCTTTGATAGTCTCATGTTTCACCTAGATGGTTTGACCACTCCTTGAGCTATTTGAACCAAGTTTTATAACTTTTTTGGCATAGTGAATGAGTTTCAAGCACTATAGCTTGATGCATAGTCGACTTCTTTGACACCTACCAACTTTCCCACCATTAAGGACTTCTTGATAAATCTTTGCGCTCAATTTTGTAGGGATGTGGAAAAAATAAGATAGATGATGAGTGTATTTTTTTAATACTCTTAAAGTTGGGAGGATAGTTTCAAATCTTTTCTTCCACTTTCTACTCCATTGTGGATGCTTTGGGCAACATACATCAAATGCCTTCTTTTGAGACATTCTGTGATCGGTTGACATGGGAACAGGCAAAGATCTAATAGGTGGATGCTTTTGGCTCTTCCAACCAAGCATTGGTTGCTCATTCTTCTCAAGAGAAACCAAAACCAAAATCCAAACTTAAGAAAGATACACTAAAAACTAATTCCAAACCTCTAACGAAATCTTCTTTGAAGTCTACTGAGTCTTCCTCCAAGACTAAGAAGAAATCAGTTGAGACCTGTAATTTTTGTGGAAAGGATGGACATCCCATTTCCATATGTTGGAAACATTTGGAGGCTTTAGAGGAAGCCATGTAGGAGCATCACATTTGTGCTCCTAAGTCTTCATCCCCCTTGCAGGGAAAGGTCATGCTCTTACTGCACAAGTTATGGCTTTTGTGCCTACCTAGATTCTTAATTTCAGTGCCTCTCACCATATGACTCACACTCAGCAGTTGGTCAGTTCACTTTCTCCTTGTGCTACTTCACAGATTGCTATTGGGAACTCATCACATCTTTATGTCTTGGGTTCTAGTTCTATTGCATTAGTTGGGGGTTCTCTTCAAGATGTTCTTTTTGTCCCTGACATCTCGACAAACCTATTGTCCATTTATCAAATTTTCCACTCTAGCTCTGGTAAAATAGATGATTTCTCACCACATGATGTGGTTATTCAGGGGTTACATGATTTTGATTTGATAGTGGCTATTAGGAGTGTTGACTCTGCATCTTGCTTATATAGATTTGATGGATTTTAGTCTTTTGATGGCATAGGTTCTTATCTTGTAGCACATGCAGATTTAGTAAGCAAACTTTGGCATGAGCATTTGGGCCATGTCAATTACATATATCTTTAGCAGATGAGCATACATGCACTTGTTCTTGGGCTTCCCTAGATTTCTTGCACAGATGGTGTTTGTCCAGGTTGTACTCTTGGTAAACAACATAGGGATCCTTTTCCACATGGATGAGCTACTCGTGCTTTGGCACCATTGGAGTTGATTCATAGTGACCTCATGTCATTTCCCACTCCTTTTTTCGGTACCTAGTATGTGCTTACTTTCATTGATGACTTCTCCAGACATGCATGGGTGTACTTTATGAAGTACAAGTCTAATGTCTTTGATTCATTTCGAGTCTTCAAGACATTTGTGGAGAAGCAATTTGGTCTTTCTATTCAATAGATACACATAGATAATGGGGGGGAGTATGTGAACCAAACTTTTAGGGATTTTTTCTTTGAACATGGTCTTCAGCATCAATTTTTAGTGCCCTACACCCCTCAGCAAAATGGTGTGGTAGAGAGAAAGAACATAACACTTTGGGAGATGGCTAATTGTATGCTACAATCCAGGTCCATGGATTTTATTTTTTGGGCAAAGGCAGTCAATTGTGCCAACTATATTGAGAATCGGATGCCTCAAAAGGTAGTTCGACATATGACTCCTGAGGAGGCTTAGTCTCATGTCAAGCTTGATGTATCTTCATTTCGAGTTTTTGGTAGTGTAGCATGGGCATTTGTACCCGATGCTTAGAGGAGAGCAATGGAGCAGAAAAGCCAACACCTCATTTTTTTTGGCTACTGCGAGGATGTTAAGGCATACAAGTTGTTTGATCCTAATTCCAAAGAGGTCCTATTTTGACAGGATGTCCAGTTTGATGAGTGCCTTCCTGCAATAGATAACCTACCTCACTTACCACTACTCCCTCATCCTTTCGAATCTCTCTTCCGGATGATGAGGATGATGATCTTGGTGATCCCCATTTACCTCCATTGCAAGATCCTCCTCATATGCCTAAATGGGCTCGTGTTATAGTTGAGGCTACAGGCTCTCTAGCTGGTGACCCTTCCACTTCCCATTGTACCCAGTCTCATATTACGAGTTCTAGTCTTCTAGGTCATGCTATTTGCAATGATTCTTAGACATTTGCAATAGCAAGAAGACATCTTGAGTGGGACAGAGCCATGGAGGAGGAGTATTCTACTTTGATGAAGGATCATACTTGGGATCTTTGTTCTCTTCCTAAGGGAAGAAAGTTAGTGCGATGCAAATGGCTATATCGTACTAAGTTTGTTGCTAATGGTTCTATTGATAAGTTTAATGCATGTCTTGCTATGAAGGGATTTTCATAGATTGAGGGTATTGATTACACTAAGACATTTTCCCCTATCGCTAAGATGAACTCTATTCACCTTGTCTTATCCCTCACAACTTCTCAGGGATGGCCCATTTTTCAGATGGATGTGAAGAGTGCATTCTTGCATGGTGATCTTACTGAGGAGATTTACATGAAATAGCATCCAGGATTTATGTAGGATTCCTCCTTGGTTTGTAGACTTCGACGCTCATTGTATGGTCTCAAACAAGCCCCTTGGGCTTGGTATGAGAAGATGGACTCCTTTCTTCTTTCTGCAAGCTTCACCCACTACCATTCCAATCCTACAATATACATTCAATGTCTTGAGGTTGAGGTTTTGATTCTTGTGCTATATGTTGATGATCTTCTCCTCACAGGTAGCTTATCCTCTATGCTTCAAGATGTTTAGCAGGCATTGATGGAACAGTTTGAGATGACTGATCTTGGTCTATTGCACTACTTTCTTGGTCTATAGATTGTTCAGTCTCTACTTGGATCTTTGTTTACCAATAGAAGTATGCTCTTGACATGCTTCGAGCTTTGACATCTACTCCCATAGCTTTTCAGTTAGGTGTTACCTCGTCTACCTCTTGCACTTTGCCTTTAGTGGATCCTACATTGTATCGGCAATTGGTTGGTAGTTTGTTATACCTGACACATACTCGTCATGATCTCTCCTTTGTAGTTGGTCTTGTCTCTCATTTTTCACATGAGCCACATGAGAGTCATTGGCAAGCTGCCAAGCATATTTTGAGATAAATTCAAGGCACATTTATGTATGGCATTCATTACACATCTGGGACTCCTCACATTATTGGCTTCACTGACTCTGATTGGGTTGGTGATGTTGATGATCAGAAGTCTACTTATGGCTTTGTCTTTTGTCTTGGCTCTGGTCGTGCAAGAAGTAGCATGCTCGCACACTTTCATCTACTAAGGCTGAGTATAGAGTAGTAGTGCTTGCTAGTTAGGAGATTTTATGTCTTCAACAGTTGATGATTGAGTTTGGTTTTCCTCCTAATCATCCCACTATTCTGTGATGCGATAATCAAAGTGTTATTCATATTTCCTGCAACTCGGTGGAGCATCAGCGCACTAAACATATTGAGCTTCATATGCATTTCATCCATCAGTAGATTCAGGATGGTGTTCTCTCTTTGGAGTATATTCCCACTAACATGCAGGTTGCTGACATCTTCACCAAACTTTTTGCATCGCCATGCTATCTTCAGTTGTGGTCTATGCTTGGGGTTACAAAAGTTGTCCTTGGGGGATCTTGTTGAGGCCTTCCTTCCTTCATGTTTTTTTTAGCATGTTTGTTCTATCTCTTCTTGGAGTAGGGTTTTTCCCATTGGGTTTTCTCTATTTCTCCAGTTTATAGAGATTTGGTTGTGCTTGGGTACCTCATCAAGCCTTGTTTGTTGGGACCCAAATCTTCTTTCAATTGTAGTTTCTAGGTTTTTAGCTACTCTATAAGTTTATCTTAAGGGGGGGTGTTAGAGTAATTAGATATTCTCTAATTAACTTTAGTTCACTTAAGCTAAACTTTAGGTATCTAATAATTAATATCTTTTATTAATTATTATGATACAACCTAGATTAAATTCTCTTCCTATATTTAATACTTATCTTGTAATTAGTAAATACCTAGATTAAATACTCTTCATGTATTTAATAATTATCTTGTAATTATTAAATACCCTAAAGAGTTTATCGTTACCTTTTTAGGTTTCGATCTCCTTTATAAGGACGATCTCTCATTGTATTTTTAACACATATCTTTTCTTTATTTAATAATACAATTTTCATATTTTTAGACCAAACCCTTGCCTCTTCTTGTCTTTTTCTTCTCTATGACATGTTTTCTACATGTAGGTATTTGAGGGCTTCGTGGATTTTATTTGCATTTTTGCTCAAATCCTTCAGTTTCCACCATTATAATGGATGACCCTACCTTATCTCATTCCTACTTGTTGCAATAGCCCTAAAGTTTGAAATTCAACTATATTTGGTCAAATATTATTACTTATCTTTTGAGTGGATCTATGAATTGTTGAAACTCTTAAAATGTTGTTTCAATCTTGTAATCATTTATAAAAATTGTAAAAACAAATTTTTTTTTTTTTTAGGGAATAATTTATGCAAAAATGATTTGAAAGTAGGAGTTTTGAAGGTGTGTATTTCTATCACTTTTTAAGAGCCATTTAAGTGACTAAACATAGAAAGGATTTCAAACTCTCAATGGAGATAATTTGTACAATGTGTTAATTTAATCTACCACTTTAGATGGCTAATAATCTTTTCTAATTGGGAGATGTATAATCATAAATTAATTTCAAAATCACTAGGTAAATGTGAGCTTATATGTCAATATGCATCATTTAATTGGAATTGATTTGAAAAAAGATTTTGACTTTCATATAATTATTTCAGTAGACCATGATGAAATAATATCAATAGACTATATGTTTTAAATGTTTATGCTCACCAAAATAGTAATAACTCTTAGGGAAAAGTAGTTCTTATTTTAGTTAGTTAATTATTTAACCATTTTACTAGCATTTAGCCGAAGTTAATTGTACACAAGTTGAAGGAAATGGATAAACAATAGATGTTGACATGGTTATTAGAGGAGCCAAAATACAACTGGAGATTATTGGTGCTAATCAAAGGTTAAACTACACTAATTAGAATTGGTGAGATTTGATTTTAATAAGCTCCATATGAAGTTATATATCAAAAATTGAGCATTCAACATTTAGTTCTTAGCCACTTGTTTCCATTTTTTGTTTTTTATTTCAACTTTTTTGTTTGGTAATTTAAGAAAATAGAAAAGAGTCAAAAAAAATTAAAAATAAAAAGGGGACAATACATGTACACAAGGTTACAAGAGATCATTACGTAATAAAGGCACACTTACCTTTTCTCAAATACTTTATCAACAAAGAAAAATGGATAAAGATACTAGACATTCCAATCAATCTCTTTTCAATTCATGTTCAAGAAGGATAACATTTAAGAAGGATGAATAACAAAAATCCCTTTATATAGCCTTCCACTCTTGCTCAAGATCATCTCTCATGCATAAGATAAATCATTAACAAGGAGATCATATTAAATAATATATTATCCATAGAAGTAACCATTCAAATGAGGAGAGAAATGTGTAACATACATTTCTATTGATCTCCTTTTATCACATAGACACATTTAAGAGTAGAGTGATAAGAAAACATAGTATACTATTATAAGTATGCATAATATTTTTATTATATAGACACATTTAAGAGTAGAGTGATAAGGAAAGAGAATATATTATTATAAATATTCTACAACATACTAAATTAAATTTACATAACTTCTTTGAAACTTTAATTAGATAACTTATTTAAAATTTTCCTTCAGTTAAATGGGACCCCCAAGAAAAACAAGACTACCTACTATTTTATGGTCACATTGCATCCAACCAACAGCCAAAAGAGAGGAGGAGAGGAGGCTTTGTTATTATGAACTCGCATAGGATATAAGAGCTTTGGATAGTAATGCCCCTTGAAAACATGTTGTTCGAGATGACAATCAAACCACTACTATAGAACGTTCTTGGGGTTTTGCTAGTTCAAAAGATAAGATTCTTCTTGTTTTGTATTGGAAGACTCGTGGACCTACCACCTTTAACTCCCAAAGAAATAACTTGATATGATCAAAGAGTAAGCCATTGTTTGAGTTTCGCTTCTTCAATGTGATGGAACCATACTACTATTAAAATTTTCGGAAGTCGACATTCTTTAAAACAGCAGTTCAAGTATTCCAATAGTAGCTCAAACCTTAGTTTAGTCTTCCCTCAGCTTATAGATCCCCAACCCAAAAGATCAAGCAATTGGTCAAAGTTGAGTTGATTTGTCTTTTGCCCACACCCTGTCATGATAAGTTTCTCGGAGATTGGAAATGGCCAAACAATAAAGTCGAGTTTTCCTCTTCATGTTTCTATATAAACAACTGCTCCTCTCCAGTCTCTCAACCCAACGACTTAACTTCAAATGGCACTGCAAGTGTAGTCGATTGAATTGGAACAAATTAAGCTCTTTTATCTAGAAATGTAAAGCCGATGCTCAATCTTAACTCGTGGCTTGGAAAAGTTTTCATGCTAAATTCCCTATTCATGCTTGGCTCACATTTAATTCCCTTGTTCTTCAATTTTCTTTTGAGGCTAACCTTAGATGGTTTGTAAGTCAAAGCTTTTAAGGCCACTCTTAAAATACGAACTTCTAGATTGAGCTACATAGTGATCACTGTAATGTGTTTCGATGATTCCTGCTTTCATACCAAAAGTTACAAATGTTTTGGTTGAGACTGAGGATGCTTCTGTTGATTTAGAAGAGTGCCTCTGTCATTCAGCACAGACCTCGCTAATCTTTGCGAACTTATTATAGGCAGCAGCTTATAGTAGACCTATGAATTGACTGGTCCAAAGTATCTTTTCAATTGCTATTTATAGTGAACTGATTGGGGTTTATAGTGAGCCGATTCTTGTTTTTGTAATTGTGTTCTTAATCCAATAAAAAGAAAGCAAAAGACAAATATGCATATATCATAAAGGTGTTCCATTTCTTTTTAATTTTTTAAAAGCACTGTGGAGTGGGAAAATTGACATGTTAAAGGTCGAATTTCCAATTCATTCTTTCCCGGATGCTTTGCCCGAAAGGCATGGTGTCCATCTGCGCGTACACGCGTCACACAGACCTCTCTATCTATCTACCAGTCAAATTACCCAACGATACTTTGCCTCGAAGATATCCTGATTCGCCCATTTATAAAGCCAAACGATCTTCTCGTTTCCAGTACAAATCATGGAATCTGCTCAGATAATAGCAGTGCCCTTCCACGGGCAGGGCCACGTCTTCCCCTGCGTCGAGCTCTGCAAGCGAATAGCCATCCGAGGCATTCCTGTCACAATTCTAGCCGACCCTTCAATTGCCTCTTCTCTGCAAACCACAGCCAAAGAAGCCCACGAATCCCTCGGGATCAATATAGGGGTCATAGAATTGTCCCAACCCGAGGAAGAGGAGTTAAAAAATGACGAAGCCGCGGACAGCCGGCAGGATCCAGATATGTTCGGAGAGCACCTTGCAAAGCCCATGGAAGCGATTCTGCAAGCAATGGATCGTCCGCCGGCGTGCATCATCGGAGACGTTATGGTGCCGTGGGCAGCAACAGTTTGCAACAAGTTAAATATTCCCCGGGTCGCATTCTTCACTTCAGGTGCCTGTTCCTTGGCATTCGAGTACGCCATATGGAAACATGGCGACCAGGTAGAAGAGACAAAGGAGCCGTTTGCAGTACCTGGTTTTCCGGCCTCAATGACCGTCACTCCCTCCGACGCCCGCCAGCGTGCCCCGCCCGGTCCTCCCCCAGCCGGCGGAGGAAGAGGAAGAGGAAGAGGGCCTCCGCCAGGCCGCGGAGGAAGAAGAGGGCCTCCAGGTCAAAGAGGCCGAGGGCGAGGGCCTCCGCCGCCTCCACCGGGTGACGACGGTCCACACCGGAATCCGCCATGGATGAACGGTCTCAAAGAAAGCCACGGAGCACTGGTGAATACGTGCCGGGACCTGGAGTCCCCTTTCATGGAGTACGTGATAAAGGAAACCGAGAAACCCGCCTGGGCCGTTGGCCCGCTTCTGCCGTCTTCCTTCTGGGAAGACTCGCCGGGGTATTTGACGCATGACAGCTCGGTGCGCAAGGCCTGCAAGAGCAACGTCGACGAACAACGGTGCTCGCAATGGCTCGACTCCCAGGCGCCCCGATCTGTGATCTATGTCTCCTTCGGCACTGAGGTGGGCCCCGAGGATAAAGATTGGACGGAGCTTGCGCTTGGTTTGGAAGCAGCGGAGAAGCCCTTCATTTTGGTTCTGCAGGCGGAGCCCGAGGAGGAGGAATTTCAAGTCGAAGATGTACTCCCCGAGGGATTTGAGCGACGGGTCGAGGGACGCGGTCTGGTGATCCGCGGATGGGCCCCGCAGCTCTTGATACTGTCGCACCCGGCGACAGGAGGGTTTTTATCGCACTGCGGGTGGAATTCGACGGTGGAGAGTCTGGGGCTGGGTGTGCCCCTCCTGGCGTGGCCCATACGAGGAGATCAACATTACAATGCCAAGCTGCTAGCGGTTGAGCTTGGAGTGGCGGCCATGATTGAGATGGATCGAGATTCGGGAGCGGTGAAGAGGGAGAGCGTCGTGAAAGGAGTGAAGATATTGATGGAAAGTGAAAAGGGGCTGAGAATGAGGGAGAAGGCAATGTGTTTAAAGGAATTGTTGAGGACTAGTCTGGTATCCTCTGACAAGGAATTGGACGCCTTTCTCTGCCACTTTTTGAAGTTTTCAAACTAATAACAAGTTCAAGAGCGGCACTGTCTACCGTACAACTTATATGCACTTCTTTTGACACAAAAGTTTGTACCAAAAAAATCTATGCACTTATTTTTGTGCTTTTAGAAGGGAACAAAACATATTGTACGCACATATTTTTGTGCTTTTAAAAGGAAAACCATATATTGGTCATTGTTGTTGATTGTATTGATTGTTGTTGATTGTATCATTGTATCATTATATGCACATTTTTGGCCCAACTACTGTATGCAATATGTTGATAAACAGATTTGTCTTCACACAATAAACCATCAAAATAACTCTTATTTTCCCAAAAATGAAGACGCATAAAGATACCAACAGCTGGGTTGCTTTGCTATTGAATTGTGCAAGCGCCCTTTGAATTTTAAAGGGTACAGCTCTCCGATTAGATTTACAATGAATAAGATTTAAGACACACTTTTAACCTAAAAGCAAAGGCAACTTGCACTATTCTTGGATAGGGGGTAAATTATTACAACTGAAATAAAAAGGCAAGACTCAGCATACAACAATGGAAGCATACAATCTTCACACACATATATGCATTCTGAAAGAAAGAGAGAGATTAGACAAACAGGAACAACTCCAGCAATAAATGAATATAGTAGTAGAATTTGATTCCATTATTCAGTCTCGATTCACACCTAAACAAAGAGTGAGAACAATTTGAAGTGCACAATCTTCAAAATGATGAAATCCTCATTCAACTCAAAAACAATACTATTTCTAAATACTACTGATAGTCAAATTATTTCAGAAAACTAAAGTGAACAACCCTGAATACAATAAAAATTTGCCCCCTCCACACAATCTAAATTTTCCTTGAACATACAACACACAGTTTGTAAAAATAGTAGAATCTTCAAGACTCTCCACACCTGGAAAAGAGAAGCACACCGTCTCCCCTTCTTCAGGAAAAGAAGAACCCCCATCTTCACTGTCTCTGCATATTTAACTTAATCAATCCTGTAGCTTTTCGATTACAAAACCAATTCTTGGGAAAGAGTAACTGACCCATTTCTTTGTTCATATTTTCTAACATCTTAAACTTTCTTAATTGTTTACAATATTGTCAATGCAAGAGCCCTATGATGTAGGTATAATGACAGGTGGTCATATGATTTGGCAACAAAACTATATCTTAACATGACATCCAAAATGTTTTATTATATGGAACTCATTCTCAAGAGCACTACCTTTTCAAATAATGTAAAGCCCGATTTTACTATTTTATGGGAGGACTGGCAACATGAACCTACACAACCCCTCACAAGTAATCAATTTGTATTTCAATTAAAGATCTCTGTCACGATGGCTTCAGGCTTTGGATTAGATTGTGCAAGCAAGTAGCTCTTTCTATATGCGTGAAGTTATATATACCAAAGGTCAGTCAGTCATTGTGAGAATGACATTACCATTGATGTCATATGGATTTAACATGCTGATTGAGCTCAAACATCCATCGAGCATTCTACATGTTGTCTGCCTTATTAAATCCCCAAGATTACCATGTTAGTGGTTATACCCGATTCTGTATCAAATGCTCAGGTGAGCCTGATCTGACACACTTTTATGCATCGCGTTACCATAGATACCGGCAGCATCTGCATCCATTCTTCATTCATCGGGAGTGTTGAGACATGAACTGGCAGCCTTCTTGTTAATATTTATGCATTTTTTGCCTACATCTCCATATGTCGTCTTTGATTAATGCTTGTGCAATGCGGCTCAAAATTCCTTAACCTGCAATCCTTGCCCGATTCTATTGCCTCTCGGATGAATCATTTTCAATACATGATTAAGGAAAAATGTCATCATTAACATTTAGGGATACTCAAAACATGTTTGACCTATTTTCAACCATTCAAGATAATCCTCATGACTTCCATTACGATCCATCTCATCAAAACCACGGCCTTCATGTCTTGATGCATTCTATCAAATAGTTCTTATGCATTGTTTGTGCTTTCACACACTTGTCTCTTTCAACCACCATTCGTTGCATTCACATCGCGGGTTGTGGGTCAACATTGTGTGATCGAGTAATAGATGTTCCCACCTCACATGTCTTTGTTAAAACATTATTGTCCATGTTATCATGCTAAAACACTATGTCAAACACTCCAATGAATCAATCTAAAGATGCTCATTTGTTTTGCCAAAGTGTGAGGATGTTTGAAATATCATGCAGGTTTTCTATTTCATAGTGACTACTTGCAAATAGTCAATTACCTTCATAGGCCCCTATTTTTAGATGTACTGAAATTTCAGAGGTAATCATGAGTTGCACAGATAGTTATGTTTTGGCATAACTAATATCAAAGCTTTAACCGACAATTGACCCGAGGGATGTTGATACCTTCAAAATTACTGAATGTCACTCAACTTGGTTAGGAGGACTATCTTACCAATCACAAGATCAAACCGCCAACATCCTCCGCAGTTTCTCATGATGAGTTGTTTGCTAAACACCTGTATACTTGATCTATTGCATAAGTTACAATGTCTGCTAGCGAGCTTTGTATCCATTTATAATCCCATTTCTCTCACATGGAATGGTGTCATGATACCCCAAATAATGATCTGGTAAATATCGACCCTTCATGTTGAGCCAACAATTCTCCACTTTGGATGAATTCACATGCTCTGTTTTGATTTATTCATATTTGCTAATGGATTGGTATGAAGATATAATAGAGGTTGAGAAGAGACGGATACCCCAATTCTAACTATTTACCTCTATACCTCTTCCATTGGGTATTCACCACAATTATTTATTATGTCTTATTAAGCTTGATTAGGCATCTTCTTTCATTAATATTTGAACCACTGAAGTCTGGTGCGGGGAGGAATTTGAAATGCACATTTGATTTTCATCATTGATCGTAACCTTGTTAATGCCATCACATCCTCTGAAAGATAGACATGCAACCGAGGCACTTGAACTTTGAATTAATGAGTTGCTGAACTTTAAAGATTGGAGTGAAGAGTTGTCACTTCTCTTGGCAAATGAAACATGTTACATGGAAAATGCCTTGACTCTGAGCCAGGGGTCCTTATGCAATTTGAATTGTGAATCTAAACATGAACATAAAACTAGAAACTATATTTGTGCACTTTGGATTATTACACACAGTCTTGCACAATCTGGAAACATTCCCCTGAACACGCCTGTCGTGTCACATCAAACCAAAGAGCCTGTATGAAATGCAAATTTAGCCTTCATACCTATCAAACCATTTGAACCATTTCAAAATATCATCAAGAGGATGAGATTTTCAAGTTTAAAATTGGGGTTCATAACACCAACTAACATTGGCTCTAACTGGGGAATATGTGCATGAAAGGCGCATAGAGAATCCAACATCTCTGGTCAAAAGACCAATGCCTAGTCCATTGGGCAATAGAGTCTAAGCACATGACGAGAAAGAGGTACTACTTGCGAGAAGAGCAGGGCAACAACAAAACAAGGTAGAAAGAAAAAAAAACTACCCCAAACACCTAGCAGCAAAACACAAGGCAGCAGTGAACAGAAACACAGAAAACTAAGCTATGCACAACCAAAAACTTTATTTACATAGAATAGGGCTGAGAGCCCATACCTTCGAAGGATCATTTGGCTGCTCATGCAAAACCATCAACTGGCTATGAGAAGTATCTTCCAGTGTAGAAGAGAGATTAGTACTTGAGGTCTGTCATTTCGAACCAAGATTTATCAACTACTACAATAAGGTATCCAACCACCATATGCCAAAATGTTCAAAAAAATTCAAATTCAAAAACCCAATTCTCATCATAAATAATCAGTTGCAACACCTCAACATCATTTTGAATAAAAGAATGTATACCACAAATAGCCATGTCTTTCTCTTGAGAAAAGCAAGCTAAACCATGGATGAGGGAGGCATTGGTGAAGAGCTTAGTAGAAGCATGTGAATCAACTTTTTGATCTAAGCTTGTTGAAAGTCTACTTTCCATAAGCCCATCAGTAACTTCATTCTTAAAACAGAATGCTTCCAACATTTGAGATTGAGACCACTTCTCTTGAGTTGTAGTAAGATCAAACAAGAAAGCCTCATATTCAATCTTTTCCTCAAATGCAGAAATTTTAAATTTTGATTCATCAATTACCACAACATGGACAATATGGGACTCAACAAAGAAGCCATCAAGATCTTTATATTTGGAAACTTAAAGTGTCAAGTTTAAGGCATGATTTACCTCACCCATACATAGGTCATCTTCGCCATGCACCTCAATGATCCTTTGTACATCACCCACCAAGTCATCTTTAGTTGTCTCAAGAAGTCATGTATTATTCATTGAAGGAGCTTCTAACTGGCTGTCATGTTTTGGACTGACTGTAGCTTCCTTGCTTTGCTGATGTATGTTCATACTACTAAAAATTCCAATATGATCTTCTTCTTCTTCATTAATATCACAAAGATCACAGGGGATGAAGAGAGGATTATCCCTAATTTTAAAGTCTTCCATATATTTAGCGGGAGAGTATAATACATTCATGCTGCTCCAAATAATCACATTATCAAGATTTTTTGATTGACTCTTTACTGTTGTTATATCAGCCATATTCTTGCTTTGACATGTAAAAGAAAAATCAGAATTCATAGTTTCCTCGTGCATGTTACAAACTGAATTATCCTCATGACATATAGTTAAAGCAAGGGCTTTTCAAAACTACTTTTAATGACCATAGGATCAAACTCAATATAAGAAACTTCCTCTCTTGAAATGGAATAAAAATCTTCATTAGGCAAAGACATAAGCTGAAAGTTCACTTCAGGATTTCTTTCTTCAAAAATATTTTCAACATGCAAAGGAACTTGGTCAAGAAATATCTTTCGTTTGCAACATTCACCAAAATTAAAAGATTCTTCCATGGGCTGGTCATGAATCTTTGTGCCTTGGGAATCCTCTTTATTTTTACTTTTAGCGTAGGCCAAACTTTTAGCTTACAACTAAACGTTGTTCTACAAATTTTTGCCATTAGAAACAACTAACCTCATTTCTAGAATTTTCTATATCATAAGACAATAAAGTTTCGGGAAAACTTTTGTCCTCTTTATTCAAAGCTTCTTAGGGGCGGGTTTGATCATCAAAGACTGAGTAGATGTGAGAAATGGTTATGACTAGAGGTTTTTCGTCATCAACCGTCAACTCTTCTTTCAGCTTTACCACTCTTTTCACACATTCTTGTAAGTCTTTTAATTTATGAAATCTCACACAAAGACTTTTCCACAACAACCAAGACGTGGAGTCCTCTTCCGAGCTTATGTTGTTCTTTACAGCTTGAGAAACACTTTCTTTGTAGTTGTCCACAAATTCATGCAACACTTTATCATCCATGTGATAAACTTCCATGAGAGAAGGATTTGGCCTTGACCTTCTCATGGCTTTCATATTCAGCATGGTTTTTACACAGAGACGCCAATCTCCTGCACATAGAGAAAATAATTTTCACCAAGGAAAGAAAAACATTGCTCTATCAATTCCAAGTTCCCCAATAGAGTCACCAAAAATATGTTGGTAAACAGATTTTTCTTCACACAATAAACCATCAAAATAACTCTTTATTTGCCCAAAAATGAAGATGCAAAAAGATACCAACAGTTGGGTCGCTTTGCCATTGAATTGTGCAAGCACCCTCTGAATTTTATAGGGTACATCTCCTTGATTGGATTCACAATGAATAAGATTCAAGAAACGCTTTTAACCTAAAAGTGAAGGTTACCCGCACTATTCTTGGATAGGTGGTAAATTATTACAACTAAAATAGAAAGGCAAGACTCAGCATACAACAATGGAAGCATACAATCTTCACACACATATATGCATTCTAAAAGAAAGAGAAAGATTAGACAAATAGGAACAACCCCAACAATAAATGAATATCGTAGTAGAATTCGATTCCATTATTCATTCCCAATTCACACCTAAACCAAGAGTGAGAACAATCTAAAGTGCACAATCTTCAAAATGATGAAATCCTCATTCAACTTAAAAACAATACTACTTTTGAATACTACTGATGGTCAAATTATTTCATAAAACTAAAGAAGGAAACTAAAGTGAACAACTCTGAATACAGTAAAAAATCGCCCCTCCACACAATCCAAATTTTCCCTGAACATATAGCACACAGTCTGTAAAAATAGTAGAATCTTCAGGACTATCCACACCCGGAAAAGAGAAGCACACCATCTCCCCTTCTTCAGAAAAAGAAGAACCCCCATCTTCACTATCTCTGGCATATTTAACTTAATCAATCCCATAGCTTTTCAGTTACAAAACCAATTCTTCGGAAAGAGTAACTAACCCATTTCTTTGTTCATATTTTCTAACATCTAAAACGTTGTTAATTGTTTACAATATTGTCAATGTGAGAGCCCTGTGATGTAGGTATAATGACAGGCGGTCATATGATGTGGCAACAGAACTATTTCTTAACATGACATCAAAAATGTTTTATTATATGGAACTCATTCTCGAGAGCACTACCTTTTCAAATAATGTAAAGCCCGATTTCACTGTTTTATGGGAGGACTAGCAACATGGACCTGCATGACCCCTTGCAAGTAACCAATTTGTATTTCAATTGGAGATCTCTATCATGATAGCTTTAGGATTTGGATTGGATTGTGCAAGCAAGTAGCTCTTTCTGTATGTGTGAAGTTATATATACCAAAGGTCGGTCAATCATTGTGAGAATGATATTATCATTGATGTCATACAAATTTAACATGCTCATTGAGCTCAAACATCCATCAAGCATTCTACATGATGTCTCCCTTATTAAATCCCCAAGATTACCATATTAGTGGCAACACCTGATTCTATATCAAATGCTCGGGTGAGCCTCATCTGACACACTTTTATGCATCGGGTTACCATTGATACTAGCAGCATCTGCGTCCATTCTTCATTCATCGGGAGTGTTGAGACATGAACTGGCAGCCTTCTTGTTAATATTTATGCATTTGTTGCCTACATCTCCATATGTCATATTTGATTAATGATTGTGCAATGTGGCTCAAAATTCCTTAACCTTCTATCCTTGCCTGATTCTATTGACTCTCGGATGAATCATTTTCAATACATGATTAAGGAAAAATATCATCATTAACATTTAGGGATACTCAAAACATGTTGGGCCTATTTTCAACCATTCAAGATAATCCTCGTGACTTCCATTACGATCTATCTCATCAAAACCACGGCCTTTATGTCTTGATGCATTCTGTCAAACAATTCTTATGCATTATTTGTGCTTTCACACACTTGTCCCTTTCAACTGCCCTCCAGTGCATTCATATTGAGGGTTGTGGGTTAACGTTGTGTGATCGAGTAATAGATGTTCCCACCTCACATGTCTTTGTTAAAACATTATTGTCCATCATCATTGCCGTGTGAATTCAATATGTTTATCGTGCTAAAGCACTATGTCGAACACTCCAATGAATCAATCTAAAGTTGCTCATTTTTTTTGTTGAAGTGTGAGGATGTTTGACATATCACGTGGGTTTTCTATTTCATAGTGACTACTTGCAAATAGTCGATTACCTTCATAGGCCCCTTTTTTTAGACGTATTTAAATTTCAAAGGTAATCATGAGTTGCACGGATAGTTATGTTTCTGACATAACTAATATCAAGGCTTTAACTGACAATTGACCCGAGGGATGTTGATACCTTTAGAATTATTGAATGTCACTCAACTTGGCTAGTAGGATTGTCTTACCAATCACAAGATCAAACCGCCAACATTCTTTGCAGTTTCTCATGATGCGTTGTTTGCCAAACACCCGTATACTTCATCTATTGCATAAGTTACAATATCTGCTAGTGAGCTTTGTATCCACTTGTAATCCCATTTCTTTCGCATGGAATGGTGTCATGATACCCCAAATGATGATATGGTAAATACCGACCCTTGATGTTGAGCCAACAATTCTCCACTTTGGATGAATTCACATGCTCTGCTTTGATTTATTCATCTTTGCTAATGGATTGGTATGAAGATATAATAGAGGTTGAGAAGGCACGGATACCCCAATTCTAACTATATACCTCTATGCTTCTTCCATTGGGTATTTGCCACAATTATTTATTATGTTTTATTAAGCTTGAGTAGGCATCTTCTTTCATTAATATTTGAACCACTGAAGTCTGGTGTAGGGAGGAATTTGAAATACGCATTTGATTTTTATCATTGACCATAACCTTATTAATGCCATTACATCCTCTGAAAGATAGACATGAAACTGAGGCACTTGAACTTTGAATTAATGAGTTGTCGAACTTTAAAGATTGGAGTGAAGAGTTGTCACTTCTCTTAGCAAATGAAACATGTTACATGCAAAATCCCTTGACTCTGAGCCAGGGGTCCTTATGCAATTTGAATTGTGAATCTAAGCATGAACATAAAACTAGAAACTGTATTTCTACACTTTGAATTATTACACACAGTCTTGCACAATCTGGAAACATTCCCTTGAACACGCTTGTCATGTCACATCAAACCAAAGAGCTTGTATGAAATGTAGATTCAACTTTCATACCTCTTGAACCATTTGAACTTGTGTACTTGAGAATTGTGTTTATTATCAAGAGACTTCATCTGAAACCCACTTTACACAACATTTTCAATCATAGACTAGAGGAGATTTCAAAGGTCACCAGGAGGATGATATTTTCAAGTTTAAAATTGGGGTTTAGAACGCCAACTAACATAATGTCACAACATGCAATGAGTGTGCCCATAAACATACTAAGAATACTTATGTTCTTGATGGGTCCCCTCTTTGTATCATATTATTGTCAGTGATTTGAATGGAGACCCTTTTTTTCCAATGGAAGATGAGAATCAAATCAATTTTAAACTAAATTTAGATTATTTCCCACAAAGCTAGAAGGTTTGGATTCCCTGCTACTTGAGTATGTAAACTCATTGTTCCATTCATTTCTTCTCCATAAAAAAGCCTTCATATGGTGCATCAAAATGTCTCCACACCAGTATCGTAGCACCATCAACAGGAAGATGCACTGAAACTCAATTAAATGAAAGAAAAAACTTGCAAGAACAAGTACAAGACGATTAAAATAGCTTTGAATGAAAGATAAAACTTGCAAGAATAGGTGCAAGACGATTAAAACAACTTTGACTATTCATTGTGGTCAGTGACATTTTCCCTCTTTTTCTCTTTTCATGGGCATTTTTCTCCTCCTCTTCTTTGTACGATCCATGTGCAAGATTCAAGTATCTATTTTTTTGGGGGAAAGGCTAATCTTTTTTTGGGGGATAGGGTAATCTCCAGACAAAATGCACTAAAGACAAAATAAAGTCAAACTTCTTTTTTTTTCCAGAAGTGTTTTTTTTCTACATTTTTTTTTTTGTGTTCTACTACAAACTATGCTGAAATTTTCAGAAAAATCCATGATGTTTTCAATTTTTTGAAAATTGGTCAACTGTATAGTTTGTAGAGAGGATAGCTGCGTTCATTATTTTTAGGTAAAGGAAAATTCTACGAAGATGAGGTGGTGAAAGATTAAAAAGATGCTCTTTCCTCCTCATAAATAGATTTGACCATTTTCATATTTGTCTTCTTACCATTTCATATTACAATTTAATTATAGACTAATATTTTAGGGTCCATTTGGCAAGCAAAATACGGGTGGAATTGGCATTAATAAATTCCTAAAAAATTAAATGTCATGTTTGGAAGCTTTTAAAACTTTTGCACAAATCATGTTTGTGCATATTCTACAATGATTACAAGCCACGAGACCACATTTTGTTTTAGGAATACTATCACATTTTGTTTATGCTTTGATGGATGAAAGCTTCTGTTCTGACAGAGGTGGGGATGATGTTGGAAAAGTTTGTAGATTTTAGTTTACTGTATCTCAATTGTATTTACTTGAAAGTTTCTAAAGCCATTGATTTGGAGGTATGTTTTCAATGAGTTTGTTATTTATATTTCAATTTGAAATTTATAATCATAGATACCATTTTAGCATCCCATTCCGCTACAAGGATTGTCTTTGGGGTTTCACTTTCTATTTCTCACATTTTCTTTGACCACTTTCAATGCTTTAACTATCCAATGCAATAAAAATGTAATACCATTACATTGTGTTAGGAAGTTACTGAAACTAGATTTAGGATGTCCAATACATATTAAGTTAATGTGTACTAAGCAATTGCCTCCATGATATGTATGTATAAAAAGTTAAAATAATTTTTTTAGAAATGAATATTTGTATACCTGCAAATCTGGAAGGGGAAAGAGCCCAATTCTTCCAACTTCTTAAACAAAAATTGGCTCCTAACATATACTCAAAACATCCCATGTGTTACAAAGTAATAATTCTTTTTGGTTTTGGACTAATATATGTCATGAAATGAATTGTGACCCTTGGTTTTATTAACCTGCTCCATATCAAGGTCGTCTTGTAGAGATATTTTCAATACTAAATTATACTTCATAGGTATCACTTTCTAAGTTGTATATATGCCTCATGAAGCGAGCTAGTTGGTGTTATAGGAGGATGTAGCTCAACAAATATTTGCTTATATTATATGTAATAAGCTCATGCACTTACCTTTCACTTAAGTCTTGAAGGCTTGAATGAAAAAAAAATGGAGTTTGGGCCATAAAACAAATTATATTTGTAGTATTTTAGGATACTTTGGATTGAATTTGGTTCCTTTTATTTCATTAATCCATTTTGATTGAGGAAAACTTGACCATTACAATTAATTATATTTCTTAAACATGGATCTAAATACTACCTATTCCTTGTCACATGCATAGTTGCCATCAAAAAAAGCTCTAGCATCCAATTTTTCATCATCATGCATTTTTTAATGGGATCTACTTCTACTTAGAAGAAAATTAGTCTGCTTAGCAGAATCATTAAACCCAGACATGACACCAATAATTACTTGTTCTCTAGACCAAGATCTTGGAAATTCGAACTTTATCACTTGATGAATATGAGAGTAGTTTCCAGGCTTGGGATAATTGATTTATTAAAGGTAAGTTAAAGAAATCTTTGTATTTGATTTGTTGATTTAGTTCGAGTTAGTTATCAAATTTTGACTACATCCCCCTAACCCAATGTGACCTGCCACATTCCATTGATATATTGTCAATTAATGTCATTGTTTTTCCTAAATATATAGCCGAGAGTAAACTTCTCAAAAAATTCTAAGAGAGACACATTTGGAAAATGCATTATATTGATAGCCAAGAGTAATATCATATGGAAAATGCAGTACAATGATTGCACTAAACTTTGACAAGACAAACTCATTGAAATGATATCTCATTATACATAAATCAAAGTTGAATACAACTATTTTCAGGTCTAATACAATGATGTAAAATTGTAACATCATATGGAAAATGCATTACATTGACAATTGCAATGTCTAATTCGAGTCTTTACATGCTTTTTTGCTTCCTTGCTTGTATGTATCCTAAATGACACCTAGTGCAGATTGATGTGAAAAGGAATGGCCTATAACTAGGTTGATGAAATTTGAAGCAATTAGAAGCAACGAACCCCTATGCTATTATAAATGATATGTTTATATATATGTCATATGGAAATATCAAATAATAACTCCAATAAAATGTTGTAGGTTGTTCAATGGATCCTGCTAATTATATACAAGTTTACAGAAACATTGTTAGGAAGATCACACTCTTGTGTGTACTTTCTATTTTTCTTCCAGCCTAGGCAGTATTCATAGTAGCAACATCAAAGGATGTTAGAATACATAGGCGCAAGCGAAGAAGAGTTGCTTGTCCTTTTTAGAAACGTATTATATATTCCAATGAGATGAATTGCCACAACCAAATATGCATGGCTAGAGGAGCATTCTTCAAACTCGCCAATATTCTAAGGGAGAAAGGGAACATTAAAATACTATAAAGATGAAATTGGAAGATCAACTAGTTATGTTCCTACATACTCCTTGCCACAATCTAAGGAATCATAAGATTGGCCATAACTTTGGTCACTCAAGAAAGACAGTGAGTCGCTACATCCACAAAGTCTTGAAGGATATCGTATCGCTCCATACTAGTTACTTTTTGAACCCTTCTCCAAATACTCCTCTAGAAATTATTGGGAAGGATCATTTTGATCTGTACTTCAAGTTAAATCTCCTATTTCATGTATTTTGTTGCTTGAGTCTATTGCTACACATTTGACAATAATATTTCTCACACTAGGACTGTACTAGAGAAATTGATGGAACCCATATACCAGTTACCATTGATGTAGAGAACCAAGAAAAATATCATGATAGAAAAGGCCCCCAATCACAAAATGTAATGGGTGTCTGTTCATTTGACTACAAGTTTCAATATTTTCTTGCTAGTTGGGAAGGGTCAAATGTAGATAGTCGTGTTCTTGCTCCGGCTATGTTAAGAGTCAATCCACTACCAGTTACCCTTGGTATATTAAATCATAATTTTAATGATTATATAGTCATTATTGTCAACCATAGTTTTTATGCTATTTCTAATCTATATATTCTTATTCCTTTGTATAGGAAAATTCTATTTGCTTGATGTTGGCTATCCAAATGTTCCTGGATTTCTTGCCTCTTATCAGTGTACAGTTTACTACCTAAAAGCGTTTTCTAGAGCAAGCCCAATCAATAATATGCATGAGCTATTTAACCACTAACACTCCTCTCTTAGGATTATGATTGAGCAAACATTTGGTATTTTGAAGCAACGTTTTCCTATCTTGAGGCATGTGACATCCTACAATATCATGACTCAAACAAAGATAGTGTTAGCATATTGTATACTACACAATTTCATCACGATAGAGGATGGTGTTCCACCCAATATGGAAATTGAAGAGGATGATGATCATGATGGTATAAATGTGCCAATTCTTGAAACTTATGGGATGACTCAATGAGATAGAGATGATAGGGGAAATTTTTGAGATGAAATAGCATGAAGGATGTGGGAGGACTATAGATCTTGACATTAGTTGTTCTTTTTGCTTGCATTAACACCTTTTTCCTCACTTTTGAATAGCTACAATTTACTTGAATTGACACTTCATATAGACCGTTGATTCATTAATAGTGATATATTGAATTATGAATTGCAAAATTAGAATTATTGTTATGCTTTAAAACTGTCGATTGAGTGATTTAAACCTATGATTTATGAATTGCAAATTAGAATTATTGTTATGCTTTGTTTTAGAACTCTTTGGAACCTATGTAAGATAAGAAGTTCGAGTTGTTTTGTACTCACTATTTTAGAACAAGTAGCTAAAAGGGAAATTAAAAAATGAGAAGGGTAATGATAATGATTACAATAGCCTAGCCTTGAAGCTATTAGTTGAATTTTATTAATTGACTCAAAGCAAGATTATAAAGGAATTTTATTCTTTCACAACATACATTCAAATTAGAAAGGACACCTTTTGAGATAGTATTCTATGAACTACATATTTTAATTTTCAACTGATTGTGACTTTTTATTGCTAATGCAAACTCCTAGTAAACTAAATGCATGGCTTGTACATGTATTCTTTTATAATTCTTCTCTACATCTATTGAAATGTTCAATTTGTTCCAATTTCATGATCCATCTATATATTATGTCAATGGATCTCCACACACTCTAACAACTCATTATTTATTACAGGTTTTGTAGCAATATAACAACTACTTATCTCAAAGGTGAAAATGTCTTTCACAAATCTATTGACGAGCATGTACATGAGGATATTCGTATGCCTCCCATTGCTACCTATGTTTCTACCCCCATTGCTAATTCTTCTAGAAGTATGAAAGTGGTATACTAGAGAGATAGAGCAAAAACTTCTAGATTTTCTCCTTGAGCAAGTTACTCTAGAAAGGAAAGGTGAAGGAGGTTTTCAGAAAGAAGCATGGAAAACGATAGAGAGGAGATTCAATGAAGAGTTGAAGATGAATCTTGGACTTGAGAAAACTTTAAAAACAAGTTGAAAACGTCTGGGACTGGGTGTGCCCATGTTAGCATGGCTCATATGAGGAGATCAACATTACAATGTGAAGTTGCTAGTGGTTGAGCTTGAAGTGGTGGTCATGATTGAGATGGATCATGATTCACGAGTAGTGAAGAGGGAGAGTGTCATGGAAGGAGTGAAGATATTGATGGAAAGTGAAAAGGGGTTGAGAATGAGGGAGAAAGCAATGTGTTTAAAGGAATTGTTGAGGACTAGTCTGGAATCCTCTAACAAGTTTGAGAGCGAGTGATCTTAGATTTCTGAAGTAATGTCGACAGCTGGCTGAAACCGTGTCAATAGCCAAGCAGTTTATAAAGACCATGTTTTCCCCCAATTTAACAAACCCCTATCAAATACACAAAATTTTGTACCACAAAAATGTGTGCACTTATTTTTGTGCTTTTAGAAAGAAAACATAAAATATTGTATGCACATATTTTTGTGCTTTTAAAAGGAAAATCATATATTGATTATTGTTGTTGATCTTGTATTGATTGTTGTTGTTGATTGTATCATTGTATGCACATTTTTGGCCCAATTATTGTGTGCAATGTCACAACATGCAATGAGTGTGCCCATAAACATACTAACAATACTCGCACGCTTGATGGGTCCCCTCTTTATATCGAATTATTGTCGACGATTGGAATGGGGACCTTTTTTTCCAATAGAAGATGAGAATCAAATCAATTTTAAACTAAATTTAGAAGGTCGGTATTGTAAAAATGTGATTCAGTTTGATAGTTAAAAGGAAAATACATATATAATTGAAAAAAGTTATGTAATATTTATAATGGATTGTGAAAATTTGATGTCATCGGAAGAAAATTTGTGAGTGTTATTAGTTTGCACAATTAATATATAATTTAAATTAAAAACTACTGTATTTAAAATAAATATATATTAATGTTTTGGTGTGTAGATAATATATAGGAATTCTTATGTTAACAAAACACATATTTAATTGCATTTTATTATAGCTTTTAAAGATCTTAAAAATTAAAATAATATTACATTTTATTATAGTTCAATAATAAAAAGATCATAGCTACATTTTTTTTGTTGGATAATTTTTTTAGAGATATTAAGATTGTTTGATTATTGAACTAAATATTGTTTTAACAAAATTTTAAGAATATATATCATAAGAAATTAAGATCTTAAGTAAAAATAAATGTAATATTATTTAGAATGGAGAAAATTTAATTGCAAGTGGACTATATCATAAAATAAAGAGATATATGAAATTAAGAAAAATGCAATTTGAATGATAGTAGACACTTATCTCCAACCTTTTATGTTTAGCCGACAGGCTTTCCCTTTGGAGTTGCCTCCAGCCGGGATTTGTCTCACGCCACAAAATTATTGTCAGTAAATGGTTTGAGATCATCGGTAAATGGTTATAATGGCTGAGATCTAATCAAAAACTCTCTCCCCTATTGCAAACACCAAGAATATGGCCGCACTACAATTGCAAAGGAATGTTGGAATGTAAAAGATCTTCGTCCAGCTATTTGGATCTGAGAGATCCATATGGGCAACTTTAGCTGACTCAAGAATCTGACCAATCAAGCTCACACCAACAATTCCAACCATGGTACCAACGGTATTATAAATCCCCATTACAATCCCCGCATAACGAGGAGCAACATCCAAGTGATTAACAACAAAACCCGCCCTTCCAAGTGCAAGAGATCCAAGGCACATCGAAGAACACATCACAGCTCCTCAAGAACTTCTCAAAGTGGGCATCATCACCAAAGAAAAAGTAGCAACAAGAAATCCTCCAGTGTTGAGCCATTTTCTCATATGTGTCACAAAAATTTGCCTTTTGGTAATCATATGATCAACAATCACTCACCAACATTAGAAAACACAAACATCTTCAAATAGGGCGGCATCTTAGAAGAACCCATATTGTGAAGGCTCAGATGAAGGCCCATTTCAAAGTAGGTAGGAAGCCAGTTCATCAAAACATAAAGAGCATAATCAAATGTGAAATTGTTCAGAACAAGAGCCCAAATGTGAAGACTCAATAAGAGATCTTTCCATGGAATGGAAACATGGATTTTCTGAGAACTACTCACATTTTCAATCACAAAACCATTATCCCTTTGGAGTTGCCTCCAGCCAAGATTTGTCTCACGCCACAAAATTATTGTCGGTAAATGGTTTGAGATCGTCGGTAAATGGTTTATTATTAAAGTTTTTTTAAGCTTTGCATATTTTAAGTTGAAGTATTGTACACCTCTCTAACATTGCACAGAGTGAGATGGAAAGCAACACTCATCGATTAGTACAATGCACTAATTTTACTCTTTATCATAATAGTTTGTCATATTTTTCATTGTATGTGGTTATTTGGTTGGGCATTGTGGATTTTGTAACAATGGCGAATGTGCGGAGCTCATCGATTCTACCTACAAGAAGACACCATATCTAGATATTTGCATTTTAATATTGCAATCGTATTGGGGAATTGGATGGGTTGTTTGGCATGGCAAGAAAGATGTTCTAGAAGAACTTATTTTTCATATATTGAGGTAGGTAATTTTCTTCATTCTTTCTGATAGACCCACTAGGGTACAGGGGAAGTAGAAATAGAACATTTCTTAGCAAGATTTATGAGGCAGAGCAAGTTGTATAATAATTCAGTATAGGAATTTTGTAGCTGATGTGACAAAATAATATATGTAATGCTTTGTTTTAAGAGAATTACGAAAAAAGTTCATCTGGTCATGGTTGATTAGTAACAAAAAATCAAGAAATAGAACCTGACAAAGTAACATTAACTATGTTCTATTGATTCACTATGTTCTCCAATGTTCATAAAACTGAGGAGAAACTCATTGTATTTCACCTTAAATGAAAAGAGCAAATACAGAATATTGATAGATTGATGCTTCAGGGGAGGGTCTAATTTTAGCCCAATTTAATGCAAGTGCAAGTCAAGTTATTGCTCACTACCACCAACTCATTCGCCTTGGCTACGATGTAGGAAACATATGATTCATTTAATCAGTAATTTATGTTTGAAAGAAACAATTGACAAAAATCCAATTGCAAAATTGGTGTAGGGATACAAGAGAATCATTGAAAACTATAGAGAAAATACCAAATATTTGTGTGATAATATGTTTCTTACATCATAGCCAAGGTGAATGAGTTGGTAGTAGTGAGCAATGACTTGACTTGCACTTGCACTAAATTGGGCTAAAATTAGACCCTCCCCTGAAGCATCAATCTATCAATATTTTGTATTTTCTCTTTTCATTTAAGGTGAAATATAATGAGCTTCTCCTCAGTTTTATAAACATTGGAGATCACAGTGAATCAATAGAACATAGTTAATGTTACTTTGTCAGGTTTTATTTCTTGATTTGTTGTTACTAATCAACCATGACCGGTTGAACTTTTTTCATAATTCTCTTAAAACAAAGCATTACATATATTATTCTTCACATCAGCTACAAAATTCCTGTATTAAATTATTATACAACTTGCTCTGCCTCATAAATTTTGCTGAGAAATGTTCTCTTTCTACTTCCCCTATACCCTAGTGGGTCTATCAGAAAGAATGAAGAAAATTGCCTACCTCAATATATGAAAAATAAGTTCTTCTGGAACGTCTTGCTTGTCATGCCAAACAACCCATCCAATTCCCCAATACAATTGCAATATTGAAATGCAAATCTCTGGATATGGTGTCTTCTTGTAGGTAGAGTCTATGAGCTCCACTCATTCGCCATTGTTACAAAATCTGCAATGCCCAACCAGGCAACCACATACAACAAAAAATTTGACAAACTGTTATGATAAAGAGTAAAATTAGTGCATTGTACTAATCGATGAGTGTTGCTTTCTAGCTGACTCTGTGCAATGTTAGAGAGGTGTATGGTACTTCAACTTAAAATATGCAAAGCTTAAAAAAACTTTAATAATAAACCATTTACTAACGATCTCAAACCATTTACTGACAATAATTTTGTGGTGCGAGACAAATTCTGGCTGGAGGCAACTCCAAAGGGATAATGGTTTTGTGATTGAAAATGTGAGTAGTTCTCAGAAAATCCATGTTTCCATTCCATGGAAAAATATTGGAGGATTCTTGTAGTTGTAGAGATTGGATATTTACCTTAACTATTTTAGCTATCTAAAAATCTATGTATTGTATTGATTTTTTTTTCAAATTTGATTAATATTACATCAATATTAATATTAATTTATGCATTGATGTATGAAAATTATATAGAATAGAAGTTTTTTTTTTTTTAATAAAATGAGGTTTTGACAGCTGGTTGAAACCGTGTCAATAGCCAAGCAATTTATAAAGACCATGTTTTCCCCCAGTTTCACAAACCCCTATCAGATACACAAAATTTTGTACCACAAAAATGTATGCACTTATTTTTGTGCTTTTAGAAGGAAAACAGAAAATATTGTATGTGCATATTTTTGTGCTTTTAAAAGGAAAATCATAGATTGATTATTGTTGTTGATCTTGTATTGATTGTTGTTGTTGATTGTATCATTGTATGCACATTTTTGGCCCAATTATTGTATGCAACGTCACAACATGCAATGTGTGTGCCCATAAACATACTAACAATACTCACACGCTTGATGGGTCCCCTCTTTGTATCGGATTATTGTCGGCGATTGGAATGGGGACCTTTTTTTCCAATAGAAGATGAGAATCAAATCAATTTTAAACTAAATTTAGAAGGCTGGTATTTTAAAAATGTGATTAAGTTTGATAGTTAAAAGGAAAATACATATATAATTGAAAAAAGTTATGTAATATTTATAATGGACTGTGAAAATTTGATGTCATCGGAAGAAAATTTGTGAGTGTTATTAGTTTGTACAATTAATATATAATTTTTAGTTTAGATTTTGTAGATGTACAATTTAAATTAAAAACTACTATATTTAAAATAAAAATATATAAATTTTTTGGTGTATAGATAATATATAGGAATACTTATGTTAACAAAACACATATTTAATTGCATTTTACTATAGCTTTTAAAGATCTTAAAAATTAAAATAATATTACATTTTATTTTAGTTCAATAATAAAAAGATCATAACCACATTTTGTTTGTTGGATAATTTTTTTGTAGAGATATTACGATTGTTTGGTTATTGAACTAAATAATGTTTTTAAAAAAATTAAGAATATATATCACAAGAAATCAAGATCTTAAATAAAAATAAATGTAGTATTATTTAGAATGGAGAAAATTTAATTGCAAGTGGACTATATCATAAAACAAGAGCTCTGAGGGAGCTTGAGTCCCTGCCTTCTGCAATTTAAAAATGAAAAGGCTATTTTTTGGGTACTAAGTTAATTTTGGTCATACAAAGGTTTCCTTTGGTTAATATGAGTTAGATGTCAAAATTTCAATACTTAGATTATTTAGTTTTCAAGTTTAGGAAACCTAAAATATATACCATCTTGTAAAAAACTAATTGAATAAATATTTTATAAAGAAGAATATGTTTTATTTTATGTTCTATATTAAATATAATAATAAGTAAGATTAGATATTTCATTAAATTTAGAAACAAAAGACTTATAAAAGTTTAAATTAGTACCATTAATTAATGTTTCAATGAATTAATTTATTTTTACAAAATTAATTTTTTTTAAATTTTACACTAATTTAATTTAACAATTTAAAAAAAAAAATTAAAATGTTGAACATTATTAAATAAATTTTAGATACACTTATTAATTGTTTTTAATTAAAAAAATAATTTCATTTAATATATCAACAATTAGCAATTATAATGAACATCTATGTACAAATAATAATAATAACTCATATTATGAACACTGTTTTAAAATACCAATGACACTTATTAAATATTTTAACTATTAAATACTCTCTACAAGCCACTGGTTTTTCCATTAGACACAAGCAATTTTGGTGGAAAAAAATACCTTGTTTAAAAGCTATTCTCATATAAAACAAAATAAATATGAATAAGAAATTAATAATAAATACTCTCTTCTTAACAATCACTCAAAATTGTACAATGTTGATCCGTTTTTGATAGTGGTGGTGGTGTACATGACATTAAATGTAATTAATGTTGATGATAATTATTCTTATTTTTTGATCTTGAAATAATATTAACCCCAGGAAGAGTGCACTAGACCAATGGAAAAATAGAAGTAAATTAATATAAATTAATTTAAAAATAAAATGTTTGCTAAACTTTAGAACTTTGATATTTTAGAAAATGCACAAATTAATAAGGAGGTGAATTGAAAACATTAGTTCCTTGCCTAACTAATAAAGAGATATATGAAATTAAGAAAAATGCAATTTGAATGATAGTAGACACTTATCTCCTACCTTTTTATGTTTATGATGTTAAACTCTTTTATATCACTTTTCATGTGCACCTGTTAGTGTAGTTTTTTTATTTTTCCTATTTTGCAAGGTTTTTCCTACACTTTTAATAATCTCGCTTAGGTTAATAAAGCATGTCTTATTAGGTGAATGGTTGTGAGGTGTCACCTTCCTACATGTGAGCATCCATTAGCTATCTTGGGAAGATACTTTGCTATCTTTAGTTCGATAGATGGTTTCTCCTCATTGGTTGGTGTTGTCACCTCCTCCCTCTTCCTAGCCTATATAAGCATGCTACCTGGCTTGTATTTGCATCTCTGGTTTTTGCATCCTCTTAATGATATTTTGCTTCCAGCATTTGCATTACTCTCTTGGAGACTAACTCTATGATGCTATTTTGATTTTGTATCATTTGCATTCATAGTTTAGATATTTATTCTTTGCACTAGTTTTCTGGATTATTCATCTTATCAGATTCTAACATGGTATCAAAGCTTTTCTATGTGCAAGAATAGATTTTAGTTTCCTTATTTGAGAGATTCGGGGGGGGCTAATAAATTTTATTGTAGTTTTTTGAAAAATGAAGTATGCTCTTCTCTTGCATCTTTGGATGATCTTGAGAATCAAAAAAGTTTTGACAAAAACGATTTTTCTCTAGGGTTTCAATCTCAAATCTGACAACCAACTTGCATATTTGGAGTTTTCAATCAATTTTGCAGGTTCTAGCATGCCATTGATGGACTTAGGAAGTTGATTCAACATTTGCATGTCATATTCTAGTTGCTGGGGTCATTTTTTGATTTTTGGAGCCATTTTTTTACTATTAAAGGCGTCTAATTTACACTACAACAACATCTTCTATACATCAGCAAGAAAAATGCTTTCTGGGTTTTGTTTGCAGCTCCTAAAGACGATCTGGGTATCTTTTAGATTTTGCATGCAAGCTATATATTTTGCAGAATTGAGCATAAAAAGCTACAGCCATACTCCTCTCCATTGGCAATCGCAGATTTGAATGCAGTTTTCAAATGTCTCGTTCTTGCTCATACGGACTCTGATTTTGATGATTCTTGTTATGAACTTGGCTATTTTTTTGTGCTCTATCCACTAGTGGAGTTGTTTTTTGATTTTCATGCATTAATTCTTTAGAAATTGTAGATTCTTGGCCATGACTATGCATAGTTCTTGTTTTGGAAACTTTAGAGGATCATAACTTTCTCATACGACCTTGTATTGAGGTGATTCTTTTTTTGAAAGTGCATGATTTTTCGAGTAGATCACAGTGGTGCTATTTGTTTTTTTGATTATTGTGCCTAAATTTTACTTTCAACATATGCTCTTCATGAGGGTTTGTAATGTATTGAAATCAAGACCACTAAGTATTTCTTTCTAGTGGTAGTTGTAAATGCACTAAAATAAAGTGTCAAATCATATTTCTTTGGGGAGGTTTTTTGATGGAGTAAAAAGGGGGGGGGGGGCATTGTCGTGGCTGGGTTCTCTTCTTTTTAGCATTTCTTCATCATGGATCAAACAAATATGCCCATCCTAACTCCATACAATTACTTTGAGTGGAAATCACGCATGACAATTCACTTAAGGAAAGCTGGATTAAATAGGATAACTATGGGACTTGAAACTAAACTTGCTAAAGATGAAGATAAGCCTAAGTGGTTTAACAAATGTGATGAGGCATATGAAACATTGTGTTTGTCTGTTTCTCCTGACTTGCTATTTTACATTGATTCTTTGGATACACCAAATGAAGCATGGACAAAGCTAGAAACACTATTTGGCACATAAGATTCAATGAGGGGTCATATGTTGGAAAATGAATTAATTAGTTTGAGTCCAGGCAATTTCAACACAATCCAAGATTTCTTCACCAAATTGAAATCACTAAGGCTACAGTTAAAACAATGTGGAATTGAAAAGAAAGATGAACAATTGATTCTTAGTATTCTCTCTAAGCTAAGTTCAGAATATTCTGTGCTTGTCTCTACCTTCTATGCTACTAAGGGTGCACTTGGTACTCAATTCACCATGCCATCTTTAGATGATTTTGCTGTCAATCTCACTCGAGAACAGGACAAGCTAATCCAGATGAGCACTCTTAAGTCCTCTAAGTCACATGCCTTGGCTGCCAACCAAGGCACAAAAGAACAACAAGGACAAAGTAGTAACAACAATAGTAAGGACAAGAAACAAAAGAATAGCGAGAAGAAGAAGGATCAGATATCGATTTCTTCAAAAGCAACTATTGATACACCATCTTCCAAGGGCGATAAGCCTAAGAAAGAAAAGGTCAAATGTGCCTATTGTGAAAGACCTGGTCATGATGAACATAAATGTTTGCAGAAACAACTTGATCACTTGACATACATTCTTGAGAAGAATAATATCAGTGTTCTTGAGTCTATCAAACAAAGTTCTAATGAAGGGTCTAACAAGGAAAAAGAAAACAGCAAGGGGAAAGGAAAGGGCAAGGCCCTTTTTGCAGTTGCTTCCTCACCATCCACTTGGGTTCTTGATTCAGGTGCTTCACACCACATGGCTTCATCTAAGGAAGAACTTGCATCCTTGGAGCCGTGTACTATGCCTTCTATTTTGATGGGTGATAACACTCCTATTGAGGTGTGTGAGAGAGGGTTTGTTGATGTGGGGGATGGCACATTCCATGATGTTCCTTGTGTACCCTCATTGTCAACTAATCTCCTATCGGTATACCAAATCACTCACACAAGTTTAGGCAAGCGAGTTGAGTTCACTCCTAGTTTAGTGGAGATACGTGAGTTGCACAATGATTCTACAGTTGTAGTTGGAAGAGCAGATCATCAGTTACGACTCTATATGTTTTCTCACTTTGTTCCTAATCCTCCTTTGACTATTTCACTCACTCACTCTAATGATGTGAGCAGATTATGGCATGAGCGGTTTGGCCATCTTAACTTCCACTACTTGCATCAGCTTAACTAGTAGAGCATGGTCACAGGGTTGCCTTCTACTTTGACATTGGAGTCACTTGGAATGCATGATAGATCTTCTAATGGGTCAGATTCACTTGAGCAGTCTTCTACCTCCACTTCTGATGTAGAGAGTGATTCAAATGACTCACCTCCTTCCTCTCCTAGTCATCATTCACAGGTTGATGATTCTCCTCTAGATTCTCCATCTTTTGGTCGACTTTGGGCTAGACAGACCTTGCAGTTTGCAGGTGATTGGGATGGGGATCCATTAGACACCAAGAAAACTCGTTCACAATTCTAGGATGCTTTGTATATCTTCATTGCCACTGCCTCAAATCCACAGTCCTTTCATGAGGCTTTTGTTATTTCTGAGTGGGATACAGCTATGCAGGAAGAGTATAGTTCCTTGATGAGGAACCACACTTGGGATCTTGTCCCTTTTCCTAAGGGAAGAAAACTTGTTCGATGTAAGTGGATCTATCGGACAAAACTTGCAATCTTTGCTGGGGGTGCGGGATGCTTCATCTTTTGTGGGGGGGGGGGGGCTCTTCCTCTCACTTGGAGTCCTAATTTTCTTTGGAGAGTCTCTTTTCTCTCTCTTTTGGGGGAATTTTATGTACATGGGTACCTCATCAGGCTTGACTTGCCAGGACCCATTTCTACATCCACCTAAGCTTCACTTATGGGGGGGTGTTAGTGTAGTTTTTTATTTTTCCTATTTTGCAAGGTTTTTCCTACACTTTTAATAATCTTTCTTAGGTTAATAAAGCATGTCTTATTAGGTGAATGGTTGTGAGGTGTCACCTTCCTACATGTGAGCATCCATTAGCTATCTTGGGAAGATACTTTGCTATCTTTAGTCCGATAGATGGTTGCTCTTCATTGGTTGGTGTTGTCACCTCCTCCCTCTTCCTAGCCTATATAAGCATGCTACCTGGCTTGTATTTGCATCTCTGGTTTTTGCATCCTCTTAATGCTATTTTGCTTCCAACATTTGCATTACTCTCTTGGAGACTAACTCTATGATGCTATTTTGATTTTGTATCATTTGCATTCATAGTTTAGATATTTATTCTTTGCACTAGTTTTATGGGTTATTCATCTTATCAGATTCTAACAGCACCTGCTAGACTTTTAATAATATTTGGTGTTGTTTTTAATTATGCCAAAGATGTTTCATACATGAAATGGAAGAGCTCTTGAAAGACATCTACGATTAACATAGCACCTAAAGGGTTGCAAAGCGATTGGAGAAATATTTTCTGTCCATTTAGCATCAGTGTTTTCACATCCAATTTTAGATTTTTCAGATAGTCAAAAAGTATTTTGACTTTGGCAAAATGTTGGTTTCCAATTGTCATGCACCAAAGAGAAGACTATTTCCCATAAAGCTGGAATGTTCGGATTCCCTACTACTTGAGTATGTAAGCTCATTGTTCCATTCATGTCTTCTCCATAAATAAATTTGACCACCATTGCCTGAAGTAATTTTTCATATTTTCCTTCTTACCATTTTATATTACGATTTAATTATAGACTAATCTTTTGCATGAGATAATGCTTAGATACGACTTCTATCAACATAGTGGAACAATACTCTTAGTGTGAAGAAACAATGCTTTGGTGTTTAAGGGACCTAAACTATGTGCATCTAATTAAACAATAGGGAAGACCATATTTCACTAATTTCTTTTCTCATCCAAGAAGCCCACCAACTATGTATCATTCCATCAATAAATACTAATTAATGTAATAAGAAAATTGACAAGCATATAAGAGAGACTACAAGTTGTGCCTAACTTGTAGACTGTACAAGACCTCATTTGCTCACAAGTAGCAAATAAGATTAAATAGATTGAAAGCTAAGTTTAGTTTAATGAGAGATGAAATAAATAATAGATTAAAAGTTAAGTTTAATGTTATATTTGGAATAAATCTAAAATGTAAGTTGCAATACAATAAATATACCAGTGATTAATAATTTGATTCAAGATTAAATTTATTAATATATTTTATTACTAAAATTTTGATTATGTTAATTAAGTTAATAGTTATAAGTATAAAATTATAAATCTAATATGATGATATGTAATTAGCATATGCTCAACTAAAATGTCAATTGTTTAATTGTGGACATACTTTACACAACTCCATTTTGGTACCTTGGTCTAACTACAACTCTACAAACACTTAAGCTTCTTGAAAACTCAAAGCCCTAAGCATTGTTTGCATCTATGTTATCCATACTATACAATAATATTACTAAGGCTAACATTATAACTCTCAGAGATGAGATAGAGTGCATACTAACACTTCATTTGCATTGTATTGATATGTAAAGTTGGAAGCATAGACTTTTAAGACATCACATCCAAACGACAAAAGAGAAATAGAAAACATGAGTCGTCATCACATATCTTGAGTGGAACTAAAAATGTATGGCATGTTCTATCTTTAGCCCAACTATCTCACTTTCTCTTATCTTCAAACACTTAACATTCCAGACAAGTCACATTCCTAAAAAACCTCACATCCATGCTTGAAAGTAATATTGAAATAAGGATAATATTAAAATACAACATCTTACACCTTAATCAAAACCTATTTTACTTAATCAAAAACATCTTACACCTTAAAATATTTACAAAAAATGCTCTCCTTGAATTAAAGAATTGTGTGCCTTTAATTCAAATTTTATTGTTCACTTTCACATATACAAAGTTTTATACAAAGCTTCAAATGCCAATTCTATCAAGGAAAGTTTAGCTTATGGAACTTAGATTGTGGGTCTTGGAATCATTCAATTTGTTGTTCATCAAAATGGCGACCCTTATAGGGCATACCTAATTGCAATGCAACAATAAAATGTAAGGTTAGGATATAGGAGAGAGATTCGTGTGGTTGAACCAAAAGATAAATCATCTTTTGAAGAAATGATAGAGACTTCCTATGAAGGATTTGAGGTACGTCGATTCACTTTACTAAACTTTCTCTTTGATTTTTATCATGTAGGAAAATCCAATGATGGGTTTTTGTGTGTATGTCAAGAATATGAAGAAGAAGGGTCTAAAATTAAGGTAAGGGTCCTAAAACAATATTCTTCTCGAATGGCCAGACAAATTATTCGAGCTCTTGCTAAGATGAAATAAAAATTGGTGCTCGATGTTGATAGCCAATTTAGTGTAGATCTTGAAACAATGAAACATGTTGATAAGTGCTCTAGTGAAGTAGGTGTCATCTTCATCACAAATTTTCCATGACATACTAGTAGTTGGAGGTGTCAACTTCATCACAAGTTTTCCATGATAGTCCAATAGTTGTAGGTGTCATCTTCATCACAAGTTTTCTAAGTACAGGTGCACTAAAGACCTTCTGTCACTATTTGAGCTAGCAGTAGATGGTGAGTATTCATCATCATCATCTAGCATAGGCTCACATGCATATCATGTGTTAAGTGTAACCAAGGTTAATGTTAACTAGGTCTTCCCACTCTCAGCAATCTCAAAAATTATCAACGCCTGTCAATATGCCACCACCACCAGATTTGGAGGGCATGGAAATGCAACCATAATTATCATATGTGGTACACTTAATTTCATATGTTGCAATCATTTTGTCACTTGTAAACATGAACTTGTTTCCATTTTAACAAATTTTTGTATAAGTATTTGGGTTTAAGTATGTAGTTATGACTCTACAAGTTAATGAGGGTATGTAGTATGGGTTAAATAGTGTTATTTTTTAGAAGTAAATACTTCTTTTGGATTTCTAATGAAGATTTTGTACAACCATTGAATCCTAATTCAAAAAATTCTTCAAAGTGGCAAGAGCAAGAGAAAGAACAAGAACAAGAACAAGAACATACTAGTAGAGATGGACAAGGCTATCGAGTCAAGATAAAAATAACATTTTTGAATCAAGCAAGGTTTGATATGGTTTCCAATAACTAGAATTTTTTATTTTTTGTCATCCTTCCTATATCTTTTTATAAGATCATGTTAAGTTGTGTTTCAGTGCACCTTCTTTTTCAAGGTATCTATAGAGTTTGCCACTGAACTTCATATTTCTATTTTCATGTAGATACTATAAAAGGACAAGGAGGTCTAGTTGGGAGAAAGCTTCAAAACTAACATGACATCAATTGAGGTGAGATATCTAAGATTATTACAGATCCAATGGGTGTGTCTCCTCTATTGAAAAATATAAGTGCTTCCAGAGACTTGTTGGCTTTAATGTATTGAAAGGGGTCATGAGGGGTCCTAGTGTGTTAAAAGAGACATTAGGACCCCTTAAGATCCCATAAGATCTCTCTAAAAAAAAATCTGAGTACATGTGCATTGAAGACCTTCTATCACTACTTGAGGTACTAGTGGATGGTGAGTATTCATCATCATCATCATGTGACATCAGAAGCCATCTTCAACATAATATGATCACTAGACAGGTTTGTATGCTACTTCTATGGTGGGATATTTTCTTTCTTGTTTTATGAAGTTGGGCGATCCTTGGAATCCATATTGTAGGTATTGGAATCACAAGCAGTATAGAAAAGGAGGTGTATGTTTCAGTTGTCATCTATTTGCATAGGCTTTCAGTAGGAGAAGACATGTTCAAAAAAGGTATGTATATGATTATCCTTGGATATCTTGCATATCCATCATTCAAATTATCGATAGATTTAAGACATCAAATTGTTAGCATCTTTTGGAGTTTATAGCTTGTGAAGTTGATAAAACCTTTGCAGTTATGTACACTTTGACAATAATAACTGAAGATGATAAGGTATAGCACATTATAGCAGTTGTACATTCCTATGTACGTTAGGAAAAAGACATCAAGAGGATTTTGATACTAAAATCTGATCCACACAACCAAGGTGATTGTTAACTAGGTCTTCCTAGTCTTAGCAATCTAAGGGATCATTAGAACCTCTTAATTTATGAGACTCTTGGAGCTCAAAAACTATCACAAGTAATACAGAAAAAGGAGGTCTATGTTTCAATTGTCATCAATTTGTACATGCTTTCAATAGGAAAAGGTTTGTTCAAAAAAGTTTCAAGTATATGATTATCCTTGGATATCTTGCCTATCCATCATTCAAATTATCAGTAGATAGAAGACATCAAATTTTTAGTGGTCTTTTGGAGTCTATAGCTTGTGAAGCTGATAAAACCTTTGCAATTATGTACACTTTGAAAAATAATAGTTGAAGATGATGAGGCATAACACATTACAGTGGTTGTACATTCTCGTGTACATTGGAAAAAAGACATCAAGAGGATTTTGATACTGAAATCTTATCCACACAACCAAAAGGAAAATATGTGTTTGGCAATAGAATTTTCTGGTAAGAATGTTATTCCCTTCAGAATAATTAGATAAATAATGAACAGAAATTTGTTCAAGCCTTCATCTTATGAGGATGATGGCAATTGAATTTTTAGGTAAGAATGTTATTCCCTTTATAATAATTGGATAAAGAACAACTAGAAATTTGTTCAAGAACTCATCTTATGAGGATGATGTGCATGCCTTAAAATGATTATTGTTTTAGAAGTTCTTGGTGCCAATGAAAACTATCAAATGGTGTCATTCAAACTTGAAAATTTACTAGGTGATGAAGTTTTAAAATTGGGAATCTAAAACAATTATTCTATCAGATCTAGATTTCACCTCTTTTGTGGATCCAAAGGCTCAATCATATGCCTAAAAGATTGGCCAAGAGTAAACTGTGATTATATATCAATTGATTACAAAATGCTTAGTTGGGAAGAAAATATTGCAGCGATCAAGAACAAAAGTAGCTATTGAGAATTTGGTTATGAATTCTATTAAGAATGAAACTATTAACCAATTACTTAGGATTAAGAAACAAATCTTACCTAGTTAATGGAAAAGAGTGAGAAGAGCTTCTTGGACCCATGAAAAAAGTTACAAATAATGATTTGAAAAGCTAGAAAGGGGAAAGCAACAAAGGAAAGAAGTAAGATATGCATGAGAGCCTATGTCAGATGATGGTGATGATGATGAATACTCACCATCTATTAGTATCTCAAGTAGTGATAGAAGGTCTTTAGTGCACATGCACTCAAAAACAAAATTTTCAGATAGAGAAGTGATAAGTGTTGTGGAATTATCCATAGAGCAATATAAGCTCTATCATTGCCCCCCTCTCTCTATCCCTTGCATCTTGTTCACCCTCCTCTCTCTATATATCACAATCTCATTTCTTTTGGTTCTTCCTAACCTAATGGGGTTATGGAGAACTAGAAGCAATGCTTCTAGTTCTTAAAAAAATAGTCACATTTTGTTAATCATAATGTGACCACATTTATATTTGAAATTTGATCAGAAGTACACATAACATGATCACATTATATGGACTTAATTTTTTTTTCATGGTGTCCAACTTTTTGCACACCATCTTGGTGCATATGCTCAACAAGATCCAAATGTGTTGGGAGAGCACCTTGCTAGATTTTTCAAGCATTAGATCATTTTCCTATCTTCATTATCAAGAATGTTATGGTGCCATGGGAAGCAACAATCTACAACGAGTTAGATATTATAAAGACCATTTTCTCAAGAATGCTACATAAGCATAAATCTTAAATTGGGAATAACTCAAAAAGAAAATTCAAGGTTGAATATCACATAGACTAGCCAACTAATTAATTCTATTAAATAAATAAAGAAAAAAAACCATTTATCTGACCCATGTCTCAAAAAGATGCAATAGGAGCTTCTTGGTGTATATTTAGCAGATATTGCCCGTGAGGCTTGTGATTGCAGGTTATAGATTGGATATGTTGATGATGTGAGATTCACTTGGTTTACCTTTGGAGGCATGGATAGTTGGATGGGTTGGCACTTGTTGTGGGTGTTATTTCAGCTATGAATTTTGACAACTACAGATACATGTGATTACCTTTGGATCAAGTGTTTATGCTTGACATTTCACTAGGTACATGATTTTATGATTCTTATGTGTCTTGCCATGATTTTAGTCCCCCATATTTTTCAAGCTTTCAGGTCAAGTGCTAAGTCAATGTTTCATGTCTTGTCTTAGTATAGGTTGCCATTAGGGTTTCCTCTCTCATCTTTCCCTATGAGTTGCCTAGTGGGAATACAAGAAAAATGCAAATATTTTCAGTCATGCTAGGTGATTGGGATGGGAAGGGTAAGTTAATACATTCCCAAGATGAGAGAAAGAAACAATTATATTCATAAGAAATCTTAACTCTATGATCAATTGTTCCATTGACAACATGATGCAAATTGAATGGAAAGATTATGAGCATATCCAGAGAAAAATGGAATTGAAGAACACAAGGACCAAGAATAAAGAACATGTTACAAACATGTGAACAAGCTAAAGAATGATCTATTGAATTTGATGTGGAATAAGTACTGAAATATGTAAAATTATGGAAGAACATGGTCAAAGGTGGCAAAGACCAAATGTGTTCTCACATCAATGGCGCGGATCACATCTAAATGTCCATGTCCAAATTTGAAAGGATCGCATGATCGCACTTGGCTTTGGCTTAGAAGACTTTTAAGCTGTGATGAAGCAAAAACCTAAAGATTGCATGTTCACATGGTATTCAACTTAACTCAAGGTAAAGGTCACAAAGATGCAAAATATAGTTGTAGTTAGATCAAATGGGTTCTTGCACCATCATAGGTGATATAATAGTTAAGTCAATTCAAGTTGTGAGGATGTGATGATGAGCCCAACAATTAAGATTTAAGATTTCACATAGTCGCATGTGGTTAGGGTTAATCATAAGCCAAGGGTACAAAATTGTGAAAAGTAATCTAAATAGTTAAGTTTAAAAGAGTGCAACATCGCACACACTCAACCAAATGATTCAAGTTCATGTTGCAAATATGCGAGAAGCATTAGTAATTAATTTGAGAAGTCATCACACCATCGTAGGTGACACAGACAATTAAGCTTTTCAAGTTGCAAGCTTGCAAATGAAGTCAAGTTCAAACTCGAGGCAATTAGATCACAACATCATAGGTGGCAATAAAATCAAGACAAACAGTTGTGAAGATGCGACAAAGAAAACAAAATGACATGTGTTTACATGGGCCATCATATTCTATAGTCACCAAACTCTTCAGCCAATAAAATAGTGCCACTTGTCTGCCATGATGTACAAAGCTAGAAGATGGACCTACACTACAGAAGTGAACAAGAGAGTTAAGACCTTCTAATCTCAGCCGTCAAATCTTAAAGATCAACTCTTATCACAAGTTCATAGGTGATTAGAGATAACCCAGAGTCAACATGCCAAAGCTGCAAAAGCCATTGATCGCATGGTCACAGGTGGTTAGAAGTAACCCAGAGTTAGGGTCGTGACAGAGCAAAAACAAGGAATCGCTTGATCGCAAGCTTTCCCTATGGTTTAAGGATGACAATTGTGAAACCACGAAATGCCAGAGATGACTACTAGGCACATGATCGCAATAGTTAATTTTCAGTTTTCAAAAGAGTTGTCTCATTCAAGAAAATTAGAATAGTAGTCAGTTCAAGTTGTGAAGTAGTGAACACTTGAAGATCGTATCATCACACGTTGTCAATGTTAACCCTCAAAGAAAGCCATGAAGATGCGAAAGAAAGTTGCAGTTAGATCAAAACAATTATCACACTGTTGCAAGTGGTTAATGTTAATCATGAGTTAAGATTACGGAAGAGTGACAATGTGTATTTGTGTGTTCATAGGAGGTCAAAGTTAACCCTAAGTCAAGGTCACGAAGTGGCGAAACTCTTTTTAGCAACTTCATAGGGTTAAAGGATAAGTTAGAGCTTTGATTTGCAAACTTGCAAAAGATAGTAATAGTCAGTTTTAAACAATCATCACATTGAGTGACAGCATCATATGAATAATAGTTGCAAAGAAGCGACAACAGAAAAATTAATATGGTTTTCCTTCTTTAATCATGATCATTGATAGGAGATCGATGGTGGAGATTTAAACCTTATGTAATTGTTGAGATTCAAATTATATGAATTTGGCGCCAACATATCAAAGAAGAATATGAATCATTGTGAGAGTTTCTAGCCATTTCTACTTTCTTTCTCTGATGTATTGAATTATAATAGATGATTGTTGGATTTCTAAGTGATTCAAGTGCTCTGTTAATGTAACTGATGAATCTGTAACTGACCAAGAACCCAAAGAGGGGGCCTATATATGTAATTTTCTATGTTAATGGAAAGGAATCAATAATTCTATCCTACTTTTCCCCCTGCATTTCCAGATGTTGAGTGGGAATCGACGAGTTAGATGGAGTGAAGGATTTGTATGATGTTGTCAGTTAGGTAATGTGATGTTCTGATTCCATTTAGGACTAGCATTCCTAGATTTCTTTCATTGTCTCCTTTAGCTAAGCTAACCTGGTGTCTTAGAATAGTTTCTATGGGATTGTAGGACTGATGCATTTGAAGCTGTTAATTCCTTGTCAGATTCTATTTTGGTAAAGGTTTATCAGTAAAGGCAGATTCCATTTCATCTTTTATGTGCATCTCTACTCTCTCCCTCAATTGCATTTTAGTAGGACTAATCTACATTTAGATTAGAGTAGGAGTATTATTAAAAGAGCTTTAAGGTAGATTGTGATATCCATTCCACTAGGTGCTATAAGTTGTCCAAATCTATTTTTGCCTAGGGTGTTTGTATTTATGAGCATCTTGGTTTATCCTCTTCTTCTCTCAAGTTAAGAGCATACCCCCATCCCAATGATCTATTAAAAATGCAATGCATTGCATATCTTGCATATAAGGGAGTTGTACCTTATAATTCAGAAGGCAATGATATAACACATATAGTGACCCATTTTCTGGTGACATCCTTTTGTTCCTCACATTCTAGGCATCTAGAGTCCAGGTAAAGCCAAGTTAGCAAGAAGGATAAATTGTTAACCAATAGTTTTTGGTGACTCTTCTAGGGATTGGAATTTGAGACTAGTGCTTGGTTTCTCATTCTCAAAATTTTAAAGGTGTCTTCCCTAGGATGAAGACTAGTGACTCTATATGTAGGACCTATTCCCTTTGGTCTAAGAAAGTCTAGTGTAACTCAATAGCCATGCCAAATTCAAAGATTGGGAGAAGGCCAAGGCCTAAACCCACTCTCCAAGAACTTAATGAGATTAATAATAAGCCATTGCAAGAGCTCGTGCTTATATATAAAGAAATCATCTCCCATGTTTTCCAAAAGAATATTAGCATTAAAGATGATCATGTTTTTGCATCTCTGTGGAAATGTGTGTGCTCCATATTCTAGAAACTGAAAGACATGCAAAGAGAGGAGCTAGGATTGAAACAAGCAAGGTTGAAGCTCATTACTACTCTTGAAGAGCTTCACGTCATAAATGAAAAGGTGCTTCATGAGATTTTTGACTAGTATAGAGAAAGCATCTCTTATGCAGCTTGAGAAAACATTAGCATAGAAGATGATCATATGTCAAAGATGCTTTGGAATCACATATGTGCCCATTTCTGAAGACTCAAGGACCTACAAGAAAGTGAAAGAAGGAATTTGGAACAAGTATAGATAGTTGAACATAAAAAACCCTTGGTAAGGTTACCTGACTCTATTCCTTATGGTTTTTAGATGTTTAAAGAGTAGGTGAACATTCCTGATGTGAACACCAAGGAGAGGCCAAAGCCTAAGCCTACTCTTGAAGAACTCCATACAACTAAGGACAAGGTCTTTTAGAAGATCTTGTTGAATCTTGCAGAGAGCCTCAATAGAGGAGATGACCCCAAAGAAAGAAAGATAAGGGACCAACTCTGCAACCGATTCCACAAGTTGAAGGACCAACAAAAAGACAAGAGAAAGGAGTTGAAGTTGGAGATAGTATCTACACCTGATCATGAAGCCCCCATGGTAATGTCACCTGATTCTAGCTCTCATATTATTACAATTTTTGGTAGACAAGAAGCTATTCTTGATGTTATAGATAAAGGTGACAATACTCCATCAGAGCCCTCTGAAGAAGAATATTCCAATGATCATCTACCTACACTAGAACATTCCACTTGTGATCTGCCAATAGTTACAAATATGACTCTAGTTGAAGAAAGAAGCAATGAATTTTAACCCAAGGAATGGTTGTGTCAGCATGAGGAGGAACTTCACGAACCCACTGGTAAGACTCTTATCCTTGATAAAGATGTGATTGAAGAAAAGTGTCTTGAGATCAACTCTCAATTTGAAGAAGAATCAGTTCCATTGGTAGACAAAATTTTTTATTATAGTGAGGAAGAGGAGATTGTATGTTGGTCCTTGCCACCCCTCAAAACAAAAGAATCATTTGATGGCCCAAGTACAAATCCAAATTAGGTTAAAGAAGAGTCATTAATGGTTGAGTTTTCTCCCCCTTCTTTTGGGATTATTCCTATTGTTTTCATTTCTAAAGATGATAAGGATGCATGGGAGGATAGGGAGAATGGAGATTACTGCATAGCTGAGGGAGATTTGATTCTTGAATGCAATAAAGTGGGTACCCATCTAATAACAAAACTTGTGCAGGAGAAACCTTTATCTACCCTATTTGATGAAGCCTAGTTATGTGAGATTGTAACTGGAACTCCAATGCTAATCAACTTACTCTTAATAAGGAGGTGTGTGACCTTCTTCCCCTGCTTGGCACAAAAAAAGACCATCAAAAGAATAACATGAAAGGTGAAAATGAAGCAATCTATGATCATGCATGGTTGTTTGGACTTGAATGGATATATAGCTAACTAGTGCATATAATCAAAGAAACATGCAGAGTTGCCACAATGTTGCTGCTGCTACAAGTAGAGATCCTACTTAGAGACCAAAATCAATTGTGGAGGAAGGGATCCTACTTCAATCAATTAGTAAGTGGATTCACTTGAGTATCTTTTGTTGCTGGTTTCATAAAGTGAGATTCATCTCACCTCTACAAATATGTTAGGATAGGTGTGTGTTTAGTGTAGTTGTCTTTCCTTGCTTTCCTGCTTTCTATGTGTTTTCTATCCTTTGTGTTGGCTGCCTTACTTCCCTGCCACCCAAATGCATAATATCTCCCTATGTTACTTTAGACTCTGCAACCCAATGGACTAAGGAACTGATCTTTGTTTTTTGGTGTTTTCAGTAATAAAGGAAGTAGGTAGCCTGTTGCTTTGTGTGTTTTTGTCGAGCTTTTTGAGAAACCACAGATTACTAGGTTCTTGCCTAGGCACTAACATGCCTAGTTCCCCAGTTAGAGCTAGTTGTTACCATGATTTCAGTCCCCCGTATTTTTCAAGCTTTCAGGTCAAGTGCTAAGTCAATGTTTCATGTCTTTTCTTGGTATAGGTTGCCATTAGGGTTTCCTCTCTCATCTTTCCCTCTGAGTTGCCTAAGTGGGAATACAAGACAAATACAAATATTTTCAGTCATGCTAGGTGATTAGGATGGGAAGGATAAGTCAATACATTCCCAAGATGAGAGAAAGAAACAGTTCTATTCACAAGAAATCCTAACTCTATGATCAAGTGTTCCATTGACAACATGATACAAATTGAATGAAATGATTATGAGCATATCCAAATAAAAATGGCAGTGAAGAACACAAGGACTAAGAATAAAGAACTTGTTGCAAACGTGTGAACAAGATAAAGAATGATCAGTTGACTTCGATGCAAAATAAGTACTAAAATATGTAAAAGTATGGAGAACATGGTCAAAGGTGATGAAGACCAAATGTGCTCTCAAATCAATGACACAGATCGCATCTAAATGTCCATGTCCAAATTTGAAAGGATCATATGATCACACTTGGCTTTGTCTTAGAAGACTTTTAAGTTACGATGAAGCGAAAACCTAAAGATCGCATGTTCGCATGGTATTCAAATTAACTCAAGGTAAAGGTCATGAAGATGCGAAAGATAGTTGCAATTAAATCAAACAGGTTCTTGCACCATCGCAGGTGATATAACAGTTAGGTCCCTTCAAGTCATGAGGATGCAATGAGAGACTCGACAATTAAGATTTAATCTTTTGCATAGTCACATGTAGTTAGGGTTAATCATAAGCTAAGGGTCTGAAACCATGAAAAGTAATATGAACAGTTAATTTAAAAAGAGCACAACATTGCACACAATCAGCCAAATGATTCAAGTTCATGTTGCAAAGATGCAAGAAGCATTGGTAGTTAATTTGGGAAGTCATCACACCATTGCAAGTGACACAAACAATTGAGATCTTCAGGTTTCAAGCTTATGAATGAAGTCAAGATCAAATTTGAGGCAGTCATCACAACATCACAGGTAGCAATACAGTCAAGAAAAATAGTTGTGAAGATGCGACAAAGAAAACAAAATGAAACATGTTTACATGGGCCTGTCATATTGTATAGTCACCAAACTCTCTAGCCAATGAAATAGCACCACTTGTCTACCACGATGTACATAGCTAGAAGATGGACTCGCACTACAAAAGTGAACAAGAGAGTTAAGATCTAATCTTAGCTATCAAATCTTAAAGATCAATGCTTATTGCAAGTTCGCAGGTGATTAAAGACAATCCAGAGTTGACACAAAAAAGTTGTGAAAGCCATTGATTACATGGTTGCAGGTGGTTAGAAGTAACCCAGAGTTAGGGCCATAATAGAGCGAAAGTAAGGAATCGCTTGATCACAAGCTTGGCCGACAGTTTAAGGATGACAATTGAAAAGCCACGAAATACTAGACATTACTACTAGGCACTCGATAACAATAGTTAATTTTTAGTTTTTGAAAGAGTTGTTTCATTGAAAGAAATTAGAATAATAGTCAGTTCAATTTGTGAAGTAGTGAACACTTGAAGATCGCATCATCGCACATTGTCAATGTTAACCTTTAGAGAAAGCTACAAAGATGTGGAAGAAAGTTGTGGTTAGATCAAAATAGTTATCACACTATCGCAAGTGGTTAATGTTAATCATGAGTTAAGGTTGTGAAAGAGCAACAATGTGTATTTGTGTGTTCGTAGGAGGTTAAAGTTAACCCTAGGTCAAGGTCACAAAGTGACAAAATTCCTTTTCGCAACTTCACAGGGTTAAAGGATAAGTCAAAGCTTTCAGTTGTGAACTTGTAAAAGATAGTAATAGTCAGTTTTAAATAGTCATCGCATTGAGTGAAGGCATCGTATGAACGATAGTTGCAAAGAAGCGATAGGGGAAAAATAAAAAGGGTTTTCCTGCTTTAATCATGATCATTGATAGGAGATCAATGGTGGAGATTTAAACCTTCTATAATTGTTGAGATCCAAATTATATGAATTTGGTGCCAATAGATTAGAGAAGAATATGAATCATTTTGAGAGTTTCCAACCATTTATGCTTTCTTTCTCTAATGTATTGAATTGTAATAGATGACTATTGGATTTCTAAGCAATCCAAGTGCTTAGTTAATGTAACTGATGAATCTGTAATTGGCCAAGAACCCTAAGAGGGGGCCTATATATGTAATTTTCTATGTTAATGGAAATGAATCAAAAATTCTATCCAACTTATCCCTCTACATTTCCATATTTTGAGTGAGAATCAAAGAGTTAGATAGAATGAAGAATTTTTATGATGTTGTCAGTTAGGTAATATGATGTTCTGATTCCATTTAGGACTAGCATGCCTAGGTTTCTTTCATTGTCTCCTTTAGCTAAGCCAACCCAAGATCTTAGAATAGTTTCTATGGGATTGTAAGACTGATGCATTTGAAGTTCATTCCTTGTCAGATTCCATTTTGGTAAAGGGTTATCAGTAAAGGAGGATTCTATTTCATCTTTCATGTGCATCTCTACTCTCTCCCTAGATTACATTTTAGTAGGACTAATCTACATTTAGATTAGAGTAGGAGTAGTATTAAAAGGGCTTTAAGGTAGCTTGTGATATCCATTCCATTGGTTTTATAGGTTGTCCAAATCTATTTCTTCTTGGGGTGTTTGTAGTTATGAGCATCCTGGTTTATCCTCTTTTGCTCTCAGGTTAAGAGCATACTCCCATCCAAATGATCTATTAAAAACACAATTCATTGGATATCTTGCATATAAGGGAGTTGTACCTTATAATTTAGAGGGTAGTGATATAACACATATTCTAACCCATTTGTTAGTGACATCCTTTTGTTCCTCACATTTTGGGCATCTAGAGATAAGGTAAAGCCAAGTTAGCCAGAGGGACAAACTGTTAACCAACAATGTGATAGGTTTGGTGGCTTTCTCTTTGGATGAATTCTATGTATGTCCGATGGTAGTGGCATAATAGGAGGGGTGGGGTCATTCATGTTTGAGATGTTGGCTACTTTGATTTTGTTGCAGGTACCAGGATGGAGCACATGGTGTACTTTGATCCATGATGGTGAATGTGTTGGGAGGGATTGTTCTCTTGTTCGTTTATGTGGCTATGGATTGACCCTATGCAATGTATATAACAAGTGAGAGATTATTGAGAGTATGGGTGTTACACACATTGCATAATTTTGTTATATTGTATTATTTTATTTTATTATGTAATGTTACACCTAAGAGAACCTAGATGATGTGCAACATGTAGAGATTCCTATGGAATATCCTTAATGAGTTGTATTGTAACATTGTTAAAATATTTGATGTAATTATTTACTATTGGGGAAAAAGAATTAAATATTCAATATTAAATGTGGGTCAGTGGGGGTATGGTAGCGCATGGTTTTAGCATATGATTTATGTAATACCACTTGGTGGGTTTTTAAGAGTTTTTTTATTATATAAGCAACCACAAGGTTAGTTGTAGTTGCAAGGGAATAAAGGCAAGAAAGAAAAGTTGAGCAAGACAAGGCTTGACAGTTTAACCAAGAGAGCATTTGTGAAGGTTGGAAGCATGACATGAGATGTATGGATTTATGTTTGTTTACATGGATTGCTTGTTTGTGGCTATGGCTTTGAAGGCTTGCATGGTTGTATTACAATGGTGTTTTGTTGAACAATACATGGTGATTGATGCTTTTGGAGGCTAAATGTTTACCTTCAATGAGGGTTTCCTGCGATATATCTTGTGTCACATTTTATGGGTATGTTGTCTATTCTCTTGCATGTGGATTTTAAGTGTTTATTTTTATTTCAGATCTACAATGGGTTTCATGGAAACAATAATTTTTTGGTTTGCAAGTTTCCTTACAAAATTTATCAAAAAATTCCTAGACATTTAGGAGACATGACCAAATCTTTAACAACCTGTATATAACAATAAATTAACAAGAAAAGTTGCATGCAAATATTTAAATGAAAAATTTATCAAATGTTTAGCATGTTCATGTTGGGTTTGTATATGAGCAATGTTAGTATGCTAATAGAAACCAAATTTAAATAAAGCTTCTACAAACTAAACAAAATTCATAAACTTCAAGATAGACTAAGATGAGCTCTCAATTGAAAATATGAGCCATTAATGGGCTCTCTCAATGAGAAGCTCTCTTGTTGAGTGGCTTTATCTAAATGGATAGGATGTATGCTCAATATGCTTCCAAAGGCTTCAATGGATGATTGTGGATTTTTGGTGTGGATAGATGGCTTTAGTATGGATTTGGCTCTCAAAATAGCATTATAACTTTACTTCATGGATTGTGTTATTTTGCAAAGGGGAAGGATCCAATTTATAGGCAAGAGGCTTGAGGGATTGAGGGCTAAGATGCAAGGATGGAAAAAAGCTCATGGAGGGCTTAGATTGCATGAGAGGAGAGCACATGGATTGTGCTTTCTTACAACCAATCAAGGAGTGACACATGTCACATGGTGAGAGGATGGAGGAAAGGGGAAGGATGAGTCAACAAAGGAGGCTCAAGGGATAAAATCTTCATAAAGACCCTTCATAAGTGCTTTGTAAGAACATTTATGACTTTGTGGGCTTTATAAAGTTTTGTGGTTGAAGATATTTGTGAGAGATACCATGAAATTTGAATTTGAGGGTTTAGGGGGGTTTTAAGCTTTCTTAGGGTTGTAAAAATGATTAGAGGAAGGGTTAGAGATGGCTTAGGACTAGGCAAGTGGATGGCAAGTGGATTGCAATTAATGAGGGTGGGTGAAGGAGGAGATATTTGTTAACTTTGGCTTGAGTTAGCAAGTCTTAACCCATGTTTAGGAAATGTGACAAGGTTAGGAGGGGATTAGGATTAGGGTTAAAGACATCTTCTAGAAGAGTCTAGGCTTTGGATGAGGATGAAGACTTTCTAGAAGAGTCTAGAACTTCCTAGGATAAGATTTTATGAAATAAATAAAGTTTTATTTATTTCAAGGGTTTGGGTTGAGGAGATATTTATTAAAATATTTTTAATAAACATGAGGATTAATATTTAATCTTGATTAAATATTTTGAGTTGGGATTAGGGGTAGGAAATGATGAGATTAGCCTTTAATCAAAATTAAAGAAGGATTAGAAGATTTTGGAAGAGGTTATTGGTCTTAAGGAAATTGGCCAACTTTTGGAAAAAAAAAAAAAAAATTATTTATTTTGGGATTTTTGGTCAATTTATTAATTAAATAATTAATAAATAAGGAAATAATGTTTAAATAAGATTTAAACATTTTTGGGAGGGATTCCTTAATTAAATATTTTTAATTAAGATAAAGGGATTTAATGGCATAAAAATAAATAAATTAATTAAATAATTAATTAATTAATAAATGATGATGTCATCAGGAATTTTTTAGAAAATAAAAATACTTTATTTTCTAAAGGTTTTTTAGGTGTCTACATTTTGCCCCTCTTTGATGTGATGCCGCAAGTGGCATGACATCAAAGATAAGAAAATAAGATGCCCAAGGCTAGAGCAGAAGAGGAGAGAATGGACTGTGAGATGCCCCCTCAAGAAGGCGGCGAGGAGAGAAAGCGAGGCTCGACGACTTCTTGAAAAGTACAAGAATCCGAGATGAGCAAGAAGACTTAGATTTGCTTAAGAGAAGAGGTTTGGTTAGCTCAAACTCTCACTACGGGAGAATGATAAAGGGAGAATCAGAGGCACAAGAGGAAGCAAGCTTAAGATCTCAAGGATTGCAGAGGATGAAGGAGCGAAGCGCTATAAAAGGAATCCAGGATGGGGAGATGGATGAGGGGATTAAAAAAGCTGATGCAACAAGATTTCAAAGAGTCAAATTGGCGGAAGATGGGTTTCGGAGATCCCTAGGACTAGGATTGTGGATCTCGAAAGATGAGGCTTGGTGGATTGATTTGGATTGGTGGATCCCTAAGACTAGGATTGTCGATCCCTAAAGCTAAAGGTGAGGAGTGATTCAAAGAGATACTGATGCATAAGCTGGGGTAGGAGAGACGGATGTTGGATATGGATGGGGGATAATGGGGATGAAGGAAAACCATTGAAGCTTTTTGAGCGGGGGGGATACTTCAAAGAGAAGTACCACCATGTAGTTGAGCACTAGATTTGCTATAGGACTATTGGTTATTTGCCAAGGTTACCAAGAACATCAAGGCCTTTTCACCAACTGTCCAGAGGACTGACAAACTGACTCAAAAAAAATACGCAAGGATTGCCCCAGTATCACACATAAATCCCAGAGGAAGCAGTGTGGAAACGACACTGGGTAACCCACAAGCAGAAAAGAAAACAAGCAAAAGACATGATCAAGACCTTACGCTCTGATTGCCCCATTCACAGTATACCATGATATGGAAGATCGTGGCAACCTTGAGGAGGGAACAAGGAGATTTCTTGGAAAAGATATTTCAAGACCCAACAGGGAAGAGTCCAAATCAAAAGAAAGCGAAAATTCAAAAGAGAACCGTTTGCCAACGAGATGGGTAGGACGAGGTACTAACAGACCAAGATCAGACATGAGGAAAGCTATATCCTGCAAGGACCTATCGGAGAGCACCTAAGCTGGTGGATTTGGATGAGTGATGCGTCTGGCAAGCTGAACTAAGAAAGATAACACTTTGGTGATAGGAAATCTAGCTAAAGGATGCACTGGAATAGCTAACCAAGATGTGCGATGGGTGCAAGATGTTGATCAAGGATGAACTGACATGAACACTGGATAGATGCAATGGTACTAAGCTAAAGAGGATGTACAAGCTGACAGACCAAGATATCTACAAGTGAGCTAATCAAGATATGGTACAAGCTAACGAACCAAGATAGTTACAAGCAGGCAAAAGCTCAAGATGATAGGATAGCGGGATGGTTCGATGTTGTGCAAGATGCAAAAGCTAAGGGTGGGGTGATAGCGAAAGATATGGATTTGGAAGGATGCATCCAATGATGATGAGAGATTTTGTGACCAAGGATAGCTAGAGGAGCAGGATGAGATGGCTGGATAGGATGGTAGATAGCTAGGATTATGATGGATATAAAGAGATGACATTGGGTTTGCATGAGGATAGCCTAGAGCTAGATACCAATGACAAGGGAGGATGGACAAGATAAGATCTCCAAGGAATATAGTGCCCCCAATCAGAAGATAACATGCAGAAGGAGGTCTTATGATGGATGTGATAGGATTGAAGCTAGGATGGAAAAAGCTAAAGGGGCTAGGGAGATGGATGATAGCTGAGATGATTGGCTGAAGCTGCATAAGATTAGTTGATGGTGTGAGATGGAAGCTGGAGGATGGAGGATAGGTGGATAGATTGGAAGATGGAGGTGGATGTCAAGAGATGACCAAAAGCATGAGGGTGATAGGCTAAGCTGGGGATGGCAGGATTATGCATGACGCTTGTTTGCCAAGTTTTCATCATGGTACTTGTCCAAGGTGCTTGAATTGCCAAGTTTTCACCAGCGGACGCTTTATTTTTCTTTTCTTTTTTGACTTTTTGACTTTGGACTTAGCTAGAATGATTTTGGCTTTCTTCAGCTATTTTGGCTTTTTTGGGATTTTTCATTGGCTATTGGAATGTTCAATTTTGTTGCTAGCTGTTGGTACACCGGATGTGTGATTTATGCAATAGATCGGATTAGATGGGATTGATGGTAGGAGATGGAGGGATGAAAATGCTAAAAAGGAGCATGAGATGGGGATGCTTGCAAGAGCAACATTGACACATGTTGGAACGGGTGTGAAAAGAGCATATGGGGGATAGATGGTAGATGCGGGCGTGATGGAGGATTTGTGGAAGCGTGCTTGGGGATATAGGCACCCAAGATGGAGTTAGGAGATGGGGGACACGAGTCACTAGATGGGGGATTAGCAATGGTGGATGCCATTATGCATTGGGTTTCAAATTTTTTCTTGGGGATCCACATGGTTTTGGATTTTCTTTTCATAGGCTTTTGCATTGTTTTGCATTCTTTGATAGGATTTTTCCTTTTTGGAGTATGTCTTTTAGAATAGACATATGATTGCTTAGGATGTGGATTTTTAGCTTTATGCATTTTGAAGTTGGCATTCACATTGTTGTGGTAAGCTTTGGGAAGATGGTTAGGAGAAGCTTTGTGAGATGGAGAGGATATGAAAGAGCATGTAGGGGGATGATTATGGATGATGTGCCCTGATATGTGCCTTTGTTGATCTTGCATAGAAATGGATGGAATAGGATTCTTATGATGGCTGATAGGAGGATGGAGGATGGTAGATTTTGGGACATAGGGACCCAAAATGGATTTAGCGGATGAAGGGGGGATATGGTAGGTTGTTTTGGGTTGCAAAGATGGTGGAGGGAGGATGACATAAGATTTCTTGAAGGAGTGATGGGAGGTTGGCATGGTGGGCTTGGAGATAGGCTTGGTTTGGGGGTGTGGTGTACCAACACCTTTAGATGGTGAGCCTTTGGATACATATCCAAGACCATGAAATCATAGATTTTTTTGTGCAATAATAGGCTCTCTGATTCCTTGCTCTTGTGGTCCTAAACCTTGACCTTGATAATGCCATCGATTGAGCATTTGAACAAGCTGAGGAAACTTTTTGCTTACAGAAAATGGTAGAAGTAATTTATTAGGTGTATTGCAATGGGGAGATACTGTTCTTAATTCTTCTGCTGAGAGAGGGCCACCATGGATGAATGTAAGTGAACCAAGAGGGTATATTATAGATGGTGGAATAGCTTGGATAGGTGGTAAGATGGAAGCATGGAGCAAGGGAGATGGAAGGATAGGATCTTGATGTAGCTGGTGGGATGACAAGATATCTTGTAGTGGAGGAGATATGGCTTGAGGTTTTGGAGATGGAGGAGATGGTGACTGCACTATGGATGGAAGACATGGTATGATGATATCTTCATTTATGCTTTGGGGGATGTCAACATGCTTTTGGGCAGGATCTTGATAGGATTGGTTTGGAGTGGATGGTGCGATAGGATGTGGAGGGATGGATTCTTCAAAGGCAGCGGATGGATAGATGGGAGATTCAGTAGTGGAGATGGGTGAGTAGAAGATGGATGCATAAGGGTCATTATGAGAGATTTGGGAAATGCTTGGAGGCGATGTGGATAGGATTTGGAGGGATTTGACAGGTGGTGGGATTTTGATGCTTGCGGGAAGTGGAAGGATTTTAAGCAATTTGATGGATGGTATGGGGATGATAGCTATGAGAGATGGAGGTGATATTATAGATGGGGAAGCTTCATCACTGACTACTTCACATGGTTTGATTAGATGACATGGCTTATCGACTGTTGGAGGCAACTTTTCTTGTATTTCCTCTAGGAGATTCCTTGGAGACTCGTGTGTTAGAGGTGGAGGTAGATTGACAGGAATAGCTAGTATGATGGGGGTGGAAGATTGGAAGCTTGGTTGATTGGGTGATGGAGGGGAAGCTGGAATATCAGATGGCATGACTAGATAGTTTGGAATAACTCTTGGATATTGGGGGATGCTTGGGGGAATGTTTTTAAGGCTTTCAATATACCCTTCATAGTCAACAAGATTTTCATCATCATTGGAATAGGAGGTGGCGGGAGCAAGGACAATGTGACCAAACACATCATGATAGGATTGGTACTTCATGCTTTGATGATGAGTTTGATGGGGATGGGGTCTTGCGTATGGATGAACACGGAAGCTCATGGTTGGATTTGGGTTAAGCACAGATTTTGGATTGGCTGATGAAAGATTTCCTAGGGAGAGTCAAAGTTGCATGACAGACCTAATGAGGATTGGCTGGAGATTTTTGGCTTTCCTAGTGAGAGTTTTGCTTTCCTATGTGCTGGATTGGTGGAGATTGTGTCAACCTAAGAATAGACTAATGATCCTATGGGCATGACATGAGATTGATCACTTGTGGATCCCAACCTTTAGCTCAAGGTGATGAGGGATAACAGGTGACAAAGCTAGATTACCCTAGACAAAGCTCTATCAAAAGGATAACTGATAAAGGACCGCTCTGATACCACTTGATAGAGGGCCACACCACCCTAACAACTTAAAACCAAGAATGCAACAATATAGAGACCAAAAAAAAAATGCTTCACAAATAATTTTATTATACTTGAAAAATCCTTACAACACCCACAAGATGATATGACTTCTTCAACATAAGAGAAATCCTAAATAAGAGTCTTCACACCAAGAGCTTCACCAATAACTTCTACTTGAAGAGCTACACCTTTAGATTTTTCACACCTTGAAGTCTTCACGCTTTCTAGCTTCTACTTCTTAAGCTTCCACTTCTCAAGCTTCTCCTTGAGCTTCTCCAAGCTTCCCCTTGAGCTTCTACTCCTCAAGCTTCCCCCTTGAGCTTTATTTAGAAATGCTCATATGCCTTGCTTAAATAGGCACTTACCACCCCATGCATGACTTATCCACAACCTTCTATAATTCCTCCACAACCTTCTAGAATTACAACTAAGTGTAGAACAAGAATTAGTATGCAAAGAACATTAACAAATAAAGTAAACATTCACAAACCAAAAACTAAATTCACATATATGCTTAGACAAAGGAAGAAAACAAGAAGTGCAAACCTCACAAGAAAAAGCACTCCATGCTTTCTTGATTCTATAGATGTGTCCTTTTGCTGTGGATGTATGCTCAAGATGCTCAAAAGCTGCTTCAATGAAGATGGGTAATGGAAAATTGGTAGCTTTGTGAGCTCTCAATTTGGCATTATAAGGGTATGGTTGATGGCTTTGGTTCTCAAAATAGCATGGTAACTTTAGCTCAAAGATTGTTGATGAAATGGCTTGGGATGGGATTCAATTTATAGGCTAAGGGGTAGAGGGATGGAGGGCTTAGATGCAAGGATGGATGAAGGCTTAAGGAGTGCTAGGATGCACTCAAAGGAGAGCACATAGATTGTGCTTGTTTAGCACCAATGGGATGGTGACACTTGTCACAAGGAGGATGAGTGTGAGAGGGTAGGGTAAAGGGTTGGTTAAAGGCATGATGAGTGGGGTTGAGTATGTAAGAGGGATGTAAGAGGAATGAGTGTGGAAGAGGGAAGAGTGTGGAAGATGGATGTAAGAGTCATGAGTGGGCATGTAAGAGTCTTTTATGTTTTGTAAGAGCACTCATGACTTAGTGGTTGGGTTTTTTGAGGGGAGACTTTGGTTTGGATTAGGAAAGTCTTAAACTTGTTTAAGGAATGTGACAACATTAGGGGGTGAATTAGGCTTGGGTTTAGGATTAGATTAGGAATGTTAGAGATGTGCAAGTGGATGGCATTAATGAGGGTGGGTGAGTTAGTGGCTAAGCTTGGTTAGTATGGGTGGATGGGGTGGATTATGCTAAATGGAGGATTAGAGATAGGTTAGGGGTTTTTGAATTTGAGGATTTCATTTATCAAATAGATTTATTTAATAAATGAGGATTTTTGGAATTAGATAGAAGAATAGGATTTAATTGATAAATAATAGATTATTTGATTTATCAATTAGGACTATAGATGATTAATTAAATTAATCAACTAGGGGATGACAAAGGATTAATTAAATAGAAATTTAATTAATAATGCCTTTTTAGATAACTAAATAGGATTACTAAAATAGTGTAATCAAATTTAGGTGTCTACATTTTGCCCCTCTTTGACATAGTGTTGAGACAACACTATTTCAAAGAAGTTTGAATGAAGACGACACGAAGAAGATGTTTTAGCAACAAGGTTGCCCCAGTCTTGGATAAGAAGAGGAGAGACTAGACTTAGATGATGCCCCCTCAAGAAGGTGGCGGGGAGAGAAATGAGGCTCGACAACTTCTTGAAAAGTACAAGAATTTGAGATGAGCTAAGACACAGATTGGAAAAGAGAAGGGGCTGAATTAGCTCAAACTCTCACTACGGGAGAATGATAAAGGGCTATCAGATGCACAAGAAGAAACAAGCTTAAGACTTTCCAGGATTGGGGGGGGGGGTGAGGGAGCAGAGTGCTATAAAAGGAATCCAGGATGGAGAGATGGATGAGGGGATTAAAAAGCTAATGCAACAGGATTTCAAAGAGTCAGATTGGCGGAAGATGGGTTTCAGAGATCCCGAGGACTAGGATTGTGGATCTCGAAAGATGAGGCTTGGTGGATTGATTTGGATTGGTGGATCCCTAAGACTAGGATTGTGGATCCCTAAAGCTAAGCGTGAGGAGTGATTCAAAGAGATACTGATGCATAAGCTGGGATAGGTGTTGGATATGGATGGAGGATAATGGAGATGAAGGGAATCCATTGAAGCTTTTTGAGCGGGGGGATACTTCAAAGAGAAGTACCACCATATAGTTGAGCACTAGATTTGCTATAGGACTGTTGGTTAATTGCCAAGGTTACCAAGAACATCAAGGCCTTTTCACCAATCGTCCAGAGGACTGATGAACTGACTCAAAACAAACACGCAAGGATTGCTCCAGTATCACACATGAATCCCAGAGGAAGCAGTGTGGAAACGACACTAGGTAACCCACAAGCAGAAAAAGAAAACAAGCAAAAGACCTGATCAAGACCTTACGCTCTAATTGCCCCATTCATAGCATACCATGATATGGAAGATCATGACAACCTTGAGGAGGGAACAAGGAGATTGCTTGGAAAAGATATTTCAAGACCCAAAAGGGAAGATTCCAAATCCAAAAGAGAATTGTTTGCCAATGAGATGGGTAGGACGAGGTACTAACGGACCAAGATTAGACATGAGGAAAGCTATATCCTGCAAGGATCTATCAAAGAGCACCTAAGCTGATGGATCTGGATGAGTGATGTGTCTGGCAAGCTGAACTAAGAAGGATAACACTTTGGTGACATGAGATCTAGCTAAAGGATGCATTGGGATATCTAACCAAGGTGTGCGATGTGTGCAAGATGTTGACCAAGGATGAACTAACACGAAAGCTGGATAGATACAATGATACTAAGCTAAAGAGGATGTACAAGCTGACTGACCAATATATGTTACAAATGTACAAGTTTGTTCATGTTTTGGTTTTTTGTGAGATGGAAATGTTTGTGAAGGATGGGATGTCTATAATAGTTAATAGGTGGATAGGTAGATGGTTTGTGAAAAGCTTAAGGAAAATGGGATTCTGTGTGTGCATGTGATAGGATACAGGCTAGGATACAAGATTATTTACAAGCTGGAATATGGTACAAGCTTTGGACAAGATTCGGATATATACAAGGTATGGTACAAGATTTACAAGGTATAATACAAGCTTTGGTACAAGATTTACAAGCTGTACAGGAGGTATTGACAAGCTCCATCGGATTTTGGATATTTGATTGGAACACCAAGGGAACAAGCAGGTGTTTTATGGGATGGTGGGTGGATGGATGAGGGATAGGATAGTGATAGATAATGGATTAGTCTTTAGCACACAAGGCGCTTGAATTACCAGATTTTCACCAAGGTACCTATCCAAGGCGCTTGAATTGCCAACTTTTCACCATTGGACGCTTATTTCTCTTTACTATTTTTTTGTATTTTTCAAAAGCTGGGTATACCAAAGATCTTCAAGCATAGAACTTCTTGAGATGAATGATGTTAGTGGGATCATTCAAGAGTTCTCCTTCTGGTGTAGATAATTGATAGGCTCCGGAGCCAAAGGAGGCAGTAACCACATAGGGACCAAGCCATGTAGGTTCAAACTTTCCTTTCTTTTCTCGATCTGCTTGGACTTTCATATTTTCTTTGAGCACCATGTCACCTGGCTGAAACTGTCGTGGGAGCACCTTCTTGTTGAAATTCCTTTTGAGATGAGTTTGATAGACTGTGAGATGGTCATAGGCTTGTTGTCTCTTCTCGTCTAAGAGATCTAGCTGGGTGAGTCGAGCTACTATGTATTCTTCATCTGAGATTTTCCCTCGCAAAGATATGCATAGTGAGGGAAGTTCAACTTCTATAGGTAATATCACTTCAGCACCATAGACTAGGGAGTATGGAGTTGTGCCTGTGGATGTACGGAAGGAAGTTCGATAGGCCCATAGAGCTGGATTTATTTGAAGGTACCAATCACGGCCGGAATCATTGACAAATTTCTTTAGGATTTTGAGGAGGGTTTTATTAGTCGCCTCTGCCTGGCCGTTACCTTGTGGGAAACATGGGCTAGAAAAGCGGTGATGGATGCAGAGGGAAGTGCATAATTCTTCCATGTTGAGATTTTCAAAGTTACCTCCGTGGTCAGTGAAGATGGTGGATGGGATGCCGAAGCGGTAAACAATGTGGTACAAGATGAACTTGGAGACTTGAACTCCTGTAGCTGAGACTAGGGGGACTGCTTCCACCCACTTAGTGAAATAGTCTGTAGCTGTTATTATCCATTTATGTCCATCAGATGAGAGAGGTGTGATAGTTCCAACTAGATCAAGGCCCCAACAAGCAAAAGGCCAAGGTGGTGCAATAGGTTGTAGATCCTGTGCTGGAGCGTGCACAAGATTTGCATGCTGCTGACATGGGAGACACTTTTTGAAAAAGTCACAAGAGTCTTCTTCAATGGTAGGCCAATAGTAGCTTGCTCTAAGGATTTGTCGTGCTAGGACAATACCACTCGTGTGGGCACCGCAAAGTCTGGAATGTACTTCTTTTAATGCCATCGCGGCCTCATTTTCATCTAAACATCGAGAGAGAGTATCGTGATAACCCCGACGATATAGGGTATTGGCTATGATAACATAGCGAGATGATTTTTGAATAAGGTTCTGGCGTTGGGTGCGTGTGAGGTGAGGGGATATGATACCATCGTTAAGGTAAGCGTGAATTTCATGGTACCAAGGGGATTGGAGACCAACCAAGATACAAACACGGTTTGAATCCTCATTCGCATAAGTGGGTGTGAGGAGCTGCTCAACTAAAAATTCATACTGCGTAGCGTCTTGGGGAATTTCCAAGAGCTAGCCGATAGTGGCCATGGCGTCTGCTACTTTATTTTGCATTCGTGGCACTTGTGTAAACTGAAGCTTTGTAAAATGCTGGGTCATCTGATCAATTAGCTCTTTGTAGGGTAATAGCTTTTCATCTTTGGTTTGATATTCATTTAAGACTTGTTTGATGATGAGTTGAGAATCACCAAAGACTTGTAACTCAGTGATATTCTATTCTGCAGCTATCTTTAATCCTGCTACAAGAGCTTCATATTCTGCTATATTGTTGGTGCTAGGGAATTGTAGCTTGAAGGCTTTTGGAATGTAATCTCCTTGAGGTGTAACTAATAATATTCCTGCCCCTGATCCATGAGAGCTATATGAGCCATCAAAATAAAGCTTCCGTGGGGGTTGTTCTTCAATTAGGCAGATATGCTCATCTGGAAATTCTGTGAGCAAAGGATATGCATCTACTAGAGGTGCATCAGCTAGGTGATCTGCTATAGCTTGCCCTTTGATTGCCTTTTTGTCCACATACTGGATGTCAAACTCACTTAGTAGCATAACCCATTTGGCCAAACGGCCTGTAAGTGCTGTTCTGGAGAGCATATACTTGAGAGGGTCAATCTTGGAGACTAGTTGGATGGTATGACTTAGCATGTAGTGGCGAAGCTTTTGAGTTGAGAAAACAACTGCCAAACAAGCTTTTTTCATAGGAGTGTAATTGAGTTCATAACCAACTAGGGTTCTACTGATATAGTAGATGGCTCTCTCTCTGCTATAATCATCATGTTGTGCTAGAAGTGCCCCTAGAGCAGTAGGTGTTGCTGATATATACAAGATCAAGGGACGAACAGGAACTGGTGGAACAAAGATAGGGGGATTGGTGAGATACTGCTTGAGCTGATCGAAGCTGTGCTGACATAAAAGATCCCACTTGAAGTTCTCATTCTTCTTTAGCAAGTGTGAAAATGGTGTACACTTATCTGCAAGTTGGGAGATGAAGCGCCGGACAGATTGAAGTTTTCCCTGAAGAGAGCGAAGCTGTCGCAGTGTCTGGGGAGGAGGTATGTTTAAGATAGCCTTGACCTTTTTGGGGTCAATCTCTATACCTCGTTTAGAAACTATGAAGCCTAGAAGCTTGCCAGATGTGACCCCAAAGACACACTTCTTGGGATTTAGCATGAGATGATATTGGGCCAACCTATCAAAGACTTTCTCCAGGTCAGCAAGATGATCCATGAAGGTGTGAGATTTGACTAGGATATCGTCCACATAATCCTCCAAAATGCTATGGATAAGATCATGGAAAATGGCTGTCATAGCTCTTTGATAGGTAGCCCCAGCATTCTTTAGGCCAAAAGGCATCATGGTGTAGCAAAAGGTTCCCCAAGGGGTAGTGAATGTTGTCTTATGCTGGTCCTCTTCTGCAATCTTGATCTGATTATACCCAAAAAATCCATCCATAAGGGACAGAATTTCATGTCTAGCTGTAAGATCTACAATCATATCTATGTTGGGCAAGGGAAAATCATCCTTTGGACAAGCTTTGTTAAGATCTCTAAAATCAGTGTAGATTTTGATGCCACCAGAAGGCTTAGTGACAGGGACCATGTTGGAGATCCATTCTGAGTAGTCGATAGGTCGGATAACCTTAGTAGCTAACATTCTTTCTAGTTCAGCTTTGACTAGTAATGCCACCTTGGGGTGCATTTTTCTAAGCTTTTGTCTGACGGGCTTGATCTTTGGATCGACTGCAAGATGATGAACAAGAAGCTTTGGATCAAGTCCTGGCATGTCCTAATATGACCATGCAAATCGGCAAATGTTCTCTCGTAAAACCTCAAAGAGGAGGTCAGCTTGGTCTTGTGATAGGGATGCAACAATGTGAACAAGTCTAGGGATCTCTGAAGAACCAATGTTGACTTCTCTAGTATCCTCTATTAGAATAGAAGACACCTCTGGTCGATTATCTTGAGGAGGCAATACTAAATCCTCATGTTCTGCTTGTGGCTCTGGATTTTCTTGCTGAGGGTTTCTCTTCGCTGCCTTAGCTAGTCCCAAATTTACCTTAGTTCCAGTTTTGGGTGTATCAAAACTAGGTTGGGGATTTTCTCCAAAATACCCCTTGGGATCTAGCTTGTAGATGTAGGCAGAATCTGGCTATGTCTTCTTATGAGGAGTTTCGGCTCCCATGAATCTTAGAAGTGCTTCCTCTGATGCGAACTCATCAATATGTGTGACACTTGGTTGGTCCCAATCTATGAGTTGTGGATGAGCGAGTGGTAGGTCAATGAGATGGATGGATAGTTCTTGGAGAACAGAGTCTCCTAGGAAGATTTGGTCTGGGATATCGTCGTAGGCTCTCTTTTCAACTTCCTCGGGAATGTCTTTGATTTCGACAAGGTCGCGGTGGATGTTCGAAAAAGCGTGACCGTTCTCGTTGGTGCCCCTAGTTGTGGGTATGCCAAAGCCAAGACCTGACTTTGTTTCCCAATTATGTGCTTCGATGGGACATTGCATGCCCCTTTCTTCTGGTCCTAGTCCACCTCCTTGATAGTTCCATTTTTCAGTGATGAGCTTATGTTGTTGGGGATACTTCTGGCTGAAGTGATCAAGGCGTGCTTGATTTCTTGGAGGTGCATCCTTATGTAACCAATTGTTGATATCTGGAGTGAGCTCCTCATGAAGAGGCATTTTTGAGGACACAAAGGTGGTTGGGCCAAACCGTTTGTATCGAGAAGGTGGAATCTCCTTAGCCTTGTGATATGTTGGCCGTCCATGGGTCAAGTGGGATTGCTCCGACAGCAAATGCATCTGATAGACTATATTCTCCATAGCCTTTGTTGTTGATCTTTACGGTAGATGGGGTGGAGGCGAGGATGGTTTTTGCATCATTACAAGTGTGGGATGAGCTGGTGATGGATGTGCCGATGTCTATTCCAGGGCAATGGTTTGTATATGAAGCTTCAACTACATTGCAGTAAGAAAAGGGTTCTGGATTGGCATGGATGGTTACCTCAGTGCCCTGATGCGAAAATTTGATGCACTAATGGTAGGTGGATGGAATAGCCTTCATAGCATGAATCCATGGGCGCCTGAGGAGGATGTTAAATGGTAGGTTTAGATCAACAACATGGAAAAATGTCTCTTGGATGACTGGCCCAACCTTGATTGGTAGCAAAATAGTCCCTTCTGTGGTTCTTTCCAAGTTGTCATAAGCTTTGATGGTGATAACTTCACTGATCATATCTGCCTCAGTATACCCAGCTTGTTTTATGAATTTTAGGGTGCAAATGTTCAAGGCTGATCCATTATCTATCATTACTCTTTTCACGGCGAAATTGGATACCATGATGGCTATGCGAAGTGGAAGGGTGTGATCTGGCTCAACTGCGGGTATGTCGGTGGGTTTGAAAGATAGGGCACATGAGGATGAAAGGTGTCCAACAAGATTACGAAAATTAGTAGTATTGATGTAAGAAGGGACATGGGATTCTATGAGAGCACTGTCAAGGATGTCTTTGTACACAGGACTAGTGCGGAGAAGGTCTAAAATGGAGATTTGGGCTGGCATGTTCCCAAGGTGTTCCAAGATATTGTACCAGCTTTTTGATGGAGCTGATGGTGCTGATGAAACTGGTGGGCCTGTGATGTTAAATCGCGCTCTTCGAGTGGTGACCGCACACTCATTGTTTGGTCCTCGAATATTGATAACATTGACAGAAGGATCTTTCTCAGATATACAACCTATAAGGCTACCATAGTCTATATAGGATGAAGTGTGGTCATTGTTCTTCTCATGCTGTTGGTTTGGCTGGTGGTTGTTGGTGTTGTTTTGGATAGGTGCTTTTCCAGGATTTTGGTTGTTGTGTGGAGGAAAAGCATTTTGATAAATTTGTAAGCCTGCATTGGGAGAGGTTTGGGCACCAACAGTGATTTCCTTCCAATCAATAAGGTCATGTACATAGTCTTTCAGTTTCATGCATCTGAGGGTGGTGTGACCGTTTACCCTATGGAACTTGCAATACTCATTGTCCTTGTACCATGTAGCTTTGGATTGGCTTGGATCAATTTGTTGGGTAGGAGGAAATTTGATGAGGTTTTCCTTAGCCAATTTCTCAAAAATAACATCCAATGGCTCACCAAGGGGTGTATAGTTTCTAGGTGCAGGTTGGAATCTGGGCTTTTGCCTTGCAGCTACATTGATGGCATTAGCTTGATTGTTAGACCCTTGAAAGTTGGGTCTTGTATTGTGGTTTTGATAGCTTTGTTTATTTCGTTGTTGGTAATTGATAGCTTGTTGGTTGTTTGTTTGATATGGTGGGTTAGACTGGTTTTGAGAAGGACCAACGATATTCACATGTCTGGTGTCAGTAACCCCATCTGTTGCAACATGCTTGTTTTTGTTCCAATACCTAGACTTGTCATTGGAATGTGATTGATTTTGGTTGGCCTCTTTGTAAATCTTTACCACACCATCTTTGATGAGTCCTTGTTCAAGGATCATTCCTTTCTCTTTGATATCCTTATAGGTCTGCAAACAGTTTATGGTCATGTGGTGAGCCAAGCTGGGATGTGCATTATCAATAAACATTTTCACCACATGGCGTTCTGGCAAGGTGCAGGATATGCGGGTGGTAAGGGTTTGCCATCTTTGCAGGTATTCGGCAAGGCTTTCTCCACCTTTTTGCTTGGTGTGGACAAGATCAACTATTGATAGCTCTGTTTCAACAAGATGGGCATATTGGGCTACAAATGCCTCAGATAATTCAGCAAAGTTTTTAATTGTGCCATAGGGGATTCTATAAAACCATTCAAGAGCTGGTCCAACCAAGCTTTTGGGAAAAAGGCGCAAGAGGAAGACATTATTGTATGCCACGTCCTGGCAATGCACATAAAATTCTTTGATATGTGTGACATGGTCTCCTTTTCCTTTGAATTTGTCAAATTTAGGTACCTCAAAGTGTTTGGGAAATGGTGTCGTGGTAATGGCTCTATCAAATGGGTAAGGACACACATTCTCAAACTTGAATGTCTTTGGATCATTCCCTTCTTGGATGGCTTTCAGAGCTGTCTTCATTTGCTTCCACTCTGAATTGATAGGTGATGGTTGGGGTGCCCCCAATGTAGGAGTGCCTTGAGGTAGGTATGTGCTGGATGGGGCCACTGAATATGGATGGCTGTGAGGGATTTGCTGATAGGGATTGTACATTGTTTGGGTAGCTGCATGGTGGATGATGGGTTGTTGAGGGGGAGGTGGCACATATTGTTGTATGTGCTGCAAGGCTTGCTGTTGATATGGGATTTGAGGTTGGGATTGAGGAACATAAGCTGGTTGTGGGATAAATGGATTGCTTTGTGGAGGTAAGGTATAAGATGGTTGTGAGGCTTGGGGAAAGGATCAGAGGGCTTGTGGGGTTTGACCAATATATGTGGTTTGTGCCCCCATTTGGGATGGTATCTGCAAATAATTGGTGGTTGGCTGGGGTGGTGGATTACCTCCTAGAAGTGGCATTGAAAAGTAGTTGGTAATTGGAGGTAATGGATTAGTTGGTGGTGGAGGTGGTGGGAATTGAAAGCTTGGGAATGGAACTGATGAGGTTTGATAGCTTGTTGGCTGGATTTGGAAGCTTGGTAGAGTGGTGGCGGGAGCTGGGGTCATTTGGGAGCTTGGTAGAAAATTGGTAGTAGCTTGTGGGATTTGATAGCTTTGTGGAGTGAGGGTAGTAGCTTGTAGATCTGTGGCTAATGGTATTGAGCTCCCAAGACCTAATGGAAATGATGGGATTGTGTTCTGGGCTGCAGTGAACAAGCTGGGGGTGATGAAAGGTTGATTACTTGGCCCCATGGGTGACATACCTGTTGTATATTGTTGAGGTTGGCCAAAGATGCTAGCACTGATTTGGGAGATGGGTGGATTTGGAAGGTTGGGTTGGGGAGCAGCAACAGCAATAGTGAAGGGGGTGAATGGTGAGTTGTTTTGGGTAAAGGGGGTTTGGAGCGGAGAGGTATGAACCAAGGATGGAGTGGTGGTGGCTAGGTTGGTTTGCGGCATGGAGATTTCAACTTGGGTGGATGATGGTATGTTTGGGTCTGTTGGGTCATATGGATTGGCTGGAGGCTCTTCTTTTGGAATATATTGAGGATAATTTTGATCATAAGAGCCTATGGGTGGTGGTAGCTGCCCAAACAATGGGTGAGATGGATCTGATAATGGAGGGGGTCTTCCAAAGTCAAAGGTTCCTACATTGTCCCTTCGAAAATTAGCCATGATTGTCTCTTTGTTTTTGTCTATAATGGCGTTTACCAATATTGCATTTTCTGGTTGGTTCATGAAAGCTTCAATGTCAGTAGGTGATGGCATAGCTTGCTCTGGGCTGAAGGATGGCTGAGTGCTCAAGGGGGGTGAGGCTATTCGATCCAAATGATAGGGCTCCATTGTTTCTTTCTTTTTGGCTAAGCGAGTGACGGGTGGCATGAAAAATGCTCCTAGGGATGAGATGCAATAATGCTGATAGATGCAAAAGGGGGAAGGCTTTTCTATGCAAATGATTTCCTAGGTTGAGGCAAAGCTATATGAAAAAACCTAAGGAGGATTGGGTTGGGGATTCTAACTTCAAAGATATGTTGTCAAAGCACAAAAGGTCTGCTTTCCTATGTGCAAGCTTGGTGGTGATTGTGTCAACTTAAGGATAGACTGATGATCCTTTAGGAAGGACACGAGATTGACCACTTGTGGATCCCGACCTTTAGCTCAAGGTGATGAGGGATAACAAGTGACAAAGCTAGATTACCCTAGACAAAGCTCTGTCAAAGGCATAACCTTGGTGAGATTGGTGGATTTGGAAGATTTTAGGAATGGAAAACTTTTAGCAAGGTGACAACAATTTTGAAAGCTTAGATGTGCAGATTTTCGATTACTGGCTAGATGGTATGATTCTAAATGAGATGGATGAGCTAATAATGCTTAAGGGGATAACCTAAGATGGCTGGCTTTTCTACAAAGATGACTCTAAAGTGAAGCTTATCCAAGAAGATGTGGAGAAACAAGGGTGTCTAATCATAGAAATCATCCCTAGTTGGTAAGGCATAAGCAGGATTAACTCCTGGATGTTGGCTAAATTTGATGGTGCGCTCTAACTAGGCCTCTTGAAGTGCTTCGTCGGTAGCTTTGTCCTCTGCTTTGTGGAGTTTGGCAATTCGTGGGCTTGGTGTTATTTCTTTTCTCTTGGCTAAAAGTTCTTGGTATGCTAGAGATGGCTTGAGTTTGACCTTGTGAAACTTCTGTTTGGGTTTGGGTTGTTCCGACATAAATTCCTGAATTTGCTTGGCTTTGGGAAAAATCTCACTTGTTTTTCTTCAACTTGTTCAACTTCCAAAATAGGCAGTGACTACGCTAAGTGTGCCCTAAGCTAGGATTGACCAAGTTTGGCAAACATTCATTCAATAAATAAAAACAAGCAATAGATAGGAACACCCAGATAGAAGTTTGTGGTTCTCAGAATGTGATACTTGCACCGAGGAGTGTGTATGTTCTACAAATGTTTCGATCAGTCACTCCAAACACATTAACATCCTAGATGGTTTTCTGGAAGGCTGACAGTTGGTTTAGCTAGGGAGTCCTCGATATACGCAAGGTACGTGAGGCCCAAATCCGTAGATGAGACCAAAAGGATGTCACACAGCCGAGAGGAGCGGTAACCCACTTCTCCTCTTTCACTTCTCAAGGGTATAAAGTTCCTTAAGGCTTAGCCCAAATGACAAAATCTTGATCCCAAGAGAGGTGTCTTTCGATTCACCTCCCGATTCTTATACTCCGCCGGAACGCTAGAGTTGAGGTCGTCCAAGGGGTGATGAAATCCCCAAGCAGGCCTCCTAAAAAGAAACAAGGTTTTGGATCCTAATCTTATGCACCCAAGATGGCCTCGAAAGACGACAAGGTGAGAGAAGACTTGGATGACCTTGGGCTAAAAAACACGCTCGTTCTTTTACCAACTGACTCTTATGTGTGCTAATCTAGACTTTGCAAGCACTCATGTTTAGGAGACAATGTTCAATTCCAACTTGAAGCGCCAACAAAAGTAAATTGATCGAAGAATGCAAACAGTAAGAAGAGTTAGGGTCAACAAAAGCAAACTCGCTCGCCTGGAGGCCCTCCACGTCAAGTATTGATTAATTTTCTTTAAGGCATTCAAGATTGAGTGTGAGTTTGTTTTAAGCCCAAAACAAAAGTGTGTGAGATTCGATTTCAAGTGCGCGCCCGGAGGCTCTCCACGTCAGTTGTTGTTCAATTTTAGTGCCCAAACTTGAAGTGTGATCGATTTAATCTAGAGTTTTGGCCATTTAAGAATTTTGATAAAGTTAAAGTAAACATTCAAAGACCAAGTGAGTGAGTTAGATTGTGGAACATTTAACACCTTTTTCAAGTAGACCCATCCCCATAAATGGCGCTGAGATTGCAACCAATGGTTAATATTTGATGGGTGATTAGAAAAGAGGTGAGTCCAAGGAACTACTCAAATTGATTTTTTTAAATTTGCATTTTAACTTAACAAAGTTTCTTAAATGTCCAAAAATCAAACTTTACCTAGATTGCATGTGGAAAAGAGATTTGTTTTGTTCAATTTTAGAAGCTCCAAATGAAGTGTTTGATATTGCAATGGTTAATTGATCCTTGGCATTCAAGATTGGATTTTTTGTTTTAAGCATGCATTCCAAGGAAAGTTGATTTTAATCCATGACATTCAAGAGTGTGTTTTGAGCAACATTCATTCAATGGAAAATGTGTTTAACCATTCAAGTTCATTTTTTTTGGCAACATGCATTCAAAGATAAATAGTTAAACATTCAAGTTCATTTTTTAGCAACATGAAAACCTGCAAGAAACATGGTTAGTGGTTCCATATGTGCTCCAACCTGTAATGAGACAAAAAAAAGCAATTTAGTTAGTTAGCCAAAATCTTCAAAAATGAGAGCTTAACTATGGGAAATTTTTTTTTAACTTTTTTTGCTATTTTTTCTATGCGTAAAAATGGTTAAAATGGTCTAAATCCTACGGAACCACTAAAATTCAAATTTTGATTTATACTCTTTTTTTTTTTTTTTAAATTTTATAAATTTATAATCTACAAAGTGCAGAAATAAAGATACGCTAGTATTCAAAGACAACAGAATAGATTTTGCGGCACAGAAAATAGGTGACAAGCAGAGACGCCGATTTGCGCAGATGTGGATTTTCACAGACGTCGATTTGCGCAGATGCGAATTTTCGCAGACGTCGATTTGCGCAGACGTGGATTTTTGCAGACGTCGATTTGCGCAGACGCGGATTTTCGCAGACAGAACAGGTTGCAGATGCCAAAACTGCGCCAAAAAAGTTGAAAAACGCGAATTTTTTTTTAAGATGGTATTTCTTCTTCCTAAGTGCGTTCTTTAACCTACAAAAACAAGCAAAACACCCTCACAACACCCTCAAACAACAACAAACATTAGATGGTTAGAAAAATGACATATAGATGAAAATAGATGATTAAATGACCCATAGTGGGGTCCCACCGGGCGTGCCAAAATGTAGAACAAGAATTAGTATGCAAAGAATATTAACAAATAAAGTAAACATTCACAAACCAAAAACTAAATTCACATATATGCTTAGACAAAGGAAGAAAACAAGAAGTGCAAACCTCACAAGAAAAAGCACTCCATGCTTTCTTGATTCTGTAGATGTGTCCTTTTGCTGTGGATGTATGCTCAAGATGCTCAAAAGCTGTTTCAATGGAGATGGGTAATGGCAAATTGGTAGCTTTGTGAGCTCTCAATTTGGCATTATAAGGGTATGGTTGATGGCTTTGGTTCTCAAAATAGCATGGTAACTTTAGCTCAAAGATTGTTGATGAAATGGCTTGGGATGGGATTCAATTTATAGGCTAAGGGGTAGAGGGATGGAGGGCTTAGATGCAAGGATGGATGAAGGCTTAAGGAGGGTTAGGATGCACTCAAAGGAGAGCACATGGATTGTGCTTGTTTAGCACCAATGGGAAGGTGACACTTGTCACAAGGAGGATGAGTGTGAAAGGGTAGGGTAAAGGGTTGGTTAAAGGCATGATGAGTGGGGTTGAGTATGTAAGAGAGATGTAAGAGGAATGAGTGTGGAAGAGGGAAGAGTGTGGAAGATGGATGTAAGAGTCATGAGTGGGCTTGTAAGAGTCTTTTATGTTTTGTAAGAGCACTCATGACTTAGTGGTTGGGTTTTTTGAGGGGAGACTTTGGTTTGGATTAGGAAAGTCTTAAACTTGTTTAAGGAATGTGACAACATTAGGGGGTGGATTAGGCTTGGGTTTAGGATTAGATTAGGAATGTTAGAGATGTGCAAGTGGATGGCATTAATGAGGGTGGGTGAGTTAGTGGCTAAGCTTGGTTAGTATGGGTGGATGGGGTGGATTATGCTAAATGGAGGATTAGAGATAGGTTAGGGGTTTTTGAATTTGAGGATTTCATTTATCAAATAGATTTATTTAATAAATGGGGATTTTTGGAATTAGATAGAAGAATAGGATTTAATTGATAAATAATAGATTATTTGATTTATCAATTAGGACTATAGTTGATTCATTAAATTAATCAACTAGGGGATGACAAAGGATTAATTAAATAGAAATTTAATTAATAATGCCTTTTTAGATAACTAAATAGGATTACTAAAATAGTGTAATCAAATTTAGGTGTCTACACTAAGCACCACCATGTGGCCCAATTAGAAAATTACATTTCTTTTATGGATCACAACAAATATTAAATGCAAGATTTAAGAAACTTTCCACAAGCTTCTAAGATGCCACCTACACACCTTGATTAATGTAATGACAACTATTTTTTTTTTTTTCTATTTATGCCACCTATGCACCTCGAAAATAAAAATCCTCTTTTCCTTTCTTTTTTTCTCCTTTTTCCCTTTTTTTATTTTTTTTATTATTTCTCCTCTAATTTTTGTCACTTTCTCTCTCCTCCACAAATTTTATTTTATTTTTTTTTCCATTTTTTTTTTCATGCAAGATGCTCCTGCATCAATAACCTTGGTGAGGCTGGTGGATTGGTCGGATTGATTGGATAACAAATTCTAGCAGAATGACAACAACTCTCTAAAGGCTTGGGTGTGATTTTGGATTGGGTTTCTAGATGGCTGGGGGGGGATGATTTGGAGAGACTTTGGATTTGGGATTGTTCTAAAGCAAGGAACTAGATAGATTTGGTTGCAGTGGGGGAGCTTGGATGATTTTCTGATGAGGCAGTGACTACGCTAAGTATGCCTTGAGCTGGGAGATTTCTGCTTTTTTGGGATTTTGACCAAAGTTGCCAAAAATTCATTCAAAAGCTATGAACAAACAAGCAAACAAAAGTTTTGAGCAAGCACGTCAAACATACCAACATCCTAGGAAGCTTTCTACAAGGATGAAATTTGTTATAGCTAGGGAGTCCTCGATATACGCAAGGTACGTGAGGCCCAAATCTGTAGATGAAACCAAAAAGATGTCACACAGCCGAGAGGAGTGGTAACCCACTTCTCCTCTTTCACTTCTCAAGGGTATAAAGTTCCTTGAGGCTTAGCCCGAGTGACAAAATTTTGATCCCAAGAGAGGTGTCTTTGGATTCACCTCCCGATCTTTATACTCCACCGGAACGCTGGAGTTGAGGTCGTCCCAAGGGGTGATGAAATCCCCAAGCAGGCCTCCTAAAAAGTGTAAAACAAGGCCACATACATGATCTTGGGCTTTAAAAGACACGTGTTCATTCCAATTGATGATTTAGATTTTGTAAGCTATGATTGAAGACACTTGTGATTATGGCATACAATGTTCATTCCAATTTGACAGCGTCATTAGCATAATGAAAGTCAAGAGATCGTCAACATAAGAAATACGAGCGCCATTGAAAATGCGTCCAAACCATGCAATGTTCATTGATTGTTAGGCATTCAAGATTGAGTGTGAGTTTGTTGTAAGCCCAAAGTAAAGATGTGTGAGACTCAATTTGTCAAGCATGCGCCCGGAGGCCCTCCATGTCAATATTTGTTCAATTTTAGTACCCAAATGAAGTGTGATCAATTTAATCTAGATTTTTGGTCATTTAAGAATTTTGATAAAGTTAAAGCAAACATTCAAAGACCAAGTGAGTGAGTTAGATTGTGGAACATTTAACACCTTTTTCAAGTAGACCCATCCCCATGAATGGCGCTGAGATCGCAACCAATGGTTAATATTTGATGGGTGATTAGAAAAGAGGTGAGTCCAAGGAACTACTCAAATTGATTTTTGCAAATTTGTGTTTAACTTAACGAAGTTTCTTAAATGTCCAAAAATCAAACTTTGCCTAAATTGCATGTGAAAAAGAGATTTGTTTTGTTCAATTTTAAAAGCTCCAAATGAAGTGTTTGATATTGCAATGGTTAATTGATCCTTGGAATTTAAGATTGGATTTGTTATTTTAATCATGCATTCAAGGAAAATTTGATTTTAATCCATGGCATTCAAGAGTGTGTTTAGCAACATGCATTCAAAGACAAGTGATTAAACATTCAAGTTTTTTTTTTTTCTTTGAGCATTCAAGATTTCAAGATTGAGATTTTGTGTGTTGTTTTAAGAACTTTGAAGTGCTTTGTTTTAACCTTAGATCATTCAAGATTGTTTTTGGACTCAAAAATGAAAATGACTCTTTGGACTTTGCTTTTCATTCAAGATTTTGTGTTCTAGTTTGCATGTTTTAAGCCCAAAAATGATATTCCTAGATTGTTTTGATGCATGAAAAACCTAAGAAACATTCAAGATTTTGCAACAAGACATTTGTTTGGAACAAATAACAAAAGTTTTAGGACTCTTAGTTTTCATGAGATTTTTAAAAGAACTTTAAAATATTTTCAAATGAGGTTCATTTTATCCTTGATTGATGCTTTGAGTTTGATTTAGATTTTAGTGTGCACTTAGTGTTGATTTTGAACCTTTTGAAATGGAAATTTGAAGTTCTTTTTAAATTTCCAAAAATGAAGTGTTCCTAAATTTGCATGAATGCATCTAAAACCTTGATGTTGCAAGGATGCAAATGATTAGATTGGTTTAGTTTCACTTGTTAAAAGATTTTTTCTTTTTTGCAATTTTTTAATTTTTTAATGGATTTAAGTATGATTTGGGGGTTCATTTTAAGCATTAAAAAGAAGTGTGTATGATTTTGCTTCCTTAAAAAAAAAATGGCCAATATCTCCCACAAGAAGAAGAAGAAGAAGTAGATGGAATAAGAAGAATATAGACAAGAAGAGGAAGAAGAATTCCAAGTGCTTTGTCCACCTATAAGCTTGAAAAATCTGCAAATACTATGAGTTCCTTTGTCTTCTTCATGCTCATGTGGACCTACAAAACCAATTTATACAATCCTACCAATCACAAAAACAAGCAAAATTAGCCAAAATCAGCAAATGACATACAAAACTTGACTAAAAAAGCTAATGAAGATGACCCATGCGGGGTCCCACCGGGCGTGCCAAAATGTATATGAGCAATGTTAGTATGCTAATAGAAACCAAATTTAAATAAAGCTTCTACAAACTAAACAAAATTCATAAACTTCAAGATAGACTAAGATGAGCTCTCAATTGAAAATATGAGCCATTAATGGGCTCTCTCAATGAGAAGCTCTCTTGTTGAGTGGCTTTATCTAAATGGATAGGATGTATGCTCAATATGCTTCCAAAGGATTCAATGGATGATTGTGGATTTTTGGTGTGGATAGATGGCTTTAGTATGGATTTGGCTCTCAAAATAGCATTATAACTTTACTTCATGGATTGTGTTATTTTGCAAAGGGGAAGGATCCAATTTATAGGCAAGAGGCTTGAGGGATTGAGGGCTAAGATGCAAGGATGGGAAAAAGCTCATGGAGGGCTTAAATTGCATGAGAGGAGAGCACATAGATTGTGCTTCCTTACAACCAATCAAGGAGTGACACATGTCACATGGTGAGAGGATGGAGGAAAGGGGAAGGATGAGTCAACAAAGGAGGCTCAAGGGATAAAATCTTCATAAAGACCCTTCATAAGTGCTTTGTGAGAACATTTATGACTTTGTGGGCTTTATAAAGTTTTATGGTTGAAGATATTTGTGAGAGATACCATGAAATTCGAATTTGAGGGTTTAGGGGGGTTTTAAGCTTTCTTAGGGTTGTAAAAATGATTAGAGGAAGGGTTAGAGATGGCTTAGGACTAGGCAAGTGGATGGCAAGTGGATTGCAATTAATGAGGGTGGGTGAAGGAGGAGATATTTGTTAACTTTGGCTTGAGTTAGCAAGTCTTAACCCATGTTTAGGGAATGTGGCAAGGTTAGGAGGGGATTAGGATTATGGTTAAAGACATCTTCTAGAAGAGTCTAGGCTTTGGATGAGGATGAAGACTTTCTAGAAGAGTCTAGAACTTCCTAGGATAAGATTTTATGAAATAAATAAAGTTTTATTTATTTCAAGGGTTTGGGTTGAGGAGATATTTATTAAAATATTTTTAATAAACACGAGGATTAATATTTAATCTTGATTAAATATTTTGAGTTGGGATTAGGGGTAGGAAATGATGAGATTAGCCTTTAATCGAAATTAAAGAAAGATTAGAAGATTTTGGAAGAGGTTATTGGTCTTAAGGAAATTGGCCAACTTTTGGGAAAAAAAAAAATTATTTATTTTGAGATTTTTGGTCAATTTATTAATTAAATAATTAATAAATAAGGAAATAATGTTTAAATAAGATTTAAACATTTTTGGGAGGGATTCCTTAATTAAATATTTTTAATTAAGCTAAAGGGATTTAATGGCATAAAAATAAATAAATAAATTAATTAATTAATTAATTAATAAATGATGATGTCAGCAGGAATTTTTTAGAAAATAAAAATACTTTATTTTCTAAAGGTTTTTTAGGTGTCTACAGGGTTAACCTTGTGGTCATTGGTATGAGACCCATAGTGGGTGCCAAAAGATGTGTATGTGACATTAGTTCTTGCAATCTTGAGCTATAACCACAAACACTCAATAGATCATTGCATGCATGCTCATACAAATAACATTAGATAAGTAAGCAGAAAAAACCATACAAATCAACCTATCACCTCCCAATAAATGTGAATATGGTTCTCTCATAATTTCTGAACATGATTAGCAACTATAGACAACAATGTTATAGAGGATTTATATGAAATGCATATTAATCTTTTTTTTTGGATTTTTGAATGCAAATAAGATATGAAAACTGTTAGAGAAAAAGGTCAATTTCATTTCATTTATTAAATTATATTTTCTCCATTCTTAAGATTTCACTTTATGCACCTTTTGCATTCATATTTAATAATTAGTTAGTAATTATTAAATAGCTTTTACCTTTTAGGTTACCTTTTTCGAGTTTCGATCTCCTTCTATAAGGATTGATCTTTTGTAATTATCTATCATCTTTTTCATTTCTGAGAATACAATTTGCATATTTTCGAAGCAAACCCTTGCCTCTTCTTTCTTTTTCTTCTTTGTGATAGGTTTTTACATGTAGGTATTCAAGGGATTTGTAGATTTGTATTGCATATTGATCAAATCTTTCATGGTATCAGAGTCAGATCTGTTGTAGCTTGTTTGGTATTTGGAGAAAAAGGAGAATGAGGGTTTGACAGAACATATATGGAGTTTTTTGGGTATTTCTTGTGAAAATAGGGGGATCTTTGATTTTTAGAGCACTTTGTGGCCAAACAGACCTCATGTAATGATTTAGAAGGTGTCAAACCCCCCATTTTCATATAAAGTTCGTCCGTTTTGGACAACATTGATCCCGGAGGCAAATTATTTTTGCACAGTAGGGTCGTATGACCTCTATGCGCACTCCGAGGTAATTTTTGCTTTAAAAAAAATGAAAATGGGCTGCAATGGTTTAAAAAACCACTAGTAGTCACCGAAACCACTAGCGGTAGCAGTAACCGCTAGTGATCCTACTGACCTCAACGGCTTCAAATGATCGTCGTCGCTTGACTAACCACCACCACTAGTGGCACCTCCCACCCACCACCACCATAGTGGCTCCATCCTCCCTCTGCCCAAGCTCCAATCTGCTCCTCCTCCGCTCCACTCGGGGGTGGTATTATTATTTTTTATTTATTAGTTGTTTTTTAAAAAAAATCTTTTTTTATGCTCATACTTGGGCCCTGTCTTTTTTTGCAATATCTTTAGCATACAGGGGTATTTTTTCGATCTGAAAGAAGTACCCAAAAGTTGGTTCCAAGACGGAGATGATGAAGTAGGCATTTTTGGGATTTTTTTTTTTCCAGTTTGGTACTTGTTTTGGCACTTGAAGTCTGTTGATGACTTCTATCTTCCGGGGGGCATAAATTCTTCATTATAGCTCTGTTTTCCATTCCAAAAAAGTGTTGGAAAGATCTTCTCAAGTACTTTCCAGATTCTCCATCATTTCACTAGTATTTGTGATTCATTTCTTGATCTGATGGATGGATCTAGACTAATTGCAGTATTGAATGCTTAAATAAAATAAAATTAGCAGAAGTCTTAATACATTTATACATAAATGGAATTATGCATCAAAACTTAAGGTGAGAAACATAATTGAGAGAGAGAAGAAGATAGAAAGTGCAAACACAGTTTGATTTTGGAGTTCGCCACAAACGTGACTACGTCTCCGGGTCGGCTCTAATAGAGTATGACCAATCCGATTAATCTTCAGAAATCAATTACAAATATGCACCAAAGAAGACCATTTCTTCTAGCACTTCGATAGTATAACAATACTCTGAAGTACGAAAATGGCTCCAAAAAAAATCTCCTAGAAGAATCTCCCTATTCCTTTAAAAAAAACTTCATCAAGAGCAATTTCTCTCAAGTCTCCCTTAATTTCCGTTGCCTCCAAATGACATCCTACCCCCCTTTTTATACAAAATAATTTGCTTAAATTGGCTCAAAACCAATTAATTTAATAATAGGAATAAAACAAAACACCCCCAATCGAAAATCTCCTTTGCCATTTTTACATTTTGGCACTTATACAATTTTAGGGGTTAATGTTGTTAAAAATAACAAATAAATCTATTTTAAGGGGGCTTCGTTGTTTGATACAGGTTAAATAACACATCTGCCATGCATTTAACAAGCCACATCAGTGGTGTATTGACACGTAACTATTTTAGGGGTGGCCAGGTCGAGGGTTCAACTCCCACCTATGCATCTTTTCAAATGGCTTTGGCAGCATTCATAGTTTAAATAAAAAATCTGCTACAAAGTTGTTAAAAGCTCGATGTGGTCTAGTGGCAAGGAGGGAAAGTGGTAAATGGGAGGTTGGAGGTTTAAACCTCCTCAACAAATTTTTAAACCACCAAATTTGAGCTTGAGGTGCCATGTAGCACTATTTTATTTGCTCATATTTTTGACATGTGTCATCACTTTAGCTGCTGATATCATGATGATGTCATCACTGTTACATTTTGCCTCCAAAATTCAAACGACCATAACTTTCACATATTAAGTCCGTTTTTGATGAAACAAACATCGTTGGAAAGCTTGTGATGAGATCTTTATTTTGAAATCCATTGTTGACCACTTTTGAGATGGTTTGATTTTTCCCCTTATCTAGCCCTCTAGTTTGCCTATTGACCAGAACTTTGACCAAGCGTAACTTGCACAAACAGACTCCTTTTTGCTCTGTTCAAGTTGCATTGGAATCAAGACACTGAGATCTTTTTGATGGTGCAAAAAATTGGAGATTTGAAGACACTTCAATTTTTACTAAAATTATCCACCGGATCATTTCTAAAGCTTTATTTTCTCTTCTCCCATTTACATAATCTTTCTAGCAATTGGGGTTCAATTTTTGCACTGTGGGGGGTGTTTTGTCATATTGTTTCTATTATTTACTTATGTAAACCATAACTACATTAAAAAAAAATTCAACACCTTCTAAAAATAATGGTTGAGACCTCTTTTTGTCTGGAACTTCTGACCCCTCATAATTATCACACATGGAAGACCTTGATGACACAACTTTTTCGGTCAAAAGGGTTGTCGTCTTGTTTAGATGCAGTGCATCCAGTTTTACAGAGGCCTTTTCAGGTCATACAACATAGGAACAAGATGAATGAGGCAATAAGATTGATTGCTTTACAGGTCTCAGATAATTTATAGTTTCATCTGGATGGGTGCAATAGTCCTCTAGCTATGTGGACCGAGCTTGAAGGCTTGTTTGGTATAGTGAATGAGTTCAGGGCACTTTAGATTGAGGAAAATCTTATGTCACTTATACCAGATTCTTTTCCCTCCATTGAGGACTTCTTGATGAAATTCAAGAAACTGAGATCTTTATTGCAGGGTTGTAGGAAAATGAAGACTGACATTGAGTATATCTACCTGATTCTTTCAAAGCTTCGTTGAAACTTTCAAATTTTTTCTTTTACCTTCTATTCCACCAAAGATGCTTTGGGTAATAGATTTACCATGCCATCCTTTGAGGTTTTTTGTGATTGATTAACTCGAGAGCAAGCTAAGCTCTCTCAGTTAGATTCTTTCATAGGTTCGCAAAGTCATGCATTGGTAGCTCAACCATCTTCAAGGATGAAGGAGAAGGCTCAGAAATATCATTCTATAGAGTCTCAGATTGATTCTAGCACTCACAATTCATCAAGGCCACCTCCTCCTAAAGGGGGTAAATCAAAGCCAGAAAGATCAAAGTGTGCTTATTGTAATAAGCCTAATTGTGATGAAGCACATTGTTATGAGAAGAAGTTAGATGGCTATGCCAAACATGTTTCAAATTTGATAGCTCTCCTTTAGAAGAGCAACATCGATATTCCTTCTTCTTCTCATAGAGCTTCTTCTTCATCATCATTTTAGTCTAATGGTAAAGATGTAGGAAAGGGTCATGCACTATGTGCAACTACTATTCCTCATTCTTCTAGGTGGTTACTAGATTCAGGTGCTTCACACCATATGGCATCTTCTCAAGATTTGTTCTCATCTTTTGAGGCTTCTCCTACTCCACACATTTTGATGGGGAATAACATTGTTATGACTATATGCAGGAAATGTTCCATTGGCATTGATGATGGTACATTTCATGATGTACTTTATGTTCCATCCTTGTCCTCTAATCTTTTCTTTATTTATCATATTACACACAGTTGGACAAGGAAGACAGTTGAGTTTGCATAGGATTTAGTGCACATCAAATATAGTGAGATAGGCAATATTATTGCTACAGGGACTATTGGTCATGCTTCCCGCCTATATTCCTTCTCACATTTTGGTCCACCATCTCCACTTTTAGAGACTCACTCTCCTTTTTCACGAGAGTCTACTGAGGTGAAGTCAGGTTGCTTGAACTTATGTGTTGTTCCTGAGACTAGTGTTGTGACTTATACACCTTCACTTCTTGTTCAAATTCCATCTCTTGCACTGGATTACTCTTCAACATTGCCTACTATTGCAGCTCCAGTCATCGAGCCACCTATTGTAGTTGTTGAGGATATATTAGAGGAGACACATCTCCTCTCAGATGACAGATTCAACATGCTTGTTATTCCGCCTCCATTGGAGATTCCATTTCAGGATTCTCATGCTTTCTCCTTTGAGCATCAACTAGGACTTCTAGCTGCACCTTACCTACATGGTTTTTATCATCCTTGTTCACTGCCTTTGTTTCCTTCAGATTGGAGCCACATTGGTATGTTCATTGACACAAGAGTTCTTCCATTCTGGGGGGGCTATGGAGTCTCAAGCTTCTATCATGGAGGCTTTAATTGTACTTATGGTCTTGAGAGATTCTCTTGAGATGTTTCATTTGTGCATCCTTTTTCCATCTCTTTTTGGAGTAGAGTTTTTCACACTAGGTTTTCTCTATTTCTCTATTTCATAGAGATTTGATTGTGATCAGGTACCTCATTAGGCCTTGTTGTTAGGACCCAAGTTTGCTTGCTCTTTCTGCATTATTGCTCATCTTAAGGGGGGTGTTAGAGAAAAAAGTTAATTTAATTTCATTTATCAAATTACCTTTTCTCCCTTCTTAAGATTTCACTTTATGCACCTTTTGAATTCATATTTAATAATTAATTAGTAATTATTAAATAACTTTTACCTTTTAGGTTCCCTTTTCGGGTTTCGATCTCCTTCTATAAGGATTGATCTTTTGTAATTATCTATCATCTTTTTCATTTTTGAGAATACAATCTGCATATTTTTAGAGCAAACCCTTGCCTCTTCTTGTCTTTTTCTTCTTTGTGACAGGTTTTTACATGTAGGTATTCAAGGGCTTTGTGAATTTGTATTGCATATTGATCAAATCCTTCAAAGAAAAATAATTAAACTAGGCGAAATCAATGCATGATATTGAAATAGATGCGATTCTAAGCTATGATATGATATGTAATTCCAAGCTAAATAACATATAAAAGCTAAATTAAATGATTTGATGCACAATAACTCAAGAAGAGAACTAGCAAAAAAACATTACTCTCAAGTTGCATATGTCAAATGATTTTATATATTTTTTAAATTAGTATTATTATAAAAAAATTAATTTAGTTTAAGTACATGTATCCAAGTCAAATCTAACCAATATTATATAAATATATAAATTTTCAAATTTATTTTTTATTACACTCAAGTGCATGTACTAAGTCAATTAGATGTCTAAGTCCTCATTTCAAATTTATATAAATGTGAGAATTTCCATTACATTTTCAAACACATGTTTGAAATACTTGACCAATGTTTCTCTAGCTAGTAGATGTTAAGGATAATTTCTGGTTGAAGGAGTCTACACATTCGAATGTACGTAAGTCAATTAAAATCTGAATTTCCATTACATTTTCAAACACTTGTTGGGAAGATTTGACCGATTCTCTAATGATTTTGTTTGGTTGAAGGCGTCTATAAATTGACAGGTCACTTAAATTAGGAAGATAGACATAAACTAGCAATCACACCTTGGGGTGCAATAGGTATGCCAAAGATATATATTAAAGATCAATAAAGTCCAAAAATATATAAAGAGGAGAGGGGTAGGGAAAATTACATTACTCTTTATGGATCTCTCTCTCTCTCTCTCTCTCTCTCTCTAAGTCTTTCCCCTATCTCTAGCCTACATCTCTTTATCTTGATCTATCTCTTGCAATCACTTTTTATTCATTTCCATCTCATATATCCCTATCTATTCATGTCATCACATAATAAAAATATTCTTGTTAGACTTCTCTATTAGAATATTGTGCTCATGTCTCTCCTCACCATATCTAGACACATTTCCCTCCATGTACTCATCTATCTCTCTCCATCACCCCCTGTCTATGCCTTTAAGTACATCTACATCTCTTTTTGTCTTCCCTCATCTATTCCTCTATCTCTATCTCTATCTCTATCTCTATCTCTATCTTATTTTATTTCTATCATTATATATCTCCCCCTCATTAATTCTCTTTACACATCTCTTTCTACCTCTATCTTTATCTATATACTAGTCATTCTCTCTTCTTCATATATTTATATCTTTCATCCCCATTATCTCCTTGAATGTCTCTCCCCCCCCAACCCCACTTTCTCCCTTTGTTTCACACACAAACATTTTTTACTTATGTCTCCTTTTTATATTCATCCCTCCATCTCTGTCTATCTCTTTCACTTCTCTCATCACCTATCCCTTTTCTTCTCCACATACACCTCTCCTCTATATCCATATTTCTTCCCCATCTCTCCCTTTATCCATCTCTATCCCTATATATATATATATATTTTTTTTTTTTTTTTTCATTCTCACTATCTCTGTTTATCTCTTCCTTTCATCTCCATATCCCTCTTCTTCTCAATCCCTCACTCTCTCTTTCTCTTCCCATTGCATATTTTCTCTTTGTATCTCCATTTCACCCCCACCCTACCAAACCACATATGTGTGTGTGTAAATCTCCCTTTATTTCTCTCTCCCCACCTCTATCGCAAATTAATATATATTTCTATTTATGTCAATTATAACACATCAAATAATTATAATTAAAAATATGTTATTATGAATCATTTAAATTTATGAGTTTAAGTTTGTTAGATGACATTTTTGATCTATATTATCTTTTAATCATCATTTAGAGTAGTGATCTATATATAATTATTATAAATATTTACATTCATTATAATATAATTAATAAGTATACATTTTAATTGTAAATTATTATAAACATAAGAATTAATGTAACCTATTAATTGAATAAATTTATATTTAAGAATTTCAATTATTTCTGAAACTTTTACAACATTGTTATATTACTAATATTTCAAATTTAAATCTCCTTTTGAGTGAATATCAACATAATTAAAAAAATGTTTAAGTTTGAATAAAAAAAAAATATTATAAAAGACACATTTTATTTTAGATATATTTTAAGAATTTAATAAATTTTATTTATATATTTTTAAGTAAAATTTAATAATAGATTGAAAAAAATTAGGTATAATTGTATTAAATAGTAATAATGATACATATACATATTTACATAGATATCTTTTTTTATGGTTAAATATCTATTAAATAATATATTTCAAAATAGAAGATGATGAATAATGTATTTAAATAATAAATTTTTATTTTGTTATAAAAAAACAATGCAAATGACTAGGCCAAAACAATCCCATCCTTTTGTGGAGCTCATCAATGCATTCACCAACAACAATGTCGATTAGGGAAAGAGACCTAATAGCCGCCTAGGCTAACTTAGACACCTAGATCTCCTAAATTGTAAGTTGAATTATGCTGATTTTTTTGGTGTACCTCCATAGGTGACTCAAAAGCTTAAGGCTAAGGTTTTAGCATTTGGGCCTTTATAGATCTCTCTATAGAGGTCGTGGAGTGCGAAGTGGTCGAAAAGTGCCATTTTATAACACTTGTGTGATACTCGTTATGTTCACCTCCATATAGTCGCTCACCAAGAAAACAATACTTTTGGCACAAATGGATCAATCAACAACCAAAAAAGTTAAAAAATGATCAACTATTATTATATGTATGATCCACTATTAGTATATATGTTATTGCCTATTAGTATATATGTTATAATTTATTAAGACTTTTAAAAAATGATATTTAGATTATCTTCCCTAAAACACTCATGATCATTAGACTCACTAATCTCTTCCCCTAACACACTCCATTCCAAGTCACCCATTAACAAAACTCAATTAAAAAAAAAAAGAATAACAACAAATGAATGACCGGTCAACCTTTGTCTAACCCTACAGCGGAGTCCCACAACAAAAGTACTTTCTAATTTAGCAACTGATATTTGCTCGGTCTTCGGCTTTTTGTGCTCGCTCCTTGGCTTCCTTGTTTTGTCTTTGCCTAGTTCTGTTTGGTCTTCGATCGGCTTGGTTTTGAACATCACAGTGAAATGTCGTTCGCCCATCACTATCTCTTTCCTGAAGTCGATCAACTCCCCAGTGCAACAGAAGTGTGATGGTTTTCACGCGTCCCTCTTTAGCGCCATTATAATTAATTCAATCCTATGGTAATGGTTTGAGCACTTACATAGAAGGAGAAAACAGATCAATCAGTCATCTAAGGAGAGAGGCGACTGAGATATATGATTGTTATCAGCTGGTCGCGCGATGAAAATGACAAAGATGAAAAACCTTTTACAGAAAACGTCTTTCATAGACACATGAAGAACGCGTGAGATGATGTATTCTCGGTCCATGGAAATAAATCGGCTTCTAGATTTCAAAGCTAAAAATTATGAATTTAACAAATTAATTAGTCCACAATATCAAGCTTTGGTTTTCTCATTTTTAACCGGGCCACGAATGGTGGGAACACAACTGTTATCCAAAAATTGATGTGACGTAAAATGAAATGCGATAGAGTATTTATAAGTTACTGAGTCAATTAGACGTCTCAGTCCTCATTTCAAATTTATATAAAATACGAGAATTTCCATTACATATTCAAACACATGTTTGAAATATTTGACCAACGTTTCTGTAGCTAGTACTAGTAGACGTTAAGAATAATTTCTGTTTGAAGAAATCTACACATTCGAATGGACGTAAGTGATCAATTAAAATCTAAATTTCCATAACATTTTCAAACACATGTCGGGAAAATTTGACCAATACTCTAATGATTTTTTCTGGTTGAAGGCGTCTACAAATTGACAGGTCACTCTGAGGCTACAACCGATGGCATACATATATGGCTTCTTATAGGACAAGAATATACCATTTTTATCTCTGAGGCATCCAAATCGTTATTAGAATTTCCCTGTGCGGAATTGAACTCTATAGTTTTTGAGATTGAATGGAGTCAGCCTTCAAGGATACAGTGGTGAAGGGGAAAGTGGCGCTGGTGACGGGAGGAGGTACGGGAATAGGCTTCGAAATATGTACTCAGTTAGGGAAGCATGGCGCCTCCATTGCCATCATGAGTCGCAGGAAGAATGTTGTCGATGCAGCAGTTGCTGGTCTTCAAGCACAAGGCATCCAGGTACCACACAATACCCACTTAAATGCAATCATGTTATAGTGAAAATATATTAGGCACAATTAGCACGGTAACTTAAAATAACTTATCTAGCTAGTCATTATACCAACTATGTAGATAACTTAGAAGTAGACAATTCATGTACACTATTTGATCAAAATACATTACTGAAGAAGAAATCTGAAGAAATTACAAAACTTTTAAGACTTCTACACCCTTTTCTAAAGATGTTTGCTCTTTAGAAAGCCCCTAAACTATTTTGACATCATAGATGTTTCTTCCATTTATTCATCGACAATAATAATGAAAATTGACTTAATATTATTGTTCCTTAGCTTATTGTTTTTCTCCTCAAATCATTACCTTGTTCTGCAAACACGTGAAGACCTTTAACCTCGCGCTACAAACACCTAAAGATCGATCTAATATTCCCCGACTACTGTCTTATTTGCCTTCGACGTTTTACATCTTCCTTTCCCACCTTCCATTTCATCCGCTGCACAAAAATCCTGATTGCCGATCCCCATAATTTAATCACAAATTTGTTGAAGTATTTTGGAATCGGAAAAACAAATGGTTTGCAAATAGAGTTGGCGAAAAGGTTGTTTCAGCGAAATGAGAAAATGAAAAAGGTTTCATTGGCAAATTGGATGGTTTGCAAACGTCTTGTTTGACAAAATGCTTTTTCAGCCAATGATGGAGCCTCAAATTTTTTCTGCAGTTTTAATGTTTCACCAAGTTGTGCGAAAAGAACCAAATATTCAAGTGTTTCAACAGACTTTGGGGTTTGCGTGCCTCTTGGTTCATTGATGGAGCATTTAATTGAAAATGGAGAGTTGGATTATTTTTCGGATTTTTCAGTTCGTGAACCGTATTGTTTGTCAATGCGATGTTTTCCGAAGCATGTTCTCGTTTAATGAAGCAAGTGCTAAATTGTTTCAATATTTTTCAAGGTTCGCAAACCTCCTGGTTTATTGAAAGTGTTTTCCACCGAAAGAGGAAAACTTCGAAGTATTTTTTGTCGAACGTTGACTATTGGTGATTTCTTGTTCATGTTCTAGCAAAGGTCACGATGCAGTCCTATTTATTGCCCCCTGATGCCCCTCTCGGTATTTTAGCTCTCAGTTATCGAGTTCCCTCTATTCTTCACCCTTCTGGTCAGCGACATAGTGCAATATCACCCAAGTCAAACCCTTGATAAAGTGATTTCTCTTTAAGGTTGGGTTGTTTTTCTTCTTGTTCCGTCTGGGAAGCCTAAAGGCCTTGCCCCAAAGCTTCTATGCCTCACTCGATAGCATGTTTTTGAGTCAAAAAAATGCCATTAGTGCTCATCTGCCCCTCCAAGCACCGTTTATTGAGCCTTGCGAGCTTTGGAAATTTCTTAAGTAGACTCAGACACACAACCGACAAAGGAGATGCCTCCATGCTTATTTAATGTTTGCGGGTCTACTTTTATCTCAAGCCCATCTAGATCAAGTGTTTGTGGGCGATCTCCCTGTGCCTTGCACTAAATCTCACAATAATTAAGGATAGGGCATGATTGAGCGACTAGCATGTCCGTTCGGATCTCCGTTTTCACCGAAGATCAGACTTTATTTGGGTTCATGCTTGCATTGGATTAACGGTTTCAATTTTGTGTTTCTTGCCTGTTACGTGCCTTAAATGGTTGGTGCGTACTAGTTGATTGTAGAAGGCTTTTCAACCTTATTGTAAAGGCTTTCAATCCCTCGGAAATTAGCGTGGGCTACACAGTTGGTATTTGCTGTTTTTAGATGTTGGAGCAATTTTTCTGTAATTTCCTTCTTTTAAAGTAGTAGACTGCCCATTTGAAGCTAATTTGAATAGTATATCTCGGTGCCTTTTATCTTTTATGATGTACAAATTATTTTCCTGACCAGTATGATCAATGGTTCTTGGGATCTTGAATTATATAATTTCTATAATGAATGTTTTGTTTAAAGAATGGAGTAATTGATTTTGGTAAAACATAGGGATATTGTGTATGCATCAAGTAGGTTACACTGTTGTAATGCAATTGTTTTTTATTACTATTGGATTAGTGTTTAGGTTGTTACCTAGATGAACCGTATGACTATAGACTCTATGAATGGATAAGGCACCGATCAGACTAAGTCTTTGTTCAACCCCAGGAAAGAACCACAAAACACCAAAAAAAACTCATTTCCCCTTTATTGTTATTAGTTTAGTCCTTTCGTTTCCCACTTGCACCTCAAAGATCCATGCGACTGTTGAAGAAATTAAGCATTATTTGAGAACCCTCAACCTATAGAATGAAATTATTATCTATTCTCACATCTTTTCTATTTTGATTATCTAAGTGCAATTCTGGATTATGGAAACCCACCTTGGTTTTGCAGAGCCTAAAGTGTATAGAGAGTCAAAATCTTAAGAAGAGCTCTTTGTTTGTTGGCCACCAACTTGATCTTCTTCATGATAAGAAGTAGCATATCTTTAGAGATGCTTCAGACAATCGGGTGGAAAAGGAAACATACCAACATAAACTATCGCTTATTTGATAGATTAAGTTAATATGCCCCTCTAGTAGAGTAGCTGAAAGAGAGAGTAGGAGTTGCCTAAATAGTAGGAAGACTAGATGAAGTAATAAACTTGTTGAGAATTATTCTGATCCAGATTAGATGCAATAGAAGAAGAAATATATCACGTTTTGTGTAGAAAGAAGATATAATTGATACAGAAGATGAAGCAAAAGGAGGTGCCAGAGGCCAATTGCCAATAAAAGAATTGCATGTGGGGATGTAGGAGAAGATAGACTGAAATATTTGGAGAATTGTAAAGGGAAGATAAGAGTCAAATGTTTGAATAATTGGAAAGGGAGCAGAGATGGATACCCCAAATTGATAGGAACTTTAATCCTGAAAGAGCTTATATATTGGCTCATTGAGATGGAGCACTAATAGATTGTCCCACTAATGAGATACATAATCCACAAAGACCGAAGGTGGCTCTGACTAAGCTAAAAGGTCATTCAATTTGATTGTGGAAGTCCAACCAGAAAGAAGAAGAGGAGGAAAGGAGGTCAAGTGTTGAGACAAAATGGTTGATAAGTTCAGCGAGAAATTCAACCTGGTGATTACTTGTTGGAATTGCTACAAAAGCTTTAGGATTTGAGATAGATATCTTAATATCAATAATTACATTGAAGAATTAATTATAGCTCTAAGAGCTAACATAAGTGTACATGTATCTTCAAGCTTTAGCATTTAATCGAATCTTTAGTTGTTAAGCTTTGTTTTGTTTCAAAGTTTTCATTTTTGGAAACCATTAACAAACATAATAGAGTCAAAGCTCTTTTTGCACAATATTTTGCCACAGATGGTTTGATTATATGTTAAATTTGACATTAACCTCGATACACATCCAAAGATATGTTTTTGGTTTTGGAGCCCATTTTTTTAATCCCTAGGTTTGGATGTATTAGCCATAATTTTCACAAAAAGTATACAAAATTGAGAAAACAATTGTTATTGACTGTGCTAATTGATAATTCGATTTCAAATGTCAATACTTTGTGTGTGTGCACACGGGTGTATGTGTGTGTATCTGTCTATCTCTCCATTTGTCCATTTATCTATTTGCTTGTCTGTTTATCTTCCTATTTGTTTGTCTGTCTATCTACTTATCTATGTCTATTTGTCTATCTATCTATCTAGTCATCTATTCATCTGTTGCTTTGTTTGTCTTTATGTTTTTTTTGTTTGTCCGTCTATTTGTTTGTATATCTATTTATCTATCTGTTTGTCTTTGTCTTTGTCTATCTATCTATTTGTTTGTCCATCCGTCCGTCCATCCATCCATCCATCCACCCACCTTTATGTAGATGCATGTTTAATGCTCCCATGTGCACCTAACAATGTGATTTTCAAACTTCAATGTGAGATTATTTTATTTGGTTGAATTGTGAAGCTCGCCTACAATGTATACCAAGGGAATTAACAGTGTTATTGTCAAACATGATCGTCTTTATTTAGGTTCACACCTACACTCCATGTGCACAACTATGAACAATACTTAAAAATATTGGAATGTGAAATTCAATGCCTTTTATGATATGTGTTCTAAATGGCATTTGCACCCATAGATAGAAGCATATGGTTTGATCTTCTTTCTTTGTAGGGCGTTCATCTCAACTCTACTTGTGCAATTGATAAATTATGTTTTGATCTTTTGAATTTGAAAATGAATTTGTTTCCTAGGTGTGCACTTATATGTTTGACTTTGCTCTTTGATTTGAAAATAAACTTTGGACTTGTTGAGGTCTGCTTCTTTGTTCTAGGTGTGCACTTGTATGTGATTCTTTGGTGTTTGGTCTAAAATTTCTCTCTAGAAAATAGGATTTCAAAATCAAAGTTTTAGTTGTAAAAGGGCATTTTATCACTTCTCCAGGTATGCACTTGTATGTAAATCTTTGGTGTTTGGTCTAGAACTTTTCTCCATAGAGTATGATTTCAAACTCAAAGTTTTAGTTGTGCGAGGGCATTTTAACACAACTCCTGCTGTGCCTTTCATAACTATATTCTGATCTTGTGAATTTGAAAATGCATCCTCCTTTGATGAGGTGCACTCCTGCCTTCTAAATGTGCACCTGTATGTTAGACTGTTCTTTGATTTGAAAATGAGCATTGGCCTTAGTGAGGTGTGTGCTCTTTTGTACACTTGCATGTGATTCTTTGTTGTTTGGTGTTGAACTTATCTCGATTCTGAAATACGCACTTACAACTACAACTCTGATTTTGAAAGCATACACATTGGCATGTACCTTTATTTATTTTGAAACATCATTCTCCCATAGTCAAACATGCTATTCCACATTAAAACGTTGAATTTATAGAACATATAAACAATTCTTGATGAGGTGCACCCTCCTTGTCTCTGAAGTGCACAATCGTGAGTTGCCCTCAGAAATTTTAGAATTTAGAATTCGTTCTTGTTTGATGAGTTGCACTGTTCTTCCCGAGGCACACACTTTTGAATACACTGAAGTGTGCCCAGGTGTTCTCCAAAGTTAAACAAATTTTCTGATTTGAATGTCTACATCACAAAAGTGCATTCTATAGAATCTGAAAAACAGGGGATAACAGGGCATAATAGAGCACTAAAGAAAACAACAAAACAGAGCACACTGTTTTAAACACAAACACAATATAATCTTTCTTGGTATTGCAAATTTGAACCTTACCATGTCTCCATTATGAGGCCAACATTCTCAGTGGTCTGTAATTCGAAACAGTTGAATTAGTTTCTTTTATAGAGCTTATAGCTCTTCTACATCAATTTTAATGCACTGCTAAAAATAGTTGAAGAGATTGTTAAATTTTTTTTTTAGCATGCACACAAACATGCATTTTATACATAATATTTAAAATTGCAGTTCCACTTCGATTGCTCAACATGGGCAAATTGATCGTCTAAACTCCAAACATTACATGACAAACAAAATGTTGCATGAAAATTTGCATGGCAAGTCTTTGTCTTGGAGATTAATGGGATCAACATTAGTTAACACTCCCCCTTGATGCTGACTCATAATTTGATCTCAAAGTTTGAGAAAATCGGATCTTTGCAACTTAGAGTGCAACGTTCTATCGCTAGTCTTGTAGACCCACACAATAAAGTCAACAAGGGTCAGCCTTCCCCTCCTTTCATTAGCATAGAGAAGACTCATGAGAATTGCACATGCCAATTAGAACAAGTAGTCATTGACTACTTCACTCAAATGTCTGAACCGTGTTCCACCATCATCTCTTTCGACATACAAACTTTTAGGTCTGTACAACCTTTTCAACATCTTTGTCATCTTTTGCCAACAAGATCCATCGATCGATCCATAATTAACCTACTTACAACCTTTTGTAGATTGTCCTCTGCAGTCCCTATTCCAACATGACTTTTCACAGTGATTCTTCAATCCATAAATTCTACAAGGGTGAAGATCCCAACATTTATCCTCTTTATACCTATTAGAACAGTTCTCGAGTTAATTTTTTTGAACCTGCAATACTTGTAAACATTAGATCTCTCTCCTTACCAAATCCAAGGCCTTTCTTCAAATGGGTTGATCAGGCTCTCTCATTCCTTGCCCATTCTTTCCTAGTCCTTTTCCTTTATATCCCATTTTCTGCATCATCTTGAAACCAACATTATCTTCAAAGCTTCTTTGGTTTTTAACATCACAACTTGTACCTGTGAAATTTAGAGATTCTGGCATGTCCTTACCTTCATCTTCAATCTCTTTCCCTGAAGAAACATTAGCTACATCGTTCATATCAAATGGACGCAAGTTGTTTGTATCACATGTAACATCACAAACCAATTTTTTTGATTTAAAATTTGCATATTCTTTCAACAATTTTAGCTTGTTTTCCAAATCTTCATTTTCTTTCTTTACGGCATTGACTAATTATAAATATTCCGTTGATTCTATATTTCTTTTTTTAACCTTTCTCAATTCTTTCTCAGATAAACTTTTTCAAATTTTTTACCAATTATGAATTACACTTTTATAATTTTATCAGTTCATCATTCAAAATGCCTTTCTCACAAATCAAACTCAATTTTTTTGAGTTAACCTTTTGCTTGGTTTTTCCATTGGAACAAATAATTTTCTTACACAAATAAATTACCTCTGCTAGTGGGCACTGTTATAGGACTGCACTGGATGAATCTCCTTTCAACTAGCAATTTTCTCCTCACTGAGGTGCTCCAACAATCTTATAAAGATTTACTGCAGATCTCCTAACAGTTTTAACAACCTTAATGTTTTTTTAAACTCCTTTCTTTTTGGCAGCTCACATTTTCTTTGAAACTTTCCCAGTGGTTCACACGATTCCTTTCTTGCGACAACTTTCTTAAGTGATGACTTCTTTTCAGATCTGCAATCTCCTCCTTCATCAGTTGCAAATTCCTTGCTTCACAAAGCAATTACTTTGTTTATTCACTCCTTATAAATTTGGACATTGCATACCTTTCAATCACCTTTTTCTCATCACCAGATTAGATTAACTATTTTGCTTTCTGCATTCTTTTGATCTTCTTGAATGTGCAGTAACAAAGCATTTTAAAAAATTCTTAACAGCCTCACAAATCCCTCTATCGCATACTTTGCTCCAGTAGTTTTATACTTATTCTTGTTCTCAACAGGTCCCAATCTTTATGCACTGATACCATATATAGATTTTGAAAGAACAAGGGATAGCAGGGCAAAACAGAGCACTGGAGCAAACAGAAAAACAGAGAACACACTATTTTAAACACAAACACAATATAATCTTACTTGATTTTGCAAATCTGAACCTTATATTGCCTCTGTTATGAGCTCTTTCATGGCTTTAATTCAAAACAGTTGAATTGTTTTCTTTCGTAGAGCTTATAGCTCTTATACATCAATTTTAATGCACCGCCAAAAATAGTTGAAGCTACTTAAAAATACTTTTAACATGCACACCAACATGCATATTATACATAATATTTAAAAATGCAGCTTTAGTTAGACTGCTCCACATGTGCAAACTGATCGTCTAAACATTGCATGACAAACAAAATGGTGCATCTGAATTTGCAGGGTAAGTCTTCGTCTTGGAGATCAATGGAATCAACATCTGTTAACTCAGCACATTCTTTATTGCAGCCTTTGCAAATTTTTCTGTTAAGTCCCTTTCCTTCATTTCGATGAACGTGCTCCTGCAAATTGTTTCATGATGCTGTGAACATTTGGAAAAGATAACGAAGTTGACAAGACAAAGGAGACTGGCATGTTTTGAAACATGAATTGCACTTGAGAAAACAGCGGACAATAACTTAAACTTGATACTTTAAGGAAATTTCATGGGATTTCGAGTAATGTTGACTTTTCCCTCTGATTTCAATTGAGGCCCTTCATGGAGTAATGTGGGATTAACAACAGAAAAGATTCCAAAAAAAGATGTGTTAAAACATGGAAGCTTGCATGACCAAAGAACTATGGCACATGAGAACGATAGTTATCTTTATGAGGATACAAGTTGTTGCTGACATGAAAAGCCCCTCTCCTAAGACCCTGTTTCCCGATTACAATTCCTCAATTTGAGGAATATTTGTTCTTGCTCAGCTGATATGAAAATATCAAAATGTCAATATACAATGTAACACATTAGGAATGGATTCCTCCAGGCATATTCCCAGATGTTAATGGAAGTTTTTTCTCATTGCTTGAAGAGAAACTTGCTTTTTTAAGTTGAGAAATATTCAATATTTTGAAAAAGAGATAATACAAAATTCCTGTCTAAGCATATTCTTAGAGAGAATTGCAACCACCTCACTGGCGGAGCCATCCAAGCTAAAATCTATTGAAATAAAAAATACATATCCAAATAAGAAAAATAGAAATTCAGAGCTAGTTTAAAACTATCAGTAATAAAATTCTAGGGCAGACTTGAAGAGGCCAGAAAAGCTCTACAGTCTTGGTGGTTGTTGCCGTCACTGATAAAAACACCGGCAGAATGAGGAAAAAATGCAAGGCAGAGGGTATATAAATATATATATATATATATTGCTAATATCTTTGAATAAATTGAGAATTTCTTCAGAATGTACCACGACTATAGGAAAATTTTCAGTCAAAATCTTGTTGACTGGTATTCCAGAATACCACTATTTTCATGAATTTATCATAGGCCTAGGCAGTAATCTCTATATTAAAAAAATTAAAGACCGTTTCTTCTGTAATGTAAATTTTTTTTGCTGCTTTACCAAACAAGGAAGTTATTCACAATATAATTGGAAGTGCCTAATCTGTGTACAAATATTAGCTTTCTTGTCATGGATAAAAAGTTAATTACATATACTCTTTATGCTCCTTGACACAGGCAATTGGAGTTCAAGGAGATGTTCGAAATAAAGAGAATGCTGCACGTGTTGTTGAAATAACAGTAAAGCATTTTGGAAGGCTCGATATTCTTGTAAATAATGCTGCTGGCAACTTTCTTGTGCCTGCAGATGATTTGTCTCCAAATGGAGCCCGAGCAGGTAGTTGCCTGTAGTTTCTTTAGAAAGTTTATGCTCTGAAACATCTTCCTCTAGGGACCTTAGTGAATGACAGGAAAGAGTTAAAAACAATGCTCAAATAGTATCTATCACTTGCATCTATAGGAGGATCCAAGGGGTACGCTGATAAGATAGTAAAAGTAAAATTCAAATATAATTTAACATTATATATTATTTTAACATTGCATAATTAGTTTTGAGCATGATTCTTCATGTAGGACATCCCTTAAGCTTTATTAGATGTTATTATAGTAATATGTTATAGTAGATGGACCAAAACTTTATTGATGGTTTATAGCCTTAGGGTACATAGAAAAACTTCCATTCATTGTATGTATGCTATATATTGGGTTGAAATTTTTGTAGCTGTATTGTTGTTATAGCTATGGTACATCAATTAAAGAAACCATTAAATAAGGAAAAATAATTATATAATTTAAAGAAACCAATTGATTGCACTCTACTAACTAATATTTCCTGTATTTTGCATTATGTTGTGTTGTCTGGGAATAAAATTAAAGATTCACAAAAAGCTCTATGCTGCCAATAAAAGCATTATTTTATATTTCAACGGTCCTGCCAAGTTTTTGTGGACAGACATTTGCAAGGACAGTTCAATTGAATATCAAATACCAGTGTTCAACAGTTGTTATATGATTTCTGTTTATTTTCTTAAGAATTATAGGGACGAAATGTTGGTGTTAGTGTTGGATGTGCTGTAAACACCATGACAGTGGTTGGATATTTTATCTTATTGTATTTCGTCTTCTTTGAGTTTCTATCTGCCACAACCTCATGCAAACACCACAATTTGAAGAAGATGAGCTATGTTGCTTCAAAGAGATTAAAGAAAAATTGATTGATCCAAATGTCTCTTTTCACATGGAAGTGTTTATCTAAAGCGACTTTATCTGCTCTTATTGGGAGTACGGAGTTGGCCTAGCAATGACAGAAAAGTGCTAAGCACTAAGCTCCGTGGATAAAATAATTGGTCTGGCAGATGTGGATGATACAAAATTGATATATTGAAAATCAATCTTCCAGTGAACCTGTTTTCATGTAAAGTTTTCAATAAAATAAATTGTTTAATCCCCAGGAGCAATTGACACACACCGCCAGTTAGATGAGGCATTGGTATCACTACACTCATTCTATTGTCTTTCCTGCCTGTGCCAAAATGAGACCTTTGGAACAGGGTATGGACATCTATCAGAGAATAATGGAGTGTGAATTAATATATGATGTTGTTGTTGTGAGTGCCCTGATAAACGTATGTTGAGTGCGGAAGTATATGAAAGGCAGAGCACTTGTATGAGAAACTGCCCAACCAAATGTGGTCTGATGGACTGCAATGCTTGCAGGATATGCACAAAATCGGCTCCTTGAAAGCTCTTTATATGTGTTTAAGTGAATGCAATTGAAAGGTACTACGCTAGATTCCATAACATATTCCAACATCCTCTCAGCTTGTATGCACATCCATCGAAGCTTATTGGAAAACACAATTCTGTTGAATGGTTTAGTTGTGCCCGCGCTGCTAGACATGTATGGAAAATGTGGAAGCATAAAGAAGGCACAAGAACTTAAAATACCTCAAAGAAATCTAGTTCAGTGGAATACCTTGATTGCAGGATATGCACTCAATGGTGCTCTAGTATGCTAAAATGGGAGCTTTGGAACAAGATATGAATATGAATCAAAGTATTATTGAATGTGGATTTTCCTCCAAAGTCGTGGATGCAAGTAGCTTGATAGACATGATACAAAATGAGGAAGGATTCAAAAGGCATGAGAGTTTTTTGACAAAATGCCTCATAGTAAAGTAGTTTCCTGGTTTGCGATGATTTTAGGATATGCAGAAAATGGTGTTGTGGATGACACCTTAACTCTATTGTAAGATACCCAAAATTCATAGGGAACAAGTAAGTAGGATGGACACTATACCTATTGTGGTGCTCAAATCATTAAAGAATCCCAAGTGAAGCACTACTGAAGGCTGCTCTTGCTCATCCCTGAATCTCGGTACAGCTGCTGATCAAGTTGTTTCACAAAAATGAAAAGTGGATCATGTTAAACAGTGAATACTCTCAATCATTTAGAACATTTCATCAACATACTGCACTAAGACAAAATACTAGCAAGACTGAAAGATGCGTACTGTTGCCAACTTTCAGTTTTTCCTTTGTCAGTTATAGTTGTTGGTACTCATTGAGTTTCTGTCCAAGTTTGCATGTCAGAGTAGTCTTTAGGTGACTTGCTTCTCATCAATTCTCAAAGTTCTCACTTTGGATCTTTTCCGGGTATCCTTCGCTTTGGCTTTCTCTATTGATGTTTCTAATCTTGCAGATGATGGCTCCTATATGCATCCCTCGTCCTACGAGCAGATTAAAGGCACTCTCATTGTGTCTATCCCGCCTGCAGGTCTTGTCATCAATACCATGGAGGTTCTGATGCATGGAATCATCAAGAGGATGGACAAGTGGGTAGAGTGGACTCGAGCTAGAAAGAAAAGAACGGGAAGCACTGGCTCTACTGGTGGAGTATCTTCTGGAGCTGCCCAATCAACTGCAGCGACTGCCACTACGGCTGCTACTTCAACATCTGTAGGCCCAGCCCAGTCTATTGGCCAACGTGGAGACCAGTTTCTAGAGAAGAATGTCCCAATCACTCCTTGTGGAGGTGGGTCTCTTCCAGATACGGGAAAAGTTGGCGAGAAGGAAGGGGACAAGGAGAAGGAGAAAGAGCAAGAGAAGTTAGTAGCTAAGCTTGCTTGAAAGATCCCTGATAGATGCCCTTGCTGATCTGCTGTAGTTTTGAAATTAATAAACTATATTTTCGTGTGATTTCTTTGATGGTCTTTGAGAATAGACAGAAGTTGCAGAAGGTTTTGTTTTTGTTTTGTGTTTTTTGATAGTTTTCACAATAGTAATGAATAATGAACAATAAACATGAGAGGAGATTGAAAATAAATAAGAACATAGAGCCAAATCAGAATTGCTATAAATCGTACTAGGCAGATTGCTGATTTATAAAGCCAAATAATAAATCCAATGCAGTTCCAATGAGCTTACATCCAACAATGATGCCAAACTGTTGCAAATGGCAGCCGTAAGACTGCAAGGAATCACGTCCCAGCTGAAAGAATCAATCTGTAACGCTGAAACCATAAATTTGCAACCTGAATCCACAATAAAGAATGGTGTACTCTATCCCTGATAGCAACGCACACTGTCTGAAGAATCCAATGCCAATAACTGCTGAGGGCTACGTCCCAGCCAATCCAGAACCTGGGGTTTGCGTCCCAGATGAAGAATTGCTCTCTCAGAGCCAATTCACAAAAACAAGTTTTTCAATATGCAAAAGATAATCTTAGAATGAAGCTTCCATCTCCTTATAACCCCCTCTCAATTGCAAATCGAACCCTAAGTGTCTCCAAGTGGTGTTGTGTAGTGAAAATGTTATAATTTCTTATTTTAAAGTAGTCATGTTACTAGAAAATGACATTTTTCCTCATAGATAGAATTCCATTCACTGAAATGCCCTGAGACCACAGAGAAAGATTTAGAGAATTTTGAGACCTTTCCAACGAGCTATCACACCATAGGATGCACATCCAGATGAGGCCAAAAAACCCCTTATTACTCCAAAATGGCTAAAACTTAACCTTATTTAATTTATTTAATCACCAACTTAGGAAATATTTAAATATATTAAAATATTTCCCAAATGGTCCCAAAAGGCCCAAAATGACCAATCAAACATGAATCTGACCTTGTCACCTGTCTATGACTGATGCCGGACAAGATGTGTCAACTGGTAGTCCATCCCTAAAATCTAGGGATGCTACTAAAAAGTAGGAGACAGCCCCAATCAACCAAAATTGAGTCCCAATGACTCCCTTGCTGTGTGCACCTCTGAGAGAACTGTCACTGAACTGGGAGTTCCTCCTAAAAAATAGGAGATGCACTCTAAGTCTCCAAAACGTTCACCGAGGTCTCCAAATGCCTCCTAGACCACTCCTAGTCAATCCCTACAAATTAGGAATCCCTCCTAAATTGTAGGAAACTGTTGTCTATTGCTCCAAACTACTTGGGAAGCTCATACATGACTCTCAAAGCCCCTGGGTTGGTTCCCTCTATGCTCTGCTGTAATAACCCTTCTCAAATCTGCCTTCAAAAATGCTGATGAAAGCTCAAGGAATTTCATCAAACAATTCACATGCAAGGGACGTATGACTGATATAGTATTTCAGCTAGCTTCAAATGACCTTTTTACAATTTGCATCAATGAAAATCTTGTGCTAGAAGACTACAATGGACTACACAAATGACCTAACATGAGTGTGCTACTAATTTTGACAATATTCAGTGCATATATATGATCTAAGCATGAGAAATGAACACCTACAACCAACTGGCATTTTTACAAATAGTTGGTATGCAAACTAACTAGCTGATAAATAATAATATTAAATTGCTTAAATGACACCAGCAACTATTATCTTCTTAATTGCAATGAAAATTACAATGCTCATGAAATATGGCCAAGATTTTGGCATTTACATGGATTACAAAATGATAATGCTGGTATAATGCACACTTACAGCTGAAAGCTTATAACACCCTAAAAACAATACTAACAAAAGAACCTGGTTGTAGATGGCTGAAATAATTTCCTTCTATGCTGCCCATTCTGCTTTGCTTTTTTCGAACTGCTTTTTTGGCCTGCTTTTTCGTACCCGCTTTTTCAGCCTGCTTGTTTGGTTCCGCTTTTTGAACTGCTTTTACGGATTGCTTTTTCTGTCTGCTTTTTCGGTTCCTCTTTTTTCGGGCTTCTTTTTCGTATCTGCTTTTTTCAGGCTGCTACCGTGTTGAATCTCAAGACCATCTCTTTCAATGGCGTCAGGATTTCCAGCTTGAAGGGATTTCGTCCTTCAAACTATTGAGATATAATCTCTAAAAAATTCTCCAATTTCTTTGATATTTCCAAGCCTGAATAAATGAGAGCTATCCTCTTCCTTTTAATCCCTTCCTCACTTGCTCCACGCTTCCGTCTTGCCAATGTGGGATAATACATGACTTTTAATATTACTTTTTCTTTTCTTTTTACAAAGTCCATGTATATATTCAAAAGGGGGACTCTTGATTTTTATAAAGTGACTTTATGAAACATTATAATATTTAATTTAAATAGTCACTTTACCGCTGTAACTTCAAACATTAAAATAATATACCAAATAAACTCGAAATCCCACATATAATAGCTCATTAGAAAGAGCCCAACAAAACGCATCTCATCCTGTCACTAAAAATTGAAGGCACTGCATCCCCCTATTGGCTTACTAAAAATAGTAAGTCTTCCTGACAACCCAACAAACGAACTCCGTTTGGCCTGTAATTAAATTTGACTAGGCCAAATAACCTCAAGATCCCTTTTGAAGTCCTGGTTAGCCCTCGAGACCATACAAGAATGGGCTAACGACAACATACCTCCAAACTGGCTAAGTGGGGGACATTACAGTCCGCCTCTCTTGAAATTGCTTGTCCCCAAGCAATCTCAACTCAGGATGCTGAATAATCTCCTCTGCCTCCCATGTCGCATCCTCAACTTGTAGGTTCCTCCACTTTACTAGGTACTCCCTGATAGTCCTCCTGCGAAGCACCCTCTCCTTGGAGTCAAGTATAGCCTTAGGAATCAAGATAAGTTTTCCCTCATCATCGAGAGGTGGCAATACTACTGAAGGCACCACATTATGCCCCAATGCCTTCTTAAGGCGTGACACATGGAACACATTATGTACTTTACTGTCTGTAGGCAGCTCCAACTCATAAGCTACCTCACCCACTCTCCTGATTACTTTGAATGGTCCATAGTAGCGTGGTTTCAATTTCTCTGCTCCACTCCTTTTGAGAGAGGACTGTCTATACGGCTGTAACATGAGGTACACCATGTATCCTACCTCGAAAGATCTCTCAACCCTGTGCTGATCAGCATATTGCTTCTGCTGATTTTGTGCCCTTTGCAAATTTTCCTTCAAGGATCGCATAATGTCCTGACACTCCTGCAATATATCCTTGGCCTTAGGCACCCTACTGTCCCCAAATAACAAATCCAGAAAATTAGGAGCATCATATCCGTACAGTGCCATGAAAGGGGACATTTGAATAGACATATGGAAAGAGGTATTATAGCAGTACTCCCCTAGATGCAGCCACTTCACCCAAGCCTTCTGCTCTCCTGCAATGTAGTTTCGAAGGTACCCCTCAACCCATTTATTCACTATCTCTGTCTGCCCATCAGTTTGGGGGTGGTAACTGGTACTCGGAGTTAGCTCTGTTCCACACAACCTGAACAACTCCTACCAAAAGTGGCTCATAAACCTACTATCCCTGTCGCTGACTATGTTCCGTGGCATCCCATGTAATCTAAATACCTCTCGAAAGAATAGCTCTGCTGTCTGTACTGCTGAATATGTGGACGAAATCACAAAGAAATGTGCAAATTTCGTCAATCTGTCTACCACAACAAAAATACAATCTCGACCCTGTACCTTGGGGAGGCTTGTAATGAAATCCATGGAAATACTATCCCACTTCTTCTCTGGTATGGCTAGGGGCTGTAGTAAACCACCTGGAAAGGAATGTTTCTGTTTGTTTTGCTGACATACTAGGCACTCCCTAACAAACTGAAGCACCTCTGTTTTGAGTCCTTTCCAAGTGAAGCGCTCTCTCACTTGCCGATATGTCTTAAAGAATCCGGGATGTCCTGCCAATGGTGAATCATCAAATGCCCTTAGAATCTTCTGCTTCATAGCAGACCCGGGTACTAAATAAATCCTTTCCTTGTAGATGATCAAATCATTTACAACAGTGTATCGACTATCCTGAATAGTTCCTTCAATAACACTAGATGCCCAACTATCCTTGGCATACTCTGCCAAGATCAACTCTCTCCAATCGTCCATGACTATCCCAACAGCAAGCAAATGAGGCCTTCTGGATAAAGCATCTGCAACAATATTTTACTTCCCTTTGACATAGACTATGTCAAAATCATAAGTCTGTAACTTACCCATTTCTGTTGCCTGTCATTGAGATCCTTCTGTCCAAGGAAATGTTTCAAGCTGTTATGATCTGTTTTTACTGTAAATCGGCTCCCTGCTAAGTATTGCCTGAACTTAGCTAGCGCGTGCATGATTGCTAGCATTTCTTTGTCATAGATGCTGTAAGTTCTCTCAACACCTCGTAATTTCCTGCTCTCATATGCGATGGGATGTTTGTCCTGCATGAGGACAGCTCCTACGCCCTCTCCTGAGGCATCACACTGCAACTCAAAAGGCCTTGTGAAATCTAGAATGGCTAAAACAGGGCATGTACTCATTAGCTCCTTGAACCTGTCAAAACAATCCTGAGCCTTCTCTGACCACTTGAAACTATCTCTCCGTGTCAAATCTGTAAATGCTGCTGCTATCTGTGAAAATCCCTTCACAAATCTGTGGTAGAACCCGCAAAGCCCAAGAAATCCCTTGAGTTGCGAAATGTTCCTTGGCAGTGCCAATCCAGAATGGCCCTGATCTTGTCTGGGTCAACCCGAACACTTCCTGCACTAATAATATGCCCTAGATAGAGCAACTCTGTCATCTCGAACTCGCATTTATTCATCTTGGCATATAATGAATCCCTCTCTAGAATGTTGAGCACTGCATCAATATGCTTCAAATGTTCCTCCCAAGTATGGCTGTATATCAGTATATCATAAAAAAAAATCAACACAAACTTCCTCAACTGATCTTTGAATACTCTATTCATACAGGACTGGAAAGTGGCACGGGCATTAGTCAACCCAAAGGGCATGACTAAGAACTCAAAATGTCCATAGTGGCATCTAAAAGCTGTCTTCTCCACATCCACCTCTCTAACCCGTATTTGGTGGTAGCCGGATCTCAAATCAATCTTAGAGAAGTAGCAGGCACCGTGCAATTCATCAATAAGCTCATCAATGCGCGGAATAGGGTATCGGTTCTTGATTGTCTTCTTGTTTAGTTCTCTATAATCAATGCACATCCTCATTGTACCATCCTTCTTCTTCACCAGTACTACTGAAGAAGCGAAAGGACTCTTGCTTGGTCGTATGTGCCCCATGTCAATCAACTCCTTGATTGCCTTTTCTATTTCATCTTTATATCTCTTTGGATGGCGGTAGGGTGTGATGATGACTGGCTTAGCCCCTTCCTCTAACTCAATAACATGCTCAATTCCCCTATCCGGGGGTCTCCCTGGAGGTATCTCACCAAACACCTTAGTATGTTTGGTTATTATTTTTTGTACATCAGGGGGATACTCATGTTTATGTTGCTCTATCACCTCAGGCATTACTCTGAACTCTGCTATCCACTGCACCTAGTTGTGTCTGAAGAAACTCTGCATCTGCTTGAGTGACACCACTCGTAGTCTCCCATCTGACAAACCTCTGAGTACTATCTTCTTACCATTTGCTTCAAACCTCATTTCCATTTTCTGGAGGTTAAATGTAAACTCTTCCAGAGATTTCATCCAATTCATCCCAACCACCATATCCTGATCACCAATGTTGACAACAAAGAAATCTCCCACCATGTCATAATCTCCCAAACGAAGCTGCAAGTTGGAGATTTTCTTGGTACAGTCGATTTTGAAGCCGTCGGCAACCATCACCTTAAATCCCCTATGCTCTTCTGAATGTAGCCCTCTACGTGTCACAAACTTTTCATCAATGAAGTTATGTGTTGCCCCTGTATCAATGAGTGCCACAAATGTTTGTCCATCCAAAGTTCCCCTAACTCTGAAAGTGACGGCCTCCTGTATACTGGACAACTGAGCTATCGTGCTATCACTGTGTGCTTCCTCATGTGAAGAATTATCATCTCCATCTGATTTTGATGACTGCTCTGAATCTCCATCCACTGACTCTTCGGCTGAAAAGTACTCCATCTGCTTGGCTTTTGCTTTCAATGGACACTTATGTGACAAATCCCAAAGCTCCCTGCAATGAAAACAAAGCTTCTTCTTCTTCCTGAGATCATTAAGTGTCTCATTGTCCAACCTCTTACTTTCCTCCTTAGGTGGCTGACCCTCTCTACGAAAAGGTTTACTGTCCTTATCTTTCCTCGAAGGGAAACTATTTGCCTGGAATTTATTTTTAGAAGCTGAAGAGGAATCCATGTCACGAGCTTTCTTAATGGCTTCCTGCAAAGTGGGAGGGTTGAGAGCTTTAATCCACCCTCTCAACGGATCAGCTAACCCATCCATAAATAGAACCAGTATCCTCCGTTCAGATACATCTGTTACTAACACTGTAAGTTTCTGAAATTCTGAAATGTATGTTTCCAATGATCCCCATTGTTTAAGTTGAGCTAACTCCTTGAAATGTAGTTCTAGATCCTTCCTATCAAAACGTTCAATCAGTCTCTCCGTAAACTCCACATATGAGGTAATGTGTGCATGACCCATAGTGACCATACCATGATGCCACCACTCGTGTGCTAACCCATCCAGATGAATTGCTGCATACTTAATAGCTTCTTCCTCAGGCATAGGGTTCAATTGAAAGTATGTATCAAGCTTTTGAACCCAAGCTCTTGCTGTAGACTTCCCCGAGCCATCATAATATGGTAACTGAAGTTTCCCTACTTTCTTCTGTAGCTCATAGCTCTGGTTCCTGTCTCATAGCTCTGGTTCCTGTCATGTCCACATGGCATATGTTTAATCCGCACATCCATATACTCCCTAAAGGTAATTGCAGCAGTAAAACCTGGACCTTCGGCTTCCCAATCTCTTCTCAACTGGTCCTGTATATCAGTGATTTGGGGCTTTAGTACGGGCTGCTCTGAGGCTCTAGGAGGAAATGTGGGAATCATGGGCCTTGAACTCACGGTCCTAACTTGCTGGGGTGCATGACCGAAATTGTTCCCAACTTGTTCACCTCCATTATGTGTCCCATCCTGATTGTTCCCATTGTGATTGTTACCATTTTGATTATTACCATTCTGATTATTTCCTCCACCCATGTTAGCATTCAACCCCATTTGACGAGCCATCATCTGCATCATAAGCTCCATTCTCTGATTTTGTTTCTGTGCCCTCTGTTCTGCTAATCGCTGTCCCTGTGCCAAGGTCTCTAATAACTGTAAGAATCTTTCCTCTCCAGGATCCCTAGCATTCCTGTCTCCCATATTGCCGCCTTGATCAAAGAATATCTCCTCTGTGTCTGTATGACTGGATTCTATGTCCACCTGCACGGATGAACTAGACTGTTTGCTCTGCAGGTCTGAAATCCTATTTTGTCTTGCTCTGGTATTGCGAAAATTATAAGGCCCCTGTCGCATGCTCAAACATAAATGCTCTGATTTTAGTGTTTTGACATTTCGTCAAACACTTTCCCCTCTATCAGGCTGTTCCAAATTCCCTATAAGACCTCCACAGGATGGCAGGACTTATAGCTCTGATATCACTGTAATAACCCTCCTCAAATCTACCCTCAAAAATGCTGATGAAAGCTCAAGGAATTTCATCAAACAATTCACATGCAAAGGACGTATGACTGATATAGTATTTCAGCTAGCTTCAAATGACCTTTTTTACAATTTGCATCAATGAAAATCTTGTGCTAGAAGACTACAATGGACTACACAAATGACCTAACATGAGTGTGCTACTAATTTTGACAATATTCAGTGCATATATATGATCTAAGCATGAGAAATGAACACCTACAGCCAACTGACATTTTTTACAAACAGTTGGTATGCAAACTAACTAGCTGATAAATAATAATATTAAATTGCTTAAATGACACCAGCAACTATTATCTTCTTAATTGCGATGAAAATTACAATGCTCATGAAATATGGCCAAGATTTTGGCATTTACATGGATTACAAAATGATAATGCTGGTATAATGCACACTTACAGCTGAAATCTTATAACACCCTAAAAACAATACTAAAAAAAGAACCTGGTTGTAGATGGCTGAAATAATTTTCTTCTATGCTGCCCCTTTTGCTTTGCTTTTTTCGAACTACTTTTTCGGCCTACTTTTTCGTACTCGCTTTTTTCAGCCTGCTTTTTCGTTTCCGCTTTTTGAATTGCTTTTACGGATTGCTTTTTCCGCCTGCTTTTTCGGTTCCGCTTTTTTCGGGCTGCTTTTTCGTATTTGCTTTTTTCAGACTACTACCATGTTGAATCTCAAGACCATATCTTTCAATGGCGTCAAGATTTCCAGCTTGAAGGGATTTCGTTCTTCAAACTACTTTTTCGGCCTACTTTTTCGTACTCGCTTTTTTCAGCCTGCTTTTTCGGTTCCGCTTTTTGAATTGCTTTTACGGATTGCTTTTTCCGCCTGCTTTTTCGGTTCCGCTTTTTTCGGGCTGCTTTTTCGTATCTGCTTTTTTCAGACTACTACCATGTTGAATCTCAAGACCATATCTTTCAATGGCGTCAAGATTTCCAGCTTGAAGGGATTTCGTTCTTCAAACTATTGAGATATAATCTCTAGAAAATTCTCCAATTTCTTTGATATTTCCAAGCCTGAATAAATAAGAGCTATCCTCTTCCTTTTAATCCCTTCCTCACTTGCTCCACGCTTCCGTCTTGCCAATGTGGGATAATACATGACTTTTAATATTACTTCTTTTTTTCTTTTTACAAAGTCTATGTATGTACTCAAAAGGGGGACTCTTGATTTTTATAAAGTAACTTTATGAAACATTATAATATTTAATTTAAATAGTCACTTTACCGTTGTAACTTCAAACATTAAAATAATATATCAAATAAACTCGAAATCCAACATATAATAGCTCATTAGAAAGAGCCCAACAAAACGCATCTCATCCTGTCACTGAAAATTGAAGGCACTGCATCCCCCTATTGGCTTACTAAAATAGTAAGTCTTCCTGACAACCCAACAAACGAACTCCGTTTGGCCTGTAATTAAATTTGACTAGGCCAAATAACCTCAGGATCCCTTTTGAAGTCCTGGTTATCCCTCGGGACCATACAAGAATGGGCTAACGACAACATACCTCCAAATTGGCTAAGTGGGGGACATTACATCTGCTGGCCTATGGGAACTAGATAATAGACCAACCTTGCTAGAAATGTTGTCACTAAGGAAGGGCAGAAATTGGGGACATGATAGTCCTCCCTTCCCAAAGATTGCTTGTCCTCAAGCAATGTCAATCCAACTCCACAAACATTAGACAAGTCCATACCATAACCAAGAATGATCCCAAGGTCCCAAGCCATCCAGGAAGGTTTGTAGTTCCATCTTCTAGAAACACTGTCCTGCATTGCACCCAAACAAGTAACCTCCTGAAAACCCGCTGAAGGAAGAGCAATCAAATACTGTACCAACTCTGTCAACTCCTCAATGAATTGCTCTCCGAAAGAACCAAACTGGAACACTAAAGGCAGAAACTGTAGTAAGCCTACATTGGCTTCCACATCCTCAACTATTGAACTGCAAATCCAAGTGATTCCAGGATTCCAAATCCGCCTCAAAAGGGAACCACCATGCTGATGCTTTGTCACTCTGATATAAATATTAGTGAACCACAAGTTGTAAAGCAACTCATTAGGACCTTGAAGCACCAATGTATCAATGAGACCAGTCCCCGGATCCCAAACCAAAATACCAAATGTGCTGAATGAGATGAAGAAGTATCTCAACCACACTCCATGAAACATACATACAATGAAGCAGACCAGCAAGGTGTGAAAGTGAACTCCCATAAACCAGTATTCCAACCCACATGACCACCTAACAATGCTGCTATAATTCTGACCAACAACTTGAATGATATCATAGACGTCATCATACCAATGCCAAACAACAAATGTCCCAAAGAAACACTCCTTAATGCCCTCATACTGAATCATGGATGTAGTCAATGCCAAGTCAAGTAGTATTTGATTCCAGCTTGGACAGCCACTTGTCCATAAGGAATCGAAGACTATTGAATCACCAATCAACAAGGATACCACTGCCATATCAATGGATGTAGATGACAAACTCGAAGATGAAGTATGTATGCCATCATGAGGAAAACCAAAGCATGTGTCATTTGTACCCAACATTGTAAGATTATCAATTCCTGAATCCCATATCGATCTGAAAAATGTTGCTCCACCCAACCACTGCGCTACTCTGATGTAAACATCTGTATACCAAAAGTGAAGCAACTCAATATGAATCCACTGAAGAAATGCCCAACACATGTTGATACCAAGATCCCAAATCTTTGCACTGACACATCCTTCCGGCATGTTGATACTCATTATGTTGCTGTTGTGAAACTGTACCTCATCTAACCAACTAAGAACTTCACTCCAAATGAAGCCACAATTACTACCAACAACCAATGCTGTTAGGAATTCACAAATGAGCCAATCATCGGCAAAGAAGGTTTGTTGAATACTTTTCCAACTCTTCCAAACAACTGCTACAACTTTACCTATATTTCCACAAATTAGTGTGCCTTCATTAAAGGTTGTTAAGTAAATGTTTTGTTTAACCATGTAACCAACGAAATCCCTTATTTTCTGATCTTGAAAGCCCAATGTAATATTTAAAAAAGTCTGAATCTTCAATCAAAAGGTACATCGCTGCCCTATCATATGGAAGAGGTGATAAACCCATTGATGATTGAGAGATGTTTCTAATTCTCAACAAAGACAGGCTCTTTGTGGCTGGTCCACTAGGTATGCAACTTAATATGTCATCAACTCTTGGTAGGGAAGGATCAACTTCACACTTGAACACCCCAACTTGAATGTAACCAACCCAAGGTTCAAAGTTTGACTCATGAGATGAAAGAGAATTGCTGTTCAAAGTCAGAAAATCAGAAGTATGTTCATACCTTTCCACAATGTTTTTGCAGTCTTCTCTTGCCTCTCCTTCCAAGGTAGGTGACTCCTCTAAAGGTGCTAGTCTAGGGGGTGTGTTCAAACGAATATAACATGTCCCATTAACTACTTTAGCTGCCCAAAATCTGATCCATACCTCTATCTCCATAACTGATATGTTTTCCATTACTAACAAACTCCAAGGTGTAGTATGCCAAACAAACCAAACATTATCAAAATGCAATATCTTCTTAGTAAGCAGCCTCTTAGTCTCCCTAATCATCTCTTTAAGACAAGATGCTTCATATGATCTTAACAATTGTCCTTCCATTGTAGATGATGCATGACTAACCAAATCAGAATCAATAATGTTCCATTCCACACAAATGAAAATAACACTTGTGGCTGGTCCATCAAGTGTGACACTAATATCATCATTGTTTGGAGCCTTTAAGGGGCTCTTTAAAAGAGGAATGTCATAAACTTCATGATACAAACTAGACCAAACTGAGTTTTCTAAATCATAAATTTTTTCCTCTTCACACTTCTCAACATGCTCTTCTTGTGGACTTACCTCAAGAAGCTCTTCCCTTGTATGCTCAACATCCTCACTTTCTTCCCTTGGAAGAAATAAGGATCTAATGTATGACTCTCTTTGTCTTCTTGTATTATCAAGCTGATTGCATCTTTCCTTGACCTCTTGTAAGTGTTGTCTTGCTTGGGTAGCAAGCATCTTGGCCTTCTTAGCTCTATGTGACCATCCATTGCACGTCTCTTGAGCCTTTTTCACATCTTCCGAGGTGGGGTAAACACAATCAAAACCTTTGTGGTTTGAATCCACAATATAAATCTCATGTGCAACACACTTAACCTGAGTACCATTATAGGAAGACTCAACAACCTCATTACCTTCATGTGAAATGGATGATACCACATGACTAGAGCTACTATTGCAAAAATTAGAATAGGGATCAGACCTTGGAGACATCCCTAATGGACTGATCCATGATTGTAATCTCTTCCATTTTGTGATCAACTTGATGAATCAATGGTGTGCAATGTGTCTCCTCTTGATCTAGAGTTATTTCTTCTTTAGGAATCCCACATGATGACAGATTTTTGTTTTTCATAGGCTGCAACTCAAATGATAACACATCTTCATGCCTTTCTTCTGTATACCCTGCAAGTGACTGATCCATTATGGTGTTTTTATCATGAACATGGATAGGTTGACACAAATCTTCTTTCTCACATGAAAACATATCATCAACTATGGCATGGTATTCCTTTTTTGCAAGCTTAACCTTATGACAAATTTTTGGATGCATATCAATGTAATCTTTGAAATGAAAGTTCTCCCTAACATATTGAGGAAGAGTATTATACTCCTCAAGTATGCTAATTACTTCCGTTTTCCTATCTAGTGGCAATGGATCCTTTCTAGAAGAAGATAATGATCCACTAGCATGTCCAAATTTCTTTGACATAGAATCATTGAACTGCTGCAATTGAAGCTTGAATTTTTGTTGTGACTGTTCCCATTCTTTCCACAGGGTTATATCTCTGAACAATTTTGCCGTAATGAACTACCATGCTGACCAACTAAAACTAACATGCCAGAGCAAAAATTGACCTTGTACTGCTAATATGAATTATCAAAACTTTTGATCTAGTACCCAGATGTTGAAATGAATTATCAAAACCTTTTATCCATTACCCAGATGCCAAAATGAATTATCAAAACTTTTTAGCCAGTACCCAGATGTTGAAATGAATTATCAAAACTTTTTATCCAATACCCAGATGCCAAAAACTGTTGTAACAATTTCTCACAAACCCTATAGGCTGGCAGGATGTAAGCTCTGATACCACTGAAAGATCCCTGATAGATGCCCTTGCTGATCTGCTGTAGTTTTTAAATTAATAAACTATATTTTCATGTGATTTCTTTGATGGTCTTTGAGAATAGACAGAAGTTGCAGAAGGTTTTGTTTTTGTTTTGTGTTTTTTGATAGTTTTCACAATAGTAATGAATAATGAACAATAAACATGAGAGGAGACTGAAAACAAATAAGAACATAGAGCCAAATCAAAATTGCTATAAATCGTACCAGGCAGATTTCTGATTTATAAAGCCAAATAATAAATCCAATGCAGTTCCAATGAGCTTACATCCAACAATGATGCCAAACTGTTGCAAATGGCAGCCGTAAGACTGCAAGGAATCACGCCCTAGCTGAAAGAATCAATCTGTAACGCTGAAATCATAAATTTGCAACCTGAATCCACAATAAAGAATGGTGTACTCTATCCTTGATAGCAATGCACACTGTCTGAAGAATCCAATGCCAATAACTGCTGAGGGCTACGTCCCAGCCAATCCAGAACCTAGGGTTTGCGTCCCAGATGAAGAATTGCTCTCTCAGAGCCAATTCACAAAAACAAGTTTTTCAATATGCAAAAGATAATCTTAGAATGAAGCTTCCATCTCCTTATAACCCCCTCTCAATTGCAAATCGAACCCTAAGTGTCTCCAAGTGGTGTTGTGTAGTGAAAATGTTATAATTTCTTATTTTAAAGTAGTCATATTACTAGAAAATGACATTTTTCCTCATAGATAGAATTCCATTCGGTGAAATGCCCTGAGACCAAAGAGAAAGATTTAGAGAATTTAGAGACCTTTCCAACGAGCTATCACACCATAGGATGCGCATCCAGATGAGGCCAAAAAACCTCTTATTACTCCAAAATGGCTAAAACTTAACCTTATTTAATTTATTTAATCACCAACTTAGGAAATATTTAAATATATTAAAATATTTCCCAAATGGTCCCAAAAGGCCCAAAATGACCAATCAAACATGAATCTGACCTTGTCACCTATCTATGACTAATGCCGGACAAGATGTGTCAACTAGTAGTCCATCCCTAAAATCTAGGGATGCTCCTAAAAAGTAGGAGACATCCCCAATCAACCAAAATTGAGTCCCAATGACTCCCTTGCTGTGTGCACCTCTGAGAGAACTATCACTGAACTGGGAGTTCCTCCTAAAAAATAGGAGATGCACTCTAAGTCTCCAAAACGTTCGCCGAGGTCTCCAAATGCCTCCTAGACCACTCCTAGTCAATCCCTACAAGTTAAGAATCCCTCCTAAATTGTAGGAAACTGTTGTCTACTGCTCCAAACTACTTGGGAAGCTCATGCATGACTCTCAAAGCCCCTGGGTTGGTTCCCTCTATGCTCTGCTAGCCTATGGGAACCAGATAATAGACCAACCTTGCTAGAAATGTTGTCACTAAGGAAGGGCAGAAATTGGGGACATGACATTGCCTCCCCTGTTCAAGTCATCAATTTGGATGGTGACACTAACCCTATGGATGGTCAAGAACAAGATACATTACAACAAGGGGATACTTTGGCCCTCTCAGTAACCAAAGTCGTTGCCTTCCCCGCTGTTTCTCAGAGCAAGCAAACTCCCCTAGTGGCAAGGAAGCTCTTTGATCTTACTGCCCTGCAATTTGCAATCAATGTCCTTTCAACCGAGTCCTGGTTGGAAGAGACCATTGATCGAAAGAAGCGGACATATGAAGAAGCTGCCCCATCAAAGGACCTTATCACACAAGCAACTTCTTCTCAGCCACCATCGAAGAAAACAAAGAAGCAAAAGTCCATAGCAACATTGGCTATTGATCCTTCTACTGGCCACATGTTGATGGAGATAGCAGAGCCTCAAAAGGAGGGCAAGTTCCATGAGCTCACTGCAAACGACTTCCAAATCAGAACGGTGGACCTTGGTATCCTTGTTCATCATTCCATGGTAAATATATGGAAGTCTACTAATGAAAAGATTGAGGACAGGCTAGAAGAGTTGAGGGCGGAGAAAGATGTGCTAAATACCTCAAATAAAGAATTAATGGAGTACATCAGGTTTGCACTTGGGAGTACTTCAACAAGCACATTTGACCCGAATGCAGAGGAGAATAAGAACTTGCTTTTGAAGCTGCAGTAAGAGAGGCAATTTGGGCAAATTGGGCGAGCATGTGTTGATCAGATGAAGGCACAAGGTCCCCCACTCATTGAGAATTTGGGAAATCTACTATTAGATGCTCACAAGTTAAGGGAGGCAACTTCTAGTCATCCAATTACTATGCAAAACACAACAAATAGACTAATAGAGCAATTGACACTATTACAAGAAGTGATTGATATGTAGACCAATGTTGCCATCTCCCGCGGGATCCTTAAAACAGGTAAAGAGCTATTTGAATATTTGAAAGTGCTGCACACAGAGTCCTATGTGTCTGCCAATGGCAGATTAGTAGATATTGAGAGGATGAAGACCAAGTTCGTGGCATTTGTTGATGAAACTGTTGATCCACTCAATTTCCAGATGTCAAAAACCCAGGAGCTTTCATTAGCTGATTCAATCTTAAGGTGCGCATTGGAGAACTTCCAATCAAAGGTCGCTAGAGTGGATGAGTTGATAGAGATGCACGACTACTGGAAGATTCAAGCTGACAATATCATCATTCCAAGTATCGAGGAGCTAGACAAAGCAACGGATGCAATGAAGACTTATAGAGCTAAGGCAGTTACTCCTAAGAAAGCATGATGCTATAACATTCTTCTGGACATCTGTTATTCCCTCTCTTCTCTCTCTTTTTGTAGCCATTTATGGCATTCTCTTAGTTAGCTTGGTCTCTGTAACGGACAATGATTCAATCATGTCCTATTTTTAGTTTATTTCATTCAGAGATGTCTGCACTACAATCATCAAATGTAACTGGCCATTTTGTAGAGGCCTATATATGTAACTTTTTGAGAAGTTAATAAGATCGACAAAGTTATTCGTGGCCGAACCCTTGTAGTTGGGACTACTGTGTGTGACTTTGAGTCTACTTTTAATTTTGCTGTTCATTTAGTTACTGTATAATATGTGGAATGAATGTGTTGTTGTTGAAAATTGAATGTGCAAGTAAACTTGGTATTATTTCCTTCATTCAGTGGATTGTAAGCTTTACTCTCTTCAGCATAAGCATTATTCTGTTCTTTGTGTTATACTCTGTAGTTCGTATGTGTAGTTTAGTTCATTGTATGAGAGGACCGGAAATAGATTAATGAAGTAGTTGAAAAGGGGACAATCCGGGTATTGTCAAATATCAGTTAACTCAACCATTTGGGAATTGCTCATTATGTCGTTCCTTCCACTCTCTTGTTGTCGTAGCTAGTCTTGCATGTTTCCATCTTTGCATTTAAGTTAGGATAGATCGCATTTCATGAGTTAGTCCCTATTTTTGAAACTGCCTAGGTTGTTTGAAGTGTTGAACAATTTGGTTGTTGACCTCTTCTGCTCTGTGGTTAAGAGCATATCCCCGAAAACTTAAAAACAAAATTCATTGCAAATCTTGCACCTAAAGGGAGCTATACCTTTCAATTTAGGGGTCTTTGACAGATTACTACATTGACCCATTCTATCGTTAACTTCTTTGTTCTCCACTAGCCATTGAGTATTTGAGAGTCAAGGTATAAACCAAAGAATTAAGGGAGACAAACTATTAACCAACACGTACACATCTTTGATTTTCCATATAAAAGTTTATACATGTACCTTTACCTTTTTAGAGTGCTTTTTGCCTATTTCATTTTGATTCACAGGTTCTACAAGATTCAACTTGGAAATTGTTTCATTCAATTTTTTTCGATCCATTTCTTGTAATTTCAAATCTTACTAGGCACATAGTTTTCTGAAATTACAGAAATAGAATCATGGTTTTTAAGCATAGGGCAGCCAAGGAGAAATTGTAGTGTGAGTAGAGGGAGATAAAGGAAAAGGCGAAGATCAAAACTGAGCAAGAGAGAAAAGCCGTGGAGGAAAACACAACGTCAACAAGAGAGCCTGGAATCCATTCAGCATGCTTGCAGAATGGGAGCTGCTCTTGCAGCTTGACCTGTACGTACTCTGTGCTTTATCTTTTCAATCAACAGGAAAAAATAAAACCTGCGACAGGAATTTAATGGCGTGCGACAACTTTTTCACCAAGTCTGTTTGCGCACTTTCTCACAGGGAGTTTTCCCATTGGCAAATAAAATATCTTGATCTTGCTGGAAATTCCTTTTTTCTTTTGTACCTACTAACACATGTCTTTAGAAACCCATGCATAGTGCACAATTTTTTGAGCTCTGGTTTTATTAATATGCATTTGTCAAATTGTAAATCTTTGCTTTATTTTATTGGGCAAGATTGCTCTTATACCTTGGATGCTTCTGCATTAGACAGTCTTAGCCAAACAGGGACAACTTTGAGAGATTTAGTCCATGCGTTGAATACGGAAAGCATGGTTTGAGAGAGTGAAAATGATCTCCTGAAAACCACAACCAACCATTCAACATATTCTCCATGTCTTAGACAGAGGTAAAGCTTGCAATAAAGGAATTCTTATTAGAGGGGTAAAGCTCAATAACATCCTTGGTGACAAGTCTCTAGATTTCTAAAACCTTTCAATGTAAATTAGGTAGGGAAGATCAAAACCCCATTGAATCTGCAAATAAGAACGTGGTGAGAATAAAAAATTCCTTTTTTACCATCTTGTTACCATAGATCAGAATTGGAAGAGCATGAGAGTATGCCACTGGATGAACCTTCTCATGCAGAGGAGAGGAGGGCACAACTGAACCCACCATGGTAGCGAAGGAAGGACTGGCAAACATCCATTTTCTGACAAAGAAGAACACCCTTGATTTAGAGTGTGACAGTCAAGATGCTCAATGCATGAACACATCCACTAGCAAAACTAGGGAGAGCCAAGGAATCAACCCTCAAACCATCCAAAGAATATTATTGAAAAATGTTTTTGCTTCTGTAGTTGCTATAAAAGGATGAGATGATGTGATAAAATGAGTATACCTAGTGAGGTCTTCTATCACTACTATGACGACATTCTTACTTTTAGATCTTGGAGGCCTTGTGATGGAATCCAGGGAGACCACTTCTTGTTGCTGGCTAGGAGTAACTAAGGGGGACTGTGTAAATGAATAGGATTTATGATAGAGTGACTAAGATAGAATTGATTTGTTTCTTTTGACTGGATTTTTGCAATTCAGTATGATTGTATATGCACTTGAAACTTGTTATTCAACTTATCTATTTATCCTTAAGAAATACTGATATACACTAGTATGTATATATATTCTTGAATATATATATTCTACGTTGACTGCAGAGATTTCTTTATTAATCACTGAAGATACTAAGCACTGCTGTGGTAATCATGTTGTTCTCAGCAGCGGTCTTCATACAATATATATAAGGAATGAGAAGTCATGCCATGTCCCTACGTGGACTTTAGAATAGTCAACTAAAATTGTCAACCATGGATTAGTTATTACCATGCGAAAGTAATTGCTTCATAATAAAGCCCGATGGTAGTTTAGAGATTATAACGGGAGGACCCAATAATACATGGCAGAGATGTACAATACTCATTCAATATATATATATATATAGATTGCCAAATTTCTTCAATTCGACTGAAGCTACAATTTAACACTCCCTCTTAGTGAGGGAGGATTGAATCACCAATGTTTTCTCACCATAGTAATATTCACTTGATATGTGCACTAACATCAGATTATGATTTCTATCAAGAGAATAAGTTATCTGATATCTAGTACTCTGGGACAGTAACTTAATGTAGTCTATTAGATAACAATAAATCACAATGTCATGATCTCTGTAATGACAAGTATCATGATCTTTGGCACTCCGGGACAACGACCTAGTGAAGTTTGATCATGATACATTCGTTGTCATGACTTCCGGTACTCTGGGATAACAATTTAATGAAGTATGTCATGACAACAGGTCAAACTATTGATAAGATTGTCACCTTACAATAGCTACCTTCTAATTATATATCATTGAAAGATCATCACCTTTCATGATGTATTACACAAATCTGAAATAGTAACTCTTTAAACATCAAAAAATGGATGTTCATATATATTACAACAATTTAAACTGAGATTTATTCTTAGGAGTTACAATCACATTTGAATCATCCAAAGTTTACCTCTGAAGTGCTCCAATTTAGACTTAGAGATAATTACAACAACAGTTTGCTCATTAGTGCTGACATATTGTAGCTTGAGAACATCTTTGTCTACCATATCTCTGACATAATGATAAGGAATTTCAATATGCTTGGATCGGTTGTGGAAAACTAGATTCACTGACAACTTAATACAACTCTGAGTGTCACAATGCATAACTCTAGGTTTTAAGGGTGTCCCAAATAGTCCAGCTAGCAACTTCCTTAACCATACTGCTTCTTTGGCTCCCATGGAGGCAACTATATATTTTGCTTCTGTCGAACTTAGGGCGACAAATGACTATTTTCTGCTAAACCAAGAAATCATAGCTGAAGCAAGACTGAAACAATATCCTGTGGTGCTTTTACGATCAATGGAGCTGCCAGCCCAGTTTGTATCTGAGTACCCATGAAGTTGAATCTTTGAATCTCAACTTGATCATGTTTAAGATCAAATCCAATCGTACCCCGTAAATATTGTAAGATGTGCTTCTCTGCCGTGAGGTGGATTTTCTTAGATTTGCACATGAACTAACTTAATGTATTGGTTGCATAACAAATATCAGGTAGAGTATTCACAAGGTACATTAGTGATCCGATTATTTGCATGTAGTAAGTAGGATCAGTAGGTTTAGATTTGACTCCATCATTTTTAAGCTTGTGAAGATTTGTTTCCATTGGTGTAGTCAAAGGTTTACAGTCCATCATGTTGGAAATATTCAAGATATGATAGGTTACTGAGAGGGGAGGGGTGAATCAGTAACGTCAAAACTTTAAAACAATTCAACACTTTAACCATATATACTATTCACCATTCATTCATCTAATCTACTGCATATATGAGAGAACAAACATTTATAACACATGTACACAGTGATTTGGTGACCTAGAAACCCTTCCAAATAGAAAGTAAAATTGGGGTAGGGATGATACCTACAGAACTTCGTTATTGCAGTATGAAGTTGGCCTGTTAAGGCTTACATTGACCACTTCTGGTGATCTGCCCTGTTAGGAGCACAAAGGACTGCTAGGTCCACCTTGTAAGAGGATTTACAAACATACACTGAAGTATGCACTCTGTTAGGAGATTTATACAAAAGATTGTTAAGTCTACCCTGTTAAAGGATTTACAAAACTGATTCACCTATTAGGATGAAACAGTGGATCTACTTACAACTTGATTAGATCCTTAAAATATAGATCACCTCTTGTGACTGATGAATCTTTATTGCTCCTTGTAGACCTTGCTGAATATTCTGCTCTTCTGCTGATTCGATTTTATTCAAAGCTTTTCATATCCATTCCTTCCCATACATCTCCTTTTTTTTGTAAATGATATATTACATTACATATATACCATTCCAATAATTACAATTGCAAGGTCGGCCAAAACATAAGTGAACAAAATATTACTGAGTCGGCCAAATAGTAGAAAACTTGAGTTCTTCAAGCTGACTTGGTGACCTTCTGATACTTGGCATCCACTGTATTACTCGGCATCGTCATGCACTCGGTAGAAGTAGACGCTCGGTCCATACTAACCACACAACGTAGCTTGGAACTCGGTAACCATTGGAGACTCGGTAGATATAGTGTCACTCGATAACAACTGGATCCTTTGTTTACCTTGATTTCACTCGGTAAACACTATACTTCCGTTACTTGGTAAACACTGCACTTCCATCACTCGGTAAACATTGTGAAGCTCGGTGAACATTGTAAACTCGGTAGACACTACTGGATTGCACATTCACTCGGTAGCTTCATGAATGCTTGGTATGAACGGCGAAGCTCGGTTAACACTAGAATGCTCGGTGTGAACTGCGAAGCTCGGTTAACACTAGAATGCTTGGCGGCTATACTGATGTAGATAAATGTTGTCACTAATGGCAATAATAACTTAATGCCAACACATCATTCCAAATTTGGTCAAGATGTTAACCGTGTATTTTGCTTGGTTTAAGAAAATGTAGTTTTCCTTTTGCCATACTTCTAGACCTAAGAAGTAATGTAGAAGTCCAAGATCTTTCATGTCGAATTTAGTTGCTAGATCCTGTTTGCATTTTGGTATAAGATGGTCTTCACTTGTTATTAGTAAGTCATCAACACATAATATGACAATAATCATATCACCATTAGATACTTTGAAATATATATTAGGATCAACTTCATTTTTGGAGTATCCTAATTTAGAGAGATAACTGCCTATCCTTTCGTACCATGCCCTGGGGGCTTGTTTAAGACCATAGAGTGCCTTCTTTAATTTGCACACATAGTTATTTTTGTTGTGAGTGACAAATCCTTCGGGTTGTTCTATATACACTTCTTTGATAACACCATTTAGAAAAGTGGTCTTAACGTTCATTTGATGCATCTTCCACCCTTTAGATTTTGCAATAGTTGTAATGGTTCTGACAGAGGTGTATCGAGCAATTGAAGCAAATGTCTTTTCATAATCAGTTCCAGCTTTTTGAGAAAATCCCTGAGCTATGAGTATGGCTTTTTCTTTTTCAATACTACCATCTGGAGCATGTTTGATTTTGAATAACCATTTAGAGGAGACAAAATTTATCCTTAGGTCTAGGTACAACGTCCCATAAATCATTTTTTAATATGGATTGATGTTCTTCAATCATTGCATCTTTCTAGGGTTGACATGATAATGCTTCTCCAACACTTGATGATTTCGATTTGATGAGTTTGGATACTTGAGCAACATAGCTCTGAATACTTCATTAGGTTTTACGTGATTTAATTCTATCATCTTTCTTGCCCAAAGTGGCCTCTTTTTATTGTAAGGGTTTTCAACATTTTTTGTATTAGAATAAGGGAGTTCATGATCTTTAGAACCACTCTCCCTTTGATTCTCAACTATGGGATTCTCATCTGATTCAATAGTTGATTCTATGTTTGATTCGTCAATGTTTTTAGAAAGGTTATAAGCAATATCTTCTTCAAATTTTACATCTCTACTGATTTCAATAGTTTTCTGTTCAGAAATGTAAACCTTTTAACCTTTGGAGGATTCACTATACCCTATACATATACCTTTCTTCCTAGATGGTTCTAGTTTAGTTCTCTTTTCTTTCGGAATATGAATATGTATAGGACATCCAAAAATTCTTAGGCGACTCAAATTTTTCTTTTTTCCTATAAATACTTCTTCAGGGGTTATGTTTTCTAAGATTGAATGAGGACATCTATTTTGAATGTAAACTACGGTATTAGAGGTTTCAACCTAGAATGCTATGTGGAGGTTTCAATCATGCAACATGGCTTTGATAGATTCTATAATAGATTTTTTTTCCTTTCTGCCACTCCAACAGAGGTGCATAACTTTTTAAAAATTTCAGAAATGTATTCACCCCCATTGTCTGATCTTAGTGTTTTGATTTTCTTGCCAGTTTGATTTTCAACTAATGCTTTAAACTCTTTGAATTTGGATAATACTTCAATTGATTCCTTAAGTTTTAGAAAAAAGATCCAGGTTTTCCTAGAGAAATCTTCTATAGAAATTACATAATACAGGCACCCACTTAGGGAAGGGACAAACATAGGACCACACAAGTTGGTGTGAATAAGTTAAAGTACGGTTTTGGATTTATGTTCACTTTTGGGAAATGATCCTTTGGTGTTTTTTCCTAATGCACATCCCTTGCATGTTCTAATATGATCAGATTTTACACTAGGTAAGTCGGTTACAATATTTTCTATAGATGGTAGGGCACAAAAATGAAGATGGCCAAGTCTTTTATGTCAGATTTCATTTGAGTTTGAAACGTCATGGTTTAATGCTAGGTTTTGATGACTACAAAGATTGTACAAGCTTCCATCTCTGAAACCAATGGTGATTGCGTTCTTAATATTAGAGTTCTTGGGCCAGGATAGAACTTTATCTTCTTGAAATGTGATATGATACCCTTGATCTGCTTGGCCTAAGATTGAGACCAAATGTCTTTTGATGCCAGGTACAAATAATACATCCTTTAGTTGAAGAATGACTCCAGTTTTCAGTTGTATTGAACATGTTCCAATTTCCTTTACTGGATATGTAGACCACACAGGTTGGTGTGAATAAGTTCAAGTATGGTTTTGGATTTATGTTCACTTTTGGGAAATGATCCTTTGGTGTTTTTTCCTAATGCACATCCCTTGCATGTTCTAATATGATCAGATTTTATAGTAGGTAAGCTTGTTACAATATTTTCTATAGATGGCAGGGCACGAAAATGAAGATGGCCAAGTCTTCTATGTCAGATTTCATTTGAGTTTGAAACTTCATGGTTTAATGCTAGGTTTTGATGACTACAAAGTTTGTACAAGCTTCCATCTCTGAAACCAATGGTGATTGCGTTCTTAATATTGGAGTTCTTGGGCTAGGATAGAACTTTATCTTCTTGAAATGTGATACGATACCCTTGATTTGCTAGGCCTGAGATTGAGCCTTGATCTGCTTGGCCTAAGATTGAGACCAAATGTCTTTTGATGCCAGGTACAAATAATACATCCTTTAGTTGAAGAGTGATTTTGGTTTTCAGTTGTATTGACCATGTTCCAATTCCCTCTATTGGATATGTAGAGTTATCCCCTATTGTTACTTCTTTAGTGGAGTGACCTTCAAAAGTTTAAAATTTGTCTTTGAATCCACTTATATGACAAGATGCTTCACTATCTATTATCCAAGTATTTTTGTTGGTATTTAAGTCACTTGATAGAGCTAGAAAGAATGCTAATTTTTCATCCTTTACTTCTACCAGGGCAGCTTGGATTTTCTTCCTTTCTGGGCAGAATTTGTGAGTGTGACCAAATTTGTCATATTTGAAGCATTGTACTTTAGACCAGTCTCTTTTTTTGTATGTTTGATTTCCTTTTGAATTAACCTTTCTTCCCTTTATTATTTGTATTTGTTTGAAGGGCTTGAATTTCTCCCTCTTGATTTAAACTAATTCCTCTTGAAATCAGTCTTGACTCTTTTTGTGTGCAATCATTCTTAAGCTGATCGAATTTTGGCAATTCAGGTTTAGAGCTCATTCCATGGATAAATTTTTCCCAGGACATGGGTAACCCTTTAAGGGCTATTAGAGATAGTTCTTTGTCATCTACTTGATTTCTGATGGTTGCAAGTTGGTCTTTTAATTCTGCAATTTTCAGGAAATAAGACGCAAGTCTCTCCATTGTTCATTTTGATAGATAGCAGTTGTTGTTTCAAGGTGAGCAATCTGCTGGTGTTATTGATTTCAAATGTGTTTTTAATAGTCATGAACATTTCATAGGCAGTTTTGAGATTTTTTGGATGGAAGTATGTTATCTTTAACAAAATTTATGATAATCTTCATGACTTTATTATTATGCCTTTTCCAAGTTGATTTATCTAGATCATTTTTAGGCATTTTCTTATCTTGTTCCACATAACCTTCCAATTCAAGTTCTCGTAAAATAATCATAATTTGAATTTTCCATGAAACAAAATTTGAAGCACCTTCACCTTCAAGTCTATCTTCCAGTCTTATGTGGTTCAGCATGATTTTAAACTGATGCTTTGATGATAACTGAGTATAAATGCTCTATCAGTTTCGCTCTGATACCATGTAAATGAATATGATCTCTGATAGAGTGACTGAGATAGAATTTATTTGTTTCTTTTGACTGGATTTCTGCAATTCAGTATGATTGTATATGCACTTGAAACTTGTTATTCAACTTATCTATTTATCCTTAAGAAATACTGATATACACTAGTATGTATATATAATCTTGAATATATATATTCTACGTTGACTTCAGAGATGTCTGTGTGAATCGCTGAAGATACTGAGCACTGTTGTGGTAATCGTGTTGTTCTCAGCAGCGGTCTTCATACAATATATATGAGGAATGAGAAGTCATGTCCACGTAGGGACATGTCCCTACGTGGACGTCAGAATAGTCAACTAAAATTGCTGACTATGGATTAGTTATTACCATTTGAAAATAATTGCTTTGTAATAAAGCCCAATGGTGGTTTAGAGATTATAATGGGAGGAGCCCGATAATACATGGCAGACATATACAATACTCATTCGCTATATATATATATATATATATATATATATATATATATATAAAAGTATTGTTCAGATTGCCAAATTTCTTCAATTCGACTGAAACTACAATTCAACAGACTGCAATTAATTTGAAAAATTCTCATTTTATAGAATATTTTCCATTTTAAAATATAAATATGATTTATCTTTTGAATGTGTTGAAAAGGGATTAATTTATCTCCATACCTTTTTCTTTTTAACCAGGTTGCTTAGTAATGGTCCTATTTGGAAGGCTGATTGTTGCTTGTTCAAAGGATATTATGGTTACCCTAAAGGACCGTTTTTTCATTTGAGAAGGCAAGGTCATCTAATTTGCTACCATATTTTATCTTCTATGTTTTTGAATGATGATATATCTATTCACGAAGATAATATTAAATGAAGTATATTTAATATATCTTTTAAAGAATTGAAGAATTATTCTTGAGTCTTTTCAGTTTTTTGATGAATAAGCCATTTCCATTATATAATAAATAAAGTTACACTTTTCAAAGAAAAAAGACATATTGTCTTTAACTTTTAATTTAAAAGGACTTAGACAATTATTCTCTTTTTAAATATAAAATATGTTTTACTAATTCAAGCTATTATTTGTGATGCTAATTAATACACTATCTATTATTAAAGTTGGGAAAGTCTTACAGTTAAACATTATTTTAATCTTCTATTCTAATTTGAATGATCAATCATGACCTCTTTTTCAGTTACAATATACTATTGATAGCATGCCCAAGTTAGTTGAGTTATATATCTATTTTCTCTTTCCATGAGATTTATCATTAAATATTCAGTTCTTTTAAAGAGAACAAATTTCCACAATCCATTATATTGTACTGATATGTTTTTGGATTCGATTGTGTTAAGATTTTTACCATCAACGTTTCGAATCACACTTCGGATCACGTAGTGTGATTCAAAACGTTGATGGTAAAAATCTTAACACAATCGAATCCAGAAACATATCAGTACAATATTCAGTTCTTGTTTGCACAAAAGTTTACCATCTCCAAACTTTTTGAATATTGAACACAGTTTAGAAAAATTTCTATTACGATTTAGTAGCTATTAAAGTTAAGCCCAGAAATAATGATAATCAGCAATAAACAAAAGAGGGACAAAATAGGCACAAAAGACACAAGAAGTCTACCCTAGGAAAACTGTTCCACTTGAAGGGAAAAACCCAGCCACACTAGACAAATATCTCTTTTCTTGATAATAAAAGTGTTCAAGTACAATGCTTTCACTTGATACATTTTTGTGTCTACACAAAAAACAATCTCATGTATATATAGAATTGAGAGGCACTTCATAACAACTGAAGGTCCCTTCAATTTCCAAATGCAAAGTCTCTTCATATTCCAAACGCATGCCTCTTGGCATGACACATGTCACTACATATGATATTCTCTCAAATATTATCATAAATGTCTTCTTCAGATGAAGATGACCATAATGGTCATATTTCTATTTCAAAAAATCGGAGATAAAGATATATTTTTGCAGCTACAATCTTCAACAGTAGCCATATAAAGGGTGTCCTTGATTAATTTTGAATATTAATACAAACTGCTTCTATGTGTTGTAATCCATGTTTCTTAAGTCCAATTTTCTTTTCTCACAATCCTCCACAACTGCATTAATTACGTTCACATCCATAAGATATAGCTAGGAGGTTTGGTGCTGTACTAGCATATGTTTTCTCTTTTCAAATGTTTTAGCTTTTCCCCTAACCATGGCCTGAAGTTAGCTAAATTACATGTGGTTGCAGTACTGGATATTGATGCTGTTGGCACATTTACAATGAGTCAGGCAGCATTGAAGTACTTGAGGAAAGGTGGAATTGGAAAGCCTTCTTCAGAGGCTGGTGTTATTTTAAACTTAAGTGCTACAATACATTACTCAGCCTACTGGTATCAAATTCATGTCTGTGCTGCAAAGGTTCATTTTTAATCATTATGCTCTTCTTGGGTTAAGATTTGAATTAACTATTTAATAAATTTAAATGTTTCGACATAAACATGAGAGTCATTTTACTTACATAATAATTTAAACAAGTTATCTAGCAGAGTTTTGTTTTGTTTACAGGCAGCTGTTGATAGTCTTACAAGATCTATGGCTTTAGAGTGGGGGACAGATTATGGAATACGTGTAAATGGTATTGCACCTGGTCCAATTGAAGATACTCCTGGAATGGACATACTTTCACCCAAGGAAATCCTAGGTGATCTTCGGAAAAACCAACCTCTTTATAAAGAAGGAGAAAAATGGGACGTTGCTATGGCGATCATCTATTTGGCATCTGACACTGGTTAGTATCTCTTGAACCTACTTAATAATCATTGAGGGTTAGAAGTTGTAAGTACGTCATCCTTTTTTTTCCTTTCCTCATGCAGATATTGAACATGTAATGCTAAAAATTAGTAACAATATGCGTGTAAAATTTTCTGATTCTCATCGAATAACCAAATTGTTCAGTTACTTTGATGGAATTTCCCTACCTTTGACTTATTCAATTTAACAGTATCAGCAATGCTATAGCACCCTTGAGAGTTCCATGAAACTAGTGAGAAAATGAGAGCTGTATATTTTGATATCGGTTTCTAAAATTGCACATTTTGGGATTTTAGCGTGCACTCATATTGAAATTATTAGATTCTTTGTATGTAAGGAAATATAATAAAATTGGAGCAAATGTTATTGTGTGTTTATATTTACTCTTAAGCAAATATTTTTCATAGCTCAAGTTGTACAGAACTTTGGGAAATTGGAAGTAGGATAGAGCTATATAAGATTTTATCCTTGAAATCAATGGATTCTGTCTTTCCACATAATGAAACACTGTGGACTGACGTACTGTTGGAATTAACTTCTCCCATGCTTTGTCTACCAACTTGCTCCCACTGCTAGTGCATAAAATCTGATACATGCCTAGCTTGACAAATTTGATTTGTATTTATCTGCAGGAAATCAAATTCTATTTTATCCTTACTTGCCGTGTACTGCAAGTCACTCAACCGCCTCACTATGGTTATATATAGAGGCATGTTTGTAATATTGATGTGTAATTTTTATTTTTGAGAATTCTGCAGAGTTCCATGTTTGTATTTTTATATGTTGAATCAATGTAATTATGCTGTAGCAGATTTGATGATTGTCTCTGTTATTTCAGTGTGCTCTGTTTTATTTTAACACACTGTTTTTACTGTGACTCCCCTGCATCCTTCATGCACATGTTAATAACTGCAAGGGGTCAATTGCATCAAGTTTTCTATTTCTGCAAAAGCATGTTGTATTTGGGTGTACAAATTTTGTGTTTTTGCAATGAATACATTTCTATTCACTCTTTCTACATTTTTAGTTTATATAGGAAATGTATTAATCATAGTTACCAGGAAATTTCATTATAGGAATATGGACAATGCTTCCATCCCTATCCACAATTTCTGTTGACTAAGTTCACATTAGTGTTGTCATCACCTTATTCGTTTATTCATGTACTCAAATTTGATTGACAAACCCATCCCCATATCAATAACCGTACTGCCATGTTTCCAGGTAAGTATGCTATTAATGCTGAGTTGTTTTTTAATAAATTTGAAATAAATAGGGGTTTCCAATAACTTAAGTTTCAAAATATATATGATCCAGTTGACTTATGATGTAGCTGGACAGTCTTGTAAGCTAATCCTGGATGATGTTTGATATCCATATAACTGAACAGGCTTGTAAGTTGATAACTTAGATTGAGGGTAAACTCATCTTATTTTTCACTATTTTTCTGGCAGTCACTCTTATAAAATTGCAATGTCAGAAGTACAACAATCGCCATAGATTTGTTAAAACTAGAACCAGAAAAGATAAGCAATAAACGTTACACCAGTAATTACTCTGGGAAAACCCTCTTCACAGAGGGAAACAACCCAGCCCCACAAAATGATATATAGATACAGACTCAGAGTGATAAGAAATTCACTGAAACTCTACAGAGAAACTGGCTTGAGATATTGATTGAATCAACAAATCAATCGATATAACCACAGTAATTTGAGTATTACAATATCAATATTGACAATGATCTCAAGGTCGATCATAAACAACTTCAAGACTATAACAATGATTTAACAGTCAGAGGACGGTAGGCAACACCTGTAGCTGAACCGCTAGACCATGATGCATAAAAGACAAGAAGTTTTATCAGGACTTTTTTGGTATATGATGAGCCTGAGGGAAAAACCGTTACAGTTTCCCTTAAAAAATAACATTAATATGCATAGCCAATCATACTTGGGCAAATATGAAGTGAGTTACTCATGAACCATTCTTTATTTCTCTTAAACGATGATAACCCTAGCGTTAAGATCATGCAGAGGAATTCTAGCAAAGCTTTTCCTGTAAGGAAGTTCACTCAAGGTATCACCATACTGGAGATGCACGCATGCTTGGAGTCTCGCTAGATGTCCCACACGATACATACTCAGCCGTGAATAAGGATAGAACCTCTTCATCTCCGGCGAAGACCCGAGAACAATTATCGACAATGATCTCGTTAATGCCATCGGGCCATTACCAATTATAATATCTTGTCTTGACGGTAGTGATGCAAAATGAAGACACGAGAATGTTTGCACTTGCACAATAAACTTGCCAGCAAAGCAGTGGTGGGAATACTTCCATTTTATATTCTTCCTACTTACAACTGTCAATATCAGGAAGAATAGCAACACATGAACAAAACAAAGTTCTAAACCAATCACAAGGTTAGAGTTAGAAATCTTAACATCTATATTTCAATCATATGACTTAGCGCTTCATTTGGAGCTATTAAAATTAACACTCCCTCTTAGCAAATATGAAGCCAACTAAGTAATCTCGGACTCACTCAACATGATAACATAATAACACTTAACTCATAAAAGAAAATCATGAAATCACACAACATGATAGATAGAATAATTTATTCACAACCAATAATCATGGAATCACTCAACATGATAGATATGTCACAACTAAGCCTTTAATCACGGAGTCTCTCAACATGACATCCAAGTCCCATCATGGAATCTGTCAATGTGATGACATCATCGAACGCTCAACATGATGTTCTCTATCTTAGAGTGAAAGAGTTATCATAGCTGATGTTACAAGCTTATTAGTTCCCACACAAAACTAACCATAGATAATATAACCAATTAAGACTTTTTCCATTTAAGCCTCAAGATTGATCACACCTAGCTTGTCTCTAAAATAAGAGAACTTCACCTTTAATAAAGGTTTAGTGAGAATATCAACAGTCTGTTCATCAGTGCTGATGTATTTCAGCTCTACAGCCTTTCGAAGTACCACGTCCTTTAAATAATGATACTTAATTTCTATATGTTGGGACTTGTCATGGAAGAATGGATTTATAGAAATCTTCATACAACTTTGATTATCACAGAAAATTATAGTAGATTTAGAAGATACTCCAAATAGTCCACTAAGAAGTTTTTGAAGCCTTACAACCTCTCAAGCTGCTATGCAAGTTGGCCACATGTTCAGCTTCAGCTGTGCTTTGAGCAACACCTTTTTCTTTTTGCTGCACCAAGAAATCATAGCATATCCAAGGCTGAAACAAAAACCTGAGGTACTCTTCTAGTCCACTGTGCATCCAACCCAATTAGAAACACAACCCAATTAGAATCTTTGAACCCATGAAGTTGAAGATCACTAGAACAAGAGAACTTCAAGGCATACTGTGAAGTGCCCCTGACATATCTCAGAATATGTTTGTTGGCTCACTCATAAATTGACTCAAGGTGTTAACAACATAGCATATATGTCAGGCCTAGTGTTGATAAGGTTCATGAGAGAACCAATTAATTGCCTGTAAGGAGTGCATTCAATCAATTCTGAACCAGTAGCAACTTCTTGAAGTTTCTTAAGTTGGCCTCCATAGGAGTCACATTTGGTTTACAATCAAGCATACCAAACTTCTTAAGAATGTTTAGAGCATACTTACCTTGATTGAGAATGATCTCACGAGTCTTTTGCCAAATTTCTAATCCAAGAAAGTAATGCATTAAACCAAGATCTTTCATCTCAAATTCAGAAATCAAGTCTTTCTTGCATTTGCCAATCAACTCATCATCACCAGTAATAAAGAGATCATCAACATAAAGAACTAGGATCAGCATAAGATCATTATACCTTTTGAGATAAATGTTTGGATTAGCTTCATTTTTCATAAAACGCAAACTCAAGAGATAGCCGTCATTGTGTTCATACTAAGCTCGCGGGGCTTGTTTAAGGCCATACAAAGCCTTTTTTAGCTTACATACTACATGAGATTCTTTGTCATGAATGATGAATCCATTAGGTTGCTCTACATAAACCTCTTCATCAATCACACCATTAAGGAAGGTTGTCTTGACATCCATTTGATGCTACTTTCATCTCTTAGCAGCTACTATTGCAATGATAGTTCTAATAGAGTTGTATCTTGCTACATGAGCGGAAGTCTTATTATAATCTATTCCTTCTTTTTGACTAAAACTTCTTGCTAAAAACCTAGCTTTGAATTTTTCCACACTCCCATCAGCAACATTTTTAATCTTGTACAACCACTTAGAAGAGATAATAGATTTACCTTTTGGGCATGGAACAATTTCCCAAACATCAATTTTCAAAATAGATTCATATTCTTCCAACATTGCATCTTTCCAAACCTGCTGTTCTATAGCTACTTCAAAACAAAAAGGTTCGGAGTCAATACTATTACACATTAAATAACATAACTATCAATTATTTGAGGTTTTTTACCTTCTCAAAAGGTTCCCCGAGGGGCTGAATAGTTTTCAGCATCTTGCATAGTGTTCCTTTCCCACAATGGTCTTTTCTTTACATTCATATGAACACTTGGACCAGCTTCTGAAACAAACTGATTTTTAGAGTAAGGAGGAGAAACAAAAGGAGAATCCTCCCTCTCAGAGAGACTAGGAGATGAAGGAGCAGCAAGAGGAAGATCTTGAGTGTTGGCTGGAACTTCTGAATCAATATCAAGAGGGGGATCAATAGAACTTTTACATTCAATACTTTCTTCAAAGGAGACATCTCTACTTAGCTCAATCATCTTTTGACCTAGAATGTAGATTCTATAAGCCTTCGAAGATTCACTATAACCAACAAAGACTCCCTTCTTACTTGAGGGTTCTAATTTAGATCTTTTATCTTTGGGAACATGAATATATGCTGAGGAACCAAAGACTCTAAGATGACCTACATCAGGTTTGGAGCTAGAAAAACTTCTTTCGGAGTCATGTAATGTCCCTGTCATAGAATAAATGTATTTAATTAAACCTTGTTAATGGGCCGATTGATTCAATATATCTTGGACCCTTTTTTAATTTAATTGTTTCCGTAGGTAGGTGTGGCCGTTAGCTATCTTTGTACACCCTCAGAAGGCTTTCCCGACGGGTATTTAAGCACAGCATGTAAGTAATTGTTAGGTATGTGATTTGGATTATTTCTTTGTTCTGCGAATTCTTGTTGGAGTTCTGGATTGTTTGGCATTTCGGAAGTGGAAGATCTTCCCTATTTGGCTATTTTGGTTTTGGTGGGATTCAACCCTCACGCTATTCCGTTGTGTACTTCTCAGCTCGGATCTAGTAAATCCGAGCATTATTTCTATGTGGAAATATCATTACTATTCGGTAACAAGTGTGTATCTATTCAGACTCTGGATTCTGCAAATTATTTGTGTTTAATATATTGCATTTGCATTCTAAGCGGCATCACCGAATTCCTTGCATCACCTCAACTTTTCTGTACACCTTCCTATACCACCATACAGACACCTTGGCTTCCACATAGCATCCAACCATCATTGTATAGCTTGCAGCATATACCGTACGGCTTCCTTGTACCACCATATGGCCAACTCCCACTGCTGCTCCCACACACCGTAGTCCTTCTGCTTCACCCACAACAACCGTACGCCCATCCCCTTGTCTCCATTGTATGGTAGTCCTTTTGCTTCACCCACAACAACCGTACGGCCCATTCTAAGACATCGTACAACCCATTCCTTCCTACCGTACAACCATCCGGAGCTCAATGTACGACCAACAATATACACCGTTCGGCTTTTGTCTTTACCCTCCCACTTGGTGTGGCACGTGTACGGACCTTCCTGTGGTGTACAGTGATCTCAATTTCCTCTCTCTCGGTCTGAAATCTGAGTTACAAATCGGACAAATCCTCACGCAGAGGGAACATAGGGAACAGGACATCACATGTTATTTAGAACTTTATGAGGACTTCTATTTTGAACATACACTGCTGTTTTGCAAGCCTCTATCCAAAGAAAAATCTACAACCCTTGATCATGTAGCATGGCTTTTGCATTCTCAACTATAGCCCTGTTTTTCCTTTCAGCAACCCTATTCTGTTGAGGATTGTATGGGACGCAAAACTCTCTCTTAATTCCTGCTTCAACACAAAAGGATTGAAAAGTGCCTGAAACAAATTCACCTCCATTATCAGATCTGAGAGTCTTAATCTTCTTTTTTGTAAAGTTTTCAACTAAGGCTATAAATTCCTTAAACTTAGATATTACTTCATCAAATTCTTTGTATTTCAGAAAATAAATCCGAGTTTTACGAGAGAAGTCATTAATAAATGTGACATGATATCAAAAAGTACTTAAGGAAGCTGAAGACATAGGCCCACACAAATCAGAATGAATAAACTCTAACACATGCTTGGATCTACTTTCACTGCAATAAAAATGACTCCTGGAAAACTTTCCCAAGGCACAGCCTTTGCAAATACCATCATGAGAAATGCTGAGTTTAGGAAGACCTACAACCAGCTTTTCCATCGAAGAAAGGGACTTGAAACTGAGGTGACCAAACCTTTTATGCCATAACAAATTGTTATTGGAAGCATTATGATTTAATACTTGAACTTGATTTGCTTGAAGCTTATAAAGACTTTCATGATGCAGTCCAATCACTTGAGCATAAGTGAAATCAGAATCTTTCTTCCAAGCAATCACTTTCCTATTAGTAAAGGCAACATTAAAACCTTTATCCTCTAAAGCTGAAATAGAAATTAGATTCCTCTTGATTCTAGGGACAAATAGAACATTACTAAGGTGAAAAGGGATAAAAGATTTTAACTTGAAAGATGTATTATCAGCCCCTTTTACAAAATAAGATGCATCGTCACCAATGATAACTTGGAGATGGGAATCCTTTTCTACCAGATTTGGAAGGTGTTGCTTATATCCTGAAATATGACATGAAGCACCACTATCTATAAGCCAAGTATTGCAATCAGCTGGAACATTACTAGGCAAGGCTGAAATGAATGAGAAACCTCCTGAATGATCGCTAGTCTTTGGAAGGAGATGGCTCTTTCACATCTGAAACAGTCACTTTATGATTAAGTTTCACTGTGCAATTTCTAGCAAAGTGGCCAAACTTTTCGCATCTGAAGCATTTTATTTTGGAAATATCTCTTTTCCTTTTAAAATCCGAGGATGAGGAGGAAGGAAATTCATCATCAACTTTCTTAAAGTTCCTTTTTCTCCCTCTTTTACTGGAAGTATGAGAAGCAAGAACTTGATCCTCCACATTATGAGATTTACGAGAACTTCCTCTGGCCTCCAGTCTACATTCCTCTTGTTGCAATCTGATCTCACTCTATCAAAGTTCGGTAGCTCATTCCTGCCAGTAATGCTTTGAATAAATGAGTCCCAAGAGTGTGGGAGACCATTCATGGCAAGCATGACTAGTTCTTTGTCATTAATAGGCTCTCCTATAGCACTTAAATGATCCTTAATACTCTCAAATTTTCAAGAAGAATTATACAATGGATTCTCCTTTACTTTGATATGGAGAAGTTGCATGCGAATTGCCAAAGCTCTACTTGTGTTAATAGTTATTGATCTCATACATGCTATGAAGATAATCATACATCTCCTTAGCAGACTTCAGCTTAGAAATAGCAGGAACTAAATGGTCTTTCATGGAATCAATGGTGATCCTTTTTGCTAAGATTTTGTTTTTCTTCCAAGTTGATTTCTCTGCATTGTCAGCTGGCTTTGAAACTTCAGATTCCACAAATGCGAGGTCATTCTCCTCAAGGACCAATAAGATTCTAGACTTCCAGGATATGAAATCTGAGGCTCCTTTTCAGCCTATCCTCAACCTTCAAACCAAGCACCATGATGAAGATTGATAAAAAAGAGCAAGAGAAGGGTTCTGGTTCAAGCTTGAGTTCCCAAACCCGGCTCTGATACTATGTTAAAACTAGAACAAGAAAAGATAAGCAAGAAACTTTACACTAGTAATTACCCTAGGAAAAACCCTCTTCACAGAGGGAAACAACCCAGCCCCACAAAACCTGTAATTATATTGATAACTCAAAATGATATACAGATACAGAATCTGAAAGATAAGAAATTCACTGAAACTCTAGAGAAACTGGCTTGAGATATTGATTTATCAACAAATCAATCAATATAACTACAGTATTTTGAAAATTACAATATCAATATTGATTGACAACAATCTGAAGGTCGCAGATCAATCATAACCAACTTAATGAGTATAACAATGATTTAACAGTCAGAAGACTGTAGGCAACACCTGCAGCTGAACCGCTCGACCATGAAGCATAAAAGACAAGAAGTTTATCAGGACTTTTTTGGTAGACGATGAGCCTGAGAGAAACACCATTACAGTTTCCCTTAAAAAATAACGTTAATATGCACAGCCAATCATACTTGGGCAAATATGAAGTGAGTTACTCACGAACCATTCTTTATTTCTCTTAAACGATGATCACCCTGCCGTTAAGATCATGCAGAGGAATTCTAGCAAAGCTTTTCCTGCAAGGAAGTTCACTCAAGGTATCAACATATTGGAGATGCACGCATGCTGAGAGTCTCGCCAGATGTTCCACACGATACATACTCAGCCGTGAATAAGGATAGAACCTCTTCATTTCCCATGAAGACTGAGAAAAATTATCATCAATGACTCATTAACGCCATCGGTCCTTTACAATTATAACGTCTTGTCTTGACGGTAGCAAAGCAGTTACATAGCGATGCAAAATGAAGACACGAGAATGTTTGCACTTGCACAATAAGCTTGCCAGAAAAGCAGCGGTGGGAATACTTCCATTTTATATTCTTCATAATTACAACCGTCAATATCAGGAAGAATAGCAACAGCTGTACAAAACAGAGTTCTAACCAATCGCAAGGTTAGTGTTAGAAATCTTAACATTTATATTTCAATCATATGACTTAGCACTTCATATGAAACTATTAAAATTAACAAGATTGACTGGAATGGATAAGCCATCTGCCTAAAGGACTGCAAAACTATTCTTGAATGATGTTTTGAAATAAAAATAGATGTTTTGGGGGTTTTTAGATTGAGTAATGACAAGTCTTTAAACAGTTGCAACAATAAGTGTCTTATGTAAGACATTAGCTATTTATTGCTTCCAAACTCAATGGATGAGATCGGGATCGAGGTGCATAAATTCCATAGAAAATTAAAAAACTATTTCTTCTATTGAATAGAAAGCCAGAACTTAGAAGTGAAGGCAGGATTAAAGAAAAGTAGCAGTAAAGCATTCTTTGTAGTTGGAAGATTTTGACTGTTTTAGGTAGGCATAGTTGAAAAAATGTTTTCTATATCAGGGTTTGGAGGAAAGATGTAGACTCGTAGCTTGTTGGTTGGAAAGCAGAGATGCTCGTCACTATTGTCTGTAGACGGCCTTTCAAATGTATAACCCTTTGTACCTGCTTTTACTTCTTGATATGATATAAGGTGCCTCGTTTTAAGAAATATGGTGATCTTTTGGAGCAGATTTATGAAAACTTGTCACCATGCACTTTGCTAGATCTCTCTATTGTCTGTTTTGCATGCAAAGTATTAAGTATCCAAATTATCCTGAAAAGTAGTTATAATTCCTTGAGGGCCCGTTTGGTTGCTGGAATACAACCGGAATAGGAATAGGAAATTAGAATATGATTTGTATTCTTTGTTTGGTGCGTGGAATAGGAATAGGGAATAGGAATACGTATTCTCATTTTAGCCCCAAAATGAGCTTTTGTCCATTCCAAAAAATACCTGTAATTGGAATTGCTATTCTTGCATTCATTTTCGCTTTGTCAAATTTGATTAAATTTTCAAATCCGCTTTGACCAGGGGTGAGCGCGAGAACTTTGTTTTCAATATTTTCAAATATTTCAGCAATTTTCCAATGGCGCCGATTGCATCTTCAGAAATATTTTCAAATGGCGCCGATTGCAAGTTAACCCTATTCCAATTTAAGCTTGCATAACCAAACAAGGGATAAACATGATTGGATTGCATTTTTCCATTCCTATTCTTCATTTTCCATTCTCATTCAAATTTTCTATTCTAATTCTCAATTCCTACGCTTGCAACCAAACGGGCCCTGAACTCTGATTTTGTACGCTAGAACGGATAATGCTAGTTTACAGAAGGGTCTCGAGGACCAGGGATCTACATGAGATAACATGGATTTCGATCAATGAAGTACCAGTAAATGTTAAAAAAAAAACTAGGCGCTCTCTATAGTCATCTTCCAAATTGAACTTATCCTCCAATTCTGTGTGAAAGAATTCCCAATATTTATTCTTGAAGTGGTAGTTTGATTTCACATGTTTTAAGATCATTGCAACTTTTGCCATTGCCCGAGATTCCAACACCAACACATTCTATATCCCTGTTTAATGTTATCATATGAAAACTGATGCAGACGTCTTATGTTTCTTTACCTTGAACTCAACAATTGGGCAACTCTGTGTGAGCTGGCTTTAACACTCATAGCTGCCATTTCAATGCAGCTTCCTCCTGTTGACACTTGCATTCTTTTTGTTTGGCAGTTTCTTAATTGTCAAGGAGTCATCAAGTAGAGTATGCTCTTTGTTGCTCAGTGGATATCCCTATTTTCTGTTGTTTTGTTTTCCCAATCCCTTATCTCTGTTGCTACATTTTGAAAACCCCTTGACACCTCCATTTATTCTTGACTATCCTTGTGAAGCTTGTCCTATGTGACATGATCAAATCCACTGCCACTGTAAAATGAGCCAATTTTAACTGAATTTTATAAATTTTAGATTGTGAATGCTTGTGTTTGATAACTAAATTTATTTGCTAGAGATACCAGGAATATATCCATATCCGTGGTTATTTTCAATGACTCATTTTATTGTGCATCTTGTTGGTGTGGTGGATGTTGTATTATGGCTTGTGGTTGTGCTTAAATCTATTGTTTTTTGGGCCAGTGTCTTACATTTTCTCATGTGGGTGGATGTGCATAACTCATCTATGCTACAAGTACCTAGCTCAAACATAAGGCATTGATAAAATGATTGCTTTTCATGTTATATGTTGAGTGAATCAATTGAATTTTCCACTATATTGACATACTTAAAAAAATGTTGTCATTTTTCACTGTTCAGGAAAGTACGTGAATGGAACTGTACTTGTTGTTGATGGAGGACAGTGGCTTAGTCACCCTCGATTTGTGCCAAGAGAAACTATCAAATCCATCTCCAGAGTTGTTGAGACCAAGTCTAGAGCCACAGACTATACTCCTAAAAGCAAGCTGTAATACAAGGATTTGTTTACTGTTTAAACTATGATACCAAGCTGTATCTTCCTCTTTTAAAGAAATTCTCTACCATTACTATTTTGATTTTTCAAATTCAACTAATAACATTTGCTAGGAAAACTATTTAAGGGAACAAGTATGTTGATCTGTATAATTCACTAGCTCGGGAAAAGGTCAAGTTGAAATCTTCTTTACAAGCTTTACAAATGAATTCCTCTTTGCTTTGAGTTAGTGATAAGGTCCTTTACTTAATTTTCCATAAGTACCGTATTTTTCTTTATTAATTTCAAATGACATGGCTCTCTTTCTGTTCTAGTAGCATGCTATAATGATATCTGCACTATTTATTAATGGAAAGCAAGAATAGCCACCAATGACCTATCATTATAGTGTTGGCCCTGGATGTTATCAGGCTGTAGCTATTTTTGAAGGATTTCATACTTATTAATTTTGGTTGGTAATGCTTAATACTAGGAGACGCTTACAGAATGATTGTGTACACCATGTTCGTATAAATTGATAGTCCGAACCACACATTTTGGTTCGACATAACAATTATGGGTGACCCAATCCGTTTTCTAATTAATCGTCCTGACGATGAACCACAATCTACGGTTCAAAATGTTATTTTCTCCAAAACCTGGTATGTGCAATTAATCCACGAGCATTTCTGTCAACATTATGGATTGTGGACACTTCAATCTTTAATGCTTAATGGGCTGATGTCCATCATTTGTGTCTTGTCTTTATGGATACTAGAATATTTGACTTGCAAATTCCAAAGAAAATGTTTAACAAGATTGAACCATTCTTGTTTTCCAAACATTGGATCGAGTCACTTCTAGGCTAAAATCCTACAGTTGATATGCAACCAACCAAAATGGAAAATCTTTGATTTTACAGCATAGTTACTTGCGGAGTCATAACCTAATCCCTGTTATTTCCTTTTGGGAGACGCATATGATATTTGTTAATTATTGTTAGTTGGACAGCTGTTATTTCTGACCCGGAAATAGCAGCACTATTTATGGGTAGCTTGGACAGCTGTTCGTCCTTATCTATGAATAGCGGTTGTATTTATGGGTGGTTTGAACTTTGGACAACTGTTTGTCCACTTGCCAAAAATTAGTAAATGGTTATTATTTACTAATTTTAGTGATTCCTTTTGGACACTTTGCAACCAATTCTATTATTGGCTGTCGAGTTGTCTTAATCTCAGTCGTTGGTTAGATTTAATCTCGGTCGTTGGTTTACCAACAGGAGTAGTATAGAAAGGGGTCATTGGGTCATTTGGATGTGAAGAAGCTTTGGTGAAGTAGTTTGCAGTGTTAGCAAACAGTCTTGCAGTGTTAGCAAGGGCACAGTGTGAAGCTTTGGTGAAGCAGTTTGCAGTGTTAGCAAACAGTCTTGCAATGTTAGCAAGGGCACAGGAAAAAGCTTTTGTGAAGCAGTTTGCAGTGTTAGCAAACAGTCTTGCAATGTTAGCAAGGGCGCAGTGTTAGCGTGGGGATAGCAGTGGGGAATATCAGCGGGAGAAATTAGGAGGTTGTCGGAGTTCTGCCAGTGAGAGGCAAGGAATTTTGTATCTCTTGATTTGCTGAAGTTTAATATAATTCTTAATCTGTAGAACTGGTTTTCCCTTAGGGGTTTTTCCAGGGACAATTTGTCCGAAAATATTGTGTTCATTGTGTTGCGCATTTCTTTCCGTATTTTATAAGTGAAGTTGCAGTTGTGTTATTCTTCGATATTAGCTGGGAATTTATTTTCAGCAGTTTAATAATCATTTGTGATAGGAGATTAATAATCAGTGACTGCAATAGTTTGATTTTTCACAATATTTATAGACAACATGGAACTTAAGCTGATTTCTCCCAAATTAGCTGTTAAAACTAGGAATTTCCTATAGAAGAATCTCGAATGTCATGATATTCAGATACTCTTTATTTCCCTTAAACTAATTATTGTTTGAAAATATACTCGAAAATGGTAAAAACAATATGAGGGGTTAAGATGGTGTAAATATTTTAATCTACTAAAGTGCTAAAGAGCTTTTCTTAATGTAATTAGCTTCTAGTGCTCAATTATTGGATTCTCCAATTGCTGTTTGCAACTATTTTTTTTATAACAAAACTCGACACAAAATAGTCATTAGCTTTTGCAAAATAGCTTGAGATTATTTACATTGTTAAGGCATTCAAGATTATCCATCCTTCATTTTAATTATATAGGTTTATAAAGTTGGATACAATAAAGCTTGCCAACAGATACTAAATAATTGCTTTGAACTGTCTTAGAGAAATTGATGTCTAAGCTATGGATCAAAGTGGTCTTATGTAGAGTAAACGTTTTGATTGAGCCACCCTTCCAACGTTGCTCGTGTTAATGTGTCATCTTCCGAGTTAACACAATTTAGCTGTGTGCAGTGATTTTAAAGTTTTCATTTAGGCAGATAAACTGTTTTCTTACTGTCCATAAGTATTAATTTATTTTCCGTTTTAAATCAAGTCTTCTGCCGGGTCTATTCTATTTATTGATCATGGCTCCGTTTTATATATAAATAAACAAAGGAGAATAAGCTACGAGGAGGAAGGGTAGTCAACTGAAACGAGGTTCTGCAAATACCTGGTTGAGTTATAATTTATTATAAGAAATTCAAAATTTGTTGTAAACCTGCAAATAGAATAGAATCACCAAGGTATATTGTTTTCCTATGAAAACTCCTTTTTTGTTTAATAAAATTGAAAGCAAAAATTGAAGCAGGAAGAGCTATAAAGGAATTAATTAGAATTGTGGAATTGTCTCTTTGTCTCAATGAATGAAATGGATTTTAATGATGTTGATGAGATCAAACAATTTAAGAGATCATAACATTATAATTTTAAGTTCAAAATCCCTTTCTAAGTCTGACTACTTGCTATGAATCTTGACAATCAAATTGGTGGTTTGGTTCATCTTATCCTTCCCGAATAAACTCTACAATAGCCTTTGAACTGATTTTATACTGAACCTAGAAGTGATGAAGGGTACACCCCTTAAACACAAACACACACAACACATTAGAGAAATAAACAACAAATTGCAAAAACCAAATGATTGTAAGGGAAAAACACTTCTCTCTATTATCTTTAATGTAACGCCCCGCCAAGGGATCCAAAAGAACTAACCTAAAGTTTTACTAAGTTTGCCAAACATTTAAAAAAAAAAAAAACATATACAACAATAATAAAATAACCGAAGCAATAACATACAATCATACATAATCAACACATAGCAGATTACATTCCTTAAGGATTCCAAGATGTTGAATCACATTTAAATTTAAGTAATACTACGTCCAATAAATAACACATCCACATGAAAGAATAACTAGAAGTTCAAATCTATTTAAATAATATACATTTCTTCTGAATGCTGCTTGACATTAATTCGGAATGCATAATCATCCATTGTACATGTCACATGGTATGAAAGGTTGAAAGAATATACATTAATTAAATAGATTACATCATCCCTTTCGGATCCATGAAAATAAATACATACAATAAGTAAAATCATCCATCATAATACACAAAGATAGAATGAAAAAAATTGCAGGACAAGAAACCCCAGCCACGACATCAATAGACGGATCTCAATGGTAAAAGTAAAAAGCACTATGACTCGACCTTGTGGTAATCCAAAAAGGTCCACTCCCACAATGCTGAGGAGATAGTCTCTACTCCCAAACAAGAAATCAATTCCAAAAATCAAAAATAATATCTAGGTCTAGGAAAACCCTAAAAGTAATCTAACTCAAAGGTTCCAAGATAAAACAACATCTAAACCTAGAGGCAAACAAATACACATAGGGAATCTATAATGCTAGTAGGCAAATGTCATCACATGAGCCAACTCTAGGGTTACCCGACTAGTCTTTTAATCCTTCGGCCCCATAGTGACTCTATGTGGCACTAGTATCTTTTCGTACTGACAAGGCATACTAACGATGCATGGTCGCAACCAAGCGTCCTCTCTACTCCCATCCTAGTTTGTACTAGCACTCGAGGCATGGGTGAGGAAAGACAAAGACTCTTATTAGGTTCATTTTACTCTCATTTAGTGTAGTGTTTTCACTTGTTAACTACTTACAATGGGTTACCCGTCAGTCTCTTTAGGGCCTCAGCCTCCATTACAAGCCATTTCCCAACTTAATATATAGATAACCTACCCTAAGCTCATCAAAGGAAAAAGATCTCAAAAGACCAAAACCATACATCAATTCTCTAAACAAGCAACTGACAAGTATAGAAATCACTTAGTCAAAGTATAACATCACAAATACGATCATCCTAACAGGACTGATCCAAGAAGGTACACATAAGTAAAAAAATAACATCATATATAATCACCAAAATAATACTTCTCGGCCTCTCGTAAACATCTTAGAATTGGTCAACACTCTAGTCAACCCAAACTCAAAACATAAGATAACATACAGTTAACAGTGTAGTTTCATAGTTTTGTTTGATTTTGAAGACACATAGTCTAAGTTAATAGTAAGGTTTAAGTTTTCATTTTAATGTAGGTTTTTGAGTAGATAAGATTTACATTTTACCCTTACAACTTAACCCATTTCTCGTGTTTGAACATATTGCACAATTACCATTATCTTATGAGATTACAAGGATTACAATTAAATATCATAAGATGACTTTAAAATAATTCTCTATATAAATTATTAAAATAATAATTATTGATCATTAATTAAAATTATTATGATTTTATTAATAATCAAAATTATTAAATAATAATATCAATAAATAACCTCATCTGTTACTAAATAATATTTATTATTAATTAAAACTTAATTAAATTGAATTAATTAAATTAATTTAATAATTATTTAAACAAACTATATAAACAAATTATTAATCATTAATTAATTAATTAATAACAAAACTTATTAATAAATTTTCTAATAAATAATAGTTAAGTTTATAAAAATAAAAATTTAAAAACAATTTAAAAAAATGATAATTACATGCGTTTATGGCCCGTCGCCCTGTCTGTGCCGTGCGGCCATTAAAGACTACTACTATAGTACTTACTGCGGGCACTCGCAGCTTAAAATTGCTACTGGGAGGGGAGGTGGGGTATGGTTCCCACCTCCCTCCCAAATTATTTTATTTTATTTTATTGTTTTGTTTAATAAAATGTTTTTAAAACAAACCCAACACCCCCCATATATATATATATATATATATATATATATATATATATATATATATATATTGCAAATTTAATCTAATAGGGAAACCAATATAAACCAATCGATTTTTCGTTCTAAATTTTGATTTCATTTCAAAACTATTCATGATTAAAATAATCAACTATTTATAGAACAAAGGTTTCCTAATCTTTCATTCCTCATATACAGATATAAATTCGATATGAATACTAGTAAATTCACAATGAAAGATTCATCATAAACAAAATTTGAAACAATAAATTTAACAAACACGATGTAGACAGGAATTTTGAAGTACATAATTCATTGTGCGAATAAAACACAAAACTCTACTTGAATCTAATGCTAATATGCAACCAACCGAAGATTGTGAGAGAATTCTCTTTTCTCTCAGAACCTTCTCTTTGAAAATTCCTTCTCCAAAATCTTGGTCCTTGTGAAATGAACTCCCAGTCTCTGATAAGGAGTTCTCCCCTAATTTTGGGGCACTAATTGTGCAATCACGCTAGGGAACTCGTTGATCACAATCTTTTAACTCTTTATTTACTTTTTGAATATTCATGCACACTTTTGCAACTTAAAATATCTTTATTAATTTAATTTCTCTTTCTCTCTTTAATTTATTTTCGAAACATTTTTTGATTACATGTTTATTAACTTAAATAAATAAATAAGTATTATTACGCTCCAAACTTAGAACTATAAATTTCTCTTTAAATTTAATTCTTTAATTTAATCAATTTTTCGATTAATTAAATATAATTAAATAATGAAATTATCTTAATAATTTTTTCATTAAATTAAATCATTAAATTTTTTTTAATTTGACTTAATTAATAGAAAAATCACCAAAGACCTACAAGACAAAATATGAAAACCTATCATAAAATACCACATACAAGATCAAACTCAAGGGTTATAATCACAAATTTACATCATATGATGAATTCGTAAGGGTAATCATCTTAGATACTTGTCCTAATTTCTAGGACAATTGGCTCTAAGGTTAGGATTTGGACTCAAGAATTTATCTCCCCTCTCTTACCATTGAGATATTGCAATAGAGTACACTCATCTTGGCAATTCAGGGAAGTCGATACCTAGTACCTGCAATCTGCATAAAATTCATGCATGTACACACATATATTCTAAACTAAATAGGCAATGGTAGGAAGTGGTGTGTCATGAGATCCCGACTAGCAGGTGACTATGACTCCCTTCCTTAACCACATCAAAAATGTCACACATAAAGAAAACATAGACGCACACCATACACATGCAGTATGGGGTAAGTATCCATAGAAAAAATGTATAAATAATCCATCTAACTGACATCTTTAAATAACTGAAATCACTGTAAATAATCATTATCAAAGTATAATCATGCATACATGAATTAATTGGTACCAAAGGAGTCTCATCATATAATCAATTGAGTATGAAAACAATATCCAATAATCTGAAAAATAATGCTATTAATCATCAAGCATAAACATAAACTAGCCTAAAAGAGTTCAACAATAATAACTGAAAGTAAACTAGGGGTAGGCACTACATTTAATGAACTAGCATTACAAGATTTAGAGATATATTATGCAACAACCACATGGGCATCTTCGTTACAATAATTTGCAAGCCAGAGCTATCATATGCACCATCAAAATTGCCCCAGATAACATAATTATCTTGTGCTAGTTGGACTTTGCATTTTGCAACTCTACTATATTCTCTATATTTGAATTAAAGAGACATTTACATCCAATAGACTTCTTCTTGTCATGTCGAAAATTCGAACAAAACACACCATTTTTTTTTCTCTAAAAGGGTTAAACTAGGTTATGTGATCACATTACTAAATTGAGTTGCAACTACATTGATGATTGATTTGAATGTTTACATTGTACAAGTTGAATGCTCACGAGAATCGTGTTTAGGTTTTCAATTTCCTATTTTCAAAGTTCACTAACTAAATGTTTTAGTTGATGTTCTAGGTTTTTAGATCGTTTCCAAGTAGCTAAATATCATGTTTAAGTTTTAATTTTTCAAAAGGATCACTAATAAAGTCTTTGGTTTATCAAAGTTTCAGTTAAAAATTCTGAATAGAAAATAAAGCTGCCAAGCCTCGTTCTCATCAATATCTAATATTCTAGACACCCATGACAACTTTCAAAGTTAACAAGTCTAGAGCCTACTTTATTGTTTCTAGTTATGAATTATGGATTACTTCCCATACTAAAAAATAATTCATTTCTTCATAAGACTACTTTTGATTATATGGATTAGATTGAATCATGTCTAAATTTTAGTTATCTAAATCTATGTTATGGTCCTTGACTTGTGTAGACATGCAAGACAATGAGCTTGCAAATTTCAACAAATTATTTTAAGTGTTTGGTGTTTTATTTTCAAAAATATATATATTTTAATTCATTTATAGCATGACCACTCTCTATACAAGTGTTAGTGCCCGATATGGTTACACTTTTAAAACTTCAAGTGCAGAGTTTGAACCACTTCGAACTGAAGTTCGAAGTAGTTCAAAGCAGTTCAATGGTTCAGGTAACCCGTTCTGTAGGTTCAATACAAGCGAAGTTCAGATTCTAGATTTGAAATGTAGATTTTTCAGTTCATAAAGTTCAGAGCCCATGTTCAGTTTAGTACCTGGATTCAATCTCAATTCATGTTTCAAGCTCAGACTTCGTTAGCTTAATCAGATTCCACTAGCTCAACAGTTTCAAAGATTCAATGAGTCCGATGATTCAAAGGCTCAATCAAAGTTCGAAATGCAGATTCAGAGATAGGTCTAAGATTCAATGTCTTCAAGATCGATGATCCGGTGCAGAGGTGTAAGGGCCATTTAATCCAGGTTCAAATGACTTCACAAGAAGCGTCACAGGTTCAAAATTCAGTTCGGGTGTTTGGTGATATCATTGTCAGAGTGTAAATGTGGAGGCAAAGGTCCTTGTGATGATCATAATGGTTCTGAAACAAGTTGTCAGCATTAAGGTTATTATGAATGAGGTATTTTAGATTGAACAGGTTTGTGAAATATACAACATCATAAAGATAACATACTTCATTGCATAAGAAAATGCTTATTGATAATAAGGACGACTCTAGCCCATGACTCCACTTATCTCAAAAATTGTCCATGTGGGTTTAGTAGATGTTATTAAGTTGATTGTGGTTGATAATGTTTGGACATAAATACAGATATAATGCAAAAGCATGTGACCCATCTGACAAATGTTCAACACCCGATTGCATATGCTAAGCCTAATCATGGTGCAGGTGATTCAGAAATTATCATGATGATCATGGTAGAAAATGTCTTAAAGTAGCCTAATGGAATGCTAGTGTGCATATAGTCGGCTTGGTGAAGAAACCTGACTTTTCTCTCAAATAGAGAAAACCCGATGATCATTGGATTCAATTATGGATTCGCAGAAGATGTTTCCATTTGCTTCATAATATGTACTCCACGAAGGTCGGTTTTTGTGAGACTCCAAGTATTGGAGGCAATCGACACACTGTCTACAATGAGAAATGAAAGAACCCAATGTTCTTCCTTACAGACTGGGCCAAATTTCTTTAAATTCAGTCTGTAAAAGCATCAATAATGCATAAGAATCGCTTGACAGAATGTTCATGGTCAGTTAATTTTCAAATCAAGTGCCTTTACATATTGAGAGCCACGGTTTCACAAGATTTTCATAAAATCTTCATACTCTGTGAGGGATATATATTGAGTGGAGTTATATTGCAAAGCTCATGGATATCTACAAAAGCTCATAATCATCCCAAAGAATGGGTAGATGCACAGGTGAATAGCTAGATCATAGATCCTCAGCCCCTCTCAGCCTCAATCTTACTCGGTAGGTGTACATGAACTGCGAGTATTGCAATTATCAACATAGTCAAATGAGCTCATATTGTTTAAATATGAGGGCTCATAGTCAACTACTGAAGGTTCAAGAACCAATAGTCTCATCAAAAAGTCCGAAGGCGAACAAGAAAGAGGAAAGTGTGAGCCGGCTCGAGCCACTTTTAGTGTGCAGATTGTTTGACAGTATGCCCCAAAAGGAGAAAACACCGCCGGTAGAAAGCCATCAATAGAAGATTCATGCAATATAATAAAGAGCAGAAGCTGCCACAGGTACAAATAAAGTGGCGAGTCATTTGTTTGACTGAATACTTCAAGAGATTGTAACCTAATGTTGAATCAATTTTTCTTCTTTAGAAAGTCAAGAGCTGCTAATAAAAGAATAATCATCATCTCAAGCTAAAATACTAGGGTAGAACGTAGATCTTGAAATATCAGATATCTACAAAACCATGCGGCATAATCATCATCAAAACCTTGAATACTCTGCAAACTCAATTGCTTGAATCGGGTAAATTCTGCATAGACCAAGAAACTCACCTCCAGTCGATGTTTCGCAGAATGCTTTAGCATCTCTTGAAGATTTTTATTCCCACATGATGAAGTTTGTTTCTGATTTTAAAAAGCACATCTACGTAGCAACTGCTTGGTTATTGTTAAAAATCAATGGATATGTGAAACCAATTTCAAATGTCAAGTGGAAATTGAAAGAACTCAGAATGAAATGCAATGGGTACGTTGATCTAATTACTTTGGGAGTCCAAGAATTATAAAACAAGATTTGCTCATAGAGGCATTTCTAAGGAGGTGCAGATCTGAGATTAGATTCTCGGGATTCATTTTAGTGTCAAGAGCGACAGAGATGTTAAGAGCCTGTGGGTCTGTCTGCAGTTGCACATATGCACGTGGGTGGAGAATTGATCAGATTGCGCATCAGCATATCTTCATTCACTTCAACATCTTATATATTAATGACATCCTAAGTGAAAGACATTACGTAGAAAAGGAATAGTAACAACGCCGTGATGTGCAAATTAGAAAGGTAAGCCAAAGTACAGCTCGAAGCCTTTCGTGTCTAGGTTATCAAAGTTACTTGGGATCAATATAGTGAAAGCAGTTGATTGCATTGGAGTTAGTGAATCCTTACTTGAGAAGGTGGATATTCCTCTTGGAGGAAGCATGATTTTCACTTTTTATGAAACCCAAGGACTTAAAGTTGGATCCTCACGCGTTGAAGAAACTAAGGAAGATAAGTTTTTGCATCTATTCCGAAGACACCAGTAGCTACTCGAAGTAAGATTCTATTTATGGGAAATCTGCCTTGACCGCAGAACTGTGTTGAGTCTCTTTGAAGATGTCGGCAATGTGGTTGATATTCAAATGACTAAGAATGTCGATGGTTATATGAAAGGCTTTTCTGATGTTACATTTGCGATAGCAACAGCAGCTGTAAAGGCTTTGGAGAAAAATGGCAAAATCTTTCATAATCGGAATGTTAAATTAGATTTGGTAGAAAACTCCAGCAACTCATATAATTAAAATTAACCATCCCCATTTAAAGTTAACTAATGGGATATGATGACAGGTGTGGAGCCAGCTATCCAAAGAAGCATATACATTTTAATTATATAATGGCTGGATAGATTCATATTTATTCATGAAAGAATAATCTCACCACTATGGGCATTATTAAATCTTGACGATACATTTTTATATTATTCTAAAGTGGTGATTATAATGCAAACAACATTATAAGTATTAATAGTGTGATAAAGAAAGTGAATCCGAGGGAAGAGGAATATGTAAAGACACGAGACTAAATAGAAAGGAAGTGGTAGAAAATTTTTCAAGAATCAGTTATCGAAACTGAACAGTCACCGACATCAAGGAAAGATAAATAGGTTCCAACAAAGGTAAAATGGGGTTCCACTTCTTTTGGTGTGGGAGACTTTGATGCTGCAGAACAGAGGAGTTGAGCCGGGGGTTTTTATAATTCTTTCCTTAAGGGGGATTTTATGCTGCCACAAGGGGAGGGTAGAAGGTTAGAGTTTTAGATAGGTAGATATTGTAAAGGCAGTAATTGATAGATATTGTATGGATGTTTTAGTTTTTGAATGACTTTGTGCATGCAGAAATTCAATATCTGTATATGTATCATCTTGAATTCAGCTTAGAGACTTTGTGTTCGAGCCTATTGAATCGGCATTACTTTGTGAATTCTGATTTATTAGTTCAGGGTATTCTGTTACTGTCCTTACTGCAAATAGGTGTTATTATTCATTTTTGTAGATCAGTTAAAATATCTCTTTGTTGTTAGAAATAATCTATACCTCACGATCCAAGAATATGTGAGAGATCCTTTCATACTTTCGAGTTAAAATGCAGGATATTTAAATTCATTGAATATTTCATACGGGGAGCCGTACCTAGTAAAATTCAGAGGAAGGTTATCAACCCCATGATAACCTCTCCAACTGTTGGTGCCGATTAGTCTTCTCATTTGGGCATTTAGGGTTATATTTGTGTATATTTTCTTGGAGGACAATCTGTTCACTAACAACAAGTCTTCAACACTTTGTTACTATAAGGTGCTACTTTTTTCAAGTTTCATAGGCATCCTCATCTCCATATCAACTCCTTTCTTACTCTATGTAGAAAATATCATAATTTAGACTATGTTTTTCTCAAGATCTTCTCCTAATTCCTTAAGAGAACTATGTTGGAATGGTATAGCTCTCTTCCAAATTATTCAATTTAGACATTTGATCAATTAATGGATGCCTTCTTTATACAATTCAAAGAAAACATTGACAACAAGATCACTATTACTAACCTTCTTCATTAGAAGAAAAAGCCAAAGGAGAAGGTGAATAACTTTATCTTGAGATACTAGTCCATATCTACAAAAGTCTATGGCTCATCCTTAGTTTGAGTTTCCTATCCTAGTGGACATTCTCATCCTATTATTTATGATAAGAGTAAGAGGTTACCACAAACTCAATTCTATCTCCTTTATACGTACTTTCCAACCTCTCAAGGCACCTTTTGTTCCTCCAACTACTCCTAGAGTGAAATGAAGAAGGGTACTTTTGGTTGAATCTTTAGCTACCCCATTGATAACACCTCCTACTTCATCGGTAGGACCCTCTTATGTACCAGTTACAACATTGACAACCTCCCTAGTGGAGAAAAGTGTTATCAAGCCTTCCTAAGCTTGTCATCTTGACCTAGATCTTCACTAAAACTGGCTTGTGCATGAATGTAAGCATTATCAGTGGCATAGGGCCTCGGAGCATGAGATCATCACAAAGAAAGATACTAAGTCATAAGTTCTCATGTTTGTGTTGCTCCTATATCCACTTTTTTTTACATTTGCAGTTCATCCAACTATTTCTTCAATTTCACTTTCCACTACTCTTGGGATGAATACTCGACCTTATGCTAATAAATTCAAGGTTTTGATCTCTCCATCCCAAGAAAGGTCTCTCATCACCTTGTTATTTGATACCCATCTGTTTTACGAACCAATCAACACGTTGTGTACACAAGTGGTGTCTAGTGCAATCATGCCTACCCAACGTACATGCCTACTAATAACCATCTAGCTTTCTAAGGGTTCTAAGGTCTACTATAGTGAATTGAGGGGTATCTCCTCCATACTTTATCAAAAATTTTGAGTAGTTTCCCAAGCTCAAGTTTTGCCATCATTAAATCTAATTCATAGTGTGGCCCCTCCTATCTTGCAACAGATTGAGGTGCCTATGTCTTATATAGTGTGCATCTTTGATTTGCTTGAGGATAAATTTTATTATATTTGATGATCTTTACATGATCCCCCACACCTTCACTAGTGGATATTTTGGATCAGAAAGTCAAGGCAATTTTATCCCTAGATTTAGTTGGTTGTGAGGCACTTGGGGATACCTTAGCGGTTGTTAATCTTCAAAGTTTTCCTCCCTCCTCATATGATCAATATTGGGGGAAACAAGGACCTGGTAGTGGAGGACCTCTAGCCAGTTCCCACTTCATCTATAGACTAGAGTGTGTCTGTTAATGTTTTCTTATATTTTTTTAAAAATGTTTTTCCTTGTTAATTACCTAAGTTATCCCATTAGTATCTAGAAATAAAGGGTTATATGAAATACATATATACTTTTTTATCATGCCCTATCTATTGATTCTTGATTTTTGACATTTGGGGAGGATGCAAAGTGTTTGGAGCATTCAAGCCTTCTCCCATATTGACCTGATTTTTTATTTTATCTTCAACTTCATGTCCTCTTCTTTGTATTAAAAAACTCTAACATCGTGCTGAAATACTCATATGTAGTTATGTACTAAAAATACTTTTTTCTCTTATGGGTTTTGACCCTAAATAATATATTCCCCTATGCCTACTTATTTGTTTTGATGTTTTGGATATCACGTGTCACCTATTGTGAGGTGGCATTCCATGGAATCATCTCACCATGCACAACTGCTACAATATATTTTTTCCTCCTTAGAATGCATCATATTCCCTTCTACACAACATGTTCCATTCTTAGTGGGGCAATTATATTTATAGCAATTACAGTTTTGAAAATTATAATAAAAATTAATTAATTACATCTACCTTCATGTGTGCCAACCCACTACCTTTGTATTTCCTCTAAGGGGGCCAATCCATCTATTTATAATCTTTTCCCCTATTCTACAACCATATAGTATTTCTACCCATACCAACACTATTAAGATCTCTTGCCCCATTATATGATTTTCTAGCCTTTGTTAAGTAGGACATCTTGCATGACTATTGTACATGGGCCAATGAGTTTGACTCAAAAACTAAATTGTTGAATCTCGATAGAAATATTGCTATCTAATTTTTTCTATTGCACCATCCTAAAATGTTAGCACTCACAACTTGATGCTTTATTAGGACCTGTTAGACCCCATTTGTGTGATTTTGAAATCTAAATGCATGTTATGCTTGATCTTGGCAACCTTTAATTCTCCCCCCACACCTTTTCACATATGTAACACCTATCCAAATTTGGTTTCATCCTTTAGTGTATAAATAAAAAAATTCATTCTATCTCTAGGACATAATAGTTTTTGCATTTTGTCCTTGAGGATTGTGGCCCAAATTTGGCTTGGGGCCCTATGTTGGGTTACTAGCAAGAAATTTGATCTCATGGTCAGCCTAGATTATTTTTGAATCTCAAAATAATGGATTGATTATACAAACCTCATATCTACCCTTATTTTAATGTCTTCATGTTCTACAACTGTGCAATTAAGCTATCATGTTTTCAACCAATCAAGAGCAATCGAGTAACCTGGTTTCAAAATTTCAAGGAAAGCATCCAAGATCAAGTTTGTCCAAGTCTCCCATTCTTAGATATCTTTTAATTCAAAGGAAATTCTCCAATTGAAGAAATTCTCTCCCATGATGGCCAAGTAGAGCAATTTTCAATCAAGCATGAAGATCTTTCCTTCCATTCACATCCCCTATCCTTCATTTCAAGTGACTATAAATTATATCTACATTCAAGATCTAGGAGCGGTGTTCATAGATCCACCCATTTACAAGGGCATCCTTGATTATACATTACATTCCAAGGTCAAATCCTTTATTTCAAGTGCATTTAGGCATCTTCATAGGTATGAGTGATTTATGCATCTGTCCATGAGGGTTTATGCAAGGTGAATCAAACATTTACCTTTTTACATACTTTATATGTTTTGACTACATTTTAAAGGTTGATTCCTAACTAGGTTTTCAACCAAGGAAAACCCCTTCAAACAACCTTTTCCCTATTTCTCGGTGTACACAAATAGGTTATAAAGTTATCAAGAAAAAAATAGAAAGATAAAAAACTATCTAAAGATCCCTAAAAAAGTTCTATAAAAAATACTAGGTACAAATTGCCAAACCCATTCTATACCTAGGTATAGATTTCCAAAACCATTATGTACCTTTCATTTCATTCCTAGATTTTAGCCACATGTCAAATTTGCATTCTAGATTATGTTTCTATACTTTTCAACTCTATGATAGTTTATATCAGAATGTTATTTCCATTTTTTAGTAACTTGTCTAAATATCATTTATATTCCATTTTTCCATCATTTTCATTTTTATCATTATTTATGTATCAAAGGATCATTGTCCTGCTTAGTGCTTGAGTCTCCTCTTAAGCCTAGCAAGGCATCTTCCTTCCAATTGTGCAATTGGAAAATGGGAGGTGAGAATTTGTTGAGATTTATAGCCTCGGTCAGATTAAAATAATGATGAAGTTAGAACATATATTCATATGTATTAATTATGAATTTTATGAACATATATATATATATATAAAACTTCACGTTCACTAATGGCATATATATATATTTAAACTTAACATTTAAATAATGTTAAATATTGTAATCCACATTACTAAACTATGCTTAGTGAGCAGTATTATTAATACTAAGGTAAAGCGACGTATTATTGTTATAAAGTGGTGTATTTGTGGTGTGGGGCACATACCATGGGTGATATTTCTCCCACGTGGAAGGTTATGTCCACCCATGGTTCATACCTCCACCCTTTTATTTTATATACATATTAAATTAGACCGCCCACCTTTACATCATCAAACACAATCAAATATAAAGTCTTCCAAGTATTAAGGTGGCAATGGTTAGTCAAAATAATATACAAGATTCTTCGATATAAATATTAATAAATATATTGCAAGTGTAAGCTGATTGGATATTTTGATACGAGTCTCTCACTCCTCTCTCTCTCTCTCTCACACACACACACACACACACACACACACACACACACACACACACACACACACACACACACACACACACACACACACATTAGAGCCAGTTTAAGGGACAATCTTGATCAGATTTATCTAGTGCAATCAAGTTTTCTTAAATCTAACATCTATCAAAATGGTGAACGATATGAGGCTAGAAGACATGCTCGAAGGTGATTCAGACTTTGCATGATGGAAATTATGAATGAAGTAAACCTTGAAAGAGAACAACTTAAAACAATTCATTTAAACTTCCAAACCACCACCCAAAGGAAGTAATGAATTGTAAAAATGGGAAAGCGATAACACCAAAGCCATCAAGTTAATTGTGGATAGTATTAGAAACTATTTACTTCCAATCATCTTAGAGCTACACACAACACATGAATTGTTTAAAGCACTTCAATAAATGTCTGAGATAAACAATACTACTAGAATTTTATCTCTGAAAGACAATCTCTCCAACATTAAGATGAACAAAGGAAAATCTATCACTTCATATTTCATGAAGATAAAAAAACTAAGGAGCCAAATTTCTATGATTGGTCACATGTATGATGAGAAAGAATTAACCATGATTACTCTAAAGGGACTGTCACCATCATGGAAAACTTTTAGGCAAGGAGTATGCACTTGTTCCAAGATTTCAAACTTCCTTGACTAAAGGCTGATTCCATACAAGAGGAGGGAATGTTAATGTCTCAAGATGATACTTCTACTAGATGTGACATTCAAGCTTTCATATATATTTAAACTTAACATTTAAATAATGTTAAATATTGTAATCCACATTACTAAACTATGCTTAGTGAGTGATATTAATAATATTGAGGTAAAGCAACATATTATTGTTATAAAGTGGTGTATTTGTGGTGTGGGGCACTATAAGAATTTGGCTTAGGCCAGAATTCACCCAAGACCAAAGAACTCAAACACAAGCACATAGTAGACCAAAATAGAGAGTATGATCAGAATAATGATATTCATTCAATATGCCAGCTTGAGAGTACACTAGGAGTGCCTGCATATAAAGGCCTCTAGAGAGCTTCTAGAATGCATAGAAGTCAACAACATGATAAGTCATACAACTAGCAACATGATAACCAGATATGGGTTATCCTCCATTAAGTACAAAATTAAGTGCAATGATGTGAGGATAAGCCTACAATGATATAGCACAAAAAAATCAGTGGTGTAGATAACATGTGCTAAATTAGGAGTGTGAATAACTATGTTATCAACATGACAAATCAGTGAATGATGCAAACTCCTGTGTTGTAGACACCATGTGCATAATTAGAGTTGTGTACATCAATGAGAGTACACAAAATCCTAAGTGTCTCACCTAAATAAATAATAAAATAATGCATTAACCTAAGTAAACTTAAGTAAAGTGTAATAAGTAAATACTTATTTACACCAACACCCCCCCTTAAGTGCAACTTAGGGGAATGCCCTTAAGCTTATGAAATCTAGGATGATATGGAAGATGGGTCCCGGCTACTAGGCCATGTTAGGTACCCATGTACATAATGATATGCAATCTCTCATAAAGCGGAGAAAGAGGGAAAACCTCATGGGAAAAACCCTCCCCCCAAAAGAGGGATGAATAGGGATGCATGGATGGATGGAGTAATCAAGACCCCCCCATTACAACATACATCCAATATATACATAAGAGAATGATAAGAAGAGGAAGAGAGACAGGATGGGCTTCACCCCCCAAAGAAGAATGCTGAATAGTGACTACTTTGATGAAGAAGCTAATACAAGATTGCAGAATGGTGTTCCTCCCTTGAGGAAGAAACAATGCCAAGTGTACAAATGAGATGCTTCTGCTATGTGTGGAAAGAATCCCATGGATAAGTGATGTCTCTGACTAAAGAACCTGTCTCAAAGAACTGTCTGTCTTTGCAACTGATGAAGAACCCTATTGCAACTGTTGATCATAAGTATCCACAATCACTTCAACCTGTGATGATCGATCATGTAGAGAATGAACAAGAGAGTTGAATGGATCCCTCGTGACAACTGAGGAAGGTGATTCTACATCAAGAAGAAGAGGAAGATCATCAATACTATCCCCCAAATTTGTCATTGAACTTGTACCTGGAAGACTGTATGTACCCTGCTATTTTGGACCTATCACTGTGGCAATGTATGCATGTGGATTGAACTGATGTAGTGACCTCTCACTACAACTGTCGATAGAACCCCATGTGTCTGAATCTGTTGAAGCATTATCGTTGGTGTCACTATCAGTTTCCACATTGTATGGTGTGCGGAGAGGAGTAGAGGACAAGTTGGGTGAACTTTCCTCAAAGTATACATCCTTCTCCACAAAAATATGATGTGTCTTAGGATCTATAAGTCTATATGCCTTCACAACATCTTCATAACCAATGAAAGTACAAGGTTGAGGTGACTATGCCTTGCATCCCCTGGAAGATCTATTTGCCCATGCAAGATAACTGAAGACTCTAAAGTGTGTCACAATAGGTTTTCTACCACACCATGCCTCAAAAGGAGTCTTGCCATCTAAGGCTGGATGAGGAGAATAATTAAGAATGTGAGTGGCACTAGAGATTGCTTCGACTTCTAATGATGGATCTAGAGACTTGGCCTATATCATGTAACTTTCCATAGACTTAAGAGTTCAGATCCTTAAAGCTACAACATCTATCTTATGTGGACTAAATGCTAGCAGATTCTAAAGATCAATGCTCTCAAGTTTGCAAAAGTCCACAAGTCTTCTGTTCACATACATGCTTCCACTATCCATGCAGAGAACTTTGAGGGCTTTCCTGGATTTTTGTTCTACATGAGTCTTGAAGTCTAGAAACTTGTCCAACACTTCATTCTTATTATGAAGAAAATAGACCCAAGTGATCCTTGAAAAGTCATCAATGAAGGTAAGTATGTAGCGATCTTGTCTAAATGCAAAAGGACCTAATAATGCCATGTGAACCATCTATAGAACACTTGGTGCTCTTGAAGACTTCCCTCTCTGTAACTTCCCCTCTTGATGCATATCCATTAAATCTATTGAACATTCACCTTTGGAAAAGTTGATTTGAGGTAGACCTTTGACCAGTCTATTTGTGCAATGTTGTTGAAGGTAGCGGAAGTCAAGATGACTATACCACTCATGCCATAATTGCATGTTTGAATTTGATTGTGATAACAAGGCCTTTGAAGGAGACTTGGGCATAAAATGGAAAAAGAGTACAACCTTTTGTTATGATTCACTTTCCCCACTACAACCAAGGAATCATCTTTGAGACTATGCACTTTTACTAAGTCTGAAAGGAACTCAACTCTATGTCCATCTCCAAGGTGAGTGATTTGGTAGATTGAGAGGAGATTTGAACTTAGGTTTGGAACATAGAGAACATTTTGAAACTCTCCATTTTCCATCTCCATGTTTCCTTTTCCTTCAACTTCCATTTTGCTATCATCTCCCATGAAGATGTGAGGTACCTTGGATTGCTTCATTGAAGAAAAATCCTCCTTTGAAGAACCCATATGATAAGAGGCACCAGAGTCAAATATCCATTCCTTTGAAGAGTTTGAATTTGCCATGAGTGCTTGCCCTTTGCCCTTGGAATATGAAGAAGACCCTTTATCCTTGTAAGTATTAGGCAATGGAACATTATGTTTCTTCATGATGTTGGTCAACTCATCAATCTTTTTAAGATAACACTCATGCTCTTCATGACCCAATTTCTTGCAATAAGCGCACTTCTTCTTCTCCTTATTGTTGTCCCCCTTCTTGTTGGAATTTGAGGACTTGACTTGTTGATTGGATTGTGGTGTTTTCTTTTCTACATCCTCTGATTTATTCTTCCATTTCTTCTTACCCTTTCCTTTATTTGAAGACTATCTAGCGGAATTTTGAGAACCCTCATTGTTGGCCACCAATGCTTTAGATTGAGGTGATTTGAGAATCCCCATTGATATTAACTTATTTTCTTCATCATTCGATAGTTTAGCATTTCCATCAAAAGTGACTTTCTTATAGGCAGACCCTAAGGTAGTCTTTGAAGTGTTAAAAGAAGATACAAATGTGGAATACTCCGATGGTAGCTTGTTATGTATGAGATAGACCACTCTGTCATCTTTGATAGAACTCCCACAATCAGTAAGTTTTGTCCTTAGTTCATTCACCTTGATGATGAAATCCTGAATTGAGTCATATGACTTAGGATCTAAGGAGACAAACTCATCTTCAATTTTGAAAACATCCTCTTCAGACACTTTACCATAGAGATTTTCGAGGGTATCCCAAGCTTCCTTGGATGTAGAACACTTCTTAATTTGATACATGATCTTATCATCAACCCCCAAACATATATCACCTAAGGCTTTCCTATCCATTACTACCCAAGCTGAAATATCACTTTCTGATACCTTATCACCTTCTAGTTTAGGAAGAGTACCATCTACATATTGTTTATCCATTATGCATTAAGTGATACCACATTTTTATGGACCATGTAGCATAGTTATGAAGAGTTAATTTTGGAAACTTAAAGTTGCCCATAATGTAGAAAAATGAAAGAAAACTGCAAAAAAGAGAGAACACAACACCAAGAACACCCCCCCTTTTCACTAAATCAAGAAACCCCCCCAAAATAGATGCTTTGGGCACTTTATTAGTAGTGCAATTACAATGGGCCACTTGCCAATTTTGGCCTTCGTGGACTTTTGATTTTTTTTGTTACAACCTCTTAGTGGATTACAAATTTGTAACTTTACAAAGTGCTACAATTTTGAAGCAATACAAACAAAGAAAGACCCTATTTCTGAAAGTGACACTTTTGTCCACACAACAATACAATCTGAATATAGATTTAGAAAGTAGATGAAAAATAACGCAGTTTCAAAAAAAATAGAATCTATTTTCGACTCTAGATGTGCCCGTACAGAACTTTTGAAGTTGCAAAATGTAGGATTATGTACGTACAATCACCAAAAAATGCAAATTTTGAACAATCCTTGCTCCAAAACTAGAAAAGAACTACACCACTGAAAAGTTTAGGAAATTCTACCCAATTTCAAAAAAAATTGCACCTAATTTGGAGTCCGGATGTCTGAGTTATGGCCTCCCAAAGTTAGACTACAAAAACCAAAATCGATCTAGAGAGGGGTTGCATCAGTGAATGACGGGGTTAAATTTGATGGTCATAAAATTGTTGAAGCAGTTTTAATTTGGCGTATTTTGACAGTCAGATGACAGTCAATTTTAGGCTCGTGGAGTGATGATGTTAGCGAACTTCTACCCTATGATGATGTCATCTGTATGGAATTGTACGGACATGTGACATGGAAAAAATCCATAATGTACAGATGATGATAGGGCATATAGACTACTGATGTGTTTGGCTGAGTATGCGATGATGTGTGCGCCACGTATCTGGCAATATTTTCCATGTGGGCGAGTGGGGTTCTGCCACGTGTCGCTTATGTGGATGCTTTTTCCACCATGGGATGCACACTTTACATGAAACATGTTGAATGGAAACTGCTCCATGTGTCCTATCTGTGCACTATACTGTGGTTGAGGTGTGTGGCTTGCGCAGTGTCCACGTGTCTTTGTAGGAAGAAGGCCAAAAACTTTTTCTGCATGCCAGATTTATTATTTATGGAACCAGGGTTTTTGACTTGCATTGCCAGAAATCCTTTTATATGGTTGCTAAAGTATTACTTTTCACAGTCAGGTTTTTTTTTAATAGAGCACCAAATTTTTGTGGTTTAATCCCACATGCAATGGATAAGCGCGCAATGCACTTTTAAAAAGAGATAGCCCGTCAAGCCAAAATAAAAGGCCATCGTGTGGGTGAGGCTCATCCCGGTGGTAGAATTTACTTGTCGGATATTGGGCATCGGCCGCCGGCCAATGCTCACCAAATTTGTGAATAGTAGATATGGTATGACCACTTTGTCGGTATTACACAACACAGTACAGACTGTCACATAATTAGTATTGTGTGCGGTCTGTGGATTAATATGAGATGCCCACATAATAAAATAATAAACCCTGCGATAAATAAATATTCTGAAATTATAGAGCCGAACTGGGGTGTTACTGCCCGGTTCAGCTTAATTTTTTTTCTCTACCTGAACGAGTGATTCCAAAAATGAAATTTGAAAAATACCCAGATAGAAAAATAAATTGCAAAGAGAAAATTTAATTCAGATCCGAAAAATACAATTAATTAGATTTGAAAATGATCATACTTGAACTACAAATTAGGGCCTCCGGGTTCCGATTTGCAAATTTTTTTTCCTCACGATCAAATTTCACCCAACATAGGAAAATTTATAGTCTATCTTCACCGAATCGACGCTCTGGACACAATAGTGAGGTTAGATCTAGCTCTAGATGCTCCCAATTTCTGCAGATTCTCTAGATTTGGGTCGAGGTGCTGAAGCATGAATGGTCTCGAAGGCTATGTGTAGAGAATCTCCCTTAGCTCTAATACCATGTGAGAATTTGGCTTAGGCCAGAATTCACCCAAGACCAAGGAACTCAAACACAAGCACACAGTAGACCAAAAAAGAGAAAATTTAATTCAGATCCAAAAAATACAATTAATTAGATTTGAAAATGATCATACTTGAACTACAAATTAGGGCCTCCGGGTTCCGATTTGCAAATTTTTTTTCCTCACGATCAAATTTCACCCAACATAGGAAAATTTATAGTCGATCTTCACCGAATCGACGCTCCGGACACAATAGTGAGGTTAGATCTAGCTCTAGATGCTCCCAATTTTTGCAGATTCTCTAGATTTGGGTCGAGGTGCTGAAGCATGAATGGTCTCGAAGGCTATGTGTAGAGAATCTCCCTTAGCTCTAATACCATGTGAGAATTTGGCTTAGGCCAGAATTCACCCAAGACCAAGGAACTCAAACACAAGCACACAGTAGACCAAAATAGAGAGTATGATCAGAATGATGATATTCATTCAATATGCTAGCTTGAGAGTACACTAGGAGTGTCTGTATATAAAAGCCTCTAGAGAGCTTCTAGAATGCATAGAAGTTAGCAACATGATAAGTCATACAACCAGACACATGTCCACCGGATATGGGTTATCCTCCATTAAGCATGGAATTGAGTGTGATGATGCGAGGATAAGCCTGCAATGATGTAGCACACAAATCAGTGGTGTAGACAACATGTGCTAAATTAGGAGTGCAAATAACTGTGTTGTGAACATGACAACTCAGTGAATGATGCAAACTCCTGTGTTGTAGACACCATGTGCATAATTAGACTTGCATACATCAATGATAGTACACAAACTCCTAAGTGTCTCACCTAAATAAATAATAAAATAATGCCAAATAATAAAATAATGCATTAACCTAAGTAAAATTAAGTAAATTGTAAGAAGTAAATACTTATTTACACCAACAGGCACACACCATGGGTGACATGCCTCCCACATGGAAGGTTACGTCCACCCATGGTTCGTACCCCCACCCTTTTTTTTATATACATATTAAATCAGATTGCCCACCTTTACATCATCAAACACAATCAAATATAAAGTCTTTCAAGTATTAAGGTGGTAATGACCAATCAAAATAATATACAAGATTCTTCGATATAGATATTAATAAATATATTGCAAGTGTAAGTTGATTGGATCTTTTGATATGAGTGACACACACACACACATAATATATATAAAAATAAATAAATAAACACACACACACACACACACACACACACACACACACACACACACACACACACACACACACACACACACACACACACACACACACACACACACACATATATATAAAATCAATTATTTGTCAAGACTCTCTTCACGTAATATAGATAATATATATTACTAAATACATAAATATTTAATATAATTTTGATCATGAAATTTAACATGGTATTATAGCTAGTTTAAGGGACAATCTTGATCAGATTTATCTAGTGCAATCAAGTTTTCTTAAATCCAACATCTATCAAAATGGTGAATGATATGAGGCTAGAAGACATGCTTGAAGGTGATTCAGACTTTGCACGATGGAAAATATGAATAAAGTAAACCTTGAAAGAGAACAACTTAAAACAATTCATCAAAAAATCTGAACCACCACCCAAAGGAAGTAACGAATTGTAAAAATGGGAAACTGATAACACCAAAGCCATCAAGTTAATTGTGGATAGTATTAGGAACTATTTACTTCCAATCATCTTAGAGCTAGACACAACACATGAATTGTTTAAAGCACTTCAAGAAATGTTTGAGATAAACAATACCACTAGAATTTTAGCTCTGAAAGACAATCTCCAACATTAAGATGAACAAAGGAAAATCTGTCACTTAATATTTCATGAAGATGATAGAACTAAGGAACCAACTTTCTACAATTGGTCACATGTATATGATGAGAAAGAATTAACCATGATTACTCTAAAGGGACTGCCACCATCATGGAAAACTTTTAGACAAGGAGTATGTTCTTGTTCCAAGCTTTCAAACTTCCTTGACTAGAGGTTGATTCCATACAAGAGGAGGGAACGTTAATGTCTCAAGATGATACTTCTACTAGATGTGACGTTCAAGATCTCATAGCCCAAGTCGAGAAACAAAAGAAACCTAAATTCAAAGGAAAAAAAAAACATAAGGATTACTCTAAAATATAGTGCTTTAGATGTGACAACTATGGTCACTTAGCATCTCATTGCATTGATAGACTGAAACATCAAGCAACCTTTGCCAAAGTCAGTAAATCTGATATAGATCTAGAGAAATGTCCATTCTAAAAGAATTTCAAAATATCCATATCATGTGTGAATTATTGGGCTAAGAGGGAGTTCCCTACTCTTCTTATCATCTTCATCAAACTGCAAAATAAATGTGAAGCACTTTCAAAGTGAACTCGGCATGGCTACTATTTTTGAGATAGAGTCTTAGAATACCAAATTATTGTAATATATTTAATAAATCTAACCCCAAAATCACATTTATGTGTTTGTATTTTCAATAGATACTATAAGAGCTATGTACCTTGATCTTTTCTTCTAAGAATGTTATTGTAGGAAGAGAGAGCTTGATATTTCATTAGAGGAAACCTTGAAAGAGAGGGAGAAAATAGAGGATGTGATTCAGTTCGGTGATCTCAATCACATTGATTCAGAGGGAGTAAACCATATCTATTGAGATGGATTCTCTAGTGATCAATAAATTGTAGTATTCAAGAGGACTGTTATTCATGAATATATCTCACGACTATGTGATTTTAATAGGCTTACCCCCTGTGTACATCATGAGAAAGTGATGACTTCCAAATGATGTCACTTGTATTTGCAAAAGTTATTGAAAGGTGATGATCTTATAATAACTTAACTTTCTATTATGATGGATATCTAATGTCGTCTATGCAGATCATGATAGATTATACCTTGCATGGTGGATGTTTATATGGTAAGCATCATGAGAATGTGTGTGCACATACCTTATAAATATTTTTTGAGTATATGGTGAATTTTATGTGAATTGATGTTCTAGAGGCCATTACTCATAGTACTTGGTGAATATATTACATTTCATTATGGAGGCCATTACTCAAAGAGTATTTGATGAATATTATATACTGTTATTTTGAGACCAATACTCAAATGTGATACCAAAATGGTGAATATCATATGTTGATGTTCTGCAGACCATTACCCTATTGAGTACATGGTGAATATCAAGTGTTGATATTCTGAAGACCATTACTTAGAGTATTTTGTGAATATCATACATTGATATTCTGAAGGACAATACTCATGATATCTAATGATATCAAAATGATGGAAGTGCCACACAATGCCATGAATGTAGAAATACCATATTATCTAGTATTGTTTAAATGTTAGATTTAGAGAAATATTTTTTATCCTCCCTAGCTAAGAGGGAGCGATGAGATCTATAGCCTTAGTTTGATTAAAGTAATGATGAAGTTAGAACATATATTCACATATATATATATATATATATGTGTGTGTGTGTGTGTGTGTATCTACATACACACACGTATGCGTGTGTATACATACATACATATATATACATACATACATACATATATATATATATGTATATGTATATATACACATATGTGTATATATACATATACATATATATACATATACATATATATACATATACATATATATACATACATACATACATATATATATATACACATACATACATATATACATACATACATATATACATACATACATACATACATATATATACATATATATATATATATATATATATATATATATATATATATATATATATATATATATATATATATATATATATATATATATATATATATATATATATCTAACATTTAAATAATGTTAAATATTACAATTGACATTACTAAGCTATTCTTAGTGAGCGATATTATTAATACTGAGATAAATCAACATATTATTGGTATAAAGTGGTGTATTTGTGGTGTGAGACACACATCATCAATGATGTACCTCCTATGTGGAAGGTCACGTCCACCCATGGTTCATGCCCCCACCCATTTATCCTATATACATACTAAATCAGATTTCCCACCTTTACATCATCAAACACAATCAAATATAAAGTGTGGCAGTGGTCAGCCAAAATAATACAAGATTCTTCGATATAAATATTAATAAATATATTACAAATGTAAGATGATTGCATCTTTTGACATGAGCAATGTATATATATATATATATATATATATATATATATATATATATATATATATATATATATATATATATATATATATATATATATATATATATATATATATATATATATATATATATATATGTTATCAATTATTTGTCAAGACTCTCTTCATATAATATAAAGAATATATATTATTAAATACATAAGTATTTAATATAAATCTAATCGTGAAATTTAACAAAATTTGCTACTTACCCTATCTCTTTATTTCCTAACTGTACATTTTTGCTGAATTGACTCTTCTTGCACACTTCTTATTTTGGTAGTTAGATTATGTTTGTACGTATAGATCTCCTTTGTATTGAATTACATCATATATTCATATTTCATGGTTGGATGCACTTTTCATTAAAATTGTTAATTTTCAAAGTTGAATTGCACATCTTTTTCAAATTATGTATTCACATTGTATTTCTCTCTCCTTTATTCTCTTACGCATGAATGTTATTACCCAATTCCTGCGTATGTAATACTAGTTAGGACAAGTTGTAGATTTATGGGTTCCTTTGATCTTGATTCCTCTATTTTTCCTAGGAATCTTGATTAGACCACTATGCCTACCTATTATTGAGAACAAACATTCCCATTCTTCTCATGATGACATAGAGGAGGTTGGGTAATTAGGGCCAGAGGCACACCTAACAATAAAACTACCTTTCTGAGTAAACACAATGTAAGCAAAATACAATGATCAACATTAAGGGGAGAGAAACAACAATATCCCATAAATTCATCAAATGATCTACCAACATGCCCAAGTGTAAGGCCTAAGGTTGCAACCAAAAAAATGATTTACAAATCACAAATTGAGATAAATGATCTCACTATTGATCTGGCTCTACATGCCCCTCCTTACTATTCCTTCTAAAACTCCTCTAACCTAAACCTATACACCTTTATTTATACTTGTCAAAATGGCTTACAAAAGATTCTAGATCCTCAAATTAGAGAAGGCCAACCATATAATGATCTGTACACATCCCAATATATGATCCTTACATTAATTGTATGACATAAAATAATTGAACAAGTCGGCTCACAAAAGAACCAACGCATAGAGAAACTTAGCCAAAGAAGGACTTAGACATGAATGAGTATCATGCAAAATGACCACTGAGTAGGCTTGACCAATATAACACTCAACAAATACTACCACTCGACACATTTTAGGAATTGACCAACACTAGACTCAAACTCGGTCAATGTTGCAACTCGACCAACATAGAACTCGAACTTGGTCAAAGCTGCAACTCAACCAACACTAGAACTTGACAAAACAACAAAGAAAAACTAAATCAACCTTAGATTGATAAATCCATGTAGCATTCTTAATTGGTTTGTTCTTCCACTTTACCAAATACTTATAGTAATCTTTTCCTCTTGTACTCTTGCTACGTCTTTGGTCAAATATTTGTTCAATCTACTTCTTAGGATAATCACTTGGTATAGAAAATTCATAATTTGCCTCATGACACTCAAATAAATCAGAAACATTGAATATAGGAGATATATCCATGTCAACAACTAACTCAACTTCATATGTATTACCACTATAAAACTTCCTCAAGATTCTACAACGACCAAACTTCTTTATTTTCAACTTACTGTATGCACCAACAAGAAATCTACCTCTTTTCTAATGAACCCTCATCTCATCTCCAACTTCAAAAATGTGGTGTCTTCTAGACTTGAATACATTATCCTTATACTTCTGATTACTTTGTTCCAACCTCAATTTCCCTTCCTCATGCAAAGACTTCATAAAATTAGCAAACACTTCTCCTTCAACACTCCTGTTCTCTCCACTACCAATATCCCTCATATTAACATTATCAGATTTCCACAATCCATTTGAAATGCGTGATTTTTTTTTCTAGATTCGATTGTGTAAGTTTTTTTAGCATCAATCTATTGGATCACACTCCATGATCCATCATCATAATTTCTATTCTTGCATTCTCTCACCTTGATGATGGATCATTGAGTGTGATCTAGAACGTTGATGCCAAAAAAACTTACATAATCGAATTTAGAAAAAAATTCACTCATCTAATATCCCATCTGATAAACCTCTAGGCTACATTCCAGTAACAATCTAAAAATGTGTTTTCCTAGTACTCCTATTCACTAAATTATTATATGCAAACTCAACTTGTGCTAATACCATATCCCAATTACTCAATTTATCCCCAACTAAGCATGTCAGTAAATTACCCAAGCTTTTATTAAAAACATTTGTCTTTCCATTAGTTTGTGGCTGGAATGTAGAACTAAACTTCAACTCAATATCCATTTTCTTCCACAAAGTCTTCCAAAAATAACCAACAAACTTGCTATCTCAGCCAGAGATAATACTCCTTGACAACCCATGCAATCTAACAACCTTTTTGAAGAAAAGCTCCACAACATGCATTGCATTGGATGCCTTCTTACATAGTATGAAATGTGCCATATTAGAAAATGTGTCTACAAAAAGAATGGAATCATACTCTCTTGTTGTCTTAGGAAAGCCAAGAAAAAATCCATACTAATGTCACTCCAAGGTTTCTTAGAAACAAAAATAGGTGTATAATGTATATGAGAAATAAGCATGCAAGAAATACTAAATTAAGGAATCAAAAGTATTTACAAACTTAAAAAGCATAACATATATGCTAGACAAAGACAAACCCTCAATTGAGAATATGAACCATTAAGAGGTTCTCTCAATGAGGCCTTTCTTGTTTTAGGGATGAGTCTATTTGATAGATTTAGGATGTATGCTCACTTGCTTGCTCAATTTCTTCAATGGAGATGGATAATGGAAAATTGGTAGCCTTGTGAGCTCTCAATTTGGCATTATGAGGGTATGGTTGATGGCTTTGTTTCTCAAACTAGTATGTGTTGGAAATGATTGAAATGATCATAAGAAAAGTTGTTGGAATAATATATGGAACTGGTAAAGAATGTCCTCAATCATTATTTTGTCATTGATGTCAAAGTTGCTACTTGCAGGAATGACAATTGCTTTAGTGATCCAAATACTATCAATTAGTTGATTGTCAAGGAGGAGGCAATCAATAAGATGTAACTAGAACACCTAGAGAAAGGTTGAAGTTATGATGTTGTAATGAAGTACAAGGTTCAGCTAAGCCATTGATGAAAACGTGCATTTGATGACATACTATAAGATACAAAGATTTAAGGTTTTAGCTAAGTCTTTTGTAAAGCTCAACTAAGCTCATTAGAGAGAAGGAGTCGAGCAAGCTAGTAAGAGCTGAGCAAGCTAGTAAGAGCCGAGCAAATTCTTAGTTAATGCTAAGTAAACTTCAGATGCCGAGTAAACTTCAGATGCCGAGCAAGTTCAGATGCCAAGTGACACAGAGTTTATCAAGTGCCGAGTAGGTATAGGTGCCGAGTAACACAGAAGTGCCGAGCACCAGTAACTCAATAATGCCGAGCTGTTGCATTATTTTGGAAATCAAAGATTCGCCAGATCTAAGCTGATAAAGTTGTTATCTAGAAATTTGTGAATTAAAAGGAAGATAAGAATGATGAGCTAGTGGCACAGAACACCATGTAGAACGTTTTTAAGATACAACTAGAAAATTTTCTAGAAGAGAATAAGATATGGGGTAGATACATTGTATCCTACCTAATCCATTTTGAAACCCTAAAATTGGAAAGGGAGAATTGAGCGGCAAAGGCAAATCAAATTTCTATTTAAGAAGACATAAGTTAATGAAAAAGAGAGAGAGAGACGTGGTCAAGCATAAAAGCATGAAGTATTGAAGAAGGTGCTAAAGAGAAGAAAGCACAAGAACTCTATTTGGATAGACGACCACAAGGATGATTGCATTGGCAGAATGAGTAAGAAGACTCAAGGAGATGAAGCTTGAAAGGAAGACAAGCAGTTAGAGCTGGAGTGATTGAAGCCAAGCATAAAGATTGAACTGAAAGTGTGATCTAAAATCTGCAAAGTATGTTGTAAGTTATATCAGATCAAAAGACCATTATTATTACTTTCTAGCAATTGTAACAGTAAGTTTAAATCCTATGGACTTAGGTTGGTTTAACAACCATAAGATAAATCCTTTAACAAGGGTGACATTCCAAGTGAATGTTCTAAAGACCTTTAACTAGGCCCATTCCTAACAGTTTGGTGAAATCCTCTAACAGGGTCACATTTAACAATGTGTTGTAAGCTTTTAATAGGGCATCACTTCAGAAGAGTGAGCATCAAGTAGCATGTTATTGGTGGTTTTTCCCAAATTGGGTTTCCACGTAAATCATTGTGTCATGTGTTGATCTTGGATGTTTTATCTTTGCATATTGATTTACTGTAATTTGCTTATATGATTGATTTAAGTTTGGATGGATGAAAAGTGTATGAATTCATTAAAAGTAGTAAAAAGGTATTAATAGGGCATTTGGACCTTTGATAACTGATTCACCCCCCCCTCTCAGTTATTCTAAAGAATTCTAACAATTGGTATCAGAGCCTGACTGCTAATTCAGTTTAAAGGGACTACAAGTAGAAAATATCAAAATGCCAAAGAGAGAAGTTCCCAAGCTCAACAAAGACAAATTTGTTGCATGGAAAAGTTTGATGAAGCTACATCTTGGATCCATAGGAGATTATGCCCAAAATTCAATTATCACTAAACATGTAGATCCAATGGGTGCTCCTACTGCAGAAGATATGAAAAACAAGCAAGAACACAATCAGACAATGCTAGAAATTGCCTCTGCACTCAGCTATGCTAAATTTGATGATATCAAAGGTTGTGACACTGCATTCAAAATGTGGAAAGCCCTATCAGACATCTATGGAGGAGATCAAAATGTACAAAGAGAAAAAAGAGAAAGTCTTAGAGGAAAGTTTGATGACATGAAAATGGAAGAAAATGAGAATGCTGCTCAGTATGGTGCAAGAATAAAGGAAGTGGTAAGTGCAATAAGATGCTTGAGTGGTCAACTGGATGAAGATACTATTAATAATAAGTTCTTAAGAACCTTGCTCCCTATCTATGCTATTAGAGTATCAGCCATACAAGAGCTAAGATGTATACTAGGAAATAATCTAAGTTTTGAAGGTATAATAGGTAGACTCACTGCATTTGAGTTATCTAACTTTGACAACTACAACCCTGAAAATGTTGAATCTTCTTTTAAAGCCAAGTTATCACTGAAAGGTTCTGAATAGGTGAAATCAAAGAAAGGAAGAAAAATGAAGTATGTATCTAGTGACAGTAGCATTGATGAGGAAGATGTGGGACAATTGGAAGCATTGTTCGCTAGAAGATTTCACACGGGCAAAGGAAAATTCAAAGGTAAGATGCCTATCATTTGTTTCAATTGCAATGAAGTAGATCATATTGCTACAAGGTGTCCACAGAAAAAGGATTCCAAGGAAGGCAAAAAATACAAGTACAAAAGAGATGATGACAAGAGAGATTACAAAGAAAAAGGTAATAAGTGTTATATTGTTGAAGAAAATTCTGATGACAATGATGATGAAGTTGTTTATGTAGCCATGAAGGACCAATCTGATGAAGAAGAGCCCAAAACACTGGTAACATGTATAAACAAGAATGACAGATGGATCATAGACAGTGGATGCTCACATCACATGACAGGAGACAAAAGTAAGTTTGTTAACTTTACTCAGTATGATGGAAATAGTGTTAGATTTGGTAATGATGCTCCATGTCAAATCAAAAGAAAAGGTTCCATTAAGCTCACAAAACATATTTCATGTGACAATGCATACTATGTTGAAGGATTAAACTAAAATTTACTGAGTGTCTCACAGTTAGGCAATATAGGTTGCAAAGTGGAATTTGGAAACAAAATTGCAAAAATCTATGATATTGATGGTAAACTGATAGGAAAAGGAGATCAAACAAAGAGTAATTTGTTTTACCTTGATATGGATGACGTTTCTTGTTTATTTGCAAAATTTGATGATGATTGGTTATGGCATAGAAGATTATGTCATGTCAACTTTGAAAATCTAGTCAACATCAGTAAAATGAAGAAAGTCAGAGGTTTACCAAAATTGAAGAAGCCTGATAATATCATGTGCAAAAAATGTTAGCTAGGAAAGATGACAAAGTCAAGTTTCAAAAGCAAAAACTATACATCTAAAGAGATACTTGAGTTAGTTCACACTGACTTATGTGGTCCAATGGAAATACAAAGCTATAGAGGAGATAAATACATAATGCTATTTGTTGATGACTATTCCAGGATGATGACTGTTATGTTCTTAAAATAAAAATCTGATGCTTTTCAAATGTTTAAGTGGTATGTGGCTAGAGTTGAAAAGGAAACTGGAAAAAGCTTGAAATGCCTAAGATCAGATAGAGGTGGTGAATTTACATCAAATGAATTTGAGATATTCTGTAATGATAAAGGAATCAAAAGACAAACGTCAGCTCCTAGAACTCCCCCATAGAATGGAATTGCTGAGAGAAGAAATAGATCTGTGATTGACTGTGCCAGAATATTAATGATGAAAAAGACTGTTGCTCTAAAATACTGGAGAGAAGCTGTAAGTGTAGCTATTCATACACTGAACTGAGTACAAGTCAAGAAAGGTACAAATACAACACCTTTTGAATTATGGTATGGTCACTCACCCAATGTAAAACATTTCAAAGTGTTTGGTTGCAAATGTTTTATCCTTAAAGATGCTAGAAATGGAAAATTTGATGCAAAAAGTGATGAAGGTATATTTCTTGGTTACTCCACTAGAAGTAAGACATATAAGTGTTTGAATATTAACACTAACAAAATTGTGGAAAGTGAAAATATAAATTTTGATGAGCACATAGAAGTCCAAGCTGAAATACCAAAGAAAATGGAAGAGTATAGAACCTTTGTGTATTCTTATGAAGGAATGACTGTTGATGAGGATGATGTCAATCAAATTGAAAATCAACAACAAGTATCAGTTTCAGCCGAGTCATAACCAGTGAATGCCGGGTTGCATTCAGAAGCCAAGTTGCAGAATGAAGAAAATGCAAAATTTGATTTTGAAGACAATACACATGATGAAGAACAACCTGACAACGAAGTGAATAGTGATCCTGAATCCGAAAGATCAAACATGGAAACAAGGACAGAGCTAAGGTTATCCAAATATGTAAAAAGACATCACCCTGCTGAACAGATAATTGGTGACAAAGATGCAAGACCAATGACAAGGAACAGACTAAGACATGAATCATGTCTGATCAACAAATCTGAACCCAAGACAGTATATGGTGCATTACAAGATGATGACTGGTATAAAGCTATGGAAGATGAAATTGATCAAATAAGAAAAAATAAAACCTGGAGTTTGGTTCCCAGACCAACTAACAAGAATGTGATTGGCACCAAATGGGTATTTAGAAACAAATTAGATAAGAATGGTGAGATTACTAGAAACAAAGCTAGACTAGTATGCAAGGGTTATGCTCAAGAAGAAGGAATAGACTATGGGAAAACATTTGCCACTGTTGCTAGAATGGAAAGAGTAAGAACTTTACTTGCATATGCTGCCTACAAAGATTTTAAAGTCTATCAAATGGATGTAAAATCTACCTTCTTAAATGGTATACCAAAAGAAGAAGTCTACATTGAACAACCAGAAGGATTTTTTGATGAAAATAACAGGGATATGGTGTGTAAGCTACATAAAGCACTCTATGGTTTGAAACAAGCACCTAGAGCATGGTATGAGAGACTTCACAAGTATCTAGTGCAAATTGGATTTGAAAGAATTGATGATAATAGCAACATGTACATCAAAGCAGAAGAAGGTAAAGACATTATTGTATCTAAAATCTTTGTGGATGACATAGTGTTTGGTGGTAAGGAAGTACTTTGCAAAGGCTTTGCTGACAAAATGAAACATGAATTTGACATGTCTATGTTTGGAGAAATCAAATTTTTTGTTGGGTTGAAAGTACATCAACTCAAACATGGAATATTTGTTACACAATCAAAATACATCAAAGAAATTCTTAAAATGTTTGGATTGGAGGAATCCAAACTAGTCAGCACACCAATGGCAATAGAAAATAAGCTGTCCAAAAATGATGAGTCAGCTGAAGTCAATCAAACAATGTACAGATTCATGATTGGAAAACTACAATATGTTGTACATAGTAGACCAGACATAGCATTAGAAATTGGAATAGTGGCTAGGTTCTCTGCTAATACTAAAAAAAATCATCTCATAGCAGTAAACAGAATAATGAAATATCTTAAAGGAACTGATAACTTTGGTCTATACTACAAAAATAATGGAAAATTTGAGCTCAATACATATACAGATGCAGACTGAGGAGGAAACATTGATGATAGAAAAAGCACAAGTGGAGGTGCACTATTTCTAGGCAAAAGGCTAGTCACCTGGACTAGCAAGAAACAAACATGTACATCCCAGTCCACTGCAGAGTCAGAATATGTGGTAGCTGCAGTCAATTGCACAAACATTGTATGGATCACACATCTATTGAATGGAATGAAAGAAGAAGTAAAAAAACCTGTGATATTGTATTGTGATAATAAAAGTGCTATAAACATATCCAAAAATCCAGTGATGTATGCAAAAACCAAGCATATTGCAATCAAGTATCATTATGTCAGAGAATTGGTAGAAGAAAAACAAGTAAAGTTGGAATACATTCACACAAAGGAACAAACTGCAGATATCTTCACCAAACCATTGCCCAAGGATGCCTATGAATATCTTAGAGGCAAGTTGGGGGTAATACCCCTAACCCAAGCAGTTTAAGGCAACAAGGAAGCTGCTCTGCATCAACAAGAATAAATCATTAAAATATTAATAGGTTGATGCAAAGGATGACAACAGGAGCAGAAACTCCAAATCAGTCACAAGCATGATGATAGAGGGAGAAAATTAACAAGAAGCCAAAGCTTATATTTTGCATGATAAAGATGCTACATCTTTGGCATTTATGTCAAAGAGGGAGAAATATGCAGAAATCTGATCAATACAAAGAAAGAGGGAGATATATATGAAAGAGGGAGATATATGAGATCAGTAGTAAAAATACAGCAAGACAACATATACAATCTTGGTGGTAACTAAGTTGATTAATTGATCAGTTTGGTTTGCCATCAATGCCAAAGAGGGAGATTGTTGGAAATGATTGAAATGATCATAAGAAAAGTTGTTGGAATAATATATGGAACTGGTAAAGAATGTCCTCAATCATTGTTTTGTCATTGATGTCAAACTTGCTACTTTCAAGAATGACAATTGCTTTAGTGATCCAAATACTATCAATTAGTTGATTGTCAAGGAGGAGGCAATCAATAAGATGTAACTAGAACACCTAGAGAAAGGTTGAAGTTATGATGTTGTAATGAAGTACAAGGATCAGCTAAGCCATTGATGAAAAAGTGTATTTGATGACATACTATAAGATACAAAGATTTAAGGTTTTAGCTAAGTCTTTTGTAAAGCTCAACTAAGCTCATTAGAGAGAAGGAGCCGAGCAAGCTAGTAAGAGCCAAGCAAATTCCTAGTTAATGCTGAGTAAACTTTAGATGCCGAGTAAACTTTAGATGCTGAGTAAACTTCAGATGCTGAGCAAGTTCAGATGTCGAGTGACACAGAGTTTATCAAGTGTCGAGCAGGTATAGGTGCCGAGTAACACAGAAGTGCCGAGCACCAGTAACTCAATAATGCCGAGTTGCTGCATTATTTTGGAAATTAAAGATTCGCCAGATCTAAGCCGACAAGGTTGTTATCTAAAAATTTGTGAATTAAAAGGAAGATAAGAATGATGAGCTGGTGTCATAGAACACCATGTAGAACGTTTTTAAGATACAAATGGAAAAGTTTCTAGAAGAGAACAAGATATGGGGTAGATACATTGTATCCTACCTAATCCATTTTGAAACCCTAAAATTGGAGAGGGAGAATTGAGTGGCAAAGGCAAATCAAATTTCTATTTAAGAAGACATAAGTTAATGAAAAAAAGAGAGAGAGGTGGTCAAGCATAAAAGCATGAAGTACTGAAGAAGGTGCTAAAGAGAAGAAAGTACAGGAACTCTGTTTGGATAGACGACCACAAGGATGATTGCATTAGCAGAATGAGTAAGAAGACTCAAGGAGATGAAGCTTGAGAGGAAGACAAGCAGTCAGAGCTGGAGTGATTGAAGCCAAGCATAAGGATTGAACTGAAAGTGTGATCTGAAATCTGCAAAGTATGTTGTAAGTTATATCAGATCAAAAGACCATTATCGTTACTTTCTAGCAATTGTAACAGTAAGTTTAAATCCTATGGACTTAGGTTGGTTTAACAGCCATAAGATAAATCCTTTAACAGGGTGACATTCCAAGTGAATGTTCTAAAGACCTTTAACCAAGCCCATTCCTAATAGTTTTTTGAAATCCTCTAACAGGGTCACATTTAACAGTGTGTTGTAAGCCTTTAATAGGGCAGGCTTTTAATAGGGCATCACTTCAGAAGAGTGAGAATCAAGTAGCATGTTACTGGTGGTTTTTCCCAAATTGGGTTTCCACGTAAATCATTGTGTCATGTGTTGATCTTGGATGTTTTATCTTTGCATATTGATTTACTGTAATTTTCTTATATGATTGATTTAAGTTTGGATGGATGAAAAGTGTATGGATTCATTAAAAGTAGTAAAAAGGTATTAATAGGGCATTTGGACCTTGGATAATTGATTCACCCCCCCTCTCAGTTATTCTAAAGAATTCTAATAGTATGATAGCTTTACTAAATGGATTGTGTTGAAATGGCTTGGGAGGGGATTCAATTTATAGGCTAAGGGCTTGAGGGTTTGAGGGCTAAGATGCAAGGATGGAAAAAAGGTCATGGAGGGCTCAGATTGCATGAGAGGAGAGCACATGGGTTGTGCTTCCTTATAGCCAATCAGGGAGTGACACATGTCACAGGGTGAGTGGGTGGAGGAAAGGGCAAGGATGAGTCAACAAAGGAGGCTCAAGGCCTTAAAGACCCTCATAATGGCTTGTGAGAGCAATGAATGGGTTTGTAAGAGTCTTTTATGGCTTTGTAAGAGCATTCATGGTTTGGTGGTTGGGATATTTTGAGGGAAGACTTTGGCTTGGCTTATGAAAGTCTTAAGCTTGTTTAGGATTGTGCAAATGATTAAGGGTGTGATTAGGGATGGACTTAGGATTAGATTAGGGATGTTAGAGATGGGCAAGTGGATGGCATTTATGAGGGTGGGTGAGTTAGTAGCTAAGCTTGGTTAGTATGGGTGGATGGGGTGGATTAGGTTAAATAGAGGATTAGGGATAGGCTTAGGATGAGGATGAAGACTTTCTAGAAGAGTCTAGAACTTCTTAGGATGAGGATAAATAAAGTTTATTTATCTCAAAGGTTTGGGTTGAGGAGATATTTATTAAAACATTTTTAATAAATATGAGGATTAATATTTAATCTTAATTAAATATTTTGAGTTGGGATTAGGGGTAGGAAATGATGGGATTAGCTTTTAATCGAAATTAAAGAAGGATTAGAAGATTTTGGAAGAGGTTAGTGGTCTTAAGGAAATTGGCCAAGTTTTGGAAAAAAAAAAAAAAATTATTTATTTTGGGATTTTTGGTCAATTTATTAATTAAATAATTGGGAGGGATTCCTTAATTAAATATTTTTAATTAAGATAAAGGGATTTAATGGCATAAAAATAAATAAATAAATTAAATAAATAAATAATTAATAAATGATGATATCATTAGGGACTTTTCAGAAAATAAAAATACTTTATTTTCTAAGGCATTTTGGTGTCTATATATACAATCCAATACTCTAACTTACTCCTTTTGCAACTTGACAAATTCCACAACTCTTTATAAAATTCTTAACAGCCTTATACATCTATGGCCATTAATACTCATCTTTAAGAAAACTCAACTTCTTATCAATACCAAAGTGTCCAACCAATCCACCATAATCATTTTCCTTAAAATCAAATTAATTCTCATAGAACTTCTTGGTATATGCAACTGAATCCCTTTGAACAACATATATTCTTGAATAAAATAATCTTCGTAATTACTTGGTTGATCTGATAGATTCAGTGCTTTTCTCCTTCTCCATGCCTCATAAAAATTAGGTTTGGTATCACACAACTCCTTCATCTCATCAAAGCCAAGAACTTAAACCTTCATCTTGGTAAAAAAAGAACATCTTCTAGCCAATGCATCTACAACGCAGTTAATGACTCCACTTTTATATTTTATCACAAATGTGAAACTTTGCAAGTACTGAACCCACTTTATTTACCTCTAATTCAACTTATGTTGACTTCTAAAGTACTATAAAGCCTTATGATCAATATAGAACACAAATTCTTTAAGAAGAAAATAATGTCTTGACTTCTTAAATGCTTGAACAATAGCATAGATCTCTTGATCATACACAAAATATTTCCTCTTAGCATCATTCCACTTCTGACTAAAGAAAGAAATAGGTTTTCCTTCTTGAATCAACACAGATCCTATTGCACTACCACTTGCATCACATTCAACTTGAAATACCTTATTGAAATTAGGTAAAGCTAATACATCTAACTCAACAATCTTTTGTTTCAAAATTTCAAAACTCTTATCAGTGCCACGTGTCCACTTGAAAACCTTTTTTATCTTCTCACATTGTCTCAGTCATAACATTATAAACAAAACTAAAATTCCTTATGAAATTTCTGTAGAAACTAGCCAAACCATGAAATGATCTTACCTCTCCCACATTCTCAGGTGTAGGCCATTCAAGAATTACCTTAACCTTCATAGGATCTATCTTCAAACCATCATTTGAAATCACAAATCTCAAATATACAATCTCCTCTTGCGTGAATGAACACTTATTCAAATTAATCAATAATTTATCCTCATTAAATCTCTGTAACACTTGCCTAATATGCTCAAGATGTTCTTCCTTAGTCTTACTGAATATCAAAATGTAATCCAAATAAACAATCACAAACTTACCCAAGAATCTCTTTAGAACCTCATTCATCAACCTCATGAAAGTACTCGATGCATTAGTCAAATCAAAAAGCATAACAAACCATTTTTTGTTTTCAAAGCACTCTTCCACTCATCACCCTCTCTGACTATGAACTGATGATAACCACTCTTCAAATTAATCTTAGTAAAGCATTTTTCTCCACTCAAACAATCCATTATGTTATCCATCCTAAGCATAGGAACCCTATATTCCACTGTTATCTTATTAATAACTCTGGAATTAGTACATGGTCTCCATTTTCCATTCTTCTTAGGTGCCAATACAATAAGTACAACACATAGAATCAAGCTTTCTCTGATCAAACCTTTCTACAACAACTCTTGCACTTGCCTGCTATTCTTCATTCTCGATAGGTGTTAATTTATATGGTGCTTAATTTGGAAAACTAGCTCCACGAATCAGATCCATATAATGACATATACTTCTTACTGGTGGTAAACCATTAGGTATATCTTCTAAAACAATCTCCTTGTATTCATTAAGGAATTTCTCAATTTCTACTGGCACTCTACTTACACTGTCATCTTTCGATATCACTCTATCAATACTTTCTTCTGTCGCTTTACCAATACTATCTTCTGTCACTCAGTCATTACTATCACAACTCAATCCTCTAGGAATCACAACAAAAAACAATTTTTTCTTCTTCATGTCTTTTAAAAATTATTTCCCATTAACCATACAAACTCTAACAGTTACCTCATCTGGAACTTTAATCAAAGGCAACAATGTTTTCTTTCTTCCATTCACCCAAAGAGTATATTGATTCAATCTACCATCATGTACAACATGTCTATCTTACAACCAAGGTGTACCTAAAAAAGTATGACAACAATCCATAAGCATAATATCACACAAAACTTTATCAAAGTAATTTCCAATCTTGAATTTCACAACACACTGCTCACTCACCAGTAACTTATGCTCATCTTTAATCTAGGAAACATGATAGGGTTTAGAATGTCTCAACCTTTGCAATTGTAACTTTGTAACCAACTCCTTGTCTGCCAAATTTGTTGAACTACCACTATCAATAATCACTTTACAATATTTCCCATCCATCTTACATATGGTTTTGAAAAGACTTCTCCTCAAGATAGGTTCCTCATCAACTCTTTCACTACACAAAGATCTTTTTACCATCAAGTTTTCTCTAGCCTTGGGTCCACTCAGTGAACCTTCAAGATATCCTTGAACCACAACATTTTGGCCATTATTACCTTCATTCTTCCTTACATAATTTTTACATTTGAAGGCTCTATGTCCTTCTTCACTAAATTTAAAATAGTTACCACTAAATCCTCCTCTTCCATAAATACCTTTGTAAGTACTACCTCTTCCTCAGTAAGAACTACAACCCTTCCACTTGGCCTTGCATTTGTCTTCATTTTTCTACTTAATTTTTTTGTTATCTTTGATAGAATTGTCATATCTACCACTTTCTCCATAAGATCTACCTCTACCTCTATGAAGTCTCCCACCTCTACCTCTTTGTTTTGCTCATGCTTCTTTGTCAATATCTCCTCAATTTTGAAGACATATTGGTATGCTTCTTCCATACCATCCAAATTCAAAAAATTTGTCTCACAAGCTAATTCCTCTCCTGATATTATTTTGAATGCCAAGGAGTTTGATAGTGCATGCACATGGCTAGAACAAAAAACCCTCATTGGGTATTTTGTGGGTCATACTCCTTCTAAAAGCATGCTACGTGAATGGGTTTCAAAGGTCTAGACACCTTAGGGTGTTCACCTTGAATTCATTCAAATCCTTACCAAAGGATTTTTCCTTTTTCACTTTGACAGTGTGAGCGAAGATGAACATGTTTTTGTGCGAGGCCCCTAGACTATCAGGGCCTCCCTCTTGGTTTTTCAATGTTGGTCATGAGATTTTGCTATTTTAGATGATCAAAAGCTTAAGGTACCCATTTGGGTGGAGTTCCTTGGGTTTCCCAATCCTTGCTAGTGTTTTTTACCCACTATTGTACAAACTATCAACAAGGTTGTGTGCCCTGAACTGAACAAGTTTTTCAACGCTCATCCCCAAAATAGAGTTTGTGTTAAGGTTGACCTATCTAGGGACATCAAGGATATAGTGAAAATCTAGATAGGTGGTACCACCTTTACTGAGAAGGTGCTTTACCTTAACCTTCCAAGTACTTGCTATTAGTGCCAGTTAGCTAAGCATAAGATTAGGGATTGTCCCTTGTTGGACTGGAATTGCCCATCTGCTTCAAAAACCAAGCCCACTATGACCACCAAGAAAGATGAATGGACTACAGTGGTGAAAAAAGGGAAGGGTTCAGTTGTGGCTAAGGTGAGCTCTTTGCCTATGAATCATGATAAATCTAGCTCAATCCATATACCCATAGAATCTTCAGTTCCATTTCTCCCTCTGCCTCTTGTTTCAAACCTTAGAGTCTAGGGGATAGTGGGAATTCCTACCCTGGATCTATGCCCTCTTTAGACTCAAGCATCACAAGTGGCGTTGATGATTGCCCAACAAAAGCTATGTTGGTCTCGCAACCCAAATGACCGTGATGAGTTTTTTGATAATGGGGGGAAAATTTAGAGGGTCATTTCTCTTGATGACCCCTCTTTTGAGACTCCATTTTTGCACAATAACTTCTCCTCTCTGGGGGATGAGGATGACATGCAAGCTAGGTTACCATGAATTTCCTTCCATGGAATGTGCGGGGGATGACAGACCTCCCTAGAAAATATTCTATTTGTGATACGAAGCCTCAGTTTGATCTTGATGTGCTTTGTCTCTAGGAAGTTAAAGTTGTTGGGTTCTTCTTACCTTAGCTTGTAATGTTATTTGGCTAGATAGTGTCATTTTTACTTCTTAGGATGAAGCTAGTTGAGGTGGTGTTGTTACTCTTCTCCCCCCTTATTTAATTTCCTCTGTTGTTTCGCATGGTTCTAACCCTTGCATAGGGTGGTTTGGATTTTGTTATCTTTTCAGAATCATTCTTTTAGTATTGTTAACATTTATGCTCCCAATGATATTGTTGATCGTTCACACTTGTGGCATTGGTTGGTAGATCATTTTTCACCTACGACATGGGTTTTTTGTGGGGACTTTAGCATGGTTGAGCTGGCCTCTGACAAGAAATGCCTTCTTCCATTTAGATGGGTAGCTGATGAATAGGAGGCCTGGTTTTACATGTGGAATAAGTTAGGCCTTTTGATCCTAATGCTAGTTGCTATCACCCAGATGGGATTTGGCATACTTGGTCCAATTTTTGAGCTGGGTCTAATAGATTTTTCAAGAGACTTGACAAGGCTATGATTTCTGTGCAGTCCATTTTTTCCTTTTCTCAAAAGCATGCCTTGCCTATCACTCCCCTTCCTAATGTGACATTGTCAAATCACTCCCCCATTCTCTTTTCTATCACCTAGTAGACAACTCAGCCTTGCCTGAGTAAAACCCAGTTTTACCTCAACACTTCCTTGTGGTCCCATTCACCAACTATTGCTCACATCCTGTGTCTAAATCTTGAGCCTCGAACCCACGCTTATTTTGGATGGATTCAATGGTGGAATGATGCCATCCTCCATATTGTAAGATTTCTTCATATTTATAGTAGATAGCTAGCTATGTACCACATGAGATGTTATGAACCCACTACTCTCAATCTACATACAACCTCTAAGTGCCATAAATTCATTTGGTATAGATCTCCAGGTTTGGCTTGCCAACCTTTGGCACCAGAAATAGGTTGCAGATAGCTATGCTGCTTGGGGAGCTCAGATCAAGGCCTACCTCTATTGGTTGTGATCAAGCTTCCAAGGAATTTTTTAGTGCTTTGAGGGCTCATCACTCTGCGATGGGTATTAAATACATTCGAGAAGATTGGTAGGTTTTCACCAACCTGCCAAATATTCTCCAAGCCTTTGTGCATCATCATGAGCAGGTTTTTATCACTCAAGAGCCCTCTATTGTGCATGATCAAGCATTACAAGCTTGCCTTGGTGTTACTCCTAATAGGCTTGCTCATGAACAATATGCCTTTTGTGAGAAAAAGCTAATGCTTGCAGACTTAAAGGAAGCTATCCTTTCCATGGCTGATGACAAAGCCCTTGGATATGATGGCTTCCCTTGTGAATTCTACAAGCTACTTTGGGATGACAATGGCCTTGATTTTATTCATGTTTATCATGAAGCATACAACTCTAATTCATTGGGCACCATCATTAAAAAAGGAAATATTAAATTCATACCTAAAGCTGGAGATCCTAAAGAAATTTGCAACTTGAGGTCCATCACTTTGTTGAATGTCTCCTACAAGATCATTTCCAAAGCTTGGCATTTGCTCCCTCTGATTGTTTGACCTAAAAAAACTAGTTTTTATCAAGTCTTGTTATATCTTGGACAACATCATTACTATCTAGGAAGGTATGGAATGTGCTAGACAATCCAAACAACATGCCCTATTCCTAAAGGTTGATTTCGCCAAAGCATATGACCAAATTGAATGACCTTTTATTTTAGCTATGCTTCAAGCTTTGGGTTTCGACCCAGTATTTCATCAGTTGGTGTAGATGCTTTTTGGGGATGCCTCTACTTGCATGAACATTAATAGTCATTAGTCTAAAGCTTTTGGGCTCTTCAAATCTATCAGTCAAGGTTGTCCTCTTGCACCTTCTCTTTATGTTTTGGTAGCTAAGGGCTTTGGCTATCTACTTGCTAGTGCCATTTTACAATGTCTGATGCATGGTATTTCTTTACCTGAGTCAACCACTTAGCTGGTTAATAGCCATTTTATAGATGATTCTTTCCTCACTTTGATTGAGGATGAGGAGAACATTGTCAATGCCTTACAATGTTTAGATACTTTTTGCCTTGCTTTAGGGTTTGCTATCCAATGGCACAAAACCCTTTGCTACTGACAATCCTTTTTTCCAGGCCCTCACTTCTTGTATTAGTATGGGTGGAAATAGGTCCAACATAGTGAAATTTTTAAAATTTTGGGCATTCCCTTTTCTTTTCAAGCATCTCCTATGTTTTTGTGGAATTCTGTGCTTACTCGAATTGAGAAGATGCTAGAATATTGGATCACTAAGCCCCTTTAACTTGTGAGAAAGTTTCAAATATGCTCCAAAGTTCTTGCTGCTATGCATGTGTACTATTCTTCTTGTTGGGCTCCCTCTAAATCCTTGTACCTTAAGCTCAAATGTCTTCTTTGGGACTTTCTCTAGGCCTCTAATGCTGTGCATCATGGCTTTCATAGAGTTGCCTAGGACTTCTATTATTTACCCAAAGATTCTAGTGGCCTTGGATTACTTTCCACCTGCAAGTAGGGGATATCCCTCTATGCCAAGTGGGTCATATGGGCTCTCACTAGAGATGAGGCCTTAAAACTTTTGTTACGACACTACATTTCTTTAGGCTTTTTGGTTAACCGACCGACTTGGAAGGGGACTGGATTTCAAACTCTTCTTGTGACTTCTAAGGCACTTTTTCTTCTAAGAGCATTTGGAAATCCTGAGAATCCATCAAGCCATGGCTTCACTAGGCTAGTAATGGGTTCAAAGATGGGCTCTCAATTAACCAACGAAACCTTTAGCGATCGCCCTTGTTTTCCACTCAAGGTGTGCCTTTAGCCAAGATTCAAGGAGCCAGTGCTTTGCATTTATTTTGTAGGGGTATTAGAACATCCAAAGATTTATTCTCTATGGTTACTTTGAGCCTTCTCTCATGGGAGGATCTGCAGGTGTAATATAGGCTTATCCGTCCAAATCGACAAACAATTGATCTTCTAGTTTTTGCGGTCCCTCCCAATTTGTTACACAAGCTTGGAATTCACTCATCCTACCCTTGGTGGAAATATTGGAAGTGGTATCCTACCACTACAATGACCAATTATAAGGCCAAGCTAGGGTATCAGTGACTAGTACCCCATCTTGCAATGGTTGATACTCGCAACTAGCGTTGGCATTTTCATTCTTCACATAAGACTTAGAGTCTTAGATTTTCCACTATCTAGCATACCATCATAGAGCCAAAGATTTCTCACTTTGCTTGGTGTCTACTTTTTTAGGGTTTTCCTTTGGGTCCTCCGCTCTGACATTTGGGAGTTCCAAATCCTAGATGCCCTTTTTATGGTCAGATTGAAAGCTTTTTGCATATTTTTTGGTTTTGTAGACAAGCTCATAATTATTGGCTTTGGATTTATGATTTTTTAGGCCTTTTCATCTAGAGGCCTTCACTTGGTATATGGTGGTTCTGGGTGATGCTCCCAAACTCCCTTTTGGATATGCCCAAATTTGACATGCTATCAGAATGGATATATTTTTTTACAATCTGGAAAGATCACAATGCTATTTTATTCTCTTACAACTTTCTTGATATTCATGTTGCTATGTACTCTAAAGCATGTATATGTAATAATGTCATGGTGTAGATACAAGTACAAACTGACAAAGTCACACTCGAAGTGGCTCACCTGTAGGAGCTACTTGGTCACTAGGGAAATGCCCCTTGTACATTGTCCTAAGTAACTTTGGATGCTTTATCTAGTGATCGCACTCCTCCTCATAGTCACTGATGAGGCCTAAGTTTTATGTTTTCACTTATATATATATTTTTTGATGAATAGTTGATCTCTGACCTTGGGCCATTTGAACTCATGGGGTGATCTTGTATCCCCTGCCCCCTTTTTTGTGAATATGTATCTTCAAATTTTAATTAATGGAAAATATCTATTTATCAAAAAATTTGTCTCATCTTGAATTGTAGATCTCAAACCATTGAAGTACCTTACAACTTTCTCAACCTCATCATCAACATGTCTAGATTTGATGTCCAATCTATAGAATTCCTTAGTGTACTCTTTCATAGTCATGTCCTTTTATCTCAAATTTTGCATCCTCCTTAATAGGTTTACTTGATTATCAACAGGGAGGAAATTCCTCTCTAGTTTATTCACCATCTTTAGCTAGGTTCATATCTTTTCTTTTCACTTCCTTTATCTATCAATTTGAAAATGCTCCCACCAAAGTGAGGCATGACCTTTCAACTTAGAAACACCTATCTTCACCTTTCTATTATTAGAAGTGCCTTCAAATTCAAATAATTTTTCCTTCTTATAGATCCAATCCAAAAAAGAATTGGTGTCCAATCTTCCATCATAACTTGTCACTTTAAAAACAAGCGTTGAATGTGCCCTAGACATGATATACAATAATCTTTCCTCACTAGATTTCACTTTATGTTTATGATTAGGGTTTGGTGCTCCTTCATCATCACTAACATCATCAATATGTACTCCTCTCCTCTGGTTTGTCTCCACAACATCTAATCTAACTACAATTTGTCTTAACATGTCCATAATAGAATTATCAAAATTTTTTACCACGAACCATTTTGAATAGGCTCCTACAATATTCTAACCCTTTTCAAGTTATTGTTTAGACTTAGATCTACCACCCTATTGACTAAGGTCAACTAGGGTTTTACATGATCCAATCTCCATAGGGAAGAACTTCGCTCTGATACCACCTAACACAAGGAAGGTTAGGAAATTAGGGCTAGAGGTACACCTAACTGTAAACCACCTTGTTGAGTAAACACAATGGAAGAAAACATAGAGAACACCACTGAGGAGAGACAAACAATAGTATTTCATAAATTCATCAAATGATTCATAAACATGCTCGATTGTAAGGCCTTCTAGGTTGTAGCCAACAAAATGATTTAAAAATCACAAATTAAGAACAATGATCCCATTTTCAATCTAGATCTATATGCCCCTACTTTTGATTCCTTCTAAAACTCATTAAACCTAAGCCTAGGCACCTTTATTTATACTTTCCAAACTGGCTTACAAAAGATTCTAGATCCTGACATTAGAGAAGGTCGACCATATAACAGTCTATACACATCCTAATGCATAATCCTTAGATTAAAGGCACAACTTAAAATAAATGAATAAGTCATCTCACAAAAGAACCAATACATAGAGAAACTTGGCTAAAGAAGGACTTAGATATGACTTAGATATGACCACTGAACATGTTTAGCTAATATAAAACTCAATGAATACTGGCACTTGATGCATATTGGAACTTGACCAACACTAGACTTGAACGTGGTCAAAGCTACAACTCATCCAACACAAAACTCAAATTCAGTCAAAGCTACAACTCGACGAACATTGGAACTCAACAAGAAACAAAGAAACCCAGGATGCTCCTGCATCACATGATGAAGTCAAAACCTTAAGAGCCCCTCCTCTGAAAGTTCAAAAACTTTCCCATAACTATATTTTTTGAGAAATGGTTAGGACAAGAGAACTCTAATCTTAAGGTCTTTTCTATTAAGATAATTAATAATGATGAACATGGTGTTTGTATCTTGTGTAGTCTCTTATCTCATTGATAATAATGTCAAGTGTAATAGAGATTGTGCCCAAGAGATAGGTTTCATTCTACCTACCACTAGTTTTGAGACCTCTATGCCTATTTCTAGCTCCATTCCCAATGTGTCCACTTATTTTCAACATATTATAATTACTTCCAATCAAAATTTCAACCCTACACTTCTTAGCATTCCTAATCCTATTGTCTCCACTATTTCTTTAAATTTATAGTGTGCTTCCTTACCTTCATCAATATCTACTTACAATAGTTATTTTTTTTAATATTCCATCATTTCTTCCATTTCTCATAATGGTCAAAAAATATCACACATCTCCTACCACTCTTTCTACCACTTCTTCTATTAGTACCTTGGCTCAAATTGTTTCTTCCTGAAAACAAAAAAATTCTTTTATGACCCAATCCAAGTTAAACATTCTTATTTGTGATATTGCTAATTCTTTTTTTGTGGATATCATCAATGTCATTATTTCTTAATACATGGAGATTCCATACCTAGAGACTTAAAATGCTAATGGTAATCATCCGACCCACATTAGGACCTTTCAAACATTATCTAGTGATTTCTCTCTTGATCATAGGTTCATTGCTAAAAATTTTGCTAGAAACTTTTGAGATAAATCTTTGAAATGGTAATATAATTTGAATGGTTTCATTTAACATTTAAAAAATAAAATGGTAATGAGACTTCTTTGACTAGTTTAATGTATTGCAAACAAAGTATAAAAGAAAAGTGACTAAGCTCATTGGTAGATTAAAAAATTTACAAGCTTAGATTTCTTATCCTATGCATGATATTGATGTGAAAAATATTTTAATTTCTAATTTACAAAAATATTAGACATTAGATTCTATTTTCTATTTTTTTTTAAACTCAACTGTGCACTTCTTCATAATAATTAAATTCAAGTGAGTTATTTTGAGAGAACCACTTGAATGGCTCTGGTTGATAAGAGTGTCATTGCATCTATAATAAGTTTTAGAAACACAACAACTTTATTAAAATCAATAATTCATCCAAAGATGTGACTCCTTTAGCATCTATTTATAGGTATTCTCAAAATTTTAAATAGATTTATAAATCTTTGCATAATGTGAAATTGAAGCTAATTAATACTAAAGTATCAAATCCTCCTCCTATTAAACTGATTTATACATCCAAAACTTTTCCTAAATCCTTTAATGACAAAGCCTTATGTTAATACTATCATCAATTTGGTCATAATATTTAGAAGTGTTTCCAATTGAAATTTCTTATTTAATCTACCTAGTTGATTCTAATACTGTATCTATTGAGAGTGTATTAGATCAAGGAAATTTTTTTTAGTGCCCCCAACCTAAACTTCTAAATCTATACCAATCCTTTTTCATCTCATTTGACCAATAAGATTGAGACTTCCCACTCTTTACCTTATTCTACCCATGCATGATAAGTATATTGAAGCCAATATTATTTCTAATATTATTAATTAATTCAAATCTACAACTAAACACAAACTTGAACCTAATACTTGCATCACCTTTAATCCTAGTGAGACGATTAAAGAAGCTAATGGTCCTCTTTAATTTTTTTTCAAGGTTAGTGATATATTTTCTCATAGTGTCCTTGACCCTACTTGTATGGTGAATGTGATAACTAAAGAACATCTTTATAGTAGAGAATTGCAATGTGATTTATATGAAAATATTATGTGCTGATCCAAAATGGAATTGGTTTCACTTATCTACTCATTGTCCTAATATATTTTGGATAGAATTTGGTGGTAAAACTCTAGAACTTACCTTTTTTTTATCCCAAATTTTGATTAGTTTCAAGTTATGCTTCATTTTCCTTGGATTACATCTATGAAAGTTTTGGCCTCTTCTATCCGTAAGTGCTAGAGTTTTCACCATAAAGGAGAAATAATAAATTTTAATCATAGTATATATCATCCTCTAGGACCTCAAGAGTCCTTTTACCTTGATTTCTTTTGGCCTTCTATATCTCAACCAACTCAATCTCGCAAATAAAATCTCTTTCATATACTTTCCCTATCGTCTATATCTTATAAACATTCTATCGATGCTACCTCCCAACCTAGTGAGGTTCCTTCCATTCTTCCTCATAAAGAAGAAAATGATTTAATGTTGAATGCCCATAAACCAAAATAAATCTTCAAAATATCCAAACATAAATGTCACACTCATGATCATCACCGTAAATGTCATGCTACAATATGTGAATGTGTGTCAAAAAATCTATCTACTACTAAAATTCCTATTGATGTTTTGACTCCCTTTGATTTGGAAGAGATTAAATTTAACAAACATGATAATTCTATTCATATCTTGGATCCTATTACAAATTTTAGATGAATAATTATTCTTGACAATGATGTTTGTAATGTTCATTGTTGATCCCCAAGAGGTTTATGCCTAAATAAGAGCAACCGAGAAGCTTCACAAGAGTTGTACAAATTATGCCATACGAAATAACCTCTATGATTTTAGAAGTCATCTCTTTGTATTGGTAATTTTGGGAAATGGGAGAAACCTTTATAAAAAAACTAAGGTAATGCACCAAATATCTTGATACCCTTTGAATTTCCCTTCAAATGTAATAAGAACATAAGATCCTAAAAGTAAGCACACAATATCATAGACTCTTCCTTATTGGAAATAAAACATAGTGATAAAGTTAAACAACTATAGAGAAAAACATTCAAATCATCTTTTGAGAGACATCTACTAAGGATTATAAGAGATGTTCCTATTATCCCACTAAAATAGCTTATTCCATAAAAGAAACTCACCAAGATGGCATAGAATAGCCCTAGATCACAAATATTGAAAGAGTACAAGACATGGTCAAATAAATTGGGAATTTATGTTGAATTATAAAAGCTTGAAATTTAAAATGATAGTTATCTCCCTTTAGAATGACACCGAGCTTAAGATTATTCACAAAAGTAGAGAAGAACTAATAGTAAAATAAAATTGGGAACAATCCACTATGTTTATCCTATAGATCATCTATATACAAAGCTAAAGTCAAAGAATTATGCAATATATATATCCTAATTGTTCTTCTCTTTAGAATGGTGAAAACAACTCTAGAACAAAATATCTATTTAACAACCCTTGTTTTTTCAATGTTCCCACAAGCTTACATATATGGTTGCCTCAAACAGAATCTAAAAATTGCAATAGAATAGGGGCTCTCCATTTGTACCATGTGGTGATTTCATCATGGTATTTATTATAACTACCTAGAGCTAGTTGATTTTAATATGATTGAATAAATCTGAGAGGGGGGAATCAATAAATATTCTAGCTCTTTATAATGCTTGAATCAATTACACAAATACCATATAAAGAAGCTAAAAGCATATGTGCAAGATCATGGTGGGACAAACTATACCCTTAAATGGTAGTGTAAAATGAACAAATCAGGTTTATGTCAAGTTGTAGTGCAATTTTGAACTTATTATGAAGTTTATATTTAAAATTTGTGAGAATAGAATCTATAGGGATTTGAATGTATTTTCTAAACTACTGTCTTATCTAAAAATAATTTAATCTGATTGTTTAATATTTTTAATTTTAATGCTATAGTACACAAATTCTAGGAAAAATATAAGAAGTAGGCGTATGTGTGACCACCTTAATCTCAATCAAATAATAACATTTTTATAAGAATCTAGATATGATAAGCAGACACATTCCAAGGTGTGAAACATATTTTTAGGTATTTTTATTCCAAGAAAATAACTAATTATGAATTTTCTACTACAATATTTTTAGAAAACAAAAATGCTCGTGTTTGACCATCTTAAATAATTCAAAACATTACCAAATTAAATATTTTTATTATAGTATGTGAAGCATATAATGTGACACATCTTTCAGATTTCAAAAATTTTTATGGTTTGAAAGTTATCGACATTTTTCAATCAATATGTAAATCATCACTTTATAGATATCTTTATTTAGTAAGTAATAATTACTTATTGAACTCATTTTTAACATCAATTATATCACTAGAAAGATGAGGACATCTTTAAGGAACCCTTTTAATTTCAGAAAATTTGATCATTTTAAGAGTTGTCAGATACCTCCTTGAAGTTTGGAAGTCACCTAAATGGGGCAAAATCACATTTTTTTAGTTCGCCAACTAGGCTTGATAATTACCAAGCCTAATCAGATACTTGATATTTAGCAGTAAAATGGAAGCACTTTAATAGGACTATAGACTTCCACTTTATTGAGATACTAAGCCATTTAATTGCAATGTGAAAGGGAAATAGGATAATTTCCAAATATGATTCCACTTCTAACCCATATTAGATTAGCTAGGACCCAAAAAATATAAGGGTGCTGATACTAAATCTAGATTATAGGGCCAATACAATACAGGGAAATGTACTCTTTGCCACTTTGATAAGATAACATGAATATGAAATTGAACTGATTTCTTAGGAAATGTAAATATATATGCCATGTAAATACATTCAACCCATTTAAGATGCAAATCCAGGGTAAGGATTATTCAAAATGTAAGGATGACCAAGTGACTGGGGGGTGGGGGGGTGAATCAGGAACCACCTAAATCTTCTTCCACTTAATCCACTTTATTATATGATATGATTTCTAGGCTCTAGGACTATTACAGAGAATGTTAACCAATTACATAAAGTTAATTTTAAAGCTTAAATAAAAAAAATTAACATAGTTGGAGATAAGAAAAATACAGAATGAAATGATAGAAAGAGAGATAGAGAGACAACACATTTGATTTCAAAGTTCGTCCGAGAAGGACTACATCTCCAGGTCTAGCTCCAATAGGGGGACTGATCTGATTAACTCCAATGAATCAATACAAGTGATTTGTGATAATTCCCTTCAAGCACACGCAACAAAATTCCTCTATGTGCAGGAAAAAACACTAATTATTGAAATACAAAAATTCTCTCTCATCATTTGCATAATTTCTCCCTTAATTTTCATGCCTTGAAAAGGCCCCTAAACCCCCCTTTTATACAAAATATTTGCCTAATAATAGGGCAAAACAAGATTTTACATATTTAGACCCTTACAATAGTCCATCTTCGAAATAAGACTCATTCCTATTTTTGAAATTTGTCCTCATACCCTTTTTGAGGGTTAGTATTTAATAATTACCCTTATTTAGGCAAGGGGGAATCGGGTTTGTTAGACTTTAAATAAATTCTATGCTAATTATAGCTCAAGCCACTCATGTGGTGCAATGGTAATAAGTCTTTTTGAAAAGGCACAAGAAACACAGAGGTCGGTGGTTCCAACCACCGCGCCGCCCTTTAACCCAAATTGGGGGCCGGTGAAAGGTTAAGAATAAACTTGTGCAATGTGTTATTAAAAGCAATCGGTGGCCTAATGGCCATCGGCTTTATTTTGATGCCCGATGCTTAAGGGGTCGACCCCCACTTGCCAATGCTCCTGCTGGTCAATGTCAGCTTGCCAAAAAACCTGAAGGTGCCACATGGCTTCCTTGCCATATGCGTGGCACCTAAAATTTTTGTTAATTAATGCCACATAGGTGACATGTGCTACCTCCATAATCTGCCATGTCACCATCATCAATCCTTTTGATCAACTGACTTTGATTGCACATAAATTTTGCATATAGAGTCTAAATTTGACGAAACGAACATTTTTGAAAAGCTCTCGACGAGGCCTTTGATTTGGCACTGACTTCAACCAATTTTGGAGAGTTTGAAATTTTTCATTTTTGATGACCTTTGCCCAAGGTTTGACCTAGTTTTGACTGGCCATATCTCGAGCGTATGAACTCCTTTTTTGCCCATTTGAATTGCATTGGGTACAAAATTTTGAAGACTTTAAAATGATGTTGATTGTTAGAGTTTCGGAGATACTTCAATTTTGACAAAAATATCCCTCGGATCAAGCCTCCCCATTGAGAAGCTTTCAGACCATCAAAAGTTTGGATTACTCAAAAAGTAGGTCAGGGTATGTCTCCCTCACTTTACCAATCTCCATCCATCTTGCCTTGCTTGGATGCATCTCCTTTAATCCCACTCAGAGGTATTCAACTGGTCCTCTTCATGAAGTTCTGACATTCTTGTCTAGGATGACATCTTCTAGAAATTCTGTCATGTACTCTGGTGAAAGATCATCAACTGATGGAACTTGAATATTGATGTCTTCATCCAAGATTATTGGAGGTTCATACAACTTCAGATTCTCAACATTAACAACTGAGTAAATTTGCATGTATGGAGGAAGATTAAGGCAGAAGGCATTAGTACCAATCTTTTCCAAGATTTCAAAAGGACCATATCTGATAGGCTTGAGCTTCCTTCCTTCACCTTGCATTCTTTCCTTATTGATATGTAACCAAACTCTATCACTAACTTGGAACTGATGAACAACGCGATGCTTATCATGGCGAGCCTTGTATTTTTCTTGGCTCTGTTCCAACTGTGCTTCTACTGCTTGATGGATTGCTTGGACCTTCTCGATGAACTTCAAAGGCCTTTCTGCATCATGGTGTCCATTGATGATGTCATCCTTTCCAAAAGCAAAATCCATTGGTGTTTTTGGCAAATAACTGAAGCAAGTCTCAAAAGGAGACCTCTTTGTAGAAGAGTGTGCCGCATGATTGTAAGCATGTTGGACATAGTGAAGACTTTCATCCCACAACTTAGGATGCTTGCTGCAATAACCTTGAAGCAGATGCACAACTATCCTATTCACTACCTCTGTCTGTTCGTCAGTCTATGGATGGAAGGCTATACTCTTCTTCATCTTGGTATCCATGAGTCCCCACAAAGATGACCAATATTCCCCTAAGAATTGAGAATCTCGATCTGATACAATAGAAGTAGGTAACCCAAAATGAACTCATACATTTTGAAAGTACAAATGAGCAGTCAGTTCAACAGTGACCTACTTTTTACAAGGCATTAAAATACACATTTTGCTGAACCAATCAACTACTACATACAAATAATCATGACCCTTCCTAGACATAGGTAAACCCCCCACAAAGTCCATAGACATATGTTCCCATGGATGGGATGGTATAGGTAATGGTGTGTACAAACCCAATTTCCTATTACTTGGCTTGCTGGTTGCACACATTACACATCCTTTTATATCCTTTTGACAGAAAGGCACTTGGAAGCATTCGATTATGCTTGGCACCATTAGTGTCATTTAATATTACAAAAGTGAAGATAACAGAAGAGTTGATGAAAACCCTAGTGACACTGTATAAAAAGCCCTCCACTTCAAACAAGGTATTTCTCATGAAGCATTTATTTAATATGAAAATGACAGAAGGTGGATCTATTGCGGATCATTTAAATGAGTTTAATACTATTACTAGTTAGTTATCTTCTGTGGCTATCAATTTTGATCAACATATAAACATAAAATAATGTAGCTATCATCATCCAACCTCTTAAAATAAACACAATGATCTGAATGACACCTACTACATCCATGTTCATGCATAAAACTATCAAATTTTAGATACCATTGCCGAGGTGCTTGCATCAAGCCATATAAACTTTTCTTCAATCTGTACACTAGGTTCTCCTTACTATTGACCTCAAAACCTTGTGGTTGAGCCATATACATCTCTTCATCCAAATCACCATGAAAAAAGGTTGTTTTAACATCAAGCTACTCCAAATGCAAATCTTTAGTAGCCACAATACTTAAAACAATGTGAATAGAAGTCATCTTAACAATAGGAGAAAATATCTCATCAAAATTGATGCCCTTTTTCTGTGCAAATCCTTTTACCACTAACCTGGCTTTAAATATTTTATTACCTTTGTCCTCTTCTTTTAACCTATAAAACAATTTATTCTATAAAGCCCTTTTACCTGCAGGCAATTTTCATAAATCCCAAGTCTCATTTTTTAGCAAATAGTCCATTTCATTGTTCATTGTGGACTCCCACTGAATCTTAGTATCCACCTGCACAACTTATTCATAACAGTTAGGTTCACCAGCATCTATTAGTAAAATAGAATACAAAGAGAGAGAAAATATTTTTGAAGGTCTAATTAGCCTTGTTGACTATCTAACATTCACTGGTGTGGGATTTGGTGTTGTAGTTGTTGCACATCATGAGGAATTCCTGGAACATCATCTTTTCGAGTATCATGCAACACTACATAATCATCTTCTTTCTTCTCATGTTGCTGCAATAGATCTTTACACAAAAATTTCTCATTGAATATGACATCCCTACTTCTTACAATTTTACGATTTTCAAAATCCCAAAGTCTATAACCAAATTCATTAATGCCATATCCAAAAAATACACATTTTTTTGACTTAGCTTCTAGCTTGGTTCTATTTTTAGAATCTATATGAGAAAAAAATTCACAACCGAAGGTCTTGAGAAAAGAATAACTCACCTTCTTACCAATTGATGCTTCCTCTGGTATACCACTACCCAAAGGAGTAGAGGGACATCTATTAATCAAATATATAATAGTATTGACAGCCTCCACCCACATGTGTAAGGGCAACCTAGCATGCAACCTCATGCTCCTTGCACACTCCATTATAGTCCTGTTCATGCATTCAACCACTCCATTTTCTTATGGAGTCCTTGGAACAATTTTCTATCTACGAATACCATTAGTGGAGCAATAATCTTTAGATTCATGACTACAATACTCACCACCATTATCAAATCTATGATATTTTAATTTCTTACTAGTCTAAGTTTCAATCAAGCATTTCCATTTCTTAAAAGTTTGAAATACATTAGATTTCTATCTAAGGAAATAAATCCATAATTTTCTAGTTGCATCATCAATAAATGTAACATAATAATGAGAGCCACCAAGGGAATATGCCTGAGCTGGTCCCCATACATCTATATGCACAAGCTCTAATTTCTCCTTTTTATTTTCCTTCCCAGTCTTCACAAAGCTCACTCTCTTTTGTTTTCCATACACACAACTTTCACAAAAATCCATATTAATACATTTTAGACTTGGTAAAACATTCTTTGAATGAAGTAATTTCATACCTTTCTCACTCATGTGCCCAAGTCTTTTGTGCTACAATGCTATATCAGAATCTACGATAGCTATTTTTTCTCCCTTCTCAACTACAACAATTGTTCCTGAACATTCATTTTTCTCTGAAGCAATTAAAGTAGAAGGAACAATATGACCTGTACAAAGATATAAGGTGCCTACTTTCACACCATTTGCTACTACAAGAGAACCTTTTGAAACTTTCCAATTTTTATCATTAAAAGTAACTGCACAACCCTCATTACTGAGTTGCCCTACTGAAATTAAATTCCTACTCAACCTTGGAACATGTCTTACCTCATGTAGTAGCCAATGATTCTCATTCAGTAACTTAATCTTAAGTTTTACCTTTCCAACAATCTGACAGGGTTCATTATCCATTACTACTAATTTATAGGGATATGTTGACTCAGATTTGGCAGGGGATATTGATACTAGGTAGAGTACTATAGTTTATGTATTTACTATTGGTGGGGTAGTGGTGAGCTAAGTTTCTAGGTTACATAAGGTTAATGCTTTATCCACTATAGAGATAGAGTATATTTCTACTACAGAGGAAACCAAGAAGATGATATGGCTTCAGTTCTTCTTGGAAGAATTGGGACACCCTCAGAGGGATAATTTTTTTTTTATAGATAGTTAGAGTGCCATTCATATTGCAAATAATTTAGCTCTGCATTCAAAGACTAAACACATTTAGTTGTGGTATCATTTTATTCAATCAATTTTTGATGATGGACAATTAAGGCTGGCTAAGATACATATAGATGACAATCCATCAGATATGTTTACCAAGGTCATGACAAGGGAGAAGCTGAATCCCTCTTTAGCTTTGATTGGTCTGCTAAACTAAACATGAATAAAAGAACATCAAAGTCCAGGGTGATTTGATCCAATGGGAGCTCCATGTGGTAGCGGTATTTCTATAGGATCAGTCTCCAAGTGGGAGATTATTGTTGTGTGTTGAGTCTGATCAGTCCCCAAGTGGGAGATTGTTAGTTTGTGGTGATTGATTAGGGAAGTACTATACATCATAAATTGTTTTTCCCATAGTCAACATTGTGGCTAACATATGGCTAACATGTTGTAACTATAAGGTGCATAAAAATACTTGTATAAAAGGGCTTACAGTTAGGGATTGTTTCATTGTGAGTGATGCAAAAATTGGTTCTTGTGGCAGTATTGAGCTGTAAGGGATTAGGGATTGTAATCAGGTTGTAATCACTAGATTGTAATAATATCAAACTTGTTGTTTGGGGGGCATAGCCTAGGGATTGGGTGAACCATGTTAAATCTTGGTGTCTTGTGTTCTTTTCTGTGTGATCTATTATTTTCTAATATTGTTTATATTTGCATGTAATTTTTATTTCTATCTATGGTTTAAACCTAATAGCAATAAAGTAACAACACCCTAACACAATATTTGGTAACCTAGAAACCCTCCAAGTAGAAGGTAAAATTGGGGTGAGGATGACACCCACAATGCTTCACTATTACAATAATAAAGTTGCCCTGTTAGGGCTTACAATTGATCACTTCTTGTGATCTACTTAGTTAAGAGAAAGAAGGACTATTAGGTCAACCTTGTGAAAGGATTTATACAATATAATTAAGTATGTACTCTATTCAGAGTTTCTACAAAGGGCTGTTAGGTCCACATTGTTAAAGGATATGATTGATGCACATATTAGGATGAATTAGCAGATTGATCTTTGTTGTGCAACTTAGTTTGTTGAATAAGATCCTTTGATCTGAACTAATCACCTAACTATGATAGATGAGTCTCTTCCTTTCTTGAATACTCCTTGTAGCCTTCTAATTACTCTACTCTTTCATATTCAGTTCTTATGAAATGTCCTCCAATAGATACTTCATATTTGGACAAACAAAGTAACTTACATTTATATTCATCCAAAATAATTATATTAACAAGTTAGCTACAATAACACTTCAATAATTTCAAATATAATTACCAAGTCAGTTCAATGATGATACTCAGGTCCAATAGCTTACTCAGGTGATATTTCATACACTCAGGGAACACTACCAACTTGGCTAACTCTGGTACTCAGTTAATACTAGGTGCTCGGTTGATACTGATCACTCAAAGAACTCAGTTGAATCAGTTTACACTTCTTTGCTTCTTTGGTTCTCATTCTAAAATAAGAATGCTAAACTGACTCAGTTCACACTGGAGCTTGGTACATACTATGAATTTGGTTAACACTAGTTCTTGGTAGATACTATTAATTCAATTTACACTACTCTTTGCTTGCTGGGTTAATATTGATAACTTGATTCATACTTCTTTCTGGTAGCTTGGTCACTATTGCTTTCTCATGATGGCTAAGTGTTTTGGCACTAATAGACAATATTTATTTCCATAAGGTCAACAATCTCCCCCTTCGGCATTAGTGAAAAAAACACTTATCATGCAAAAAATATGGAATCAAAATCCTTCAATCAAACTGCCCTTTTGTATGTGCTTTGTTCTATTACTCAGTTTCAACTGAATATTTTGTAACTCAGTTACAACTTTCTATTTTTAATTTTTCAAAATTTCTTTTGTTTATCTTCTTTTTACATATCTTATCTTTATGCTGTACATATTTCCCTTATGCTGTATAAAAACACTTATTATACATATCTCCCTTTTTTATATGCATATATATACTTTCTCCCTTGTTTTAAGGATATGCTAAAATGAGAGAGAAAATCATGATGTATCTTTAAAATCAAAGACATAGTCTTATCCTAGTTATCTTGCAATACCTTTAGCATGTGTAGATCTATTTGAAGCTCAATTGATAACTCCAACATGTGTTTTGCTATTGAAAGGGTTGTGTCCTTAACTAGTGTCTTTGCATGATCCAATCTCTTTTGCATAATATTAATGCATTGCAAGGTAGGAGAATCCCCAAAGGAGATGTCTTGGCCACCAGCAATATAACCACACAATGGAAACACAAGAAGAAGTAACAATGCAAGATCTGATACCAAATCACAACTCTTTATTCATAGATATAACTGATTACATGCAATATTCCTAGTTATAAGGCCTTTCGGGTTAGGGCTAAATACAATAGCAATTACAATAACATTAGTTCTACAAGATCCCTCAAGATCCAACCAAACACTAATCCTAGCTAGTCTAGATTTGTAACATAACAAAAATCTGGAAGAAACCACCAAGGATATCTAAACTTGTGCTCGCATGCCCACCAAGAAATCTCCTTGTTTTCCAGCCACAACCCTAGATCTACTCCAACTAATTCAAGATCCAAGTGTAAACTACCTCACATCTGGTGCTCTATCCACACATTTACAACTCCATCACCATCCTATTGTAAACTGCCTCACATTCGACGCTTTGTCCACAGACTTTGGAAAAACTCGCTCTTCAGATGCTCTCCACACTCCACTGAATTAATCCTCACATCATGAATAAAAAAAGACTCCACAAGACCCCTAATTATACCAATCTAAGCCAGAAATTGGCCTAGAATGCAAGTTAAATACAAATACATAAATTAAATGCTAGAAGTCAGCCTGCAACAACATTTAAATGCCTACAAATTGATATATGAGAAAATAGCGATATCTCATAGCTCTGATTGAATTAGAGGTTGTGATTTGAACCATAGGTATAAATTTAGGTCATCTACAATCCCATAAATGTGTAAAGGCTGATTCCCCAAGAAAAAGTGCACATCCATCCTAAAAGTCAAGCACAAAAAATTGTCGTGCAGAACTACCATAAATTGATACTCTAGGAGAATTTCCATAGCTTCCAACCTATAATGAATTAGGACTTTTTTTCTTGAATAAAGGAAGTAATCTAGGATATATTCAATCCCTAAAGTGTGTAGAGTCTCATTCATTAAGGATAATTATGTACATGCCTTGCAACAGACATCCAAAAACTAGAAAAAACACAATTCCAATAGCAAGGTAAAAACTTCTCGAACTCCAACTCAATCCATCGAATCTCTATGAAATCATGAGGAAAGGTTATCCAATTTGTTTGAAACACATCCCTAACCATGAAAAACATAACTCCACCAAATCCCAAGCTTGATGCTCCTGCATTAGACTCCCCAAGTAAATAGAAAATTGTGTCCCACACTTTGATGCCCAAGGAAAGAGCAGCAACCATCTTCATCTTCACCAAAGGATTCCACTCCAATAGGGACAAGAAAATCAATTTTCAAATCATCCAAATCTGCATCATTCTATCAAACTCCAAAATCTTATCCACCTAATCAACATGCTCACTCCTAGGAACAAACTAAATTTAATACTTCATCAACAAACCCTCATCCACATTAACAACTAGTGAATCCACACTAGCAACAAAAAACTCTAGAGCAGCAACAATATGTAACTCCTCAACAACATATGCCAAACTCTCAACACCAGCAATCTCATTACTCATTACAAGATGCTTTGCAATACATAACTCACCACCAACAACAACCAGATCATCCACGACTGAACGCTCTGCAATTTCCATGTTAGAATCAACCAACTGATCATGAAAACCAACCTCTATTCTAGCATCAACAAGGATAGGAATATCTTCAGCAACAACCTCCATTCACTTTGCAAGTTCTATATCAAACTCCACAATCTGATCAAAAATACCAAACTCTTCCACTTTGACCTTGCCATGCCATCTTCTTTCACAAATAGGTCTCTTAACTAACTAGACAACTCTCTTTCAGATTGGTATACTCCAACTCCACAAAAATCTACTGAATACCTTCCTCATCCTATCCTTATCTCAATTAGCCAAACTAGCTTCAAACTGAGTAGACATCTTAAAAAAATTCTTCTCCACCACATCATGAAGATTCACAATCATCTTAGGGTCCAATCCTCTCAAAGCCATCTTCCAAGATCTTCGTGAACCCTCTGCAACAAATCCTTCCCATGCTCCTTCTGATAAACCAAATTTTTTTGCAAGTCAAATTGCAACGTGCCACCTTACATGAACAATTAGGAACCACATCAAAAGTCTAGGACCATAGATATACAATCCACAAACTCTCTATGATCATGCCTCAACAAGATCAAACTTCCATCTTTGCATCCATTAATCCATCTGCAAGACCTCTACAATTGTAAGTTAGAACCCTGATTTTCCACTTCACAACCAAGAGATCTAGGACTCTAGAAAGAAAATCCACCAATTAGATCAAGATCAACTTGGATCTACTTCTCCAACCCAAGTCTTGGTGCAAACTGCCACAACTTCGGTGATCTATCTACACACTCAAGAACAACCTTCAATATAATACCATCTAATGCATTACAAGGAAAAATAATCTCCAAAGGAGATTTCCTAGCCCCTAGCAATATAACCACATAGCGAAAACACAACATCAAGAAGCAACAATGCAAGATTTGATACCAAATCACAGCTCTTTATTAATAGATATAATTGATTACATGTAATATGCCCAGCTATAAGGCCTTCTAGGTTAGGGCCAAATACAATAGCAATTACAATAACATTAGTTTTGCAAGATCCCTCAAGATCCAACCAAACACTAATCCTAGCTAGTCTAGATCTGTAACATAACAACAATCTAGAAGAAATCACGAAGGAAATCTAAACTTGTGCTTGAAAGCCCACCAAGAAATATCCTTGTTTTCTAGCCACAACCCTAGATCTTCTCCAACTAATGCAAGATCCAACTGTAAACTACCTCACATATGGCACTCTCTCCACACATTCACAACTCCATCACCATCCTATTGTAAACTGCCTCACATTCGGCACTCTGTCCACAGACTCAGAAAAAATTTGCTCTTCAGATGCTCTCCACACTCCACTAAATTAATCCTCACATCATGAATGAAAAAATATTCCACAAGACCCTTACTTATACCAATCTAAGCCACAAGTCAGCCCATAATGCAAATTAAATACAAATACATAAATTATATACCACAAGTCAGCCTACAACATCAATTAAATGCCTACAAATTGATATCCGAGAAAAATCATGATATCTCATAGCTCTGATTGAATTAGAGCTCTTGATTCAAAAAATAGGTAGAAATTTAGGTCATCTACAACCCCATAAATGTGCAAAGCTGATTCCCCAAGGAAAAGTGCACATCCATCCTGAAAGTCAAGCACATAAAACTATCATGCAGAACTACCATAAATCAATACTCTAGGAGAATTGCCATATCTCCCAGCCTATGATTAATTAAAACTTTATAACTTGATAAAAGGAAGTAATCTAGGCCCTATTAAATACTTGAAGTGCATAGCCTCTCATTTATTAAGAATAATTAGTTACATACCTCGCAACAAGCATCCAAAAACCCAAAAAAACACAATTCCAGCAACAAGGTAAAAACTGCTCAAACTCCAACTCAATTCATCCAATCTCTATGAAATCATAAGGAAAGGTTCTCCAATGTGTCTCCAACACATCCCTAACCATGAAAAATAGAACTCCACCATATTCCAAGCTCAATGCTCCTGCATCAAATGTTCATATGGGGAAGCATCATACTCTAAATATCTACCAAAGTTGTCCTTATTTTGGGATCTTCTCTTAATAGTTTTACCTAAAGATCTATCAAAGATATGACTTTTTCAAAATGATTTGAGCTAGAAATTGGGTTGAGTCACAACTAATTAGCACTAGCCTTTAAATTCACATCAATCTTAGCCAGTTTATTCTTGATTTCCTTGGTAAAGTTTGTTAAGTCACTCAACTTTACAAATAAAGATACAATATTATTCACATCATTTTTTAATGTAGAAATGAAAGTAGACAATTCTACTTGATCAATAGCTATTTTTTATGCTACAGTTTCTAGCACTTTGTTTTCAAACTCCCTTTTAGCCTTCTAAAGAATTTTGTCCTGTCCATCCTGATCTTCATTGAACTTGTGTACAATTTCAATCAATTTTTTAATGGTAGGTGCCTTTTCATTTACCTCAATAGATAGTGCATCTAAAAATATTTCTTTAATATCTACATGGACTTTTATTTTGTCCCTTTTTTCCCTTAACATCTGCTTCTTGGCTCTTTTCTTCCATAATTCTCCCAATATGTTCATTTGCTTGATAGAAAGATTTGATTGGTCTGAACTTGGAATCACAATCTCTTCATCTAGATCAATATTATCAACAATCATCGTTCCCTTATCTTTGACCTTAGATGCTGATGAAGGTATGATTTCCTTCCCTTTTTCAATCAAATCCTTCCTTGGCCGATGCTCAACTAATATACTAGGATCCTAGTGCTTAGGTACTAATGGAGTAGAACTTAGAGAAGATGTAATAATATTCACTTCACTACTCGGTTGAATTGGGTTCATCTTAATAGACCATAGCTTAGGTGTAGACTTAGAAGGAGTTGAGGTAGAGATGCTATAACCTCTACTATAATTTTCTTAGGATCATACTCTTCAATAGTTTGAACCTCTAGTATGTCTCCCCCTTCTTTAATATCAAAAGTGATTTTCCACATTTTGGATGTGGACTATACGAAATCCTCTATTTTATTTGACAAAATCTAAAAGGATTTGAATCTAGGAGTCCATTTTCTCTCATATTTAGACATGACCTTCTTAGAGAAGTTAGGCATAAGCTTCCTTAGAGTCCGTTCTCTGATGTCCATTGTCTTGATTTCATTTTCCCAATGTTGATATAAAACTTTTAGTAAGGCTTTATGAGCAGACCCTTTGATTTTAGAGGGGTCATAATTCCATCTAGCCATTTTATCTACTAGTGCCTCTTCAATCTACTTTTTCTCCTTTTTGTTTCTAGAGTCATACTTAAAGAATTTAAATCCCGCCATTCCACTTCCTTCCCTTATTTTTTTCAATTGTTTCTAAAAGGTAGGTGGGGGCTTCTTTAGAGAGATGATTAAAGTGTTGTCTTCATCTTCATCATCATCCTCATCCTCAAGCCTCAATTTCTTCCTCAGCTTCCTTGGCTTGGTGACAATGATTATAGGAGTAGAGGATCTTGCTGACTTCTTTGATGGTGTTTTAACCTTTTTCTTTGGAGGTTCCTCTACCTCTTCTTCTTCATGATTAACATCCTCTTATTCTTCCTCTTCTACATCATCACCTTTTTTCTTAGTAAGCATGTGAGGGGAGTCATTTTTTGCAAAATTTTGCTCAAGGTTTTCTAACATTTTCTTTCCTTTCTTCAAGATTTGAGGAATCTGAATCTCAAGTGGGATTCTAGTTTTTGCTTCCTCATAAGTTCCAATATATGTATCCCTGGGAATTACTAGTTCATTTACAAGGGCCTCAATGTTGTATCTAGTTTCATCTATGTTAACTTCATAGCCCAATGGATTTACCCATGCAATCCTATGTATGACTATTTGAATATGCACTTTATCACAGTCAACCAAGAAACATATATCTTTCTCATAATTATCTACCAGTTGTTTATAGATCCTAAACCTATTTTGCATCCTCTTCTTAAAGTTTCTAAAATATACATCCATGATGCCTTCAAATTTTCTCACCCATTTCATTTATGAATTCATTAATATGATGTAACACGAGGGTTTCCTTCTTCCACATAATAGTTCCTTTTGATGGAAAGAATTTTTGCACATAAAAGAATAAATAGACCAAGAGTGAACCATACTTACATGAATTATTCTTGGAGGCTTGGATTCTTTCCATGTTCTTTCTCAACTAGATGCGTTGAAGCTCGGTGAGGTCAAATGATAGGTTCTTCTTCACAATTTTATATGCTAGGTCAACTACTTCACAAGGCATGTTGTTTGGTCATATTGAACTGTAAATCTTGTGAGGTATGACATGAATTAAAAAATTGATTTCCATGTTAGTTACATTATTGAACTTCATGCCTCTTCCATCCAATTCGACTAGGGTTAGCTTGGCCAATTTTGCATGACCTAGGGTTTTGGTTGTCTTGGACTTCTCCAACATTGGGTAACCAATGATTCAATGGATCATCTTCTTGGTGATTGGAATTGGTTTCTCAAGTGAGAAGGTCATGTCATGGACTTGGATCAATACAAAACTAATCCACTTTATTCAAAACTTTCTTGGCATATGGAGAATGTGGGTTAAATCCTTAACTTCTAGATGCTTGTGTTTTGGTTTCAACACTTCATTCTCACATAATGTACTAAATGCTTGATCTAACAAAAAATTATCCAATTATTGAATTGAATAGTGATAAAATGACATTACATCATGAATGAGGAGTACTTTGGGAGGAATGGATGAGTGTGCACCTTGTGGATCCTTCTCCTCAATAATTGCAAGATATAGCTTGAATTTGGGTGGAATACAGTCTACATTCTTAACCAACATCTCAGAACCCTTCTTAACCTTAGTGCTTGAAGATGCTACCATAATGCTCAATTGATAAAGAACTTTGGATGATCACTTCCCCTAAGACTTTTCTTCAACAAATCTTCTCTAAATTGCTCGGGGGCTCAAAGAATTCTTTGCTCTATTAGATCTCTAAATTTGATATCAAGAAATGAATCCTCAATTTCTCCTTTTATCATATTTTTAATTTTAAGGCCTCATTAATGCTCTATACTTGGGTAGGTGAAGAAGGATTAGTTAAGTCTTCAAACTTGATTACACCATGAAGCTTGGTTAAGACTAGCTAACTTCACTTGGTTGAGTCAATGAATCATTTGAGTCTAACCTTTCTCAGTTAAACATGAAGAGTAACTCAGTAAGGTCTGATATCTCAGTTAAACTAAGACTTGACATGATTCTTTCATCTATCCTAGTGCATCTATTATGCTGATTTGGACTTTCTTATTTGCATGAATGGAACTGATGTAGAATATGATTTTGTTCATACCTGCAATACTCTCCTTGTATTCCTATTTAAGGGTGAATGAATTACCCAACTCATTGCCTTGGTTGTTAATAAATTCACTATTTTGGCTTGAGTTCTCTAGAGATTTCCTCATCCATTGCTGCTTCATTTGAGTCATGATCTTATCAACTTTTGTTTTTTTTTCATCTTCACTTGTAGCTAGATTCATGTAATTCTTTGATAAATGACCAAGTTCTTTGCATACATAACGACTTTTGGTAGGATTTCTTTTTCTAAAGTGAGTCCTCATGTAGTTATCTCCAATGAGTCCTCATGTAGTTATCTCCAATGTATCCATATTCTCCACATAGATAACATCTATACAAAGTGTTGTAATCCCAACCAAATATTGCTTTTGCAAATTGTTCAGTAGGATTAAATTTCTTGGCTCTACACTTTGAAGATTTATGGCCTTGTTTCTTGCATGTGAAACATTGTCTTTCAAACTTAGTTTTCTTTGTCCATTTACTTGCTCAATCTCCATGTTTGTTACAACTATGACATTACCATTAAAATTTGACTTTCCATTGCTCCAAAATTTGTTTTATCTATGCCCTAACTTACCACAATGATTTCATGTAGGATTTTTTTTTTTTTTTTGAGCTCCTTTCTATGATGATTCTCCTTATTTAGTGTAGCCCAATCCCACTTTTCCTTTGTGTCTTCTCTGAGATAGCTCAGCCAACTAATCCATGCTTTCTTTTGATCTCATCATTCTTTCATTGATTTATTTTTCTTCTCTAAGATCATTTATGAGTCTATCATTTTTTGTCACTAGATTAATGCCTTCTTAATTTTTACTATTTAACTTATTTATCATATCTTCCTGATGTAGTGAAAGTTGATGGATTTCATTGTCCTTTTCTTCTAGTCTCATGATGAGTAATCTTTTGTCTTCATTTTTCATTTCTTTATCATTTTCATATTTTTTCTTCTATTCCATAACTTCATGTGTCCTGACTAAATGAATCTCCCATTCTCTTTTCATTTTTTGGACTTCTTCTTATAGAATGAGGTTCCTTCCAAGTAGATCTTCTATAGCTGCATCTACCTCATCTAGACTTCTTTCTCTATAAATATCTTCAATTATTTCTTCTATGTATATATTTTCATTCATATGTACTACTAACTCTTTACTTATTTTTAGGGATTGAGAGAGTTGATTATTTAGTTTCTTGATTTGATCCATGGCTAGGTGTAGATCCATCTTGTCATTCTCAATGGCTTTCTCTAGCTTGTACACTTCCATTATCTATGATCTTTTCTCTCAAGCTTCTAAACTTCTGATAAGAGAGCCTTTCTCTAATACCAATTGTTGGAAATGCAAGGATGACCAAGTTACTGAGAGGGGGTGGGGGGATTCAGGAACCTCTTAACTCTTCTTCCACATAATCCATTTTATTATATTATCTAATCTACTTGCATGCATGGAACATAAAGCAATATAGTAACAACACCATAACACAGTATTTGGTAACCCAAAAACTCTCCAAGTAGAAGGTAAAATTAGGGTGGGGATGACACTCACAATGCTTCACTACTATAGTAAAAAAGTTGGTCTATTAGGGTTTACAATTGACCACTTCTAGTGATCTATTCAGTTAAGAGTAAGAAGGACTTTTAGGTCCACCCTATGAAAGGATTTATACAATACAATTAAGTATGTACTCTGTTAGGAGTTTCTACAAAGGACTGTTAGGTCCACCTTGTTAAAGGATTTGACTGATGCACCCATTAGGATGAATCAGTGAATTGATCTTTGCTGTACAACCTAGTTTGTTGAATAAGATCCTTTGATGTGAATTGATCACCTAACTATGATAAATGAGTCTTTTCCTTTCCTGAATACTACATGTAGCTTTCTAATTACTCTGCTATTTCATATTTGCTTCTTATGCAATGTTCTCCAATAGATACTTCATATTTGGAAAAACAAAGTAACTTACATTTATATTCATCCAAAATAATTACATTAACAAGTTAGCTACAATAGTAGTTCAATAACTTCAAAAGAAATCCAAGTCGACTCAGTGCTAATACTTGGGTTGAATACCTTACTCAAGTGATATTGCAGACACTTGACAAAAATTAACAACTTGGATAACTCTAGCACTTGATTGATACTGGATGCTCATTTGATACTAATGACTCGAAAAATGTAGCTAACTCAGTTTACACTGCTTTGCCTACTTGGTTTTCATTCTGAAACAAGAATGCTAAATTGACTCGGTTCACACTAGAGCTTAGTAGATACCATCTACTCAATTGTCACTAGAGCTTGGTAGATACTATTAGACCAATTTACACTACTCACTGCTTGCTTGGTTAATACTAATAACTTGGTTCACAGTTCTTTTTGGTAGCTTGGTTACTACTACTTTCTCATGATGTCTAAGTGTTTTGACACTAATTGACAATATGTCTTTCCATAAGGTCAAAAAAGATATGAAATATGAAAATATCACCTTGAAGTGAATAGAGGTATATGTATTTAAGCTCAAGAACTTCTAGATCTAAATCTTTTCTAAACTTCTGACCACAAATCTTGGAATAAAATGAAAAAAAGAAGCACATAACCTAGAAATCTCCCCATAATTTGAGACTAAATGATTAGATTGAATTGGGAAGACATCTTTCCACTAGGTTGACATAGTCTGCAAATCCAAAAATGATGGCTCCATAAATATTGTAAAGTATAGGTTCCATATATGTAATCCTTTTCACTCCCAACCTACAAATCAACATTGATAAGAAAGGTTAGGGGTTGGGGTTTGATGAGGGTTTTCCTTAGTCAAGCCCTAGGTTAAGGAATTATTAGTAAGTGAGAAATGTAAATATAAATGTCTATAAAAAACAAGATAAATATTAGTATTCACCTTGCCCATGTGTATGTAATGTAGTTGTTGTCAATCACATGAAAATATATATTGTCAATTAGTGTCAAAGCACTTAGTCATAATGAAAAGACAATTGAAATCGAGTCACTAGTATGCAGTATTAATTGAGCTCACAGAAGATCCAAGAAAACAAGTTAACTTTACAGAAAGTTGTACTAGAAACCAAGTTGATAGTCTACACTAAGCTCTAGTGTCAGCTAAGTTGATTGTGTCTACCAAGCTCCAATGTGAACTGAGTTAGCAGAGCAGTCTTGTTCCAAGGTTATAATAGAGATGGTAGAATAGTGCAAGTTGAGTTAGAAGTGTATACCAAGTGATCTATATGAACCAAGAACCCAACATCTACTGAGTGCTAGAGATAGCTAAGCAGATAGTGGTGACCAAGTGTTTCTAGTATCGACCAAGTATGACATTGACCCGAGTTACTGCACTGAGCTGACTTGGTGATTATTTTTGGAACTATTCATGTTGTAGCTGACCTACGTAACAACTATTTGGATGGATATAAGTATGACATATTTTTTTTGTCCAAAGTGTATTATTCATTGTATTATCATTCAAGCATTAGCAAATATGAGAGGAAAGATTGTCTATAAGGATGCAAGCATCACAAGGAAAGGACGAGACTCATCTATCATAGTCAGGTGATCAATTTACTTCAAAGGATCTTCACCAAAAATCAAGTTGCATTTTAGAGATCAATCTATTGATTCATCCTAATAGGTGCATCAGTCTCAAATCCCTTAACAGGGTGTACCTAATAGTCCTTACAGAAACTCCTAACAGAGTACATACTTAACTATATTGTATAAATCCTTTCACAAGGTAGACCTAATAGTCCTTATTACTCCTAACATGGTAAGATCACTAGAAGTGATCATTTGTAAGCTTTGACTGACCAACTTTATTACTAGAGTAGTGATGTATTGTGGGTGTCATCCCCACCCCAATTTTACCTTCTACTTGGAGGATTTCTAGCTTACCAAATATTGTGTTATGGTGTTGTTACATTAATTCTTTAATGTTTCATGCATACAAGTAGATTAGACAAATATAACAACATGGTTCAAGATAAGAAATTAAGTGGTTCTTGACTCACCCCTCTCTCAGTCACCCAATTTTCATTACATTTCCAAAAATTGGTATCAAAGCTCAGTTCTCTTATTAGAAAGCTTAGCAACTTGAGAGAAAAGATTAGACACAATGGAGGTGTGATGAAGGGTGCTCCCCTTAATACCATCAACACATAACATAAACAAAGAAACAACAAAAAATGTGAGAAAGAAATATGGACTTCTTATTATCGCCGCAAATGTAGAATTATAGATTTCACAAGTACAATATGCTAACCCACATGGGCACCTTCATTACAGTAATCTGCAAGACTAAGTTGCAATTTACCACCTAGAGTTATCCTAGACAATGTTTGAGCATTTCTTAAATAGGCAATTTTATGCCACCCAGGAAAGTTCTAGACATTCAAACTAAATACCTAGGGCTGATAGACCCTAACAAAACACATAGAGTTAGCCAAATACATCTTTGATATTTATTTTAGAAATTTTGGGTAGCCCAACTTTCGAAGGCCATAAATTTTGAACCGTTGCTCTGATTGGCTATTATAACCACTTTTCAAAAATGCTAGCTCCTGATCTATAGGCTCAAAATTGTGGTAGCTTCCTTTTATCAAGTTTTCATACCTCATCTATGGCCTCTAAGGCCTTCAAAACTGAGCTCAAATATTTTTCTCCAAAATTTTCCACCAAAAATCTGCAATAACTTCTTTGATACTTAAGTTGGAGCAATGAGATCTTTATGGTAGGCTTGTAATTCTAAAATGAACATTCATTTAGAAAATCAAAACATTTTGAGTTTGTATGAAAAACTTGCTAAAAATAAAAAGGTCCCAGAAATAGTAACGCCCCTGTCCACTACTCCTTATTAAAATAGAAAAATCTGAAAATAAAAATATTTTTGGGTGATGCAAGATTGCTCTTACACCTAGGATGCTCCTGCATTAGGCACCCAAGGTAATTTGAGAAGTGATTCTATCACGTCTTAGGTGTTTAGAGGAAAACCAAGACTGCTAACCTCTCCCCTTGCTAGCCATGATGAATCCTCTACTGGCCTCCCTTTCCATTTGACCAGGTATTCTATTCATAAGTTTTTTTCCTTGTGCTTTTGCCAACATGAGTGTCTAGTATCTCCTCAATCTCCTTTGTAACCAAACTAGCTACTAGAATGCTCCACTATTCTTCTGCAACTTCATCTCCATCACCTCCTTCATAATACTCTGTCAAATTTGAAATATTAAATATTGGTGAAATATTCAATTCAATAGGCATATCCACTTCATAAGCATTTCTAGAATCATGGCTTTTCACTATCTTGCACAGTCCAAACTTCTTCATCTTTAGCTTATTATATGTACCCACTAGAAAATGCTCTTTTCTCAAATGAACCATGACTTCATCTCCAATCTGAAATTACTTATACCTCATTTTCATAGATTCCTTAGCCTTGTACTATGTATTAACCTTTATGATGTGCTTCTTCACCTCCTCATGGATATTCTTCAAATGTTCAACAAATTCTTCTGCTTTAGTACTACTTATCTCTCCTTTATCCAACTACCTCAGATTAGAAGCATTTCTGGGACTACTCCCACATACAATCTGGAATAGTGATTTATCAATACTCTCATGGATAGAATTATTATATGCAAATTCTTCCTATGGTAAAATTAGATCCCATCCTTTTGGCTTGTCTCCAACCAAACATCTCAGTAAATTTCCCAAACTCCTAATCACCACTTCTTTTTGTCCATCAGTCTATAGATGATGTGATGAATTGAACTTAAACTTTATCTTTAATTTCTTCCACAATATATGTCAAAGATACCCAACAAATTTGGTATCTTGATTTGAAACTATACTCTTTGGTAGACCATGTAGTCTCACCACTTCTCTGAAAAACTACTTTGCCACATGAAAAACATCACTAGTCTCCTTATAAGGAATGAAATGTGTCATTTTTGAAAACTTTTCAATCACCACAAAAATAGAATCATGCCCACACTAAGTCTTGGGTAATCCAAGAACAAAATCCATGCTGACATCCTCACACAACTTCTTTGGTATAGGTAATGGTTGATACAATCTTATATTTTACTTCACTCCTTTTGCCATCTGACATACTCTGCAACTCTATAAAAACTTCTTTACATCTTGCTACAACTATCGCCAGTAATAATTCTTAGCAACCAAAGCTATAGTTTTATCTTTGCAAAAATGTCCAACCAATCCTCCACTATGCTTCTTCTTGATGAGATTCTCTCTCATTGAACTTTTGGGAATGCACAACTGGCTTCCTTTGAACAACATACTATCCCATATCATGAAATCCAACTACTTTGTCCTATCAAGTGTAATGGGTTCTGTATAAGCCTTCCACACTTCACCAAAATTAGGATCATCTTGATACAAAGTACCAAATTTCTTGAACCCAAATACCTCTATCTGCATTTTTGTCAACAAAATTTGTCTTCTACTAAGAGAATCCATAAATTTGTTAGACTTCTCATTCTGGTGTTTCAAAACAAATGTATAACTCTGCAAAAAATTAACACACTTTGAATGCCTTTGGTTTAATTTTCTTTGACTATTTAAATATTGCAAATCTTGATGATCATTATACAAAAAAAAAAAAAAAAAAACTCCTTAGGAAGAAGATAGTGTCTCTACTTCTTCAATGTTTGAACTATAGCATAAAATTATTGATTGTAAACAAGATATTTTCTTTTTGCATCATTCAATTTCTTTCTAAAATAAGCAACATGTCTACCTTCTTGGCTCAAAATAGCTCCTATTGTAATACCACTAGCATCACAGTCTACTTGAAACACCTTGTTAAAATTAGGAAGTGCTAAAAAAGAGTACTCAATAACTTTTTGTTTCAACAGATTAAAACTTTTATTTGCTCCTATAGTCCACTTAAATTCTTTCCTATCCCCTCCCATTGTTTTAGTCAAGGGTCCACAAATACTACAGAAACCTCTTATGAATTTAAAAAAAAAACTATCTAGTCCATTAAAAGATCTTACCTTTGTCGCACTCCTTGGAGGAGGCCATTCAAGGATAGCCTTCACTTTCTCTGGGTACATTTTTAGACGTTCTACTAAGACTAAAAATCCCAGGTACACCAACTCCTTCTTTACAAAACTACACTTCTTCAGGTTTATCAACAACTTTTCTTCCCTCAACTTATCAAACACCTTGCAACTATGGATCAAATGCTCCTCGAATGTCTTACTAAAGATCAAAATATTATCTAGGCAAACAATGACAAACTTACCCAGAAACTCCTTTAGTACCTCATGAAAGTGCTTGCTGTATTGGTTAACCTGAAAGGTATGACTAACCACTCATGCAATCCTTCGCTTGTCATGAAAGAAGTCTTCCACTCATCACCTTCACTAATATGAATATGATGGTACCCACTCTTTAGATCTAACTTTGTGAAATACTCAGTCCCACTCAAATAGTCCATAATATCATCCATCCTTGGTAAAGGAAATATGTACTTGATTGTGATCTTGTTGATAATGTAAGAACCCATGCACATCCTCCATACTCCATTCTTATTTGGTACTAATATGACTGGTATACCTTATGGACTCATACTCTCTCAAATCAACCCCTTCTACAACAACTCATGAACTTGTCTATTCAATTCTTCACTTTCTGCTGGTGTCATTCTGTGCGCTAATTGGCTTTTGGAACCAAATCCATCTGGTGAATAATTTTCCTCATTGGGGGAAATCCATTAGGTAAATTATCAAATACAATATTAGAAAACTCTCCAAACATATCTTTGACTTCTATAGGCACCTCTTCTACTTCTTCTTTACTATCTTTTGGAATTATAGAAAAACACATGCTCATGCTTCATACCTTTGAGAAAATATTTTCCATCATGAAAACATATTCTAGCACCACTATATACCTTTTCTTCTTTATCCTTCAACAACTTCAATTTATGCTTCACTCCATCCTTGGTTAGAGTGTAGGTATTTGCTCGCCCATTGTTTAAAACATGTCTATCAAACTGCCATGACCTACCCAACAACATATGACATATATCCATAGGTATGATATCATAAAGTACCTCATCCTAGTAGCTCTCAATCTTGAACTTCATTGAAAATTTCTCATTGACCATGACCTTATGGTCATCTTGCACCCAAGAAATATGGTATGGACATGGGTGTTTCTATCTCTTCAAATTCAACTTTGTAGTCATCATTTTTGACACTAGATTGTTAGTAAATCCACCATCAATGATCACATCACAATACTTATCTTCACATATAAACCTTGTTTGAAACAAGCTCCTTCTTTGATCTAGTTTATTCTCACCACTCAATAGGACTCTTCTATTAACTAGTACTTTGCCTCTTTCAAAATCTTCATAATGTGATGATCTGGCATCTTCATCAACATGTGCAACTCTGGACTAGCCTTTGGTTTTTTGATATGTCCTTCCTTGGCATTATGAAAATTCAAATTCTCTATGCTCTTCTTCTTTGCAATGAAAACATTTCCCACAGAAGCCTCCTCTTCTAGATCCTTTTCCTCTACCTCTTCCTCTCTAATATCTATTATTCTAATCATGGAAGTGATTGGAATTGTTTCCCCTCTGATTTTGATTGCTACTTCCAACCTCATCCTTTATCTTCTGATCATCATTACAACCTCAATAAGGTTGTTTGCCAGATTTTCCACCATGACCTCTTCCACTATTCTTTATGTCAAACATTTTTCTTAGTTTCTCCTCAACTCTTAGGGAAAATTGGTATGCCTCCTCAATACTATTCATTTGAACCAGACTTAGCTCATCCATAATACTTGGCCTTAACCCATTAAGATAATGGGTCACTTTCTCATTATCAACTTCTGCATGGCCAATTCTAATGAGAACTCAGTAGAACTCTTCAATATACTCTTGAATAGATTTTCTCGCTTGCTTCAACCCTTGCATTTTCTTCAACAAATCAAGCTCATAATCCATGGGAATGAATTTTCACTTTAGTTTAGCTATCATCTGATCCCATCTGGTGATTTTGTCCTTTCCCATTATATTTCACTCCTACTAAACCTCCTGCCACCTGATCTTTACATGTCCCTTTAGTTTTGCCCTTGCAAACTTGACCCTATCAGGATCCTCAATATCTTTATACTCAAAGCACTCCTCCAATTCATTGATCCAATCGACTAGTTCGCTTGGATTAAAATTTTCTAAAAATGTGGGAACCTCAAACTTAGGTAATTTTTCAATCTTGGAGATGGCCTTAGAAAGCCTCTCTTCCTCTAGGTTTTGAACTACCTTAACCTCAATGTTTTCTTCTTCTTCATCCTCATCCTTGCTTTCATCTCTTGTGGGAAGATTTATTCCTCTATGTATTTGTTCTTCCAATGCTTGCATTTGTCTTTGGAGGGCTCTAAAACCCTCAAGTGTAACACCTACAACTCTTCCACCATGCTCTCTTTGTGGAGACATTTTTCATGCTTTTGCTTAAACCCTAGTGTAGATTGCCTCACAATTGATGATCTGCCTACATGCTTAAGAAAAAACATGGTCTTGGTGTGAACTGCCTTGCAATTGGTGATCCATCCACACACTCAAGAACTCTTTCTTTGATACCACTTGACGGAGGTGCTCCCCTTAATACCATAAACACATAATAAAAATAAAGAAATAACAACAAATGCGAGAAAAAATATGGACTTCTTATTATCACCACAAATGCAAAATTATAGAGTTCACAAGTACAATATGGTAACCCACATGGGTGCCTTCATTACAGTAATCTACAAAACTAAGCTACAAACTACCAGCCAGAGTTGTCGTAGAAAATATTTGAGCCTTTCTTAAATAGACAATTTTATGCTATTTGGGAAGGTTCTAGACATTCAAAATTAATACCTAGGGCCAATAGACTCTAAAAAAACATATAGAGTCGGCCAAATACATCTTTGACATTTATTTTAGAAATTCGGGTAGCCCAACTTTGGAAGGCCATAACTCTCAAACTATTGCTCTGATTGACTATTATAAACACTTTTCAAAAATGCTAGCTGCTGATCTATAGGCTTTGAACTGCACTAGTGCCCTTCTTTTGAGTTTTCAGACCTCATCCGGGGTCTCTAAGGCCTTCAAAACTGAGCTTAAAGATTTTTCTCCAAAAGCTTCCACCAAAAATTTGTAATAACTTCTCTGATATTTAAGCTAGATCAATGAGATTTTTATGGTAGGCTTATAATTCTAAAATGAACCTTCATGTAGAAAATCATAAGATTTTGATCTCATATGAAAAACTTACTAAAAATAGCAAGTTCCTAGAAATAGTAACCCCCTAGTCTACTAGTCCTTATTAAAATAGAAAAGGCTGAAAATAAAAATATTTTTGGGTGATGCAAGATTGCTCTTACACCTAGAATGCTCTTACATCAAGGTGTACAAGATAGAGAAGGCCTTTGAGAATGAAAATTTGGATCTACATGTGGCCATGGAGAAAATAAAAAAACTAAAGGAGAAACTCTTTCAATCCCCAAGAAGAAGAAAAGATTTGGCATCAAAGATGAATGCCAATCTCTACATAGAAGATAGAATTGAAGATATTTGTATAGATATAAACTTAGATGAAGCAGATGCATCTATAGAAGATCTACTTGGAAGGAATCTCATTCTTCAAGAAGAAGTTAGAAAATTGAAAAGGGAACAAGATATCCACTCAGTCAGGACATGTGAAGTCATGGAACAAAAGAACCAAGATGAAAATGAAAAAAATATGGTAGATGAAGATAAAAGACTACTTGTATACACAAAAACCTAACCTGTTAGGAGCATGCGTAAACAAACAAACATTAGTTGCATATATATATCAAATATTCAAAACAAAACAAAACACAACCAACACTATGCTTGATTTTTGCAACTCAATGCAACCAAAAAGAAAAGTCCTCATGCAACCTCAAAGTAGCTCAATAAAGGCACCCATGAGAGGCCCTGTTGGTGTGCTTTAGATTGGAGGGATGTGGGTGTGCTCTCCCAAACACAACTATTGAATCCCAAGGTGATCAAATGTGACAATGAACATGCAACTAAACTAAATGATGAAGAATGCTTCAAGAGATGACTATGGAAGCAACCATTCTTGAGAGCACTCAATGGATAATGGAGATGGATACAATAAGAAAATATAAGAATGCAATAGTAACATGAGTATGGAAAACAATGCAAGAAGTAAAAAAACTACCAAATAGTTAGTAGCAAATATGCAAGTCACAAAATCACTAAAGAGCTCTAACAAAAAGTTAGCATGATAACAATGCAAATGAGTGAGATGATCAAATAATTGAGACAAGGGATCTATTTATAGGTTTGAGAGAGGATTTGGGGAGGTGGCATCCATGTGGCATCCACATAGGTGCCACATGGGCTAAGGAGACAAGCCATGCAAAGGTCAACATTCAAAGTTTACTCATACATGTGTGAGAAAACTTAAAAGGAGTGGGGGGACAAAGGTGTAAGAGGTGTGGAAAGTGTGAGAGGTGTGAGAAGTGTGAAGGGTTTCTCACACATGTGTGAGCACATATTTAGGAGCTAAAAGGAGGTTTAGCAAGGTGTTTAGGATAAATAAGTGGGATTAAGTAGTGGGCAGGCTTAGAAGGATGAGAGTGATGGGTGTAGACTAGGTTTTAGGATAGGTTTAAGACTAAATTAAATAGGATTTAACTTAATCATAGGATTAGGGAATTTAATGGAATGGAGGGAATTAAATAAATAAAATTTATTTAAAAGGAGATTTATGGATCACTATGCATTAAATAAATTTAATACATTAGGGAGGTGGGGGGGAGTATTTAAATTAAATTTAAATACACTAGGAAAGTGAACTTATTTAATTAAATAAGTAGAAGAATATGAAAAATAAAATAAATTAATAGTTAATTAATTATAATGTCAAAGGAAATATTAAATGAATTAATATAGTGTTTGGGATGATTTTAAGCATCTACATTTTGCCCCTCTTTGAGTTTATGTCAGGATGACATTATATCAAAGAAAAGAAAATATAGGTTGCCCCAAAAAGGATAGGAGTCCTAGGAGTAGTGTCATAGCGATGATAGGGGAGGAGGGTGCCCCCTCAAGAAAATGGGGTGAAAAAGGAATATATTTTGCCCCATTTTCTTGAAATTAAAAATGGGAAGGAAAAGAGAAAGAGAAAAAGCTCAAAGATGACCTTGCATGACTTGTTGGTAAGAGTGGAATGAAGAAGGGTGAATTGGATAATGATTAACCTAAATACATCCTAACTACATGAATGCATGGGATTTAGTTGTGTTCATATGGGAGAGCACACCCTAGTTTGATATGTCAAGAGGAGCTATTCACCAAATGATATATAAGCATAGATGACAATATTCCTTTGCATGGACTAGACTCAACAAAATAGAGAATTTAGGAACATAAATGTAGGTTTCAAATTCATGATGAAAAATATGAAATATATGCACTGGAGAGGTCTGGGCACACCCAAATTCTTATTAGGGATCTTGGTGGAAAGTGTACTAACTCATTGCCCAAAGTGAGCAATGCATAAACATAACTCAAAAACCAACAGAGATGTGCTAAAGAATCATGAAAATAGATCATATCATAAAATGACATGTGGAGTTAGGTTAAGTCATTCAAATGATACCAAGATATTGAAGATCAAGGTACACTTGAGAAGGCTATCACTGATACACAAAGATAAATTCAACAAAAAGACATTATGAACAAGTAGACATTTAGTCCACAATTCTTGCCATGAACTTTATTTAGATGGTGAATTTGTTAAGCCTGTATAGGAAGGATGCATCCTGTAAGGCAAAAAATGACTGTTTGTTTAAATTGTATTGAAATGTTTGTGATTGTTCGCTGACAATTATGGTGAAAGGAACAATGTTCAAAAATCATTTAGTCTTATTGTGAATTTGTGTAAGTTTTTTATGCAATCACTATTTTGATAAGCTCAGTTTAATGTGTTGAAGCTCAATGTCATGAGATTGGATGATGAACTAGAAGAATTTGGATAAGACATGATAAGATGATGGATGGATTTGATTGAATGAGCTAAATAATGGTGATTAGAAGAAAAAGGAGACTTAGATAAGATGTAAATTGATTTGTAGGAAATGATTGGAAGAAGGGGATTTAATTAGATTAGAGGAGAAATGAACTGATTGAAATGATGAAAATGACTAGATTGGGACCAGGTACAAGGGAGATCCAACAAATGGTAAATGGATAAAAAGGGTGGGGATATCAAAATGGAGAAATAATATGGGGGACCATAGGATCTAGTATAGGACAATGGGGAATCAAGGACCATGTTTCAAAGGAGTAACCAACAATGCCCCATACCAAGGATATGAAAATGGAATGAAATGTGGTGAGAAAGTATGTGTGAACATGGAAATATGGTGTGAAGGATTTTGTATGGAGGAAGGGAAGGCATGTGTTCTTCCAAAGTATGTATGAACATTTTGTTGTTGTGCCTCTAGTATTGATCATGAGCATAGGCATGAAAGTGGAAGGAGTAAGGGATATGGGAGGGAGGGTAGGAAGTAGGAATAATGATATGAAGAGTATGAATGAAATGTGGAATATGAAATGGGTGAAATGGATGGGATAACCAAGACCAAGGACATATGAAAGAAGGATGTAAGCATGTAGGATTATGGATGGAGGATAATGAGAAAATGAAAATGCCAAGGACTATGGGATGAAAGATATGGATAGAATGTCAAGATCAAATATATGAAAGGATTATGAAAGTATATAGGACAATGTATGGATAATGTGCAAGGGATATGTTAAGTGAGCATATGGATGGATGGAAAGAAATGATAGTCACGATCAAAGATGGAAAAGGATGATGAATGGTATATAGAAGTATGGAAGATATGTAAGGAAGTGTGGTATGGCTAGAGCTTGCCCCCAATGTAGAGTGCAAGTGGAAGAGAAAAAATGAATGGGTGGAAAAGGGGAATTGGAAGATAATGGATACATGATAGGAAAATAAAGAAGGATAAAGTGGATTGAGGAATGGAGGTCAAGGACTTATGAAAAGGTTTAGATTAAGATAGTGGAGTGGTTGGGAGGAAGATATGGTTGATGGATGCTAGGTTGGAATACTTGTGCATGAGTCGATGAAGGAGGTGGAAAGATCATCACTGACACACACCTTGAAGGGTGATGGAAAGGAGGAAATTTTGGAGGATATGTAGGAGAAAGTTTGAATTTTGAGATATAGGGATCCAAAATAGATAAAGGAGATGATGGATTTAGGATGGTGGATTTTGGGGCATAAGGACCCAAAATGGATTTAGAAAATGGAAGGTCAGATGATTTATGAATTAGGGAAGCCTTTAGATTAACAAAATTGGATGTCATTTTGAATCTTTCTTTGAGATTCATTGCTTCATTAAGTAGCTTTGGAATCCACAAAATTTTTCTATTTTTCATTTTTAGCCTTTGTGGTCTTTTGATTTTTCTTTGGATCATATTTTTATTTTCTTGGACATGTCTTTTAGAGGAGACATGTTGATCCTTAGATTTTTGTGGATTTTTGGCTTGATTTACTTTATCTTTGGAATCCAATTTGCTTCCATTGGCCATGGTATGGTTGCGTGAAGATAAATTGTATGGAGATATAGTGGATGAAGTTATGGAGGGTAAACATTGGAAGGAATTCAAGGATGTGTGCCTTTGTTGATCTTTATTAGGAGCATGAGGGGATGAAGTGGGAACCATGGATATGGTGGATGGATGTATGTAAGGACCCAAAATGGATGGAAATGAGGAAGGAATGGGAATATGGATATAAGGGCCCAAAATGGACTTGGAATATGAATGATGGGAAGTTTTAGGTTTGGAAGGAGTAATTTTGGATTTCAAAGGAGTGGAAGGCATACCAACATCTTGAGACATTATTTCTTTAATGGGATACTTATTATTTTCAACACAAGATGTGAGTCCATGTATTAGTGGATTGGACAAGTATGATAGGATCATGTGGAGGATTAGGATCATGAGGGGGATTATGAGGGATAATAGGATCTTGAGATGGAGTGGGATCATGAAAGGAAAATGAAGAGGTACTTTGATTTTGACTTAAAAGAGCATCGTGTGGTAGGATGGAAGGAATGGTTGGATCATATAGTGGGATAGGATCATATAATGGAGTGGAGGGAATGGAACCATGAGATGGAGTGATTTGATCTTGACATGGAGGAGTATTAGTGGATGGGGTGGAAGGAAAATCTTCATGGAGTAGAGGATCTATGGATGCTAACTCTTGAGATGGAATGGAATCAGTAATGTGCAAGGTACATGGAATCTCTTGATCTTGATTAGGAAGGGAACCATGAGATGGATTAAAAGGGATAAATGGATCTTGATTGATAAGGGAATAATGTGATGGAGAAATGCTCGGATCTAGAGTAGAAGAGGACTCTATAATGACATGCTTTGGAACAAGTTCTTGAGATGGCATTGGATGCATGACTTTGGGTGATTTGGATCACTTCATTTTTAGTTTTTTCTTTAGAAAATATTTTTACCAATGATGGTGGGACAAAGACATACTTACGACAAGGTGGAGATAATGTTGATTTTGGAGGATTAGGATTGTGTGGGGGTGGAGGTATGGGTAGGGGATTGGGATGATGTTTTTGGACACTAAGATCAAAGCATGTGGAATTACATAGAGGATTTGGGTTGGATGGGACATGAGGATTATGGTCTTTGAAACATGGGGGAAGAGGATATATGTCATGGAAGGTAGATTTTTTCTTTTGATTTTCTAGGTTCAAGATAGAATTCTTCAGTTCCTCAATTTCTTTAGAAATGGAATTTCTATTTGAGGGATTGTGTGGGCTATAAATGGAATTGTATGTGGTTTAATGATAATGAGGTGGATTTCCCTTGTCAAATGTGGAGGAATAAGGAATGTGAGATGTATTAGGATTGGACATACAATTTTGAGGTTTGATTTGATATGGAATTTGTGCTGGAGGTGTGACTCCATATTGCCTTTGAAGGTCCCCAACCATTTGGTTAAGCCAATTCTTATCCATTGAGATTGGATGAAGAGCGGTGAGATATTTGATGAGAAATGAAATATGAACTTAGGGCTAGGAGCAATTTTGGACTTTGTGTTTGATTTGGATTGGAATTGATTTGATATTGATATTGATATTGATTTGATTTGATATTGGATGAAGGTTTGATATAACTTTGATGTAACTAAAAACCTTATGATATTGCAAACAAGTGCATATTGGATTTGAATTAAAGTCCAAGGTTTATGATGGTGCTCCTAAGTCAAAAGTAGAAGATTTTATGAAAATTGAATTAGAAGAATATTTGAATAGATGAAGAAAGATTGATTGATTTTGGATTGAAGATGTAAATGGATTTGAATTAGGAATTGACTAGAAAGGAATGAATTTTACAAGGGATTAGATTAAGAATCATGAGGATGAATCATTGAATGAAGGAATTGGATCTTGATGTTGATTATGAAACATGATTAGGATGAAGATTATGGATTTGATTAAATGATTAAGAAAATGAGGAAATGATTCAGATGAATAGAGATGATTAAGACTTTGAGGAATGATTTGAATGATTAAGACAAGAGATGCATGATGGTGATGAATTTGATGGGTCAAAGAAGTGATGTGGAAAACATGAGCTTCTTTTTTGTTATTTTGTTGTTTTTTTTGAAATGTTTTTGGATTTTGAACTTTTATGATGTTTTTGGATTTTTTGAAAAATAACATGAAAAGCATACAATGAAATATATATAAGGAAAGTTTAGATGGTGTGTGTCCCCTTCAAATGGGGAGGTTTTGGAACATTCAAGCACATAGAACACACCAACAATCCTATAAGGCTTTGACTAGGATATACAAGCCCAGCTAGGGGTGTCCTTGATATACGCAAGGTATGTGAGATCCAAATTTGTAGATGAAAGAAAATAATGCCACACAGCTGAGAGGAGATGGTAACCCAAATCTCCACCTTCACTTCTCAAAGGTATAAAGTTCTTTGGGGCTTAGCCAAGAGTGACAAGATTATGCTTCCAAGAGAGGTGTCTTTCGATTTACCTCTCAATATTTATACTCTGCCAAAACCCTAGAGTTGAGGTCATCTAAGGGGTGATGAAATCCCCAAGTAGGCCTCCTAAAAAGTGTAAAACAAGACTACTTATTTCTTGTGCACTCAAGATCAGCCAAAGGTGTGAGAGAATTGAATAAGTAAGTGGTATTGGGTTTAAAAGACACTTGTTCTTTTTCCAATTGATGCTTAGATTTTCTATCTACTCTTGAAGAAACTCATGTTTATATCATACAATGTTCTTTCCAACTTGACAATGTCATCAACATAATAAAAATTAAGAGTTTTCCAACATAAGAAAATTGAGCGTTGTCAACATAAGGAATTCGATAAGGAAAGAGTCAATTCCTTTATGCATTCAAGATTGAGTGAGTGTTTATTTTAAGCACCAAATCCAAATGTTCATTGCAATATTCTTTAGTCCTTAAGCATTCAAGATTTGATAAGATTCATTTTAAATCCAAATTGAAATGTGTATCATAGCATTGTTCTTTGACCTCTATGCATTCAAGAGTGTATTTGACTACTAAGCATTCATTCCAAAAAAAGTTTTTGAATTTCTTTAAGGCATTCAACATTGTGTTTGAACAACATTCATCCAAATGAAAGGTTTTCCTCAATTGATTATGCATTCAAGATTGTATTTTCTTGTTTTATGTTTAACCATTCAAGAGTGTGTTTGATTTATCCCATTAAGTACAACATTCATTCAAAGACAAATGATTAAACATTCAAGTTCATTCTTAAGAGCAATAAAATATTAAGGAAAACCTGCAAGGAATATGGTTAGTTGTTTCTATAATGCTCTAATATGCAAATGCTACAATAAACAAATTGATTAGTTTCACAAAACATCTCCAAAATGAAGGCTTTACTATGGAAAAATTTATTTTGATTTTTTTTTTATAACTTTTTCTATAAAAAAAATCTACTTAGAATGGCCCATATCCTACGAAACCACTAAAAGTCAATTTTCATTTTATACTCTTTAAAAAAAATAAAATAAAAAAATAAATAAAAAACAGATGACAGAATGCAAGTGCAGATGACAAACTTCAGAGTTGACAAAACTTCAAAGATGATAGAAGATGAAATAGTTAATACCTGATACTTACTCTAGTCAATCATAGACGATAGTAGCAAAGCAGAGACACCAAAACCTGCAGACGATGGAACTCGAAGACAACAAAATTTGTAGATGACAAAACTAAGAGTTGCTGGAAAATCACAAACACTAAAATAGTGGGTTTCCGAGAAAATGCAGATGACAATCTACAACGGAGATGCTAGTTCAATGACAGAGATGATAGTTTATAAAAAGACTAATTTTCAGCTGCCCATAATGTAGATGACAAAAAAATTTAAGTAGTAGAGATGACAATTTGGTGGATGAAGACGACAAAACATCAGAGATGACAATTTAGTAGGCGCAGATGACAACACATCGGAGATGACAAAACAATTTTTTTTTTTTGGTAATTTTTGTGAGTTCAGTCTAGTGGAGACACACAAACATGGAGACGACAATCTATAGAGACAACAAGACATCTGCGTGGATGACACTGTGTCCTAACAAAAATGTTAGTGTGCAATTTTTGACCAAGTTTTAAAATGGAAAAAGTGACATAAGTCCCATTGGGCATGCCAAAATGTATATGGGAAAACATAACCTATTGAGAGCACATGTAAACAAGTAAATATTAGTAGCATACGCATTCAAGATTCAAATAAGATTGATAAAACCACTAAGTCTACTTGAGTTTTAAAACAACTATGCAACCAACAAATAAAGTCCTCACATAACCTCAAAGTAGCTTAATAAGGGCACAAATAAGAAGCCTTGTTGGTGTGCTCAAGTGTAAGGGATGTAGATGTGCTCTCCCAAACACAACTACTAAATCTCAAGGTAATCAAATGTGATAATGAACATGCAACTAAACTAAATGATGACGAATGCTTCAAGAGATGGCTATGGAAGCAACCATTATTGAGAGCACTCAATGGATAATGGAGATGGATGCAATAATCAAATCTAAGAATGCAATACTAACATGAGTATGGAAAATAATGTAAGAAGTAAATAAACTACCAAAGAATTAGTAGCAAATATGCAATTTACAAAAACACTAAAGAGCTCTAACAACAAACTAGCATGATAATAATGCAAATGAGGGAGATGATCAAATGCTTGAGACAAGGGATCTATTTATAGGTTTGAGAGAGGCCTTGGGGAGGTAGCATCCATGTGGCATCCACATAGGTGCCACATGGGCTAAGGAGACAAGCCATGCAAAGGTCAACATTCAAAGTTTACTCACACATGTGTGAGCAAACTTAAAAGGAGTGGGGAGACAAAGGTGTAAGAGGTGTGGAAGGTGTGAGAGGTGTGAGAAGTGTGAAGAGTTTCTCACACATGTGTGAGCACATATTTAGGAATTAAAAGGGGGTTTAGCAAGGTGTTTAGGATAAATAAGTGGGATTAAGTAGTGGGCAGGCTTAGAAGGATGAGAGTGATGGGTGTAGACTAGGTTTTAGGATAGGTTTAAGACTAAATTAAATAGGATTAAAGAATTTAATGGAATGGAGTGAATTAAATAAATATAATTTATTTAAAAGGAGATTTATGGATCACTATGAATTAATTAAATTTAATACATTGGGGGGCAGAGGGGGGGAGGGGAAGTATTTAAATTAAATTTAAATACACTAAGAAAGTGAACCTAATTAATTAAATAAGTAGAAGAATATGAAAAATATAATTAATTAATACTTAATTAATTATAATGTCAAAGGAAATATTAAATGAATTAATATAGTGTTTGGCATGATTTTAAGCATCTACACTACTTAGCACCAAGATAGAAGAAAAAGACAATGAAATCCACCAACTTTCACTACATTAGGTAGACTTAGTAAATCAGTTGAACAATTAAAATCAAGAAATAATCCATCTAAGGACTGAAAATGAAAGACTCATGAATGATCTTAGAGAAGAAAAATAAACCAATGAAATAATGATGAATTCACAAGCTGGCATGAACCAATTAGTTGAGGTATCCTAGATAAGATAGAAAGATAAACCATGATTGGGCTATACTGAACAAGGAGAGTCATTACAAAAAAGAGCTCAAGATAGTAAAAGACCTATATGCAATCATTATGGAAAAATAGGGTATACTTCAAACAAGTGTTGGAGGAATGGAAAGTCAAAGTTTAATGACAAATGTTACAGTTGTAACAAGCATGGGGATAGAGAAATTGAATGCATAGAGAAGAAAAAATTTGAAGGAAAATGTTTCTCATGCAACAAATAGGGTCATACATTTTCAGAGTGTAGAACCAAGAATTGGACTCCTACTGAACAACTTTCTAAAGCTATCTTTGGTTGGGACTACAACACCTTGTGCAAATCTTATTTATGTGGAGAGTTTGGGCACATTGGACCAAACTACATGAAGACTCACCTCAAAAAAAAAAATCCTATCAAAAGATGTTATGTATGCAATGAACTTGGTCCTCTTGAAAAGAATTGCATGAATAGAGGAAAAGTTGAATATGAAAATAAAGCAAAGGCTCACACAATCAGAAGTGAAATGAAGTAGTAATCGGTAAAGAAGTCTCCACAAAACTCTAGTGAAATCAATGAGGTCATTGAAACCCAAGACAATGGATTAGGTGATTAAATCATTTCTACATAAATATGCAAGGAGATCACTAGAGTTGTGATAAAATTCATATTCTACATCATCTCCAGTTATCCAAGCAAAATAGGCTAGATTGACATATACGATGCACTTGGACAGATGATAGACTAAGACAAGATCGAGCTGTTAGTTCTAATCGAGCTATTATACCTAATAAAGCATGGGTAGACTCAACTAAGTCACTGAATCAATCAAGCATGGAAAGACTATACTAACCGATCTTCAAAATCAAATCGAGTATCTTTTACCTACCCAGGTATGAAGCATTATATGAAGCCCTAAATTTGGAAATCTGATAAAAGGTAAAGATCGAAGCTTTGAGTTCATTGCAATTTAAAAATTCTCTTTGAGCTTAGCATTTCTTAAGCCCCCTAGAGAAATTTTAGTGCAAATTATTGAAGGAGTTTCTTAGGTGAAGTCATCATTGTGAAATTCTTCCTTCACAAGCCATATGAAAATGTCTTCCAGTTCCAAGGTCATGAAAGGTTTAGAGATAATGGTAAAGAGTTTGGATTGCAAACTCCTCCAAAATTCTATCTATATCTAGTAGTTGTAGAGGAAAAGGATCCTCAATGTGCTCACTCTTCCATTGTTCCAAAGGTACTACTCATCTACGATATTTGATCATTTTATCATTGTTCTATCCAAGAGCTAGGTAATCTCGAGCTAGATTAGGCCTATGCAACTTTGTGTGAAAATGATATGCTTAAGCCAGATCATAAACATCTAGAGGTAAAGGGGTTGACTCACATCATCCAAATACCTAGGAACTTTAGGATAAAGTGGATCAAACTTATACTAAGCTAAGTTCACGATATGCAATTTTGGTTGGAATAGACCTATTGTATCACTAAGAAGATGATTCATAGGATAAAGGGTATTATATAATAGAGAAAGTCAAAACTACTAAAACCCTAGGTTGGGAAGAACTAACAAATCTAACCCTAGCTAAATGGGATGGCAGAGGCATAAAGCTAAACAATGTGACATACATGGAAATCAAGTTTGGCATCCATTTCATTGCTCATTAAATCTTCAGCTTAAGTCATGCCAACAACATACCATGCAAGGTAGTGGACCTAGCATACAAGATTGTAAAGAAGAACCTATTGTTTGACCTTGTAGAGCTTTACTATTCCCAACTAAGAAAGAACATGGAGAGAATTTAGGCCTCAAAGAACAATCCATGTAAGTTTGATTCACTCTTAGTAAGTTTATCCTTTTATGTTTAGAAATTCTTTTCTTCAAAAGGAAATGTTGTTTGGAAGAAAGACACCCCTATTCTATATCAAATAAATGAATTCATAAGTGAAATGGGTGAGAAATTTAATGGCATCATGGATGCTTGCTTTGACAATTTCAATGAAAGGATGAAAATCAGACTTAGGACCCCTGAGAAACTTGTCAAAGACTATGAATCAGATATATGCTTCCTAGTTGACTGTGATAGAGTCCACATTTAGGTAGCCAGGCCTAGGATAGCATGGGTTAAATCTATATCATATGAGGTGAAAATTGATGAAAAAAAGAATATTATTGAGGATCTCATCAATGAGCCAATGAACCCCAAAGCCACTTACTTTGGAACTTATGAAGAAGCAAAGACACGAACATCTCTTGAGATTCAGATCCCTCAAATTATGAGGAGAGGGAAGAAGAGGTTGGAAACCATTGGAAAGAAACTTTCCAAATTAGACACATCTCTTATGATCACTAAATGAAAGGGAAAGTGGTGAAGAAGAGGAACCTCCAAAAAAGAAAGCAAAGACCCCATCCAAGCCACTCAAGAGAGCAACAAGATCAACAACTAGATTAACACCTGTGATAACAGCTACCAAGCCAAGGAAGGCAAGAAAGTGTCTAAAACTTAAGGATGAGGATGAAGATGATGAAGATGAAGACAATATCATATCCTTGAAGAAGGCACCCCCTACCTTTGAAAAAGCACTAGAAAATATAAGGTAAGGAAGGGGTATGATAGGGTTTAAATACTTCAATTATGAATCCAAAAGCAAAGAGGAGAAGAAACAGATTGAAGAAGCATTAGTTGTCAAAATGGAAAAGTGGAAATATGACCCGTTTAAGCTTAAGGGGAATGCTCCTAAAAATATACTAAAGGTTTTTTCAAACAATTGGGATAATGTAGAAAAAATAGAGAACGATATTGGAGAGAAAACTTTAGAAATCTCATGCCTAATCTCTCTGACAAAGAAATCAAGGAGGCAATGTCTAAACATGTAGATAAACATACTCCTAGATTTAAATCTTTCCAAATTTTGTCAAATAAAATAGAAGATTTTGTGCAGTCCACAAAGAAGACATGGAAGAACATTTTTGACATCAAGGAAGAAGGAGATCTTCTAGAGATTCAAACAATTGAGGACTCTGATGCTGAGAAGATTGCAACAGAAGTCATGATATCACTTCCCTCTGTTAAGTTTTCAGTTATAGTCAGTTTAATATCATCACAAGTTTCATTATTGATGGTAAATCATCATTAGATAAATATTATTTCATATACATATATTATTATATATATAATATATATAATATATATATTATATGTATTATATTATATATTATATATATAAATATAATAATGCATTATTATACATATGTTTATTTATTTATATTATTAATATACTAACTAATGATGTTTAAACCTTGGAGACATGTCTTTTCAAGAGACATGTCTCCTCCTCTCATACTTATATGAGATCCAAATATGAATTTGGAACATATTGATAACAATGGCAATATAATTATATTTGCAGACACGATCCATGTTACTTAACATGGTATCAGAGCCCAACTATAGATGTAAATCAATGGAGAGTATATAAGAAAGAGATTGCATATGCTATGGCTGAAAGATTATGGTCAAGGGTTCTCACTAATCAACAATTTATGGAAAATATTCTTGAAATGAATATGATCGAAGGGGGTGATTAAATCAAGGGAAAGACATGCTTTGGCATTCTTTACCAATAGCCATATATTTTTCATCTTCTCTACTTCCATCTTTGAAATTTCATTCTTGCTTTCATGGATATTTTGGTAAGAACATTGAAAAATATTTTCACAAATAAAGGTAAATCCATGATAGATGGTAGCAAAGGCATGAGATCTGAGTCTTTGCATTACTATCGAGGGTAGAGTTCAAGACATATAGGAGGCACTACATATCATGAACTAGCAAGTCAACAAAATGATTCAAACATCATTTACACCCTAGTAAATGTGGCATCCAAATAAGAGCATTTCATAGTTTGAAAAAGAGACAAATATACTACAAAGGCAAAGATGACAGTTATAAAATTTTAGTAGTAATATAATGGTTATAGAGTTTGGAAATGAACAACATCGAATAAAGAGTTCATTGATTTTAGTATCTTAATATATGAATTAGGAGATGGGGTATAACCAATCATTTTATTAGAGAAAACAAAATATTATAGGGTGATATTATCATTTGATAAGAGACATAGAAGATATGTTGTAGTAGTTCGTCATATCGAAAGGATATACAATGGTGATTTTTTTTTTTTTGAGAAAGGCTATGATTTAGATAATAAATAAATAATTACAAGTTATGCTTCACAAAAGAGGTCAAAAATATTCAGGATCGAAGACTAAGCCTATACATCCAATATCCATGATATTAAAGTTATTCAAAGTATCATGTGTGCATATTAGTTGCAACATTTATAAGAAGACAAGAAACGATAAAATATGAGAGAAACTTTAGGCTGGAGATTCATTAAGTGAACTTCACAATCGAATATGATATCACTTCACTATTTTATTTATTGCAGAGCACTTGTAGTTCTAAATTTGGAGATCAAATGAGCCTCCATCACTATAATTTTTGGTAGGTAGTACAATGGTTCTATTTATGTGAACTTTCCATTACACAATCACAAAAGAATATTCATCTTGTGTTTGATCTAAAGATAAGGTTATGCCTTGATGAAGTTTGTATCTAAATATATTTCTAAATTCTGATGATGGTAGAGTCCATGAGTCGAAATAAGGAGGATGTCATCGAAAAAACAATTCCCTATATATCATTCTCATGAAAATCTAAATGTTGGAGATGTTTGTATGGTTGTTGTAGGTGCTTCAAAGTCCATAACTAGAAAAGAAGATCAAGAGGGATGACTATGCTTTGGCTCATAAAATAAAATAAAATAAACTCTTTGAGTTAACTCATCCATAAAAGGATGTTGTAGGCCCCAAATTAAAATAGCTATGTAGAAGGTGGTTTAACAATTTCTATTTCAAACTTTACTCTAATTGATAGTGGTAACATCAAAGTTCCACTTTCCTGATAACTCAAGGGTATTGTCAAGAGCTTGGACTTAGATTGATCACATGGAAAAGACTTTTGATTGACGCTATCCAAAAAAAGTTAAGGTAATTTTGGAGTTAGTATTAATTTTTTATTCCTTATAAATATAAGTGCTTATAGATTGAGAAATTGAAAATTTTAGACTATTATATGTGGCATTATTAAGGAAATAGTATGTCTCTCTCTCTCTCTCTCTCTCTCTCTCTATATATATATATATATATATATATAGAATTTTTAATGTATGCTCAATATAAATTTTATTAGAAGAACTTTTTATTATCCATGAGTGTTATTTTAGAATTTCTTTCTCTCATTTTGATGTAGTGCAAGGCAAGAGAATCCCCAAAGGAGATGTCCTGGCCCCTAGCAAATAAACACACAGTGGAAACACAACACAAGATAACAACAATGCAAGACCCGATACCAAATCACAACTCTTTATTTATAAAATAACTAATTACATGCAATATGCCTAGTTGTAAGGCCTCATGAGTTAGGGCCAAATACAAACAACAATTACAATGTCAGTTCTGCAAGATCTCACGTGATCCAACTCACAATAATAATCCTAGATAGTCTAGATCTACACTCTGGAAGAAAACTACGAAGGAAATCTCAACTTGTGCTCACAAGCCCACCAAGCAATCTCCTAGTTTTCCAAGCCACGGCTACTAGCTCTTCAAATTTTGCTCCTACACTTCATCCTCTTCTCCAAGTTGAATGATAATGACAAAAGACTCCACAAAACCCCTACTTATACCCAACTAAGACACAAGTCAGCCTAGCAATTACAAATTAAATAAAACCCCTTGCATTAAATGCATATTTAAGCCACAAGTCATCTCACAAAAAAAATTAAATATAAAATGTTAACCCTCACATTAACCCATAGTCAACACACAATAACTATAGAAAAAATACTTAGGAAAAGCCCCAAGTTTACAACATGGATTAAATTCACATAGAAGAGATGAACAAGACCACTCATAGGTCCACATAAACTCTTAGATTGATCTGTATCACGATCACATGCTAAATGCACCAAGAACTCCTGTCGGCACCAACACACTGCCAAGTGTCAATAATCTCCCAAGCATTTTTAAGTAATGAACACATGTTGAGTAACCAATACATGTTGAGAACAATAGTGAGTGTCAAGAAACAATATCTTCCAAGATCTTCAATGACCAGGCACCACTTCTTTGGTGACCCAGTCCACAACTCCAAAGCCAAATACCCCCAACATGCAGGATTGCAAGAAACCCTAGGATGCTCTTGCATCAGACACCCTAGGTTTGAAAAGATGTTGTTGTAGCTAGAAGAACATCTTTTGGGATTCAACACATAAATTCCAAACTAGTTCTTCACATACATATCCTCCAAGTCTTCAACTTGCACGCTCTTATCCTTGTTTTTCTTCTTCTTCTTCTTCTTCACATCCATCACAGGTGTTCCATAGGTTTGCTTTCCACGTTGATCTCCAACCTTCTCAAAATTTGCCAACTCAACTTAGCTACCAATACTTAGGTTCCTCCTACCAAGCTCTTCATTCTACAAAGGAATCAGGGAAAACTTCTTGCCACATTTCTCAATAGTATACACATTCCTGACACAATCATGCACAACCCTGAAATCATACTACCAAGGTCTACCAAGCAACACATGACAATTGTTCATGTCCATAATATCATACAACACTTGATCCTTATCCTGCCCAATCTAGAAATCAATAAGGCATTGCTCCCTTACTTCCAAAGCATGTCACCTTGAAACCAACCAATATTATAAGGATAAGGATGTCTCACTCTCTTCAAACCAAGTTTCTGAACCATCTCCTTAGCAACAAAGTTATTAGTGCTACCACCATCCATAATCACCTTGCAAACTTTACCACCAGACTTACAACAAGTCTTAAACAAACTAGTCCTCTGACAAGAATCCAATGTTCTCTAACCCATGAGTACTCACCAAGCCAAAAAATTCTCTCCATTCTTAGGCTAACTATCCTAGACTGTAACCTCATTCACAATAGTAGCTATCCTACCAATCAGACATTCAAAAGATCTATATCCTTCTTTGCCACATTTGAAACAATTACCTCTGAACACACCTCCACCCATCCTCTTTTTCTGATCAACAAGTTTTAGTTCAGCTTCTACCCTCAGTTTAGTTTGTACCAAGCTATCTTGCTTCTCCTTTCCTTGAGGATTACCTTGATTCTTCCTCTTCAGCTTCTCTTCTACTCTCAAAGCATACTGATAAGCATCCTCAATAGAAGAAATATTCAGCATACCAACCTCATCCTAAATATGAAATCTCAAACCATTAATGTATCGAGCTACCTTTTTCTTTGATAATTCTCTATGCCTAGACCAAATAGTCAACTTGTAGAACTCCTCTGTATAACCCTTCATAGTCATATCCTTCTATTTCAGATTCTACAACCACTTAAACAACTCAAGTTCATAATTATCAGCATGAATGAACTTAGCTTTCAACTTAGTCACCATAAATCTCCATCTAGATATCTTCATTTCAATTTCCTCCTCTCTATCTCTTTTCAGTTCCTTCCACCAAAGAGTAGAATGTCCTTTCAACTTAGTTTGTGCCAACCTTACTGTGTGTGGATCCTCAATATTGTCAAGTTCAAAGTAGTCTCCCAATTCACCAATCCAATCAATTAGGTCTTGTAGATTCAAAGTACCTGAGAAATTAGAAACCTCCGTCTTATGCTTTCAACTAAGATCTAGGTCGAGATATACTTTAACCTTCTCCAAGATTCTTTCTTCCACATCATCACTAAGATCATCAATCGCCCTAAGGTCCAATCTTCTTGGAGGCATTTTACAATTTTTTTGCAAACCCTAAGTAATAGATCCACAAATCTAGGAGATCAATCAGCTCCACCAAATCAACCTTCTCCAACCCATGATCCTGGTGCAAACTGCCTTAGCTTCGACAGTCTGTCTACACACTTAGGAACAAACTTCACTCTGATACCACTTGCAATAATGTAAGACAAGAGAATCACCAAAGGAGATGTCCTAGCCTTGAGTAAATACACATACAATGGAAACACAACACAAGATAACAAAAATGCAAGATCTGATACCAAATCACCACTCTTTATTTATAAAATAACTAATTACATGCACTATGCTTGACTGTAAGGCCTTCCAGGTTAGGGCCAAATATAAACAAAAATTACAATATTAGTTTTGCAATATCCCATAAGATCCAACTCACAATAATAATCTCATCTAGTCTAGATCTGCACTCTAGAAGAAAACCACCAAAGAAATCTCAACTTGTGCTTACAAGCCCACCAAGCAATCTCCTAGTTTTCCAAGCCAAAACTACTAGCTCTTCAAAGTTTGCTCCTATACTTCATCCTCTTCTCCAAGATGAATGATAATAAAAAAAGACTCCACAAAACCCTTACTTATACCCAACTAAGCCACAAGTTAGCCTAGCAATTAAAAATTAAATAAAACCCCTTGCATTAAATGCATATTTAAGCCACAAGTCAGCTCATAATAAACATTAAATACAAAATGTTAACCCTCACATTAATCTGTAGTTAACACATGATAACTATAGAAAAAATAATTAGGACAAGCCCCAAGTTTATGACATAGATTAAATTCACATAGAAGAGATAATCAACACCACTCATAGGTCCACACAAACTCCCAGATCGATCCACATCATGATCACATGCTAAATGCACCAAGAACTCCTATTGGCACCAACATAGTACTAAGTGTCAACAAACTCCCAAGTGTTGCCGAGTAACCAACACATGCCGAGTAACCAATACATGTCAAGAACAATAGTGAGTGCCAAGCAACAATATCTACCAAGCTTTTCAGCGATCGAGCAACACTCCTTTGGTGAATGAGTCCACAACTCCAAAGCCAAATACCCCCAACATGTAGGATTGCAAGAAATCCTAGGATGCTCCTACATCACATTTCCAATACATACTATAAGAGCTATGTTCTTTGATCATTTTGAGAATGTTCTTGTAGAAAAAAGGGAGGTTGAAATTAAGAGGGAGCTGAAAATTTGACATTTCATTAGTTGCAACCTTGATCTCGACCATATTGATTCAGAGGGAGTAAACCATTTTGTGATGGAATCTTCAGTGATATATAAATTATAATAGACAAGAGGACTGCAATTCATGCAACTATGTGATTTTAATGGGCCTACCACTTGGTACATCATAAGAAAGTAGTGACTTAATTTAAACCATCTATGAGTCTCTCTTTGATAAATGAAACTTGACATATGAGTTATAGAGTCATTCAAGTGGCACAATCGTACTCAATCAAGACATTGATGTATTGTGAATGAATTTTTGTTGACTTCTACTATTAAGAAAAATGAATGTTTGGACTTCTAATGGATAAAAGAGAAAGTTAGAACTTAGAAAGGAGTTATCATATTTAATACAAAATTGTTCAACAATATGAGAATAAGTGGAAATTTTACATTGTAGGGGGGGAGAATAATAGTCAATGTTACATTCCCATTTTTAGAGGGGAGATATTCCATTATCAAATAATTTAATAAGAAAATGATGAATCTACATGTGAATATAAGTATTCTTATTTTTGAAATTTATCTCTCTCTTAGTTGTAATTTTTATACATACTATAAAGGTTATTTGCCTTTGTATTGTCTTAAAATGGAAGCACTTTCATGTTAAGAATGTTTAGCCCGCCAAGTAAGTGGTATGGGGTCATGTCAAGTGTCTTGGATAGGTCTTTGCATGGATTTGACTATTTCTACCTATTTTGCTTCTCTCTCTCTCTCTCTCTCTCTCTCTCTCTCTCTCTCTCTCTCTCTCTCTCTCTCTCTCTCTCTCTCTCTCTCTCTCTCTGTATATATATATATATTTCCAGCCTATTTCTGAACACTTTCTCTATAAAATTGAGGACTTTGACTTTTTGGGTCAAGGATGACCTTAAGGGTCAAGTTTGACCTCAACCTTGACCTAGGTCAAGGATGACATCAACCCTAACCTAGGGCACGGTTGAACTCATCCCTAACCCCAGGTCTAATTTTTAATTTCTGAGAGTTTTGGGATATCATGCTTCAGAAAGTTTCATTTTCTCGCTTTTGTGTTGACTATTTTGGGTTTCAAAATGGTACACTCTTAAATTTCATTTAATCTAGGTCCATTTCTAAGGGTTAAGGTTAATTGGGTTTTAATGTTCCTATTTAGGCATTCTCTAGAAGTTTGTGCCCTAGATCTCTATATAAGGAAGCCTTCTTCCCTCATTTTGATATCTACAGACTAAGAGTGAATTTATGAGTGACTACCTAATTTTCATGAGGATATATTATATTGGACGATCCATTATCAAAAATTCTTTCATTCAAGTTTTCCATTGAAGATCAAGGATTGAAGAATTCAAGCCTTTGAAGGGATTTGGTTCAAGAATTCAAGACTCATCATTCAAACCCTAGATCTAATCATCATGGCAATGTGATCTTCCTTTAAGATCCTTTGTTCATCTTCAAGATCTATTCATTTTTCTCTCAAGGTGGATTCCAAACATACAATCATGGAGGTTTTGATTTACATTTGCTAATGTTATCTTCAAGATTTCATATCAACATACTTGTTTACATTTCAAATACAATTGCATATCTATTGAGTATCATAGCTTCATTGTTAGATTTACTTCTACTACTTGCTAGCATTATCTATTTCAATTCCATTATTAAGGTTGATTCCAAACTAAGGTTTGACTTAAGCAAACACCTCATCCAAAAAATAAAACATTTTTCTTGCAGAACATGAAATTAAAGAGAAAATTTGGATACCCTTTTCGTTGAGCTTACAGGAACCATGAATAGAAATTTTTTCAGAGTAGTGTAGGTCAAGGTCAACTTTTTAGGGTACAATTGTTCCTTGGGGTAAGAATGTGCTCCTTTATTTGGGTCAAGGTTGACCTCACTTCAAAAAGATAAATTTTTTATGGGTTTTCTGCATCTTGGCATTTCTAGTCTGGAATAGGTTGTAGAATTCCCCAGAATCGTGCATGGACATCAGAAATCAACATTTTCCAGATTTATCTTACTTCAAGTTAGTATTTTTCTACTAACTATTTAATATTTAAGTACCTTTTCCATATCAAGATTATAGGATCTTCTCCTTTCTCTTCATTCTCCATTGCTTGACCCATTTGTGCATTGATCACTTCCTTGTGGTTAATCAATTTGGATCATTCGTATTGGGAATTCGGGTTGAGGATAGGTCCTATTTTCTTCCTATTCAGGCTTGATCTTTTCCTTTATGTTTAAGGATGTTCTTATAGGAAAATAAAGTTAGTACTTTACACATGCTACCAGATATTGTGAAGACTCAACCTAATGATAGTAACTCCAAAGGCCGTAATGATCAATATGGATAAAATAAGGCTCTCATCTTTGATGATTGAGGTTATGAGATTCTTATACATTAAGAGGGAGTATGACACTTCTTTGAAGGCAACACAGGAGCTTAGCTGATTGATACTTAGAGGGAGTCTAGAAATACATGTGGGTGACTATATGATGTTGATGGGCCCAATCTTATGTATATCATGAGGAAGTGATGACTTATCACCAAAAAATTGATATGAGATTTAGAGTGAGTTTGACAATAATTCTTAGGTGAAGAGAGTTTTTGAGGAAGTAACTAGAGGACTTGACTTACTAGGATTGATGTTTAGAGGGAGAAATTTTGAGATGCAATCCTTTGTGGATGATATCTTATTTATGAGAAGAAGTTATAAGAGAAATTATTTATAATGAACTCTCCTTTATGAGAGAGAGGTATGAGGTGAAAACCCCCTTGTTGTAGCCTCTGGTAGTAGATATGGTGGGTCCACCCTCTGACTTGGTTCATAGTGGATATCATGTAAGTTACTACATGATATTGTTGTGATTATGTCATGAAAGGTGAAAACCTTTCATTGATGTATATATTTAGAGGAGTGCTATTGAAAGGTGATAATCTTATCAATAGCTGGACCTATTATCATAATAGACTACATTAAATTGTTCTCTTGGTGTGCCAGAAGTTATGATATCAAATAGAAGAAAACTATTGTAAGGTGATGATCTTATCAATAGAAGACCTATCTCCTAATATCAAAATATGTTGGAGCATGTGTTTTCATGGTTCTTTAGGTGGGATTTTTCCAAACACCTTGATAACTAACTCATAATGGTTCTTCAGGGCAGATTTCACCAGACACCATGAAATTAAATTGTTATGGTTCTTTGGGCCGGATCTTGTCAGACACCATAACATAAATTTATTATAGAAAATACTTAAGGTGGTGTTTAAACTTATATTAAAGTTATAGAATTTTCTTAAAATCCCTCTTTGCTAAAGAAGAAGTGTTCAGAAATTTAGCCTTATTGTGAATTGAAGTCAATTCCATATGTAATATATGTTATTACATATATGTGTGTAAATTTAGTTAGAGTAAGTTTGATATGATCATGAGTTTCATTATTGATGGTAAACCATCATTAGATAAATATTATTTTATATACATATATTATTATAGATATAATATATAACATATATAGCATATATTATATTATATATATAATAATGCATATATTATATATATGGTTATTTATATTATTAATATACTAACTAATGATGTTTAAATCTTGGAGACATGTCTCTTTTAAGAGACATGTCTCCTCCTCTCATACTTATATGAGATCTAAATTTGTATTTGGAACATATTGATAATAATGGCAATATAATCACATTTGCAGACATGATCCATGTTACTTAACACCCTTGACTCCATATAAAGTAGCAATTGAGAAACAATCAATTGAGTTGAATCCGATTCAACCTAGTAGTGAAGTGAAGACTATCACACCTTCACCAAGTTTTGTCACAAGGGAAACCAAGCAACAGGTCCCATTAGTCTTGACCAAGAAACATGATCCATTAGTCTCAATGAGGTATTAGGCTCTCTCTATCTCAACCAAACAATAAGAAGAAGTACAATAGAAGGATTCAATTGACAAAGGAAAAACTATAATTCCTTCTTCAATAGCTAAAAGCAAGGGCAAAAAGAACATAGTTGATGGAATTGATCTTGATGAGGAGATTATAATCCTAAACTAGGACCAATAAAATCTATCAGCTCTAGAAATGGACATTTTGGGAGAGCTATGGAAGAAAAGTACAAAGAAAAGAATTCTAAGAGTTGAAAGAGATAGGAGCCAAGTCTTCGAAGACATCAAAGAAATATTTATAGATGCTCTATCTATAGAGGTAACTGAAAAAGTTTCCATCATTGATCAATTAATTGATATTGTACACAAGTTCAATGAGGATACTAATGGACAAGAAAAATTCTCATGAAAGATGAGAGAAAGTTTGAGGATAAAGTACTAGAAAATGTAGCACAAAAGATAGCAATTGATCAAGTACAACTATCTACTTTGATATCTACATTAGAAACTGCTGTAAATAATGTTGTATCTTTGTTTGTAATTGTTGGTGTAAATTAGTATTTACTATTTACACTTACTTAAGTTTACTTAGGTTAATGCATTATTTAATTATTTTGCATTATTTTATTATTTTTATTTGTGAGACACTTAGGAGTTTGCGCACTTTTTTGAGTTGTCTATTGGAAATGATTGAAAAGATCATGAATGAAGAATAATGGAACTGGTAAAGAATGTCTTCAATCATTGTTTTGTCATTGATGTCAAACTTGCTACTTGCAGGAATGATAATTGCTTAGTGATCCAAATACTATCAATTGGTTGATTGGCAAGGAGGTGGCAATCAATAAGATATAACTAGAGTACCTAGAGAAAGGTTGAAGTTATGATGTTGTAATGAAGTATAAAGATTAGTTAAGTCATTGATGAAATAATGTATTGATGACATACTCTAAGACACAAAGGATGGACACACTGAGACACATCAAAGATGTAAGGATTAACTAAGTTCATTGGAGAGAGCCAAGCTAGCTAGTTAGTGCCAAATAGATTCTTAGTTGAAGCCAAGTAAGTTCAACTTTAGTGTGTGTCAAGTGATCTTCAGGTGCCGAGTGAAGATCAAGTGTCGAGTGACTTTAGGTGCCGAGCAAGATATAGGAGCCAAGTGATATTCAAGTGCCGAGCAAAGTAAAAATGCTATAGGTGCTGAGCACCAGTAAAATAATAATAGAAGCTGAGTAACACAGAAGGAGTCGAGCATTAGTAAACCAATGATGCCAAGTTGCTACATTATTTGTTAAGTCAAAGATTTTCTAGATCAACAGCGATAAGTTTGTTACATCAAATTTTGTGAATTAGTTGGATGATAAGGATGATGAGTAGATGTCACAGAATTTTATGTAAACCATGCAAACCAATTCAAGGTGAATGCTAATGGATTTATCATGAAGTTTCTAGAAGAAAAATTTTGGAGGGAAAATAATACTACTTTCTCAAGATCAAATTAAGATTTGAGTGGGAAATGAAGAAAAAAACTTCTTTATAAGGAGTTATAGGTCAGAGATCAAATGCACATGTGAGAGAGGGAGTTGGTCTTAAGTGTGGTCATGTGAAGAAATCAAGAGGAGTAAGAACAGGGCATCAAGACTATGAGTTGATCAAATGATCATGGAATGCATTGGCATAAGGAGTGGAAGAACTCAAGGAGAAAGACCTTGAAGGGTGAACAAGCTATCAGTACTACGAGGGAGGAAAGCCAAGAAAAGAAAAGGACTGAAGAGTGATATGAAATCTACAAGATTGAATTTGCAATCTATATCAGGTCAAAACCCTTCTAATACTTTCTTACCATTGTATTAGATATTAAAATCCTACATTGCTAGGTTAGCTTAACAGCTAGGTGGATAAGCCTTAGGAAAAGGATAGAGAGATCCCTAGGAGAAGGATAAAGAGATCCTCAAGAGAAGGATAAAGAGAACCTTAGGAGAAGGATAAGAGATCCTTAGGAGGAGGATAGGAGATCCTTAGAGAGGGATGAAAGATTCTTTTGAGAAGGTGACTATAAATCCCATGGACTTGGGTGAGCCTAACAGCTCTATGTAAATCTTTTAACAGGGTGACATTCCAAGTTGAATGTTCTTAAGTCCTCTAACATGGCACACTCCTAACCGAGTGTAGAAATCCTTTAATATGGTCACATTTAATAGTGTGCTATAGCCTTTAACAAGGTAGACCTTTAATAGGCCAGACCATTAGAAGTGGTTGAAATTGATTGTGTAGTTATTTAACGAGTATCATCCCCACCCCAATTTTACCTTCTTATTCCTAAAGGGTTTTTGGGTCATCAAAATTCTTTTTGTTATGGTGTAATGCATGTTTTCTTTTCATGATTGTTTAATGTTCAATTGCATGCATGATAATTTCAGTTATGTGCCATTAAGGATTAGAAGAAAAAGTTGTATTGGACATCATTGGACCTTGGATAACTGATTCACCCCCCCCATTAAGGATTAGAAGAAAAAGTTGTATTGGACATCATTGGACCTTGGATAACTGATTCACCCCCCCCCCCTCTCAATTATTCTAAATAATTCTAACAATTGGTATCAGAGCACACTGCTGATTTGTTTCAAGGTACTAGTAGTAGGAAGATCAAGATGTCCAAGAGAGAAATTCCCAAGATAAACCAAGACAACTTTTTTGCATGGCAAAGTTTGATTGAGCTACACCTCGGATCAATAGGTGACTATGCACAGACCTCAATCACAGTTGATCATGTAGACCCTGCAGGATTCCTCACTGTAGATGACATGAGCAAGAAGAAGGAGCACAATCAAGCGATGTTAGCTATTGCTTCAGCACTAAGCTATGCCGAGTATGATGACATTAAAAGATGTGATACTACACATCAAATGTGGGAAACATTATCAAGAATCTATGGAGGAGATGATAATGTCAAGAGAGCCAAAAGAGAGAGCCTAAGAGGAAAGTTTCATGACATGAAAATGGAAGAAGGAGAGAATGCTTCTAAATATGGTGCAAGGATGAAGGAAGTAGTAAGTGCCATAAGAAGCCTAGGAGGACAGCTAGCAAAAGAAACAATATGTAGCAAATACTTGAGAACTTTGCTTCCCATCTATGCTATAAGAGTATCAGCCATCCAAGAGCTAAGGTGTGTACCAAGCAACACATTGTCATTTGAAGGAATAATTGGAAGACTCACTGCCTTTGAGCTATCCAATTTTGATAACTAAAAGCTAGAGAATTTTGAATCTGCATTCAAAGCCAAGATGAAATTAAAAGACAATGAGGAGATGCAAACAAAGAAAAAGAGTGGAAAAGGAAAGTATGTATCTAGTGACAACAACACTGATGAAGATAATGTGGACCAATTGGAGGCATTACTAGCAAGAAGATTTCACAGAGGAAGAGGCAAATTCAAAGATAAGTTGCCAATCATTTGTTTCAATTGTAATGAAGTTGGCCACATTGTAGCCAGATGCACACAAAAGAAAAATTACAAGGATGGGGGAAACTTCAAGAACAAGAAAGAGGATAACAAGGACTACAAAGGTAAAAGCAAAAGATGCTACATTGTTGAAGAAGATTCTGATGAGATTGATGATGAAGTAGTCTATGTGGCTATGAAAGATGAATAAGATGAAGATGAAGCAACTACCCTGGTAACTTGCATGAACAAGAATGATAGATGGATCATAGATAGTGGATTCTCTCATCACATGATTGGAGATAAAAGTAAGTTTATTTTCTTTACTCAATATGAAGGAAATAGTGTTAGATTTGGTAACAATGCACCATGTCAGATCAAAGGGAAAGGTAGTATCAAGCTTACTGAAAAGATATCATGTGATAATGCATACTATGTTGAAGGCTTGAATTATAACTTGTTAAGTGTCACACAATTAGGCAACATAGGATGTAAGGTTGAATTTGAAAAAGGAGTTGCTAAGATCTATGATTCTCAAGGAAGTCTAATAGGAAAAGGTGATTAGACTAAGAGTAATTTGTTTTACCTTGACATGGAAGATGCTTCTTGTCTCATTGTTCAACCTGATGATGTATGGTTATGGCACAAGAGGCCATGTCATGTAAATTTTGACAATCTGATAAGCATCAGCAAAATGAAGAAAGTCAGAGGTCTACCAAAGTTGAAGAAACCTGATAACACCATGTGCAAACAATGCCAACTAGGGAAGATGACCAAGTCAAATTTCAAAAGCAAGGCTTATACTTCTAATGAAGTATTAAAGCTAGTTCATATTGACTTGTGTGTTCCTATTGAAGTGCAAAGCTACACAGGTGATAGATACATAATGCTATTTGTAGATGACTATTCAAGGATGATGACAGTCATGTTCCTAAAAGTAAAATTAGATGCATTTCAAATGTTCAAATGGAACTTGGCTAGAGTAGAGAAAGAGAATGGAAAGAGCCTAAAATGTCTCAGATTTGATAGAGGAGGAGAATTTACATCAAGAGAATTTGAAGAGTTTTGCAATGAAATAGGAATCAAAAGGCAGACATCAGCACCCAAGACTCCACCATAGAATGGTATAGCAGAGAGAAGGAATAGATCAGTTATTGAATGTGCTAGGACCTTAATGATGGAGAAAAATGTTGCACTCAGGTACTGGAGAGAAGCTGTAAGTACTGTAATCTACACATTCAACAGAGTTCAAGTCAAGAAAGGTACAAATGCGACACCTTTTGAATTATGGTATGGGCATTCTCGTAATGTAAAACATTTCAAAATATTTGGGTGCAAATGCTATATATATAAAGAGTCCAGAAATGGAAAGTTTGATGCAAAGAGTGAGGAAGGCACATTTCTTGGTTATTCTACTAGAAGCAAAGCTTATAAGTGTTTGAATCTTAACACTAACAAAGTAGTAGAAAGCACAAATGTGAAGTTTGATGAGCTTGCAGAAGTTCAAAGTGTTGAGAATACCAAGAAAGAAGAAGAATACAAGACCTTTGTATAATTTTATGAAGGTATACCTAATAATGGTGAAGTTGTAACTTAGACTGACAATAAACAACAAAATCCAGCATCTGTCGAGTCACAAACAGTGAATGTCGAACTGCAGACACATTCAGAAGCTGAGCTGCAGAATGCAGAGAATGTTCATTCAAATTTTGAGAATATCCAACATGAAGAAAATGAACAAATACCTAATGAAAATATGAATGAGGGATCATATTCTGAAAGAGACAACATGCAAACAAGGAAAGAACCAGTACTAGAAAAGTATGTGAAAAGACATCATCCTACAGATCAAATTATTGGAAACAAAGAGGCAAGACCAATGAAAAGGAATAGACTCAAAAGTAAAACATGTCTACTCAGCAAAATTGAACCAAAAATAGTAAGTGAAGCCATAAAAGATGATGACTGGTACAATGCTATGAAAGAAGAAATAGAACAAATTGAGAAGAACAAGACATGGACCTTTGTCTCAAGACTAGTTGACAAGAATGTAATTGGAACCAAGTGGGTGTTTAGAAACAAGTTAGATGAGAATGGTGAAATCACAAGGAACAAGGCAAGACTAGTCTGTAAAGGGTATGCACAAGAAGAAGGACTAGACTATGGAGAAACTTTTGCTCCAGTTGCTAGAATGGAAGGAGTAAGGACCTTACTGGCATATGCAGCCTTCAAAGGATTTAAAGTCTATCAAATGGATGTTAAGTCCGCATTTCTAAATGGTATACTTGAAGAGGAAGTCTACATAGAGAAACTAGAAGGTTTTGTTGATGAGAAGAACAAAAATAAGGTATGCAAATTGCATAAGGCTCTATATGGATTAAAGCAAGCCCCTAGAGCTTGGTATGAGAGACTTCACAAGTATCTAGTGCAAATAGGATTTGAAAGAACGGATGATAACAACAACATGTACATCAAATCAAAAGAAGGTAAGGATATTCTTTTATCTAAAATATTTGTGGATGACATAGTTTTTGGAGGAAAGGAAGTACTTTGCAAAAGTTTTTCTAACAAAATAAAACATGAGTTTGAGATGTCAATGTTTGGAGAAATCAAATTCTTTGTAGGATTGCAAGTACATCAACTAAAACAAGGTATATCTGTGACACAATCAAAATACATCAAGGAGATACTCAAGAAGTTTGGATTAGAAGATTCCAAACCTGTCAGCACACCAATGGCAATAGGACATAAGCTATCCAAAAATGATGAATCGGTTGAAGTCAATCAAACAATGTATAGATCCATGATTGGAAAACTACAATATGTTGTACATAGCAAACCAGACATAGCATTAGCAGTTGAAATAGTGGCTAGATTCTCTGGTAATCCTAGAGAAAATCATCTCATGGCAGTAAAAAGGATAATGAGGTATCTCAAAGGAACTGGTGATTTTGGCCTATATTACAAAAAGAATGAGAAGTTTGAGCTAAATGCATACATAGACATAGATTGGGGAGGCAACATTGATGATAGGAAAAGCACAAGTGGAGGAGCATTATTCTTAGGTAAAAGGCTAGTTACTTGGACTAGCAAGAAACAAACATGTACATCTCAGTCCACTACAGAAGCATAATATGTGGCAGCAACAGTCAATTGCACAAATATTATGTGGCTCAAACATCTATTGAAAGGAATGAAAGAAGAGGTAACCAAACCTGTGATACTGTATTGTGATAATACAAGTGCTATAAACATATCCAAGAATCTAGTAATGCATGCAAAAACCAAGCATATTGCAATCAAGTATCACTATATCAGAGAATTTGTGGAAGACAAACAAGTGAAGATGGAGTACATTCACACAAAGGAACAAACTATAGATATCTTCACCAAACCATTGCCCAAGGATCCTTATGAATACCTTAGAGGCAAGTTGGGGGTAATGCCCCTAACTCAAGCAGTCTAAAGGAACAAAGAAGCTGCCCTACATCAATAGGAGTAGAACATTGAAATATCAGAAGAGTGATGCAGAGGATGACAACAGGAACAAAATTTTTAGATCAGTCACAAGCATGGTGATAGGGGGAGAAAACATGAAGATGCAAAGCTTATATTTAGTATGTTGAAGATGCTACATCTTTGACATTTATGTCAAAGAGGGAGATATGAGAAATTGATCAAAGAAAGGTAAGAGGGAGATGTATATGTATGAAAGGAGAGATGACAAAAGGAGATTCAAAAGAGATAAGAATAAAAAATTAGCTACAAAAATAAAGGATGCAGTAGTCTAGAGGGAGAAGTAGAAAAAAGGATTCAGTTTATATGTAATTTTGGCGGTAACTAAGTTGATCAATTGGTCAGTTTGGTTTGCCATCAATGCCAAAGAGGGAGATTATTGGAAATGATTGAAAAGATCATGAATGAAGAATAATGGAACTGGTAAAGAATGTCTTCAATCATTGTTTTGTCATTGATGTCAAACTTTCTACTTACAGGAATGACAATTGCTTTAGTGGTCCAAATACTATCAATTGGTTGATTGAAAAGGAGGTGGCAATCAAGAAGATATAACTAGAGTACCTAGAGAAAGGTTGAAGTTATGATGTTGTAATGAAGTATAAGGATCAATTAAGTCATTGATGAAATAGTGTATTGATGACACACTCTAAGACATAGAGGATGGAGACACTAAGACACATCAAATATGTAAGGATTAACTAAGTTCATTGGAGAGAGCCAAGCTACCTAGTTAGTGCCAAACAGATTCTCAATTGAAGCTGAGAAAGTTCAACTTTAGTGTGTGCCAAGTGATCTTTAGGTGCTGAGTAGCCTTCAGGTGCCGAGTGAAGATCAAGTGCCAAGTGACTTTAGGTGCCAAACAAGATTTAGGAGCCGAGTGATATTCAAGTGCAGAGCAAAGCAAAAATGTTATAGGTGTCGAGTGCCAATAAAATAATAATAGAAGCCAAGTAACACAGAAGGAGCGGAGCATCAATAAACCAATTATAATGAGTTGTTGCATTATTTGTTAAGTCAAAGATTTGCCAGATCAACAGTGATAAGTTTGTTACATCAAATTTTGTGAATTAGTTGGATGATAAGGATGATGAGTAGATGTAAATTTTTTTTATTTAAACCATGCAAACCAATTCAAGGTGAATGCTAATGGATTTATCATGAAGTTTCTAGAAGAAACAATTTGGAGGGAAAACAATACCATTTTCTCAAGATCAAACTAACATTTGAGCGGGAAATGAAGAACATAACTTCTTTATAAGGAGTTATAGGTCAGAGATCAAATGCACATGTGAGAGAGGGATTTGGTCTTAAGTGTAGTCATGGGAAGAAACCAAGAGGAGTAAGAATAGGGCATCAAGACTCTGAGTTGATCAAATGATCATGGAGTGCATTGGCATAAGGAGTGGAAGAACTCAAGGAGACAGATCTTGAAGGGTGAACAAGCTGTCAGCACTGCGAGGGAGGAAAGCCAAGCAAAGAAAAGGACTGAAGAGCGATATGAAATCTGCAAGGTTGAAGTTGCAATTTGTATTAGGTCAAAACCCTTCAAATACTTTTTTACCATTGTATTAGATATTGAAATCCTACATTGCTAGGTTAGCTTAATAGCTAGGTGGATAAGCCTCAGGAAAAGGATAAAGAGATCCCCAGGAGAAGGATAAAGAGATCCTCAAGAGAAGGATAAAGAGATCCTTAGGAGAAGGATAAGAGATCCTTAGGAGGAGGATAGGAGATCCTTAGAGAGGGATGAATGATTCTTTTGAGAAGGTGATTGTAAATCCCATGGACTTGGGTGAGCCTAACAACTCTATGTAAATCCTTTAACAGGGTGACATTCCAAGTTGAATGTTCTTAAGTCCTCTAACAGGGCACACTCCTAATAGGGTGTAAAAATTCTTTAATAGGGTCACATTTAATAGTGAGCTATAGCCTTTAACAAGGCAGGCCTTTAACAGGGCAGACCATCAGAAGTGGTTGAAATTGATTATGCAGTTATTCAGTGGGTATCATCCCCACCCAAGTTTTACCTTCTTATTTCTAGGTCATCAAAATTCTTTGTGTTATGGTGTGATGCATGTTTACTTTTCATGATAGTTTAATGTTCAATTGCATGCATGATAATTTCAGTTATGTGCCATTAAGGATTAGAAGAAAAAGTTGTATTGGACATTATTGGACCTTGGATAATTGATTCACCCCCCCCCCCCCCCCCCCCCTCTCAGTTATTCTAAATAATTCTAACATTTTCATGTAGACAACATAGGAGTACACAACTCTATTTCAGCACATGGTGTCTACAACACTATTTTGTGTGTCACACCCTTGTAGGCTTATCCTCTCATCATCACACATACTTTTGTGCTTAATGAAGGATAACCCGTATCTGGTGGACATGTGCCTAGTTGTATGACTTATCATGTAGCTAATTATGAGGCATTCTAGATGTATCTTAGAGGCTTTTATATTTAGGTACTCCTAGTGTACTCTTATCATGGCATATTGAATATATCATCATTATGATCATAGTCTCTCTCTTGGTCTACTGTGTGCTTGTGTTTGAGTTCTTAGTTCCTGGGTGAATTTTTCCCTTAGGCAAATTCTTACATGGTATCAGAGCTTGGAAATTTTCTCATCACATAGCCATTTTGAGACCACACTTGCTTCAACACCTCAACCCGAATCCAAAGTACTATGGAAATTGGAAGCATCTAGAGCTAGATCTGACCTCGCCATTGCATCCAGAATGTTGAATTGGTGAAAATCGACTATAAACTTGGCGACCTTAGTCCAAAGTTGACTGTGAGGCAAATTTTTTTTTGCAAATCAAAACCTGGAGGCCCCGATTTGTAGATCAGGTATGGTCATTTGTAGATCTTTTTAATTATTATTTTTGGATATGTAATTTTTATTTTCTCTATAATTTTATTGTAATTTCATCAAAATTATTTGGATTTATCTTCGGGTAGAGAAAATTTTTCGCAGAACTAGGCAGTCATAGCCTGGGTCTGCCATTTGGAGGGTTTATTTATTTAATTGGAGGGCATTTAAATTTGGCTACTACTATTAAAGGTATGGTCAAAATTAAGCACACACAGTAGATTATATAATTTTCTGCCCACCCTCCTCGGTGGCCCAATATTTCCAACCACTCATCATTACACTCACTAGTAGACATCACTTATCCGGCGATCAAGCCAAACCGCCGGCTCTTTTCTTTGCCTTTAACAGTGGGTGGCTTTTATTTTAAACATTGCTGCAGGCAACCACACATACAATATGGGATTAAATCCCAAAATCTAGTGATCCTATTCACCATGCTGTTGACCTAGATCCCAACCCATGAGTTAGAACAGTTCCAACGTCATTGTTGAAGACCCCCGACCGAAGGTATCTCCAACATTGAACAAATTTATAGATCTGACAACAAAAAAGGATCCTAATGTTGATTTTGGAAGTTTTAGTGTGAACCAAATTTTTTTGGTGCAAAGTAGTTTACCACCTGTGTTCAAAAATTTAGGCATCATGTTAAATCATAAATAGTGGAAATTGATAGTGGCACTAGCGATAGTGCTTCAATAGGCTCAGACACATGTAGTTAGAGGTCACATCAATCCAGTCCACATGCTTACATTACCATAGTGAAAGGTCCATCACAACATGGTACATCTCATCTTCTAGCTATAGCTTCAATTAACTTGGGAGATAGATTTGAGGACTCACATCTTCTCATTGATGAAGATGATCCTTCTACAGTTGTTGTGAGGGCTCACTCTGACCCTCGTGTCCATTCTCTACATGATCAATCTATATAGGTTAGCATGATTGTGGATCCTTATGAACAACAATTAGTGAAGGTATCTTTGTCAATTGAGGAGATAGATGGTTCAATGGAACAAGTTCAACATACATCCTTGCCTAATTTGCACTTGTTCTTTTCAGCACACTTGGAAGGGGTGAGAATCAGCATCAGTATAGGGATACTTAAGTAGGTTTTAGGACCAACATACATCTTTAGGAGTGTACCTTTTCCTTTGTTTCTTCCTAAGGGGAGGAAAACCATTTTTCATTCTTGGACTAGCTTCTTCATTGGAGCAACTTTCACTTGTCAACATTCTTCTTTTGGGGGGGAAGCCTATTCTGTTTCTCTTCCTTCTCTCATTCTCTTACATATATACTGGATGTATGTTGTAATAGGGTGTCTTGATTACTCCATCCATCCATGCATCCCTATTTATCTCTCTTTTTGGGGGAAGGTTTTTCCCATGAGGTTTTCCCTCTTTCCCCACTTTATGAGAGATTGCATCTTGATTATGTACATTAGTACCTAACATGGTCTAGTAGCTGGGACCCATTATGCATCTTCATTCTAGTTTCATAAGCTTAAGGGAATTCCCCTAAGTTGCACTTAAGGGGGAGTATTGGTGTAAATTAGTATTTACTATTTACACTTACTTAAGTTTACTTTGGTTAATGCATTATTTAATTACTTTTATTTGTGAGATACTTAGGAGTTTGCACTCCTTTTTGAGTTGTCATGTAGACAACATAGGATTACACAACTCTATTTTAGCACATGGTGTCTACAACACTATTTTGCATGTCACACCCTTGTAGGCTTATCCTCTCATCATGGCACATACTTTTGTGCTTAATGGAGGATAACCCATATCTGGTGGAAATGTGCCTAGTTGTATGACTTATCATGTAGCTGATTATGAGACATTCTAGATGTATCTCAAAGGCCTTTATATTTAGGCATTCCTAGTGTACTCTTATCATGGCATATTGAATATATTGTGATTCTGATCATATTCTCTCTCTTGGTCTACTGTGTGCTTGTGTTTGAGTTCTTAGTTCCTGGGTGAATTTTTCCCTTAGGAAAATTCTTACAATAACATTGAGTGATTCCACTAATTTTGCGAAGGAAATAAAAGAAAAATTGGCCAAGATTGACAAGGACTTGCAGGATAGTGCAAATCACTTGGTGCTTAATCCAACCTCTAGTTCAAATCATTTTCCAAAATCTAGATTCTTGACAGATCTACAGGCAAAATTTCTAAGGGAAGAGGCCAGAATAAGGGCAACATTGATTGACATTCAAGGTATGTTATTTCCCCACATGGACATTATGTAGAAAAGGATAGATCATACAAGGACATTAGTCAAGGACACAAATCTATCAATTGTAGATCATATGTATGAGTTATCAGCAAAGATTCATATTGATATGCATATTTTGAAGGTACTTTAAGATAACTATAATAAGATTTTATCTATGATTTTTAAGGTACATCATGATTTTCTTTATTATTTTGGCATAACCTTGTAAATATTCTGAGATGTGTAACAAAACAAAGGGGGAAAGAAAGTGTACAAAGTGGGAAAGCATATAGAGAAAGTATATGTACATATTTGTATACATGTGAGGAGAAAATATGTATAATAACATGAAAGATGTGTAAAAGGTAGAAAATCAAATTTTTTTTTGAAAAACCAAACACAAAGTATTTTAGTTCATAACAAGCTACAAAGTCTTTAGTACAAACCAAGATACCAGATCAGAAATATTCATAGGGGAAGTTTGATTGAAGAAGTTCATGATAAGAATTTTTGTCAGTAATGCCAAAGGGGGAAATTGTTAATCACACGACAAGATATATTGTCAATTAGTGTCAAAAAATTTAGTCATAATGAAAAGACAGTTGCAACCAAGTCACTAGTATGCAATGTTAACCAAGCTCATAGAGGATCCAAGAAAACAAGTTAAACTTGTAGAAAGTTAAAGTGTCAACTGAGTTGCAATCACAACTGAGTTGATAGTTCACACTAAGCTCTAGTGTCAATCGAGTTGATTGTTTCTACTGAGCTCCAATGTGAATTGAGTTAGTAGAGAAATCTTGTTCCAACATAATAATAGAGATGGAAAAATAGTGTAAGTTGAGTTAGAAGTGTCTACTAAGTGATCAATGTGAAATGAGCACCCAACATCTACTGAGTCCTAGAGCTAGCCAAGGAGATAGTGGTGACCGAGTGTTTCCTGTATCAACTAAGTATGACATTAACTCGAGTTACTGCATTCAACCGACTTTGTGATTGTTTTTGGAACTATTCATGTTGTAGCTGACCTATGTAACAACTATTTGGATGGATATAAGTATGAGATATTTTGTTTATCTAAAGTGTATTATTCATTGTATTATCATTCAAGCATTAGAAAATATGAGAGGGTAGATTGTCTATAAGGCTACAAGCATCATAAGGAAAGGACGAGACTTATCTATTACAGTAAGGTGATTAGTTTTCTTCAAAGGGTCTTCACTAGAAATCAAGTTGCATTTTAGAGATCAACCCATTGATTCATCCTAATAGGTCCATCAGTCCCAAATTCTTTGATAGGGTGGACCTAATAGTCCTTGAAAAAGCTCTTAACAGAGTACATACTTAACTATATTATATAAATTCTTTCACAAGGTGGACTTAATAGTCCTTATTACTCCTAATGGGGTAAGATCACCAGAAGTGATCATTTGTAAGCCTTAACTAAGCAACCTTATTACTGCAGTAGTGAAGCATTGTGGGTGTCATCCCCACCCTGCATTTACCTTCTACATGGAGGGTTTCCAGGTTACCAAATATTGTGTTATGGCGTTGTTACTTTAATGCTTTAATGTTTCATGCATACAAGTAGATTAGAAAAATATAAAAATGTGGTTCAAGAGAAGAATTTTAAGTGGTTCTTGATTCACCCCTCTTTTCTCAATTACCTATTTTGCATTACATTTCCAACATTTGTATTATAGATTGTTAATTAAGAATGTAGGGCATCTCCACACTTTGCAATAGATCTACCATAATTCCATCATGGTGCCATGGATATGAATAGGAATCAATGAAGAAGAAGATGAAAGCTTCAATGTGGATCTCCTCCCTTGATGGCCAAAAATACACTAGATCTTGAAGAGGAAATGCTCACAAAGGATTCTTCAATGCTAGATAGAAATCTCCTTGCTTGAATGCTTGAAAAAAGGCTTGAATGCTTGGACTCCTTGAATGAAAAAGTCATAAATCTTCACTAGAGAGAAAGAACTTGAGTTAAATGCTTATTGTTATAAAATTAAGCCTCTAAGTCTCCTTATATATAAGTTTTTGGGTGGAAAAAATATACAGGTTGACTTGATAATGGTCATAAACTAACTAAACCCCCAAGGACTTTTATGCCCAGAGCTTTGAAACTATGAGGGACTAGGTCAACCTTGGTCAACCTAGTATAGGCTAGGCTAGGTCAACCTAAGTCAACTTTGTCCAAGAGGAAAAGTCCTGGGTGCCAGAAAAAGTGAAGACAAATGCTAGAAAGAGAGGGTGGAAAGATGGAAGAGAGGAGAGGAAAAGAGGAATGAGCACATGCATATCCAAGGTCAAAAGAAGGAATCATGAATATGATGTAACTAAAAGGTCTTAAAAGGAAAGTGCATCTATTTTAAATGGTACAACAAATATATTAGATACTCATTATATCAGATACCCGATATATCAAATAATCAATATATTGATGCCCAAATGAACTTTTTTTTGTTTCTATAATTGAATATAGGGTTCTAGTTGCATATAATAAGTACCTATATATTATATATCTAATTATACCATATATTTTTATAGCGTATAGTATATATTATAATATATAGTATATATTATAGTATTATTAAATTATAATATATATTAAATTATAGAATATATTGTATTATAGTATATACTATATATTATATATTATAGTAAAGTATAATATAATTTTGATAATATATTATATATTTAATATACTATATATATTTGTTGACAACATATGTTTGTAGGGGTCTGAGGACCCCTAGGGACATATATCATTTTTTTGAATGGGTAGAATGGAGTCATAGGATATTCTATGATCCCTTTCAACCCATCTAGTGATATAATATATTCCTAATGGTCCTAGGACCCCTAGGGACATATCTCATATGTTCTTAGGGGTCCTAAGACCCCTAGAAACTTATATAATATGTTTGAATTAGTTTAAAGGGGTCATAGGGTGCCCTATGACCCCTTTTGACCAATTCAATGCCAATATATGTCCCTAGAGGTCTTACAACCCACAAAGACACATATCATATGTTTGAGTGGGTTGAAAGGGGTCCTATAGTACCCTATGACACCTTTCAGCCTATTTGATGACACCATATGTTACTAAAGGTCCAAGGACCCCTAGGGACATATCTCATATGTTGAAATGGGTTGAAAGGGGTAATAGGATAACCTATGACACCTTTTGACCCATTCAATGACAACATATGTTTCTAGAGGTCCTAGGATACATAGGGACATATATCATATGTTTGACTGTACCCTATGACCCCTTTTAACCAATTTGATGACAACATATGTTCCTAATGGTCTCATATGTTTGAATGGGTTAAAAGGAGTCATGAAATAGGTTGAAAGAGGTCATAAGATACCCTATGACCCGTTTCAAACCATTCAAAAAAATTATATATGTCCCAAGGGGTCCTAGGATCCATAGGGAATATATTACCATTTAATGGGCCAAAAGGTACCATAGGATACCCTATGACCCCTTTCAACCCATTCAAATGAATGAGATAAGTCCCTAAGGGGTCTTATGACCCCTATGGATTTATGTTTCCATGTAATGGGTTCAAATGGGTTATAGGAAACCATATGAACCCTTTCAACCCATTTGAATGAATGAAATATGTCCATAGGGGTCCTAGGACCCCTAAGTACATACATTGTCACAAAATTTTCTGGAAGGGGTTATAGGTTACCCTATGAATCCTTTCCCATTAGAAAGCAAAGTCCACCAAGATAGATGAGCGGGGTCAGGGGGGGGAGGGGAATTTGTCATCCAACTATTATAACAATTATCAACCTTATTAATCCTTAAGCATGTGAGCAATATAATCAACAACCATAAGAAGATATACATACACAATAACACCAAATTTGTTAAGTAGGGAAACCCTTGATCAAAGAGAAAACCTCAGTGGGGATGGTACCCACAAAATGATGTACTATTATAAAATTTCTTTGTAAGAGGATGAAATTTTTTAGGAATTAATGAAATACATTAGTACATATTAGTCCCTATGAGGAGACTTTGAATCCCTATTCGGAGTTGTGCCAACCCTATTAGGAGTTGTAGAAGGTAGAAGGACCCGCTGCCTAGGGGAAAGATCATCGAATTCACTGTCCAACTAATATATATTATTCATTGTAAAATAATAGAAATCAAATAAATTCAACCCCTTCTCTATCCTCTTGACCATACCAAACCTCTTCTAATATCAATACTAGATCACCAACTTCACATCCAAATAATTCCTTGGATTGGTTACACACATTTACCAACTTCACATATCACTTGCACAATTCACACTTCACTCTTTCTCTAATCAATCACATATTTCATCAAAAGGAAATAACCTTCCTTTATACAATATCCTCAAAATAATTCCTTGAGTTGGCATTGAGGCTTTTCCAATTAATTATAATAGGACATCATTAAGATATTATAAAACATTACATCTTTTCATAATTACAAGTCACTGCCAGCTCACAATATTTACATCTTTTTACATGTGTGACCTCTGACCTTGCACATTCACTAATGCCATAATCAACATATGTACTACCATAGTCTAACTACACTCATGATGATTCTATCCTAGTTAAGAGATACAAATCAATCATCAAAATCCACTTATTAGGTACTCTGTCTGCTAACTATCTTTTGTAGATCTTGAATAACCTCTACATGTCTTTGACTCTCTATATGAAAACTTGTCCACAAAACTAGGAAATAGTGTACAATACATCCTCAATTGTTCTTGACTTGATGATCAATACACAGTCTGTATGACCTCATTCTCTATCTTCTACTCTACTACTCTTCTTAGAGATAATACTATGTTGACATCAATGCAAAACACAGTCATGAATGCAATATGTCAATCATGTACATAATCTCTTTAATGATTAAGATACTCCCCCAAAGGAATGCCAACAACGTTCATGCTAATAATATCCTCCTTTGGAATTGATGGAAACATAGATGAAAAAAATCTCAGTTCCAAGAATACCAAATCAAACTTTACTGCTGTTGCTACTGGTCCCTTCTTTTCAAATCCTCTTCATCAATCAAATTTGAAACTTACATGAACACTGCTATGTTTGTGCTTTCTCATTCTTAGGATCAAAATAATTTTTTCACACTTTAGTTGATCAATAAACTTCTCCCCTATCGATAAAACTCAATGTTTTTCCCCATTGACATCAAAATATAAGAACAACATTAAGTTGGACCATCTAAAGGTGTTACTATTGTAGTTCCATCTATGGTACACCCATAGCACCTCATGCAATTGTACATGGTCAACCACCTATTACACCTATCATTCCACTATCTAATCCATAAAAAGAAGAAAAAAAGTGGAATTAGTTTAAGTAAAAATAAATTAGTATAAAGAAGGAAAACCTTGAAGATGAAGTTGTGGCATTCATACTTAGAAAATTGTCTAGGTATTTTATCTGGTAAAGAAGATATACTTTTGGTATGTACATTTTACTAAGGAATTATTGGCACGTGCATAGTTTTTTACATATAGGATAGAGTGTCAGGATGATGTTTCAAGTGTGCAAGGTAATACAATCCATATGGAAGAAGATATGAGAGTTTTACCAGTTGTGGTAGTATACAAACAAAACAAAGAATGACAGGAAACCATTAATTGTGAGTTAAGGATTTTTTTTTTGTAAAATAATTACTTGAATAATTAGGGATGACATCATAGATATTAACCCTAAGAGGGCAAGAGTTAATTTTGTATTTTATCAAGCATTTGAAAGCTTAAAGGTCGACTGTACAATATTTTGAGAATTACAAAGGTATAAAGAAAAGTTTGTAAATGTGGAGTTAAGTGTGCTTCTAAGGAAGACTATGAAAAATTTATGTGATACAAATTATAATGTATGATTAGAGAATATCAATATTTTTAAAGAGTAACAAGTGCTCTATCAAATATTGATGATATCAGCAACATGCAAAGATGTCTTTGTATCTATCTTATTGTATCAAGAAGTTATATTGTAAGTTGCATGTTTGGGTAGTGGGCTCAGCTTATACAAAATTTTGTATATGTATATGTACCAAATCATAATAGGTTCAAAGAAAACCTTAACAGGGTTGATGCTTCTAACAAGGCCTAAGTCCTCTAACAAGGACCAAGACACTATATGCATGTAATAGACTCCTAACAGAATCAATATCTTTAACTAGATACTTTTGATTAGTGGATCATTTTCCCTAGTTAACAACATATGGTGTTATGATTTCTCTTATTGCATGACTATGCTTACTGTTCAATATAATTAGTTTTTTTTTCATATTTAAGTTATAAGGAAATTAATCATATCTAGTTTTGAGCTAAAGTTTGTAGAATATTGATTCACCCTCCTCTTAGTATTCACTATTTCTAACATTTCCACCCATTCTAACTAATGTAAAATGTCCCCAGGGGTCTTAAGATTGCTAGAGACATATGTTTTCATCAAATGGGTCGAAAGTGGTCATAGCATATCCTATGAGCCCTTTCGATCCATTCAAAGAAATAAGATATGCCCCTAAGGCTCTTAGGATCCCTAGAGACATATGTTATCATCAAATGGGTTGAAATGGGTCATAGGGCACCCTTTCAACCCATTCAAAAAATTGAGATATGTCCCTAGGGCTCCTAAGACCCCTAGAGACATATGTTGTCATCAAATGAGTTGAAAGGGGTCATAGGATACCCTATGACCTATTTCAATCCATTCGAACAAATGAGATATGTTTCTAGGGGGTCCTAGGACCCTTACAGACATATTTTACAATAGAATGGGTCAAAAGGGGTCATATGATACCCTATAAAACCTTTTAATCCATTCAAATGAATAAGATATGCCCTTAGGGGTCTGAGGACCCATAGGGATGTATGTTATCATAGAGTGGGTCGAAAGGGGTCATAGGATACCATATGACTCCTTTCGACCAATTCTAATGAATGAGATACATCCTTAGGGGTCCTAGTACCTCTAGAGATGTATGTTATCATGGAATGGATTGAAATTGGAACAAATGAGATATGTTCTTAGGAGTCATAACACCCCTAGGGACCTATGTTATCATGGGATGGGTTGAAAGGGTTCATAAGATACCCTATGAACCCTTTCAATCCATTTGAACAACTAAGATATGTCTCTAGGAATATAGTCATCGGGTATCCTACGACCCCTTTCAACCCATTCAAATAAATGAGATATGTCCCTAGGGCTCCTAGGAGCCCTAGGGACATATGTTGTCATGAAATGTGGTGAAAGGGATCATAAAATACCCTATGACTGATTTCAATCCATTCAAAAAAATTATAGGTGTCCCTAGAGGTCCTAGGACACTAGGAATGCATATTTTCATGAAATTGGTCCAAAGACATCATAGGATACTCTATGACCCCTTTCGACCCATTCAAAAAAATAAGATACATCCCTAGGGATCCTAAGACCCCTAAGAATGTATGTTCTCTTCAATGGGTTGATACATAATTATTAAGTTATAATTGCTATAATATATAATATAATATAATATATACTATAATACTATATATATCATAATATATACAATATATTTAAATATATATTATAATTAGATATGTATTATAATTAAATTTATACTATATAATTATTATATATGCTAAAATATATACTATATACAATAATATATAATAAAATACAACCATATAATATATAACATAATATAATACTATCCTATATAATATATTCTATAAACTCATAATATTAAATATATGCAACAATTTATAATTAAAAAGAGAATTAAAAGATGAATTTGTTGATTTGTCTCATTCTTTAACAACCAAAAAGGTATAAAGTTGACCAATTGAATTCAAATTACATGGATCAAGGAGGGAGAACTCTTAGCCTCTCACTAAGTTTGAATCCAAACCCTCCAATTTCCATGGGATTCTTTTCACTAAGTATGAGCGAAAAAGGATCGGGTACCTAATATATAAGATACCCAATATATCGGGTAACCAATTTGCTTAGGTAATGTTTTTTTTTACTTGGGTATTAGCATTGGGGAGAAAATGTCAACATAATTTCCAAAACACTTTTGGGCATTTTTAGACTTATTTTTTTCATATTGCCACTTCTTGGCCCACCATGATCATGGAGATACCCATAAAGTAAACTTCAAAACACTCAAAAAAACCAAAGACCTCATAACAATATATTTATAATCAAGGAGAGTCCAATTAAGAAAAAACCTATGATAGGAACGAAACCCACAAATAACTCACTACTAGAGTAATAAGTGCCTTGTAAAAGGAATAAGTACAAATATGGGAACACCCTTGTGATGGTTTGGTTTTCCATAGTGTAAAATTTTTTCCTAAAATATGTGTGAAAATTAGATAGATCTATATATCTTGCAAATTAGGGTTTGGTCTTTTCAAAATTTTTTAACCCTAAGAAAAACCCTAATAAAAACTAAATTTGTGCCCTAAGTAGACCCTTTATGTCGTATGCCTTTACTTTGAAAATTGGGTGGGAGAAATTATTTTGAAAAAGCGTATATAATTTTTGGGAAATATTTTAAAAGAATTTTTCATTTTTCTTTATTTCTCTCCAAAAATTTACCACCATTAAATCTTTAGAAATTAATGACGACCATTATGTTACAATCGAAAAACTCAAGGTTTTTGCCGGTAGCGACATGGCGACCTCCCACAAAAGTGAAAAATGATGGGCCCAAAAGTGGATATGGTGCCTGAATTTTGTCTATCATAAATAAGCTTTGCTAGCATGATGGCTTGTTAGATGTGTTAGGCACAATAAAGGAGGTACCAAAATAAGAACATGCTATTTTTTCTTTTCATGACACTGATTTTCTACAGAATCATGGTGGTCAATACGTCACGACTGAAAAACTAATGACTTTTTTCGGTAATGACATAGCACCTTCCCATAAACGTAGAGAATAGTGGGACCAAGATTAAAGATAGGCATCGTAAAGTATTTCATCATCAGTGAGCCGTGAGATCATTGTGGAGTGTCAGAAGTAGTAAATGTAATAACAACAATGAGAATGTGCAAATTTCATATTGCTGGATTCTTTTAAAGAATACGATGGTCACTATGTCATGACCAAAAAACTCATGATTTTTTTTGGTAATGACATAGCACCTTCCTATGAAAATAAGACACATTGGAACCTAAATTTAAAAAGTAGTGCCAAAAGGTTAAATATTATAAATGCTTGGCCAACATGTCAAGATGATGTCATGTCACATGCCATGTGGATTCACACTCAGAGGAAAGACACATGTTAGTTGGAGCCGTTAGATCAAAATACATCGACGGTGGGTGCCAAGTCACATACAGGAGTCACTTGATCTTTAATGCACGTGACATGGTGACTAAAGGGAAAACATAAGGACCCACCATAGTTTAAGTAAAGTAATCATAAAATACTCATCATTTGATTAGAAGTGCATCAACGATGGTTGCTATGTCACGTTTGGAAGTTGCTTGATGTTTATGCATAACGACATGGCCAGAGTGTGACATGTGTCCACAAGCACCAATGGGTCCATAACAAGTTTCCAGTAGTGGAGAGAAAGGCTTACATGGAGAAACTTGATTGGGTTGACTACCAACTTGGCAAGTGGAAGGTGAGTCATTCACGATTTTGTTCCTGGATTGTCAGATTTTTTGGAATCGATGATGTATTTTAAAAATAGAAGGTAATTCCACTCTATTTCTCCTTACGATTCATTTATGAAGATTGAAAGCTCCTTATGTGAACCAAAAATGGAGTATATTGCAAATATTTTTCCATTTCTTCTCTACACAAACAAAAATTTAGACTTTCAAAGAGCTCAAAGCTTTCAAAGAATTGTTTCTAGTGTGATTAGAGCATGAAAAGAATTTCTAGTATTCACAGTGTGTCACAAAATTGCATTGAGAGAGAAACATTTAGCCAAGTAAGTATTTGAATCCATTAGATAGTGAAGGATTCTTGTATTCAGTCTCAGTAGTAAACATGCCTCCAAAGAAGGTCTTCTCAGGATAAGTAGATTATGCAGGTAGAAATATATATGATGATTTTCTTGAATTATTGCTTGAGTCTACAAATGAGTCTGCCTAGATGAAAAAGTTAATTTTTGTAAAACCTAGGCTCAAGATTGCAGATGGTCTATATGATAGAGGGAATTGGATTAGGGATGCTACTACTAGCAAAATAGGGCTTTTTCTTTTTTAATAAGTGGTTTCCAGAAAGAAAATTGTTTTCCCCCCATGGAAACATTTGGAATTTTGATTTTGGAAGACTAGTGGTCCTTGGCATTTTCATGGATGCTGACCTACTCATGGCCATTGCCCAAAATTATGACCTAGCTGCTAGGATAGTGAGAAGATTAGATGGGGAGTGCTTGATAAGTATACGTGTTGAGGAAATTTGAGAAGTCTTTGGTTTAGAACCATTCTAAGATTATCATGTAACCATTGACTTGCAAGGACTAGAAAAGGAATACCTATCTAAGAAGGATAAGGTTAGGCAAGGTGCACTAAGGGCACATTTGGCTTCAATTGGGAATTTTCCATTGGTTACAACATCTACAAAAGAGCCTTGTAAGAAGGAATTTTTTACCTCTAGGGCCCTAGAAGTATATATGATTCTATGTAGGGTATTTGGCGAGGACGAATGGAGTTTTATGCCAGTAAAATTTATGTATATGATGGCTCAAATTTCTTCTTTCAATGTAGATAGTGTTTTTGATTTTGCATCCTATATAGCAGAAGAAATCCATATAGGTTTAGTTGGAATTACCAAGAGCAAGGTAGAAATGACTTTTGGCCACTATTCATTATTGATGCACATGTTCTTGTTTAAAGGAGTTACATATTTTAAAAAAGAAATGGTTTTGAATAGAGAGCATGAAGGGGAGGTTTTGCCAATCTAGTTATGGAGTGCAGATATGACTAGGGATGTAGAAAAGGCCAGATTTATTAGGTTTGATCGATATTTTTCCTCTACATTGAGAAGCCTCTTATTAAGGGACAATGCCAAAATCCCTAAGGCACTATTGGATTTTATCGGACCTATGGATAATCCTTCTGATTTGAAAGTGTCACATAATTGGGCTAATATCATACCATACCCTATTTCAACAGTTTTTAGGGTTTATGGTTTTTAGGGGACTCCTCATGTATTGCCCTACCAAGTACCTCTGAAGGTGGAAATAGTTGAGATGTTGTGGCAGATAAGGGGATTGGAGGAAGCATTGTTGGTGAGAAGAAACAAAGGTTCAATTTTCCCCACTTGTACTGTAGCCCACCATTTCATAATTACAAAGGGTGGTTGGTTATACTTGTATAAATTCCTAGATCAATACAAGATGGTTGTGTCTCACCCCAATTTTTGTGATTCTAAGTGGTTTTTTGATATATTTAGAAAAAGTGCTTAAGTTGGCTCCAAAAAGCATGAACCTTACTTCCTTGAGGATATAATAAGAACTGAGTTCTCCTTGCAAGAGCATGAGATCAAGAAAGAAAAATGGAGAGTTTATTTTAGAGTTCTAAAATTTATTCATTGTTTTGATAAATATTACAAGCTTCTAGGTGATGCAAAAATAGAGGCAGACAGATTGAATAAACTTATGATTACTTTTCCTGAGACCATGGAGGTCATGAATGAAAAGAAACTATTTTTTATCAATTCTTTTCCAGAAAAAGCCAGAGAGATCATGAGGAGATTATTATTCACTCCTATAGTAGGAACCGGGTAGTTGGTTGTCTAGAAGAGACTTGGCTATAATGTGATCCAAAATAAAAAAGTCATTATAGATAAACAAAAATAGGTAATGAGACCAACCAGTGTTATTCTTGAAGAAAGAGTGTATGAGCCCTCACCCAAGAGGTAGAAAATAATAAAGGAACATGTTGGGACTCAAAATTGAAGCCCCGATTTTGAATACCATTGAAAAAAATGCCCTATAAGAACTTTTTGATGCATGTGTACCTGGCTATAATTTTGAAGCCTATGAGGTGTTTAATGTTTCTAACACCTTGCATTCAGTATATCCACTCATCCCATGAAGATAAATTGCCATTTTGAGCCATTTTGTGAAGTCTTGTTTTGAGCAATCTCTAATTTTGCATTTTTGTCTAAGTTTCAAACAATGACAGAAGGTTGTGTTTGCAATTGAATATCTTGCACCCAAAAATGTTTCATGATTTTTCACTTTGGGGATGTTTAGTATGCATATCGAAGAACCTATTTTCCAAGTTTCAAGTTTTTTTAATGTGTTTTGACTAGGTTTTGAATTTCTCAAAGTTGGTTAGTTTCCTCTATTGTAAATCTGCATATTGTTCATATTTCTAGGTAGCCCTGTTTGACAAGCTATAAATTTTGACTAGTTGAACCAAATAAGAAATTTCCTTTTGCATCATATTCTTGGGGTTAGATACTTTCTACACTCTAAATTTCAGCTTATGAATTTTTTTTTTGATTGGTTTTCAAATGTGATTCCATTTGCAATTTATAAAGTTTCACTGGTATTCAGAAATGCAAATGAGTCGATACCCCTGTTTAAGATGTTATAAATTTAAATCCATGATAACCTAGATCAAATGGTTTGTTCCCCTACATTCTACTCTAAAAATACTTCAAGTGTGTCTGTTTATAAACCTCGATGAATCCATCTACACACTTTCCCACGACCATTTCATTTTCAAAAAAACACTTTTCTGCTAATGTTCACTATCCTACAAATCCAAGTAGCCAGTTTCAGACCTTCACCAAATTTTTCCAATCATTCATCATGAGCCTAAATTGGAAATTAATATTGTCTATGTCAGTGTCTACCAATGCCCCAATTTCTAGAACCTCAAGTGCCCATTTGCTCAATTTTCAAAGTCAAATCCGAACCCACTTTGTGGTTTTTTGACATGTTTATTTGTAGGTGATTCTAAGTAAGCAAATTTGGAGGTTGATATCTTTTGACCCTGATGTCATCATGTGATGAGACTTGGTAGGCCTGTTGAATATGTTAGAGAGGCAAGATATCTAGAGTCTTGGAGCTTGGTCAGGTGTTGAAATAAGTTTTTAAAGCTAGGCAACAGGCATCCTGACACAAAGTTCATAGTGGTGCGAAAATGATTTAGAATAAGTATTAAGCAGTGAATTAGTGCTCTATTTTAATTTTAGACAATTTGAGATGATCGATGGATCAGTTTGCAGTATCAGTTGTCTAGAAACAATTTTTCTTTTAGCCAGACCCACTTTGGGGCCCAACTGATTTCATTAGTTTCTCAGAGTCCTGACAATGATACCTTTGCCAATGTTTCCTATAGAAGTATTTGAAACAATATTTTACTATTTGGTTTTAAAGATAAATTCATTTTAAAATATGTTAGCATTTGTGTAGAGTCAGAGGCTTATGTGATGAACTATGGCACTAAGTACAACATTTGTGTATTCCGCTATATATGAGAATTATATATTGCTCTTAAACTTGAGAATCACATGGCATAATACACATGGAGTTTCAAATGTTTTGAAATGAAAATTTGAAGATAATATAAAAGCCCATGTTGATGTATGAGAATACACAATAGAAGGTAGCTGCCCACGTTGAAGAAAATCAAAATAAAAGCATTATTCATGCATTAAGGAGCTTCCACGGCTAAAGAGGTGGAAGATAAAAATGTTCCATAGTAGGGCAGCCTACAACAAGAACTCCATGCTAAAGGGAAAGACTACATAAACTTCAACCACCACAACACAAAAAAGAAGAGCAATATGGCTAGATTTGATGGTTTTAAAACATTAAGCATTTGTTTCAAACATATATACCCCAATACAAAGGAGTGGCTATGATATTAGAGAAAGAAAAAAATAGTCCACTTGATAATAGAGCAATGGAGATGTGAATTTGAGAAGAAAATGACATCATAAGCAACAATCCACATTTTTGTAGGGTAGGAGCTCCACAAGGTAACAGAGCAACAACAAAACACCCACATTTTGAGCTGCATCCTAGGCAAAGTAAGGAGGATCTCCACAACATTCATGACTGGGGCATCTACAATGAGTAAGGGTGCAGTCCACATAAGAGAGAGACTCCATTAATTTATTTGGTCATGTGAGGAGTTGGGGCAGCAGTATAAAGGGTGGAAGCCATCCACAAAAAAGAGCCGAAGCTTGTGATGGTATTAGCACCAAGGAAGAAAAGATGAGCATGTATGTTGAGTAATGAGGGATGACATAGAGAGAAAGCTGCAAGGTAGAGGTGCATATGATGCCCAAGAGATCATATCCATGCACAAAAGACAAGAGGGAGCTACAACTTGAAGCAAAAGGTAGCTCCACACAACATCCCACGTTTGGAGAAATTAGAAAGATTAACGTACAAGGGGATTCTATTCTGTTTAAACCTTTGTGAAAGCCACCCATGCATCTAGAGGAATAAAGCCATAGCTTGTGATGGTAGTAGTGCCAAGGAAGAAAATAAGAGCACCCCAAGGTAAGTGAAAAGATGACACCATGTTAAGAAGAGGGCAGCGCCAAAGACCAAGCTCACAAGTTGAAGTTTTGAATGAAGACCACCACAACAAACAATGGAGCGCCCACGTGTATAAGAGAAGATTCCTACTATTCATTGGAGCCTACATTGAAAATGGAAATATAGTCAAGGAACATAGTCCCACATTTAGTAGGAGAAGACCTTTTGATAGGTTTAAATATAACAACACATATATCATATGTTGTCTTTAAGACAACTCCCTTTTTGGGAAGCCGCTAGGCTCATATGGTGGGACCCGTGCATGCTGAATAAGTGGAGGAAATGAAAGTAAAATTTGAACAAATATGCACAATAATTCTGACATGGAAAATTTAGGATAGATGCACAAGATTGCACCATGTGGCAGATCGAACAATCGATGCTTCACCGCTTCGTAGAAGTGCTTGGGAGTTAAACAAATTGGGAATGCACCCAGACACCACGTGGAAATGGGCTCAGGTCAGGTGCTGATGAGGTGGTCCAATTAGAGATGAGGTGGCAGTTGATTGAGTGGAGAAGTGAGCCAATCAGGTGTTACCATGTGGCAGCTCGGTCAAGCATGGTTGACCTAAATTTCAAGGGTGAGGGAAAATTGAAAATGATAAAAAATAAATTTTAATTGTTTTCCCAAAAGTGGCACGTACAACATTTTTAAATTGAAAAATTGATTTAAGCTAAAGTTTGAACTTCAGAAAAATTTTAAAATTTTGAAGAAATTTAAAAGTGTAGACCAGAGCTATAGCAGGGGTGTGATTTTCAAAATGAGTTTCAAGGTGTTTCTGATGAGCGAAATATGGAATCCAATATACCATTGGAATTGAGACGAGATGGATTTTCCAAATATGAGGTCAAATTTTACACAGATATTCACCAGTTTTCTCTATACAAAGATTTGTAATTTCTGGGGCATTCTTAGCAGGATGGGCAAATTCATCATTAAGCAACAAAATTGGTTGGGGGGTAGATATTGAAGCTTTTTGAAGTATAAATGGTTTTGAAAAGGTTTAGCTTGCCTCTAGAGGCCATTTAACTAATTTTTTCCTTTGCCTTAATCTAAGATCTGGCATCAAAATCAATTTTTTTTCATCAAATATCTGAGATATTTTATGCTTTTAGAAGGCAAAATAATGGAGGATTTGATATGTAGTTATAGAGAGAGATTAGAGAGATGCTTTTAACTTCTTGAGGAGGTTTTCCAAGTTGACACATCTCAGATATAGAACAGATCTGAGAATTCATTCCTCCTATATCATTCTCTTTCTTTCTCCATTATGGGTTGTTGGTAGTTTTCTCTATGATACTAGCAGGGTTCTAGTGTTCTACTATGAGACCAGGTTGTTGTTAGTTTTACTTATCTAATTGAGTAGAGCTCTAGTAGTGAAGTCCACACATCCACTCTTGTGCATATTTTCATCTCATTTCATGTGTTGTTTCTCTAAGATAATGGAAATTGATGCTAGATCATGTGAAGTATCTTGAGTTGCATTCAATATTACCATTTTAATGTATTTAGTCTTTCCATGGATAAGAAAAAAATGGGATTTACAATGAATTATCTATGTTCTTTTATTTTGTCTTCTAATTCTTCATATGCTATTAACTTTGAGATTGAATGAATAAGGTTCATTCAATTTAAGACAACTTGGATGAGTTGTATGTTAGATCTATTGTTGCTTTTGATTCAAGGAGTTAAGTAAATGCTTTAATGGTCTAATAGGGTTTCTGGGTGTATGGAGGGGATGCTATTAAGAATGGAGTTTGGGGGTTTCAATTGATAAACTTAATTGTAAGGTAATCAAGTTAGGTCATCCTGCTCATAGTGACTCTATGTTTCAATGGATAAGGCACTGATCACTAAATCAGATGCAAGCTATTATGGTGGTCATTTGTACAAATCTTTATTAATCAAAATTAGTTCAGTTCTTTATGTTTTGTAGTGGGCTGAAAGGAATTAACCCTCACTTAGCTTATGGGTTGATAGGTTATGATTTGTAGCTATTTCATTCCTAGTGTTATTGCATAAGTATTAGAAGATAAAATGGTTTTATCTGCTATTAATAGGTTCAGATTATATGTTTAATTGCATTGGTACCATATATTAGAACCTCAAGGTTAACTAGCTTAGGTTTTGCAAAGCCTAAAGTGAAGAAGGAGTTATGCCTTATAGTTGGCCCAAGATTGTAGTCAAATGCATCTGTCATAGGAATTTTCTAGCCTTAGATGTATTGGTCTAGTTTCTTGGTTAAGTTCAAAACTGTTAAACTAGGAGCCAAAAAAATGGTGACTCTGTTGGGGAGAAAAGATGGCAATACACCTTGTTAAAAGGACAATAATCTCTGCTGAAAATTGAATATCTCAGTCCTACTTTTCAGTATGGTTTTTCCCATCTGAGTCACCAACAAAATGGTGACTCTACTATGGACAAAGGTCATAAATGCCTAAATTATTGAGCTGTGAACCTCTGATATATTGTGCATATTCAATTTTGTATGTGAGGTTTTATGTTCCCTAGTTAAGCTTTATTCATGGACAATAGTATGGTGTGAGAATTGGATGTAAATTGTGTTCTATGATTATTATAAGTGTATCCTCAATCAATTCAATTTTTGCAAGTGGTGTTGAAAAAGTTCAAAGTAAAGAATTGATTTATGAAGTGTATTCTCTTTTTAAGGTGTTAATGATTTGCAAGTTTTTCATATTGAAAGTCTAGTTCATAATTTACAAGTGGTAAATTGTTTCAAATCTTTTCTCACTAAGTGTGAGTGGTGACTCTTGTCTAAATCTCTGTACCAGTGCATGGTTTATTTTAGTATCAGAGGCTTTTAGTAATTATGGGTAGATCTAGTTTGTTTGAAAAGATGAAGTCTAAGTTTCTTGATTGATAATTTATGTGGTTGTTGGTATCTATTGAAGTAATTGATTTCAAAAGGTAAATCACTGCTATGATTTCATTTTCCTCTTCAAGGAGGTGGTGACTCTACAAAGATTTTATCTATGGTGTGAAGAATTTCATGTTTACACAATGCCAATTAGTAGATCAGAGGTTTCATGCAGAAACACGTAAAGGTATTTTAATTTTCATGTATTTGTCTCTCATGAAAGTTGAATGGTAGACATGGTTTCCTCCATCTAATTGTTTCAACACTACAAAAATAGAGGTAGAAGTTTAAAATTTAAAAGATAGATTCAGAGTCTAGGTTTGAAAGTGATGTATCAACTCTTGAAAGTATTCATGCAAATATTACTAGGCTAAAAAGAGAGATTCATAATAAGACCATCATTGGCATAAGGAATACAATTGGTAATATTAAGGGTCTTAGTGGATTTCAAATTTACATGAAGTTTAAATCAGTAGTTTTGAATCTTGATGACTCTTTCAGACCTAAGGAGTTTTCATGGCCAATGGTACTCTTAGAAGTTTTTATGCCATGTTCAATCGATTGGTCAGTAAAGTGAAGGTTAGAAAAGATTGTTGAATTCCAAGATTTTATCATGAAGATTGAAAGTTCTTTGAATGCTAATGAATCTAATGTTAATGAATGCAATGAATCCGTTCAAAATGATATTGAAGATGGAGAGTCTCAATTTTATGAGTCAGAGGATAGTAATCAACAATTTGGTGATAGACATAATGTAGATTCATCTTGTTGTGATGATGATTTTAAAGAAGAGGAAAAGTGTAATAGTAGTAAGAGTCTTTCTTTTAGTGATGAATATGAATGTGCTGAGATACCGATTGTTGAGGTATTGTCTAAAGAAGAAGATGTATGTGAGAATCAAAATTATAATTTTTTAGAGTGTATTACTAATGATTCTATTTTTATAAATGTGTTAAGCTATCCGGATAATAATCACAGCCAAGGAGAAGAAACTAGTGAGGAAGTCTTGTTAAATGTTGATGAGATTTCAGATTTGTTGGCTCATGATTTTGAAAGGTATGAAAATCTATCAAAGGATGTTTGTGCTTTTCCATGTTGTGCATTTTCATACAGTGAAGTTATTTTCCCTAAATTTGATGCTGAAGAAGATATTGTTTTAGAATATGCTATGTCAAGTTTTGGAGGTGTATGTGGTGGGAGTTCGTACATCAATGCACATGATGACTTCTATGTTGAGAATAAAAATGTAGAGATAAGATATGTTGCTGGTTCATTATTTTCTTATTTTCATGAGGCCAAGATACATTTAGATTGGTCATATGATGAGGAAAGTAATAGTAATGAAGTGGTTTATTCTAATGAGTTACTTGAGGAAAATATTGATATGGATCAACATATTGTGAAAATGCAATTTCATGATGATTCTTGTGATTTGGTATCTAATCATTTGTTGGAATGTGAGGAAATTGTACTAAATATTTAGTCTAATTTATGGAGTACTGATGTTACAAATGAGGAGAAATCAGATTTTACATTCTTTTCATATCCAGATGCACAAGGTGAGTTACAAATTGATTCATGTAACTCGTTAAATGGAGTAGAATACCAAAATTTTGTGTTTTTGGTTGAAGGTGTCCATGATCTAGTTAGTGATAATTAGTTTCAATTTGATATTAGTAGTTATGATCACATTGATTCATATTTTCATAGTGAGCAAGATGAAGAAGGTAATGCTGATTTTTATATGCACTATGAAAGTGATGATAATAGTTTTTTTTTGCCTAATGAAGTGATTGAAAGTGCTGATGTTTTGGGTGAAACAAAGGAGAATGAGAGATTTATTTTACCTCAAGAAAATGTCAATGAGAATCAAGTGTATGATAGAGGTAAGAAGTTTTGAAAAAATTTCGGTGGCCTGGGGTCATCGTTTGTACATAGGAGTAGATTTTTTGATTTCAATAAAGTTGTGCAAGAGAAGTTTTTGCTATCAAGTGTGTGGTCTACTTCTTCTAGAGATTTTAATCCTTTCCATAACCATAAGGGACATGCATCCCCAGATAGATCCATTTTTGGAACTCAAAATTGAAGCCCCGATTTTGAATACCATTGAAAAAATCAAGCCCTATAAGTACTTTTTGATGCATGTGTACCTAGATGTACTTTTGAAGCCTATTAGGTGTTTAATGTTTCTAACACCTTTCATTTAATATATCCTCTCATCCCATGATGATAAATTTCCATTCCGAGCCATTCTGTGAAGTCCCATTTTGAGCAATCTCCAATTCTGCATTTTTGCCTAAGTGTCAAACAATGATAGGAGGCTATGTTTACAATTGAATATCTCGCACCCATAAATGTTTCATGATTTTTTGCTTTGGGGATGTTTAGAATACATATCAAAGAATCTATGTTCCAAGTTTCAATTCATTTCGATGTGTTTTGACTAGGTTTTAAATGTCTCAAATTTGGTCAATTTCCTCTGTTGTAAATCTGAATATTGTTCATATTTTCGGGTAGCCCTGTTTGACAAGTTATAAATTTTGACCAGTCAACCCAAATAAGAAATTTCCTTTTGCATCATATTTTAGGGCTCAGAGACTTTCTACACTCTAGATTTGAGCTTATGATGAATCCATTTGATTAGTTTTTAAAAGTGATCCCGTTTGCAATTTATAAAGTTTCACTGCTATTTAGAAATGCATATGAGTTGGTATCCCTATTCGAGATATTATAACATTAAATCCATGATTACTTGGATCAAATGGTTTTTCCCCTACATTCTACACCAAAAATACTTCAAGTGTGTTAGTTTATAAACCTTGACAAATCTTTCTGCACACTTTCCTACAACCATTTCATTTACAAAAAACACTTTTTTGCTAATGTTCACTGTCCTACAAATCCAGGTAGCCAAATTTAGACCTTCACCAAATTTTCTCAATCATTTTTCATGAGCCTAAATTGGAAATTCATATTCTCTATGTCAATGTCTACCAATGCCCCAATTTCTAGAACCTCAAGTGCCCATTTCCTTAGTTTTCAAAGTCAAATCCAAACACACTTTGCGATTTTCTAACATGTTTATATGTAGGTGATTCTAAGTAAGCAACTTTGGAGGTCAATATCTTTTGACCCTAATGTTGTCATGTGACAAGATTTGGCAGGCCTATTGAATATGTCAGAGAGGTAGGATATCTAGAGTCTCAAAGCTCAATCAGGTGTTTAAATAAGTATTTAAAGCTAGGCAATAGGCCTCCTAACACAAATTTCATAGTGGTGCAGAAATGATTTAGAATAAGTATTCAATGGAAAATTAGTGCTCGATTTTGATTTTAGATAGTTCAAGATGATTGATGGATCAGTTTGCAATATCAGTTGTTTGAAAACAATTTTTTTTTTAGTCGGACCCACTTTGGGGCCTGACTGATTTCATCAATTGCTTAGAGTCGTGATAGTGATAGCTTTGCCAATGTTTCCTACGAAATTATTTGAAACAATCTTTTACTATCTAGTTTTAAAGATAAATTCATTTTAAAATATGTTAGCATTTGTGTAGAGTCAGAGGTTTATGTGATGAACTACAATACTAAGTACAAAATTTGTGTATTCTGCTACATATGAGAATTATATATTGCTCTTAAACTTGAGAATCACATGGCACAATACAAATGGAGTTTCAAATGTTTTGAAATGAAAATTTGAAGATAATATAAAAGCCCATGTTGATGTATGCGAATACACAGTAGAAGGTAGTTGCCCATGCTAAAGAAAATCAAAATAAAAGCATTATTCATGTAGTAAGGAGCTTCCATAGCTGGAGAGGTGGAAGATAACAATGTTCCATGACAGGGCAGCCTATAGAAAGAACTCCACGCTAAAGGGAAAGACTACATAAAATTCAACCACCACACCACAACACAACAAAGAAGAGTAATATGGTTGGATTTGATGGCTTTAAAATATTAAGCATTTGTTTCAAACATATATACCCTAGTGCAAAGGAGTGGCTATGGTATTAGAGAAAGAAAACAATAATCCATTTGATAATAGAGCAATAGAGATGTGAATTTGAGAAGGAAATGAAATCATAAGAAACAATCCACATTTTTGTAGGGGAGGAGCTTCACAAGGTAACAAGGCAACAACAAAACACCCATGTTTTGAGTTGCATCCTAGGCAAAGTAAGGAGGATCTCCACAACATTCATGACTGGGGCATCCATAATGAGTAAGGGTGTAGTCCATGTAAGAGAGAGACTCCATTTGTTTTTTTGGTCACATGAGGAGCTGGGGTGGCATTATAGAGGGTGGAAGTTGTCCACAAAAAAGAGTCACAGATTCTGATGGTATTAGCACCAAGGAAGAAAAGATGAGCATCTACATTGAGCAGTAGGGGATGACATAGAGAGAAAGCTACAAGGAAAAGGTGTAGATGATGCCCAAGAGATCATATCCATGCACAAAAGACAAGAGGGAGCCAGAGCTTGAAGCTGAAGGCAGCTCCACATAGCATCCCACGTATGGAGAAATTAGAAAGATTAATGCACAAGGGGATTCTATTCTATTTAAACCTTTGTGAAAGTCACCCATGCATCTGGAGGAATAAAGTTGCAGCTTGTGATGGTAGTAGCACCAAGGAAGAAAAGAAGAGAACCCCATGCTAAGTGAACAGAAGACACCATGTTAAGAAGAGGGCAATGCCAAAGACCAAGCTCTCAAGTTTAAGTTTGGAATGAAGACCACCACAACAAACAATGAAGCATCCATGTGTATAAGAGAAGACAACTATTGTTCATTGAAGCCCAAAGCGACAATGGAAATATAGTCAAGGAACATAGTCCACATTTGGCAGGAGAAGACCTTTTGAGAGGTTTAAATATAACAACAGATATATCATATGTTGTCTTTAAGACAACTCCCTTTTTGGGAAGCCGCTAGGCTCATATGGTAGGACCCATGCACACCAGACAGGTGGAGGTGATGAAAGTAAATTTTGAACAAATATGCCCAAGAATGCTGACATGGTAAATTTAGGATAGATGCACAAGATTGCACCACATGGTGGATCGAACGATCGATGCTTCACCGCTTTACAGAAGTGCTTAGGAGTTAAACAAAGTGATAATTCATTGGGTGCCACATGGTAGTGGGCCTAGGTTAGTGCTGATGTGGTAGTCTGGTCAGAGATGAGGTGGCAGTTGACTAGGAGAACAAGCAGGCCAATCAAGTGCTGCCATGTGGCAACCCAATCAAGCAAGGTTTACCCAAATTTCAAGGGAGACAGAAAATTGAAAATGATAAAAAATAAATTTTAATTTTTTTCTTAAAAGTGGCACATACAACATTTTTAAATTGAAAAATAAATTTAAGCCAAAGTTTGAACTTTATAAAAAATTTAAATTTTTGAAGAAATTTAAAATTGTAGACCAGAGCTATAGTAGGGGTGTGATTTTCAAAATGAGTTTTAGGGTGTTTTTGATGGGTGAAATGTGGACTCCAATATATTGTTGGATCTAAGATGAGATGAATTTGCCAAGTATGAGGTCAAATTTTGCACAGATAGTCACCAGTTACTCTATAAGCAGATTTGTAATTTTTGAGGCATTCTTAGCAAAATAGGCAGAATTCATCATTTAACAAAAAAATTAGTTAGGGGGTAGATATTGAAGCTTGTTGAAGCATAAATGGTTCTAAAAAGGTTTATCTTGCTTCTAGAGGCCATTTAATTAATTTTTTCCTTTTCCTTAATATGAGATTTGGCATCAAAATCTGTTATTTTTTCATCAAATATTTGAGATATTTTATGCCTTTAGAAGGAAAAATGATGGAGGATTTGATATGCAATTATACAGAGAGATTAGAGAGATGCTTTTAAATTCTTGAGGAGGTTTTCCAAGTGGACACATGTTAAATCTAGAATAGATCCAAGAATTCATTCCTCCTATATCATTCTCTTTCTTTCTCCATTGTAGGTTGTTGGAAGTTTCCTCTATGATACCAGTAGGGTTCTAGTGTTCTACTATGATACTAGGTTGTTGCTGGTTTTACTTCCTATCTAATTGAGCAAAGCTTTGGTAGTAAAGGCCACACATCCAATCTTGTGCATATTTTCATCTCATTTCATGTGTTGTTTCTCTGAGATAATGGAAATTGATGCTAGATCATTTGAAGCACCTTGAGTTACATTTAGTATTACTAGTTTAATGTATTTAGTCTTTCCATGGATAAGTACAAAATGGGATTTACAATGAATTATCTGTGTTCTTTTATTCTATCTCCTAATTCTTCATATGCTATTAACTTTGAGATTGAATGAATAAGGTTTATTCAATTTAAGACAACTTGGATGAGTTGTATGTCAGATCTGTTGTTGCTTTTGATTCAAGGAGTTAAGTAAATGCTTTAATGATTTGGTAGGGTTTCTGGGTGTATGGAGGGGATGCTAGTAAGAATGGAGTTTGGGGGTTTCAGTTGATAAACTTAATTGTAAGGCAATCAAGTTAGGTCATCCTACTGGTAGTGACTCTATGTTTCAATGGATAAGGCATTGATCACTAAATCAAATGCAAGCTGATATGAAGGTCATTTGTACAAATCTTTATTAATCAAAATTAGTTTAGTTCTTTATGTTTTGTAGTGGGCTGAAAGGAATTAACCCTCACTTAGCTTATGGGTTGATATGTTATGATTTGTAGCTATTTCATTCCTAGTGTTATTGCATAAGTATCAAAAGATAAAATGGTTTTATCTGCTATTAATAGGTTTAGATTATATGTTTAATTGCATTGGTACCATATATTAGAACCTCAAGGTTAAGTAGCCTAGGTTTTGCAAAGCCTAAAGTGAAGAAGGAGTTATGCCTTATAGTTGGCCCAAGATTGTAGTCAAATGCATCTGTCATAGGAATTTTGTAGCCTTAGATGTATTGGTCTAGTTTCTTGGTTAATTTCAAAACTATTAAATTAGGAGCCAATAAAAAAAACACTTCACATTAAGGAATATTCACCTACTCAGTCCCCATTGCAAATTGGAGATGAACAACTCACTAGGGAGTAGATGGAGTAGTTGGGATCCCAAGGGGGAATATTCATCACTCAAGCAGAGTTAGAAGAGGGAAATCCTCAAGAACCTCCAATGCCAAGACTTGAATTGACTGTGGCAGATTACAGAGGAAGGGAATTAGACCCTGTGATGGAACAGGCTTGTCATGACTTTATATTTGATGATGATTTTCTTAGAGAACAAACATGAGAATGTTTGAAGAAAGATGTAGCAAACTAAGAATAGAGAATCTAGAGATGGAAGAGGCAGATGCACAGAATTAGATCGAAGAAGAAATGATGCAAGAATTCAAGAACATGACCCTTGAGGAGGGGAGGCAAATGATAAAAGCATCTAGGGTATTATTGCTACCCAATTGGGATATTGCAGATGCCATGCTTTTTAAATCTGTTATAGACAAATTGAGTTTAGAGGATATGGGGAGAAGGAAATAAAAGGTGCCAAATTTAGTGAAAATAATGCTGCATTAGTCATTTGGTCATTAAGGAAAGGATCTAGGATTGGCTCTTCCTTGTTGATGATACTGGTTTAATAGGAAACCTAATTGTGAAAAGAGTTGAAGAAACTACTAGTGTAGAAGCTGCACATTTGGATGTTGGATCAACCCACTTTACTTTAGCCACAAGTTTGAAAGATGAAAAGGGAAGGTTGAAATAATAGGATAAATATGAGAAAGTTCTGGCTGCATATGATAAAGAAGTTAAAAAGAGGATTGAACTAGAAAATAAAGTAATGGGATGATCCACGAGGCCAAGAATTACTTATCCCTTCCCACCAATGGAGCCTTTTAAATCTACTCCTCTCATCAAGATTCCAGATACACCACAAAGTCCACAATACTATACTGCAGAAGATTTTGAAGAAGAAGAAAACAAACTATGGGCACTGCATGTGGAATTGGATGTACAATATGAAGATAAGCTAAGGAAAGCTCTAATGTATTTAGTTGATAAAATTGATTGGCCCTCATTTTATGAGCAACTAGCAAAGACAATAAACATATGGGATGAAATAAAGGAAAATGACGAGGCCTTGAAACCAATTTTGAACAAATGGAGTAAGAGGAGAAAAGAAGTCACCTTTTTATGTTTTTTTTTCATTAATTTATCACATAATCATATAGAAAAAACTTATGATGTTGCCAATGATCTTTCAAAATTTGATGATAAAAGAGTTGGGCTAAAGAGGAGAATTTTTAGTTACCTAGACAAGTACAAGAGTGTTAAATTTGATTGGTTCCCACATGCTTTAGGTAAAAAGAATAAATTGAAAAGTAAGGAAGAATGGGCCCAAGAATTAGATGACCTATTTTTTCTAAGGATGAATATAGTCATAAATGAAAGAGGAAATGCATGGTAGGCAACTACTACTAAAGAAATTGTAAAAGTCCAGTTATTCTTTGATTCTTTAAAACAAGATTTTATTGAAATTGACAAATTTTTTGAATATGTGATTAAGAAACAACATGATATTCTATAGTTTAATTGGCCAGATGACACAATTTTTGACAAGTGGATGGAAAATATCACTCATGGTGAGCAATTAAAAGATATTGAAACTAATGATGACGAGGAAATGGAATAAGAGGAGGTATAGATAATTGATACGTCATTAAGAGATCAAGTGTAAGAAGTAGACAAAAGTGAGCAACCAATTGCAGTTGCTAGCACATAAGTCCAAGTTGATGACTTGGAAAAAGATAAAATAAATATAACTATTGTCTTATTAGTACATGATGATGCAAGAGGAGATCCTTGAGTTGAAGTGAATTTGCATGAATCAAAGCTAGACACATCATTAGAAAACCTGATGGCTACATATTCTAAGGAGTCAGAATATTAAAAGAGCCAATCATGAATTTTATAGCATTTGAAAGTGTAACAAAAATAGGCCCACCAAAAAGAATGTCATGATGTAAAAAAAAATTTATTGCACAAAATTTTGTCTTCTATGATAGTAACAAAATGTAAATATCTTTTTCCTTAGGGACAACTATCATTTCTTTGCTGCATCTTGCCATATAAGTGAGATCCCAAGGTCAAAGAAAGGGTCCAAGAATTTTGTATAATTTTTTCTTTGTTCAAAAAGTACAATCGATCTACTTATGTGTAGTGTCTTTGAGTTTACTTTCAAGCTTTGTAATTTTCTGATGCTTTCATATCAATGATAGAATTAATAAGATATTCTAAGTCTCATTGAGTTTCTATTAGTTATTGTATCAGTCTTTTCAAAGGATAATAAAAAAGGGCACTTACACTACATTTGTGTTATCAATCTTTGTCTCCATCTTATGAGTTTGTTTACTTTGAGATCATTTAAATAAGGTTTAATTGATTGAATGCAATCTGGATAGGTTTTATATTGATTCTATAATTTCTTTTGACTCAAGGAGCTAAGGAAGTGCTTCAATGAATCAGTAGGGTCTATGAATTTATAAAATGGATATTTCATAAGAATGGGAATTGGTGATTGCAGTTGATATAATTCATTTATAAGTTATTTTAATTATATCCCCTACTAATAGTTGACTCTACGTAACAATGGATAAGGCACCGGTCATATAAATTAGAAACAAACTAAAGTAGATTCGGTTACATGTATCCAATTTATATTCAAATATAAATCAATCAAATATTGTATCAAGTGTCTAAGGGCAATCATCAACTATCTGTGGGAATTTATGAGTTATTGTTAGCTATTATAGCTCATCTTTGTTTCACATATATCAGAGAAATTGGACCATATCTACTATTTTTAGGGATAAAGGGTAAGATTCAAGAATTTAATTGAATCGCTAAGGTACTCCCACCTTGGTTTTGTAGAGCTAGAAGTGTAGGAAGCATTTTTCTTTGTGCAGTTGGCCCAAGGACATAGTTTATTAAACTAATCATGAGCATTGGCTACCTCTAGGTATAATCATTTTTGTTGTCTATTGGTAATAATAATGACTGTTAAATTAGGAGCCAAAAAAATTGGCAACTCTACTAGGGAGTTGTACAACATATGCTTATGTGTAAACTTTACTATAGCTTATTTGGTTGTGTCAGTGTTCAATTTTGTCAGATCCCTTAGCAATTACTTGTGGTTTTATTGGACATTTCTAGCCAAAAACCTTCAGAATTTAAAAGAAAAAGAATAAAACCTCAATACCATAGGTGTACACTGACGTGTACAGTCCTGACAAAGTGTTTTATGTATCAAGAAAGAGTTGCAGTCCAAAGACTATTGTGATTGGTTTCTCTTTATGTGTCAAATTTATTCATATTATCCCATGATATTTTCATTAGGTCAACAAGTTATTGCATTATATTTTCCCACAGGTGGGTGGCGACCCAAAAGGTTTTAACCAGTGTCAAGTTTAAGGAAATTTTTAGATTATGGGAAGTGTGAAAAACACGCAAGCAAATGTGAAGAAAAACCCGACAATTAAGTTATAGATTGATCTTCCTCCTAAAGGAAGAAAAAAATGTGTTGTGAAGACAACTTAGATGCAAGGAGGAAACCATTCTAAAAAACAAGTAATGAGGGGAAATAATATTCAATTTTCTACTAATGAAAGGGAATCCTCTCACAATGGCTCTAGATCACACCTAGGATTAGCTGATGATAATTACTTTAGCACTCTTGAATAGTATATCAGGATAAGGTTTTGTAGTCATATGTGCCTCATTTGGATGCTAGGAGTAGTAATGATATTTTTCAAAAAAGTACCAATCCTGTTATGTCAGACCATTCTCCTGAAAGAGTAAGACCAAGACACTTAGAGCCTGAGAGTTTTTATGATGAGAAAACTTCTAGTTCTGAGTTTACTATTCTTGATTTTGAGTTTCCTTTAGGCATTCACCTAGAGCTCACTTTTTTAATTAAATTTTGAGGGATACAACCTAATTTGATACAAAATAATGGGCACCAAACCAATCATGAACTATAGAGTAGCATAATCTATGCTTGATTAGTTTTGATGCAACCCTCCTCTGTATACTATCCTCATCACAAAATTTTCTTTATCCTTCACATAAGTTACACTAAATATTATTGTTAGAAAGTAAAGTCCACGAAGATAATTGAGAGGGAGAGGGGGGGTTAATCAATTATGCAATTACAACAACTCTCAATATCTTTATTTATTCTGAAACATGTAAACAATAGATGGAAAAACCATAGAAAGATGACCATGCACAATAGCACTAGATATGTTAACTAGGGAAACCCTTAATCATAGAAAATACCTCGGTGGGAATGATGCCCACATGATGATGTGCTAATATAAAGTTCCTTTTAAAAGGATAGACCCTATTAGGATTCAATGAAGTACAATCAGTGCATATGAGTTCCTACTAGGAGACTTTAAATCCCTATTAGGAGATTCCAACCCTATTAGGAGATGTGCCAACCCTGTTAAGAGTTGAAAGGAAAGCAACTGAACCCATTATCCAAATAGCCTTAGAAGTAGTCTTCACTAGACAATCTTCTATATAAGTATATCTAAGAGCTCTAAACTAACTAAACAAGAACTCCTTTGCTAATACAGTTCCTTTGAATCTCACAACACATCAATCTATACTATGATCAAAAGATATTCACATTCAAGTTCACTCATATAATAACTATCCACATTGGATCTCTCTTTCAAATTCACATTTCAAAAAGGTGATCTCATTGATCATTGAATTCATATTCTACCACAATAAGATGAACTTTCCTTTATACCAAGTACTAAAGTAGGTTATTGAGTCATCCTTGAGGCTTTCCCAATTTATAATAATAATAAATAACATTCTTAAGATATTACAATATACGTTACATTATAATTTTACACTTTTCAAGATTACCAATAAAATGTCTTCTCAAAATCTTCATCAATTTTCACATAATGATATTTTGATTATGCCCTCTTAACCAAGGCATCTCTACCATGTATTCAACCTTTACCTTATTCTTCTTAAGACAATTCCATCTTTATGAGGGAGTAGAATCAAAACAATAGTATCAGCTTTCCAAAAATGTTGTCTAAAAGTGACATTTATTAAATCCTTCATAACTTGAACTAGTCTTCATAATTTTGTATGTACTCATAGGTATAGCATCTAAAAATATTGATGAACATATCCTCAAGAGTGCATAAGATGATCTTCACTCTTTGAACAATGCAAAAAACTTCTTCCTCTATCGCTCTACTAGTCTTCATAGAATAAAAAGTTGTTGGAAATGAGAATAGAGTAACTGAGAGGGGGAGGGGGTGAATCAGTTACTCCAAAAACTTTCATAGTCCCTAAGATGTCTGAATATCCCCTTGATCTAATTAATATAAAGTGCTGAAACTTGATAATGCAGCAAATGACAAATATTAAGAATTGATATGTTATCATGCACAAAGCAATTTAGCAATTAAGAACACAAGAGACACCAGATTTAACATGGAAACCCAATATGGGAAAAACCACCAATGTAACTAGATACTGTTTTTCACTCTTCTGAAGTGAGCCCTGTTAGGAGCCAACCCTATTAAAGGTTACAAAAACACACTGTTAGGTGTAACCCTATTAAAGGATTTAATCACCCTGTTAGGAGTGGCCTTGCTAGAGGTCTTTAGAACAATTCAACTGAACTGTCACCTTGTTAGAGGATTTATTGAATGGCTGTTAAACCAACTCTGTTAAGAGATTTTGAATTCACTATTACAATGGTTAGAAAGAAACAATGAAGTGACTTGACATAAGGTACAACTTATCTTTGCTGATTACAGATTTCTGTTATGCTTGGCTGGATCCTCACTGATCAAATGCAACTTTACAGCTCCTTCAACACATTTGATCCTTCATCAGACTTTTCTTAGCATTTGCCTTATCATTTCATACTATAATTAGCATTCATAACTTCTTTTTCACAATCTCACTCTTTTAATTCATAACTGGAATGACCATATATACCTTTCAAATTATCTAAGTCGGCTCGAATCACTGACTAAACAAACAATTACAACAGTCGGCTAGAAGTAATTAATTTGCAAATCCCTATACTGGCCAACTCTGCAAGGTAAAATTTGTTTAGAAAATAATTCCTATGTTAATCGACTGAGCTTGGTGAATACAGCGAACTTCGTGACAATCCTTCAATTGTTGGGAGAACTCAGTAAGTACTGAGTTTCCTGAGATAATCGAGTGAGCTCGGTGGAAACTATCCTTTGGAGACCGAGTGAAGCTTGGTTAATACTAACTTCTTCATGATTTCTTTGATGACCGAGTGAGCTCGGTGGAAACTACGCTTTGGAGACCGAGTGAAGCTCGGTTAATATTGACTTCTTCATGATTTCTTTGATAACTGAGTGAGCTCGGTGGAAACTACACTTTGGAGACCAAGTGAAGCTCAGTTAATACTATCTTCTTCATGATTTCTTTGATGACTGAGTGAGCTCGGTGAACACTATCTTCTCCATAATTCCTTTAATAATTGAGTGAGCTCGATTGGCACTATAGATTGCATTGCAGACTGTCTGAGCTTGGTGATCTTGAGACTAATGACTGATATGACATTTGTGTGACATCAAGGACAACATTATCCAACAATCTCCCTCTTTGGCATTGATGGAAACACAACATGTCATAACAGAATGAAATTTTGAAAACAAGTCCAACAAGATAACAGACTTCTCCCTCTTTCGATAATCTCCCTCTGTTAAGGGACTTCATGGCAAACTTTTCAAATCTCACAAATTTCATAAGGATATGATAGTAAATCTCTCCCTCTTTGACAACACATGCCAAAGACAATAGAAGTTAAGTGAATTGTAGTGTACCTTTAGTACTGATTCATATGCAATGATTTCTGATTAAGCTACATCAACAGATAGATCTTCAATCTTGTATGCATTGATGCATCACTAGAACTCATTTTTAGTGGACTTCTAATAGGGGAATGACCCCTAACTTACCTCTGAGATAGAAAAATGCATCCTTAGGTAAAAGTTTTGTGAATATGTCAGTAATTTGTTCCTTTGTATGGACATATTCCAATCTGATCTCCTTGTCTTGCACCAATTCTCTGACAAAATGATATTTTATTGCAATATGCTTGGTCTTGGAATGCATCACTGGATTCTTAGATATGTTGATTGAACTAGTATTGTCACAGAACATGACAACTAGTTCATTGATCTCCATCTTCATTCCTTGCAATAACTGCTTAAACCAAACAATATTTGAACAGTTTACTACTGTAGCAACATACTCTGCCTCTGCTATAGATTGGGATGTACAATTCTGCTTTTTACTTGTCCAAGAAACCAATCTTTTTCCAAGAAAGAATGCTCCTCCACTTGTGCTTTTTCTGTCATCAAGGTTTCCTGCCCAATCAACATCAGTAAACACTTTCAAATCCAAATTACCTCCAAATTTGTACCATAAGCCATAATCTTCAGTTCCTTTCAAATATCTCATTATTCTTTTGATTTCCATCAGGTGAGTTTCTCTTGGCTTTGCTGAAAATCTTACAACAATACCAATTGCAAGGGCAATATCTGGCCTAGTATGAACTACGTATTGCAATTTTCCAATCATAGATCTATACAATTTTTGATCTACCTCTTTGGATTCATCATCTTTGATAAGTTTCAATCCAGTACACATAGGAGTTCCAACAGGTTTACAGTCCTCCATACCAAACTTTTTCAATATCTCCTTGATGTATTTTGATTGAGTGATGTAGATGCCATTCTTATTTTGTTGAATTTGAAGACCAATAAATAATTTTATTTCACAAAACATAGACATTTCAAATTCCTTGTTCATTTTTTCTAAAAATTCTTTGCAAAGATCATAATGCCCTGTGAAAATAGTATCATCTACAAATATTTCTACCAAGACAATCTTATTATCTGGTCCTTCCTTTATATACAAGCTACTATTATCATTAGTTCTTTGAAAACCAATATGAATAAGATAGTTATGCAATCTTTCATACCATGCTCTAGGGGCTTGTTTCAGACCATACAATGCCTTGTGTAATTTGCAGACCATGTCCTTTTTATCTGGATCAACAAAACCTTTAGGTTGTTCAATGTAAACCTCTTCATCCAATATTCCATTGAGGAATGCTAACTTGAAAAACATCTAATAAACTCTGAATCCTTTGTGAGCAGCATATGCAAGTAAGGTTTTGACTCCTTCCAATCTTGCAATAGGAGCAAAGGTTTCTCCATAATCTATGTCTTCTTCTTGAGAGTATCCTTTGCATACCAATCTGGCTTTGTTTATGGATACCTTACCATCTTCAGTCAACTTGTTTTTGAATACCCACTTGGTTCTAATTACATTCTTATTTTTAGGCCTGGGTACAAAAGTCCATGTCTTGTTCTTCTCTATCTGTTCTATTTCCTCATTCATTGCCTCAATCCAACTATCATTTGTCAATGCATCTTTAATGCTTCTAGGTTCAAAATCAGCAAGTAAACAAGTATTTTTCAGCTTGTTTCTTGTCAAGGTTCCTTCAGACTTGTCTCCAATGATCTGATCTAGTGCATGATGTCTTCTGACATATTTAGCTAATATAGGTTCTTTGCCTCTTGAATGAGTTTCATTGCTATCTCCTTGTGCTTCAATTTCATGTTTAGGCTGTTCTGGCTCGGTAAGGATTGGCTCAAGCACTTTAGACTCAGTAGATACTTGCTCGGTAATGTCTGAATGTTGCTGTGGCTCGGTTTGAACTTTTTGTAACTCGATTACTGATGACTCGGGAGTTGAGGATTCTTGAGTGAATGGTATGCTTGGTATAGTATCTGGTTCAATGTAAACAAATCTTTTGTAATCTTCAGGTACCTTTTTGCTTTCTTTTTTAGATTTTTCTGCAAACTCATCAACTTTCACATGTGCTCTTTCTATAACTTTGTGAGTGGATAGATTTAAACATATACATGCTTTGCTTTTGCAAGAATATCCTAAAAATATTCTTTCATCACCTTTTACATCAAATTTTCCTTTTCTAGATTCTTTCAAAATATAACATTTGCTTCCAAATACTTTTAGATAACTTACATTGGGTTTGTAGCCATACCATAATTCATAGGGAGTTTTGAATGAATCCTTCTTCAACTGTACTCAGTTTAAGGTATGAACTGCAGTGCTGATGGCTTCCTTCCAGTATTTGATAGCAACCTTCTTTTCTATCATCAGGGTTCTTGCACAATCCATGATGGATCTATTTCTTCTTTCAGCTATTCCATTTTGTTCAGGAGTTCCTAGTGCTGAGACCTGTCTTTTAATACCATTTTCAATGCAGAAGTTGTTGAATTCATGTGAGATGAATTCACCACCTCTATTTGACCTTAAGCATTTTAGTCTTTTCCTATTTCTTTTTATACTCTTGCTAAATAACATTTGAATTTCTCAAATGCTTCTGATTTATTCCTTAGATACATGACAGTCATCATTCTTGAGTAGTCATCAACAAAAAGAATGAAAAATTTTTCTCTAGTATAGCTTTCTATTCCAATGGGTCCACATAAATCAGTATGCATAATTTCTAATATATCTTCAGACTGATAGTTCTTACTTTTAAAGCTAGTCTTTCCCATTTTACCAATCTGACAATTCTTGCATAGACCAACCTCAAGTTTCTTAATGTTAGGAATGCCTCTCACTTTCTTGAATTTGCTTATTTTTACCAGATTATCAAAATTGACATGACACGACCTTTTATGCCATAACCAACTTTCTTCAATTTGAGCAATAAAACATGAGCATTCACCAAGTTCTAGATAAAACAAGTTACCTTTAGTTTGGGTGCCAGATCCTATCAGCTTTCCTTGCTCATTCAACAGTCTTGCCTTTCCATGCATGAATTCCACCTTGAATCTAGTATTGAGTAACTATGCCACACTTAGCAAATTATGTTTAAGACCTTCAACCCAATAGGAATTATTACATACAAGTTCTTTGGTTAGACAGAGTCTTGCTCTTCCTTTTATGAAATAAGGTTCATTATTACCAAACCTTACACTGCCACCATCATAGTCTTCAAACTGACCAAACTTAGTTTTATCACCAGTCATATGATGTGAGCAACCATTGTCTATAATCCATGTATCATTCTTACTTATATGAGAAACAAGTGCCATTTTATCTTCCTCATCACTATCAGAATCATCTTTAACGACAATATAAAAAATTTCATCCTCACTATTATCAGAATCTTTAGAATTTTCAGCCATGAAGCATGATTTCTTACCTTTTTTCTTGGATGATTTGAAGTCTTTCTTGCCATTCCATTTCTTTTCATCATGCTTTTGCTTGTTTGGACACCTTGCTGCAATATGACCAATTTCTTCACAAGAAAAATAGATTAGAGGAACTTTACCTTTGTATTTTCCTCTGCCTCTAGAATATTTCTTTGCTAGCAGAGCTTCAATCACTTCGAGGTCACTATCTAAACTTTGGCTTGATTCATTTTCACTTTCTGACTAAGATTCCTTCTCCTTTTTGTTTTTCTCCTTGAGTGAGAGCTTGGCTTGAAATGCTGATTCAATGTTCTTGGAGGCTAGAACATAGTTGTCAAAGTTATCTAGTTCAAATGTAGTTAGTCTTCCGACTATGGCCTCAAGATTTATCTGATGATTTGCTTCACACCTTCTTTCCTGCATTGCAAAAACTCTAATTGCATACATGGGAAGTAAGAATCTAAGAACTTTGCTTATAACTATTTCTCCTTTGATATCACCTCCAGATGCTCTGATTGCACTCACACATGCTTTAACTCTTTCAACATACTTTGCAATGTTTTCATCCTCTCTCATCGTCATTTGATCAAATTGTCCTCTTAGACTTTCTGCTTTTGCTCTTCTCACATTATCATCTCCTCCATAGATCTCTTTTAGCTTGTTCCACATCTCAAAGGCAATTTTGCAGTCCTTAATGTCATCAAATTCTTCATAACTGAGAGTAGATGCTATGTCTATCATCATATTATTGTGAGTCTTCTTTTCAACAATGCTATTGACAGACAATGTGCCAGGAGGTTCTTCATATTTTTCTTCAAGGTATTTTAGTCCAGTATCACCAACAGTAGCTAGATGAAGTCTCATCAATCCTTGCCATGTAGAGAAGTTATCTCTGTTGAGTTTTAGAATTTCTCTTTTGTAAGACATCTTGATCTTTGGCTTACATCCTTGAAATCTCTTCTTGCAAGCACCAAAAGCTCTGATACCAATTGTTGGAAATGAGAATAGTGTAACTGAGAGGGGGAGGGGGTGAATCAGTTACTCCAAAAACTTTCATAGTCCCTAAGATGTCTGAATATCCCCTTGATCTGATTAATATAAAATGCTGAAACTTGATAATGCAACAAATGACAAATATTAAGAACTGATATGTTATCATGCACAAAGCAATTTAGCAATTAAGAACACAAGAGATACCAGATTTAACATGGAAACCCAATATGGGGAAAACCACCAATGTAACTAGATACTATTTTTCACTCTTTTGAAGTGAGCCCTGTTAGGAGCCAACCCTATTAAAGGTTACAAAAACACACTGTTAGGTGTGACCCTGTTAAAGGATTTAATCACCCTGTTAGGAGTGGCCTTGCTAGAGGTCTTTAGAATAATTCAACTGAACTGTCACCTTGTTAGAGGATTTATTGAATGGCTGTTAAACCAACTCTGTTAAGAGATTTTGAATTCACTGTTACAATGGTTAGAAAGAAATAATGAAGTGACCTGACATAAGGTACAACTTATCTTTTCTAATTATAGTTTTTGTTATGCTTGGCTTGATCCTCACTGATCAAATGCAACTTTATAGCTCCTTCAACACATCTGATCCTTCATTAGACTTTGCTTAACATTCGCCTTATCATTTCATACTATAATTCGCATTCATAACTTCTTTTTCACAATCTCACTCTTTTAATTCATAACTAAAATGACCATATATACCTTTCAAATTATCTAATTCAGCTCGAATCACTGACTAAACAAACAATTACAACAGTCGGCTAGAAGTAATTAATTTGCAAATCCCTATACTGGCCAACTCTGCAAGGTAAACTTTGTTTAGAAAATAATTCCTATGTTAACCAACTAAGCTCGATGAATACAATGAACTTTTTGACAATCCTTCAATCACCGAGAGAACTTGGTAAGTACTAAGTTTCCTAAGATAACCGAGTGAGCTCGGTGGAAACTATCCTTTGGAGACCGAGTGAAGCTCGGTTAATACTGACTTCTTCATGATTTCTTTGATGATCAAGTGAGCTCAGTGGAAACTATGCTTTGGAGACTGAGTGAAGCTCGGTTAATACTGACTTCTTCATGATTTCTTTGATGATCGGGTGAGCTCAGTGGAAACTATGCTTTGGAGACTTAGTGAAGCTCGGTTAATACTGACTTCTTCATGATTTCTTTGATGACCGAGTGAGCTTGGTGAACACTGTCTTCTCCATGATTCCTTTAATAACTAAGTGATTCCTTTAATAACCGAGTGAGCTTGGTTAGCACTGTAGATTGCATTGCAGACTATCTGAGCTTAGTGATCTTGAGACTAATGATTGATATGACATTTGTGTGACATCAAGGACAACATTATCCAACACAAGTATGTTGACACCAATGACAAACACAGTCATGAATGCAGCACATAACCGCTGAATTATGTCTGTAGAAATTATAATATAAACCCCTATAGGAATATCATTAGAATTCATGCTAACAATCTCCCCCTTTGACATTGATGGCAACATAGATGAACAAAATTGAAGCACCAAAAAAATACCAAATATACTTCTTCCTCATCTGCCTTTGCCCGCTCATTTCCCATGAATGTAATTAACATACATCTTAGTATCGAATAGTATATGTTGGATCCTTTACAACCTGTCATATCAAGTAACCAACATGCACAAGGAACGTGTTAATCTCCCCCATACATAAGCATCTATATTCTTCCCCAATTCTTCCCCCATTGACATAAATCAATATTTTTCATGTACACAATTCTCTCCCAAAGGATGTTTTTCATGTTTTACTTCTCTTCCCCCATTGACATAAATGACAAAGGTATCATTATGTCAATTCTCTAAGTTTAATCATTTCCAAAAAAATATGTTCAAGGTCAAATATCCAAAGATGCTATTAAATACCAATACCAATAGTCCTTAATGACTCATCTCAAGTACATATACTCCCCCATAGGAGAAGTATCATGCATCTAGTATAGATAAAGAAATAGTGCTTTGCTACCAACTGGACTAATGCAATCTCTACACCAACTACTCAAAAGTAGGTTGGGCCATAACCCAAACCATACCTCTCAAATGTATCCTTAGCCACAAGTTTTGTAAATATGTTTTCTATCTGATCCTTTGTGCTAAAATATTCCAATCTAATTTCTCTTTGTAACTTTCTCTCTAAAAAGGTGATACTTAATAGATATATGCTTTGTATTTGAATGTAAAACTAGATTCTTTGACATACTCATTATACTAGTGTTATCAAAATCTATGATAATAGGCTCGATAAACTCTATTCCAATATCCTTCAACATCTGCTTCATCTAAATAATCAGATTACAATTATTATTTTTTGTTACATACTATTCATCTACTATACTCTAAAATGAAATCACATTTCTTTCTTAGCCAAGAAACCAATCTTCCTCCAAAGAAAAATGCTCCAACACTAGTACTCTTTCTATCATCTAAACTTCTTTTCATATCAACATTAGTATCGATACATAAATTGAAATTGTATGATCTATCATACCATAAACCATTATTAGGTGTACCTTTCAAATATCTATTTTTTTTACTATTCCATAATGTGTCTCTTTAGGATCTTCTTGAAATCTTGCCACAATTCCAAATGCATAAGCTATGTCAGGTCTAGTATGTGTCAAATACTGCAATCCACCAATCATAGATCTGTACTTCTTCTGTTCAACACTAGGGGATTCATCTTTTCTAGATAGTTTGCAGCAAGTTTCTATAATTGTTCCAAAAGGTTTACAACTTTCCAATCCTAATAATTTAAAAAAATCCTTAAGATAAGTATCTTGTGATATGAAAATTCCATCTTTGTTTTGTACAATTTGAAATCCTAAGAAATATTTCATTCTCCAATCATACTCATCTCAACTTCCTTTTATTTATTTTGAAAATATCTTACTTGCTTCATCATTACCTCCAAATATAATGTCATCCATAAAAACTTCAAAAATTTGTAAACTATTATCACTTTTTGAGATAAAAGTTACTATCATTATTACTATTGTGGTTCCACAAACACACACCCCATTTCTAAAATGGAATGGGAACTCCTCCTACTTTTTTTGGACTTTCAGACTCCTAATTTGTGATTCAAGATAGTTTGAGGTCTCCCCTAGTCCGTGAGGTTGTGTTTGGGTCTTGACAGAAGAACCTAAAGGTCAAAAATTCAAGAGAATTCAAAGAAAAGGCTAAGTATTGGAAATTTTTGGTGCACTAGGTGCACCTCATGAGGTGCACTAGTGTCCTCAAGGTTCAAAATAGGTTTTTAAGTGCAACTGCATAGTAGCGCAGTTGCGCACCTGCAACAAGAGTCCCATCACCTATTAATAGGAGGGAGGATCCTCCTCCCTTTTCATTTTAATCTTTTCATGCTTCATCATTCCCATTTTCTTCATACACCCACTTCGATCGGACCTCCTTGCTTTGCTAGGTCCACTTCCTCCACAAAAAAATCATAGCATTGGACTTGGTGTGCCTTCATTTCCCTTTGCCCTTGCATGTGCACCAATATTCAAAGTTTAAAATTTAAAACAAAAACTCCACCCTAAGAATTAGGTGTGCACTGGCACACCTAACATGGTGTGCTAGTGCACACCTAATTTCAATAACCCCAAAAAAAAAGAAAAAAAGAAACACAAAACATAAAATTTTAAAAATCTTTTAGGTGTGCACTAGTGCACCTAACTTGGTGTGCTAGTGTAGACATAAAATTTTAAGAAGAAAATTATTAATCTAAAGAGAGTGTTGCACATTAGGCACACTTTCTAAGTGTGCCTAGTGTGCCATTTTTTTCATTTAAAAAAAAATAAAGGGTTGAAATAGGTTTTCCAGTGTTTTCTTAGTGAACTCTCTTCTCTGGGTTTTGTGTGAATCAATTTTAGGGTATTATTAATTCATTTTTCTCCCATCTAGACTAATGGATGTCTCTTGTGCAGATATAATGGCATCTTCATCATCTTCACTTGGCAATAAAATGACATTGGAACTCGTCACCTTCAAGTTCCAAGGTGTTCCAACAAAGTCAAGGTTTTAGGATGACCACTTGGAGATCAAAGATACAGAATTGGGACATACTAATTTGGGGGAAATCTTGAAGATTTGCAACAAACCTACTGAGAGGTCACAAATGGCATTTTCTCTTACCAGATAAGGACTTGTTAACGCAACATCACACCTGGTGTCTATACAATCTTCAGAATTGGACATGACACTTGCATAACACTTTGTCATTGAGGAGAGGGTGGTGAAGAGTGTAATAGGATAAATTTTCCTTGATCTACACCCAATGAATATTGAGAAAGTATTTCATCTCCCATGAGCATATCAATTCATCAGGCTTACCTATGAATAGGCATAAAGGTGCTACTAGGAACACATTGAGGAAGCCTCAGAGATCATTCAGTCCTTGTACCTCATTGAGAAGACTCCTTTGGGGAAGAAGACATGCAAAGTTTACATGACTATAAGATATGTGATTGAAGACATTGGCTACTCTATCATAATTTTGAGTAGAGTTATGGGTCTATCGGCAACAGGGCATCTAAATATTTTCATGGTACACTTTATTGAAACAATCAAGAAAGTAGAGATGCAACTAGATTGGGCTTTCACTCTGAGTGAGAATTTGTGTGAGCAGTTGGTAATGGTAAAGAAAAAAAGGAAGTTTTATATGACATCATACCTAGTATACTTGTTAGCCATGAGAGCAACAGACTATCCAAGGCTATACAAGAGAGATAGCATGCAAGATCCTAATGCATGGCCTTATATTTTCTACCTGTAATTGGTGAAGAAGAAGCTCTCAAAAGAGAGCAAGGAGTATAGAATTGTTAATGATGCATTTTTATTTGCTATAATCAGATTTATAGAAGGGGATTATGTGAAGAGGTTATCTAATGATGTAGTGGTATAGATAAATTTACTTAGAGTGTATTATATCCAATTCTAAACCTTTACATATCTAAGGGTAGTAGGTACAAAAATGAACTTGAAGAAGCTTCTAAGGTACCCTTGTGACAAACTCACCCTCTTGAAGATTTCTCAAAAAATTGTGTTTGCATATGACAGAGTTAGGAAACAACATAAACATTGTTGGACATGGCCTTTGACTATAGGACCTTTTAGGGTGGTTAGGAAGCAAGACATTCATTCTTTTCAGAGTGAATGGGATCATTATTCCTTGGAAGAGTACAATTCTCTACGGCCATGTTTTGATAACATCGGGAGAGTGCAATATTTGGCGGGCAAAGCATTTAGCCACAAAGAGGCTATTGAGGATCATTGGATGAATGTAACAAATGACTATGATATTTGAATAAGGGATTATTGTAGGATGAATTTGTACCTGGAAGAGAAGGGCCTAAAAATAAAGGCACCATTAAAAATATTGCAATAGGATGTCGAAGAGTTGCTTGATCCTCTGTTCAATGGGGAAAAGATTGGTGATAGGCCTATTATGAATGCTAAGGTTGACAGAGAAGAGAATTCTGATATCAACCATCAGGTGAGGCACCTCATTAAAATGATGTAGAATTGGATCAAGAAACCATTCAAACTTGATCCAATACCTAAAATAGTAATCTTCCACGCACAAGCCTACCTAGCCAAAGGTAGAGGGAAGAAAGTCACCATCCCTACCTTTGTAGCTCAGTCACTAGTAAGGCCCAAAATAGTGCACCAACTCAATAGAATAGTTGGATTTAATAGAGCTTAGAAGGGTAAAGGTAAGGACAAAAGAAAGAGGAATTATCCTCCATGAGCCAAGCCAGAAGAGGGTGAAATCCTGACACCTCCGTAGCAAGGAGAAGAAAATGTGCAATGACCAAAATATACTGGAGCTTCACAAGTTTGGGTAGACCCTCAAGTGCTACTAGTTGTAACTAGCCAAATAGAAATAGAGGTTGAAATTCAAGATGTTTCCCCTCCTTAGTAGATAGAGAAAGCATCCCCTTCTACACCTAAAAATGGAAGAAAGATTAAAACTTTGGTCAAAAAGAGGCAAAGGGTGATTAGGAAAGTGGTTCTTATCCCATCAATCCTGAAACCTATTCCTAAGGAAGATGAAGAAGAGGATGGTGAGGATGATGTAACTTTGAATAGGAGAAGCTAGCTAGCTAAAGCCATGACTGAGGAAAGAAGAATTTCTATGGCTACACCACCACCAATCCCAAAAGAACCTCTGCAAACGACCACATCAAAGGATAAAATGCAACAGTGGATTGATGAGCAAGATGTGGAGAGCACTGATATCTTTAAGATGTCAAATTTTGACTTTATGCCTATAGGTACTAAGTTGCTTGGGGATAAGATCCCAGATATGCCAACCAATCAACTTCAACAGGACGATTGGACTCAGATACCCCCCAAGTCATAAGGAATTGAAATGGTCCCCACATCCCAATTACAGGTTACATTTTGTGTTGACAATGGATCTATGGAGAAACAAGAGCTGCTAAAGATCACATCAAGGTATTTAAGGAAATTTTCAATCAAAAGCAGATTGCAAACGAGAATTTAGTTCTTTGATTATTCCCCTACTCTTTGGGGGAAGTTGCCTTTAATTGGTATGTTAATCTATCACCTGGCTATATTGGAGATTGGGATACTTTCAAAGTTTATTTTTTGAACAATTCAAAACTTTTATTAATCTGACTGTGATACATCAACAATTTTTATCAATTAAAAAGGACTCATCCGAGATAGTTTCATGCTTCAGCCATCGCTTTCATATGGCATATCGCAAGTTGGAAACACCGTACACTATACTAGTTGAAGTTTCTATTCAAATTTATTTCAGTGCTATGGACCATCTTACTATTATCTTTCTGAGAAGACTTCCTGCAGCAAATATTGACACATTGGATAAAATCTTCATAGAAGCAATTACCTTCACAAAGCAAGCCAATCCTAATGGAGGAGGATTGATGCTTCTAACTCAAGCTATTACAACAATTCCAACATATCCTGACGGAGCACCTATGATGCCTAGCTAGTTCATACCTATGAATCTAGTTCTATTAAAATAGGCACCTACTTTTCAAAATCCATCTTTGACATACCCAAGGTATGAACCTCCTAAAGCTGCTTTCATTGAACAAAAGGCAACAACTCCAACTAAGGTAGACAATAGTTTTGCCTTTGAGTTTGGTTAGATGAAAAAGAACATGTCACAAATGAACAATGAGTTGAGTCACTTAAGATTGTCACAAGGGAAAAATAACAGCTTTCAAAGAAACAATGCTGGTCCTTACAACAACAACAATTACAATAGGAATTTTTTTGAAAACAACAATACTAGAAACAACAATAATATTGGAAACAAAAATGTAGGAGGAAACAATTTAAATCCTTCTGATCATAATAATGGCTTCCAAAGATAGAACCAATAGTGGAATACCCATCCGAGTAATACAACATGAAGAGATGTTTTCTTTTCACAATGAGAATTGGAACACATACAATCCGTGAAGTAGAAAAGAACCCTTGACAGATGGAATTCCTCTAGGACTACAACCAACTCCTTTAGATCTAAGAACAAGTAATAAGCTAGCACCAATCAGGCCCCCATATGGAGGAAAATACAATCAGAATCAAGTGACTGTGCCAACAATCTTAAAAAATCCAACTTGGTCTACTAAGAAATATAATGCCATGGAAGATTTGAAATGAACTAAGGCCAAGATGTCCATGTTTGACATGTTACAAAATTATCCTCAACAAAGAGAAACATTGATGAAAACTTTGGATCATACAAAGATACCCCATAACATGAATATTGTTCCTCAAAGGATAGTATCTCAACAAGTCAACACTTTGAAAGAAATGCCAACTATGTTCAAAGACAAGGTTGAGGTGCCTCCATTTCTACTTAGCATTAGGATATATGGGAAGAATCTTCACAATTTCCTAATTGATTTAGGAACCTTGTGTAATGTAATGCCACTATCGATAGCACAAAGGTTAGGAGTAATTCCTTAGCCTTCCAATCGAATAATGATACCATTGGATAAACTAAGGTGAAAGTCATTGGTGTGTTGAAAGATGTTTGAATATAGTTGATAGTTGATCCTAGAATTCAAGACATCATTGATATACATGTGGTTGATATACCTGAGATGTATGGACTACTACTAAGTAGAGAATGGATGAAATGCCTAAGGGGATGGTTTTCTATGGATTTAATTCAATTATAGTTACCATGGAAAGGGTTGAACAATCAAATCAAGATATATGTAGAGCCAAAGTTAAAAAGTATGATTACAAAATATAATGCTCTAAATGACATGACATTCTTATAGTCAGATTTGGGCTCTTTTTAAGTGATGGCTTTTTCAACCAAAATATTAGATGATCAAAATGAAAAGTCCAAGATTTCAGTCCCAAGGCAAGAATTTGTAACATAGTTCATAGACAACATGGTGGCTAATTTACAATGTTTAGGAGAAGAAGCTAACCCCAGTATCCTACTTCTCCTAGGATTTTTCTGATTGCATAAAGTTATCCATTCAGAGTTCAAATGTTCATCATGCCAAGAAGTAGTTGCTAAAGTATTAATGCAAATGATGGAAGTTAAAAGTGATAACATTCCAAAAGATGAGCCCAGAAGAACAAGGTCCTATAAACATATCTGAATCTATTGAAAAGTTCAAGAGCAAACTGAAGATTTAAATGTATCATACAATGACACCTCTTTAGATAGTGGAGGCTTGTCTTCTCCTCCACCAGGAATGATCAAAATTCAACGAAGAAGATGGTACATAAAAGGCCAAGGATGGATTTTAGTGGTCATTCATCCAAAACCCAAAGTGGATGAAATTAAGGAGTTGATAGGGGAAATTCAGGATAAACAAGAAAAACATACACCCCCAATATTAAGGAACCACAATGGAAAATCATTAGGTCCACCTTGCAAAAGACTACAGTGGGTACCCAAGAGACAATCTTTTCAAGCCCAAGTAAAAGAGAAGCTAAGGATGGATAAGCATAAGGTTAGCAAACCCAAAGAGTATCCAATATGGACACTTTTCTTCAACAATTCCAAATGCAAATTAGGAGCCAGTGCAAGTATTGAGTTGGTTAACCCAAAAGGTAAGTCTTTCTATGCTGCATATTGATTATAGTTTAGATGTACTAATAATGTTGCAGGGTATGAAGTATTGATTTGAGGACTTCTTTTTGCTTTGGAGAAAGGGATTACAACTCTCATAGTTGAGGGAGATTCTTAGTTTGTTATAAGAGAAGTGAAATCATTATAGTCTTGTAATGATAAGAGGTTTCTTGCTTATAGGAAAAGATTATGGGACTTAATGAATGATTTTGAAGCTTTGAACATATGGTCCATTCCAAGAAGGAAAAACATGGTAGCAAATGCTCACACTATTTTAGCTAGTGCATTACAACCAATTGAGAGAACCAAATTGAAAAGAGTTTTAGTAGAATTGGTTGCTGCTCCATCCCTCCTGAACAATATCACAAACTTCCAAGTCTTTCAAGATGATCAAAATATACTCAAATTTATCATGTGCAATGGCCACTTTAAAGGGCAGGAAATTGATGACATTCCAGATGACAAAAGTTGAGAATGATGAACTGGAAGATGAAGATGGGATTCTAAACTTAAAAACCAACACTATTCCCAAGGGAATGGTTTAGTTGGAGTGCATTTTTGACCATGATGAATCAAAACTTAACAAAAGAATGGTCAAAGAAAAGGGAATCAAAGAATGTGACTCATACAACTTAGGTATTGATGATGATCCTAGAATGGTAAGGATCAGAAAAGCATGCAATACAAAAGAAAGGGAAGACATGCTTAAATTACTTTCAGAATATAAAGATGTCATTGCTTAAAGCTACAAAGAGTTGAAAACATATGATCCTGAGATTATCACACATGAAATTTCTTTGAAACCAGATGCAAAGCCTTTCTATCAAAGGCAAAGGCCTGTTAATCCCATCATTAAACCACTAATAATGAAGGAAGATAAGAAGTTACTTGATGCCAAGATCATATTCCCCATTCTCCATTCTACATGGGTGGCTAATTTGGTTCTTGTGTGGAAAAAGACCAGAGAGATTTGTCTTTGCATAGATTTTTGTAACTTGAACCTTGCATCTCAAAAGGACAACTACCCTTTTCCTTCACTAGATGAGGTCCTACAAATCATAAATGGTTCAAAAATGATGTCTTTCTTGGATGGATATTCAAGATATAATTAGGTAATGGTTGATGAAGAAGATAGGCTAAAGAAAAACTTCATGACTAAATGGGAAAATTTTGCCTATAGAAGAATGCATTTTGGCCTAATTAATGCAGGGGCTACTTTTCAACAAGCCATGGATAAAGCTCTTAAAGGATTGATAAACAAGTGTATAGTCATTTACATGGATGACTTAACTATCTTTTCAAAGGATCAAAGTAGTCACATTACCAATTTGAGATAGGTATTCAATAGATTCCTTAAGTACAACATATCTCTCAATCCCAAGAAATATTCATCTGGGATCACTACAGGAAAGCTCCTAGGTCATATTATCTTTGAAGAAGGAATCTCTATTGATCTTGATAGAATTGGAGCTATTCTAAAGTTATCACCACTTCACAGTTGAAAAGAACTTAAATCTTACTTTGGGAAGATAAATTTTGTGTGAGAATTCATAAGTAGATTTGCAGAGATAGTTCGTCGCATTAATGATTTACTCACAAAGTGAGCTAAAATAGAATGGGTTCCAGAGATTAAGAAGTCATTTGAGGATATCAAAGTGGCCATTTCTATGGCCCCAGTACTAGTGAGTCCAGATTATGGGCTACCTTTCAAAATATACTGCTTTTCCTTAGAAAATTCATATTCTGGAATTCTTATGCAAAAGAAGGAAAAAGAAGATGAAAGGCCCATTTCCTTTATGAGCTGTCCTCTGAAAAATGCTGAGTTAAATTATTCTAATCTTGATAAATAGTCTTTTCTTTAATCAAAGTAGTAAAGAAGTTCCACCATTATATACTCAGAAGCAAGATGTATGTGATTGTACCTAATTCAATAGTTAAGACTTTGTTGATGCAAAATGAACTTGGTGAAAGGTGAGGAAAATGGATGGCAATCCTCCAAGAATTTGACTTAGAAATTTAATTAGTTAGAGGTCAAGGATTATAAAAAATGATAGTGGATAACCAAATTGAACATGAAAAGAAGTTCAAATTTTATGGTGAAACAGATATGGAAGATCAAAAGAAAATTTTAGTATCTCAAGTTGATATAGACCAAGGTGTAGTAATAGATGTTTGGTAGCAAAATATTGTTTATTATCTTTTACAAAATTAGTATCCCAATTGGATGAATAGTTCATAGCATAGGGGACTTAAAATGAAGTGTGAATCCTATATGCTACATGATAGAAAATTATATAAAAGGAACTATAAAGGTATTTACCTAAAGTGCTTGGGATGATAGGAAGTAAGAGAAGTTTTGGAACAATTCCATGATAAGTATGGTATAGGGCATGGTTTAGTAGAACCAACTACTCATATGATTTTAAGATTGGGTTATTTCTAGCCCACAATATTCAAAGATACTTTTGAGCATGTGCATACTTATCATATTTTTTAGACTAGTGCTAACAAAGAAAGACATACTATAATGCCTTTACAGCCAATATTTGAGATATGCCCTTTTGCAAAGTAGGGGCTAGATTTCATTGGTCCAGTCAATCTACCATTATTGACTGCAAAGATTTTTTTTCTTACAGCTACTGATTACTATACACAATGGACAGAAGTAGAGACATTTAGAAATTACATAGCTAAAGTGGTTATTGATTTCCTAGAGGAACACATTGTTACTAGGTTCACGATGCAATTTTCTCTAGTATGCGATAACGGATCAGCTTTTGCATCAATATTCTTAACTCAATGGACACTAGAAAATCAAGTTATCGTTAAGTTTTCTTCAAATTATTACCCACAAGGGAATGGTGTTGCACAATCTATGAATACAAAATTGATCACAGTAATAAGACATTTGTTAAAGGAGAATCCTAAAGATTGGCATACACAACTTAAATATGCTCTATGGACAGATTGAGTGAGGGTCAAGAATGCTTTGGGGGCATCTCTATATTTTCTTATGTATGGATAAGAGCCAGTATTCCCACTAAATCTTAGGATCCTTTTTTTTGAAATTCAGGAGTGGGTATGCTAAAGATGTAGATAGAGTACAAATTAGATTGATGAATGTTTTAGAGATGGATGAAAAATGGACAACTACTTTGGAGCACATGGCTAAACATCAAGTAGTCATCAATAAGTGGTTTGATAAGAGAGCCATGATAAAATATTTTAGGATATCCAACCTTTTTCTACTCTAGCATAAGGTAAAGGAGAAGCTAGGTAGCCATACAAAGTTTCAATGCTTGTGGATTGGCCCCTATCAGATTGTGGAGATTCTTAGAGAAAATAATTTTAGGCTTAGTTCCTTACAGGGGGAATTAGTTTCATTACTAATCAATGGGTAATTTTTGAAACATTATTTTGAAACCTAGAAGATTCAAAAAAAAAAAAAAAAAAAGAATTAATTAGTTAGATTTCATTTTTGAAAGTGTGTTTTTTTTCTACATGTGTGCTTGCTTTTTAGTTGTGTGTTTGCTTTTAGTTGTGTATTTGTTTTCAAAGTTATCTCAGTCCCAAGGGTAGGTGCACTCAATATTTTTTTATCTTGACGTATCTTACTAACTACTCTTTCGGTTCCAATTTTAGGAAGAGGCATTTCTTTGTCAACACATTTTGATTATTGTGTGTCTTATACCAACTGAGGAATGAATGTTACTTGCAGTAATAGGGGACTTTCAGTCTTGAATTCAAAATTGTAGATCAACAATTTCTCGATACTTTGCAAAGTTAACGCTCGATTGTCTCAGATGTTGTCGAACCAAGGTTGAAGATAGCAAGGGATGATCTAGACCCCAATTGGTTCAAACAGAAGGGTCTTCTCAAAAGGATTGCTAAGATCATTTTTTGGTTTGAGAGTTTCTAAAAAGTTCTAAAAGACAAATGTAAGGGATGTTCACAAAAAGATTGAATGCAAGAAACAACACTGATGTCTTGGCTACATAGTCTAAGCATAGTCAGGATATAGAAGAAAATAAAAAAGAAAGAATGGTGTTAAGACTGAAGGATTCTAAAAGAACTAAAAGAGTAATCTGGAAAATGTATACACATTCAAAATGAGTTATCTAGTAACCAAAACATTGCTTCATCCAAATGGTGACATTATGAACTATATGGAGCAAATATTCAAAAGAATTATCAATTTTTTTTAAAGAAAAGTGACAACCTGCTAAGAGCCCTTGAACTATTTCTCTCATCTGGTCAGGCAAAGGATCAACAAATGACCTTCATGGGGATTCTTGGTAGATGAGTCAGATGGCGTGGAAGATTGTTTCCATGTGGTCAGAATGTTTTGATAGACTACATCCTAAAGTGTCAAAGGAAATGAATACATGAAGCACACACTGAACTTGGAGTTTGAAAGTTTGAAATTTTTTATTGTGAAGTCATTCAAAATATTCTTAGAATGTTTGGAATTCAGTTGGTGTTTGATAGATGTTGAAGGAATGTTTGCTGATGAAGAAATGACATTTTCATTTCTTCCTTTTTGTTGGGGCTATTTGTTGTGGTTCTACAAACACATGTCACATTTCTAAAATGGAATGAACTAAGTTACTCATTTCTTTCTAAAGTACCTTTTTTTAAGTCCCCCATAGTTTAACTTGGAATTTTCATGTTTTTTTGACTAATTATTTTACTTTTTTAAGAGGGTCGTTTGATTGTTAAATTTAGATTGCTTTTATTTTTGTTGATAAACATACGTATATCACCATTATAATTTGGTGGTTTATTGGGCTTTTAGACTCCTAATTCAGGATTCGAGTTAGTTTGAGGTCTCCCATAGTCCCCGAGGTCATGTTCAAGTCTTGACAGAAGAACCTAAAGGTAGAAAATTCAAGAGAATTCAAAGAAAAGGCTAAGTATTGGAAATTTTTGGTTTACTAACTACACCTTGTGAGGTGTGCTAGTGCACTCAAGGTTCAAAATAGGTTTTTAAGCACAACTACATAGTAGCATAGTTGCACACCTCTGTAGCTGCGACAAGAGTCCCATTGCCTATTAATAGGAGGGAGGGTCCCCATCCATTTTCATTTTACTCTTTGCATGCTTTGTCACTCCTGTTCTCCTCATACACTTGGTTAGACCATATCTCCTTGCTTTGCTAGGTCTACTTCCTCCATGACAAAACCACAACATTGGACTTGGTGCCCCTTCATTTCCCTTTGCCCCTGCACTAAGCAAAGAGTATCCAATATTCAAAGTTTAAAATTTAAAACAAAAACTCCACTGAACCTAAGAATTAGGTGTGCACTAGCACATCTAACATGGTGTGCTAGTGTGCACCTAATTTCAATAATCCAAAAAAAAAAAAAAACACAAAACATAAAATTTTTAAAAAAATTAGGTGTGCACTAGCACACCTAACTTGGTGCGCTAGTGTGCACATAAATTTTTAAGAAGAAACTTATTAATTTGAAGAGAGTGTTGCACACCAGGCACACTTTGCAAGTGTGCCATTTTTTAAATAAAAAAAAAATAATTTAGGGTTGAAACAAGTTTTCTAGTGTTTTCAAAGCAAACTCTCTTCTCTGAGTTTTGTGTAAATCAGTTTTAGGGTATTATTAATTCATTTTTCTCCAATCTAGACTAATTGATGTCTTTTGTGTAGATACAATGACATCTTCATCATCTTCACTTGGTGAAAAAATGGCATTGAAACCCATTGTCTTCAAGTTCTAAGGTGTTCCAACAAAGTCAAGGTTTCAAGATGACCACTTAGAGATCAAAGATACAGAATTTAGACATACTGATTTGGGGGAATTCTTAAAGATTTGCAAAAAACCTACTAAGAGGTTAGAAAATGGTCTCTATTCTTATTAGATCATGACTTGTTAATGCAACATCACACCTAGTGTCTGTACAATCTTTAGAATTAGACATGACACTTGCAAAACACTTTGCTGCTAAGGAGACAGTGGTGAAGAGTGTAACAGGAGAAATTGTCCTTGATTTGTGCCCAATGAATATTAAGAAAGTATTTCATCTCCCATGGGAAGATCAATTTATCAGGCTCATCTATGAACAGGTAGAAAGGTGGTACCGTGAACACATTGAGGAAGCCTTGGAGATCATTTAGTCCTCGTACCTCATCAAGAAGACTCCTTTGGGGAAGAAGACATGAAAGTTTGACATGACTAGAGGATACATGATCAAAGACATCAACTACTCTACCATACTTTTGAGCAGAGTTATGGGTCTACTGGCAATAGGGCATCTGAATATTTTCATGGTACACTTCATTGAAAAAATCGAGAAAGTAGAGATGCCACTAGATTGGGCTTCCACTCTGAGTGAGAATTTGTGTGAGTAGTTGGTAATAGTAAATAACAAAAGGATTTTTTATATGACATCATACCTAGTATACTTGTTAGCCATGAAAGAAATAGACTATCTAGGGCTATGCAAGAGAGGTAGCATACAAGATCCTAATGCATGGCCTTATATTTTCTACCCTCAATTGGTGAAGAAGAAACTCCCAGAATAGAATAAGGAGTATAGAATTGTTAATGATGCATTTATATTCGCTATAATTAGATTTATAGAAGGGGATAATGTGAAGAGGTTATTTGATGATGCAATGGCACAAATAACAATACTTGGAGCATATTATATCCAATTCTAAACTTTTACATATCTAAGGGTAGTAGGTATAATAGTGAACCCAAAGAAGCTTCCGAGGTACCCTTGTCACAGACTCGTCCTCTTGGAGATTTCTTGACAAATTGTGTCTACATATGACAGAGTTAGGAAACACCATAAACATTGTTGGAAATGGCCTTTGACTATAGGACCTTTTAGGGTGGTTAGGAAGCAAGACATTATTTATTTTGAAAGTGAATGGGATCAGTATCCCTTGGAAGAGTACAATTCTCTGTAGCCATGTTTTGATAACATCATGAGAGTGCAGTATTTGGCGAGAAAAGCATTCAGCCACAAAGAGGATATTGAGGATCATTGGATGAATGCATCAAATGACTATGATATCCAAAAAAGGGATTATTGTAGGATGACTTTGTACTTGATAGAGAAGGCCCTAAAGATAAAGGCACCATTAAACATATTATAGTAGGATTCTGAGGAGGTTCTTGATCCTTTGTTCAATGGGGATAAGATTGGCAATAGGCCCATTATGAATGCTAAGGTTGACAAAGAAGAGAATTTTGATATCAACCATCAGGTGAGGCACATCATTAAAATGATGTAAGATTGGATAAAGAAACCATTCAAACTTGACCCAATACTTGAAACAGTAATCTTCCACACACAAGCCTACCCAGCCAAAGCTAGAAGAGGGTGAAATCTAGGCACCTACGTAATAAGGAGAAAAAAATGTGCAAGGGTTAGAAGATACTAGAGCTTCACAAGTCTAGGTAGACCCTCAAGTGCCACCAGCTACACCCAGCCAAATAGAAATAGAGGTTGAAATTCAAGAAGTTTCCCCTCCTCAACAGATAGAGAAAGCATCCCCTTCTGCACATAAAATGGGAAGAAAGATTAAAATGCTGGCCAAAAAGAGGCAAAGGGTGATCAGGAAAGTGGTTCCTATCCTATCAATCCGAAAATATTTTCTTGAGGAAGATGAAGAAGAGGATGATGAGGATTATGTACCTTTGAATAGGATAAGCTAACTAGCTAGAGCTGTGATCGAGGAAAGAAGAAGAAGTTCTATGACTACATGACAACCAATCCCAGAAGAACCTCTGCAAACAACCACATCAGAGGATGAAATGCAACAATGGATTGATGAGTAGCATGTGGAGGGCATTGATATCTTTAAGTTGTTAGATTTTAACTTTATTCCTATAGGTACTAAGTTGGTTGGGGATAAGATCCGAGATATGCCAACCAATCAACCTCAATAGGATGATTGGACTTAGATACCCCCCAAGTCACAAGGACTTGAAATGGTCCCCACATCCCAATCATAGGTTACATTTTGTGTTGACAAGTGATCAGTTACTCCTCTTCCTCCAAGAATAGAAAGTGAGTAGGTTTAGGCATAACAACAAGAAGAGGAACCACAACAAGTATCCACCAAAGAAGTGATGGGAAAGTGAACAACCACAACAAACTTCCCAGGACACTAAGGTGAGAACTATAGGCTCCACTGATATATGGATTGTAGAAGGGGAACCTTCACAAAGGGGAAAGACCCCAAAGAGGAGTGATAAGGGAAAAAGCATAGCATAGAAAACTCCTTCATCATCGAAAGGCAGGCCATCAGTGGAGCAGATCCCAAGATGGTTGTGAAAAGAGATGATAAGAAATAAAAAGAAACAATTCAATGCCAATGAAGAGGACATGATAGAATTGATTGAGGTTCTAAGGAAACCTGAGTCCCCATCAAAAGTGGCAAAGGCATTAACTTTCATCAATAGTGACCAAAACCAAGATTTATTTGCATAAGTGGCTATTCCTCCTCTTGATGTAGATGAAGAGGATTTGACTCCGCATGATTATCAAATCAGAGATGTTATGCTTGGAAAGGCTACATTGGATATAGCCTAGTTGATGTTCACAATGGAGATGAATGAGGTTTTTAGAAGTTTGGAATAGGAAGGGGCAAAACTAATAACACTTCGAAGGAAAAATGAAATCCTAAGAGGATATTTAGCCAAAGTTGTTGGTCCCTTGGATCCCGAACACCCCGAAGATACTTTAAGTGCAACAATTGAAGCAAGAGATAGGGGAGGGGTACATTTGGATCCATTTTTGAATGCCTATCAGTAGTGGTGGGGAAGTTTTAAGGAGAAGGATGTTCTTACCATCCAAGGAAATTTGAAGCTACTTCATGTTATGCAAGAGAATGTGGATAAAATGGTAGTAATTTTGAAACAAGATTTCACTCTTATGGATGAGGTACATACTTGGTAGAAAGATTTATAGGTGCTACAAGCATTAAAAGGATAGGAGTATAGAATGCTTGTAGATGTATATATAGAATAGGAGTTAGATTTGATAGATTATTGGATTGAAAAGATAGCAGATAGTAATAAAGTAATGGAAACATTACATGTGGAGATCCATTAGCTCAAGGACCAAGCCCAAGAGCAAATTTTGGAAGTAGAGAAACATTATAGTGATGCATGTCTAGAAATTTTCAAAGATGATGCATGGGAGAAATAGATACCGATAGAGGTAGTAGTGCATAAATTTAGGAAGACATTTGAAGAAGTTACTACTGATGAAGACATTTGGTAGGCCTTTAGGATAGAAGAAGCATTACTAGAGTTGGATACTAAATTAGGGGACTTTGCTAAGATGCATATAGAGGTGGAAAACTACAATCATAAGGTTAAGGATAAGTATAATGCCTTAGATTTATTAGATGTAGCCAAGGTCACAAAAATTATTGAGAAATTCAAGGGCAAGCACCTAGACATAGATCTAGTATGAAAGGGGACCAAACCTAGAAGCTGAAATTTCATTTTTTGACACTTAGCAAAATTTTTCATTTTTTGGTCCCTGAGGTGCACTAGTGCACCTTTTAGCAACAAAGTGTTGGAAGAATTTGAAGAAGTCAGAGATGCACAAGTGCACTTCTTTTTGAGATGCACTTATTCTTAGGTGCACCAATAGTTAACTGCTAGTTCCAAAATTAGAGCTTTCCATGCATCAAAAACACATTTTGACAATAGTTTAACTCCGATAGATGCCCAATAAAGGTTGAGCTTCTATTTTTGGCACTTCAAGACACTTCTACATCAACTAAAGGCTTTCTTCTTCTTATTTTCTCATTATTTCTTTGTTTTATGACATGTAAAGGCTCATGCATCCAATTAATGATATAAAAATGGATGGAGTCCTACTAAGCACTAGTTAATTAGTTAGTTTGTTTTATTAAATTAGAAGTATATGATCGAATAAAGATATCTCTCACTCTCAACACAAATTTAGGAGATGATTTCTTTTAAATTTGGGATTTTAATATGTAATCAAGGCCATTGTTATTTTTGAAATAATATATGCTTTTGGTGCTCGCATTTGGAGTGTAGTGATTCTTGCCTAAGTGTGTTATATTTTGTGGATGTACATTCATGGAATGTGATTGAGCCAAAAGTTTATTGCATTATTTTTGGTTGTGCAATCTTTTAATTCTGGTGTTTGCTATGGGTCTACAAATTCTACTGACATATCTAGTTGAAGAAGAGATCATCATATTGTTCATGTATAGCTTTTCATCTCGCACGAGTGCACTTTCTATGGCCTTGTGATTTGATGAAAAGTGAAACATCTTATGGTTACTAAATTCTTACCGATGATTGCATTAGTGGAATTAAGGAAGCACTGCTCCTATTTTCATTGGTTACCTATCAATATTTTTGAAAGCTTAATTCACAGACATGTTTTTTTCATAGCTTATGTCCATTAGAATTTTAATTTTCATATTATTTTCTTAAACTTCTTGTTACCTTATCTTTGTTATTTTTTTTTCTACCCCCTAGATAAATTAGGAATTCATATAGTTGCATTGTTAGATTTCATTCATTAAAAACATAAAAATACAAAAACATAGTTCTTTTTTTGTGTGTGTTTTATTCTTTTGATAGTAGCTAGATTCTACATCTCATTCAAATTTTTTGAACCACCAAAGGCCTCCTCATGAAAATTCACATTTATCTTGAACTGAGCAAATTCTAGTAGGTTGCAAGATCACTCAAAACCTTGGAGTTGATCCTTAGATTAGCTTTTCAAGAGAGGAGTTCGAAAGGATTCCTACCGTTTAGCATTGTGAAAAATGATAGCTCAACAATTACCTTTCTCAAATCCCAAACTAGCCAAGTATTTATCCAATTTTGCATACGATTCTCTAGGTGCTTGTTTTAGTCCATAGATTTCCTTTTTCAAAATGCAAACCATATCTTCTTTATCTGTTAAAGGAAAACCATCACATTGCCCAATGTATACCTATTCATCAAGTTCTCCATTTAGAATCTAACTTGATATCCATTTGATAAACTCTAAAGTTCTTGTCAGCTACATATGTCAAAAAAATTCTTACTACTTCTAATATAGAAACATGTGCAAAAGTTTCTTCAAAATCAATTCCTTTTCATTGTGAATAACCTTTATATACCAATTTTTGTTTGTTTCCATGAACTTCACCTTGTTCATTCATTTTATTTCTAAATACCCACTTAGTCCCAACAACACTCTTATCTTTAGGTCTAGGAACTGATTCCCAAGTCTTGTTCTTTCAATATTATATAGTTCTTATTTTATAGCTTTAATCCAATAATCATGTTTACAACCTTCATCATCATTCTTAGGCTCAACTTGATAAATCAAACACAATTATTCACTTACCTTGTTCCTTTTCATAACTCCTTTTTTCACACTACCAATTATCTAATCAAAATGATGATTCTTTTCCACATTTATGTTAGGTGTTACATATTCATTTCTAATCTCTGATCTAGGTTCCTCTTTCTATATCACTCGTAATTCAATATGCAAATCACTGTCAATTTCATAAAACTGGTATAGGAGCACCTTAAGGTCTTTTGAAGAAATTTAAAATATTTTGTCTTGTAGGTTGGTTTATCCAACCACAAAATAATAAGGACTAAGTTATGAAGTCCCAAGTTTTTTTTTATGTGTGGATAGTTATAGGGTTGAGTTGAGTCAAGTGTTTTGAGGGGCCATTTAGGATCTAGGTGTTTAAGTCCTAGAAAGTCAACAAAATGTCAAACTTTGATGAAGACTCCAAAATGGAGTGGATTTTGAGTTTTTGATGTTTTTATCTATTTTAAGGTCATATGTAATGGTTTGAAGTTGAGTTTAACCATTGAGGTTATTGGTTTGACAAAATTTTAAAAGATGTAAAAGTTTCTCATGATAACTTTGCAAAGTTATCATGACAACATTTCTTGAAAACTAGGAAAGGGATTTAATGGTTCCCAAAATCTTGACCTAAGGATCCATACATGTGGAAATAGGATATTTAGGACCAATCAAACCCTAATCTAATATTGAGTGAAGTTATTATAGAGAATATGGATTGAGAACCAAGATTTTAAACTGTGTTTTTGTAATAAAGACTTGATCCATACATTGAATGGATTGAAGGAACTAAATTAATACATTGGTACTTTGACTATAATTATGTATTAAATATTTTTATCATTAGTTTAGCAGTTTGGTATATTATTGGTCATTTTGTAAATTATTCAAGTTCCACTGGTTCGTTGTCCAATTCTAAACTAGTCATGTAAATAATGGCTTTACCTTGAGTTCATGTGGTTCAAACTTCATGGACACTTGGAATCAAGTAAAGAATTGTGTAAATATTTTATATATGAAGTGTGTAGTCACTTCTTGCATTAGAACTATTTTTACTACCAAGCTCTATGAGAGTGTAGTGGCATTTTGGCTAGTGGTTTGTGTAGAACAGTAGCAAGAGGACTTACTAAATGAATTATACTAAACCAATCAATGGTGGGAGAATGTAGATAGGTGTGTGCTTATTGTTTTTATTCAAGGAGAGGAGAAGTGGAGTTTTTTTAAGCAACTAATGGAAGTATAGAAGATATCTTGACATACAAACCCTTAAAAATAGGGGTTTCTAAGTAAGCTAGCATACAGACAATGTTAGGATGTAAGACCCAAGAAATATTAGAGCCTCGATTGATGATATAAATAATACATAGTTGATTTAGGGGGTTGTTAAGGGAATCTTTGAGAAATTCAAGAAACCTAGTTTCTAGGAGGCCTAATTGGGGCAAAAAGACTATAAGGCCTAAAACCTAGCAAGGTTAGAACTCGATAGGAAACTCAAGAATGAATCCATGAAAATGGATCAAAATGGATTGAAGAAAATTTAGGGATATCAAGAACACCTATTCCTATTCATAGGATCCATTTGGGAAGAAGGTGGATGAATTGAGCCCATGAGTGCATAGTTGAGTTTGAGGTATGGTTGATGTTTAAAATTGGTGGAGAGTTCTAAAGGAGATAAGGATCTTGGAAGTGATCTCCAAGTAGGGTAAAGAGAAGTACTCTAGCATGACCAAGGAAATAAGTGTTAGGAAGAGCTAGAAGGGCTCTTGAGAGTTAGTTCAGACTCACCATCAAAGTGGTATCAGAGTCATAAAAAAGCTTGGGTAGTGTAGAGTTCATGTCAAAGGTAAGTGAATCTATAGGAGAAAGCACCACAATGACCAATTTAGATTTGACAAGAGATTTGATAGAACAACAAGAGAAGAATAGGATTCTTGATGAAGTTGGGGAAGAGATGAAGATAAAACTAGAGGAAGTTGTTGAAATTGCATGCAAGATGAAAGAGCACTTAGAAGTGGATAAGGACAAGAGAAAGAATCAAGTAGAATAGGAAATAGAACAAAAACTAGACCCTCCATTAACAGAGGAACCTTTTCTCAAAGTATTAAAGGAATTAAGTGGCAAGGGACTAGAAGGCATTCCCATATTTAATAGAATAATGGATGAAAAATTAGCTATGGAATGGATTTAGAGTAAGGAAAAATAATTTGAACATAATAGAATAATAGAGGCACAAAAGGTGAAGATAGAAAAATAAAGGTTAAGAGGACAAGCATCAACTTGGTGGAAGTTCTTGCAAGAAGAGAGATAGAAGGAAGGAAAAAAGCCAATTGTCAATTGGAAGACAATGGTGGGTAAGGTAAAAGAAAATTATTTGAAAGCAGATTATGACATCCAATTACACAAGAAAAGACAAAAATCTCAAACAAAGAGACCTAGAAGTGGCTACCTATACTAAGGAGTTTCAAAATCTAAGCCTTAGGTCTAGAGTGCAAGAAAGTGAAAGCATCAAGGTTTCCAAGTATTTAAATGGTCTTAGATAGAGTATACAAGAAGAAATAAGTCTCTTTACACTCACTACCTTCTATAGTTGTTATCAGATGGCTATCAAAGTGGAAGAAAAAAGGAAAAAGAAACAAGAATCAAGTACTAAGGGTAGAGGAAGAGGCAAAGACTCTAGAGGTGGACATAGAGGAGGTTCTAGTGCAAGAAGCAATGAGAATAGAGCCCAAGGAAAATCAAAGTTCATTGATTAAGCACATGAACCTAATAACACAAGTGGTTATGGTAGAGGAAGGGTTTTTTTCTATTGGTGGAAGAGGAAGATTGAGTGGATTTGGAAGAAGTTCCCACTTTTCTTCCATGAAGTATTACAATTGTGGGCAGTTGGGTCACCCAGCTTATAGGTGCCCCAACAAGTCATCATATTCACAAGGGGAGAAAAAGATAACATATGTTCAAGAGGAGGATTGTCCTAAACACTTAGAGGTGAGTTTAGATTTAGAGAAAGGTGAAAATATGATGTTGAGAAGGATACTGATCAAAGAACCTACCAAGGATGAGCACAAGAAAAGGAGGTCTCTTTTTAGGGTCAAGTGCAAGATATTTGGCAAAGTATGTGTTACCTCTAGTTTTTCCACCAAGGATTTAAATTTTGAAAGCGCGGCTCGTACAACAGTTAGCCTTGAATTAATATTTTAATGTTGCGACCCGTAAGTTTCTGGCCGTCAGATCTAAGCAGACCGACGGTTGGTGCCATCATGCTATAAAGAAAATGCACGATATTTATGATAGCGCAATGGTGCCCTGAAGACACATTGCAAAGGTGGGTCTAGTGTTCGGTGGGCCAAAAAAGTTCCACGGTGCCTTGTCCGCTATGTCGCTATCGCATATTAGCCGAAAAATCTCCATAGCGACATAGCGCTCGGCGGAAATAGTCATGTCAAAAAGTTTTAATGACCGACGTGATCAGGTGTTCCGGATAGAAAATCAAAAGGGACCACATGTAACCAGGCCAAAATTTCTGTCAGCGCAGCTCACACAGTTGGGGTCTATGATCTCCACCGTCGGATCAGCTTGGATCGATGGTAAGTGCCATCGCGCTATGGCAGAGATGCGCAAGGGTTATGACAGGGACATTGCACCTTGATGTCATGTGTCAGGTGGGGCCATGTCACAGGGCGATGCCAGGTGTGTCGACATGGCAGGCAGAAGTATGAAGTGCGATGGTCCTCTCCATCATTGGATTGGATTGCATCAACGGATGGCGCCATCTCGCTATGGCAAAGATGTGCAAATTTTAACATGGTGACATAGCGACCATCTGCCACATGGATCGACATGGGCTAGGTCTCACCAGGGATCACCAGGTGTCATTCAGAGTTTGGTCACAGGTCGCATAGTACGGCAGGACAAAGCTTTCGTGGCGACGGGCAGACAGTTTCATGGCCCAGAAGTTTCAAAACACGATGAGGCACTATGGCGCCAATGAAAAACCAATGCATTTTTTGATGGCGACATAGCACCCAATCAAAAAATCCACCGTGGCAGGAAGCGACCAGGCACGTTGGGTCCCAGCAAGTACTTTGCATGAGTAGTTAGCAGCCCAGCACCATGGTGGCAAATTAGATGTAGCCACGTATTCATCAGTGGGGTCAAGGCAATATGGACCCTCCGAGTTGGTGCTTTTTCAGACCAGGGAGGTGTTTCATTGGGCCAATAAAGAGTGACCACGTCCTCCAAGTCAGAGTTTAGTCAGCATCACCAGTACATGGAAAGGTAAGATCTCCACCATCAAATCAGGGCCGATCGACGGCAGGCGCCATCACGCTATAGAAGAGCTGCGCGAGTCTTATGTTAATGACATTGCACCTGAAGGACACGCATCCTCGAGGGTCTGGGGATGTCAGTGAGGACTATTCAGACCGTTGATACGTGGCTAGTTCTTATTCATCGATACGCTGAGGGTAATGATCTTCCTTGCACATCATCAGATTGATTCAGATCAATGGATGGCACCATCTCGCTATGGCAGAGATGCACGGGTTTTAACATGGAAACATAGCGACCATCTACCACGTGTTGGCGGGAGTCAGGTCTTACCAATCAACATCAAGAGAATGAATCAAATGACGACACGCATTCAGCAGGCCCAGTAGTTTCGAGAGAAATGACAAGTCTTCACGATCGTCAGATCTGTGGAGATCTACGACTGGCGCTGTCTTGCTATCGAGAACAGCTCGGTAGATAACATCGGTGACTTGGCGCCCTTGCGCCACATGTCCTGGCAGGACCGCATTCAATGCCGCCGGATGCGATCAAATTCAGGGTGACTGACAGACCAATAAGCTAACGCCACCTACTAGCAGGCCCGACAATTTAATAAAGAAGGTGGGTTGTGGGAGGTCAAGTTTTTGTGACCGTCAGATTGGAAATGGATCGGCGGCAGGTGCCATCTCGCCATGGAAAAGCTGCAAGATTTTTAGTATAATGACATGGTGCCCTGTTGCCACGTGTTGGTGGGGTCAAGTCTCGCCAGAATGGATCGTTGAGCTGTTGCCATATGTCATTCAGACGAAGATCGGTTGCCAAGGTGGCGCCAAATGTGATGGGCCCAGAATGGGAACAACGCAGGGCAGTACGAGGCGATTCTGGTCATTAGATGGAGATAGATCTGCAGTGGGCCCCATTGTGCTATGAAGAACTGCTCGGGAGATAGTGTTAGTGACAATGCGCCTGGATGACACGTGTCCTATTGGCCTAGTCAAGATTGATGGTCGGCTGGCAGATAATATAACCGTCACAGTTAGTGATAACCGTTTGAAGGGTGGCGCAGTAGTTCGATGATGGAAGGTCAACCACAGGAGGACTTCCTCAGGTGGCAAAATAAAGAAATATAGTTGGCCCACATGGCCTAGTTGACGCGTAAGGAGCCTGGATGACCTTTTGAATAGGCTGGTTCATGAATCAAAAAATGAAGATGATCGATGTTATCTTGCAATTTGATCTTCGTGATCATTTTTGACCTACCAGGAATGAATGCCAGGCATAGGGAAACACTCCACCATCCCAGTCGATCCATCTACTATGTCAGTATCATTCATTGGCGCCGCTCTGTCTACTTGAGGAGTTCTTTCAGTCGAATATCTGATTTGGTACTTCAAAATCATGCTCGAGTGTGATCTTTGATCGGATATTTTGGGGTTCGATGCCAGTAGGTAGGAAGTAAATGTAACGCAGAAATCTTCAAGTTATGCCTGATCTATAAAGGCAATTTTGTGATTTGTTCCCAGGGTCGACTCTTCTTGATTTTCTCTACTACTGCTCATAGATTTGCAGTGTAAAAACCCCTTTGTCTCTGAGTTAGATAACATCCTGTATCATCTCTTTCAGCCATCAATGTGCATATGCATTATTTTGCCTCTCATTGATGCATTATTGAGATCAGTAGTCCACATGCCATATGTACCTTTGGCCTATTGAATAACATACAAGTGAGATCTCCTTTCCCTAGTGTCATTTAGTTGGTTTCCTGATTTGTATGTGATTATTGATCGATATAAGTTTGGATGTGTATGACTTTTGGATGTTACTCTAGTTCTGTAGCGCATATATGGGTAGAAATGAGTCTGAACACTCTATTTTGGTGCATCACCACCTTAGATTAGACTAGGTAGATTTGCTTTATTGTTCTCTTTCTCCCTTTTCTTCTGAGAATAGATAGGTACGCCCTGACAGTAAGAGGAAGCCGGCCTTCTCCGGAGACTCAACCTCGTAGTTCAAGTCCCACAGCTTGGAGGTTATTTCCATGTTTCACTAGGTTGTCCTCACGCATAGGCCTTGGACAAGGGTGCAAACCTAAGTGACAACAGTTTTTGGCACACCCAATGGGACTCATATCAGAAGATTTAAGGTCTACTGGTTTTAAGAAGAGAGAATTCCAGGGTCAACACTGAAGAAGTAGTGCTGGCTTCAGTATTCAAGCCTTCAAGAGGCTGATCTTTCAAGTACTTGGCGACTCTGAACATCAATAAATCTGGTTTCAGGCTAAGTTGCAGAAATTCATGCCCAGGGCTGAAACAAGGGCATCTTCTAGAGGTAATTTTCAATATCAAGAACTCTCACTTTTGAATCCTAGAAGAAGGAGGACTAGAGCTTCATTATCACTAGTTAGAGGTGGAATAACAGTTAATATACCTGTAAGATCTGTCTCTACTCCTACTGTTCGAACTCAGCCTAGATTGCCATCTAGCCTCATCAATAGAACACTTGTCTATATGGCACACCCAAGGATTCATGATTTTGCCACCTTTAATGGTGGAAGCCCTCTATTGTTAGCCTAAAGACATGATATACCAGTAGCTACACTAAAAAGCATACCTGATTTTACTGGTGAAACTTCTATTTCCCCTTTAGAGCATATCCAAGAGGTAGCAAATGTTTGTAATATTCATGGTATTATAGAGGATGATGTTGCTGTCAGACTTCTAGCCTCATCTTTAAAAGGAAAAGCATTACAGTGGTATAGAGGCTTAGCTCATGGTTCCATAACTGGTTGGGATGGACTAGGAGCAGGATTATGCAAACATTTTGAGGATAAGAGTGACCATTTGTCACTATTAGAGCAACTGACTACAATAAAAAGAGCCCCCCATGAGTGTATGACTGATTTTAACTACAGATTCCAAAAGACATGGGATAGAATACCTACTATAGTAAAACCTACCCTTGGTAATGCTTTCTTGCATTACCTTAGAGCTTTCAACAGTGACATTGCCACTACAATCCAAACTATGGGGGGAGATACATTACCGAATGCTTATGAGATAGCCATAAAAGCTGAGAACATCCTAATACAAGGAGGAAAGTTGGCTCCAAGACCTCCTATTCCGTTCTTTTCAGATGTCCCCAACCACCAACCAGTAATAGCTCCCCTTCCTACAATTCCTACATCACAAGCCCTTACTCTAATTCCCCAAGCTTCCACATCCTCAAACGGAATAGATGAACTCAAGGAAATGCTCCAAGGTCTAGTGCTGAACACAGATAAAAGAGAGAAGACCCTGGATAAAAAATTACAAGAGCAGGGGAGGGAGTTGAAGGACCAAGGGAAGAGATTAGAGGATAGTTTTTCTCTAATACAAAAGATGAGTAACAAGGTGGTGGCCTTAGAAAGGCAGCAAGCCCAAAGTGGCAAGCCTCCCCAATTACAATATCAGGCTCCAAGTGGTGGTAGGCCTCCTAATTAGTGGAATAGCTCTTTTGATCAGAATAGGTAGAATAGTCATGCTTCTGCTTCAAGCTCAAATCAGAACAGAGCTATAGTCCCTCAAAATAACTTGGCCCAAGATCAAGATTTTTGTCCTTCTTGCAACTATTCTTATACCTATTGCATGTGTCAGAAGGCAGAATCTTATTTGGCCTTAACTATCCAGGAGCCTACAGTAAAGCAACCATACAAGGAAGATCATACCAAGGAGGCCTCATATATCCAAAGGCAAGACGATTGCTCTTTCATGAATCACCAGATGGAGGAGCATTGTAATGTAAACTAGGATTCCGTTGCTCATAACACAAGAAGTAAGAAGAGAGCTATGGAACATGCTGCTCCTCCTTCTGCTAAGTAGGCCTCAACCTCAAGTGTTACACCTAACACACAGACAGCAAATGAGAAAACAAACACTTCACAACAGCAAAGGCAAGTTCCAAGAGAGGAGAATGCAAGTGATCCCTATGTTGCTCCATCTCAACCTCTCATGAGTGCAGCTCCCAAAGTTTCTACCAAAATTCCTAACGCACCATTGAGTGTGGTAGAGAAAATGAAGAAGACCAATGTAAACATTTCCATGTGGGATGTTGTTGCTACCATACCAATGTAGAGGAAGATGCTGCAGCAAGAATTGGAAAGGATTGACCCCAAGGATCAGTCATCTACTATGGAGAGTGCCACTAGTTTAGTACAACCAGTAGGAGATGTGGAGACAAGTAAAAAGGTTAGACCTCCTCCATTTTATGTTTCTCTGATTATAGGGGGAAAATTAGTCCATAATTGCATGATAGATTCGGGGGCTAGTAGCTCAGTAATGCCTAGGTGTGTTGCTAATGCTTTAGGGATGAAATATGAGCCCATTGTTAGGGATGTGTTACAACTAGATGGGACTACTGTCAAAACTGTAGGCATCCTTAGAAGTGTGGAAATGGCCCTACATGCATGCACTGGTTGTATTGTGATTCAAGACATTCTGTTGCTGAGGTCAAGCCCTATTTTGCCATCTGTCTTTCAAGAGACTTCATTGCTCAAATTAGTGGATTCATATCTGGTGATTGGTCTTATATGTCATTTAAGACTAGATATGGGGCCAATGCTTCAATAAGAGCAGAACCTCAAGCCCTTCATCACACTGAACCCTACACTCCCAACTTCATCAATATGAATTGCCCTATTCTAGAGATGGACGAAAATAACATAGTAAACGAGCCTGTCACTTCCATAGCAGAGATTCCTGATTTCTTCTTAGATGAGTGGGAAAATACATGTTAGTTTGAGCCTATGTCAGAAACTCTTGAGACAGGCCTTAGTACATATTACATAATAGAGAAAGAGGTTCAAGTTCTTGACCTTGTTAGGACTAATGATGACATAAATGGAGTATGGAGTATGTACTTTGATGGATCAAAGAATAGAAATGGATCAGGGGCTGGTGTTATGTTGATCTCTCCTGCACAAATAAGATATTATTTCTCTTTTAGACTCCAATTCAGTTGTACCAATAATGTGGCCGAGTATGAATCTTTGATCCAAGGTCTCCTACTTGCCCAAAAGAGGGGAATTCAAGCCTTGAAAGTATATGGGGACAGTGAGTTGGTAGTGAACCAAGTGAGAAATCAGAATATCACCAAAAATGGCCTGCTCAAGTCTTATAAACACAAAGTCTAGGATTTTCTTGAGGGTTTCCAAGCATTTAATATTCGGAGCATTCCTAGGAGAGAAAATAAATACGCTAATAGACTTGCAGCAGTGGGAGCATCTTATGATGTGCCAAGGAATCTTGAGGAAGAAAAGAAACAACAAATAAGGGTGGTGGTAAGGTCTACTGTTCTTGATAATAATACTCATTGGCAAGTGTTTGAGTCTAATGAGCAAATTGTGAGCTTCTTGCAGAATGAAGCAAAATTTTCAGAGAGAAATCAGTCAAGACTACAAGATCAATATGGTGATCAGATCATTCATCTCAGTTCCAACAAGTTGCCCAAGGGTCTCATTACCTTGGAGAGTGTCTTTAATCCTGATGATCAGTCAAGGGATAAAGGAATGAATCTAGCTGTAGAAAAGGATGACCATGCCCCAGTTACTATTGCTGATGGAAAATCTCTTAACATGGGAAAGGTATGTTCTGAAGCCGAGCAAGAAAATTTCATTCATCTATGTCAAGAGTTTAGTGATGTATTTTCTTGGACGTATGATGACTTAAAAGGTTTCGACCCTAGATTGTTTCAGCATACCATAGATTTGGTTGATAAGGTCAAACCAGTAAGACAAAAATAGAGGCCAGTGAATCCCAAGATTGAACCTTTGATGAGGGAAGAGCTATCCAAGTTGATTGAAGCTAACATAATTTTTCCTATTAAACATTCATCATGGGTAGCTAACCTTGTCCTTGTGAGGAAGAAGAATGGAGAAATCAGATTGTGTGTGGACTTTAGGGATCTTAATCAGGCTTCCCTTAAGGATCACCATCCTCTCCCTTCTATGGAGCAAATTTTGTCCAAGGTTAGTGGGTCAAGGAGATTCTCTTTTCTTGATGGGTTTTCTGGTTATAACCAAGTGTTGGTTAAAGAGTCTGATAGATACAAGACAACATTTACTCCTAAATGGGGCACCTATGCTTATTGCAAAATGCCATTTGGATTAAAAAATGCAGGTGCCACGTTCCAAAAGGCAATGGAGGTAGCTTTCAAAAGATTAATTGACAAGTTTGTCTTAGTATACCTTGATGATATAACTGTGTATTCCAAGAATGTAGAAGATCCTCTTGATCATTTGAGATAGGTATTTCTAAGATGTAGAGAGTTTGGGGTTTCTCTCAACCCAGCCAAGTGTGTCTTTGCTACAAACCAAGGAAAACTATTGGGACACATTGTATCTAAGGATGGATTGACCATTGATCCAGAAAGAACAAAAGCAATACTTGCCCTTCCTCTCCCTAAACACAAGAAGGGGCTGCAAAGTTTCCTTGGTAGGATAAATTTTGTAAGAAGGTTTATTCCTAATCTTGCTACCATGGTGAAACCCCTTACAGCCATGCTCAAGAAAGATATGGTCTTCTCATGGACCAAGGAGGGGAAGGAGAGTTTTGAAAAGATCAAGGCAGCCATAGCATCGGCCCCTACCCTCATGAACCCAAATTTTGAGAAAGATTTCATCCTCTACACTTTAGGTGGTGAGTCAAGTATTTCTGCTGTCTTGACTCAAACAAATGACAAAAATTAGGAGCAGCCCATAGCCTTCTTTAGTGAAGGGCTCAAGGAATATGAAGATAAGTATAGCTTTTTTGAGAAGCAAGCCCTTGTAGTCATTAGAGCCTTGAATAAATTCAGACACCTCTTATCCCATAATAGGATCCATTTGTTGGTGCCCCATGCAAGTGTAAAAGACTTCCTGTTAAACAAAGATATCAGTGAGAAGAGAGCTGGATGGATCACTAGGGTAATGGAATATGATGTTGACATTCAGATTACCAAATTGGTAAGAGGGAGAGGATTATGCAAAGAAATGTTATCAAGTTAGGATTCAGATGAAGAAGTTGCTATGGTAATTGCAGAGCAGCAGGAGGAAAGAAATGTTAATGCCCCAAAGAGCTGGATGGATGACATAAAGAACTTTTTATCAGGGAATGGATACCCCCAGGGATTGGATAGAGCCAAGAGAAGACAATATAGACTACAGTCCATTCCCTATGTTGTGATTGATGATATCCTATTCATGAGGGATTTTAATGGGACCCTGTTGAGATGTGTTGAAGAGGATCAGGCTGAAAGGATGATTAAAGAACTCCATGATGGCCCTGATGGTGGCCACTTCTCTGCGAGAACAACTTCCATGAAGATAATGAGGGCTGGTTATTACTGGCCATCCTTATTTCATGATTGTCATAGGTATGTGAGAAAATGTGAGAAGTGCGCTTTCTTCTCAGGCAAACAGAGACTTGCAACTCTTCCTCTTCATCCTATTCAGGTGGATCATCCCTTCACCCAGTGGGGGTTGGATTTTATAGGCCCCATTAATCCTCCATCTAGTGCAGGTCATAAATGGATTTTGGCTGCTACTGATTATTTCACTAGGTGGACAAAGGCAGTTGCCTTGAAGGATGCTACAGAGCCATCAGTTGTTGAATTCCTTGATGGAATTGTATCTAGATTTGGTGCTCCTTCTACTATCATCTCAGATAATGCCAAATCTTTTGTTGGAACCCAGATTTGTGCATGGGCAATAGATCATAACATTTATTTGAGCACATCATCGAACTACTATCCTCAAGGTAATGGTTTGGCTGAATCTTCCAACAAGAATCTGATCAGAATCATAAAGAGAACAATAGAAGACAACCAGAGGGCCTAGCATAAGAAGGTAAGAACTGCTCTATGGGCTGATAGGATAACGCCCAAGAGATCTATTGGGAATTCACCTTTTGTGCTGGTATATGGTAGGGAGGCTAGACTCCCAATCTCATTGGAATTCCCATCCTTGGAGTTGGCTCATCAGCCAAAACTAATTGAAGATGATGCCATGATAGTAAGAATGGAAGAACTAATTGAACTGGAAGAAAAGAGAAGCAAAGCTATGCAAACTCTAGAGATACATCAGCAGTAGATGAAGAGGAGCTTTGACAAGAAGGCAAGGGTGAGAATCTTTAGAGAAGGGGATTTGGTTCTCAAGTGGGATTCAGACAGAGCAAAACCAGGAAGACATTCCAAATTTGATGCATTGTGGAGTGGCCCTTATCTGATCTCCAATTGCAAACAGGCCAATGCGTTCCAGCTAAGCAGGCCAAATGGTGAAGTTCTGCTCATTCTAGTCAATGGGATCCATTTGAAGCCCTGTTTCTGAAGGATTGTGAATCCATGTACATAATTAGTTTAGTTGCTTCCTGTTGTTCCTATTTTTCAATAAATGTGCGTGCACATGGCTCACTTCGTGAGTCGCCAGTTCTCAAAATTTTGACAATTCTCAGGTTGCTGAGGAGGTCCTATTTTTTGTTTCCAAGTCGCAGGGACAGAGCCAGAGTTCAAGGGTTTTTAATGTTTTGATTTCCTCATTTAGGGTTAGGGTTTCTTACAGCTCTCAGTTCTGTACTTTCCAGGCCCTCTTTTCTGACTCCATGGCCCAATGGATCATTCTCAAGCACTAGTCATGCATCGAGCAGGCTCATGCCCCCTGCGAGTCGCCAGAAGTGTTACCTCTGGTTTTGCTGCCAAGGATTTAAATTTTGAAAGCATGGCTCGTGCAACAATTAGCCTTGAATTAATATTTTAATGTTGCGACCTGCAAGTTTCTGGCCGTTAGTTTTAAGCAGACCAACGGTTGGCTCCATCGTGCTATAAAAAAAATGCATGATATTTATGATAGCGCGATGACGCCCTGAAGACACATTGCAGAGGTGGGTCCAGCGTTTGGTGGGTCAGAAAAGTTCCACGGTGCCTTGTCCACTATGTCGCTATCGCATATTAGCCAGAAAATCTCCATAGCGACATAGCGCCCGACGGAAATAGTCACGGCAACAAGTTTCAATGACCGACGTGATCAGGTGTTCTAGATGGCAAATCAAAAGGGACCATGTGTAACCAGGCCAAAATTTCTGTTAGCACGGCTCACACAGTTGGGGTCTATGATCTCCACTATCGGATCGGCTTGGATCGATGGTAAGCGCCATCACGCTATGGCGGAGATGCGCAAGGGTTATGACAGCGATATTGCACCCTGATGCCACATGTCAGGTGGGGCCATGTCGTAGGGCGATGCCAGGTGTGTCAACATGGTAGGAAGAAGTACGAAGTGCGATGGTCCTCTCCACTGTTGGATTGGATTGCATCAACGGATGGTGCCATCTCGCTATGGCGAAGATGTACGGATTTTAACATGGCGACATAGCGACCATCTGCCATGTGGATCGACATGGGCCAGGTCTCACTAGGGATTGCTAGGTGTCATTCAGAGTCTGGTCACAGGTCACAGAGTATGGTAGGACAGAGGTTTCGTGGCAGCAAGCAGACAGTTTCACGGCCTGAAAGTTTCAAAACATGGCGAGGCACTATGGCGCCAACGAAAAACCAATGCATTTTTCGATGGCGACATAGTGCCCAATTGGAAAATCCACCGTGGCAGGAAGCAACCAGGCATGTTGGGTCCCAGCAAGTACTTTGCATGAGCAGTCAAGAGCCCAACGCCACGGTGGCAAATCAGATGTAGCCACATATTCATTAGTGGGGTCAAGGCAATACGGACCCTCTGAGTTGGTGCTTTGTCAGACCAGGGAGGTGTTTCATTGGGCCAATAAAGAGCGACCACGTCCTCCAAGTCAGAGTTCAGTCAGCATCACCAGTACATGGAAAGGTAAGATCTCTACTATCAGATCAGGGCCGATCGACGGTAGGCACCATCGCGCTATAGAAGAGCTGCGTGAGTCTTATGTTAACGACATTGTACTTGAAGGACACGCATCCTCATGGGTCTGGGAATGTCAGTGAGGACTAGTCAGACTGTTGATACGTGGCCAGTTCTTATTCATTGATACACTGAGGGGAATGATCTTCCTTGCACACTGTTAGATTGATTCAGACCAATGGATGGCGCCATCTCGCTATGGTAGAGATGCACGGGTTTTAACATGGTGACATAGCGACCATCCGCCACATGTCGGCAGGAGTCAGGTCTTACCAATCAGCATCAAGAGAACGAATCAAATGATGACACGCATTCAGCAAGCCCAGTAGTTTCGGGAGAAATGGCGAGTCTTCACGATTGTCGGATCCATGGAGATCTACGACTAGCGCTGTCTTGCTATCGAGAACAACTCGGTAGATAAGATCAGCGACTTAGTGCCCTTGCGCCACGTGTCCTGGCAGGACCGCATTCCATGCCACCGGATGCGATCGGATTCAAGGTGACCGACAGACCAATAAGTTGACGCCACGTGCCAATGGGCTCAACAATTTAATAAAGAAGGTGGGTCACGGGAGGTCAAGATTTTGTGACCGTCAGATTGGAAATGGATCGATAGCAGGCGCCATCTCGCCATGGCGAAGCTGCAAGATTTTTAGTATAACGACATGGTGCCCTGTTGCCATGTGTCGGTGGGGTCAAGTCTCGCCAGAATGGATCGCTAAGCTGTTGCCATATGTCATTCGGATGAAGATCGGTTGCCAAGGTGGCGCCAAATGTGATGGGCCCAGAATAGGAACAATACAGGGCAGTACGAGGCGATTCTGGTCGTTAGATGGAGACAGATCTATGGTGGGTGCCATTGCGCTATGAAGAACTGCTCAGGAGATAGTGTTAGTGACAACGCACCTGGATGACACGTGTCCTATTGGCCCGATCAAGATTGACGGTCGACTGGCAGATAATATAACCGTCGCAGTTAGTGATAACCGTCTGAAGGGTGGCGCAGTAGTTCGATGACGGAAGGTCAACCACAGGAGGACTTCCTTAGGTGGAAAAATAAAGAAATATAGTTGGCCCACGTGGCCTAGTTGACGAGTAAGGAGCCTGGTTGACCTTTTGACTAAGCTGATTCATGAATCAAAAAATGAAGATGATCGATGTTATCTTGCAATTTGATCTTCGCGATCATTTTTGACCTACCAAGAATGAATGCCAGGCATAGGGAAACACTCCACCGTCCCAGTCGATCCATCTACTGTGTCAGTATCATTCATTGGCGCCACTCTGTCTACTTGAGGAGTTCTTTCAATCGAATATCTAATTTGGTACTTCAGAATCATGCTCGAGTGTGATCTTTGATCGAATATTTTGGGGTTCGATGCCAGTAGGTAGGAAGTAAATGTAATGCAAAAATCTTCAAGTTATGCCTGATCTATAAAGGCAATTTTGTGATTTGTTCCCAGGGTCGACTCTTCTTGATTTTCTCTACTACTGCTCGCGGATTTGTAGTGTAAAAACCCCTTTGTCTCTGAGTTAGATAACATCTTGTATCATCTCTTTCAGCCATCAATGTGCATATGCATTATTTTGCCTCTCATTGATGCATTATTGAGATTAGTAGTCCACATGTCTTATCTACCTTTGGCCTATTGAATAACATACAAGTGAGATCTCCTTTCCCTGGTGTCATTCAATTGGTTTCTTGATCTGTATGTGATTATTGATCGATATAAGTTTGGATGTGTATGACTTTTGGATGTTACTCTAGTTCTGTAGCGCATATATGGGCAGAAATGAGTCTGAACACTCTGTTTTGGTGCATCACTGCCTTAGATTAGACTAGGTAGATTTGCTTTATTGTTCTCTTTCTCCCTTTTCTTCTGAGAATAGATAGGTGCACCCTGACAGTAAGAGGAATTCGGCCTTCTTCGAGGACTCAACCTCGTAGTTCAAGTCCCACAGCTTGGAGGTTGTTTCCATGTTTCACTAGGTTGTCCTCACGCATAGGCCTTAGACAAGGGTGCAAACCTAAGTGAAAATAGTATGCAAGGTAATAATTGATTTAGGATCTAATGATAATGTCATTTTAGAGGAGGTAGTCCAAAAGTTAAAACTCACCAAGATATCCCATGAATGTCCATATAAACTCACCTAGTTGAATAAGGGGTAAAACATATTGGTTAATGAGCAAGTGTGGGTTGAGTTCACCACAGGCAAGTATCAAAATATAATACTTTGTGATGTGCTACCAATGGATGCATGCCATTTTTTGCTTGGCAAGCCATGGTAATATGATAGGGAGGTAGTATAACATTGCAAGGAGAACAAGTAATCATTCAAGAAGAATTGATTAACTTATAAGATTCTATCTTTGATAGAAGAAGATGTAGTGGAGAAGGTATAATCCAATACAATTTTGATGAGTGGGAAGGAGTTCTATAAGATATGAAGATGAAATGAGTTGGTTATGCTATACTGGTGAAACCAAGGGAGGAGGCACCTAAACAATTAACTAAGCCAAAAGAGGTGAAGAAATTGCTAAATCAGTTCAAAGACATCATTTGTGAAGGTACACAACTACACCACCCCGAAAGAGAGCAATCAACCATCAAACTAATTTTGTGCTAGGGGAATCACAACCTAACAAGGCTGCATACAAGATGACACTAGAGTAGAAGAAAGAGATAACAAGGAAAGTCCAAGAAACTTTGGATCAATATCTAATCAGGAAGAGTATAATCACATGTTCCATCCCAATGGTGTTGGCTCCTAAAAAGGGAGGTAAGTGGAGAATGTGTACTAATTCTAGGGAAATAAATAGGATAACTATTAGATATAGGTTTCCTATTCCTAGAATAGAATATTTAATGGATTTCTTAGAGAGTGCTAAATACTTCTCCAAGATTGATTTAAAAAGTGGCTAATATCATATTAGAATGAAAGAGGGAGATGAGTGGTGTTAGGATTAAACAACAAATATAAATATCAATTATTTGCAAATATAATCAATATCAAAAAATAATAGATCACACAGAAAAGAACACAAAACACCAAGATTTAATGTGGTTCACCCAAACCCTGGTCTACATCCACCAAATAGCAAGTCCAATGATCCAGTGATTACAACTTGATTACAATCTATAATCCCTTACAGCTCAATACAACCACAAAAACCAATTTTTGCATCACCTTATGAAATAATCCCTAACTCTAAGCCCTTTTATACAAGTATTTTTACCACTTTAGGGTTATAATTAATAATTACATGTTGGCCCAAAATCCTGATAAAATAGGGCCCAATTTTTTTTATAGAATTTATGAAGTATGTATAGTACTTTCTTGATCAGTCACCACAAACTAACAAGTGGAAGTTAGCCTTTAAGACTACATAGGAGTTATATGAGTGGCTAGTAATGCCATTTGGGCTCACAAATGTACCTAGTACCTTTATGAGGGTGATGAATGCGGTTCTAAATGACTATATAGGAGTCTTGATTGATGGTAGAAAGAATACATAGTTGATTCAGGGGATTGTTGAGGGAATTTGTGAGAAATTCAAGAAACCTAGTTTCTAGGAGGCCTAATTGGGGCAAAAAGACTACAAGGCCCAAAACCTAGCAAGGGTAGAACTTGATAGGAAACTCAAGAAAGATTCCATCAAAATGGATTGAAGAAAATCCAAGGATAATAAGAACACCTATTCCTATCCCTAGGAGCCATTTGGGAAGAAAGGTGGCTAGAGTGAGCCCATGAGTGCATAGTTGAGTTTGAGGTATGGTTGATGTCAGATTAAAGTTCTAAAGTAGATAGGGATCTTAGAAGTGATATCCAAATAGAGTATGGTGAAGTACCCTAGGAAGACCAAGGAAATAATTCTTTGGAAGAGCTAGAAGGGGTCCTAAGAGTGAGTTAGAACCCCCCATAAAAAAAAATTCCTTTTCAAAATTATTATTATTAGTCCTTTTATTATTCTCCCAGTAGAAGCATATTTAAGTATCCTTTCTTGAATTATAAAATTTTCATCAACTCTTACATTAGCACTTTCAACAAAGATCTGTATGATTTTCTTTTCAATTAATAACTAAGAAACATTCCTTCATCACTTCTTGAATCAAACTATCCAATATAATCCTCTCTTTTAATATAGCATTTACTTCCAAAGATTCTAAAGTGCTTCACAGAAGGTGCATGTCTAAACCAAAGTTCATTAGGTGTCTTACAAGTGCCTTGTCTAGTCTGCACTTTGATCATAGTGTATACTATTGTGTTAACTACTTCTTTCCAAAATATATGTGATACATTATTCTCAAACATAATTTCTCTTGCTGCCTCTATTACTAATTTGTTCCTTCCATCCACTATCACATTTAGTTGTGATGTGTAAGGGGCCAAAATTTCTATTTATACCATTATCCTCACAAAAATTGTTAAACTCATTTGAAATAATTAAACTCCTCTATCAAATCTCAAGCATTTATTTTTTAGACTAGATTCATTCTCAACTCTACGCTTGAATATCTTGAATTTCTCAAAAGCTTCATATTTATCTCTAGGAAATAAAACCCACACCATTCTAGTGAAATAATAAATAAGAAGCATGAAATAACTTTCACCATAGAATGCTCTTTTTCTTGTAGGACCAATCAAATCTATATGCACAATTTCCATTTTTGTTGAAGTTGTAAATGTCTTGCTTGGAAATGAACTTTACTTTTGCTTTGCAAATATATATTCTTTGAAAATCATGTTAGTAGGTTTCACAATCATAGGCAAATATCTAATTGAAAATATAGTACTAATATTCACAATGTTATCAAGGTTGATATGAAAAGATCTCTTATGCCATAACCAATTTTCATCCACTTTAGCAACTAAACATGTCATTTCAGAAGGGTTCAACTAGAATACATTACTTCTTGTCGTTGTACCAGTACTAATCAATGTACCATATTTATCCTTGATAATACAAGTCTTCTCTATAAATTTCAACTAACATCCCTTGTCAACTAGTTGTCCAACACTCAAAAGATTATGTTTCAAACCATCCACAAAGTAAACATCTTCAATGTTAGTCTCTCCATCAAGTGTAATAGATCATTTTCCTTCTATGTGACATTCTACATTATTTCCAACTCTAACTAATGCTCCACCATAACTATTGAGTTCAAAAAAATTATTCACATTTCCAGTCATGTGTTGGAAATACAATAGGGAAATTAAACTCTGAGAGGATGGGCAGGGGTTGAATTAGTCCTTTTAAAACTTTAACCATAAAATCATTCACCACACATCCATCTCACAATTTGAATGGAAACTGAAATAGCTGGCTAAACATACTCATCCATAGCATCAAAAAAAAAAACATTAAACACATTTATGACACAAGATATTTGGTTATCCAAAAACCCTCTAATGAGAAGGTAAAATTGGGGTGGGGATGACACCCACAAATCTACATTACTACAGTTGTAAAGTGTATCCAATGAAGGTTACAATGTTTGATCATACACTATGATCTACCTTGTGAAAGGTCTACCTTGTTAAAGGCTTACAAAATTGTTAGATCTTACCCTATTAAAGGATTTCAACACCCTGTTAGAAGTGTTCCTGTTAAAGGACTTAGACTTAAAATGAAGTAACCACCCTATTAAAGGATTTATAGTAGCCTGTTAGGACTACTTTGTTAAGAGATTTAACTAATTCACACATTAGAATGTCTTCACAATTATCCCACAGTTAGCATTCTCCTACTAGATAACATATCACCTCTTTGCATGTATCCTTGATCCTCTTTGATTAGATGTGTCACTTCTATCCTCTAACTCCTTTCCTCTATTCTCGTCTAAATAATTCTACAATGTATAACTTAATTCAAAATTCCTTAGTCACCATGAATGCTATGTTTATGCATGCAACCTTCTCTCCTCACATAGATAATGTTTAGGGTCTGCCTTCCTTAATAAGAACTAGGTGACCTAGGGTTAGGTACGAATCAACGATTATGATTCGCCCATTTTTCTACTTAATCCATTCCTTTAACTGATTGGTTGCATGTATTTCATAGGGATCCTCAATATAGATTCATTCTTATCATCTAGAATTGCAAAAAAATCCTAGAGTTGGCTCAAGAATGGTTTACATAGAAGTTTGTGCCATTACAAACAATTATGTCCAAAAATATTTTACTCGACACTTGAAGTCTTTAATGATTGACATTCACTATATCTTCAATGCTATAACTCGGCCTCTAAATGACTCAACATCCATTGATCACCCAACATCTGAATCACTCGACATCAACTATCTACTCAGTACTTGAGTGACTCGACACTTACTAGTTACTTAGCACATACTATATATCTCGCTTGGCATATACTACCTGACAACTTATGCTCAACATACATTACTTTTTTAGCATGAACTAAGTTCTAACTTGTGAATGATGTAAGTGTATTCTCACTCGTATGTCAAAACCAATCCAAGATTAACAATCTCCTCCTTTGACATGAGTGGAAAAAACACTTGGCCATGCATGAATAACTTTAGCTCTTGAGCATAACTTAGATAATCTCTATTTAGTACTTGGCTTACATACAAAATTTTGCAAAACTTGTGAGATATCAGTCATACATCAATTTTTTTAAATTTTTATAACTCCCCTTGAGTTGATTGTCCTTTTCTAGATTTGAATACTCCTTCTAAGAAAATTTGTGATACTGTTGTATTGGCTCTATTTCTATATTGACTTTGATCTCCCCCAAAACTTATGCATTCTCCCATTTTATCTCATTCTCTACCTTTTATTGCATTCTCCCCCTTTTTGACACTTATATCATGAGTCGTACGCAGATAGTGTGTTTTTCCAAGAATGATTTATGGAGCTCCATTATGAGCTTAAGTGTTGCATCCTAGTTTTCACATGCAACCTCTAGAGATTTGATTTGAATAGCTACCTTGACAACACTATTAACTAGGCCTTCATGAGTAGAAAGATGGGGACCTTTCTTCATCTCTATTTCTACAAAGGCTAGTTCCTTGTGTAACACCTCCATGTGAGGGGTTAACATGGATTGGATTCCAATTAGTGTAGCCCAAATGTTGGCATCTTGAGCTTATAATGCTTCTAACTAACCTTGTGCTAATGTTAATTGTCTAAAATGAGACTAACTTTGACTAGGAGATTGTTGTAGGATGGTACCTATTTTCTTCAAATCTCCCTCCAAGTGGTCAATGTGTCTCTACACTTCTTGTGTGAATAGGGGTACATCACACAACTTGGTGTAAAGAGAGAAAATGTTCTCCAACACCTTTTTCACACCATCAATTTTGGTTGCAAACTCAACCTGACTAAGTGCAATGGCACTTGATATCTTTTCAATTACCTTGGCATGAAATTTCTTGTCAGACCATTCTAACAATTTGATATTTGTGTCTAGGTCTTCATCATTGATCTTCTCCACAATATTTTCCAATTGCTTAATGATTGGCTTTGCTTCATTAGGTTCAAGTAGGCTAAATGCATCAAGAAATATTTCCCTAATGTTATGAAGTGCTTGTTTCTGTCTATGCTCCCTTCTAAGCAGTTCTTCATGTTTTTTTCTAGCTAGAGCATCCTGCAATATGCCCATTTTCTCTATGGTGATTGATGTAGGATCAAAATTTGGTAGTTCAATCACCTCATCTAAGTCTATATCACCATAATATTTGACCTCATCAACCTTAGATGTGCTAGGACTAGGCCTTGATGATTGTAATGGTGTAGCTTCTACACTCGGCCTATGAAGTGCTTGACTAGGAATAAGAGTAGTAGTATTTGGTAGGGTAACTAGTGTCTAAATTTCTATCACTTCCTCTAGTTTTGTAGTCCAAGACTAAATCTTCAATCCTATCCTTCTCCTTTTTTATCATCTTTGTATCACCTTGTTTTTGTGTTGTAGGTGCAAGACTGGCTTCTTGACCTATTTGGACTGGTATCCAATCTTTCTCATTTGTTGAAACTGAATGCACTAAAACATTTTACACCAATATATTGACATGTAAGGACATTATGTCCTTCCTTTGATATACTACCATGGGCATGATAGATTACACTTCTATAGATTGAGGAGGGGTAATGGATAATTCTTGAGTTTTCTCCCCTACAAATGCCAATTTTTCCTTCTCAATCTCATCTACAATCACCAAAACAAGATGACTGCATAATTTTTCCTTGCTGGTGGAATCAACCAATATCTTCATATCCTCCTCTATTAAGGGATTGATGTTCTAAGTAGAGTTATCAGAGACATCCTTAATCTTTATTATTTTTTCTTGTTGATCCTCTTTGGCCACATGAGGGGGACTACCACTTGGTATCTGTACCTCTGGTACATTTGACTGATCTTGTTGTTGCTCTTCCTCAGTTGTAGCCTTTGTATATTCTTCCTTTATAGTACCTTCCTCATGTCCTTCCCTTATAGATTCATATTTTTTTACCTCATCTTCCTCTTGTTCAACTTTGTCTTCACCTACTTCCACAGGTGTCTATTTGTTTGACTCATCTGTTGTTACCCCATATATCACTTTCCATAGCTAGGTGGTCTTTTGGACAACATCTTTAATATTGTTTAGTAAAATGTTGAAGGCTTTGTATTTTGGAGAAAATCTCACCTTATACTAATTAATGTCCTTTTTCATTATATACTTGTCCAAGTATGGCATCACTCTTGCTAGAGCAGTCTCTCTGCTATTTCTTTCATTTGAGAGACTGCATTGCCACCTTTTCTCAACTCTATCAGATACACTTTTGGGTAAAGAGTTGGAAATCTCAATTAGAGTCTTCCTAAAAGTTTCCATCATAGCATACACATATTCTTCTACTTTATTCATTTCCATCTTCCCAAGTTTATCAAATTCAAAATGTGTGAACCTTGATAAATCAACATTGTTCTTGATATTATCACACAAGTTGTCCAAATCAGAAGAGTGACTATGATTTACCAGTTTGAATTGGATGTTGTCACCTGACTTGGTCCTCTCCTCATCTGATTTAGCTAGAGCTGTATATTTCCTCCTTTTCCTTTTCTTAGGTTCATCTTCCTTAGTAGTTATACTAGCTCTGTTCACTTTAGGCTTCTCAACTTCCTTATTCTTCTTAGCAGTAGCTCTTGTGCTAGCCCTAGTGATAGGAACTGTAGGCTTTTGTTGTGAAGGTCTCACAAATCTCTTGGGTTTTCTCACTACTGGCTTCTTTTCTTTTCTGTAGCAATAGGTGCTTCATTGGATTCTTCTCTATCAACACCTTCATCAAATTTTGCTTCTTCTTCTTCCTGGTCCTCACCTTGACCTTGTGTGAGAAAAAGTGGTGCTTGGGAAAGTGTATCTTCTTCATCATCTTCATCATCCTCTTCTTCTTCATCTCCTTATGTCTCTTCACCAAATTGTTCCTTGAGCTTCTTCACAAATTTTTTCTTTTTCCTCATCATAGAAGGGGTCTTCAAGTCCATTGTGATTTTAGACTTTACTACATCGTAATTTCCAAATTAGTAGCCTCCTTATCTACTTCCCTTGCCAATAAAGTAGTGATGGCTGTAGATGCCTCATCCACATAAATTTCATAAGGCAATGGCTTGAGCCATCTAACCCTTGGAACAATAGCTTGAACATAAGTGAAATCAACATCAAATAGAAAACAAACATCATTGAAATGTTTTTCTACTAGTGATACTGGTATCCTCTATCTTTTTTTTATTTACTTCTTAAAGTCTTCAAAATAACTTGTCATTATAGTCTCAAAATTATCTCCAAGTTGTTCTATGTATTCTCCAATCTGCACTATAATAGCCCTATTGGTCTTCTAAGTAACTTTTCTAAATGAGGGAAAAGTGTTCTACACATAGAAAAGTACAAAAACAAGTATTGAACCAAATTTTCATTGTGCAAATTTTGTCTTTCTTATGGCTCCCAAGTTTTTTGATAACTACTAGAGTTGTAACTTGGCAAGGTCATAAGAATGATCCTTCTTAACTATCTTATAGCCTAAATCTATAGCTATACATGGTACACTGTTCAATCTATTGGATTGAAAGAACTTATGTGTAATAATTCTGAGTTCAAATCCAATTAGGGGATCAATTATTATATCTATGATCATCCCTCTCTTGTTCCACATTGCCCCTATGTTCTTTTCAATTGCCTCTTTTGCATCACTCCTCATAGTCTTTGTTTTGTCTAGGGTAGGATACCCTACTACTCTTTGAATAATCCTCCTTTTAATCTTGATAGGGACATCTTCTAATCATATAGAGTTGTCATGTATTTTTCTTAGAACTATCTTAATCCACTCTATCTTGAATATGTTAGGAAAATCTAGAGTGCAAGCTAACATTTTTCTCTCTACAATTTTTTTTTCCTCTTTCAACACTCCATTTTCACACAATTTTCCATACAAGTCTCTAATTTCCATGTCTCCTATACTCCCTACCTTACAAGTGTAGCAATACCTTACATCTTGTATCATTAAAATTTGTGGTGATATAATAGATAATGCACCATACGGGTCTCCTTTGTATGCAATGTCAGGAATTTCTTGGAAATGTGATTATTTAATCTCATTACTAATCAATTGAAAATTTAAAACTTCATTTCCTTCCTTAACCATAGCAACAAAAGAGATAGACACTATAACAACTATCTAGGGTTTGCATAAATTCAAATAGCGTAGCTCAATACATGATAAATACCTTGAAAAATCTAATGTTTGGTGGTGAGTAGTGTTGAATCCAATATGAAAATGCTTGAATTATTTTCTCCAATTCACCTTATGCTCTTCGTGCTCTCTTCAATCTTGAATGATTGTAAATGTGTCAAAAATTGACCACATAGCCCTTGACACTTTATAATAAATGCTTAGTGTTTACACAGCTATAAACTCATCTCAAATAGAAATTTTGACTCACTTGGCTTCCATGTTATTCCTACCATGCTCAAAAACCATAATGAGTTTAGCCAATACTATCATCTTTGATAGCTCGACATCAACTAAACTTTCACTTGGCAGCAACAGTGAAACTATTCATGCTCAACATCAACATGAAAAATAATAGATTTCTTCCAAGTTCTAACCAATACTTTGCATCTTACTTCATGCATATATGATATTTTTAGAAATAAATAATTGGAATTGATGTATAATTGAACTTTGAAATATTATTCACACACATACCTCTTGATTCCCTGGTTGGGGGTGGTGTGATCACTTGATCCATTAGATGAAGTGATCCCATCTGAACTTGATGTGCTACAATCTTCCTTTTTATTCCATGTCTTGTTCATCTACACTTTGACTTCTTCAACATCAACCTTTCCTTTACCTTTATTGAATTCACTATTAGGTTCTTTTGACCTTGTTGGACAATTTCTACTAATGTGACCAGTCTTCAACCAACTAAAACATGTAGTTTGACTCAACCATGTACTGTAGTCACTTCTAAAATGTGTTCTAATGAAATTCTCAAAAATATGTCCATACTCTTGACAATAGTGACAACTATACCTTGTATTGTAATCCTGATTGTGGGGTTTTCTATTGTGTTGTACCTTTGTCTTCTTGTTTGTTGATCGGTTAGGCTTGGATCTGCACTCATATGCTCTATGTCCATACTTCTTACAATTGTAGTAGTAACCATTAAATATTTTTGTGCTTGATTTCTTGGTCTTACATTCATGTGCTTGATGTCCTTGATTTTTGCACTTATGATAGTTACCCTTGAATTTCTTTTGAGGATTCTGATTTGCATTGTTGCTCCTACAAACATTTTCTATATGACCTATCTTTCCACAATTATGACAAGTAGGTTTGTAGTTCTTACCTTTGTTTCTTCTTTTTTCACCACTTTTAGATGATTCTCCTTCTTTAGTGCTAGTGTAACCCAATCCAGTAGTATCACTATTAGATCTAAGAGATCTCATCAATTGCTCAACATACTTGATGGCTTCACTAGGTCTATTGAAACTTTCAAAAAATTATTTTTCTCTTTTTAGACCATTTCTCAATTATTCATTTTGCAATTTTAGGGTTGTGATCTCAATATTCTTTTTATTCAATTCATGATTGCTAATCATCATTTGACTCATTATTTCTAGTTAAATGTGAGAAATCCTATTTAAATCTGATGTCTTCTCTTCTAATCTATAGGTTAGTATCCTTTTGTCATATTAAATCATGACTTTGTCTTCCTTAGCTTTCTTTTTCTGCTTGGTCACTTCACATAGAAATACTTATTGGAATTCTTGTTCTATCTTAAGATTTATGACCTCTTTAGTTAGGGCACCATTCTTTTCCATCAAATCTGCAATTACTACATCAAATTCACTTGTGTTTCCATCTGCAAACAATTTAGTAGTGTCAATCTCTTGGTAATCTATTTCAATCTCTTCAATAGCTATCTCTTTCCTTGTCTTCAGTGAACACTTTAACTCATCTCTTTCTTCATTCATCTGATGTAGGACAAGTCGTATTTCAATCTTTTGATTATCAATAGCCTTTCCTAAATTGTAGACTTTCATCTTCAAGATCTTTCCTCAAAGCTACAAAGCTTTCCTTTCCAAAGAACAAGGCTCTGATACCAATTGTTGGAAATACAATAGGAAAAGTAAACTCAAATGGGGGGGGGGGGGGGGGGGGGGGTTGGGTTGTGAATCAATCTTTTTAAAAATTTAACCATAAAATCATTCACCACACATCCATCTCACAATTTGCATGAAAACTAAAATACCTAGCTAAATATACTCATCTATAGCATGAAAGAAAATAAAATTCAACACATATATGACACAAGATATTTGGTTACCTAGAAACCCTCCAATGAGAATGTAAAATTGGGGTGGGGATGACAACCACAAATCTTCACTATTGAAGTTGTAAAGTGTATCTAATGAAGGTTACAATGTTCAATCATAAACTACGATCTACCCTATGAAAGGTCTGCCCTACTAAAGGCTTACAAGATTGTTAGATCTTACCCTATTAAAGGATTATTTTGTGATTCTAGATTATAAGAATGAATCTATATTGAGGATCTTAATAGATATCACCAAAGAGAATGAAGGAAATTTCTATTGAAGAGAATGACACACAATACCAAAAGATTGACACTAGTGAATCATTTGCAGATGGAAACACCAATGAATTTGATGCAAAGTTGTAGATCTAATGGAAAAGATCTGCTCTTATAATATAGAATCACAAAATAATCCTTAAGTCAGCTAAAAAATAGTTTACATAGAAGTTTGTGCCATTAAAAACAACTATGTCCAAAAATGTTTTACTCGACACTTGAAGTCTCTAATGCTTGACATCCATTGTATCTTCAATGCTATAACTTAGCCTTTGAATGACTCAGCATCCATTGATCACTCGACATCTAAATCACTTGGCATGAACTATCTACTTAGCACTTGAGTGACTTGACACTTACTAGTTACTTGACACATACTATATATATCGCTTGACATATACTATATGATAACTTGTGCTCGACATACATTATTTGTTCGACATGAACTAAGTTCTAACTTATAAATGACTTAAGTGTATTGTCACTCATATGTCAAAGCCAATCTAAGATTAACAATATGATGGGAACAACCACAATCTATAATCCAACCAAACCTTTTCTTTTTAATTTGTGATAGTAGTGCTTTTTCTTCTGGTATTTCTTCTTTTTCGGGGATTTCTTCCTTAATCACAAAAAATCCAATCTTATCATCCTCATCATCACTATCTTCTAAGAAATTTATCATTTTAAAATCAACTTCACCATCCTCATCAACATAAAAACAATCCTTAGGTACTTTTGATTTGCAACTCTTTCTAGAATTAAACTTTTTTACTCTCTTAAGATATTTTGGATAATAATGAAAAAGTTCTTTACATGTTTAACAAACAAGAATATTGTGATATTTAGTTTGCCTCTTCATAAAGAATCCAAGTCCTTCCTCAATATTCTTGACTTCTTCATCTTTTTCTCAGCTTCTACTGGCATAATCTCCACTTATACTTTCACTTCTTGTCAATGTAGGTTTATCTATTTTTATGTTGAAAGTAGTCTCTATTGTAGGGAGTTCTCCATTCTATTTCATCCACATTTCAGATGTCTCCAATCTTTCAAGAAGAGTCTCTCTTGTAAAATTAGCTGTGCAAGGAATAACATGTTCAATCATCTATTTTCTCTGATGATAAGAAGGTGTTAAAGTATTCAATATTCTCCACAACTTCATCTTCTGTATTTGTACCTCCACAACTCTTAATTCTCATAACAATCTCGAATATTATAGAAAAATAACCTCTTATAGTTTCATCTTCCAACATATTATCATGCTAAAATAAAAATATCCAACTTTTCAATATATTCTTCTTAGCATGTTCATCACCTTCAAATATTCTTTGTAAAGCAAGCCAAATCTCATTAGCAAGTCTTAAAGTTTTTACCTATCCATATTTTTCTTTAGGAAGTGCTATTAGAAGTGTTTCTCTAGCAATCATATTCTGCATAATAGATCTTTCTTAGCTTATTCACAAGATTCAATCTTGTCTTTTCCAATCAAACTCTTCTTTGTTTATTGTAACTAACCAAAATTCTAGACCCATGCATAACATATGTGTCTTCATCTTTTCCTTCCAACTATCATACTTAATTCGATCAAAACTTAGACTTTCTTTTCTGAAATGCACCAAGGACCTCCTCAAGCTATTAAATGTTTCCTTCAAGGACTTGAGGCTCTAATACC